>NRQP01000004.1:2400000-3600000 GCA_022114105.1 Tolypocladium guangdongense | reverse complement strand
GACGACGACGACGACGACGACGGCGACGAGTGGGCTCCCGAGCTCGACGCCGCCATGGCCGCGCTGCCTGCGGCGGACTGAGCACGTATCTGGGTGCGTGCCGGCCTGGGACATGGCGAGTCGGGTGCAGCGACAAGTCCGCCACGACGCGATATATGGCGGCGAGATGTTGGAACGGGAGCGAGATTACGGAGCACACGTTGTGTCATACAGTAAGAGATGATTACAGACCAACTGGGAAACGGATGCTTCCATTGCCTCTTGCAGGCCGAAATGTTAATTATGTATGCTATGCCTTGACCCGATATGCTTGTATGCATGTTTATACAACACGTCCCGTGAGATGGACAGGGAAAATGGACCGTGGTAGAGGCTGTCGTGCCATTGTTCGAATATGGACAAATGAAACTGAAGAGTAACAGAAAAAGGCCCCCCCTGATCACCACGTGAAGCTCTCCTCGATAAAGTCTATCACATTGTCGCCCTGCACCGTCCTCACCGCGCCTCGCACGTCGTCTGCCAGGCCGCCCGGTCCGCACACGCTCACCACCATGGCGCCAATCTGATCCTGCACCTCCTTGATCAGGAGGAGCGGGATGTTCGGCCGTCCAGGGAACATCTTGACCGTGGAACTGGCGCTGACGATATCGCGCGGGTTCAGCGGACGAGTGACAAACACTTGGATGCGGAGGATGTCCTTGCGGTTCGGTATCCGCAGGATGGTGTCCATGAAGGGGCGAACCCACTCGAGCGACTCGTACGTGCGGATGATCCACACCAGAGTCAGCCGCCGCGTTGCCACGGTGCCCTCGTTGTAGCCCTCGAGCAGCGTCCGGATGTGCGAGATTTGGTGCGTGATGCCCGTCGAGCCGGCAAAGAGAACCACGTGGCCGTATGAGTCGAGGTTGTGATGCCCGGCGTACGGTCCCTCCAGGGCGGCGCGTAGGCGCACGCCCGACAGCGATTGGCGAGCCCGGCGGTACAGCCTGCGCGTCATGCCCGTCTGAGCGCCGATGATGAAGGACACGGCGGTGCACGCCGTCCTCCGGTCAATGGCGCTGAGCGGTTTCTTTTCCGAGTGGGGGAGCGCGTTGCTGGCGTAGTGCTCCACCCAGGCGATGGAAAACGGGTGGCTCTCCCACGGCATAATTCCCCAGAAGCGCAGGTAGGCGTGCGTTCCCGGCCTGATGTCCACGTATCGCGGGAGGTGCACCGTAACTCGAGTGGCTTCGCCCGGCATGGCCTCGCAGAGCGCGTCGGTGACGCCCCTGTCGGACCAGTTGGCGTATGCGAGGCGGAGGATTCGGGCGAAGCGGTCCGCCATCCAGAGCGCCACGACTGCCATGATCCACGGCAGCTGGGGAAGACCACCAGTCGCCTCGGCACAGTGAATCCAGGTGCAGGCAAAGGCAACGACGGCGAGCATGATGTGCACGTTGAGAAACGTCTCGTAAAAGGCATGGCGGACCGGCGAGAGGGACAGCAGCAGCAGCAGCGTCATGGCCACGGCCCCAAAGAAGCCAGACCCAATGAAGATGCTCTTGAGGATGGAAGAAAACGCATTTGCCCAACCCTTGTCGGCCACGGCGGGTATGGCCCACGCGATGGTGTGGATGATGACCTCGCCCACCACGATGCGGCCCATCCAGCGGTGCAAAAGGTTGTACGTGTCGAAGCTGATCTTGAGCAGTGAGATGAGGGGGTTGTTGCGGCCGGCCATGATGACCAGGGGCACCATGTTGACGAGGGCGAGGGTGCCCGAGCGGCCGCGCAGCTCGGCACAGAAGGCGTACTTGTTCTCGACGGCCCAGTTGAGGGCGAACATGTAGGCCATGTTGCTGCTCAGGTAGAGGAACAGGAGGATCGAGTGCAGCCGCGACGGCAGGGTGCCGACATTCACGGCCGTCGAGAGGCGAAACTCACGGTTGTGGCGCTTCCTGAAGAGCGGGGCGTAGATGAGGTGCTTCTTGAGGCCGGGCATCCAACTCCACTGCGACACCCTCCAGTAGCCCTGCTTCTCTCGCGGAACCGACATGGCCGACACCTGGCGCAGCTTCGCCCACATGATCTCCAGCACCCGGATGCCGAGCACCACCAGGGCGACGATGCCCAAACTCCACCACAGGGCATCTTTGAAGAGCATATTCATGGGCTGGTTCACTCCATTTAGTGCCGTGTGATACGGGGCGATTGTCGAACTGGGTTGTACCTCTTGCCGAGTGCCCGGTGCTCCTCTCAGTTCCAGGGACGGAGTTGGGTCCATTTTGCCGATGGGCGTCGACGCTGGCGAACCAGCGCCAGCAAGAGTCGAGGGTCGTCTCGTTGAAGTAGGGGGCAGGGGGTGGTCGTGTTCCAGGGAGAGAGGCAGGTCAACGAATGATGTGTGAACAGGTGAACAAAGAACGAACGGTGACAAAGAGTCGCTCGTCGCGCGGATTCCGGGTCCGGGGAGAAGGCGCGGGAGGCGACGGGCGCGCTTAATGAATGAACAGCGGCCGCCGCGGAAGAAAGATGCCTGGTTCTGCTACGCTTGCGTGCCGAACAGCATTATGCGGCCCGTGACGAGGGTCCGTGGACAGGAGGCGTCGAGGACGGCACAGGGACGTGGCTCCGAGGGAGGAGGAGGCCAGAGCGGTCGGTGTCGCCTGCAGGTGGCGGGCTATCTGTCGAGAGACAATGGCGATCGAGGAGAAGAACCACACGCAAGAGCGCCTCCACAGACCACTGCCAGGGCTGAGGGTATCGTGGCCTCGTGCGTATCCGGAGATGCTACCCTCTCCGCGGGGAGATGGTGAAGACGTGGAGGCGACGCTCGGCTAGTGCTCGGCGAGTTGCAGCCGCAGGCGATGACTCGAGAAGGGATGTCGTGCGCCGCCGTGCCGTGACGGTGCGTGCTCCCACGAAGCTTCAACGCCCGGTGGCTGGTGCCAAGTTGATTGCAGGGCACGATGGCCCAGGCACGACGCCCAAGGAACGTTTGAAACGTCGATGCTGGTAATCTGTGGGGATGGGCAGGAGGGAGGCGCTGAAGGAGAGACGATGACACTGATGCAGGAGGAAACAGAAGTCGAGTATGGCGACGACAGCGGGCAAGCCAAGGTTTCTGGCGGTTTGTTTGGGCGATCGAGGTTTCAAGTAGACAAAAACAGCGGTCGCCCAGGGGGCGGGAGGTGGGCGCGCGTGTTTGATGGCCGCGAGGGCGATTGCACAGTGAATCAGAGAGGCAACCAGGTGACGATCAACGACAAAGGCCTCGTGCTGTGTTCAAGGACGCCGTCCGGCCGCGTCGAGAACGGTCGATTCGCCAAACATCCGTCGGGAAGGCAGGAAGAGAAGAGGGAGCGAGGAATGCGGATGGGCGCGAGGCGAGGAGAGAACAGAGGAGGGGGTCGCCGGGTGGCCGCAGCAGCCAGATATGAGATGTGAGTGGTGAACCGAATGCCGAGCAGCAGTCTCCGCTGAGGAGAGGCCGCACAGCCTAGGGGCCACTGCTGTGCCGTGCATCGCCAGCAGTGGCCAAACCCCGTGTCGACGCCGCCTCTGCATGGAACGGGACTACGAACCCGCCTCCGCTGCGGACCAATCCGCGCGCTGCCACGGCTCCGTCGTCCGATGTGGCGCTCGTGGTCCTCGCATTGCCCGCGTGCTTCTGTGCACGGGACTTGCATTGGACGGCCGTCGTTGCGATGCCCTGGCCAGGGGGTCCCCAAGCCCCCCTCGGCCAGCAAACAAGCTTGGCGCCAGCCGGATCAGCGCGGCCTTGTTTTCGGATTCGGCCACTCCAGGGCGGCCTGCGCGCTGTGACTGGCTGGACCCGATGCCTGAAACCCGCCACCGCGACGCCCTGTCAGGGGCGGCGGGGGTGCGCGTCGCCACAGGCCCGTTGGGGCCCCGCCTGCTGCGCGGGTGGCTGCTGGCTCTAACAGGGGGCAGCCGAGGAGCCTCCAGTGCCCCCACCGATGCTCGGCGCTCCCGGCCACTCGACGGTTCGCTGGTCCCCGGCTGCATAACCAGCCCGATATACTTCGTACGTGCGTCTGATCGCCTGCAGGCCGAGTCTGCATTCATGTGGGTGCCGCGTGCGAGAACAGGAGGGCCGGAACAGTCGGCCAACCAAACGCTGCGTTCTCTTTCGTCACGACTGGCCGCGGCTCGTATTGCTGCAGACTCTGCTCGCTGCTCTCCCAACGCCACCTGCACCAAGGCCATGCCCAGGCTGACCGTCCTCGTACTATCCCGGCCTTGTCGCCTGCATAATGGCATCGGACGCCATCCAATATAGGTACACCCAACCGGCTGCCACCCAGCAGCACTTAAGCCTCGGAACGCAGTTGACCGTTACGAGTACTCGTACGTCGCTGTAATTCCACCGGTGCAGGGACGACGACGCTAGCCTGTCACAGAATAGATGAAATCGTGCGTGCTTACCAAGTCCGCGTACAAGTCCGTAATGAGACCCATTGCCAACCAAACTTGCTCACGTCTTGGCTCATTCAACTGATGAGAAGAGCACGCAACAATGGCTGGGCATTTGTTCTGACGCGCCATGCAACGGCCCTTTGTTGCATGCCCCGCGATGGCGCAGACGTGGCAATGGCGCTCGTCGTCGGCAAGCTGAGGCGAGGGGCCGCAGCCACGCCACACCCCTGAGGCTCGTGGCAACGACCTCC
Organism: Tolypocladium guangdongense; assembly: GCA_022114105.1. Lineage (NCBI taxonomy): Eukaryota > Fungi > Ascomycota > Sordariomycetes > Hypocreales > Ophiocordycipitaceae > Tolypocladium > Tolypocladium guangdongense. Next base: position 3,595,330 of record NRQP01000004.1, on the reverse strand, counting down.
CACCAGTGCAAGCCTCAGGCATCCAAGCCTCAGGCACCAAAGCCGCCAGGTTAGTTGACGCAGCCGAACCCTACCCGGAAATTTCCAGACGCCGGCCGAGCCATCACGAGCTTGCTGTCCAACATCTGTCGCACCGCCATTGAGCACGGCATCATGGGTGCCAACACGTCCAAGCAAGACGACCGCGGCGGCTACGAGTGGAAGGCGTAAGTTGCTGCCAGCACCACCCTCCAAACCTGCGTCCCGCCGCCCCAATGGACGAGCTGACGGGTCGCCTATAAACAGCTCAGGACCGCCGAGCGTCTCCCTCGACGTCCTCGAATCGCTTCAGGCCAGCCCCGAAGTACGACATGTCCCATTCCCTCCCTCCAGCGTCCCTCCCGCGTCCCTCCAGAAGATCACATGCTCTCCCGAACCTCGCTCGAATCCCACGTTGCATCGCGGACTGACATCCAGCCTCGCACAGACCGATGCCTCGCGCGCCAAGCTCATCGAGCAGCACATCCAGGCCCGCGTCGCCGAAGAGCTCAAGAAGCTGCAGCAGCGCGAGTCCGAGGCCCTCAAGCTCGCGTACGACAAGACGACCTCGGCGGATGTCGGCGGCAAGGACGACGACGCGGCGTCCGGGCCCAGCCGGTTCACCGTCGGCAAGCAGGTCGAGGAGCTGCGGCGCAAGCTCGAGGAGCGCAAGCAGGTGCGCGCCCTGCCCGACGGCGTCGAGAATGCGCGGAGTGAGGTGATTCGCTGCCTGCGAGAGAACGACCGGCGGCCGCTCGACTGCTGGCAGGAGGTGGAGAACTTCAAGGCCGAGGTCAAGAAGCTGGAGAAGGGGTGGGTAGACAAGGTGACGTCGTAAACGCAGGCGACGGGAGAGTCAGTCATGTCATGTCGCGTCATGGGACCTTTGATTTGTGTGTGCCTCGTCGACGACCAACGGACGGGGAGCGATAGCCGGCAGGGACGGAGTTTTGTTTTGGCTAGGCAAACGGAGACGTGTACATTTACGGCATCGGCGGTGGTAAAAGCTGCATAGAGATATAATTCATGTACAAACAGCCATGGCATGGTCTGCCTGTGCCCCCGCGAAAAGGGTTGTAGTGCAGGCGGATGACATAGGTATGCGGGACACCTGACCCGTCGGAGAGGGGACGGATGCTTTGCAGCTCGAATCTAGGCCTCGTGAGCCCGCTTCCGGTCCGTCTCAACCCAGTTCGGCGACGCCGTCCAACGAGGGCCACTTGTACGGCATCGAGCGAAGGGAAGGGGATGGCCGTCTCGTGAGCCGGGTCTTGGACGCTTCCCCTCACTCGTCCTTCCAGCATGCCCATTGCTCCATCCTTGGATGAAGACAGCCATTTCGGGGATACCGCCATCTGACGTTACAGCTGGACAGCCGTTTCGCAACGTCCCTCGTTCCTCTCAGCCTCCAGCGCCGCCTTTCTCCTCAGTCCCTCCGCCCTCATCCTCTCCCTCCTCGCCGCCGCATCCTCCCACTCCCCCCCCTCCGGATTCCTCCTGGGCCCCGGCTCCCTCACCGCGTCCCGAAAGGCGGCGCGGAACCTCGCCATGCGCTTCGCGTTCTCCACGAAGCGCTCATTACCGACGGACAGCAGCGTCTGCAGGTACCCGGCGGGGACGAGCCGGCGGCGCTGCCCGTCGGGCGTCTCGTACCCGACGAGCGACTCGAAGCCCAGGCCCATGGAGCGCACGGCGACGATGGGCGTGGCGGGGGGCTGCCTTTCGCCTGGGGGGGTGAGGTTGATGGCGCCGGACTCGCGGAAGCCGGCTTGGAGGGCGCAGCGGAGGAGGAGCTGCGCGTGGGTGAGGGATGTGGTGAGGACGTGGAGGATCTTGGATGGGTTATCAGCTTGGTTGCAGATGGCACATGGACGTGAACCCGGTGCTCACCATCGGCTCGAATTTGAAGTGTATCAGTCTCCGTTCTGCGCTCCCGTGAGGACTACTTTGCGATACAGCAGACTCCGCGAACCCAAGTGTCCTCACCCAGGCCTCGTAGCCATCCTCGCCGTCACAGGTAACCGGCTCGTGGGACACATACAGCCACGTCCCCCCAGCTCCCTTGCCGCCCACGCCCGCTACCTGCTCTCGCTGCCGGTGCTCCTCGCCCTCGCCCGCGCCCGCCGCCGTCTTGCGCCCCTCGAGGAATACGCTCACCCGCCCGGCGCAGCTGCTCGTCGTGACGAAGCCCTCGGCGCGGTTGACCTCGCCAATCAGGTCGCGGATGCCCGCGTCTACGGAGCCCTTGGGCGAGGCGTCGGCGTACTCGGCGTCGGGCACGCCCAGCTGCTGCAGGATCTTGGCTTTCTTCTCGCCAAAGCTTGCCGACGGTGCGGGCAGCCGGCCGCTCTGCTGCATTGCTTGGGAGACCACAGCGTGGTCGTGACACAGGGGCGGTTCGGACGGCAGGATGCGTGTGGGTGTGAGTGATAATGGCAGAATAGCGGAAACAAGAACGCGTTGTTGTCACTTCGTAGTCGAGTTATCGTGAAATGGTGGCTTTGTGGTTGTTAACTTGTTAGGCCTGGATCTGGCAATTCGACCAGAGTCCAATCAGCTCTCAGCGCGGGGTACGATCCTGCGGATCAACGGGCCGAACCAAACCATCCATCATCACCGCAACGTCACCCGACCATCTCACCGATCAACAGCTCACGGTTCAAGGCACTCAGGTGAGGGTATTCAGAACAATCATTGTTTCCATCTATCGTTCTACGTACACATGCAGCGCCCTCTGTCTCTTCTGCACGCCATGCCGCCCGCAGGTGCAAAGGCAACCCTAAAACACCACCCATGATATCAGTGGTACGAGAAGCCTGCTCAGACTGCTTTATCCTTGAATGCTCATCAAATCAAGATCCCCAAACGCCTTTTGCAAATGCTGGCAATATCATCATGTCATTAAAAGCACCCGCCACGCTCTCTCATCTTCCCCCGCGCTCAAATACGCCGAGCGGGGTAAGGTGAGCTGATCAGACGGGCGCGACCATCTGGCCCATGGTCTTCTTTTCCTTCTCCATGTCCGACACGAACTGGGCGTACCGCGACTTCTTGTTGTGGATGCCGCACTCCGTCTTGGACTGGCCCTTCCATCGGCCCGCACGCTCGTCCTCGCCCTCCTTGACGGGGCTGGTCGAGTGCCAGTCGCCGACGGACTTGTATCCTTGGTCCAGGAGGGCGTTGTATGGCACGTTGTTCGCCTTGATGTACTCGCTGACTTGAGAAAAGCTCCAAGCCGCGAGGGGGTTGATCTTGATGATGCCCCGCTCATCGTCGAATTCGATGGTGGGAATGGATCCGCGGGCGGCGCCCTGCGACCGGCGGCGGCCGTTGAGGACGGCGGCGACCTTGAGCTCGTCGTATGCCCGCTGCAGGGGCTCGACCTTGACGATCCAGTCGTACATATCGCCGGCGGTATTGTACAGCTCCTTGCCGTACATCTCCTCAAGTTCTTCGACAGTCTCGACGCCGTCGGGCTTGAAGATGTGCACCGGAACGTTCGGGTATCGCGCCTTGACCCGGTCGATCAGGTCATGCGTCTCCTTGAAGTGGTACAGGGTATCCAGGAAGATGAGGTCGACCGTCTTGGACTTGGGGTTTTCCCGCTGGATCTTGGACAGCATGTCCATGGTGGCGAGGCCCGTCAGGCCGAATGCTGTCGACTGGTATAGGTTCGGGAACATGACCTTGCAGAAGCGCAAGATGTCCATGGGGTGCATGGCCTCCATCTGCTGGTTGAGGTAGTCGATGTGCTCCTTGGTGAGGGACACGTTCGGCCGAGACTGCTTGGTGGGTGACGGCGAGTAGTCGGAGTGGCCGGAGACGTACCCGGACTCGATGTCGTTGTGGTCGAGCTTGTCGTCTGCAAAGGACGATTGGGAAGTTGGCTCCGTCATGGCAACAGACATGGCCACCAAGGGCGAGAGATATTACGGGACGGGGGCGTCGAGAGCCGTGCGAACAGAAGAAGACGCGGTTGTGGTCGATTTGGGCGTCTTCAGGGAGGTGAGAGCCACGGGCTTGGACCGAGAAATGGACGCTGAAACTGATTCAAGACAGGGTCTATTCCTCGGTGACGGGCAGGACGAAAGGTCGTCTATATAAACACACGAGGAATCGGGACTCGGTTTCGAGAAGAGGGGATTATTCAAGGTCCAGTCCGGATGGCAGCAGGTTTTGAGGGCGAAATCGGGCCTGACTAATTGCATGGCAGGAAAACAACTGGCTACGACGTCAAAGGCACGCTCCGCCCCTGGCTGCCCTCCGAGGCAATCACGGAGCGAGAGGCGCGAGGCCCCTACGGGCGGTTCGAGTCTGGGAGCGATCACGACATCGACGCCATGCCTTCCGCGATGCCGGATCCAGGGCCGTGATTGGTCGCAGCGGCCCCGCGTGATGTTTAGGCCCGGTAACAGGGACCAAGCTAGGGGCGCAGACGGCACGGCGGAAAAGAGTATTCGCTACCTGCGGCTGCCCCCCGTTCTATTTTACTGGGGCCTACCTGGAAGGGTTTTCTGGGTCGTGTGCTCCGTAATGGTCCGGATTAGAAAGCTGCTTTGTATTGTTGATGATCTCATTAATGGCAGGCTTGGAGAGCCTTCGAGCGGCGAGGCGGACGGATCGGGAAAGTCAGAGTTGTGGCCGAGACGTATGTCGGCGGAGAAGATGCGGAAAGGGCACGAATTAGGATTACTTCAGATATTACATTGCCGCCTCACGTGCGCCGGAGGCGAGTGCCGCAACGGAGCCCGTGGCAGACGCGATTCTGGGCAGCGGGGATGCAATCGCGGCGATCAGTACGGAGTAGCAGCAGTTGGACAAATCTACAGAGTGCATACGGGCAGACCGTGCAGGCGCCCCAATTCCTAGAGTTGCCGACCAGAGGTGGTGTTCGGAGCCTGCATCATGGATGTCGGTCGTGCATCGGCCCGTCGGCATGGCGGGAGTCGGGGAGGGTCCCGAGCGCCGGGAACCTGCACGTTGACGAATGCGTCAGCAGCGGCATCACGTGATTGGCGGGCGAGACTGAAAGTTTGTCAACTTCGTACGTTTGATCGAAAAACAGGATTCGCTATGCACGTGATCGTTCTAGGCTGCAATGGACATTCGGATTTCCCCCCCAATTAGCCCCAATTACCCCTCAATTACCCCTCAATTACCCCCCAATTACCCCCCACCGAGCACAAATTCTGCGTTCAACGAACCACGGCTCGGACACCCTTCGAGCCCAGCTTCGGGAGCGGCATAACCAGGTCATGCACCATCTTGACGTCGCTCTCATCCGTCTCAAACAGCTCCAGCTTAGGGCCGTTTGGCCGATAGAGAACGGCCAATATGAGACTTATCTCGGCCATGGCCAGACTGTGCACGTGGATATTAACATCCGCACTCGTCGCGGGGCTTCTGGAAAAACTCACTTCTTGCCCATGCAGTTCCTCGAGCCCCGGGAGAATGACACGAGGGATCGATGCATGGCGGGGTTAATTTCCCCAAGCCAGCGCTCGGGCTTGAACTCGTGAGGCGATGGGTACACCTCGGGATCCGTATGCAAAAAGTACGAAGCAATGCCCACAGGCACCTGCCGAGCTGTTAGAGCTGGAAACGGGCCTCGGATGCTGGGCTTCTTACGCCGATGGGGATCGTGTAGTTTTTGTACTGAATAGGCACGTCTGGAGAGACGCGAGGCAGCCGGTTCATGATGCCGTATATGAGCCTGTGTCGACGTATGAGCATGCAATGCCTCACGGTGGTGTCTGCCCAGCATCCGTAAGAGGACTTACCGTAACGACTCTAGAATTACTGCCTGGAGAAATGGCAGTTTCTCAAGCTCTGCCCACGTTGGGACCTTGTCCGGCCAGCCGGACATGGTGTCTTTCAGCTCCGCCTCAAGTCTTTGTCGAATCTCTGGCTGAAAGAGGATGTGAAAGGACGCAAACTGAAGCGTGCGAGCGACGCTAGCCGTGCCTGCCGCAAGGAGTACCTGAGCCTCTCTGCCGAGACGGTCATTTGCCATCTCCGACTCTGGAATGTCGCTGTTGAGGATGCTGCTGAAGATGGAACTGCCGCCTTCTCGTTTCTCGTAATCCATCGCCTTGGCCTTGCGGACTTGCTGCTCCGCTTTCTATATCTTGTCTTAGCCTGTGGTAGATTGGGGCGTGGAATGATTTCTTCCGAACCTGTCTAAGGACGTTGAACATCTGTCCTCGAGGGTACGCCCAGAGCAGCACCTTTTCGGGTACCAAGCTCACGACTCTGTTTTCACGTTAGTATCTTTCAAATTCCGGGGGCTGGCTATACTAGTTACTTGTAGAGGAAAGGGAACCCGGTGAAGAGCGGTATCGCTCGAACGACTGCATATATCACATCGTGCCTGTGCGCTCGGTCACAACGTGATCCATAAGAGGGATGGCGCCGCATAACTCACCACTGTGGCGTAAAGTCTGGGTCGTCCAAGAATTGCTCTCCTGGTTCGTCCCGCCCCAGGCATACCCTCCGAATGACATCACCAGCGGCCGCGGAGAATGCATGGTCAAATCTGATGACCTGGCCTGTGCCCCCGAGGTCCCTGAAACGAGACTCCAGCTTCAAAGCCACCTCGGCCATCATGGACTGCAAGCCAGTGACAGCCTTTCGGGAGAAGAATGGCTCCAGTGGCTTTCTTCTCTTCCGATGCATGTCGTGGTCTACTGAAAGAAAATGCGTGTCTAGTGGGGTGTTATCCAATGCACACTCCTCAGATACAGATATACTGACCATGGAAACCAACGCCTTTGCCGAATGCCTCGTATGCATTTGTGCGTCGCGTGCTTTCTGCGACATAAAGTTGGCTGTAAAACTCAGCGTCACGGATCGAGAGCTCCTCTGGGTTCACTCGGATTATTGGACCTGAAGATGATGCCGTTAACCCAATTCTGTTCTGAACAGGCGCAAAGCATTGACCTACCATATTTATCGTGCATCTTCTCCATCTCGTAGAGGTACTTGCCATTGCGCCAGTAGTTGTGGTAGAATTCGTACCAGAACGTTGCGGCGGCAAGCTTGGACCCAGGAAACTTGGCCAGGGGGGAAAAGTATAAGCGGTAGACCACGATCCAGGCGGAATAGAACAGATAAACTGCGATGACGGCGATGACGGCGAGAATCGCTGTCTCTCTAGGGACCTTGGGGATTAAAATATCCATTTTGACGAGCTAGGCTTCAGTTGAATGGAACCCAAGTTACCTGCAAATTTGAAGAGTCTTGATAAAGAAAATGAGCAGTGGGGAGGGATCTCGACGGTCTATATAGCTAGCTGCACGTGGGGATCACCCGGGATGGACCATATATGGGCTTACCCGCGTTTGACGCCTCGCGAACTATCGAATTTCCAAAAGGGCCTAGAAAAAAGTGGAATGCACACTCCACGTGTAGCTGGTAGTGGTGTATACGTATCTGCGTGGATTTCTGAATGTGACATGAACCACTACGGTCATGACTCGTCGTTTCTCATGGCTTGGCGAGGGTTAAGGCAGTCCATCGAATTTAACCTAGCGCGTACTCTGAATGCTATTCAAGCTGTATAGTGATAGAAGTCCCAGAAACGTTACAGAGCGACATTGTATTGTTACTTGACGACTGAAAAGCCCTTACTCTTGGCATACGTTTCACATTGTGTACCAACGGGCCATGACAGCAAGCTTGGGCGAAAGAAAATGCCTCTCCTATCATCCAAGAATAGCTTGAAGGCCCCGGCTCACATTGTGCAGCCAACAATGAAGACAAAGCCTGGACTGGCCCCATCAGCCCGTCTATATACGGCTCCGACTGCCCTTGAAGTTCTACTCATAGTTGCGACTATTTCGGCTCGACATGAAGGCATCAGTACGCCTTGGTCATTCTTTACATCTTCGAGCAAGGCAGCCACAATGAGGACGGAAAAATGCGACTTGCTCATTGTGGGGGGCGGCGCCAGCGGACTCGCAGCCGCAGCCGCTTCACAGGGCCTCGACACTCTACTCATCGAACAGGCGGCCACAGTTGGCGGCACGTCATCGTATTCAGGCGGCTGCATGTGGGTTCCCGGAAACTGTGTGTCGAGAGACCAGGGAGTCCAAGACTCTGTCGAGCTCGGCAGGCTGCACATCGATGCGCTCTTCGGGCCACCCAGAGACGATCAACCGGAGTCATCGGCTGCTCGGCGCGATGCGCTTTTGCGCACTGGCCCGGAAATGGTGTGTTTCTTCCGGGAACTGGGGTTCAAGTGGTCGAAAGAGAAGTCAAGCTTCCCTGATTTCCATCCTAACCTGCCCGGCGCATGCGCCTCCGGTGGTCGCACTCTCGACCCAGCCGTGGTCGACGTGTCGCCAAAGCTTCTGGGCCCATGGACAAGCTACGTGGCATACTCGACCAACGGGCCTCATGTTGCAAGGTTTCAAGATGCCCGACCATTGACGCGGCCGCTGTCGTCGCTGGGGGACTTCCTGACAACGTGCTGGACGTTGCTGATGTCGAAGCTGCTCAGGATGATACGGTCGCCGGTCTCTATGGGCAACTCCCTTGTCGCGCAGCTCCTGTCCATTTGCTGGAAGAACGGGAATGTGCGCATCTACAGGGAAACGGAACTCATCCGCTTGGTGACCAAGAACGGCGGCGTCGTGGGCGGCATCCTACAGCAGGGAGACGCACAAATCGAAGTCCAGGCGTCGGCGGTCTTGCTCGCCACTGCCGGGTTTGCTCGGAACCAGGCGATGCGCGATTCATCCTTGCCGAAAGCTACGCGATCAAACTGGAGCTTGAGCAATCCATGCGGCGATACCGGCACTGCTCTTCGTGTCTGCGAGCCCGTCGGAGCGGCGACTGCGATGCTCGACAAGGTTTGGGGAATCCCGACAATGGAAGACCCCGTCACGGGAAGCATTGCCCCCTGCTGCTTCGAGATGGCCAGTCCTCATGCTATCGTGGTCAACCAAGACGGCAACCGTTTCTTCTGCGAATCCGAGCCGTACGGGGACATGGTTGAATTCATACTGCAAGGGGATAAAGCGACATCGCCAATCTGGCTGATTGTGGACTGGAACTACCGGAGGCGTTATATGCTGGCGTCGCTGCCGCCGAGGGCCAGCTCGCCTCGTCTGACCACGGCCGACAGCATCTCAGCGCTTGCCCGGAAGATTGGCCTGCCGGCAGAGAAACTCGAGCATACAGTCTCACGCTGGAACGCCATGTGCCAGACGGGAGAGGACCTAGACTTTGGCAGAGGGAGCGATGCCTATCAACGATATATCGGAGACCCGAACATGAAGCCGAATCCAAACATGGGACCGCTCAGTGCGCCCCCGTTTTTCGCCATCGAGTTATACCCCGGTGATGCCGGCACCAGAGGCGGGCTGCTCACGGATGAGCACGCGCGGGTCCTCAAGACGGACGGAAGCGTCATCCAGGGACTCTACGCTGCCGGCAACGCTTCGGCATCAGTCATCAGGGGAGGCGCCCCCGGAGCGGGAGGCACGTTGGGGCCAGCCATGACCTTTGCTTACATTGCCGCCAACCATGTCAAACAGGCCAAGGGGGAGTAGGTACGAGTACTCGTATCTTGGACATACTGAGGTGTCAGCCTGGGCATGTGCTCACGCGTCATATGTAATATTCTAAAGTGGACCTGGAGCGATCGTAAGGATAGAGTCATAGAAAGAATAGAGCTTATTCCCATCTCACTGAACGAGAAATAACAGGGTAGGAGGGCCTTTGCAATGAGACCCTGTCCGGAACGTTAGCCTGTAACGTTGGATGTGGGGTTTATGATGATGAAACGGAGGCGAATGATGACTGCTGGGATGGTGCAGCGAGAAGCAAGAATTCATGTGCGTGATGCTGGTTCCTGGTGTTTTTGCTGGCGAGCGGCGTCGATGTGGTGATGCGCAGCGGGGGCGTCTGTTGATGCAAATGCCGCAAGTGGCAATATCACGCAAAAGCCATCTTCCACCATGAATGCAAGCAGCTTGAACACTAAATCGCCGCTACGAGAAACATGCGAAGCCAGCGGAATACGTCGTCGATGACCGGAGACGAAGGGCGAGTGAGCGGCTTACACCACGAGGTTTCTGGACTCGGAGCAAAAAATGACGCCATTCTGCACAGCCTGCCAGTGGAGCAGTGTAGCCCTGCAAGCAGGCCGCGCTCCAGCACTGCGGCGCCTGGAGCTGACGGTGCAGCGGCTACCTACAGGTACAAAGACAACCTCCAGCAGCCGGAGGGGCAGCTCCAGAGTCCAGGCGTCAGGCGGCGGGAAAGGTCGCATCCAATCCGTCGATGCCCGGTCGTGACACCGACGACGACGACGATCGCGGCGACAGCGCGGCGGCATCGATACTCTGCATCTCGTAGGCCTGTCCAGCGTGTTCGTGTTTGCCGTGTGCGGCAGCGCCCAGCGCCACGTTCCGACGCCCCGTGCTGGTCTACTTGTACCTGGACCTACTCGTAGGTGGTCGCTCACAGGCAGCGTCAGGCATCACCGCCACCCGGCCGTCCAGCAAGCCGCCCTTCACCCACGGCGACATGGCCGACATGGCGAGCCGCCCGAGGCAGAGCGCTGCTCGTCCGCAGCTCGCCGCCGCCATGCGCAGCAGCTCGTACCTGAGCGACAACCAGGAGTACCGCCCGCCGCCGCGCCAGCCGGAGCCGCACCACGGCATCGACACCGTCGTCGAGGACACGGCGGCGTCCGCCTCGCCGAAGCGCGGCGTCCCCTTCAACGGCGTGCCCTCCCAGGACAACCCCCCGACGATAGTGGAGAGCGGGGTGAGCCACAGCTTCTCGCACCCCAACTGCTCGCCGCCGTCGGGGCAGCGGACGGACCGGCTGGTCGCCACGCTCTTCTACAAGTCTGCGGCCGGCGCCAACGGATCGCCGGCGCCGGCAAGGGGGCCGCTGTCGGGCAGCAGCGAGTCCCTGCCGGCCAACATGGCCCCGACGGCCAGCATGGGCGCCTTGCCGCTGGAGCCTCCGACGCAGGAGTCGGAGCAGCTGGACCACCTCTACGGGTTGTACATCTCGCCCCTCTGCATCACCTCCTTCCTCCACCTCATGTCGACGTTTCCGCAGCCCAGGGGCGCCGACCCGCCGCGCTCGTCGCACCGCTGCCTGGACAGCCAGGAGAACCCGCGGGTCGTCGAGCTCACCCTCGCCCCGGCCCCGGCCCCCAGCTACCTCGGCCTGTCGGACCTGCGCAAGCACGAGATGATATACCGCTTCGAGCGGGAGTGGAACGTCGACGTCGCCCTGCAGCGGGATCTGGTCTGGCGGCGGCACCCCCGCCTCGTCGTCTTCGACATGGACAGCACGCTCATCACGCAGGAGGTGATAGAGCTCCTGGCCGAGACGGTCAGCGACCCGCCGGACCTGCCGGCCCGTGTCGCCGACATTACGCGCCGGGCTATGCTCGGCGAGCTGCAGTTTGAGGCGTCCTTCCGGGAGCGCCTTGGTCTCCTCAAGGGCGTCAGCGCCTCCCTCTTTGACGAGCTCCGACCGGTCCTCGACGTCACCAACGGCGCGAGGGAGCTCATCAGGGCGTTGAAGCGCCTCGGCGTCAAGACGGCCGTGCTCTCCGGCGGCTTCCAGCCGCTGACCAGCTGGCTCGCGCAGGACCTGGGCATCGACTACGCCTACGCCAACCAGGTTGTCGTCGCCGACGGCAGGCTCACGGGCGAGGCCAAGGGGACCATCGTCGGCAAGGAGCGCAAGCGCGACTTGCTCGTCGAGATTGCCGCCAACGAAAACATTGACCTGTCGCAGGTCGTGGCCGTCGGCGACGGCGCCAACGACCTGCTGATGATGGACAAGGCCGGGCTGGGCGTGGCGTGGAATGCGAAGCCGCGCGTGCAGATGGAGGCGGACGCGCGGCTGAACGGGGAGAGCTTGCTGGACTTGCTGTTCCTCTTTGGGTTCACGAGCGAAGAGGTGGACATGCTCGTCAAGTAGTTTGCCGCGGGGGCAGGCGATCGGTCAGCTGTGTTACGGTATGCGAGGAGTTTGACGGAGGCGTGACGGGATGAGGAGTATGCGATGAGCAGAGTGCCGCCAGGATACCATGGCGAAAGCTATTAGCAACACAATTCCTAATGATTGGCGTTTGGATACTTTGTTCCAACATTGTCACCTGGGGTGGGCAGCAATCGCAGCAACAGACACACAACGGAAAAGGCATGTTTTTTTCAGCGTTGTAGGTCAGGCATAATCCAATGCTCGGTCCAGCTGTACAGTAAAATCTACAGAGGCGCACGCCCGCCCATCGTTCTCCCAACGAAGCCTCTATCATTTTATACCTCCCGTTTCGACGTCTCGCAGTATTGTTCGCCTGTTCAAGGGTAGCCTTCCTTGCCCCACTTGTTGTACTTGTCGTGCAGCTCCCGCGGGAGGGTGACGTTGGGGACGACAACCGTGTTGAGCGCGCTGGGGGCGTCCTTGGGCTCCCGGTTGGGGTCGCCGCCGGGGTGGTACTTGTACTTGCCCTGGCCGTCGTCCTCCCAAGGCATGCCGCCCTTGGCGATGTTTACAGGGGACTCGGAGGTGGACTTGGTGGGCGATCGGCCTGCGAGGCGTGGGCATCAGCAAAACCTGGTTCTCGATCCCTATGTGCCTGTTCTGACGCACCAAAGTAGAAACCAGCACCGCCGAGAGTAGCGACCATGACGCCGCCAAGGATCTATATCCGAGAAAGTCCATTAGCCCATCGCCGTCCATTTCATCCCGCAATGTCGCCGCGTCGGGGCCTTGTTGCGCTGCGCGTCGCCTATCCGAGGTATTATGACGCACCATGATTTCGGGGTTGCGCTTGGTCTCCTTCTTGAGCTCCTCCTGAACCTCGGCCTGGCACCGACGGGCGGAGGTGGAAAAGAGGCGGCTGGCGACGCGGGAAGCCATGGTGGAAGGCGGCGGTTGGGTCTTCGAACGGATGGTTGTTGCGGTGGTGAGGTTGCTCGGAGCCGGAAGCTATGAAGTTTGTGGTATGATTTCAGACAACGGCTCCGTGGCACGCCATTGGCCAATGCGCCGGGGAGCTGCGTCACGTGCGGGGTCACGCATGCTTATGGATGGCGTTGCGATGTGACGCGCCTGGGAGACGAGGCCCAAAACGGCTGTCAATGCTGCGACCACAGATGTACACGAGTGAACAATGCGCAGTTTGCGATTTGCGCGGGTGTTTGCGATGCGTAGCACAGCGAATGCACTTGAGGCGTCTACGCGTACCCATGTGCTCCGCGGCAGCGTAAAGCGATCGGGCCTGCATATCGGCACGGTCCAGCCTGCGGCAGTCCGACAGCCTGCGGCAGCCAGCGAGCGACGACGCCGTAATCCGTACAGGACCTCGTCCATGCCATCGTTCCAAGTCGATGCAAATGCTCTGCTTCATGGCGTCCCGTCGCCCCCGCTGGGACGCCGTTCGACAAATATCGAATGTAATAATAGGCAGCCCGCGGGCAATTTGCGGCGCTGCTGCCACTAACAGCCCCTTACATGGGCCCGCGCCGCCTATCAACCCCCCCAGCCGCAGTTCCCACTTCACTCCCACCTTCGTCCGAGCAACGATCATCGTCGCGGCAGTCGAACAAGCCGTGCGAACGTGCGCCCGGACCGGCGAGAAAAAAGGAACGACGCCCATTCCCACATTCTCTCACTCCGTTGACACGCGCATTGTTGCCGCGCCGTCGCCCTGTTTCGTTTCCTCCTCCTGCTGCTGCCGCCGCCGACTTTCCTTGTTGCGTTTCGCCCTGCGCTTCGTTTCTCTTCCATTGTGTCTTCCTTGTTCTGGACGATTCGCGACGCTCCTTCGCAACTAATTCTACCTCCGTCCTCCGAGCTCTCGATTCCTCTCTTCCTCTCGGTCCGTCGATCCGATTCTCCTGGCGACGGTGACGATAGTTACCGCTGGCCGACATTGACGCATCGTCGACCGTTGAACATACCCTGTGACTGCACGAGAAGATTGCCACTACACGAAACCGTGTCCATCACCGAACCACCTGCCTTTCTTCGACCTCGTCGACACGGGCTATGTCATAACGAGACACCACATCACGGGCACGTTGAATCCAGACCATGGCGTCCCCCGGCTCGGACGACCGGGCGCTGCCACCCGGCGATGATGGCGGCTTTCCATTGCCAAGTCCTCCCCGGGCCGCGAGCGTCGTATCCTCCCGCATGACCGATATCGCGAGCGACGATGGCGGCGAGGCCAAGGTATACCAATCTGCGGAGGGCCAACCAAGGAACACGGACGTGGGATCGCGACCCCAGACGGCCAAAACGGGTGTTTCTTCGAAGGCTCCTTGGCAGGCGGCTCGGAAGAGTTATGCCTCTGCTGGATTGCCCCCCGGGAGGGGCAGCATCGCCGGCACAACAATCACATCCCTTGGACGATCAGCGAGCCTGACGACGCGGAGCCACGTTCCCTCGCTTACGTCCAACGCCTTCTTCCGGCCGATGAGCTCGCAGAAGCTCCAAGCACAAAGGGGTGCCGCATCGAGGCCCGCCACGACGACCCAGCAGCTGCAGCTGCCGCCGCGGCAATTTGGCGACCTCGACGCCGTGACGGATGTGGGCGGCAGCGTCCTGAATCCGAGCTTAGTCTCGCCCGGCCTCGCCCGCCATCAGCACAAGACCAGCGGTGACTACAACCCGCGAGCCCCGTCTCGAGGCACGGAGGTGACAGAGCAGGAAAACTTTGATGGCATCACGGGAAACACGAGTCCGTCTCAGGGACACTACCCGACTGGCAGCCTGTCGGATAGTGCCCGGCCGCTGCAGCGGGGATCCGCCGCTAGCAACCACCTGCGTGTCGACGTGGAGCAGACCTACAAGGGCCATGGGACCATACCAACCCCCATCAAGTCATCACGGTCGTTCCGGTCGAGCTTTCTTCTTCCTAGCAAGAGCGATCAGGGACAGGCCAGCCGATATCGAAGCACCGAGGGCGCAGAGAAGTTGTCGTCCGTTACTTCGTCCCCACAACTACAGCCGATCGACTCACAGGGCCGGCCACGACTGCAACCGCCTCCGACGCCGATTCAGATAAAGAGCACGGGCCGTGTGCACCAGTACTTTGACGGGAACACCGTGTTTTGCTTCGGCGGCCGGTGGCAGAACACAAGGCACAGGCCCATCAACGTCGCAACCGGCCTCTTTGTAGTCGCCCCTTGCGCTCTCTTCTATGTCTTTGAAGCGCCTTGGCTGTGGGAAAACATTTCGCCGGCGATTCCCATCACATTTGCCTATCTCACATATATCTGTATCTCTTCCTTCATCCACGCCTCCGTTTCGGATCCTGGGGTGAGTAGTAGCACCGCCCTTGAGTCTCTGGAGAGTGTGCCGAGCCTAACTTTGACAGATCCTGCCTCGAAACCTTCACCAATTTCCTCCTGTCTTCGAACACGATGACCCCCTGCGCGTGGGCCCGCCGACAAACGACTGGACGCTGATAAAGTCAGCCGAGGCGAACGCAGCGGCAATGGAGTACCCCGTCAAGCACTGCCGGACCTGCAACATCTGGAGGCCCCCGCGTGCCCACCACTGTCGTCTTTGCGACAACTGCGTCGAGTCTCACGACCACCACTGCGTCTGGCTCAACAACTGTGTTGGAAAGCGCAACTACCGATATTTCTTTACATTTGTCACATCCGCCACCATCCTGGCCGCCTACCTCATCGCAACCAGCCTGACGCAGGTTCTCATCTACATGAACAGCGAGGGCGTCACGTTCGCCGACGCCATCGATCATTTCCGGGTTCCGTTTGCCCTCATATTCATTGCGTTTCTCGGGTTCCTCTACCCCGCCGCCTTGATGGGATACCACCTGTTTCTCATGGCGCGAGGGGAGACTACGCGAGAATACATGTACTCGCACAAGTTTGCCAAGAAGGAGCGGTACCGGGCGTTCAACCAGGGAAGCGTGTTGCGAAATATAATGGCCGTGCTCTGCCGACCCCGTCCGCCGACGTACTATGGCTTCAAGACCAAGTATCGGCACGGCGACCAGCGGCTGGGCATCCATCGACGGCAACGCCCTAGAAAGGACTCGCAAGGCCACGAGATGGACTCGGTACAGCCTGGATCCTCGCAAGGATTCCAGGGACCTGCGACGTTGCGAGAGCGGAGTCGGGGATAGGGGATGCGTATATACCGGCTGTACTTATTTTCGCTTTTTTTTTTCTTTTCTGGTTAATATCACCTGCACGTCGATATATTTCTTCTTTGGTCTTTTACTACGGTTGGCCTGATGTTCAGGGGGCAATTCGGAGACCCTGTCGTTACAAAATGTGGGAACACTTATAATGTCTCGTCTATTATACCCCTGCACACGGCTTTCTTTCGTCTTTCGCTGGGTGGGATGTACATGCGGTCTGCAGGATGTGAGTGAGGACGGCAGATGGCGAGTCTAGACTACAAGATTTTCTTGGGCTAGTCCGTTTCATTTGCTCCTAATTGAGGCCAAGTGAATAATCTATGATGCGGGTCTTGACGGCGCGGTTCGTTGTGTTTGCCAGTGGTTGGTTCACATGACATTGATGATCCTGTATACTTGGAGGAGCCGTACGTCGTGGTTGTGAGCTGTCATCATGCACGTTAAGCCTGTCACATCGTCCATCCTCTTCGTACTCCGCAGCAATTACGGCACTCGGACGAAACAACGCCTCTGTACGAAGTACTCCGCAACGCGATGTCGTTCGTCGGGGTCCAAGAGCATGCCCCACGTGGAAGCTCTGGGTTAGCCGTAACGGCGGCGTGGCTTGATACATTGCGCCAAAGTACCTCGGCGGGGCCGATAAGGCGATAAGGAGTCGCGATAAAAAAATTCGATAATCCCCCTCAGCCCACCCAGCCCAACCAGCGGGAAAGGTACCTATGTCAGCAAGGGCCCTGCTGCGCTGGACTCCTGTCTCCTCCGTCTCCTTCTCTCTCCCTCACTCCCCTGCCTCTCCAGACACATCGGAGACGGAGCGCAGTCCATCGGCGACACATTGCGCCACCAATCCTAGAGAGAGAGGCTGCCACAACACACGATGCCTCACCCCGTCTCGCCGCCCTCGCAGCCGACGATGGTGTCCAGCGACGCCCCTCCCCCGCCGTCGCAGGAGGACGTGGCGGCCTTTGTCAACACAATCTTCACGGCCCAGACGTCGGCCGCCTCCGTCGACGCCAGCTACGGCCTGTGCGACCTGCTGCTGAACTCGGTGGGCTTCGCCGGCCTGGCGCAGTATGGCGTCCTCGCCGAGGTGAAAAAGGCGGCCGCCGACAAGAAGAACGGCCTGCGCCGGGAGAGCAGCCAGAACCTGCTGGGCGCCATCTTCGAGCGATTCCCCCCGAAACAGGCGCTGAGCGAGGTCGCCTTCCTCGTCCAGGAGGAGGGCCTGGTGCCGTGTGCGCTGGACGCACTGGCCGACAAGGGCTCCGTCGTCCGCGAGGCGGCCCAGTACGGCCTCGACGCCCTCTTCGCCAACCTCAGCGCCGAGGCCCTCGTCACGGGGCTGCTGCCCGTGCTGGCCCAGTACCTGTCCAAGAAGACGGGCAAGTGGCAGGGCACCGTCGGCGCGTACAGGCTGATGCAGCGCATGGCCGACAAGGCGCAGCTGTCCATTGGCGGTACCAAGGAGGAGGCCGTTGAGAAGGATGTCCTTCGCGAGGCCATGGGCGCCAAGCTGGCTGGCCTGATCCCCCTTGTCGAGGGTGGCATGCACGACTTGAAGGCAGAGGTTGAGAAGCAGGCTGTTCAGACCATGAACTCGCTCACGACGCTGCTGTCCAACGACGACGTGGCGCCCCGGATTCCTCTGCTGGTCGACACCATGCAGCACCCCTCTACCCAGACCCTCCAGAAGGCGATCCACGCTCTGTCGCAGACGACCTTTGTGGCCGTCGTGACCTCGCCCGTCTTGGCCCTGTTAACGCCCTTCCTCGAGAGATCTCTCAACTCGCCCAATACTGCTCAGGAGGTCCTTCGCCAGACGGTTGTCATTGTCGAGAATCTGACCAAGCTCGTCCACGACCCCATCGAGGCCAGAACCTTCTTGCCGAAGCTGACTCCCGGTGTCAAGAGTGTCTGTGACCGGGCTTCTCTCCCCGAAGTCCGAGAGCTGGCGAACCGAGCCCTCGCCACCATGCAGAAGGCCATGGGCGACGACAAGGACATTGTTGCTCGCACGACGACCGACGATGTCGCCAAGGTTCTGGATGATCAGATCAAGAAGAACGGTGGACTCGCGGGACATACCGACACGTACAAGCTCGCGCGCCCTTATATCTGCGACATGGTGGCGACGGACGTCAACTACCGCTTCGTCAGCCGCATCGCGGGCCGCATTGCCCCGTACCTCCAGTCTCTGATGAAGGATCCCGAGGCTCCCCAGAAGGCTGCCGACGCAGTGCAAAAGTTCTACTTCCAAGAGGACGAGCGCCGGTACGGTGTCCCCGAGAAGGAGGACGACGGCGAAGTCGAGATTGTCAACGCCGACTTTTCTCTGGCCTACGGCGGCATGTTGCTGCTGTCGCACACCAACCTGCGACTGCTCAAGGGCCACCGCTACGGCCTGTGCGGCCGCAACGGCGCCGGAAAGTCTACCCTGATGAGGAGCATTGCTAACGGCAAGCTCGAGGGTTTCCCTTCTCAGGATGTCCTGCGTACCTGTTACGTGGAGCACAACCAGGGCGAGGACGCCGACATTAGCATCCTCGAGTTTGTCTCCAAGGATCCCACCATCGCTCCCCAGGGGACCGAGCGCATCTCGGAGGTCTTGGCCGAGTTCGGCTTCACCCCCGGAGCCGAGGGCCGCCAGGCTCAAAAGGTCGGATCTCTGTCCGGTGGCTGGAAGATGAAGCTTGCCCTGGCTCGCGCCATGCTGCAAAGGGCCGACGTCCTCCTCCTGGACGAACCGACCAATCACCTCGACGTCACCAACATTGCCTGGCTGGAGAACTACCTCAAGTCGCACACCGACATCACTAGTCTCATCGTCTCCCACGACTCTGGCTTCCTGGACAACGTCACAACCGACATTTACCACTACGAGCCCAACAAGAAGCTGGCGTGCTACAAGGGCAACCTCGCCGCCTTCGTCCAGATCCGACCCGAGGCCAAGAGCTACTACACTCTCTCGGCGTCCAACGTCCAGTTCAAGTTCCCTCCCCCCGGCATCTTGACCGGCGTCAAGTCCCAGACCCGAGCCATCATCCGAATGACCAACGTCTCGTACGCGTACCCCAACGCGCCGAAGCCGTCTCTCATGGACGTTTCCTGCCAGCTCAGCCTGTCGTCGCGTGTCGCCATCATCGGACCCAACGGTGCGGGCAAGTCGACGCTCATCAAGCTCCTCACCGGCGAGACCGTTCCTTCTTCCGGAAAGGTCGAGAAGCACCCGAACCTGCGTATTGGCTACATCAAGCAGCACGCGCTTGAGCACGTCGAGATGCACCTGGAGAAGACGCCCAACCAGTACCTGCAGTGGCGCTATGCCAACGGTGATGATCGGGAAGTCCACATGAAGCAGACTCGTGTCCTGTCCGACAAGGACCGCGAGCAGATGGACAAGTGGATCGATCTGAAGGATGGCAAGCCCGCGAAACAGGTGGAATCCCTCGTCGGCCGTCAAAAGTACAAGAAGACGTTCCAATACGAAGTGTAAGACGCCCCTCTCCCTCTTGTTTGGCGTAGCATTTTGATACTAGCAACTCCTTTGCACAGCAAATGGCGAAATATGCTCCCGAAGCACAACAACATGATTTCTCGCGAGACACTCATTGAGCTCGGCTTCAACAAACTCGTCCAGGAATTTGACGACCACGAGGCTTCGCGTGAGGGTCTGGGCTACCGCGAGCTCCAGCCCGCGGTCATCTCGAAGCACTTTGAAGACCTCGGTCTCGACCCGGAGATTGCCAACCACAACGAGATTGGCTCCCTCTCCGGTGGCCAAAAGGTCAAGGTCGTCATCGCGGGCGCCATGTGGAACAACCCGCACCTGCTCGTCCTCGACGAGCCGACCAACTTCTTGGACCGCGACTCACTCGGCGGCCTCGCCGTCGCCATCCGCGAGTTCAAGGGCGGCGTCATCCTCATCTCCCACAACGAGGAGTTTGTCGGCGCGCTCTGCTCGGAGCAGTGGCACGTCGCCGACGGGCGCGTCGCCCTGCGCGGCAACGCGGCCGTCAGCCTGGACCGCTTCGAGGACAGCCGGCCCGGCAGCGGCGTCACCAGCACGACCGCCAGCTCCGTCGTCAGCAGCGCCGTCAACTCGGGCGTCGAGGACAACGCCGACATGAAGTTCCGCGCCCGCAAGAAGAAGAAGATGACCAAGAAGGAGCTCAAGGAGCGCGAGGTCCGGCGCAGGCTGCGGCACATTGAGTGGCTCAACAGCCCCAAGGGGACGCCGCACCCGCCCGACACGGACGACGAGGATAACTGAAGCCCACGCCTCCCGTGCTTGACGCCTTTTCTGTTGGATGTTTTGGGTCGCATGATTGGATGAGTTGCCCTCGCTGTGTGTTACGCGTCGGGCTGAGTACTTAGACTAGACTGGGTTTGCTGTGAGCTGATTTGGGCCGTACGCAGGCGCGCGCGAGAGCAAAGGCACGAAGCACTGGACTGGATAGACGAGGCACGAACTTGTTGCGGCAGATAGAGGCGTTTCTGGGATTTGTTTTCGCGATAGACTGGCATGGAAGTTTGAACGAAAAGTCATTGCATTCGCCGATGGGGCCACGGATACTTCACAAAGAGAGACATCACAACATCGACGGCTCATCGTGTTGTCTGTATACGTGATTCTAGATTTCTATTCAACAGCCTCTGGCCCGCAGAAACTGGACTGTTGTTTCGTCTCCATATTTCCAACTTGCACCGCATTTTGCAACTCCACATCCCGCCTTCTTCCGATATTCCCATCTCGACAGAATGAAACGCTTTCAAGCCTCGCTCACTTATACAAGTATTAAATATTCCGCGAACGAGCCGCCGCACCTCGATATGCACCCGATTATCCCCAAAAAGGAAATTCCAGCGAACTATAGTATCCACCGCGTTGGTCATGACGCGTTAAGCTGCCCCGAGCAAATGAGTGTAAGATGTCCGAATCCCAGATTAAGCGGCAGCGTTGTTGAGGTAAACTCCGCGAGAACTCCCGATCCGTCTATTATAAAGCGTTGTCGTGAATAATTTGTACCGGTTTAGGATATATGCAAGTTTGCGAATGTGGTAGCGAAAGAGCAGAAGTTCGTTCTACCACGAGAAGGTCATCAGAGCGGGGTTCAAGGCCAGCGGCAGGAGGAAGTGGCTGGCCGCGACGGTGGCCATGGGCAGGATGGCGACGAAGTCGGTGATGCGCCAGTCGTGCGGGACGAACGGCGCCACGGCGAGGATGATCATGCCCGCGATGAAGATCAGGGCGAAGAGCATGGAGAATTTGAACTAGAAGATACAAAGTTAGCAAAAGCAAATACGCACCATGTGAAACGACAAGCTTATGTGGAACGTCGGCAGTTGTCCAGCCGAGCAAGGCTGGACCGTACGCAAGGCTTAGTAAAACCCACCTTCTTAAGCACCTTGGGCACCTCGATGAAAAAGTTGGAAAACTCGGCCTCCTTGCTCGTCGCACCCCAAGTCATGTTAACCTCGAACATGTGCGCCAGCAGGGCCTGGCTGACGTGCAGCGACAGACCACCGAGGAAGATGGCCAGCATGATGGTCCACTTGAAGTTCTCGAACAGCGCCCACAGCAGGCTGCGCTCGCCGATGCGGTACCGCATCACGGCGAGGGCAACGTTGCCGAGGCCGTTGAAGACGATGATGATGGAGAACCACACCTGCCACGAGTCGACGTAGTACTTGTCGAGGTACCCGTTGAACCAGCCCATGAGGAAGTAGTTGGCCGCCGTCATGACCCAGGCTGCGCCGATGGCGTAGTACGTGCCGATGTACGAGATGACAGTGACTTTGGAGGTGAAGCGGATGTTGGAGAAGAGGAACCGGCGGAACAGGGGAGTGAAGGGGCCGCGCCAGAGCCAGGTTCGGATCGGGTGGAAGAGGAGCTCGTTGCAGCCGTACGCATACTTTTCCCATCGCGCCAGCTCGTCATACACGGTAAGCGACACGCCCTCCTTGAAGCCCTCGCCAGCCCAAGCAGCCAGCCGAATGATGTAACCGTTGCACTGCAGACGAAGCGACATGTCGAAATCCTCGGACACGTGGCTCTCGGACCAAAACTTGTCATATCCGTCCTCGTCCTGGTACGAGACCTGCTGGATGGCGGACCAGCGGAGGATGGCGTTGTGGCCGACAAAGGGGGCGACGTCACCGTTGGACACGGTGTATCGGATGGCCGAGTAGATGAGGTTGGTGAAGAAGGTGATGCCGTTCTCAAAGTACGTGTGGACGACCTGCATGACGCCGGACGAGAACTGCATGATGCCGACGTCGGGAGACTGCTCCATCTCGGAGACGGCGTCGAGGAAGCAATCGGCGGGCACACGGGTGTCGGAATCGATGAGCAGGATATAGTCGCCGACTCTGATGTTGCCGTCGGCCCAGGCACGGCCGTCCTCCTCAAGCGCCTCCTTGAGGGCCTGCTCATACGCCTGAGCCTCGTCGTGCTGGCTCCACTCGGGCGAGCGGTTAATGGCCTGGAGCTTCTCCTCGACGTTGCAGGAAATCATGAGGGCAAAGTTCATGTTGGACGCCTTCTTGAACTTGCCCCTGCGCTGGAAGCCGTTCTCGCCGTGCTTAGGACGGGCAACCCAGCCGATGCTGTTGTCGGCATAGAACTCGATACGGGCGCGACGATCCTCCTCGGAAATGAGCTGCATACCATCGTCGTTGATGAACATGTTGGCCGAGCCGCCCTGCAGTTCGTACGTCGACATGGCCTGCTTGATGGACTTGACGGTGGGGATGATGACACCCTGCAGACCCTCCTTGTATACGGGACACTGAATGGTGACGTGGGGGAGGATGGCAGTCTGCAGGCGCGGCGGAGGGCGGGCTGAGTAGAACTTGGAGTTGATGGTAAGCTGGCGGATGGGACCGAAGACCTGGGCCAGGCAACCGACAATGACCTGGGCGAAAAAGAGTGTGAAGAAGATCTGGATGGGGCAGAGAGCGACCAGGGCGAGGCGGGTGTAATCGCCGTCGACGGAGACCTCGATGGCCAACTGTCTCCAGGCCGCACCGAGCGACACGGTGACCAGGGTGAGGGTGATAGAGACCAAGACGGTGTTTTGCAGGTGGATGGGCCGCTTCTCGGGCTTGACCTCGCCACTCTCTTCGTCGATCTCAGCCTCGGTGACGCCGCCGCCTCTCTTCTCGTCCTCATCCTCGTCGCTGTTGCCCTGCTTCCACACGAGCTCCATGAGC
The DNA here is from genome assembly GCA_022114105.1 of Tolypocladium guangdongense. NCBI lineage: Eukaryota > Fungi > Ascomycota > Sordariomycetes > Hypocreales > Ophiocordycipitaceae > Tolypocladium > Tolypocladium guangdongense. The sequence continues at coordinate 3,571,944 of NRQP01000004.1, read as the reverse complement.
TCAGACTCGATGGCCTTGGCGCGCTGGACCAGGTGCAGAGGGTCGTCGTCCCACACAATCAGCAAGCCTTCGGACGCAACGAATGCGGCGAACTGGTGCTTTCGTGCTCGTGGGAGATCCTCGATGGTGGGCAAGATCTGTACTCGCAGACCGTTCATCAGGGGCACATCCACGGCGTCGGGAGACCATTGGAGGAAGGTTTTGATGACTCGCGAGTTGACCGTCATGGAACACTGAGAGCTGTGTTGGTCACTTAAAGTCACAGAGCGGGCGAGGTTCCTTACCTGAACATTCATGGCAGCGCAAGCCATGGCAAAGGGCGAGCTGCCCAGTTGCGGCGGGCATGCCATGTAGTGGCCCCGAGCCTTGCGCAGGAGCACACCTTCAATCTCGCCAGAGCCGTCGCTGACCCACAGTTGTGAGCACTGTTGCTGATACAGGTAGTTGACCATGACCTCGTGCTTGATGTCATCGAGGAACAGGGAACTGCGGGTCGAGGGCGTTGATCGCCCAGAGCTGGACTGTGGCCGGGAGTGGAATCGAGGAGTCGGGGGCTGAAGCTCTATGTCGTTGCCGTTCCGGGTCGACGAAGGGTCCTTCTCTGACATGGCGGAGGGCTGGTTTCGTTGGAGACGCGGGGGAGCATTTTCGACTGGCGCCGCTGCCGGAGCAGACTCAGGCTTCCCGGTCTTGAAGTAGCTACCGAGACCCATGGCGGATGGTGGGTTGAGGAGTCGAGCCTCTGGAAACCTGAGAAGGGTGAAGCCCTTTGGAGCCCTCGGTGGAGGACCTCCAAGCCCAGAGCTCTAATAGGCTCGAATGGACTGGGGCGAAAGATATACAAGGTCCAAGGACACTGCGTGGTTGCTCTCCGTCAGTCCTCAGAAGGCTCTGTGCGAGACACAGAAACGGGACCTACCGTGGTGACACAAGGTATCCGTGGTGGAAGATGCTGTTTGAGGCAACGAACCCTGGGAGAGGCGGTGGTTCGTGTTACGTCCTATGGGATGCAACAAGGGTCGAACAACGAGGGCATCGAGCTGGTCCCGGTGGTTCGAGGTAACGACGGATCGACGGATCGACGTGGGAGGTAGCGAATGGTGGAAGCGCAGCAACGTCAACGGAACCAAAGCGATGCTCAAGGAGTAACTCGGGACTCTGCTCGACAGTCTTGCCGAACTCAGCAACGGTCGACGACAAGAAAGACGAAAGGAAGAAAGGGAAGTTGGAGAAGAGGTGAGGTGAAGGCAAGGCGAGGAGAGGTGAAAGAGGAGACGGGCGAGCAGTTGATGATCAAGGGCCAGGCGCGCAAGGCCAGGCCAACGGTGGGAGAGGTGGGCTCGACTTACAAGATCGATTGGTGGCTCCGCTTGATCTTTTCCCACCCAGTGGGCAGAATGGCAGACGACAGGGGGAAAGCAGGGCGTGCGCCTCGTCTTGAGGACCCTGGCGAATGCCCAGGACAGGCGTCGACGACGGCAATGGTGCTATGGCACCCACGCCTCCACGAGAAGCGGCCAACGGGTGAGAAGGTGCACAACCGAAGCACACGATGACGACGGCGGCGGCTCCTCCGACTCGACTGGGCGCGGGGCAGACAACGACAAAGAAGCACCAAGCAAACGAACTGGCCGGAGGGGGACCCGCGGCCAGGGGAAGGAATATTATAATGCATGCGGCCTGCAACAAACGGTCCGGCTCGAGCCAGGCCAGGCGGCCAGGTCTCGCCAACCGAGCGGACGCAGGCCACCTCATCCAGACGGAACGGGAGCCTCTGGCGTCGGTTGGCGACACCCACTTGGGCTGTTGGAGGACGAGGGCAGAAGAGTCCTCCGTACTCGTACTCGTTGTTGCAACGGGGAGTGGTGATAGCAGGTCTCTGCCCACGTTTTCCCATTGCTGGCCCACACCCCCGGCCAGAGAGCCCAGGGTCGCGAGGTAATGTTCGGCCCCCCCCAGCGACAAGGGGTTGCGCCCCATGACGGAGGGGCGCAATGGGACGACGGCACACTGTGCGTGGTACCGGTGCTTCTCTGCCTGCCTCTGGAGGCGCGTGGCTTGAAGAAACCATCGTCAACGTCGACACGAGGCTCGGGAACGCCTGTCCTGGCTGCCACAACGTCCGTCCCGAGAGAGTCCTCGTCCGCTATCAACCACGGGCGGTCGACGGAGACGCGATCGTGGCAGACCAATCCGGTCTCGGAAGCTAGCTCGCGCGTCTATCAGCGGAGAGGACGACGCATTACTCTCTGATGAGTGCACAACGGACAGACGAACTCGAGCGACGGCCTGGGCGGGAACGGCCCGAGGAGGCCCAGACGCACGCTGCAACTGAGACAGCATCATCACGGCGCGGTGCAGTGCTTCCGCTGTAGTTGAGAGGTCCAGTGCGGTGCCGACGCAGGTTTGCTTGGCTTCAGGCCACGAGTCCCACGACGTTCAGGCCGTTCGCTGAGACGGCTTCTCAACTGCGACGGGGGGGGCTGTGCGCGGCAAGCGGGCGCCAAAAAACATCGGGGCGCGGGCCTGGACCTAGCCAGGCACTCAGCCGGCACTCTGCGAGCAGCCACGCGGGCCGTTAAAGCGGCGATGCGCTCGTTAATCCCTGACCGCTCCCCAGGCGGGGCCCGATATTCGCACGCCTTCCTTCCAGAGCAAGGCTGCGGCCCACCGCCCCGCAAATGGCCCTGCCCTACGAGTACGGAGTACGGATGGAAAGAGCAAATGAACTTCCGCAACGACCTTTTGTCCCGCGCTTTCGTCGGGCCCTGTTCGAAGCTACCGCTGCCGTCGGGAAAGAACGGCCGCGACCGACGGCTAATACGACGACCATGCTGATGATGACAGAACTGCACAGCCCCAGGCCTGGACCAACAGAACACTTCTGCTGCTGATGCTGCGCTGCGATAACGCGCGCTTCGCGCTCTGCTGCGCTGGTTTTTGTCTCATTTCCTCGCACTCTTTTACAGCGCTTAATGCTTACAATGGTACAATGGCACGGCGCCAGAGCGCTGTTTTTGTCTTACACACGGTCCGCGCTTGAGGGCATGGCTGCGGCAGAATCTGCAACACGCACAACCAACCTTCTTTGGACGAGCAGCCTGGACACGGTTGGGGCAGCCGAGCAGAGTTCGTCCGAGGCCGAAAGCCGCTGAGCGAGAAGGCAAAGGCGAACAGAAAAGAAGGGCAAAAGAAGCTGCTCGTCTCGCCCGCGACTGGCGCGCCTGCTGCGCCCATGCCGAAGACTTGCATGCGTGCGTGCGCTGTCGACGACTTAATTTTGGGGGCACCCTCGCTCGTATTCCTGCAAGCCATGCGCACACGCCTGGGCCTGAAGCTCCAGATCCCGGCCCTTTCATCCCCTCTCCGCCGTGTTTCTTCCGCTCGCACCATTCGACGCCTCCCTCTACTGTGCCTTGCCCTGCAGGGCTGGCTCTGTGCGTTGGTGGTGTTGTTGCGTGTGCGAGCGAGGGCAAGGTTCATGCGTGTAAGCGACGAGCTGGCACATAGGCTGGCAGACCGAGCTGGCGTTCCTCGGGTTGCCGCCCGGATCGTCAGCTGATTAAGGTTGTTGCGAAGCTCGCCATTAGTCGTACGAGTACATGTAATATTGGACGCAAGCCCCCTGGGTCAAACTTGCGCCCATTCTACGCCCTTGCGCTGGAGGAGGCCGGACAGCGCCGTGCTCTGCCCAGGCCCTCCTCCTTGCCCCCGGCGATGCCCAATCATGTCGCTGGCCATTTCTGTCGTGGGCCTGTGCGATAGCTGGTAATTACCACAGACGGGAGTTGGACGAGCGATCACGTTGCACCGGCGAGGCTGGCTTGGTGCTGCCTGGTGGTTGGCGTCGCACGAGCAAACGCCCACGGCATTGACGCAGCCTCGCCGGCGCCACGGGGACGCGGCATTGCTTGCCTAGGCCAGATGGGTGATCACCCGCCTCGAGATGATGTCCATGTCGAATTAGGCATCTGCCAATCTCCGAACGTATCAGAATCGCTGTCGGGCCGGGAGCGGAATGACGATGCGTGGCATGCAGTGACACTGCAGTCGAACGGTGGACCTGATGCTGCAATTTCTCCTGGCTCGAGCAGCATCGTGACGGCTCCGTCTTTCCAATCTGGATGGAGCCCCGAACGTTGAATCGCAGAAGCACAGACGAGCCCATTCCCCACAGACCATGACACGCGCCGCGCCGACTGGGCTTACACGAGGGCGCCATTCCGCCGGCAGCCCCCTTTTGCGCCCGAGAGCGGCGCATCGTATAGTAAAATTGCAGAGGGCACAAAGAGGAGCAACTCGGCAAACGGGCTTCGTCAGGAAGCCAATTTTCTATGCGCCGTCAGCGTCGCACAAGTCGAAGCCGTCACTGGGCACGGCCCCCACCAAAGCAGACAGCCCACGGCCGAGCTGCCGCCACGGCACTGACAGATACGCAGAAAGCGCCCGTCAGAGATTGCTTGCTTGCTTCTTTCGAAATCCCAGGCACGCCGGTATCATCATGCCCAGTCCCGGCTACCTAGCTGACGGGATATGTGTACAACTACGCGCGAGCTGCGTCGCCTATCGCTGCCCCTGCGTGCGTCTTGCAGATTAGCACGCAGGGCGCCGGTGGCTAGACGACCCGTACAAGTATGAGCGTGAATGGCATTATGAGAATCGGCCAGATAAGAGTTGGTCAAGGGAGCGAGGTGGGTGGGTGGCTGGTCGTGTCGTACACGCACACGACCCATGGCCACGCGAAGCGGCACGCCCCCGAGAGCCACCCGCTGTCTCGTCAAGGCGTCTCAACCCTATCGCCAGTGTCTGATCGTCGTATTCATCGGCCTCGACCGCTCCATTCTATCCGTATCTTTGTCTAGCTTCCGTATTGAAGATATCCGCAGATACCTAGATACACCGACCTCCGTATCTCGCCAAGCAAAAAAGAACATGCAGAGCTCAAACGCCCGTATCCCAAGACGTCATACCCCATATAGTGCTGGTATGTGTGTGTGCTCAAGGTGACCGTCCGTGTTGTCGCAGATGAACGCTCGTGTAACAGAGAATTAGCTTCAAGCTCGCACAGTCCCGCCCGTCGCTCAGATATATCCCTTTCATTCTTTCTCGTCCCACCCACCGTATTCTATGATCAAGCCCATGTATTGAGTGACAATGTAAAAGGAAAGGGCACGGACAGCCCGAGGGGTGCTGCGAGCACCCTCACAGGTCCTCGGTGCCGTCGCACTGCTGCATCATCACCACCCGGCTCACCTCGAGCTGGGGCTGCTTCCACGTCGGATACCAGCTGTCGCGAGCCTTCCAAAAGTCCTTCTTGGCGTTCTTCGAGCGGTCCAGCCACGGCTTGCCAGACTGACCGTCCTCGAACCACCCGTTGGTGCCGCCGACGGCCAGGTTGATGACGAGGTAAAAGTCCTGGTCAAACGGCGTGTTGTCGCGTCCCGTCTGGCTCCACACGTCGGCCAGCCGCGTGCCGTTGGAGTTGGACTCGGGAAAGCCGCCGCGCTTCCACATGGGCTGGTCGAAGTTTGTGAACATGACCTGCAGCAGGCGGCTGTTGACGTAGGTGAAGATGTACTTTTGCGACCACTCGAGGCCAAACGTGTTGAAGCCGTTGCTGTATGTCGTGTGCAGCGCCTTGCGCTTGTTGTTGGTCTTCCACCACGCGTCGTTGGCCGGGTCCGGTCCCCAGTGGAGGGCCGACGAGATAATATCGTTGCCCCCCTGCCCGTACGTCCAGTTGTTGCCGCGCGACTCCATAATGTCAATCTCACCCGACGAGGGCCACGGGCCGTACGTGTCCTTGACGGGCATCATCCAGATGGCGGGCCAGAGCCAGTCACCCTCGGGCAGCTTGGCCGTGACCTCGACGCGGCCGTACTTGAGCTTGGCGCCCTTTCTGGTGTTGATTCGACCAGACTTGGTGGGCGGCACGATGCTCGTGTTGCCGCTGGTCGTGTTGGTGGCGGCGACGCAGCTGTACCAGTCATTGGACGTGCAGGTGCCGTCCTTGAGCAGGTTGATGACATTGTCCTTTTCCACCTTGTCGGCATCCTGGAGAGTGGCCTTGATGATGAGGTGTCCGTTCTGGACGAAGACGTTCTCGTCATTGCCAGTGGTCTGCTCGAATTCACCGTTTCTACGACGTTTGTCAGCCAGGATTTGTAGTCGGGGACGTGAAGCGGGAGGAGCCCATACCCGAAGCCACCAACGGCGACCTCCTTGGTCCAGATGTTGGTGTTGAAGCCGCCGTCAAAGTTCTCGTCCATGACCGGACAGTACTTGTGGTGGACCACGCTGCGCAGGCCGTCCCAGACCAAGAAGCCCGAGATTCCTAGGCCTACGATGATGCCGACCATGGGCAGGATGGTGACCCACTTCTCCTTGGGGTCCCTTTTCTCGAGCCATGGCTTCTCGATGTCGCCCTTCCTGACACGTCTCGAGTGGAAGAAGCGCTGCGAGCGCTCGTCGAAGCGATTTCCCAGGGCGCTGGACGAGCCGTAGCTCGAGGCCGGACGGGACGCATCTGGGCTGCCGAACGGATTTGTGCTACCGCCAGGTCGATGCGACGATGCCGCGTCGTTGTCGCCAAAGGGGCTGCGGCCGCCATCTGTGTTTGGCGTGCCGGGGCGGAGGGGAGTGATGTTGGCCGAGGTGGCGGCCGAGGGGACGGCTAGCCGGCCAAAGTAGCCGTTGTTGTTGTTGTAGTGCTCTTGGTCCATGGCTGTGGATGGGGAGAAAGAAGGACGAGTGAGGCTATTCTATTAGGGATACGGCTGCGAGCTCGAGAGCCGCACTAGCAGAGCGCCGTCCGTCTGGCTATCACCAGGATGGCCGGAAGTCGGTCGATGCTGTAGTCGGGCCGTGACGAGAGCGCAGTTGAAGCGAACGGATGGGTGCTGAAGGGATGAGGGAGCAGCTGTAACAAACGATTGTGAGGACCCAAGTCTTGATATTATGAAGCTGAAAATGCAGAGAAGCAAGTGTGTGAGCGACAGAGTTGACTGCATCCGGGCTGGTTGGAGCTGCAGGTCGTAACGCCGTGGCCTCCAGTACGTTGGCATTTTGCTGCCCTGGGCGGCGAGGGCGGAGGGCAGCCCAGCCAGCTTGCTGCGGTGGAGTTGCCTCCACGCCCTCCTCTCCGTACGGGTACCTGGGCAGGCAAACGGGCAGGCCATCGACGACCAGCCGTAGCCCGGTGCTCTCAAGCCGAACGGCCTAGCGTCAACTTTCCGCTTTCATGCAGTGGCGCTCGCTCACGTCTCGCTCAACCGAGCGAGGGTGCCGTGTGGTTTCTTGGCCAGCCAGTCGCCAGGCCCGTCCGCCAATATTGGTCGCTGTAGTCCGTACTTCGTACGTGATGTGATAACCAGGCTGCTGGACTTGGCCTGCGCGCACTGTTGGAACCGTGCCAAAGACGAGCTGCCCGCTGTAACCTTCGTGCTGGCAATATTGATTGCGCCTGTCGCCAAACGTCGCCACGGGCCTGCACCGGCACTTTCGATTCCGGGGCAGCTGGACGCTCATCGCACGGCCAACTCCCCTGCGCCGCCTGTGAACTCCGCAAGTCGTCGGCGATACGCCTTGTGCTGGTGGTGGCGGCGCTGGCACTGGCGAATGACGCATGGCACTGCGAAGATCGATGGGGCATCTGTCCTGGACGAAGCGCCGTCGCCGTTGGGGACACGGGGCATCGTCAGTTCTGCTGGCTCCGAGGTCCAGAGGACGGCAAAAGCGGCGAGTTGTCGTGGCTGAATAAGGTGCGTGTGGCTTGCACTTGCCCCCTGTTCCTGCATGGCCCGGCCCCTGCCCCGTGATCCCTGCGGGGCTTAGGCACACGCCCCTGCATGTTCCCTCGTCCAGGACACATCCTGTTTACTGGTACGGAGGAACATTTGGAAAGTTCCGTCTCTGCAGGGGGCTAATCCCTGCACCCGCAGCAGATGATCAAAGAGCTCGAGCCCGCCGCGAAAGAGAAATGGGAGCTTGAGAGTAGAATGAGGCGACTAGGGCTTCGTGGAAAGCCCGGGAAGAAGCCTGAATGGAAGTTCACGAAGATCGGCAAGCTCTCGCGCCGCAAGGGCTCTGGGATCGACTGGTGTCGATATCAACAAAAGATCCTTATTCCAAAGCTCTTTCCTTTCTATAAGGAATGCGCACGAGACCGGCCGGGCACGATAGTTCAAGAAGATAAGGCTCCGGCACATAACCACTATATTCAGCAATAAGTCTTCAACCTTCATCAAGTCCAGCGACTTCCTTTGGCGCGGCAACTCTCCTGACCTCAATGCAATTGAGCCAGCCTAGCCCTAGATGAAGAGACGCACTACGAAGAAAGGCGCCCCAAAGAGCCGGCAGGAAGCTATTAGAGCCTGGAATACCGCTTGGAAAGAGCTGCCGCAAGAGTGTATCCAAGCTTGGATTGAGAGAATCCCGAGGCAAAAAGAAGATAATCAGGCAGGAGTAAACTATAGCCAAATTAGGCAGTAGCGTTCCTAATATAGATTAGCGGCTATTTTAGCGCGGGACGAAATTTTCTTACGCGACGTCCGTATAGTAATAATACTCGTACGTACGGATTTCTTACCCCTCTTGTCCTGCCGTCGCTGGCCTCGCTGCCGCTCAACGCTGCTTGTGCTCCCGTCACCCAAGCCGTAGTCAACAGGCATCTGCCAACAAGCCGTTTTCCAGGTCGTGGAGAAGACCTGACAAGAAGAGTCCAGACACGACGGCCGGGCATACCCTGGGCCTCCTCCCCGTACTCGATTGTCCGAAACTCTATGGCCCAATGTGCGACACGCGTGGCAGGCTCGTCCCGAACCCTCTACGTTTTGAACGGAGCGAGGCCTTGGTTCAGGAACTTTAGCTGCGCACGCAATTTATCCTGCGGCTCGTTGGAGAAGTAATCGCTGAGGTGCATTCGACTTTCACCATATCCCCGGGCCACGCCCGGCGCCGGCGACCGGCGATGCGACGTTGGCAAGGTGGTGTATTGCCGACGTTGTGCTGCCGAGGCAAATCCCTCAAAGTGCCAAGCCAAATGCATCCTCGAGTCCGCAATGACACATTTCTTGCCATGGGCTCATGGCCGCGTGAGGGCTTGGTGGTGGCTCAGCTCCTTCGACAGGTGTTCTAGCAGCCTTCGGTCGCATCCGAAATCAGGATTCTTTGAATTGCTGCCCGGCAGATGACATCGCCCAGCCCTCCACGATTGGGCAGCGCATATCCGACTGGCTTTCATGTGGCATCACTAGCCTTCAGCTGCCTGCCGCATTCCTGTGCTGCAACGTATCAACTGGCGCACGAGCATCGCCATGACCGATCAGCCGTTCGATGCCCAAGTTGAGTTGTGGCTTGACGGCGCCATTCGGGAACCATGGCGGGGAACTTGAAAGCCCCATCACATGTCATTAGCCACGCTGCCATTGTGCATCCTACTGGCCATTCACGTATCTTGCAGTGCTGCCGAATCGCGAGCCGACTGCCGACGCAGCACACAGATCGACGCCAATCGTAAAAGAACCTTCCATTGGCGCAGCCCCATCCAATCCAAGGCAGCCGCTATTTTTGACTGGTGCCATTAGCACAGCCTTGGTCGACGTCGTGTCTGCAGACTCGCATGCTTCTCAATACCAAAGCTCCGCAAGCTGTGGCCTGTGACACCACACCGTGCGGGTTTGAAGCTCTCGACGAGTGGTGGTACTTACCGGCGACATGGACAGGCCTGCATGATTGTCGATGCCCAAGGCGCACCGCTGAGATAATATTGACAGGCTGACGCTCTATCCAAGCGCCATCGTCAGGAAGGGATAGCCTGGCGTGAAGCGGAAGCATCGCGGAATGGCAAGGCAAGACTAGGCGCTCCATCGGATCGGCCTAGCCGAGAACAACGGGTTCGGTCGGTGTATATCGGTCAGCACCAGATCGAACAACTATGCAGCGCTGCCCGACAGAGCTTCACCAAGCCAACGGTTGGACATTTGCAGACAGAAGCTTGCTGGCAGGCTCTACCTTCTTGCTTTGCATCGTGGTGATAATAGACAACAGTCGCAAGCTTCGGTCTTGGCTCGAGCTAGAAGGGCGATCACGAAGTCGAGGAGGTCTGCATATGCCTCCGGCGCAAGCATGCCGAGCTGCTGCGCGGGATACGGAAACTCATCAACGCTAATCTCGACATACCATGCGAGATAAGGCGTATCATTGATAGGGCTCAGATTTGTCCCATGTTTGTCGTTGAGATTGCCATCCAGTCCACCTGCGGCAGGCTGACCGTTGGCCGGGCCGGGGCCACATGGTACGGCGGAATGCGACCATGTAAGCAATGCCAGACGGCTTTGTGCCTCACGGCGGGGCCGAGCGCAAGCTTCGTCCAGCTTCCGTTATCACGAGCTTCTGGATTGTGCAATCGCCAAAATGCCTCCGCGGCCGAAGTGCCTCCGTGAACCTGGTCCGATTCTGACGGTGTCGGCGTAACAAAACCGGCGACTCGTTTATCGGTGTTGTTGTCCACGGCCCAGCAGGGGGGGCTTGCAGCTGTCTTGCAAGACGCAAGATCTCGTATCCAAGTTGCGACAACACCGGTCGGTCGTTGCCAGCGCATCCAAGCTACTGTACGAGAATCCGTGCGCAGCGCGTTTCGCACCAACAAGGTGCGCAGGTGGAGATGCGAAACGGACCTTTTCTCGCTGGCCTGCGCAAGCCTTTTCATTTCCTTTTGCGAATGTTCCCCGGCAAGGGTGGCAGAGAGAGCCGGCATGCCGCGGCATTGCGTCTGTCAGCGCCATGCACGGCGTGGGCGTTGGGCGAACATTGCGGCTTCAGCAGCATGCGGAAGCCAGGAGATGTTGGAAACGGCTCCGGTCGACCGCCCCGTGTTGGTCTCTCCTGGGCCAAAAGGCCGTTTGATGGCGTGGCCGTCGCTGGCCAACCGCTTGTGGATCATAGCCACGGTGGTGCCGCTTGTTGGCTCGCCACAAATGCCCTGTCGTCGAGCCCTCCAGGACCAGCATATCGGTGCCAACCCGAGCAGCAGTCCAGGATCCTTGCGAAGGGCGAGCCTTTGTTCGTTCCGCAACCAGCGTCGGGTCGTGATACCGTGGCTGCCCCGTGACTGTGGGCGTGACTGTGGATGGACGCGGGCGGCGCCTCTCCAAGCCCGGTGGCTGTCGTGCAAGCTGAGTGCCAAGCAAGATCCTAGCTTCCAAGATCTCGTTGCGACGGCCTCTAAAGTTGCCAGCTCGTATCGTGCCCCTGCGTGTCCCTGCCGTGCGTTTCTGTTGTGCACAGGTAGCTGATGCGGGTATCCAGCGCGTTCTGCATGTCCCAGGCGCATTGGCCAGTGCTCCTGCTCTACTGGGAAACAACGCAACCAACGATTGTCGTTGCCTGCCTCCGCTGTCTCTCACCGCGCTCGGCGCCTAAGGCAACAGCACTGACGAGCTTCTGTTTCATCAGCGTGTCCTAAGGCAGGTACACGGCGCACGTGTGAGCTGCTGCTCTGAGCTTCTGGAGACGATTTTCGCTTCCCTTTGCGCTTCTCCGTTTGCTCGACATCTCACTGGAGGTTGCAAGTCGTAATGGCGTCGACGGGGCACGCCATGCTGCTGTCCAAAGTGCTCCTGGGCCTCGCTGGCCTCTTCGTGTCTGTCGCCGTCGCGGACGGCAACACGGACCTGGGCTCCGTGCTGGGAGCCAACAAGAACATCACCAAGTACTATGACCTGATTCGGGTGAGCCGATGGTTCCGCATCTCGTCACTGGATTCGCCCTGCTGACCTGCGACCCAGAAATACCCAGACGTCTTGCTCCAACTCCCCAGCTACAAGGGCGTCACGGTGAGCTCACCTGACTCCTCCAGCCCATGCTGCGGCAGCTGACCTCTCAGATCATCGTGCCTTCTGACCATGCCTTTGACAACATCCCCTACACGGCTCTCAAGGACCAGTGGGATCCAGAGGACAAGGCAAAGACCGTCCCACTCCTGCAGTATCACATCCTCCAAGGCACCGTCTCAACAAAGGCCATCGACACTGGCCCGACATTCGTCAAGGCGTCGCTGTTGACCGACCCCCTGTACACCAACGTAACCTCCGGCCAAAATGTCCTGGTCAACAAACAGCCCGACGACAACGTCGTCTTCACCTCCGGCATGGGCACGCGCTGCTCGCCAGTCACGGGAGACATTGAGTTCCAAGGCGGCCTTCTTCAGATCGTCGACAACCTCCTGATCCCGCCTGCCCGCCTCGACAAGACGTCTGAGGCGTTCAAAATGACGTCTTTCCTCGGCAGCCTGTATGCCGCGAAGCTGATGCCGGACGCGGCTGACCGCAAGAACATAACCATCTTTGCGCCCCAGGATGAAGCGTTTGGGCTTGTTGGCGGCGGCCTTCAAAAGATGGACGCAAACCAGCTTGCGCGCGTCATGGGCTACCACATCATCCCCGACCAAGTCCTCGTCTCGTCTGCCTTGACCAACGACTCCCATTTGAAAACGTTGGCCAAAGATGCGTCTGGCAAGTCGCAAGGGTCCGTCATCATCCGCCTGGCCGGCAACAACAAATATGTCAACTCGGCCCAGATCGTGCAGCCAGACATCCTCATCGCCAACGGCATCCTCCACATCATCTCCAATGTCCTCAATCCCGACGCCGAGTCCGCGGCGCCAAACCCCACCATTGGCACGCAGGCTCCCGTCTTCCCCGTCAGCAGCATAAAGGGCGCCTTTACATCAGCCCTGCCCTGTACGACAAACTGCCCTGTCACCACCACCGCCGCGTCCGATGTCTCGGCAGGGGCCACCGCCACGCCCACCACATCCGTCTTCTCGAGCTCCAGCAAGGGGCCCGCTCCTGCCAGGTGTACAGCTCAAGTGGCTGGGGCCGCCGCAATGGGCCTGTTGGGAGTAGGCGCCGGGTTGGCGCCGTGGCTGTAAGTTTTAGGATATCCGGGATCTAGAGGGTGATGATATTTGGAAGTGGCGTTTTGGGACATGAAATGGTAATAGCGATAGCACACTTGGGACCTAGATACGCATCGGCACGATAGGGGTTGGATATGACTCGGCTATTTGACAGGAAATCCGCCTAGATCGACAGGCTGGTTCGTGGCGGAGGGCCGATACCGCAAAATCACATAGAGAGATTCCCTACAGAGGGCAACGAGTAATTTACTATATTATACGATATTCGTAGTATTCAGGCTACCGCCCCATTGTTGAGGTGACGGCCTTTATCGAGGTCTCGGGAGGCCCGCCTCGCTTCCTCCAAATATTGCTCCATTTCAGCCCACTCGTCAAGTCATTCTCAGCATCCTGTGATACCTCATCCTATGGGGCCATCGTGATCGCGATCTCTAGGATAATGCGCTCGGCTCGCGGCGTTATGGGAGCTGGCCCGTCGATCGTGCCCTCGTCGCTAGAGACTGGCGTGCGGCGTGCGGCGGCTTGCTGGAATGCCCGTGGCATCTGTGCCTGCCGCGTACCTTAGATATCGCCGTTCGCTTTAATATGCCATAGGACCTGTGCTGTGGTATTTATAGCCGCCGCAGGCGTCATCGCCGCTAGTGCTGTAGAAGACGGTGCCCTCACGGCTTCAGCACGTTCGGCTCGTTCCACGAGCGATTCCTTCTAGAAGCTGCAGTTCTTCGCCATCGCTCACCGCTGCTCGCCATCTCTTTCGTGAGCCGAGGGATCTCGTCGAGTGCTTCTCGCACGCCTCGAGTCTTCAAGGACGAGAGCCTTGAGCCTGCCCTTACCTCGCACAACCCATGGCTCGTGTGGTGTCTTGCTACCCTGACGAGGCACATGCCAAAAGGGATCGAAGTCCATGAGCTTGAGAGGAACGTCGGTGTTGATACCGTGGAAGACCATGACTGCACGGCATTGCAAAGGCTACTTCGGTGATACTGCCAAGGTGGTGGCAGGAATCTCTCTACGTGAATTTGCGGGATCGGCCCCCCGGCACGACCAAGTCCATCCAGGTAAAAGAGGTGGGTGTCCAGGCGAGGCGCAATATTGTGGGCGCTGGATGCACAAAGTGCACTCCACCTTGTACTCGGACGCTGCGACACGTTCTACAGCCATTTCGCACACGTCGGTCGTGGCAAGGGCCGGGGTCGAGAGACTTCCGATTTTCGTACGAGTAGGATGGTATCTCAGACAACGGTACGTAAGGAAATCGATTCGCCGTTGCCAACGTGACGCAGATGAACGATGTACCGAATTATCGACTGCAAGGTAACGTCACGGTTGCTCGATTCGACGAGCTCGTCGGCAACCTGGGACGATGGTGTCAGTACCCCGAGTCAGAGGAATCTTCCTGTCCAACTGTCCCTCTCTGGACGGGCACATCGTGATTACGTAGGCGGTCACTGGACCCGAACCCGCGAGGGGACAAAGGCGAATCTTGGGGCGGGCCTTCCATTTTCAATTGGCGGTCATCCAGCAGCACATCAAAGGTTCCATCAAGCCACAATATAGCTTTCCCTTGACAACCGCCATCGTATCCTGCCAACAATCAATCAGTCTTATCCTATTCCCAGGTCAGCAGATATCATAATGAAGGGAGAAAAGGGACCAGCATACTCACTATCGAGCTTTGTCACTCGTGCAAACACAATCATACTCCCATTCCTCCAGGAGTCCGGTACACCTTGCAAATCTTGAACCTTCTGAGCAAAAGGCTGCCGATGATCAGCGATGGCCACGTCGCGGGCTGGGAGACCAGTTGCGGCTGCCATAGCTGTCGTAGCTACGGCTGCGGCTTCGTCGACGAGGCTCATCGCCGTATCGACCACCTCCGCCTCGTCGAGGGGGAGATCTGGACCTCGACCGAGAAGAGTACGAGCGGTAGGACGGGCTGCGATATCGACCTCCGCCTCCACGGGAACGGGGACCACGAGGGGGGGACCACGAGGGTGAACGGGGGCGGGGCTGCTCGAAAGCGTTGGACCGTGGGCCATATCGACCACCTCCACCTCCAGCATTGTAGCCTCCGCCTGGGCCAGGATAGCCACGGCCACGTCCTCCACGGGGACCAGAGGGCGGCGGAATTCGGGGATCGATGTTGGCACCTCGGCGGGCCAGCGGTGGCTCGGGCGACATCAATCGTCGAGGGAGCACGATCGAAACGTGGATGGCAGCCCCGTCAATCATGCCCTCGTGCATGTTCGCGATGGCCACCTCTGCATCCTCTTGCTTCTCGTACAGGATGTAGGCGGTTCCGCGGTTCGTGTCAACTTGCTCGCACGTCTCAGTCAAGTCTATTGGGTTAGAGCGGGTGGATCCTTGCTCACAGGTCCTGTTCATCGGGAGATCGAGGTCGAGGATAGGGCCGTAATGGCCAAATATCTCGCGGAGATGGGACTCTCTGACGTTCTTGGACAGGCGCTCGACCACGATCTGCGGGGGACTTGGTTAATCATGGCGTTTCGAGGTTTCTCATCGTGAACAAAGGACGGACCTTGGTGCCCATCATGACGCGGGGCTCGCTGTTGTCTCGGCTATCTCTGCCGCGGCCACGGCTCAAGCTGCGGCTATCGCTTCGGTATCGGCCGTTGCGGCGAGGAAGCGGGCTCGGCGAACGTGAGATGGAGCGCGAATCGTGACGTCGGCGACGGTCGGGCGAGCGAGACGCAGCAGAGCGAGGGGTGACAGAGCGCGAGCGAGACCTGTAGCGGCCCCGGGATGGCGAGCGCGGCGAGCGCGGAGACCGCGAACGCGAACGCGAAGCCATGTTTGCAACCGGTGCGCCCAGGTGGGTGGTGCAAGGTGAAGGTGGGATGTGGTGCAGGTGCGTGTGGAACAAAAGTCGAGCTCTGGGGAGGTGGGTGAGGTGAGCTACGGTAACGGCAGTTCCTTGGCAGCTGGCACGTGATCACGTGACACGCTGCTCAGAAGTCAACACCACTCCCGTGGGCAACCAACGTCGAGCTGAAGTCGACTTTGACACTGTTTGAGCATGGGGTATGGGGCATACGAGCGCCCATGGTGGATTACATCTGGTTCGACCCCGTGAAGACGCCTGATCGATGAATCGATCGGATAGACTCCTATCCTGAAATACGAAGAAATATGAACAGCTTCCTCGGATCAGCCTCTGGCAGTGGAGGGAGCGCCTTCAAACGAGACCCGAACCCTCAATATCAAATCATATGGACACTCTTAAATACAGAGTCGAAGAACTGGTACACCCCACCATCGAAGCAGCTTCTCTATCGCATCCGCCCTTACACCGGCGTCAGACTCACCCAGCATCCATGCAGCAGCTTGATTGTCGTACTCGCCTGCTGCACCATCGGCAGCTCGTCCCGTGCCTCAATCTTGTCAAACGTCTGGAAGAAGCGCGTAGTCAGGTACAGCATCATGGTCAGCGCAAACTGCTGACCGATGCATATCCGAGGGCCGCCGCTAAAAGGGACGTATTCCCAGCTGAGCCTGTCAGTGCCTCAAACATTCCGTATGGGGGGATTGGGTCTCTGGGGCAAGAGGGCGAGGGACGTACGATGTGCGGAGCGTATCCCAGCGCTCGGGATGGAACTCTTCGGCGTCGTCGCCGTAGACGTCCTTGCGGCGGTGCAGGCTGTACAAGGACCAGCGGCAGCTCGTGCCCTTGGAGATGAACAGGGGCGCTTGTCCGTCTGGGCCGCCGCCTTTCGGGAGGACGGTGTCCTTTTTGGCGGCGCGCATGTTGGTCGAGACGGGTGCCCAGAGGCGCAGTGCTATCTCCATCAGCAAAGTCCACAACACACGGTGCCAACATGAGGCTGCAACACACCTTCTTTCAGCACGTTGTTAAGATACTTGAGCCCCTTCAGCTCCTCCCACGTCGGCCGCCTGCCGTCGAGGCCCTTGACCTCGTCGCGGATCTTCCTCACCAGTTCGGGCCGCCGCGCCAGCTCCCAGAACATGCTGCTCATGGTGCTCGCGCTCGTGTCGCGGCCGCCCAGGATCATGGCCAGCAGCTGCTCGGTGATCTGCTCGTGCGTCGCGCCCGACTCGAGCATCTCGTTCATGAAGACGTAGGGCCGCTCCTTGGCCTTTTCCTGCGATAGCGCCGACGCCACGTGCCGGTCGATGAAGGCCTTGCAGTAGGCCACGGACGCGTCGAGCTTCTTGTCCGGCAGCAGCGTCATGAACCAGCCCAGGCGCGCGCGGCTGGCGGACGAGAGGAGGGCGTACTCGAAGGAATTTATGAACTCGAGGGCGTCTTCGGTTGGGTTGACGAGGGTGTCGGTCGAGTATCCGAACCTGATGTATCAACGTCAGAAACCGTGTCCCCTCAAGCCAGGGAGAGCGAGGGACTTACATGAAATCCGTCGACACGTCCATGGTAAACATGTACAGCAGCGCCTGCAGGTCGACCTTGCCCCCATCCCGCGGGACCCTCTCCAGGAAGTTCTCGACATGCCTGTCCGTACATTCAAGGTCGGCAATCTGGTTGCGCACAAAGCTCGGCCGGATGAGCGCGCGCGCGCGCGCCCACTCGCCGCCGTTGGCCGAGAAGATGGCGTGCGGGCCGAGGGCCAGCGTCGTCGCCTTCTGGCGCATGCCGCCGATAGGCCAGCGGTCAAACTGCGTCGACAGCATGGCCTTGACGTTGTCGGGCTCGTTGGTCATGAGCGTCCAGCGGCCGATGGAGAGGTGCCAGTAGGTGTGCCCAACGGTGTGCGTGAAGATGTCGTGCCACGTCTCGAGCACCGAGTTGGTGCGCAGCGAGGCCTTCATGAGCCGCAGCCAGTCGAGGCCGAGGACGAGGTCGCTGTGAGGGTAGACGATGGCGGGCTGCGCCTTGTGGATGCGCATGCTGCGCAGCATGGCGTGCCGCGCGCGGGCGATGAGCAGCACTGGGACGGCGAGGACGGCGAGCCATGGCGGGCAGTAGGATGCGTAGGCTGTGAGGTGGTGGTTGGCATAGCGGAGGGAGAGGCGCTCCACGAGGGACCAGGCGATGTACGCGCCCGTTGCGAGCGTGGCCGCGAGGTAGAGCGCTTCCCTGGCCATTTCGATGATCGATGCAGCAGCAGAGATGCTCCCGACGGGTCGGGCAGGACGGCCCAGAGGAGGTTGCGTCCATCTGGGCTAGCCTTCGCAGCTGAGACAGCAAACCCTATTATTAGAGCCTTGCCACGCCCGTCGTCCCCTCACCCGGCGCAGGAAACTTCCGCATCGCACCTCCTCGTCCAACCACATTCCCAGCTGCGACGCTACGATGATCTCCTGCTTGTCAACACCCCACGAGGCATCACTGCAGCCGAGGCAGCCCCACAAATCAGCCCCTTACGCCCGCGACCAATTGCCTGGGAATGAAAGCAGCAGGTCCCCTTTTGCAAGTGTTGTGCTGCATGCCCGACGGTGCGACCAGTATAACAAAAGTTGCCGCTGAGCTCCCTCGTCTTTGCGGAAACAGACCTGTCACGTCTCTGGAGACTCGATAAACGTGTCCACGCCGGCCGTCCTCGAAACAAACGGCTCGCGATGCATGCACGGGCCGGAAGACTGAGTGCGAACCGGTGGCCTCTGCTGGCAGTTAAACACTTCTCGTAAGAACGGCGCACGTTGGGCCAGCCAACAAGAGCCAAGAGCCCGGCCAGGTTTCTTTTGCGCACATGGGACCACCGACGCGGGTCCAAAAACGAGCGCCTTTAGCTTTGAACAAACCAAAGTCGGGCAACCGACGATTGACGCATGAGGCTGTCTATGTGCAACAAGTTGATTCCGTACACACAGGCCCGGCCATGGCGCGAGAAACCGAAACCGAAACACGGAAAACGATGCGCCCCGAGATCCAATAAAACTCCGTCGACAATTCCATCTAATAAGCTGCTGCGGTTGCCCCCTTTACATGGTCGGAATGCCCTCAAACTCCGCGTAGCCCAATGCGAGGTTCATGTTCTCTGTTTCGCGTCAGCCACGGCTTCCCCGAATGTCATTGTTTGGATGCGGCAATACTCACGCAAGCACTGGGTGGCGGCACCCTTCAGCAGGTTGTCGATGCTGGCGCACACAACCACTCGCTTGCCGCTGCTGTGCACGGCGAATCCTCCAATCTCCACGCCGTGCTTGTCCATGATCCCCCTCACCAGCGGCGCCTCGCCCACCACCTTGACGAGCTTCTCGCCGGCGTAGCGGTCCTGGTAGATCTGGCGGATGTCGCGCGACGTCATGGTCCTGTTGAGCGGGATGTTGATGGTGTGGTGGATGCCCCGGAACCAAGAGGCGACGTGGGGGATAAAGGCCACCGGCGTGTCGAGCTGGCTGCTAATCTCGCGCTCGTGGATGTGGTCCGTCAGGCTGTAGGGCATGAGGTTGTCGCGCAGCTGGTTGACGTCGTTCTTGGGGGACGGCTTTGTGCCGGCGCCAGAGTATCCAGAAACGCCAAACACCGTGGGCTGGCCGCCGAGGTGGTCGAGGATCGGGGCGATGCCGAGCTGGGCCGCCGTGGCGTAGCATCCAGGGTTGGAGATGCGCGTCGCCTGGTAAATCTTGGAGCGCTTGGTCAGCTCCGGCAGGCCATACGTCCAGGTATTGTCGAATCGGTAGTCGGCCGAGAGGTCGACAATGACGCTCTTGTTGTCGCGGCCCTTGCTGGCCGAGTCGAGGGCCTCAATGTACGGCTGGCAGACGCCGTTGGGCAGCGCCATGATCCAGCAGTCAATCTCGCCATTCCTCTCCAGCTTGCCAACGTCCTCCGGGCCGAGGTTCTCGTAGATGATCTTCCGCTTGGAGTAGCCCTCCAGCTCTCGGCCGGCCAGTTCCCGCGAGGAAACGTGCCTGAGGTCCATAAAGGGATGGGAGTTGAGCAGGTTAATCAGGGCCTGGCCAGTGTATCCACGGGCGCCGATCAGTCCGACACGGGTAGGCACGGTGTTTGAGGCATTCTTCTTGCCCAGAGGCGGGTTCGGATTGGTCGTGGTAGCAAAGCCCCGTCGCTGCATGCTACGTCCCATGGTGGAGAAGCCGCGGGCCTGCTGTGCGACCTGAGGGCGCTTAAGGGACTGGCTGGCGGCCTGAGCAGCCCGACGGAGGCGGGACTCGAGGTTCGAATCGCCCAGCATGGCCCGGCCGTGGGAGATGAACTCTCGGTAGACGGGGGCCAGGGCATCCGATCGCAGGTCACAGCCGTAGTAGAAGAGGACGCTTCCGTTGTTGTTGAAGCTGCCGTCGGCCTTTTCAAAGAACCAAGTCAGGTTCTCATCGGCCTCGCTGACCGTCCAGACCAGGCTGGGGTAGTCCTTCTTGATGGCGCTGAAGACGTTCTCGGCAATATTGGTCAACCATCCGGACTTGGTAATGGTCAGGGTGGCGAGGGTGGCCATGGGGCGGCCGTTTCCAGGCGGCATGACAATGGCCAGGCACTGCATGGCCTCGTCACAGTAGGCGCTGAACGGGTTCTCCTGGAGGAAGTCGACCCAGCGGTCCACGGTGGCTTCGGCGTCGAGGCTTTCGCGGTCTCGGATGAGGGTCGCCTTGAGCTTCTGGATGTCGCCAAACTCCGAGAGGGACGTAACCTTTTGGATCTTGTCGCCACGGCGGATCAGGGTGCCGGCGCCCGAGTCGGTAAAGAGCTCCTTCTGCAGGTCGCTGGGGTGGATGATGGCCACGCTCGAGGTCCGCGGGAGCGTGTCGAGCAGCTCCTTGATCTCCTTGATCTTGAGACGCGTGCCGTATCGGCACCAGGGCTGGGACATGAGGTTGGCAAACTCCTCGTCGAGGTTGATGTGAGAAATCTTCTGGCCGTCGCCGTCGAACAGGCCGCCCTTCTCGGACAGGTAGACGACCTTGAGCGGCTCCAGGGCGCGGGCCAGCTCGGCGGCAGCAACATCGGCGTTGACGTTGAGCAGCCTTCCGTCCTCAGACTCGGCCATGGACGTGAGCACGGGGATGTAGCCAGCCTCGATGGAGCTTTCGATGGCCTGCTTGTTGACCTTTGTGATCTTGCCGACGTATTGCCACTTGTCCTTGTCGAGGTAGTCGGCCATGAAGACGCCGCTGAGGGAGCGAGTCTGCACACCGAGCTCGTCGAGCCTATCGACCAGCCTGAGGTTCTCCTCGAGGAACAGCTTGCGGGCGATGCCCAGCGTCTTGGCGTCGGTGACGCGGATGCCCTCCTCGAACTGCGGCTCGACGCCGGCCTCCTCGAGCAGGCGGTTGAGCTGGGGCCCGGCGCCATGGACGATGATGGGGTAGAGGCCGAGCTCGTAGAGGAAGAGCAGGCTGCGGCACAGCTCGTCGATGTACTCGGTCAGGATGGCGCCGCCGACCTTGATGACGGCGAACTTCTGCGACGAGACAGAGGTGAAGAGCTTGAGGTACTGCTGGCCCTCGCGCTTGCTGCCGATGCTGCTGACCGTCTGGGCGACGATCTCGCGCGTGCGGTCGCGGGCCGGGGGGACAGCCAGCGCCCGCGCCCGCGTCGTGGACAGGGCGCGGCAGAGGGCGGCGTTGGGGCATCGGGCCTGTCTCGGAGCCGCGGCGGCGGTAGCGGCGGTGGTAGCGGCAGCAGCGGCAGCGCCAGCTCGGGGCGCGGCTCGTCGAGGGCCAGCCCGCAGCGCGGCGGCCGTGGCGGCGGAGAGCATCGTGGCAGACGGGATGCTACTACGAGCCTAATTGGCTCGGTCGGGGGGGGCAACGGGCGATGCGAGGGCGGGCGAGGTGCTGCTGGAGGGCGAGGGACGGTCGGGTGAGGCGATGGGACGGGGGGTGAGTCTGCAGTTAAAGTGAGAGCCGGTGAGTTCCGTGGGGGAGGGCAGAAAAAACGGGCGCCGCCCCCGAAATCGCAGTTGCACGCGGGCGGTGAGCGACTTCCTCCACATGAGCACGTCGGCCGCTCTGGCTCTGGCTCTGGCCCTGCTGGCTCTGCTGGCTTTGCCCTGCCTCTGCCTGTGCCTCTGCCTCTGCCTCTGCCTCTGCCTCTGCCTCTGCCTCAGTTCCTACCGTACGGAGTAGTTACCACCTCGTAGGCTCCTCTGCAGTGCGACTTTCGTGCCGTCCAGGCGCGAGCGGCCAATCCAGGCGGCCGGTGGGATGGAACCTGCGACGCACACTTCCGCACCGAAAACGCCGCATACAGAAGCATCTACATGTGCTTGTGCGACCGCCTGGGCAGCATACAGGTACTATTTCAGCGACGCAGGGAATCCCGTCCGCACGCATATGCTTTATGCGCTCTCTGCAACGTGCTGAGCCATTTTCATGTGCATTTGCACGCGCAAAGGGGAAACACTGCCATGGCCGCAAGGCCTACCGTAGTGTGCACACGACCAAGTTACATGGATGTCACAATGGCGGCATGTTCTGTCGTTGTCTCGGTGCATGCAACTCGGCCGCAGATTGTCATGTACATGCGCAGGTGACGTTCGACAACTGGGAGGGTATCCGTGAAGCCCATGCAGTCCAGCGCGCGTGACATAGCACAGCATCAAGACATCCAATTCACTTCCTGGCATGGGCGAAAAGGATATATCTCAATTATGCGGGGGAACGCCTAGCCTTCAATCACACAGAAGGCCCAGTCTGCCATCCGCCGTCGAGTCGCGCTGCTGACGCTTGAGGCCATCGTGCTCGACGAATGGCGGACCAAACCCAAGTACCCAGGTCCAATGTGAACAAACTCCACCGTGCTCAAAACAAGCGTTTGTCGTGACATTTAGCTCCGTCTTCAACTGCCAGCGTCTCGTACTCGTGAGCCTGCGAGATGGGACGTCGTCATGACTGGATGGGCCCGATCGGGCCGAGTAACCAAAGCAACGCAGGGCCATCAATGATGAGTGGCAACGACTGTGGTTATGGGTTAGTGGCGCTTGATATAAAAGCGACGCGAGGAAGCTCCTACCGGTGGGAATAATGATGATGAGCAGCAGGATTATGATGCCGACAATAATACACACGCGCATCTTCATATCCTTCCACCACATCTGCTTGCGGACCCTATTGGCGCCGCGGCGGAAGCCCTGAGCCGACACGGCCAGGTTGTCCGTCTTGTCCTGAAGCGCATCGAGACGTTCGCCGCGCTGAGAGACCTTGCTGATGTTGTCGCGCATCACGCCGACGGTGTCATCGATTTGCTGCAGAGACAGACCACGTCAGCATCCATGTTAGACCTATTAAAAGCGACCAACGCAGCGACGAATGCACATGGATTGCAAGAGGCGTTTCCGACTTCCGGCGATTATCAAAGAGCCGTGGCGGCATGGTTTTCGATTGGGTCGTTGCCTGCCGATGGTCTGGGAGACGGATGGCAGACATCGTGGGGAATCAATCGACCAGCAACTCCGTGGGGCCTGGAGGCTGTCATATTTCGCTCATGGTTGATCGCATGCTCTCCCGCGAGCATAACAAGGCCCAGGCAGGCTGCCGTTGACGCGCGGCAGTTGTGAGCCCACTGTTGTCGTCATACGTGGCCTCGATTCGAGGACCTTGGACGGTGTCGCGACTCGCAATCCACGTGCACATCCATCGCAAATGCAATCCAGGAGGCATCAGAATCGACCTACCGCTTGCAGAGCCTGCGTCCGAGCGTTGCCGCCGGCGCCCTGTTGGGATGCGGCGGCCTGGCCGCTGGGAATGTACGGGTCATAGGGGGCCTCCTGCTCGGGCATCGTGGTGGCGTTCCGAGGTGTTGTTTGTTGAGCGGAAAGGGATCGGCGAAAGGAGATGCGCTCGTGGAAATGCGAGCGATGCGATCGGTCTGCGGATGGTCGCTTTGTGGTGGTTGATGGAAGCAAGAAGCGGGATTCTGTGGCGTTGACGAGGATGGAGGAGGGTTTGCGTTGCTGGAGGAGGCGAGACACCAAGCCAGCCCCCTTCCGCTGGTGGTTGGCGCGGCGGCTGACGACAGCGGGCACGGAACAGGAACCTCCGGGCACTCGCGCCACGTCCAGTGTCAATCAAGCGCCTCACCTGCCCTGCTCAATGCGCATCACCGTGCCGAGCTCTGACCGATGCCGCAATAGCAGTTACAGTAGCCGCCAAGTCCAAGTCTACAAACCTATGAGCTCTTTGCCGTTATTATGTTATTCTTCGTTTCTCGTCGAGTGCTGGCCCCTGTGCCAAAGTCCGCGATGAGGCCTCGTCACGTGAGGCTGCGCCACATCTTACTCCCAGTAGTCCGTATGGCTTGTCGCGTGGCGGAGCCCTGCTTTGCCACCGCTAACCAGGCAAAGCTGCCAACATTGGGTGAGGTCTTTGTTGCATACGCAATGCTCCAGGCGTCCATCGCTCCGCGCATCTGGCAGCTCAGCAGGCACAACTCTTTTGTTGCAACCAACGTCACTCTGGCCAAATGCAGCACTAGTGGTTGGCCACGGTCGCGCGCGGCTCGTTGCACGACGGTTTCAGTTGAGCCCAGAGCGTCTCAGCCGACTCGCTGCCAACGGCCGAAAGCAGACGTCGAGCAGTCCTGATGAGCCGATCAATCAGTGGACGACGCCTCTCTCCATCGGAACCAGAGTCGTGGAATTCTACCGTTCCCGCAGACGCCGTTGTCGCATCAGGCCAGCAACGACAGCAGAACATTTTATGTGCTTGGCAACGACGCCACTCGACTCCCGTGATGCGATGCCGTTGCCGGCATATCACAACCTGGACGCAACGCACGCGTTTCGTCGCCAGTTCCTGAGCATTCGCCGATAAATCCGTCGACCCGTGCCCCCCACCGAACCCTCGAAGCAGCCATGGCAGAGGCGGTGCTGGACTAGTCGTACGGTTCCCCCGCTCGCCGGCATCTGGCTCGACCGGGGGATGATCCGGCTGCAAACAAAACCGGTCCGTCACCTCACTCAACCGCTGGCTGTAAGTGGTCGTCGTACGCATGCAGGGCCGGTTCCTCGGGATTCTGCGTTCTCGTCAACGATCAGCCCACATCCCAACCCTCTGTTGCGCTTTCGACGGTTCTCCGTTGCTCGTAAAGGCCCAAAGATTGCTCGTCCGTAGCGCAGCGTCGGGTTCCAAAACGTCCAGAATGTCCTCCTGTCCGCCGTGCATTGCGGGCAGCGAGCGCTTCCGATTGCGGTACCAGATGCCCTGATCCCCAGAGCCGAAGCTAGTCCCCGTTTTCGGTGCGAGCCGGCCGGCTGAATATCTGGACTCTACAGTCCGTAACCGTCATTGGATCCCACCATCGTCATCGCTGTTGGCCCTGGTCGCGGCCATTCTCGTATCCTCTCTCTGGCTGTCGTTGCGCTTCAGGCCAGCTGCAGCCGTGAGCCCGTATCCGGTGGAAGCCTGCTCCATCCTACATATACAAATCTGTCCGCGGCCGCAACCACTTGCCTTGCCCGCAGCACCTGCATGGCCCAGAGTCGTCCAACCATCTGGGTGCGCCTGCGCTTGCGCTTGCTCTGCTGACGACGACCTCGGCCGCAATCGATCCGCACTCCTGCCATCCGCATCGCCTTGTCGCTCTCCTGGACACGGCGCCGCATCAGCTCTCTTCTCCACACACACAGCCATCGCTGCCCTCGGTCCTTGGCTCGGCGTCTCCCGCCTCCACCGTGGTCTACGTCTGCTCCTCTCTTGTCTCTCATACCTCTTGGCTTTCTCTACGGATACATCTCCAGCATCTCCAGCCCCAATACTTGGCGAATTCTTGTCCCCCTTGGTCCTTCATGGGTCGTCGACTTCGTCTCCGTTGTTGAGCCCGTCGCGGACGCCTCTCTCACCATGATCCCGGCACCTCAATGTCCTCGCTTCGGCCTGCTACTGACAGCTTCACTGCTGCTGACCACCAGCCCTCTGGCCGTGGCCTATGACCTGGACCCCAACTCGACCGGTAGAATGCCCCAGCCGGTGGTCATATGGGGTATTTTGGCTACTAATCCGGCGTCGCAGAGTCCGTCACAACCATTGCCAAGCAGATGGCAGACGATATGCTCTCCTTCTACCATGGCGACCAGCCCGGCGCCACACCAGGCCTCTTGCCAAACCCTTATTACTGTATGCACAACTTCCACTCACTCAGCGGCTTGGCTGGAGGTAAGCGATGTATTCGTATGGCCAGCTAACGAGTTTGTTTCGTAGGGTGGGAGGCCGGTGCCATGATGGGGTCGCTCGTCGACTACTGGTATTACACCAGAGACGACTCCTACAACAATCTCACCACGCAGGGGCTCCTGTACCAGGTCGGCGACACCAACGACTACATGCCCCGGAACCAGACGCTCACGGAAGGCAACGACGATCAAGGCTTCTGGGCGCTGGCCGTCATGTCCGCGGCCGAGAGCAAGTTCCCCAACCCACCCGCCTACCAGCCGCAATGGCTCGCGCTTGCGCAGGCCGTCTTCAACACGCAGGCGGCTCGATGGGACACGGAACACTGCGGCGGCGGCCTGCGATGGCAGATTTTCAAGTGGAACAACGGCTTCGACTACAAGAACTCCATCTCCCAGGGCTGCTTCTTCGCCCTCGGCGCGCGCCTCGCCCTCTACACGGGCAACCACTCGTACGCCGACTGGGCCGAGAAGACGTGGGATTGGATGGTCGGCGTCGCCTTCATCGACAAGTACTGGCGCGTCCTCGACGGCGCGCACATTGGGCCCAACTGCACCGACATCACCCCCTACCAGTTCACCTACAACGCGGGCGCCTTTATCCTCGGCGCCGCCGCCATGTACAACTACACCGAGGACCAGAAGTGGAAAGATCGTCTGGACAATCTGCTCGACGCCGCCAAGGTCTTCTTCACCGGGCCCGACAAGAACATCATGACCGAGGTCGCCTGCGAGCCCGTCGACCGCTGCAACCTCGATCAGCACTCGTTCAAGGCCTACCTCAGTCGCTGGTTTGCCGCCATCACCAAATGGGCCCCCCACACGTACAACTTCGTCATGCCATACCTACGGGCCTCGGCCGTGGCCGCGGCGAAGCAGTGTGTTGGCGGGGCGAACGGACGCATGTGCGGGCTGAAGTGGAATCAGGACAAGTACGACAACTCTACGGGAGTTGGCCAGCAGATGGCTGCCATGGAGGTGACGCTTTCGTGCATTATCAAGGACCGAGCCTCACCCGTGACACACAACACCGGCGGCACGAGCAAAGGCAGTCCGCAGAGCGGCGGCGACGACATGGGGCGCGACCAACCCAAGGGCCCGGGTAATAAGACGATCACGGGGGGCGACAAGGCCGGCGCCGCGATCCTCACGGCGCTTGTGATTTGCAGTATGATTGCGGGCATTGTTTGGGTCTTCATCGACGAGACGTCTGACAAGACTCCCATGCAGCAGTTGAGGGGGTTTCACAGCTCAGCTACAGCATCCTTCGCTGCCTTTGCCGCCGGGGGAGGTGCCGCCGCGGTCCTCTATCGGAAGAAGGGCGCCCGGGAGGTCAACGAAAAGACCGGAGTTGCCGTGGGCTCGGCGAGCGAGCGAAGCTCCCACTCCAGCGCAGACAACAACCGGGCAATCGAGGAGGCGCGGGTCACGATTGGCCATGTCCGCAACCAGAACGAAGGAGACCACCAGCGACGCCTGTCCAACATGCCCCTTGGCTGGCCACACAAGCGGATCCTCAGGGGTGGCACGGTGATGGAGCCTGGTCACGGGCGGACCTCGTCGACGCGTGACCTGGGCCGGGCGAGACCGTCGGACAGCGAGGCGAGGCATTCGAGCGCCTCGGTGTCATCGGAGCCTATACCCGAGTGATGAGAGGGGGCGAAATAAAACACGTACTGTACATGGATATTGGGCAAGGTACTTGTTGATATGGGAACTGGAAACATATGAAGCATTATCGGGACCTCGCCCGGTTTGAGCGTCGTTTGAATTGTCTGCGGGAGTTATTTAGGGCGGCGCAATGGGAGGCATTCCACGGCCGGTCACGCTTTATGACTACAGCCTTGGGCTTGGGACACGAACTGTCGTAATTGGATTGGATTGCCATTTGGACGGACCCGGTTGGGACTCTGTGTACGCTAGGATGTTGGTGTACATGAGCTGCCTCGTTGACTGATGACGGACATACACGTGTCGATATTACTACAGTCGGGAGAATTGCCTGGTTATATAGCAAAGCAACTTTTGCAAAGTCAATTTTCGGATTGGCTGAGTTGTGTGACGATACGAATCACGCATGCGACGCCGTCTAAGAGGCCTTTTGGTACGTCTTGAGCACGCGCTCCTTTTCCCTCTCTAGGAATGCATCAAAGCTGCTCAGCGGCACTGCCCAGCTCTTGACCTTTTCCAAGTCAACAAAGATGCTCAGGTCGCGCATCATGAGCATCCCGGCGACAAGGGGATTCGTCTTCTTCTGCTCGTCCACCTCCTCGTCCGACATGTACACGGCCTGCAGGTCTCGTCCTGCTACGGCTGACAGCTTCGGCATGAGCTGGCTCAGCACGAGGAACTCGTCGGCGATCTCGACCTCTTGCGCGTGGAACCTCTCCGGGCAGAGGAAGGCCTCGCTCGCAAAGTTGCCGATGGTGAGGGCGTCGACCATGGGCAGGACCGAGTCGGCGCGCAGGGCGGTGGACCAGCGACCGTGCTCGACGAGGCCGGCGTACATCTTCACGAGAGGGTCGAGGTAGTTGGCCATGAAGTTGCCGGGGCGCAGGACGGTCCAGCGGGGGAAGCCGGCGGCGCGGACCTCGCGCTCGATGGCCTGCTTGGAGAGGATGACGAGCGCCATGAAGCCATGCGGCTCCCATTGCGGGGACCGCTCGGGGGCGTTGACGGAGGCCGCTCGAGTAGACAAGGTGGTTCACGCCCTCGCCCCTGGCGGCGGCCATGATGGCCTTGGCGAGGCGCAGCTCGGCGCCCGGGTCGGCGAAGTCGGGGGAGAGGTTGAGGAAGACGGCGGAGCAGCCGCGCAGGGCGGAGCGCAGGGCATCGTTGCCGTAGTCGCCGGGCCAGAGCTTGGCGCCGAGGGAGGCCATGGCAGTGGCGTTCTTGGATGACGGGTCGCGGGCGACGGCGTGGACGGGGACGGCGCGGGAAAGGAGGGCGCGGGCGACGGCGCCGCCTTGGGTGCCAGTGATGCCGCAGACGAAAACGGCGGGCTTGGACATGGTGGCGGTATATTGCCTCGGAACATGTGCGGTTTGTACGGTGCGGTTGTATGAAGTACGAGACCGTGAGGTGAAAGAGAGCCTTTTATATAACAGGGACTCCGTATCAAGCGTCGTTGGTGGAGGACAAGGAGTGACAGGGAGGTCCGCCATCCGGAGACCCACCCGTATTTCTCGCCGGCGCTGGGGCCCCACCCGGGCGGAGTTCCGCAAGCTCCACTTTTCCGGCGCAGTTCCATCCTCCCATCGAGCTTCAGGCTGACGGCGACATCCGCCATCATCTCCGACCCGCACCCGCACCCGCACCGCGCGTCCGCAGCCCTGCGCAAGTGAAGCCCACGGTCAACGGCTTTCGCAAGAGAGCAGGACGGCGTGAAACATGTCACTGACGGCGCGGGAGCGCGACAACCCCCCGCCGCGGCGCAAGTCGTGTGCGGCGTGCATCAAGGCCAAGCGCCGCTGCGACTTCGCCGTCCCGGCCTGTCTGCGGTGCTCCCAGCGGCGCATCCCGTGCGAGTACCCCGGCCGGAGCGTGCGGAATCGACTAGCCGCTCCGAGCCCTGGGCCAGCGATGCAGGTTGCCCCGGGTGTGGATGCTGTCTTGTCTGCCGCGGCAGCTCCGCTGGTGCAGTTTGACGGCGTGGGCTGCATGGACGGCATGGGCGCGATGGACCAGGTGGCTGCGTGCGGAGATGCAGGGCTCCTCGACTTCTCTCTCCTGGGCGTTCCCGTGGACGGTACGCCGATGGACACGGAGATGATTCACCAGCCGTCTGCGCTGGCGCCTCCGACGGCCAAGGAGTTTCAGGCCGTGAATGAGGCCATCACCAAGAGGCTGCGGTTTGCGATTGAGGAGATTAATCAGGCGCCTGCTATAATGATCACGGAGACGCAGACGCCATGGTGTCATGCTCTGCTGTACAGGGAGGGCATGCCGAGGTCCATGCAAGGCAAGTGTTTGGGTTGTCTCTCTGTCCCTGTGCCTTTTCTCTAACACGGAAGTGCAGATGCTCACGCCGCTTGCGCTCTGTACATGGCAAAGAACAGAGTCAATGCGCCCATCATCTTCCAAGCCATCGAGGTCCGCGTCTGCGACCTCCTCGCCTCGCCGCCCCCGACCACCTTCGTGGAGATGCTCGCCCACACGCAGTCCCTCCTCCTCTACCAGATCATCCGCCTCTTCGACGGGGACATCAGCGCGCGCTCTTCGGCCGAGCGCATCATCCCCAGCCTCGAGGTCTCGACGATGGACCTCCTCTCGCACGTGCGCTTCGACGTCGGCTCGCCGGCCGACCTCCCGCTGTACCCGCTCGCGCCGACCAAGGCCCTCTGGCGCGACTGGATCGTGCACGAGTCGGCGCGGCGCACCGTGCTCTTCAGCTTCTTCTTCCTGCAGGCGTACCGGCTGCTGTCGGGCCAGCGCGGGCTGACGTGTGACGGGCGACTGGGCCTGTGCCACGCGTGGACGCTGTCGGCGCACCTGTGGCGCGCGCGCTCGCCCGTCGAGTTTGCGCGCGCGTGGAGGGCCGAGAAGTGTCGTGACGGACGCGCAGTTTGGGCCGGTGCTGGAGGAGGCGAGGGCCGAGGACGTGGACCGCTTCGGGAGGATGTGGATCTCGTGCCTGCTGGGGGTCGAGGAGGCCGAGGGCTGGTTTGCGTCGAGGGGAGGGTCGCTAAGGGTGTTGGAGTGAGGGCTGTGTACTGAGGAATGCTTTTTCGGCGTTTTACGGTGTTCTGGCTCTTTTAGAGACTTTGATGCGGCGCGTACGAAGTACAGTTTATGCTACATATCATGAGTTCATGATGAGGGTTCATGAATTATGGACTCATGCCACTACTCAAGCGTTCCGCTCTTCCTAACATAATGTGCTTAGCTCGATGAATGATGTACTCCGAAATGCTCCAAGACTTTTAATCATTACAGAACGATCTATGTGGTTTACGGCGCTGAAGTCGTGTGTTGCGTTGATATCGGAACAGGACCGATATGGGTATAGGGTAATAGGCGCCTCCACTCGTGGTAGCGCGTTTCAACCTGGCTACATGTACCTTGACGTCCAGACATCACCACCATCCGAAGCGCAACGCCTTGAGGCCCTGCTTCAATCAGATGATACACGGCCAGGCAGTCTGAACCCTCCCCGAGGACCCGACAAAATGTCACCCAACAGACTTGACCCAAACCCGCCGGATCGCGACAAAAGCTCCCTGCTCTCGCCGGTCGCATACGATGATGACGCCTTGTCCATCCACAGCCGAAGCGACCAAGACACAGATAGCGACGATGATCAGCTTCTGCAACGCGCGCGCAACAGCCGCGAGCTGCGCGCCCACGATCGGATCGTGCTGGTAGAAGAGGAGGATGTGGACCGCCTGGTCACAACCTCCAGGCGACAGCAAGAGCGGCAACGACGCGGCTCGGGACTGGCGGTCCCCAACCCGTTGAAGATGTTTGGACGGAAGCCAAGCCTATCGAATCTATCAGCCGCTGGCCGCTCAACAGAGAACCTGGCTTCGGACAAGAAAACGGCGCGCCGACAGCGGCGGAAGCAGAAGAGAGAAAGGCTGCTGGAGGACGCCCGCCACGGCGAAGACGGAGAGCTGATGTACGAGATGGAAGAGGGCGGGATGAGGGAAGGCAGCTCGACGGGCGACAGCACCGATCGCGAAGACAGCGACGAGGTCGACCGACGGCGACTTAACATGGTGGCCGACGCAAAGGCAGAGCGCCGACGCAGTTGGCGCTGGTGGATCTTTATCCACTCCCTGATCGCCGTCGGCTTCGCCATCCTCGTTCTGGTTGCGTGGAAGCTTTCAAAGAATCACAGGGGAGCAACCACCAAGCCGCACTTGGTCAGCAACGGGACGGCGCTATTTGCGCCAACGACCATCATCATCAGCTTGGACGGCTTCCGGGCCGACTTTTTATGGCGGGGCATTACGCCGAGACTGAATGCGCTCGTCAAGGAGGGCGTATCGCCCAAGTACATGCTGCCGTCGTTTCCATCCGTCACCTTTCCAAACCACTACACCCTGGCGACTGGTCTGTATCCCGAGAGCCACGGCGTCGTTGGCAACACGTTCTGGGACCCAGAGCTTGAAGCCGAGTTCTATTACACGGACCCCGAGCGGAGCTTGGATCCGAAATGGTGGAAAGGCGAGCCGTTTTGGGTGACGGCGGAGCTGCAGGGCATTCGGACCGCCATCCACATGTGGCCCGGCAGCGAGGCTCACATCCTCCACGTCGAGCCGAGTTTCATGGACAAGTACAACGGCAAGGAGAAGCTGCCCAACAAAGTTTCGAGAATACTGGAGTTCCTGGATAAACCTGGCAAGGAAGACAATTCCGTCAATATCGAGCAGATGCGGCCGCAGCTGATTGCCGCCTACGTGCCGAATGTGGATGCTGACGGCCACAGGTATGGCCCAAACAGCACCGAGATTCGATCAACCATTGAAGGCGTGGATACGATGCTGGACCAGCTGTTCCAAGGATTGGGCCACCGCAACTTGACCAATATTGTCAATATCATTGTCGTGTCCGACCATGGAATGGCCACGACCGACGTCTCGCGGCTGATACAGCTCGAGGACCTCGTCGACACTTCAAAGATTGCGCACACCGACGGCTGGCCGCTGTACGGCCTTCGACCCAAGGATGGCAAGGATCTGCAAGACCTGTACGACGGGCTGAAGGAAAAGTCTAGGTCGAATCCTAACTTTGACGTCTATCTCCGCGATGTTGATATGCCCGAGAGATATCACTTTTCGAACAACGGCCGCATTGCGCCGCTGTGGATCGTGCCCAAGACGGGCTGGGCCATTGTCACCAAGGACGAATTTGACGTCAAGGAAGGGCAGGAAAAGGGCCTTGTTTACCACCCTCGGGGGCTGCATGGATATGACCACGAGCATCCGCTGATGCGGGCCATCTTCATTGCCCGCGGCCCTGCATTCCCACACCCGGCCAACAGCCAGCTTGAGCCTTTCCGTGAGTCTGCTGAGGATACCTAGGCAAGGCCGTGGCTAACGTGGTTTAGAAAACACCGAGGTGTACAACATATTGGCCGACTCCGTTGGCATGGTTCCAAAGCCCAACAACGGAACACTTCGGCTGCCTCTGAAGCCTGTTGGCACGCACAAGCCGGAAGACACGCCAGAGACGCCTACGGATCCTCCTCATCCGCCAACAGCCGAGCCATCGAAACAACCGGAACGACCGACTCGCCCCGCGACTCCGACGCAGCATGATCGGCCGACGCTCCCTCCACACCCGTCACAGACGCAGGAGCCGGGACCGCCATCGGATGGCAAAGACAAGAACAAAGGTGGCGACGACGGCCAAGACTCGGGCTCGGTCGCGGACAGACTTAAGGGGCTCTGGGACTGGCTGACGGACAAGGTTGGCCACGTATGGGATAAGATTACAGGCAATGACTCCTCTGATTGAGCGGGCACGAGCAGCTACTCGCTGGCTAGATGGGCTCTAGATTTGGATTGATGGAGTCTTGAGCGTTCTGGGCGTTCTGGGACTATGAGCGGTATTTATTGAAGGACACATTATACTGGGCCCCAGCCTTTTGTCTGCGCGCAACTGCAACTGGCGGCGCCTCCACAGTTTGCCTCACAAGATGTGCGTCGGCAACCTGAACTCTGGCGTTACGACGTCGCCGTAGGCTTTGAACCAGCCGCAGGACTATGCAGGGCCGCCACAGCTGGCTCTGGAAGATTGCTGCAAGTGACGAGGCGAGCCGCCTGTTGCCGCAGTGAGCAGCCAGCGGAGCCACTGGTATTAATTACCTAATAATAGGTAGGCACAGCAGCAAGGGCAGTGCACGTGCCGGCAGCTGGGAAACAGTGGGGCTGCAGGGCGCAGAGGCGAGCCTCACTCACCTGACCTGGCCTTCTCACTTTATACGAGCACGACGCGTCGCGACTTTTCGCATCGGCCTCATTCGCCACCGCATCGCTCGACGGCGCCTCATCGTGCCACGGGAAGAGGCAGTAGCCGGCGAAAGCACATCGAAACCATCAAAACCCGCACAAGGAGGAGGCGCCAGCAACGTCCTCGCCTGTCTTGTCCCGCTCCCCCGGCTGCGGCTGCTGGCGCTGGCGCTGGCGCAACCTCGTCTCGCCCGACAAGGACGTATGCATGCGCTCTGCTTGCCTGTCTCGGGGGACCGCGATCGCCGGAGACGACCGAGGCTCTGAGCATGGACGCCCTGAGGGAGGAGTTGACCATTCAGCAGGTCATCCTCGAGTCCCTGCGCGGCGAGACCTTTGATGGGGCGGACGCGGAGCGCGCCGAGACGCAGAAGGAGATTGAACGGCTGACGGCGCTCCTTGGGCAGCCGAGACAGGCTGGGCCCGAGCAGGATGGTGCGGGTGGCGGGCGCCGTGAGTGATGCTTCTCCTATCTCATTGTTTTTGCCCATGGGGCGCTGCGGCATCTCACAGTCTTTTCTCAGTCGCTGACTTGGAGATAGCGACGCCAAACAATGCCCATGCATGGGGCCGCCACTCACTGCCAGCCTCGTCGCCAGGTAAGCCCTAATACCTCTCGGTCGAATCCGTGGCCTTTTCATGCTCTCCCTGCCGTGCTTGCCTTGAGTTGGGCCTCTGCTGGCCCGTTCATGTCTTTGTTGGGGCGCTCATTCACGGTCGCTGCCTTCTCTTCCTCGCCTGCCCGTGAACTCTTTTATCACTTCTGAATCCTGACATGATTTGCGCTTGACACCCGCCCCAACTACATACCTCTCAGCCTCTGCAGATTGAGTTGCCGCCTGCGGTGCAAGAGTAAACTTTTGCACACCACTCATATTCGCAAATTCTACGCACCCTGCAATGTATATTCGTCGAGCCTTACACCTGCATCCTTTCATCATTGCCTCTTTCTGACGGCCACCTCTTCAAGCGCAACAATCAACTGTCGTCTCCCCAACTCCCAACCGAAGCCAGCCGTCAGGGTTCTTTACCACTCCTCGCAAGCGCCAGATGGACAACGACATTTGGGGCAGCCCGGCTCCCCATTCTTTGCCTAGCCGCAAGCGAGAATATGATTCCACTAGCCTCGGCATTGCCAACGGGCAGGGCAAGGCTCGACGGACTACGCCGACGCCTGGAGGCGACCCATTCGCTTCCCAAGACGGCCCCAGCAGTTTCCGTGGCGTCGAGATAATCGACCTCACAGGGCATGTCGGCTTGCTTTCCCCGTGTCTCCACAAAATGCTGACTATGAGCCAGTGACGACGTTGACTACGACTCGACATGTGTTGCAGAGCAGATCATGCAGGAGCAGAGGCAGGGCCAGGAAACCGAGGACAGAGAGATGGCCTTGCAGCTGTTAAGCCAAGAATCAATGCCTCGCCCTGGGCCTACGTCGAATCCGGCCGCAAACTCGGCTCACGCAGACGCATTTGCGAAATTGATGGCTACTCAACAATCCAACTCGCGCGGGCCCATCGCCAACTACCAGCCAACGATGCCTGAAGTGAAATGTGAAGGTGGCCCATCATCGTCTATGCCTGGGGCATATGATGCTCGCTGGGATGGTGATATTTTGCCTGGGCCACCCTCGCCTGCGCCGAATGCCGCCTTTCGCGGCTTGCACTATGGCTCCGTGCCCACAACTCCGCAACCGTTTCCTCTAAACTACTTACAAGCTGGAGGAAGCTTCAGCACAGGTGCCAGGCACCAAGCCCTTGGGCCGGGGGCGTTCCCTCCGGAAATGGAAAGCCCATTCATGCTCAGGTCCCAGACGGGGCCAGGTCAATCGCCAGTGAGGGGATTCAATCCGGCGTTTAACATGCCTCCAGGCGGTCTTAGGAGGACCCCGAGCTTGCCCACTGCCGGTGGGGTGAGTCTGTTGGACACGATTCACCGCACTAGCATGTTTGACTACTCGTCCTCGATGTACCCCGATGGAAATGCTTTCCCAGACAGATTGACAAGCTTCCTCCAAGACGCTTTTCATGACCCCAGGGTCACAGAGAAAGAGCTCGATGATCTGCTGCAGAACATTCGCCCCGACATGGATATCCCCGAGAGGAGCCGCGACGGAACGCCCGCCGGCCTGAGGAGTGCACTGTATCCGCACCAGGAGCTTGCACTCTCGTGGATGAAGAACATGGAGGCGGGCACGAACAAGGGGGGCATCCTGGCCGATGACATGGGCCTGGGAAAGACAATCTCAACTTTGGCCCTTATGTTGGCACGGCCGGCAACATCTCGGCCAAAGGTACGTGACCTGGCCGGATTTCCAGCGACGCGTCATCGGTTGCTAACATCAAGTAGACGAACCTAATTATCGGACCCCTCTCGCTGCTACGACAGTGGGAAGAAGAAATCGTCAAGAAGACGAAGCTATCTCACAGAATGTCAGTCTTTATATACCATAATAAGAAGGCGACAACGGAAGACTTGCTCAAGTACGACGTCGTGTTGACGACGTACGGCACGATTGCGGCAGAGTACAAACGACTCACCAAGTTCATGGAAGAGAATGCGGATCGAAACATCGACTTCAATGACCGAGCGAACGGATCCAAGTTTCCCTTGCTCCATCCGAACAAGGCCGAGTTCTACAGGGTCATTCTTGACGAAGCCCAGTGCATCAAAAACAAGGATACAAAGACAGCAAAGGCTTGCCACAGGCTGAGGACTACATATCGGTGGTGCCTCACAGGGACCCCGATGATGAACGGCGTCCTTGAGCTCTTTTCGCTAGTACACTTTCTCCGCATCAAGCCATACTGCGTTTGGGAGAACTTCCGTCAGGTAAGCCACGAAATTGGTCGTTATTTGAAATGCACTGACGGCTTGCAGGCATTCGGCGTCTTGTTTGGCCGAAAGGGGGATCCTAAGAGTGTCGCAATGTCTAGGCTGAGGGCTCTGCTCAAGGCAATCATGCTGCGACGCAAAAAGGACTCGAAACTGGATGGGAAGCCCATTCTGAAGCTTCCGCTCAAGACGGAGGAGATTGTCCATGCTGAGCTATCCCCGGACGAACGCGGCTTCTACAAGCAGCTCGAGGAGAAGTCGCAAGTCGAGTTCAGCAAATACCTTCGCGAAGGGTCCGTTGGCAAGAACTATTCCAGTATCCTTGTGCTTCTCCTGCGGATGCGACAGGCGTGCTGTCATCCGCATTTGAACCTGGACGTCGAAGATGCCGTTCCCTTTAGCGACGAAGAGATGATCGCGCT
The DNA here is from genome assembly GCA_022114105.1 of Tolypocladium guangdongense. Taxonomy (NCBI): domain Eukaryota; kingdom Fungi; phylum Ascomycota; class Sordariomycetes; order Hypocreales; family Ophiocordycipitaceae; genus Tolypocladium; species Tolypocladium guangdongense. The sequence continues at coordinate 3,534,749 of NRQP01000004.1, read as the reverse complement.
GGTCAAGACGTTGGAGCAGAACACGGTCGAGCGAATCAAGGCGATGGAGGCCTTTGAGTGCCCCATATGCTTTGATGCAGTGCAGTCGCCGTCGTTTTTCATTCCCTGCGGACACGACAGCTGCAAGGACTGCCTGACTCGCCTGGCCGACAACGCCGCGACCGTGAACCTGCAGGCCGGAGACGAAAGCGACAGGGCTAAGTGCCCTGTGTGTCGAACCGGCTTTGACCCGAAAAAGTGCTTCACATATGACGCCTTTCGCAGCGTTTACATGCCAGAAACGATTGTTAAGAAGGCAGAGTCCGACGCTGAAGAGGACTCGGACAGCGACGACGATTCCGGCTCGGAGCATGGTGCTGACGACGACGACGACGACGACGACGTTGACAGCAAAGGGAACCTGAAAGATTTCATCGTTGACGACGACGTCTTTGACGACACTGACCATATGAAGTCTAGTTCGACAGCGGAAGACCAGGCTTTAAAGGCCAAGAAGAAGAAGCGCAAGGGGAAAAAGAAGTCAGCCGACGTCAAACCGTCGATGCTCAAGACTTTGCGGGTTCAGGCAGGCAAGAATCGCGATGCCTACAAGCGGTACATGCGGTATCTGCGAAAGACGTGGATGCCTGCCGCCAAGGTTACCGAGTGCATGAACCTGCTGAAGAAGATCCAGGGGACTGGAGAGAAGACGATTGTGTTTTCCCAGTGGACTCTCCTCCTGGATCTCTTGCAGGTTGCCATGTGGCATGATAATTTCAAGGAAAAGCCTGAGCGGTACGATGGCAGCATGTCGGGCGAGCAGCGCGCCAAAGCGGCCAATGCCTTTCGGGACGACCGTAATGTCAAGGTCATGCTCGTCTCCCTCCGAGCCGGCAACGCAGGCCTCAACCTGACGGCGGCCAACCACGTCATCATCATGGACCCCTTCTGGAACCCCTACATTGAGATGCAGGCCGTCGACCGAGCCTACCGCATCGGCCAGCAGAAGGAGGTCAAGGTGTACCGCATCCTGACCAAGGAGACGGTCGAGGACCGCATCATCGCGCTGCAGGAGCGCAAGAAGGAGATTGTCGAGGCGGCTCTCGACGAGACCGAGAGCATGAAGATTGGCCGCCTCAACGTCAACGAGCTCAAGTTCCTCTTCAACACGAGGGGCTAGAGACGCATGATATCCCGCTGCACTGCATATCTGCTTGCTTTTCGCTGCTATGGAATCACCGGTATTGACTCGGCTATACGAGTGGCTTTGCTGCGAGGTTTGCTGCGAGGTTTGCTGCGAGGTTTTGCTCTTGGCGGGCATTGAACATGGCGCGCGAGGCAGAGGTGTTTGTAATGATGTATGACTTGCAAGGGTTCACGACTATTCTGGTGCATGGAAATCGCGACGCGAATGGGTTGCCGTTGGTGCGTCAATGGCCAGATGCGCAAATAACTAGACTAGAAGTCTATAGGCTGGAGCTAGATGCGCACAGGACTGACTGCTTGTTGGCCACAATGCGTCCTCTGGTCGTGATCATCTGGTCGCGGTGTGAAATTGATCTGGCCGCGAGACGCTTCATCAGTCATAAAGTGAATCTCGACTTCGTGGGCAACAAGTCTCAGCGCGACATGGTTGGACACGTGTACTCATTAACATTTGTTACAGCGTATGGGTATATCCTAACGTGCCCTAGCCAAGGCATCAACGCAGCAAGCCCTCTCGCGGCGTTTGTACTCTCTGTCTAGCGGGCTCCTCAACACTTATTCGACTCCAACCACTCCTCGACGAAGTCCATTTTAGAAATGATGATCTCGCGCGCGAGTTGCGTCACGGTCAGCAGCATCTCTCCTCGCTAGGAAGCCGACTTGCTGACAACCTCGTTGACGGCCTCCTCCAGCGTCCTGCTCTCGCTCGGGCCTTCGGATGCCCACTTCCACGACCTTTGCTGCACCTGCGGGACAACCATGACTGCGCTCGAGAGGAAGAGCGCGAGCCCGGCGTCTTGCTGTTCCCGGACGGAAAAGTGAATCTCCATGTGTTCTCTCGCGCGGTCGCGGAGGGACATGCCCAGCCCGCTCGCGATCCATTCCGTATTGGCGGACGTCTCGGAGAGCTTGGCGATGAAGTGAATCGTCAGAGACCGGGCGACAGCTGTTTGGAGGTAGTCCGATAGGCCCCCGAGGCCCGAGTAGCCATCCGCGTTCGGGGCGCCGGACGGGTGCAGCGGCGACGACGGCGGAAGCAAGACGTGGTAGTACGTGGCCGTCACGGGGAAGAGGAACGTGCGGCCGCGGATGGTGAGGGAGAATTCGGGGAGGATGGCGAGCTTGACAGTGAACTCGAGAGGCTGCAACATGTTGCGGACCAGGGTTTGGGCGCCAGATGGCTGGTTAGGTCCACTGGCACCGGGTTCGATGGCGGCCAATTGCGGAGTATGAAGGGTGAACGAGGCGGCGAGGCCGGCCCTTTGGAGGGTCTTGATGAGGTCACCGATGTACCGCGTGCAGGACTGGATGCTGAGGATGGACGTCATATGGCCGATGATGGGCCGCAGCAGTGCGTACGTCTGCTGGCCCCTGGAGCGAGAGACGTGAGGCGGTATGGGCCGCGTCCTCATAAGCTCATTATAGCGGTGAGCATAGCCGAGCAATAGGTGCAGTGAAGCAGATATCATCTCGGCAGTGCTGCTTTCCGGCAGAGTGTCGTCGGGCGAGGGGCACAACGCGAGGGGCAACAGCTCGACGGCGATTGTGGACGACGGGCCGATCTTGCACGTCAGCCGCGGGCCCTCGAGCCGTACGTCGTAGGCCGCGAGAGTGCGCGATTCCCGGGTCAGCTCGTGCCAGAGCTCCTGCGAGAAGATGGTGTTGCGGGCCTCGAGGACGCGTGATTCCAGCGAGGGGTCGCCGCTGGTTCGTCGACGAGGGACAGATCGGCCAGCGACTTTGCCGTCTTTTTCATACGTGACAACCAGCCCCTCGGAAACGCCGCCTAGTCTGCCCAGGTCAAGCTCGACAGAGCCATCGTCGCCTCTCCGCATGGGGGCCAAGCCATTGTTCTTGAACTCGGGTGAGGCTGCTGCGTGTTAGTCGCGGATTGGGAGAGGGGGCCCGGATAAAGTGGCGGCTTACCTTCTGAGAAACCAAATCTGACTCCCAGGGTATGACGCTCTTGAGGCACCCTGCAGAGGGACCAGCCAGCTTTCTTGACAGCCATGACATGCTCCCAATACCTGCTCTCAGTGTCCACCTCCCTCTCCAGCAACGAGCTGGCTTCCTCGGCGGCGTCTCGGGTCCGGTTGATGGCCATGAGAGTCCAGCCGAGGGCGACCTCTTGTTGGTCTTTCTTTTTGGCCTCGTTGGTGTTGGCCTCGTCGAGCCTGTCTGCGCCGAGAGTGCCAATGCCAACCATGTCGCGCAGATGCTGGGACAGGGCCAAGCCGGCTTGGGTTGGGTTCTGCTTGGAGAGGAGGAGGGATAAGGAGTCGAGGGTCAGCAAGGCCGTGTTGCCCGCGATGCTAGTTCCGATGGGTCAGAATTGACATCACGATGTGGTAAGCTATGGATGAACGCACTCTATGTTCTTTAGCACCTCCATGCGCGCCCCGTTGGGGTCTTTGGGAGCCGCATCGGCCTCGTCCCCCGCGTCGGACATGTCCACGTCTTCCTCCTGAGCTGGGCCATTCGACTCTTCGCGGGCTCGAATCTCCTCGTGGAGCTTCGCCTCGGTCACGGAGCGGAAACCGCCGGCTTGAGCATTGATGCGCGCGATGAAGTCGGCTAGGCTCTTGGGCTCCTTGTCGGCGACGGGGAACGGCCGCAGGGACAGCGGGAGGCCATCGTTGGGAGCCATGGCTGCTGTTACGCGTAGATGGCTGCGACGCGTGCCAGCCTCATGGGTAGAGATAGACGTTGTTAAGGGTTGTTGGATTGGAGGAGAGGAGGGTGGATGATGATGGCGGCTAAGGTCTCTGAGGCTGGTGGCTTGGCGCCTCTCAGGGCATGCGCCACAGGTGTACCTTGGCGTCTCGTATTAGACAGGTTGTTGAATCCCACTGGCCAGGAATTGGCACTCGCAAGCGTGATGGATGCTCAATGACTCTTGCGATACAGCTCAGCCCAGCGTTCAGTTATCACGCAGTGGGGGCTGGATCGGTGGAAAGAGTAGAACGCTGAGCTGTGCCGGATGCGTCGATGGAGGCACGTCATCGTGGAGCTAACGGTTATGGCAATGGGCTGATATTAGTGCAGCCCCGCGTCGAGCCGAGGTGGGATGTAACTTCAATACTGGAATCAGTCCAAATTCCCCTCATCATCCTCACGTCCCTCATCCTCGTTTCTCTCCGTGCTTGAGCCTCACCGAGTGACGCATCGGCGCAATGCCCCTGTGAATGCGCGTCACCTGCCTGCAGCTCATCTCCCGGCCCGTCGACGTCCTGCTTGCATCTTTCCTCAGCATCCTCAGCACCCTCTGGCGGGCCCCGTTTGCTGGACTCGGCCGCTCAGCCTCCAGCGCCAGAGCGACGCTCCTCCCGCCGCCGTCTCCGAAAGCGATGGCCGCCATGACGCCCAAGAAGAAGATTGCCGTCATGACCTCGGGGGGCGACTCCCCGGGCATGAACGCCGTCGTGCGCGCCGTCGTGCGCATGGCCATCCACATGGGCTGCGACGCCTTTGCCGTCTACGAGGGCTACGAGGGCCTGGTCCGTGGCGGCGACTTCATCAAGAAGATGGAGTGGCATGACGTACGCGGCTGGCTGTCCGAGGGAGGGACGCTCATCGGGACGGCCCGGTGCATGGCCTTTTACGAGCGGCCCGGACGCATGACGGCGGCCAAGAACATGGTGCTCCATGGCATCGACGCCCTCATCATCTGCGGAGGAGACGGCTCCCTGACTGGCGCCGACAGGTTCCGGTCCGAGTGGCCCTCGCTGCTCGACGAGCTCGTCTCCAAGGGCGAGCTGTCGGCGGAGCAGGTGGCCCCTTACAAGAACCTCAACATTGTCGGCATCGTCGGCTCCATCGACAATGACCTGTCCGGCACCGACGCCACCATTGGCTGCTACTCGGCCCTGTCTCGAATCTGCGAAATGGTCGACTACATCGAGGCCACGGCCTCCTCGCACTCGCGTGCTTTCGTCATCGAGGTCATGGGCCGCCATTGCGGCTGGCTGGCTCTCCTCGCCGGCGTCGCGACCGGCGCCGACTTTGTCTTTATCCCGGAGCGTCCGCAGGATCACGACTGGCGCAAGGACATGTCCGTCGTTGTCAAGAGGGTGAGTGCCGGACACCCTCTGCAACTCTTTCGCACCGTGGCTCGGTGCTGACACGTTTTAGCACCGGAAAATGGGCAAGCGAAAGACCATTGTCATCGTCGCAGAGGGCGCCCGCGACAAGAACGGGGCCAAGATTAGCCCACAGGAGATCAAGGACCTGCTGGCCGACAAAAGCGAGGGCGGCCTCGGCCTGGACACACGCATTACAACCCTCGGCCACGTACAGCGCGGCGGGACGGCCGTGGCCTACGACCGCATGCTCGGAACCCTCCAGGGCGTCGAGGCCGTCAAGGCTGTCCTCGAGGCCACGCCCGAGACCGAGACTTGCTTCATCGCCATGAACGAGAACAAGATTGTCCGGAAGCCACTGATGAAGGCGGTTCAGGAGACCAAGGAACTGGCCGCGGCCGTCGACGCCAAAGACTTTGAGCGGGCCATGTCGCTCCGTGATAGCGAGTTTGCCGACCAGTACAACTCGTACATCACCACCACCAACGTCATGGTGGACGACCGCAAGCTGGCGGACAAGAGCGTGAGTTTCGCCCCGTCATGTCAGCGCGCTGCGGAATCGCTAATCCGTCGGCAGCGCATGAAGATTGGCTTCATCAATGTCGGCGCGCCAGCCGGTGGTATGAACGCCGCCGTGCGCGCCGCCGTCGCCTACTCCGTCAGCCGCGGCCACGAGCCCATTGCCATCCACAACGGCTTCGCTGGGTTCGCCCGGCACCACGACGACAAGCCCCTCGGCTCCGTGCGCCCCTTTGACTGGCTCGAGGTCGACGGCTGGGCCAGCAAGGGCGGGTCGGAAATCGGCACCAACCGTGAACTGCCCTCGGAGTCTGGCATGGAGCTCATCGCCAACCTGATTGAGCAGTACGAGTTCGATGCGCTCTTCATCGTCGGCGGGTTCGAGGCCTTCCATTCCGTCTCGCAGCTGCGCAAGGCTAGAGATCAGTACCCGTCGCTCTGCATCCCCATCTGCCTCCTCCCAGCGACCATCTCCAACAACGTCCCCGGAACTGAGTATTCGCTGGGGTCCGACACTTGCCTCAACGAACTGGTCAACTACTGCGACAAGATCAAGCAGTCCGCCTCGGCCACCCGCCGGCGCGTCTTCGTCATCGAGACCCAGGGAGGCCGCTCGGGCTACATTGCGACGCTGAGCGGACTCAACGTGGGGGCCTCGGCCGTCTACATCCCTGAAGAAGGCATCAGCCTCGAGATGCTGAACGCGGACGTGATGCACCTGAAGAAGGTGTTCAAGAATGACAGCGGCCAGTCCCGCGCCGGACGCCTGATCCTGGTCAACGAAAAGGCCAGCAAAGTGTACGATGCCAAGCTCATCGCAAGCATCATCCGCGAGGAGGCCCACGACCGCTTCGAAAGCCGAGAGAGCATCCCCGGCCACGTGCAGCAAGGCGGCGTGCCCTCCCCCATGGACCGCTGCCGGGCCGTGCGACTCGCCATCAAGTGCATCCAGCACCTCGAGGACTTTGGCCGCAACGCACACAACCGCGTTAAGAAGGACCCCAACAGCACCACCGTCATCGGCATTCAGGGCTCCGAGGTCGTCTTCACGCCGATGATGGCGCTGGAGGAGCAGGGCACCGACTGGCCCAACCGACGTCCCAAGGCGGCGCACTGGCTCGGCCTGCGCGACGTGGTGGACATTCTGGGCGGCCGGCCAGACTATCCCAGGCCCGAGAAGAGCCTGACGGGCCTGATTGCCAAGGACACCAAACGCGGCATTGCATGATGCGGGGCAGTAGATGATGGCAGCAGAAAGAGTTGGGCATGATGCACGACAAGCCTATCGAATTGTCGGAGAGCTGTCTTTGACATGCTTTGGTCAGTGTGGGGTTGGCGCACAATCAAGCCGTGCTTTGATGGGACTGTTGACCCTATGAATAAACAGACTTGCTATGCTAGATTTTGCTTCCATTCTGATGCTTGCGAGGAGCGAGGTATTGTCATGGCCAAACTGTGCTGAGGACTTGTCGTTGAACTGTTGACAGCCTGGCCAATACCTTCGTCCTAAACATGGCCCGTTACCAAAACTTTGCCTCAAGCTCCCTATACAAAACTTTTGTCCATGTGTTATTTACAACAGCCAGACACGAATCACAGCCGCCACTCATTATATCCGCTCACTTTGTCACGTCCAACCAAACCGGCTCAACATGCGACTTGAGGAATCACTTTTGCCGGTCCTAATGGCGTTGGATGCTCTGCGCGCTGCCAGAGTGATCGCCATAGACATACTCCTGGACGCCCCCGGAGCTCGGCCCATCAGTGCCGGCATAGTCGACGATGGAGATGCTCTTGTAGTAGCCGAGGAAGGGCGCCGCGGAGAAGTCGGCATAGCCACCGGCCCACTGGACGGTGCCCGGAGAAGAGTTCGCGCCGCCGCCAACCCACGTCCCGAGCTTTATCTGCATGGGCGTCTGGGGGTACGTGGCGCCGCCCTTGGCCTGCGAGGGAGTCAGCGTGCGGACGGACTGACCGTCGATCATCCAGTTCACGGCCTGGGAGGTCCACTCGATGGTGTAGGTGTGGAACGAGCCGGTCGGGTTGGCGACGGCGTGGTAGGCGCCGCGGTCGTACGTCGAGGTGTCGCCCTTGCTGAAGTAGTTGGTCTGGGCCTGGGCGTTGTCGCCGCCCACCCACTCCCAGTCAATCTATGCCCTTCATCAGCATACGTGGACTCATCTGACCATGTTCGACTTCATACCTCGTCGAGATCATCAGACTGCAGCACCGCGCTCGTCACGATGCCCTTGCCAGCGGCCGCCTGGAGCACAATGTCGATGCGGCCGAAGAAGATGTACTTGGCCGTCGCGATGGTCGGGGCCTGGTTCGGTTGCTGGATCTTGAAGACGGCGCCGTTGCCGTTGTATTCCAGGGTGGTGCCCGCGAGGACCTGGAAGGCGCTGCAGGCGCCCTGGGTGAAGTCACAGTTGACTCTCTCGTTGCCAAAGGCGGGGTCGGCGGGACAGGCTGAGGGTTGTCGCGGGTTAGTTGGTCTCTGCTCGTCCTCTTGATGCCCGGGCAACAAGCGTACTCGTGAGGAGGGGGTTGCACTTGGTGCTTGTCTGGGCAGACACCAGGCCAGACGCGGCGAGGGCCACGGCGGCTGCGGAGATGGTTTTGGAGAACATGGTAGCGAAGGTGAGCTGGTTGTAGCAGCGTTAGAGGGAGGTTAGATGATGTTGTTGCTGTTGTTGTTGTTTGAAGGCCGTCGGGCTGATATCGGGAACCTCACAGCGACCGATCAACGACGAGCAGACGGCCAAGATAATAAGCGACAGTCACCTCAGTCACTCGACAATAATTCAGCGAAAGAAAGAAGTTGAGTGTTGGACAGGGAAGGGCGGCGAGATGAATCCCATATGATTGTCTTATTACCGCCCCTGTAAGTCGATGTGCCGGGGGGTAGTTATTTCAGGGTTGCCGAGGCGCTGTTTTGTCTTAATATTCCCGATGCCCCATCGTCTCACAGGCGACAGCCGGGATCCGGGGCCGGATGCGGCCAACGCAGACGCCGTTTGCGTCATGCACACGTCAATCCACGCGGTCGGGAATCGCTGAATACGAGATATCGACCGTTCTGTATGGCCTGCTGCAGCCGCATGCTTCTCCACTGGATGCTCGGCGCCCCGACGACGGTTGCCTCCGCAACTGGCCGTTTCACTCGAGATTGGTCTCCGCCGCGTCGCCGGACGACCCTGAGAGTTGTCAGCATCTGTAAGCTGATGATACCGCTGGACCCTGTATTTGGGGCTGTGTTTGGCCTCGGGCCCGCCCAGAGCGGGCGCCGTGTGCCCTCGGCGAGTCCAGCAATCCATACGCCGTTCCGAAGCGCCATTGGAGGCGGTAGCCCAATAAGGGCCCGGCTGCGCCCGAAGAGGAAGCGCTGGCTCTAGCAGACATTGGCCGGCGGCTGATTCGGAGCGCTTGTGCCCTCTCTCGGTTTTGGGCTCGGCGGGCGGCCTGCACGCGGCGGGTGTGAGGGTATGATCACGTCCCCAGCACGGCGACGGCGGCTAGTTTCGTCCAGGCCAGTGGGTAGATCCGGAGGCACAGAGTGTTGTGTGCTGTTGAATCCATCACCCCGAGATTGCAAGCTTGTCAGTCAAATGTCTGGAGTCTCTGCATTCAGCTGCAGACTTTAATACGCAGCTCCATCGCTCCCGCAGCTGCTCCCGCAGTCACTCCCGCAGTAACTCCCGCAGTTGCTTCCTTATACGAAGCACTCCGTTGAATAAACCGGTAGGTATCAAGGCCAAGAACTTCTGTTTAGTCCGTGGAAATACATCAAGTTGTGCAAAGAGTTCGTTATGCAGCATAGCTGCCATACAAACAACAACCAGTCCTCAGATTAGGATATTATTCTAACACTCGTACACTAAATGAGGGGATTCTTGAAGCGTGCCTCTTCGTTCGTTCCAGGCCTGGTCAGGCAGCACTGCATGCCCCTGCAAAGCATCCACGCCCCATACCGATGCTCATTGTTCAGCGTTGTGAGCCGGGGTGCTTATGACGGATGGATCAGCGACTGCTACGAATCTCCCTGCCGCCATAGCCCCGCGCGCTCATTCTTCCATATCTAATCTCTTCTCTACGAGCAAAGTTGTACAGAACAAGTGGACGTCGACTTCACAATATCGTCATTCCACCGCGCATCATCCACGTCGAAATCACTCGAACATGCCATGGATGGTGATTCGAGGCCAACAACGTGTTGGGGCAGAATTTTCCGAAGGCACCGGGCGAGGCATAAGAAGCAGAGCCGTTTTGCAGATGGCTGCACCGCCTCCTCGTCCGCAACCCATACTCTGACAGTACCCCCTGCAGCTTTGGTCGTTGCATCACGCAGAGTTTCAAGCAGCAGTGTCAGGGTGGCTGGCGAGATGAGCCAGGAGTTGACAGGTGATCGGGCGGCGGACGACGCAGGCGTCTCAGTCGCAGACGTCTCCCTCTGGGACGAGGCATACGATGCTCTCCGTGACGAGGACAACGATTTGATCGTCAAATACGAGCATCTTCTATCAAGGGTCCTCATCAAAGGTATGCATTTACATCGACCTAGATGGCTTTCCGATGCTGACTTTGGGCAATGCAGACATGGAGCAGGTGACGACACCACTCGCCCTCGAGGAGGAGGATGCCGGACCGGTTACGAATCAAATCCCTCAGCACGATGCGGTCGGGCGTCGAGAGAAGCTGAGTGACATCACGAAACTCGGCTTGAAGCATATGGAAGAAAAGAAGGTTTCCACTACGGTGCTGGGCCACGAGATTGTTCTGCAAAATGTCGTGGCAAACGTCACCGGGGCCGTGGAGTGGGCTGAAAAGTACACCAAGGATGCCATCAAGGACCTACCGTATGCCTCTATTGTTTTAGCCGGTTTATCTCTCGTTCTGCCCCTCATGAAGAACCCAACTGCAGTGGAAGTTGCCAATCAGGATGGATTCGCATATGTCACGTCCCAGATGCGGTACTACGTCGCGATGGAGTCGCTCCTCCTGCCCTTGGAAATGGCAACCGACCTGAGGGCCTGTCTGAGAGGCATTCTTGTGGACCTATATAAACGCATCATTGACTTTCAGGTGCGGACAGTCATCCGATTTTATCGCAGTCGGACCAAAAACTTCTTCAGGGGGACGGTCAACTACGACAGCTGGGACAAGACGCTACAGGAAATCAAGGCGACTGACGAGACCCTTGTATCCAAGTTTAAAACGGCTATGCTCGCAGGCAGCCAGGAGGCGCTTACGAAGCTTGCTCAAGAAGCAGAGGCGTCGCGTGGAGTGCTCGACATTCTGATCCCCAAAATACAAGAGCTGGTCGACCTAAATCAACAACAGCTGGGGGCAACGGAGAAGATTGAGCGGCATCTCTCAGACTCGGAGAACACAAGCTGTTTGCGGGATCTCGTGACGACCGATCCTTCCGACGATAAGGATCGCATCGTGACGGACAAGGGGGGTCTGCTCGACGACGCGTACATCTGGGTTCTCGACAATGATGAATTCAACCAGTGGCGTGAACATGAAAACAAACGACTGCTTTGGATCAAGGGCGATCCTGGCAAGGGCAAGACGATGCTGTTGTGCGGCATCATCAAGGCGTTGAGGCCCTCAGCGAAACCGAAAGGCCACGAGCCCAGCATGATTCTATCCTACTTCTTTTGCCAGGCTGCCGATAATCGCATAAATTCTGCCGTGGCCGTGCTCCGTGGTCTGATATATATGATGGTCAAGCAGAAACCGGTGCTCATCTCCCATGTGCGGGCGAAGTACGATGTTTGGGGTGCGGATCTCTTCAAGGATCAGAATGCCTGGACAGCCTTGTCGAAGATTCTCGATGATATTCTTGAGGACTCGTGTTTGCCAAACACCTACCTGATCATTGACGCGCTGGACGAGTGTACGACGGACTTGAGCCTGCTTCTTGACCTCATCGTCCAGAAGTCAACAAAGCGCCCGCATGCCAAATGGATCGTGTCCAGCCGCGACTGGCCGAACATCAAGGAGCAGCTCAGTATCGCGACTCAGAAAGTACGGCTTTCTCTCGAGTTGAACGAAAAGTCGATCGCAGCTGCAGTTCGCACTTATATTCAGCACCAGGTCCATGAACTCGGAAAATCAAAGCGCTACAATAAGCCACAGCTAGAAGAAATTCAGCGATATCTGGAGTCAAACGCAAACGATACATTTCTCTGGGTGGCCTTGGTCTGCAAAGCCCTCTCCAAGAAATCGCCACTGACAAGTCTCTCAAAGCTGCTCGCAGCGTTTCCGCCGGGACTTGATTGTCTCTACGGACGAATGATGCTCGAAATTTGCTCTTCAGAGCATGTGGAACACTGCAAACGTGCGCTGGCTATGGTCTCGACTATGTACCGACCTGTCAGTTTGGATGAGTTGGCGCTTTTTCTCGATGTGCCCGATGACAGCGCCGATTGGGACATGGGCTCATTGACATATCTCGTAGAGTCCTGTGGCTCTTTCATCTCCCTTCGAGAACGCGAACGCGTCATCTCCTTCGTCCATCAATCTGCAAAGGAGTTCCTGCTTAAAGAGGCAGCTAGAGAGATATTCCCTTCTGGTGTGAAGGTCATTCACCACACTCTTTTCTCGCGGTCACTCCTATTTCTGTTGAAGACCCTACGACGCGATATCTACGGCTTAGAAGCCCCCGGATTCCCTATTGCCAGAGCCAGGCCACCGGATCCGGATCCTCTGGCGGCAGCAAAATACTCTTGCACATATTGGGTGGACCACCTGCGAGATTCCGGCCTTGAGGACAGGAGCCAAGATTCCTCGGATGCAAAATTGATCGACGGCTTTCTACGTCAGAAGTATCTCTACTGGCTCGAGGCTCTCAGTCTACTGCGGAACATGGCGGAAGGAATCGCTGCCATACGGACACTCGAGGAGCTCCTTGTAAGTATTACATACATGCGCTGAAGTCAACACGCAGCCGAGGGACCGGACCTGGACTGACAACCTCTTTCAATAGGAATTTGAGAACTTGCAGCCATTGGTCGACCTGGTGCAAGATGCGCACCGGTTCATGTTGGCGCATAAATGGGGTATAGAAAACGCACCTTTCCAAGTGTACACGTCAGCCCTTATTTTCAGTCCAGCCCGCAGCGTCGTGCGAGGGCTCTTCAAACATGAAGAAGACGCGCCGAGATGGGTTACACTAAAACCGGCGGTGGATACGAACTGGAATGCATGTCTGCAAACCTTGGAGGGCCATAAGAGTGTGGTCAAATCAGTGGCCTTCTCGCCTGACAGTAGGCGACTGGCATCAGCGTCATTTGGCGGTACCATTAGAATCTGGAATGCCTCCTCCGGGCAATGCATGCAAGTACTTACGGGGGAGCCGGTTGGGCATTCGTTTACTTCGGTGGCCTTCTCGCCCGACGGGAAGCGGCTGGCGTCGGCTTCCTTCGACGAACTTGGTCATGCTATCCAAATCTGGGACATCGCCTCAAGAAAATGCATGCATGTATTTCGGGGGCCTGAACGTGACCAAGCGGTTCAAGTGGTAGCCTTCTCGCGCGACAGCAAACTCTTGCTGCCGGGTTCAAGCGAGACACGAGAGAAAAGGGTATGGGATGCTGCCTCCGGCGAATTCACGCAGACTCTCAAGGGCCATTTCGGAAGGGTCTGGTCGGCTAACTTCTCCTCTGATGGCAAATACCTTTTGCTGGCAGGCGACATGCCGCACGCGATTACGATCTGGGATACCAGCTCCGGTGAGTGCACGCAGGAACTTACTGGCCCGGGAAACGAGACATACAGAAGTCGCGCTGTTATCTCACCCGACGGCAAGAAGGCTGCGTCTGCTTCAGCTGGGGACACTATTCTGACATGGGATGTTGCCTCTGGTGAATGCAGGCAGACGCTCAAGGGCCACAGCTCCTGGGTTCTGTCGGTAGCGTTTTCGCCCAACGGCAAGCAGCTTGCGTCAGCCGCGCAAGATAAGACTGTCAGGATCTGGGACACAGCCTCGGGCGAATGCACGCATACGCACTCAGGCCATAGCAAGGCGGTCACGTCGGTAAGCTTTTCGCCCAACGGCAAGCTGCTGGCTTCGGCGTCACACGACCACACTATAAGGATCTGGGATACCGCCGTGGACAAATACCCGCAGACATGCCAGAAGTCTAGGGTCAGGGGCAGTTTTCTCATGCTGTCGCTCGATGGCAAGCAGCTGGCTTCGGCCTCAGCCGATGGGACTATCGGGAGATGGGATCCTACGTCCGATAAATGCATTCAGACGCTCGAACTCGAAGGCCATTGCGAAATGAACACAGTAGTGATCTCACCCAACGGCGAGCAGCTAGCTTCATGTTGGACCTCGTCGGAAGGCCATGGTACTATTAAGATCTGGGATATCTTCTCGGGCAAATGCACCAAGGTCATCGAAAGCCCGAAGGAGCCATTAATGGCCTTCTCACCCAACGGCAAGCAACTAGCGTCAACCTCGCCTTGCAACTCCCTTGATATCTGGGATGCTGCCTCGGGTGAATGTTTACATAGACTCGACGCGGAGTCACTTGACGGAAATATTCGAGAAGTTCGAGCAGTGGCCTTCTCGCCTGACGGCAACCAGCTAGCTTCAGCCTCCGGTGATGGGACCGTGCGTGTTTGGACCTGGGATGCCACCTCAGGTAAATATACGCAAGCACGGAATATTGAGAGTTATGGTTCCCAAGTTGGTCGGTCCATTTCATTGATCTTCTCTCCTGATGGCAGATGGCTATCGGCACATGCAGCCGGAATGGGCAGTGACAACGATGTTTGGATCTGGGATACCACCTCGGGCAAATGCACACAAAGGCTACGTTTGCAAAATGGCCAAAGAGCACTCTCAGCAGCCTTTTCACCTGACGGCAGAGTACTAGCGTTGTCGGTTCACGAAATAAGGCCCCCACGTGAATGTGGTGGGTTCCAGATCTGGAATACCTCCTCGGGCGAATGCGTGCAAACTTTCTTCACCGGCACATCTCGAATCACAGGCGTATCATTCGACCCAACAGCTCGCCTTCTGACTGAATTCGGATGCTTTGAAATTCCAGCAGCTGTACTGGAGCCTGTTGATACGGCTGATATCACGTCTCTGGCTACAATAAAACATCAGCCCCAAGAGCCCGAACAAGTTGGGTATGGATTTAGCATGGATGGTTACTGGATCACTTTTAATGGCGAGAATGTCCTTTGGCTGCCGAAAGAATACCGACCTTTTAATAGCATGAGTTTGTTTAATCCCCGAAAGTCATACTCAGCTGTTATCGGACAGGTGGTCTTTATTTGCACTGATGCTGGACGGGTTCTTTCTATCGGCTTCTCCTCAGATATCGTTCCTAACCCTCTCCCTAGTCAATACTGAAATTCGACGTTACTTTGTAATAGGTGGGCTGGCCACCGCTATATGTTCACGTAGTAAGAGTTATTACTATATGTAGAGTTGTAAGAAAGAAATAACGCGGCGTACTGCGTGGCAACGTTATGACGAGATACTATTAAAGACATTAACGTCAACCACGGAGGCATTCTTTATAGATTTAGTAGTATAGAGGTGGGGAGAGAGGGGTTTTAAGTCGCTTCTAGGTAGATACCCAGATTACGGGGATTCAATCTAGAGAACGGTCGCCCTTATCCACTAGCTGTTACGGAACGCTGTCGTCAGCTAGCTAGGCTGCCGGACTGGCCGGGCCCTGCTAGGCTCTGCCGGCAAGCGGCTCCGACTCGGCGGCCGGACCCTCATATTCCGGGCTCCGGCCCGGGCACGTATTCAATCTCTCTCTATGCCTCAAGAGGCAGAAGGGGCATTCTTTTTTGTGTCTTTTCCTACGCCTTAAGGCCCTTCAGCCCCCCGAGTCCTTTCGCCGTTTCGTCGCGTGTTAAATGCAGAGGCACTACGAGCCCTCCAAGTGTTAACTAAATGCCGTCTGGACTCAACATTAGGGACGAGCCGCCTATCCGAGATTCCGAGGGATAGTCGAAGCTGCTTAGAGAAGTCATACGGAGGATAGAACTCGTAACCGAAATTCCTTTATAACTATTATTAGGCGTCTAGATATTAAGATCGGGTTATTTATAATTAATAGAAAGAGGATATATAGTATTAATTATACTATTAAGGCTAATGGTAATAATCTATTTATATTATTTAAGTTTTAAGCTTATTAATTAGTTAGGGATACTTTATGAACTTCTTTTAGAAGGCGCGGTGACTACGCCTAGAAAAGTATTTATTTATAATATTATAAATATTGTAAGGCCCATGAGGGACATGCGCCTTACCGTTATAGACAGAGCTCAGGAGTCGAGGTCATCATGACTCGAACTCATAGACTCATGGAAGTCGAGAACGTCACGACGCAGACTGTATACGTGGCAGGAAGTCACGTGTAGCTCAGGAGATATAGAAGCGAGCCGGCGGCGATTCACTGCCACCGGCAAGCTTGAGTCTTGTACGAATGCGACGTATTGCCGCTCCAACCTGACTGTCCGCTCTCATCCGTTGTGCCTGTGTGTGATCACGGCATAACAAATATAATAGCTAAGAGGAAGACTTTCGGCTACTTTAATAGAGTCAAACGTTTGGTCTAAAAGACAAGCGGTTACGCACTACGCTAAATACACACACGAGTCTCCGGGTATCAGTCACTCACTCGCAGAGGGGTTTCACTTACTTAGAGCATCTAAACATAAGGCTAGGTAACTTTTATAGTAGTCCGTAGCCTCGTTTCAGACGTAGTTTACTTACTTTATTTATATATAGGGGTTGACCGGGCAATCTTACTCACATATTATTCTGACGCAATTAGGAGACATAAGGCGCCCGTAGGCTATTAATTCTAAGGAGCGTGCCCTCTTTGCTTAGCAGCAGGAAAGAGGCTTCCCTTATATACACGTGCAAGCTCTTGCGCCCCCCTGTCTCCGCACAGCCCCTGTAGTGGGGTGTGTTCGTCTTCCCCGTCAAAGTGGCTGATAATCCCTATTTGCCGGGCATATCGCCAATCGGTCAAACACCCGCGAAGAGCGCTATGCCATCACGCTCAGCCGAGTCGGCCCTATTAACGCCACCCTCTACATTATCCGAAGAGAATAAAGCCATACGAAGAAAAGACATAAATGTATATCAACCTAGTTTCGTATCTATAAGTAATTCTGCTCTTCTATCGCGACATCCAGCTCGAAGCGTGATACTACCCCACCTATTCTTAGGCATGCTCTCATTCTGTCTGCCTGTCTAACTTGGGCTCAACGGCAGGACAAATTATCTAACTAAGAGTCAATGGACTTGGCTGTGTTATGTTTAAGCCTGGCCGTCGCTATAGACCGCGTACTATGATACTCGCGCAATATATCTCCAGAAATACCACTCTCCCTTGACAGTAATTACTACGCGTTCGCTATCAGATGAGTGGGCGTATAGTTAGTGCGTAATGCGTCTCGTCTTGAACAGATTTTGCCATACTGTTGGCTAAAAGCCAGTGACCGTGACACATCCAGGCACATCAACTAGCTTACAGTGCACATTTCCATCAACAGCAACCGCGTGAATGTTACGGCAACTGAACTGCCCGAGTCGTATCTATATATATCTGAGGTGCAGCTGACATCCCAAGCCTAGAATGAAGCAGATGTTGGACAGGCATTTGGTGTTGACCTCATTTGCCCCGCATCGAATAGACCCCACAGTAACGGCATGGCTGCCTAACACGTCCGCTGGGCAGCAGTTCGACGCAGCAAGGTAGGAACTTCCTGCAGTTATCATAATGCTTGCATTACTCCATGGTATGAGCGCTACCGCCTACTCTAGTGTACCCTTGGACACGTTTCTCGCGCTGGCTCTGCTACCCTCCCCTTTAGGCTAAGCTAGAGGTCTCTCCGACCTGGCCCGGAGTATCTCTCGCAGCTGAGCCAAGGTCTCCATGATTGTAGCTTGTCGAACTTGATGACGATCGCCTGGAAAATGGAAAGGGCCCAACGCCCAGGCCTTGCTTGGCGATGCAATTCCAATGAAGACCATTCCAACAGGCTTTCCATCTTGCGAACCTGGACCAGCAACTCCCGTGGTGCCGATGCCCCAAGTCGTAGGTTCATCGTTGATGATGGTGACATTGCGAGCACCTGTAGCCATCTGCTTGGCGACGTCCTCATGTATAACGCCATGTTGCGCAATGAGAGCTGTATCGACGTCAAGGAGCCGCTCCTTTAATGGTGTCGCATACGAGACGACTCCGCCGCGGAAGACGGCGCTGGCACCGCCGACTGAAGTTATCGCTGTCATGACGCCACCTCCGGTGAGGGATTCCGCTACTCCGATCGTCTCCCCAGCCTGCTTGAGTAGTGCAATCACGTCGCCAGCGACGTCGTGGAGCGTCTCGGAGGATCGCTTAATATACGCTGTTTCCGGTGGCATGTTGGCGTAATGCGTCTTGTGAAAGTTGGGAACCCTGAATGAAACGTTTTGTCGTGCTTCCTTCCAAGTTTCTTATGGCGACTGCTTGCCGGTAGGGGATTTGAGAGGGAAGAATAGCCACACCGTTGGTTCGATGCATTGTAATTTATATTTCTACCGTTGGGTGCGAGCTGTCACAACGGACATGCAAGCACAGCCCCATTTTGCGCCGGTGAGATTGTCATCGGGAAACGTGTCAAGTCAAGACTTGCAGCGTGCATGGTAGTGAATTTATAGATGTACCCGAGGCTCTTGGTTGATCTGGAGATTCTGTGTTGGTAGATAACAACGCCGTGTACCTGATCTGGCATGAGCTTTCTGAAGAAGGCGATAGTCATCAGGAGCAGTGGTTCTCGCTCGCTGAAGTAAAAGCTCAGCTTGGAGCCAAAGCTGTCGAAAAATGCATTGCGAGACCGTGGTGGAACATTCCGGGCGCTGAGGAGCCAACGCGTACGCAGTCTGAGCCGCCAGCTCAAACACAGACACGGATCACGGCCCGGGCTGCACGCTTTCAATCAGCGCCTCCAGCACCAAGACCGCAGCCAACGCAGTCGCAGTGGGCGCCGCGGCAAATGCAACCGCAGTGGGCGCTGTAACCGTGGCTTCCGGAGCAACTGGGACGTCCGCCCAAAATGTTGCCACAGCTGTATCCGCACATGCAGCCTTACAAACAAATAGAGAGCTGGCCTCTATTTGCTCAGGGTTGTGAAATGCCCAATTTGTGTAGCCAGTCCGGTCCTCAGTCCGCAGCGCCTAAATGGGTGGCCATGATCGCAGCGGTAAATCCAGACGGTTGGAACATGGGTGGTCAAGATCACCCAATGAACCCGCCCAGACAGCTACGAGGCGGCCATACGTTCACCCTCTGCTCCCACGGACGCCCTTCCGCTCCTAGTGTGTTGTTGCATTATCATTTAAACCTACAGAAAATGGGATATGGCGTCGAGATCCTGGCATTAGTACTCTGAGAGGATAAGAGGCTCCTTATATATTCACAACCGCTAATTATCACGCTCGAAGTTCCCCACAATTAATAGAAAACCGTTAAACAGAAAGCTACCTATAAGTGCAATGTCTTATTCGAGAAAATGTTAATGGGCTTTTACGGATTGAATTAAGCCTAAGGGGGCGCTATAAAAGATATAACTTAAACTTTAATAGCTTTAATTATATCCTATAAATACTTTTAATTAATATTAAGTTAGTTATAACCTTTAGCCTTAAAACCTTTTAATAAAAATAAATAAATATTAACCTTATAAAAGTAAAGGCTATAATTTATTTTATAAGTTAATAATTAGCCTTATAAATAGATTAAGAAATTAATAATATTCTAAATTATATCTATTTATTATTAAATTAAATTATAATATTAATAATTCTAAAGTGCCCTTAAAATTATATTACTTATAGGGATAATTAAGATTATAATATTATATAAGTAATTAAAGAGCTTAAAAGAATATATTATTAATATAAAGTATATTTAATAAAATAATAATAAAGAACTTATTAAGAGGTAATATTAAGCTAAAAGTAAAAAGTAAAAAAAATAATAAGGAAAAACTAAAGGGAATATATAAAAGAAGTTAATAAGGATTTATTTAAGCTATAGGCCTTAAAGAGATAGGCTTAGCTTAAGAGCTATAAGCCTTTAAAATTAATATACTTATTAATATTATCTTAAGAAGTAAAAGGGTTAAGTATAGCTAAATCCTTTTAAGATAAGGCTTAACTCTTTATAAAGAAGTTCTTCTTAAAATAATAACCTCTTAAAGGCTTAATTATAAAAATAAGAAATAATAAGAAGATTATATTAATTTTAATAAAGATTATATAAGAAAATATATAATATATACTTATAAAAATTATATTATAAAAATTATTAAGCCTAAATAATATTTTAATTAGGTTTTTTAAAGCTTATAGCCCCTTATTTATAACCTCTTTAATTAATATCTTTTAATAATACCTTTAATTAAGCTATTTCTTAATATATTATTATTAAGTTAATATAATTATCCTTTAAAAATTAAAAAAAAAGCTTAATTAATATAAAACCTTAATAAAATAGTACTTTATCTCTTTATTAAATATAATAAGTAAAATCCTTAAAATAATAATAATATAAAAGCTTATTATTATTATAAAAGAATATTAACTCTTTTTAAAAAGTTAAATAAATAATAAAAAGAAATACTTAATAAAAAGTATAATCTTTTTAATTAAAGAAGTAATATAAATAACTTAACCTCTACGCTTAATATAAGGAAACCCGTATAGTAACTTAATACTTACTTATATACTTAATCTAAGACTAAAATCAGAATTAGTAATAAAAATACCCTAAAACTATAATATTACTATATAATAATAATAGGGGTAAAATAGGAATACTAATAGCAATCGATTTAAGGGCAAAAGGAATTAAATAGAGCTAATAGTATTAAAACTATAGCCTTAGCTAATTTAACCTAATAGTAAGCGATAATAGACCGGAATTACTTTAAGGGCCCTTTAATCCTAAAGAAAATATTATTTATAAATAACTCGCTAATATTATCCCTTAAAACCTCTTCTATTAAGTATAGATTATCTTTACGGACTTCGCGAAGATATAAGAGCGCGCCCGCGCCTTACCCGTATTATAGCTAGCTATCCTAAATATAATAGCCCTTATAAAGATTATCTAAAAAATAGTCTAAGAAGTAATTATATTAAAGATATAAACTTAAATTAAGAATAAGGTAGCCTTAATAAGATTATAATTAAGGGGCTATATATAGGCATTAATTATAGTAATAATACTAAATAGTTACCCCCTCTAAATATTTATAAAATTAATATTAATAAGATATAATTAAGAGCTTATTATAGCCTTAAAGACCTTACTAAAAGTAATCTAAAATTAAAGCGCAAAAGATATTATTTAAGTAATTAATATAATACTTAAAGTTAATATAATAATTATAGCCTAAAGGCTCCTTAATAGAGATATTATAGTTATATTTATAAAGCCTATAAAAGAAGTCGCTTAGCCCTTAGGCTAAAAAGAGATAGCCTTTAGATTAAGAGTAAAGGTTATACTATAAATATATATAATAATAGCTAAAGGAATATATATAATAAGGGCCTTAGGCCTTAAAGAGGACCTTATTTACGAAATCGAAATTATTAATAAAATTAAAGTCTTTAATATAAAAGCGTTATAATTAAGAATTAAAAACGCTATAAGAATTATTATAATAATAAGGGTAAAAAGTATTAAAGAAGTAAATAAGCTCTATAATTAAGGCTTAATAGTTAATATAGAGATTATAAATTATAAACCTTACGATAATTCGGTTTAGTTATAATAATACTTTAACTATTTTTAATATAATTATATCGCTAAGTAATATAAAGTAAAAGCTAGATATAGCTAATATATAATAAGTATATACTTAAAAGGGGAAAAGACTTACTTAATAATAAGAGGTATAGCCCTATTAAAATATATCCTTTACGGTAAAGACTATAAAGTATAGAGCCGATCTTACTTAATAGTAAAAAAGTAATAAGAATAAGTATATAGCGATTATATTAATAGACCCTAAAGATTTACTAAAATAACTTAATAAAAGGGAACTCCCTTATTAATAATTTTATTATTAATAATTATATTATAAAGTAACCCTCTTAACCTAAAAGTAAAGAGAAAATATAATATAAGGAAAGGCTTAAAATACCCCTTTAAGATATTAAGAATTAATAAGCTAAATAGATTAAATAAAGATATTTAGTACTTTATATAAAAAAGAAGTATTAATAAATTAATATTAATAAGAATATAAGACTTTTTTATATTATAATAATATAATTAAAGGTCTTATATTAAAATATTAATAAGAAGATAAAGTTAATACGATTAGCGCTATAAAATAATAATAATTATAATATTATTATAATTTAAGAACTATACTTAGCCTTAATAAGCTATATTCCTCTATACTTATTAAAAGCCCCCTATAAAATACTTTTTATAAGTAGAATAGTATTTTATATTTATAAAAAATATAAAATAGGAATATAAATATTAATAGTCTATAAAGACTAATATAAAATTACTTTTTAAAATAAAATATAAATTATTTTAATTTATTTTCCCTTAAATATATTAATTAAAATAAGCCTATTCTAAAAGCTTTAAGAACTTATAATAGAGATATTATTAATACTTATAAGAGACTTTAATTTTTACTACCCTCTATAGGATAAATATAAGAGGGAATTATAAGATAGTAACTAGCTCTTAATAGAAATATAATAATTTTACCTTAAATTTCTTATTCTTAAGGGCAAGTATATATAATTTATATATAGTAATAAGGATAATACTCTTAACCTTATATAATCTTACTTAAGCTTAAGGGGGTACTATAGAGGGTATAACCTAAACTTTAATAATTCTAATTATATCCTATAAATACTCTTAATTAGTATTAAGTTAATTATAACTCTTAGCCTTAATACCTTTTAATAGAAATAAGTAAACGCTAACCTTATAGAAGTAAAGGCTATAATTTACTTTATAAGCTAATAATTAGTCCTATAAATAGACTAAAAAATCGATAATACTCTAAATTATATCTATTTATTATTAAACTAAATTATAATATTAATAGTTCTAAAGTGCCTTTAAAATTATAATACCTATAGGGATAATTAAGACTATAGCGTTATATAAATAATTAAGGAGCTTAAAAGAATATACTATTAATATAGAGTATACTTAATAAAATAATAATAAAGAACTTATTAAGAAATAATATTAAGCTAAAAGTAAAAAGTAAAAGAAATAATAAGAAAAAACTAAAGGGAATATATAGAGGAAGTTAATAAGGATTTATTTAAGCTATAAGCCCTAAAGAGATAGGCTTAGCTTAAGAATTATAAGCCTTTAGAATTAATATACTTATTAATATTATTTTAAGAGGTAAAAGGGTTAAGTATAGCTAAATCCTTTTAAGATAAAGCTTAACTCCTTATAGAGAAGTTCTTTTTAAGATAGTAACTCCTTAAAGGCTTAATTATAAAAATAAGAGATAATAAAAAGACTATATTAATTTTAATAAAGATTATATATAAGGATATATAATATATACTTATAAAAATCGTATTATAAAAATTATTAAGCCTAAATAATATCTTAATTAAGTTTCTTAAAGCTTATAGCCCCTTACTTATAACCTCTTTAATTAATATCTTTTAATAATACCTTTAATTAGGCTATTTCTTAATATATTATTATTAAGTTAATATAGCTATTCTTTAAAAATTAAGAAAAAAGCCTAATTAATATAAAACCTTAATAAGATAGCGCCCTATCTCTTTATTAAATATAATAAGTAAGATCCTTAAAATAATAATAATATAGAAGCCCGCTATTACTATAAAGGAGTATTAACTCTTTTTAAAAGGCTAAATAAGTAATAAAAAGAAGTACTTAATAAAAAGTATAATCTTTTTAATTAAAGAAGTAATATAAGTAGCCTAAGCTTAGGGTAATATTATCTTATTCCTCTAGCTTAATATAAAAGAAGCCTTTAATATAATTAATTATTAAAGACTCCTTAAGATACTATAAGAATAAGGCCTCTTATAATAATTACTTAACTTTACTTAAAGCTTTTTCTTAATAAAAACGGCTAGACTTCTCTTTAATAAAGAGAAATCGGAACTATTTAACCTTTAAATAAGTATCCCTTAGGGGTTATTATTTTTATTAATCTTTTTCTTATTTTATATAATTACGCTATATAAATAGCTTAAGTATTCCTTAAGAATAATAATAATTAGATTTATAGATAATATAAATATTATAAGTATAAGTAAGTTATTAAAATAAATAATTAAGTAACTAAAATAAGCCTAAAATATTTATACTTAATAGGCTTTTAAGTATAGTATATAATTTAAATTAAAAAAGAGCGAGCTTATTTACTTTATAAAACGATAAAGCACGATAATATATTACTTTTACCTTAAGCTAATAATAATTATACTTATATAATTAGCTAGACTTTTAAGAATTTAGGTTTATAAGAAACTTAAATAGCGCACTTACCTAAAAGAACTTTAAGTAAAGCTTATAAGGTAGATTAAGGCCCTAATAGGAATTATAGTATTAATATAGGGCTATTTACTTTAGAGGGCTAGAAAAGTCTATATTAAAGTTATTTACTCCTTAATAATATATAAGGCTATTACTTATTATATAATAACCCTAAATAAGGGAAAGTTAAGAAGTATAGCCTATTAACTTATAATTAGCTAAATATAATATCTTAAAGTTATTATTAAAGCCTATAAGGTAATATTAATATATTACCTTAAAGTTAAGGTAGATATTTTATTATTTAACCTCTATCTTAATTAAAAGGTTAATAAATTCTTTTAGCGCCTAAAAGAAAATAAGATTATATTAATAATCTATTAAGCTATAGGCTAAATAGTAATAATTATTAAAAATAGATAAGGCTAGTAATAAAAGTATAGGAAATTACTAAAAGAGATAATAATAAAAGTATAAAGCTAATTAGGTCCGAAATAGCTATAGCTCTAGACCTTATTAAAAACGTATTATCTTAAAGAGAAATAAATATATAAGTAGGATAAATAAGAAAAGAAAACTTATTAATATAAAAGATACTTTTATATAATAAATAACTTATTAGCCCTTAATATAAAAATAGCCTTAAAGTATTATAAAGACTTATTAAAATATATAAGCTTAATAATTATCTAATTATATATTAATAAGATAGGGCTTAATACTTTCTTCTTTTAGTAATATATACTTATAATAACTTTATTACTTTATAATTATAATAAGGCTAAGGATATTATTTATTATATAATTCTCTCTTACCCTAAAATTAAAGCCTAGCGTGCCTTATAGTTACTTTAGTTATAAGATAATAATAAGGTTAAGTTAGCTTTAATAAAAAGAGAAATAATAAAACTACTTATTAAATAATTCTTTATATTAAACCGGCTATTATAATTTAACTTTATTAAGGCCTTTTATTTAACTAAACTTAAGGATTTTTATTTAATTAAACTTAAAGAGAATTAAGGGCTAAGGAGGTAAGGATTATAAGTATAATAAGGATATATAAATATAAGAATATATAAAAAGGCAATACTAAACGAATTAAATTTTTAAGACTAACTTACTTATTTAAATTAGCCTTAAGTTAAGTAAAAACTATAATATATAAGTAAAGACCCTATAAAGTAATTATTATAAGCCTAACTTAATAACTTATAAACTTATTTACTTCTTTCCCTTTTTTTTAATAATCTTTTTCTTTAAGCTTAATAAAAAAGTACCTTACTTAAATAATAAAAATACTTAAGTAAGAGAGTAATTAACTTGCCCCTTTTTAAGTAAGGGAGTAATAACTAAAATAATAATATACTTACTCTTTCCCTTATTATAATTAAGGGTAAGTATTATAAAGACTATAAGGGGAGTTATAATAGAGGATATAGATAATAGGGCTAATATATTAGCGATAGGCACTATAATCGAACTTAAAGTAATAAGAATACTAACTTAAATAGTAATAAATAAAGTAGCGGTAAGGGTAGGATTAAAGCTAATAAGAGCGATAATAAGAGTATCTTAAGGGGAAGATATAATTAAAGTAATAATAAAATTAGGGTTATTATATAAGGGGGATAAGATAGTAATAATATTAAGGGCTAATATAAGAGCTTTAAGAGTAAGGGTAAATTTAGGCTTTATAATATAAAAAGTAATAAGTATAGAAATAGGTAAAAGTATAAGGATAAAAGTAAGAAAAGTTAACTTAAAAGTAAAGGTATTACTTATTTTAATACTCTCTTTACTTTTATTCTTATTATTATTAATAACTCCTTTATTATTATTATTATTATTAATAAGGATAAGGATAGAATAGTTATATATAATAATAAAAGAGAGAATAACTTAAGCTTAGGCTAAGGCTATATTAAAGGTAATATAAAGAGGAGGAATAAGGTAAGTTATAAATATAAAAGTAAATATAATATAAAAATAATTAACTAAAAGGTAAAGGTTTAATATAATTTTAAAATATATTTAGTTAAGGGTTTAGATTTAACTTAAGAGAGAAGTAAGGCTAATAAGGGCTTAATAAATAGTAATAACCTTATTATTAAAGTATTAAAGTAATTATATTTAAGTAAAGATATTTTCTTTTACTTAACTTAAGGTTAGGGTAAGGGTAATAACGCTAAGGGCGCGCTTAATAGCTTAAATAATAATACCCTAGTTTATAAAGGCTAATTATATAACTTTAAGAAATTAAAATAAGGGTTAATAATATTAGTAAAATAAATTAAAAATAATAAACCTTTAAATCTAAAGAGTTAACCCCCCCCTTAATATCCTTCTTTTAATAATATTTAATAAAAGTATAATATACCTCTATACTTATAGTTAATATAAGTTAATATATTTAATTAGCCTTAGCGTAATTAAAATAAGATTTAATAAAAATAATTAATATAAAGTTAGCTTAAAATTAATAAAAGATAAAAAATAAAGTTAAGAAGCTAGAAGGGTAACTTATAGAGTTAATTTTAATAGTATAACTATCCTATACTCTTAAATATATAATAGATATAAGTAAAATAAGTAATAATATACTTAGAGCTTACTTTAAGTATAAAGTTAGTTATAATAAACTTAATATTAATTATAATTAAGATTATTATTATTTATACGCTAGTGGCTTAATAAAGCTTCTAGGCCCGCAATTATAATTCGAGTAGGAAAAACCGGAGCGCCCGGTGGAAAACCCCTCGCGTCCCTTACCTTTATTCCCGCTGCGGGTTCGTAGCTGTTCCGCTTCGCGTGCAATACTAGCGCCTTCCTACGCTAGTATTTGCCCCCCTATTACCTCTTGCCGCTAGGGTCATGTGACTCTAGCGCGTCACGTGCGCCCTACGCCCTTACCGCCTCGCCCCCCGCAGCCCCGCGCCTATAGCTGCCGCCCCCGCTCCTTCCTTTCTTCCTCTTTCCTTTCTCTTTCTTTATCGTCGATCGCCTCGCCCGGTAAGTCTCGCTCGCCCTCGTGCCTTTGTTTTTCGTCCCTCGGGTCTATGGCGGGCCTGCCTCGTTGCTTTATCGCTGCTTAGGCTTGCTGCGTCCCTTGTTGTCCTGGCGGTTCTTGGTGCTGACGCCTCTGTAGCTTGCTATCGCCGATTTTCGCCCTTTTCCTTCCGCCGCACGCTCTTGCCTTAGTGCCACGACCTCGATAACGCTTTATACCCTTCGTCCCCGCCCCGATCTCGATTATGACCGACGCCGAGTCCGTTGCGACTAACCTCGCGCCCGAGGTAGGCTCCGAGCGCACTATCGCCTGCTTTGCCTACGTCTACTGTATGTTTAAGAGCGCGGGATAGTCGCGCTACTAGAATTAGCTCTATGGGTTGCCCCTCTAGCTTCCCGGCTTCGTTCCTTATCCTCTGCTGGCTCTAGGCTAACTCTATGCTAGCTATCTCTGCTAAATCTTGCTTTAGTTGCGCTAAGGCTAATTAGACGTGTCGACCCGTGCTAGCCGCAGGCGTGGAGGCGTGCCGTGCTTTTATTAAGTATTATTAGAAGAAGGATGCCGAGGGGGGGGTTAACTCCTCGGATCTAGAGGTTTGTCGTTCCTGGTTCGTTTCGCTAGTATTGCTAACCCTTATCCTAGTTTCTTAAAGTTATGCGGTTAGCCCTCGCGGGCCGGGGTATTACTACTTAGGCTACTGGGCGCGCCCCTAGCGTCGCCGCCCCTACCCTGACCTTAGGTCGGGTAGAAGAAGATATCTCTACCTAGACGCAATTGCTCTAATACCTTGACGACGAGGTCGCCGCCGTTCGTCGGGCCCTTACCGGCCTCGCTCCTCTCTCGGGTTAGGTCTAGACCTTTAACCGGACGTGCTCCGAAATCGCATTAAACCTCCGCCTTTTAGTTAATCGTTTTTACGCTATATCTGCTTTTGCGTCTGCGACTCGCCCTACTCCTCCTCTCCGCACTACCCCTAGTATAGCCGCGGCTCGGGCTCGAGCCGCTCTCTCCTCCGTTACTATATACGGCCGTTTTGTCCCTATCCCTATCGATAGCGATAGTAGCGTTAAAGGAGCCGCTAGTAGTGGCGAGGATGAGGGCGAGGAGAGCGTTGAGGCGAGTAACGCCTCCGCCTCTAAGTCGGCCTCTCTTACTCCCATCCCCGCGCCTTCGCCTATTTCTATGCCCGCTGCTTCCCGCGTTATGAAGCCTAAATCCGCCCCCGCTCTCGAGGCTCTTGCACCGGCCCTTAGTACTACTACCGTCTCGTCCCCCTTACGCGGTAACCCTAGCCCCGTTATTACTCTAGTTGCATCTTCCCCTTAGGATGCCCTCGCCGCCGCTCTTATTGGCTCCGATCCTGCTCTTGCTGCCGCCCTACTTGCTGCCGTTCGAGCTGGTATTCCTATTACTCCGGGTTCGATTGTAGCGCCTATCGCTAACGTGCTGGCCCCGTTATCTACGTCCTCCGCTATAGCTCCCCCTACGGTCCCTATAACGCCTACCCCTAGTCGTGGTAAGGGAAAGGGCAAGCGTGCTACTACTCTAGCTGCCGCTCCCTCGCCTAAGAAGGGGCAGGTTAACCGCTCTCCCGCCTAGGCGCTCTCGTCGCTCGGTTAGGGTGCTTCTCTATTAAGCCCGAAGAAGAAGACTGCTAGAAGAAAGGGGAAGAAGTAAGTAGGTTTATAAGTTATTAGGTTAGGCTCGTAGTAGTTACTTTATGGGGTCTTTACTTATGCGTTATGGTTTCTGCCCGGTCTAGGGCCGACTTAAGTAGGCAAGTTGGTCTTAAGAATTTAATTCGTTTAGTATTACCTCTTTATATATCCTTATATTTGCGTGTCCCTATTGTGCTTATAATCCTTACCTCCCTAGCCCCTAGTTCTCTTCGGGTTCGGTCGAGTAGAGGTCCTTGGGTTTAGTTAAGTAGAGGGCCTTAGTGAGGTTAAATTATAGTAGCCGGTCTAGCGTAAGGAACTATCTAGCGAGCGGCTCTACTATTTCTCTCTTTGCTAGGGCTAACCTAACCTTGCTACTATCTTATAGCTAGAGCGGCCGTAGGGCGCGCTGGGCTTCGGTCTTGGGGTAGGAGAGGATTGCGTGGTAGATAGTATCCTTAGCCTCGCCGTAGTCGTAGAGTAGTGAGGTTATTGTGGGCATACGTCGCTAGAAGAGGAAGGCGTTAAGCCCTATCTTGCTAGTATGTAGTTAGATGACTACCGAGCTTATATACTTCGGAAGGTCTTTGTGGCGCCTTAGGGCTATTTTTGTGCTAAGGGCTGGTAGGTTGTTTATTACGTAGAGGTGTCTTCTATATTAGCGGGTTTTCTTTTCCTATTTATCCTACTTATATGCCTATTCCTCTTTAAGACGATGCGTTTCTAGTGGGGTCTAGAGCTATGGCTATTTCGGACCTAACTAGCTTCGTACCTCTATTATTATCTCTTCTAGTGGTTTCCTATACTTTTATTGCCTGCCTTATCTATTTTTAATAATCGCCGCTACTCGGCCTGTAGCCCGGCGGATTACCGATATGATCCCGTTCTCTTCTAGGCGCTAGAGGGATTTGCTAACCCTCTAATTAAGATAGAGGTCGAGTAGTAGAACGTCTACCTCGGCTTCGAGGTAGTATATTAGTATTGCCTTATAGGCTCTAGTGATGACTCTAAGATACTATACTTAGCTGGTTATAAGTTAACGGGCTATACCTCTTGGCTTTCCCTTACTTAGGGTTATTGCGTAGTAAGCGATAGCCCTATACGCTATTGAGGAGCGGATGACTTTAGTGTAGACTTCTCTGGCCCTTTGGAGTGAGTAGCCCTACGTTAATGCTACGATTCTTATTAGGGCCCTAGTCTGCCTCGTGAGCTTTGCCTAGAGTTCCTTTAGGTAGGCGCGCTATTTAAGTTTCCTATAGACCTAAATTCCTAGGAGTCTAGCTAACTATATAGGCGTGATCGTTATTAGCCTGAGGCGAAGGCAATATATTATCGCGCTCTATCGTTTTGTAAAGTAGATAAGCTCGCTCTTTCCTAGCTCGAATTATACGCTATACTCGAGAGCCTACTAAGAATAGACGTTCTAGGCTTGTTCTAGTTACTTAACCATTTGCTCTAGTAACCTGCCTATACTCGCGATATTCGTATTATCTACGAATCTAACCGTTATTATTCCTAGGGAGTACTCGAGCCGTCTATATAGCGTGGCTATATAGAATAGGAAAAGGATTAGTAAGAGTAGTAACCCCTAGGGGATACCCATTTAGAGGTCAAATAGTTCTAATTTCTCTCTATCGAAGAGAAGTCTAGCCATTTTCGTTAAGAGGAAGCTTTAGGTGAAGTTAAGTAGCTATTATAGGAGGCCTTATTCTTATAGCGTCTTAAGGAGTCTTCGGTAGTTAATTATATCGAAGGCCCCTTTTATATTAAGCTAGAGGAACGAGACGATACCGCCCCGGGCCTAGGCTGCTTATATTACTTCTTTAACTAAGAGGATCGCGCTCTCTATTAAGCGCTTCCTTCTATTGCCTATTTAGCCTTTTGGGAGGAGCTAGTGCTCTTCCGCGGTGGTAGCGAGCTTTTGCGCTACTATCGTTTTAAGGATCTTACCTATCGTATTTAGTAGAGAGATAGGGCGCCATCCTGCTAGGGTTCTATATTAGTTGGGCTTCTTTCTTAGTTTTCGGAGGATAGCTATATTAGCTTAACGGTAGCGTATCGGGAAATAGCCTAGTCGAAGGCATTATTAAAAGACGTTAGTTAGAGAGGTTATAAGTAGGGGGCTATAGGCTTTAAGAAACCCGATTGGGATGCTATCCGGGCCCGATGATTTCTATAATGCGATTTTTGCGAGTATGTGTTATACGTCCTCGTGTGTGATCTCTATCGGGATCGGTACGGTCCTCCTGCTATCTCTTGTTTCTATAGTTAGGCCTTTAAGGGGTTGCTATCTTAGGAAGAACCTCTTTGCGAGGAGCTGGGCTTTGTCTTAGAAGGATTTGGCTACGCCTAACCCTTCTACCTCTCGGGATAGTATCGGTAGGTGTGCTAGTTCTAGAGGCTCGCGGCTCCTAAGCCGAGCCCATCTCTCTAGGGCCTATAGCTTAGATGAATCCTTACTGGCTTCCTTTGTGTATTCCCTCTAGTTTTTCCTTACTACTTCTTTTACCTTCTGCTTTTAGCTTGATACCGCCTCTTAATAGGTTCTCTACCGCTGCTCTGTTGGGTGCGCTCTATATTAACGGCGTGCTCTTTTAAGCTCCTTGGCTGCTTATATAATGCTATAGTCCTAGTTATCCCTATAGGTATTATAGTTTTGAGGGCGCTTTAGAACCGCTAGTATTGCGATTTGGTCTAGTAATGAGTGGATATAGTCTAGAGTATTGTCGATTTCCTGGTCTATTTATAGGGCCGGTTGCTAGCCTATAAAGTAGACTGTGGCCTCTACCTTTGCGAGGTCTGCGTCTACCTATTTCTATCGGAAGGTACTAGGGCTAGGGGTTATAGCTAACTCGGTGCCGATTAGGAGTATTTACGGGATATAATTAGAGCCATTAAGGTCTAGGTCGCACCCTCTATAGCGCCCCCTTAGGCTTAGGTAGGATTATATAAGGTCGAGGGTGCTATCCCTATCGCTATATGTAAATCGTATATACTCGCCCTTAGGAGTAAGAAGTTCGAGGCGGAGTCGCTATATCTCCGCTAGGAGCTAGTCGCTATCTTGTGATTCCCTCTCGTATTTATCCTATAGAGGGTAGTAGAGGTTAAAGTCTCCTATAAGCGCTAGTAGCGTCTCTATTATAAGTTCTTAAAGCCTTTAGAGTAGGCCCGTTTTAGCCGGTATGTTTAGGGGGGAGTAGACCGAGATAATTCGTATTTCGTTCCGGAAGGTAATCCTATACTAGTCTTCGTGGACTATTGGCGTCTACGTTCCTATTTCGTGTCTTTTGTGGATATAGAACGCTATTCTACCCGCGAAAAGCATTCTATAGGGGGCTCTCGATAGGTATAGAGGGGTATAGCCTATTAGGGCTAGGTATAGTTCTTAGATTGCGATAATATCGTAGTCGCTATTATTCCGTAGCGCTAGTCGTATTAACTCTATCTTCTTATTAGTATTTTAGTATAGGACCTTTAGTTGTATTATTATAATGCGAAGAAGTCCTATATTCCTATTAGCATCGATTCGCTAACGCTTTTTTCCCGTATAAAGCGCCGGATATCTCCGTTTAGTCCGTCTAGCCCGTTAATTCTCGGTATCTTAGAGGGGCATCCTAGGCCTTTCCTTATATTACGTTTTCTCCTTGCTTCCGGGTCGGGAGGGTTGCTTTATAGTATAGTTATTGGTGGTGGGATTGCTAGTGGGGGGGTTCCCTTCTACTAGGTCGTTTTAGCGAATCTTTAGGGTCTATTAGCGTAGTCGCTACGTGCTCGTTCCTATTGCTTTTCCGCTATTAGGCAGGATCGGCTCTATACCTCGTGGTCTTTACCGTAGAGGATGTATTTTGGTAGGGCTATACCTCTTATTATCGGGCAGGTCTCTTCCCCTTCCGGGTGCATACCTACTATATATCGGCCGTATCTAGCTTTCGCCTTGCACTACTTGGCGATATGGCCGTATTGGAAATAGTTAAAGTACTATCGCGGCCGAACCGAGTTATCGTAGGGTTCGTAGTTCGCGATCTCCGCGTCGACTATTAGGCCTTAGTCGCAGAGCTTATTTACTTCCTTAATGCTTCCTACCCCTACTACTATAGTAGTTCTTATAGCGTTTTCGGTTCTCGGTCGTAACGCTCTCGCATTAAGGACTTTAACTTTATTAATAGTTTCGATTTCGTAGATAAGGTCCTCTCTAGGGCCTAAGGCCCTTATCGTGCGTATTCCTTTAGCCACTATTATATATATTCTCGGTACGACCTTTACTCCCGGTCCGAAGGCTGTCTCTTCCTAGCCCGGGGGCTAGGCGACTTCCTTTATAGGCTTCGTGAATATAACCGCGATGTCTCCGCTAGGGAGCCTTCGGGCTGCGACTGCTATATTAACTTTAAGTATCGTATTAACTACTTAGACAGTATCTTTCGCGCTTCGGTTTTGGATCGCTTCCGGTAGGGTCTTCGAGGCT
This sequence comes from Tolypocladium guangdongense, assembly GCA_022114105.1. NCBI lineage: Eukaryota > Fungi > Ascomycota > Sordariomycetes > Hypocreales > Ophiocordycipitaceae > Tolypocladium > Tolypocladium guangdongense. Next base: position 3,501,282 of record NRQP01000004.1, on the reverse strand, counting down.
ATAATGAGCTCCCGGTCGTATCTTATTAGTACTAGCTTCGTGAATGTTTAGAGGGGGTGGCTACTTAGCGTTACTACTACGACCGACGCCTATATACGGCCCCCTAGCTATAGTCCTATTAGGGCCGCCTTACTCTCGATATGGGTTCGTATCTCTAACGTGACTACTTCTTGGACTATTTTTTGGATAATCTTTATAAGGGCCGCTATGTCTAGGATAGCCGGCTGCGGTGCGGGTAAGGCGCGGGCGCGCTCTCGTGTCTTCGCGAAGTCCGTAAAGACGATCTATACCTAGCGGAAGAGGTTTTAGGGGATAATACTAGCGAGTTGTTCGTAGGTAATGTTTTCTTCGGGATTAGAGGGCCCCTAAAGCGGTTCCGGTCTGCTATCGCTCGCTATTAGGTTAAATTAGCTGAGGCCGTAGTTTTAGTGCTACTGGCTCTATTTAATTCCTTTTGCCCTTAAATCGATCGCTATTGGCATTCCTACTTCGCCCCCGCTACTATCGCGTGGCGATATCGTGGTTCTAGGGTATTTTTTGTCGCTGATTCCGATTCTGGTCTTGGATTGAGCGTGCGGGCAAGCACTGGGTCGCTATACGGGTTTCCTCGTATCGGGCGCGGAGGTTGTATAATTAAGATTAAAGTAAGGATAAAGGGTATAAAGTATTATTAAGGTTATAATATTAAAGTAAGAGTATATAATAAAAAGAAAAAGGTAAAAATCGGTAATAATAAGCTATAAAGGCATTAATATTAAAAACCGCTAGAATAATAAGGGATATAGTAAGCCTTAATAATAATAAAGTAATAAGGTAGGCCTATTATAAACTTAAGAGACGAAAAATAAAAGTATAAAGGTAAGTAAGACTTATTAAATAAGGTAATTAACGATAAAGAAAAAGAAAGGAAAGAGGAAAAAAGGAAGGAGTAAGGGTAATAGCTATAGGCATAAGGCTATAGGGGGTAAGGCAATAAGGGTATAGGGCGTATATAATATACTAGAGTTATATAACCTTAGTAGTAAGAAATAATAAGGGGGGGTAAATACTAATATAAGAAAGCGTTAGTATTATATATAAAGCGGAATAGCTATAAACTTATAGTAAGAATAAAGGTAAGGAATATAAGGGGTTTTTTATTAAGCGCTTTAATTTTTCCTACTTAAATTATAATTATAGGCCTAAAAGCTTTATTAAGTTATTAATATATAAATAATAAATAAATAAATATAAATAACTTAAGCTTAAAGTAATATTATTTTATTTTTTAGCTTAATATAAAAGAGGCCTTTAATATAATTAATTATTAAAGACTCCTTAAAATATTATAAGAATAAAGCTTTTTATAATAATTATTTAACTTTACTTAAAGCTTTTTTTTAATAAGAATAATTAGACTTTTCTTTAATAAAAAGAAATTAAAATTATTTAACTTTTAAATAAGTATCTTTTAAGGGTTATTACTCTTATTAATCCTTTTCTTAATATTTAACCTCTGTACTTAATATAAGAAAACCCGTATAATAACTTAATACTTACCCGTACGCTTAATTTAAGACTAAAATCGGAATTAATAATAAAAAATACCCTAAAACTATAATATTACTATATAATAATAATAAGAGTAAAGTAAAAATACTAATAATAATCGATTTAAGGGCAAAAGGAATTAAATAGAGCTAATAGTATTAAAACTATAGCCTTAGCTAATTTAACCTAATAGTAAGTAATAATAGACTAAAATTACTTTAAGGGCCCTTTAATCCTAAAGAAAATATTACTTATAAATAACTCGTTAGTATTATCCCCTAAAACTTCTTTTATTAAATATAGATCGTTTTTATAGACTTCGCGAAGATATAAGAGCGTACTTATACCTTACCTATACTATAGCTAGCTATCTTAAATATAGCGGCCCTTATAAAGATTATTTAAAAAATAGTTTAAGAAGTAGTTATATTAAAGATATAAACTTAAATCGAAAGTAAGGTAGCCCTAATAAGACTATAGTTAAGGGGCTATATATAGGCATTAGTTATAATAATAATATTAAGTAACTACCCCCTCTAAATATTTATAAAGTTAGTATTAATAAGATATAACTAAGAGCTTATTATAGCCTTAAAGACCCTATTAAAAGCGATTTAAAACTAAAGCGCGAAAGATACTATTTAAATAGTTAATATAATACTTAAAGTTAATATAATAGTTATAGCCTAAAGGCTCCTTAATAAAGATATTATAGTTATATTTATAAAGCCTATAAAAGAAGTCGCCTAGCCCTTAGGCTAAAAAGAGATAGCCTTTAGACTAAGAGTAAAAGTTATATTAAGAATATATATAATAATAGCTAAAAGAATATATATAATAAGGGCCTTAGGCCTTAGAGAGGACCTTATCTATAAAATCGAAACTATTAATAAAGTTAAAGTCCTTAACGCAAGAGTATTATAATTAAGAACTAAAAATACTATAAGAATTACTATAATAATAGGGGTAAAAAGTATTAAGGAAGTAAATAAGCTCTATAATTAAGGCCTAATAATTAATATAGAGATTATAAACTATAAACCCTATAATAATTCGGTCTAGCCGCGATAATACTTTAATTATTTTTAATATAGCTATATTATTAAGTAATATAAGGCAAAAGCTAGATATAACTAATATATAGTAGGTATATACTTAAAAGGGGAAGAGACTTACTTAATAATAAGAAGTATAGCTTTACTAAAATATATCCTTTATAGTAAAGACTATAAAGTATAAAGCTAATCTTACTTAATAGCGGAAAAGTAATAAGAATAAGTATATAGTAACTATATTAATAAACCCTAAAGATTTATTAAAACGACTTAATAAAAGGGAACCCCCTTATTAATAATCCTATTATTAATAACTATACTATAGAATAACCTTCTTAACCTAAAAGTAAGGAAAAAACGTAATATAAGGAAAGGCTTAAGATACCCCTTTAAGATATTAAGAATTAATAGGCTAAATAGACTAAATAGAGATATTTAGTACTTTATATAAGAAAGAAGTATTAATAAATTAATATTAATAAGAATATAGAACTTCTTTATATTATAATAATATAATTAAAGGTTTTATATTAAAATATTAATAAAAAGATAGAGCTAATATAATTAGCGCTATAAAATAATAATAACTATAATATTATCGTAATTTAAGAATTATACTTAGCCTTAATAAGCTATACCCCTCTATACCTATTAAGAGCCCCTTATAAAATACTTTTCGCGGGTAAAATAGTATTCTATATCTATAAAAAATATAAAATAGGAATATAAATATTAATAATCTATAAAAATTAATATAAGATTACCTTTTAGAACGAAATATAAATTATTTTAGTCTATTCCCCCCTAAATATACTAACTAAAATAGGCCTACTTTAAAGGCTTTAAGAACTTATAATAAAGATATTATTAGCGCTTATAGGAGACTTTAACCTTTATTACCCTCTATAAGATAAATACGAGAGGGAATTATAAGATAGCGACTAGCTTTTAATAAAAATATAATAACTCTACTTTAAACTTCTTATTCCTAAGGGTAAGTATATATAATTTATATATAGTAATAAGGATAATACCCTTAACCTTATATAGTCTTACTTAAGCCTAAGGGGGCGCTATAGAGGGTATAACCTAGACCTTAATAGCTCTAATTATATTTTATAAATACTCTTAATTAATACTAAGTTAACTATAACCCTTAGCTTTAGTACCTTCTAATAGAAATAAGTAAACGCAAACCTTATAAAGGTAAAGGCTATAATTTACTTTATAGGCTAATAACTAGCCCTATAAATAGATTAAGAAATCGATAATATTTTAAACTATATTTACTTATTACTAGATTAAATTATAATACTAATAGTTCTAAAGTGCCCTCGAAATTATAATACTTATAGGGATAATTAGGATTATAGTATTATATAAGTAGCTAAAGAGCTTAAAAGAGTATATTATTAATATAAAGTATACTTAATAAAGTAACGATAAAGAACTTATTAAAAAGTAATATTAAGCTAAAAATAAAAGGTAAAAGAAGTAATAAGGAAAAACTAAAGGGAATATATAGAGGAAGTTAGTAAGGATTTATCTAAGCTATAGGCCCTAAAGAAATAGGCTCGGCTTAAGAGCTATAAGCCTCTAGAATTAATATACTTATTAATATTATCCCGAGAGGTAAAAGGGTTAAGCGTAGCCGAATCCTTTTAAGATAAAGCTTAGCTCCTTATAAAGAGGTTCTTCTTAAGATAATAACCCCTTAAAGGCCTAATTATAAAAATAAGGGATAGTAAAAAGACTATATTAATCTTAATAAAGATTATATATAAGGATATATAATATATACTTATAAAAATTATATTATAGAAATTATTAAGTTTAAATAATATCCTAATTAGGTTTCTTAAAGCCTATAGCCCCCTACTTATAACCTCTCTAATTAATATCTTTTAATAATACCTTTAATTAGGCTATTTCCTAATATATTATTATTAAGCTAATATAATTATCTTTTAAAAATTAAGAAAAAAGCCTAATTAATATAAAACCCTAATAGGATAGCGCCCTATTTCTTTACTAAATATAATAAGTAAGATCCTTAAAATAATAATAGTATAGAAGCTTATTATTATTACGGAAGAGTATTAACTCCTCCTAAAAGGCTAAATAAGTAATAAAAAGAAGTACTTAATAAAGAGCGCGATCCTCTTAATTAAAGAAGTAATATAAGTAGCCTAAGCTTAAGGTAATATTATCTTATTCTTTTAGCTTAATATAAAAGGGGCCTTTAATATAATTAACTACTAAAAACTCCTTAAGATACTATAAAAATAAGGCCTCTTATAATAATTACTTAACTTTACTTAAAGCTTCTTTTTAATAAGAATAATTAAACTTCTCTTTAATAAAAAGAAATCGGAATTATTTAACCTCTAGATAAGTATCCCCTAAGGGTTACTACTCTTATTAATCCTTTTTTTATTCTATATAGCTATACTATATAGATAGCTCGAGTACTCTTTAAGAATAATAATAATTAAATTTATAGATAATATAAATATTATAAGTATAAGTAAGTTATTAAAGTAAATAGTTAAGTAATTAGAATAAGCCTAGAATATTTATTTTTAATAAGCTCTTAAGTATAATATATAATTTAAGTTAAGAAAGAGTAAGCTTATTTACTTTATAAAATAATAAAGCGCGATAATATATTACTTTTACTTTAGGCTAATAATAATTATATTTATATAATTAACTAGACTCTTAGAAATTTAAGTCTATAAGAAACTTAAATAATACGCTTACCTAAAGGAACTTTAAGTAAAGCTTATAAAGTAAATTAAGGCCTTAATAAAAATTATAGTATTAATATAGGGTTACTTACTCTAGAGGGCTAAAGAAGTCTATATTAAAATTATTTACTCCTTAATAGTATATAAGGCTATTACTTATTATATAATAACCTTAAGTAAGGAAAAGCTAAGAAGTATAACTTATTAACTTATAATTAGCTAGGTATAATATCTTAAAGTTATTATTAGAGCCTATAAGGTAATATTAATATATTACCTTAAAGTTAAAGTAAATATTTTACTATTTAACCTTTATCTTAATTAGAGGGTTAATAAATCCCTTTAGTATTTAAAAGAGAATAGGATTATATTAATAATCCGCTAGGCTATAGGCTAAGTAATAGCAATTATTAAAAATAGATAAGGCTAGTAATAAAAGTATAGGAAACTACTAAAAGAGATAATAATAAAGGTATAAAGCTAGTTAAGTCTAAAATAGTTATAGCTCTAGACCCTATTAAAAACGTACTATCTTAAAGAGGAATAAGTATATAAGTAAGATAAATAAAAAAAGAAAACCCGCTAATATAAAAGATACCTTTATATAATAAATAACTTATTAGCCCTTAGTATAAAAATAGCCTTAAGGTATTATAAAGACCTATTAAAATATATAAGCTTAATAATTATTTAATTATATATTAATAAGATAGGGCTTAACGCCTTCCTCTTTTAGTAATATATACTTATAATAACCTTATTACTTTATAATTATAGTAAGGCTAAGGATATTATTTATTATATAATCCTCTCTTACCTTAAGATTAAAGCCTAATACGCCTTATAGCTACTTTAATTATAAGATAATAATAAGGTTAGGTTAGCCTTAATAAAGAGAGAAATAATAAAGTTATTTATTAAATAGTTCTTTATATTAGACTAACTATTATAATTTAACTTTATTAAGGCCCTTTATTTAATTAAACCTAAGGACCTTTACTTAACTAAACTTAAGGAGAATTAAGGGCTAAGGAGGTAAGGATTATAAGTATAATAAGGATATATAAATATAAGGATATATAAAGAGGTAATACTAAACGAATTAAATTCTTAAGACTAACTTACTTACTTAAGTTAGCCTTAGGCTAAGTAAAAATTATAATATATAAATAAAGACCCTATAAAGTAATTACTATAAGCTTAACTTAATAACTTATAAACTTACTTACTTCTTTCCCTTTCTTTTAATAGTCTTTTTCTTTAGGCTTAATAAAGAAATACCCTATTTAAGTAATAAAAGCGCTTAAATAAGAGAGTAGCTAATTTACCCCTTTTTAAGTAAGGGAATAATAATTAGAATAATAATACACTTACCCTTTCCCTTATTATAATTAAGGGTAAGTATTATAAGGACTATAAGGAGAGTTATAATAGAGGATATAGATAATAGGGCTAATATATTAATAATAAGCGCTATAATTAAACTTAAAGTAATAAGAATACTAACTCGAATAGTAATAAGTAAGGTAGCGATAAGAGTAGAATTAGAGCTAATAAGAGTAGTAATAAGGGTATCTTAAGGGGAAGATATAATTAAAGTAGTAATAAAGCTAAGGTTATTATATAAGGGGGATAAGATAGTAATAATATTAAGGGCTAATATAAGAGCCTTAAGAGTAAGGGCGGATTTAGGCTTTATAATATAAGAAGTAATAAGTATAGAAATAGGTAAAGGTATAAGGATAGGAGTAAGAGAGGCTAACTTAAAGGTAGAAGTATTACTTACCTTAACGCTTTCCTTACTCTTATCCTTATTATTATTAATAGCTCTTTTATTATTATTATTATTATTAATAAGAATAAGGATAAGATAGTTATATATAATAATAAAGGAGAAAATAGCTCGAGCTTAAGTTATAGCTATACTAAGGGCAATATAAAGAGAAGGAATAAGGCAAGTTATAAATATAAAAGTAAATATAATATAAAAATAATTAATTAAAAGGTAAAGGTTTAATATAATTTTAGAGTATATCTAATTAAGGGTCTAGATTTAACCTAAAAGAAGAATAAGGCTAATAAGGGCCTAATAAATAATAGCGACCTTATTATTAAGGTATTAAAGTAATTATATTTAAGTAGAGATATCTTCTTTTACTTAACTTAAAGTTAGGGTAAGAGTAATAACGCTAGGGGTATACTTAATAGCTTAAGTAATAATACCCTAACTTATAAGGGCTAATTATATAACTTTAAGAAATTAAGATAAGGGTTAATAATATTAATAAAATAAATTAAGAATAATAAACCTTTAGATTTAAAGAATTAACCCCCCCCTTAATATCCTTCTTTTAATAATACTTAATAAAAATATAATATACCTTTATACTTATAATTAATATAAGTTAATATATTTAATTAGCCTTAATATAATTAAAATAAGATTTAATAAAGATAGTTAGTATAGAATTAGCCTAAAGTTAATAAAAAATAAGGAATAAAGTTAGGAAGCTAAAGGGGTAACCTATAAAGTTAATTTTAATAGTATAATTATCCTATACTCTTAAATATATAATAAATATAAGTAAAGTAAGTAATAATATACTTAAAGCTTACTTTAAGTATAAAGTTAATTATAATAGACTTAATATTAATTATAATTAAGATTAAAATAAGGATAAAGGGTATAAAATATTATTAAGGTTATAATATTAAAGTAAGAGTATATAATAAAAAGAAGAGGGCAAAAATCGGTAATAATAAGCTATAAAGGTATTAATATTAAGAACCGCTAAGATAATAAGGGATATAATAAGCTTAAATAATAATAAAATAATAAAGTAGGCTTACTATAAACCTAAGGGATAAAAAATAAAAGTATAAGGGTAAGTAAGACTTATTAAGCGAGGCGATTAATAATAAAGAAAGAAAAAGGAAAAAGAAAGAAAGAAAAGAGCGGGGGTAATAGCTATAAGTATAGGGCTATAGGGGATAAGGCAATAAGGGTATAAGGTATATATAATATACTAGAATTATATAACTCTAGCGGTAAGAGGTAATAAGGGGGGTAAATATTAATATAAGAAGGTATTAGTATTATATATAAAGCGGAATAATTATAAACTTATAGTAAGAATAAAGGTAAGGGATATAAGGGGTTTTTTATTAAGCGCTTTAGTTTTTCCTATTTAAATTATAATTATAGGCTTAAAAGCTTTATTAAGCTATTAATATATAAATAATAAATAAATAAATAATTATTAAAAATAGATAAGGCTAATAATAAAAATATAAAAAATTATTAAAAGAGATAATAATAAAGGTATAAAGTTAATTAAGTTTAAAATAATTATAACTTTAGATTTTATTAAAAATATATTATTTTAATAAGAAATAAATATATAAGTAAGATAAATAAAAAAAAGAAAAACTTATTAATATAAAAAATACCTTTATATAATAAATAACTTATTAACCTTTAATATAAAAATAGCTTTAAGATATTATAAAAACTTATTAAAATATATAAGCTTAATAATTATTTAATTATATATTAATAAGATAAAGCTTAATACTTTCCTTTTTTAATAATATATACTTATAATAACCTTATTATTTTATAATTATAATAAAGTTAAGAATATTATTTATTATATAATCCTCTTTATAAAAAAGTAAGTATTAAATACTTTTAATTAAATATTAAAAATATAATTAAAAAAGGGCTTAATATTTAATATTATTTAACCTTTTTATATAAAGACTAAATCTTATAAAAAAGAATTTCCTTTTAAGTTAAGTCTAAAAGGGGCTACTTTAAGATTATAAAGTATTCTTTAATTAATTTATTAATAAGATATAAGTTACTTATTAATATATAATATTTAAAACCCTTTTTATATTTATACCCCTTTACTTTATTTTTTATAATTATCCCCCCCTTTATATAAATATTTTAATTACCTTAAAGGATAATAAAAAGCCCTTAATTTATTATAAAATTATTTAAAAAAAATAAGGTTTTATTAATTAATCGCTAATATATAATAATATAATTACTTTATTATTAAATATATTATTATATTATAATTATATAAGGGATTATTACTTAATAATTAATAATTATTTAATTATAAGTTAATAAGACTTAATTAATTATAAAAAGGATATTTCCCCTTATATTTAATTTTTCTCTTTTCTTTTTTTTTAACTTTTTTATAATTAATTTTTACTTATTATTAAGTCTTTATATATTTATTTATAATTTTATTAATATTTTCCCTTATTTTATTCTTAAGTTATTATTAATAATAATTCTTAATATAGCCTAATTATATTTCTTAAATTATTAATTACTTATATAACTTATTAGCTATTTATTTAATAAGTATTATTATCTCTTTAATAAGACTTACTTACTTTTAAAGTCCCCTTTAATTAAAAAAGTTAAGTATATAAAATCTTAATTAATAAGCTCCTTAAAGAAAGGGTTAATAAGTAATAAGTAAGAGGCCTATAAAGAGTTAATACTTAAGTATAATTCCTTAAATAAGTTACTATTTTTATCCTCTTTTCTTAATAAAGTAAATAATATTAAGCCTTTAGACTTAAGGCTTTTATAAATAAAGTATAATAAATCCCTTAACCTTTTTATACTTATTATATTATTATTTCTTAAGTTTATAAGAAAGACTTTAATTAATAAAAAAGTAATATTTAATAAGAATAAGATTATTTTTAATAAAAATAAATAAATAATTAATATTTATTTATTATTTATATATTAATAACTTAATAAAGCTTTTAAGCCTATAATTATAATTTAAGTAAGAAAAACTAAAGCGCTTAATAAAAAACCCCTTATATCCCTTACCTTTATTCTTATTATAGGTTTATAATTATTCTACTTTATATATAATACTAATACCTTTTTATATTAATATTTACTCCCTTTATTACCTCTTACCGCTAGGGTTATATAACTCTAGCGTATTATATATACCTTATACCTTTATTACCTTACCCCCTATAGCCCTATACCTATAGTTATTACCCTTAGTCCTTCCTTTTTTTCTCTTTTTTTTTTCTTTCTTTATTATTAATTACCTTATTTAATAAGTCTCGCTCGCCCTTATACCTTTATTTTTTATCCCTTAAGTTTATAATAAGCTTACTTTATTACTTTATTATTACTTAAGCTTATTATATCCCTTATTATCTTAATAGTTTTTAATATTAATACCTTTATAGCTTATTATCGTTAGTTTTTACCCTCTTCTTTTTATTATATACTCTTACCTTAATATTATAATCTTAATAATACTTTATACCCTTTATCCTTACTTTAATTTCGATTATAATTAATATTAAGTTTATTATAATTAACCTTATACTTAAAGTAAGCTTTAAGTATATTATTACTTATTTTACTTATATTTATTATATATTTAAGAGTATAGGATAGTTATACTATTAGAATTAGTTCTATAAATTACCCTTTTAGCTTTTTAACTTTATTCCTTATTTTTTATTAACTTTAGGCTAACTTTATATTAATTATCTTTATTAAATCTTATTTTAATTATATTAAGGCTAATTAAATATATTAACTTATATTAACTATAAGTATAGAGGTATATTATACTTTTATTAAGTATTATTAAAAGAAAGATATTAAGGGGGGGGTTAATTCCTTAAATCTAGAGGTTTATTATTCTTAATTTATTTTATTAATATTATTAATTCTTATTTTAATTTCTTAAAGTTATATAATTAGCCCTTATAGGCTAAGGTATTATTATTTAAGTTATTAAGTATACCCTTAATATCGCTACCCTTACCCTAACTTTAGGTAAAGTAAAAGAAGATATTTTTACTTAAATATAATTACTTTAATACCTTAATAATAAGGTTACTATTATTTATTAAGCCCTTATTAGCCTTACTCCTCTTTTAAGTTAAGTCTAGACCCTTAATTAAATATACTTTAAAATTATATTAAACCTTTACTTTTTAATTAATTATTTTTATATTATATTTATTTTTATATCTTTAACTTACTTTATTCCTCTTCTTTATACTACCCTTAATATAATTATAGCTTAAGCTTAAGCTACTCTCTCTTTTATTATTATATATAACTATTTTATCTTTATTCTTATTAATAATAATAATAATAATAAAGGAGTTATTAATAATAATAAAAATAAGGGTAAGAAAAATATTAAAGTAAGTAATACCTTTACCTTTAAATTAGCCTTTCTTATTCTTATCCTTATACCTTTACTTATTTTTATATTTATTACTTCCCGTATTATAAAGCTTAAATTTACCCTTATTCTTAAGGCTTTTATATTAGCCCTTAGTATTATTATTATCTTATCCCCCTTATATAATAACCCTAGCTTTATTATTACTTTAATTATATCTTCCCCTTAAAATACCCTTATTATTACTTTTATTAACTCTAATCTTACCCTTATTATTACCTTACTTATTATTATTTAAGTTAATATTTTTATTACTTTAGGTTTAATTATAGTACTTATTACTAATATATTAGCCCTATTATCTATATCCTTTATTATAGCTCCCTTTATAGTCCTTATAATACTTACCCCTAATTATAATAAGGGAAAGGGTAAGTATATTATTACTTTAATTATTATTCCCTTACTTAAAAAGGGGTAGGTTAGCTATTCTTTTACTTAAGCGCTCTTATTATTTAAGTAAGGTATTTCTTTATTAAGCTTAAAGAAGAAGACTATTAAAAGAAAGAGAAAAAAGTAAGTAAATTTATAAGTTATTAAGTTAAGCTTATAATAATTACTTTATAGGGTCTTTATTTATATATTATAGTTTTTACTTAACTTAAGGCTAATTTAAGTAAGTAAGTTAGTCTTAAAAATTTAATTCGTTTAGTATTATCTTTTTATATATTCTTATATTTATATATCCTTATTATATTTATAATCTTTACTTTCTTAGCCCTTAATTCTCTTTAAGTTTAATTAAGTAAAAGTCTTTAAGTTTAATTAAATAAAGGGCCTTAATAAGGTTAAATTATAATAATTAGTTTAATATAAGGAATTATTTAGTAAATAGCTTTATTATTTCTCTTTTTATTAAAGTTAACTTAACCTTATTACTATCTTATAGTTAAAGTAATTATAAAGCGCGTTAAGCTTTAGTCTTAAGGTAAGAGAAGATTATATAATAAATAATATCCTTAGCCTTATTATAATTATAAAATAATAAGGTTATTATAAATATATATTACTAAAAGAAGAAGGTATTAATCCCTATCTTATTAATATATAATTAAATAATTATTAAGCTTATATACTTTAATAAGTCTTTATAATACCTTAGGGCTATTTTTATACTAAGGGTTAATAAGTTATTTATTATATAAAAATATCTTTTATATTAATAAGTTTTCTTTTTTTATTTATCCTATTTATATACTTATTTCTCTTTAAGATAGTGCGTTTTTAATAAAGTCTAGAGCTATAACTATTTTAGACTTAATTAACTTTATACTTTTATTATTATCTCTTTTAGTAGTTTCCTATACTTTTATTATTAACCTTATCTATTTTTAATAATTACTATTACTTAGCTTATAGCCTAATAGATTATTAATATAATTCTATTTTCTTTTAGGCGCTAGAGGGATTTATTAACCCTTTAATTAAAATAGAGGTTAAATAATAAAATATCTACCTTAGCTTTAAGGTAATATATTAGTATTACCTTATAGGCTTTAATAATAACTCTAAGATATTATATTTAATTAATTATAAGTTAATAGGCTATACCTCTTAGCTTTCCCTTACTTAAGGTTATTATATAATAAGTAATAGCCTTATATATTATTAAGGAGTAAATAACTTTAATATAGACTTCTTTAGCCTTTTAGAGTAAATAGCCCTATATTAATACTATAATTCTTATTAAGGCCTTAGTCTACTTTATAAGCTTTACCTAAAGTTCCTTTAAGTAAGCGCGCTATTTAAGTTTCTTATAGACTTAAATTCTTAAAAGTCTAGCTAATTATATAAATATAATTATTATTAGCCTAAAGTAAAGGTAATATATTATCGCGCTTTATTATTTTATAAAGTAAATAAACTTATTCTTTTTTAACTCGAATTATATATTATATTTAAGTACTTATTAAAAATAAATATTTTAGGTTTATTTTAATTACTTAATTATTTACTTTAATAACTTATTTATATTCGCGATATTTATATTATTTATAAATTTAATTATTATTATTCTTAAGGAATACTTAAGCTATTTATATAATATAGCTATATAAAATAGGAAAAGGATTAATAAGAATAATAACCCTTAGGGGATACTTATTTAAAGGTTAAATAGTTTTAATTTCTCTTTATTAAAGAGAAGTCTAGCTATTCTTATTAAAAGGAAGCTTTAAGTAAAGTTAAGTAGCTATTATAAGAGGCCTTATTCTTATAGTATCTTAAGGAGTCTTTAATAATTAATTATATTAAAGGCCCCTTTTATATTAAGCTAAAGGAATAAGATAATATTACCTTAAGCTTAGGCTATTTATATTACTTCTTTAACTAAAAGGATCGCGCTTTCTATTAAGTATTTCCTTTTATTACTTATTTAGCCTTTTAAAAAGAGCTAATACTCTTCTATAATAATAGCGAGCTTTTACGCTATTATTATTTTAAGGATTTTATTTATTATATTTAATAAAGAGATAGGGCACTATTTTACTAAAATTTTATATTAATTAAGCTTCTTTCTTAATTTTTAAAGGATAATTATATTAACTTAACGGTAATATATTAAGAAATAGCCTAATTAAAGGTATTATTAAAAGATATTAATTAGAGAGGTTATAAGTAAGGGGCTATAGGCTTTAAGAAACTTAATTAAGATACTATTTAAGCCTAATAATTTCTATAATATAATTTTTATAAATATATATTATATATCCTTATATATAATCTTTATTAAGATTAATATAATCCTTTTATTATCTTTTATTTTTATAATTAAGCCTTTAAGGGGTTATTATTTTAAGAAAAACCTCTTTATAAAAAACTAAGCTTTATTTTAAAAAGATTTAATTATATTTAACCCTTTTACCTCTTAAGATAATATTAATAAGTATATTAATTCTAAAGGCTTATAGCTCTTAAGCTAAGCCTATCTCTTTAGGGCTTATAGCTTAAATAAATCCTTATTAACTTCCTCTATATATTCCCTTTAGTTTTTCCTTATTACTTCTTTTACCTTTTATTTTTAGCTTAATACTACCTCTTAATAAGTTCTTTATTACTATTCTATTAAGTATACTTTATATTAATAATATACTCTTTTAAATTCCTTAACTATTTATATAACGCTATAATCTTAATTATCCCTATAAGTATTATAATTTCGAAGGCACTTTAGAATTATTAATATTATAATTTAATTTAATAATAAGTAAATATAATCTAGAGTATTATTAATTTCTTAATCTATTTATAAGGCTAGTTATTAGTTTATAAAGTAAACTATAGCCTTTACCTCTATAAAGTTAGTATCTACTTATTTTTATTAAAAGGTATTAAGGCTAAGAGTTATAATTAACTTAATATTAATTAAGAGTATTTATAAGATATAATTAGAGTTATTAAGGTCTAAGTTATACCCTTTATAATACCCCCTTAAGCTTAAGTAAGATTATATAAGGTTAAGGGTATTATCCTTATTATTATATATAAATTATATATACTTACCCTTAAGAATAAGAAGTTTAAAGTAGAATTATTATATTTTTATTAAGAGCTAATTATTATCTTATAATTCCCTTTTATATTTATCTTATAGAGGGTAATAAAGGTTAAAGTCTCCTATAAGTATTAATAATATCTCTATTATAAGTTCTTAAAGTCTTTAGAGTAAGCCTATTTTAATTAATATATTTAGAGGGGAGTAAATTAAGATAATTTATATTTTATTTTAGAAAGTAATCTTATATTAATCTTTATAGACTATTAATATTTATATTCTTATTTTATATCTTTTATAAATATAAAATACTATTTTACTTATAAAAAGTATTTTATAAGGGGCTCTTAATAAGTATAAAGGGGAGTAGCTTATTAAGGCTAAGTATAGTTCTTAAATTACGATAATATTATAATTATTATTATTTTATAGCGCTAATTATATTAACTCTATCTTCTTATTAATATTTTAATATAAGACTTTTAATTATATTATTATAATATAAAGAAGTCTTATATTCTTATTAATATTAATTTATTAATACTTCTTTTTTATATAAAGTACTAAATATCTTTATTTAGTCTATTTAGCTTATTAATTCTTAATATCTTAAAGGGGTATTTTAAGCCTTTCCTTATATTATATTTTCTCCTTACTTTTAGGTTAAGAGGGTTACTCTATAATATAATTATTAATAATAAGATTATTAATAAGGGGGTTCCTTTTTATTAAGTTATTTTAATAAATCTTTAGGGTTTATTAATATAATTACTATATACTTATTTTTATTACTTTTTTATTATTAAGTAGAATTAGCTCTATACTTTATAGTCTTTACTATAAAGAATATATTTTAATAGGGCTATACTTCTTATTATTAAGTAGGTTTCTTCCCCTTTTAGGTATATACTTATTATATATTAGCTATATTTAGCTTTCGCTTTATACTACTTAATAATATAGCTATATTAGAAATAATTAAAGTATTATTATAGCTAAATTAAGTTATTATAAGGTTTATAATTTATAATCTTTACGTTAATTATTAGGCCTTAGTTATAAAGCTTATTTACTTCTTTAATACTTCTTATTTTTATTATTATAATAATTCTTATAGTATTTTTAGTTCTTAATTATAACGCTCTTATATTAAGGACTTTAACTCTATTAATAATTTCGATTTTATAGATAAGGTCCTCTTTAAGGCCTAAGGCCCTTATTATATATATTCCTTTAGCTATTATTATATATATTCTTAATATAACCTTTACTCTTAATCTAAAGGCTATCTCTTTTTAGCTTAAGGGCTAAATAACTTCCTTTATAGGCTTTATAAATATAACTATAATATCTCCGCTAGGGAGCCTTTAGGCTATAACTATTATATTAACTTTAAGTATTATATTAATTACTTAAATAGTATCTTTTGCGCTTTAGTTTTAAATTACTTTTAATAAAGTCTTTAAGATTATAATAAGTTCTTAATTATATCTTATTAATATTAGCTTTATAAATATTTAGAGGGGGTAATTACTTAGTATTATTATTATAACTAATACTTATATATAGCCCTCTAATTATAGTCTTATTAAGGCTACTTTACTCTTAACTTAAATTTATATCTTTAATATAACTATTTCTTAAACTATTTTTTAAATAATCTTTATAAGGGCTATTATATTTAAGATAGTAAGCTATAATATAAATAAGGCGCGGGTATACTCTTATATCTTCGCGAAGTCTATAAAGATAATTTATACCTAATAGAAGAGGTTTTAAGGGATAATATTAATAAGTTATTTATAGGCAATATTTTCTTTAGGATTAAAGGGCCCTTAAAGTAATTTTAGTTTATTATTACTTATTATTAAGTTAAATTAGCTAAGGCTATAATTTTAGTACTATTAGCTCTATTTAATTCCTTTTGCCCTTAAATTAATAACTATTAGTATTCTTACTTTACCCTTATTATTATTATATAGTAATATTATAATTCTAGGGTATTTTTTATTATTAATTCCGATTTTAATCTTAGATTAAGTATATAGGTAAGCATTAAGTTACTATATAGGTTTCCTTATATTAAATATAAAGGTTAAAATAATTAATATTATTTTAATTAAAAGGGATATTATTAATATTACTTTAATTAAAAAGAATATAATATTAATAATTCTTATATAATATATTATAATTTTATAATATATATATTTAAAGGTTAAAGTATATTTAATTAAGGCTATTAGTTTAATTCTTTAAGAGCTTTAATATATATATTATTTTTATTTTACTTTTAAAGAATATAAAGGGTTTAACTCTAAATTTATTAAGATTTTCTTAATTAAATATATATTCTTAAGGGTTATATTAACTTATTATAAATAATATAATAATTAAAATAATAATTATAAATAAGTTTATTACTCTTAAATTTTAATATATTACTTATTATTTATAAATTATTATATAAATAGCTTTTATTATAATTAGTAATTATATTAATATAATTATTATATTTAAAGTTATATAAAAAGTTAATAAGCTTAAAATAAGCCTTAACTTTAATAATTTTAATAATAATAATAATAATATATTTCTCTTAAAGAAAATAAATTATTAAAGATTTATAATTATTACTTAATATTTTATTAAAGTATTTATTATAGCTAAATAAATATATTAAAAAGAGTTTAATATTATTAATATTAAAAAAGTTAATATAATAAATATTTACTTTTATCTTTATATTTTTATTATATTTTTATTAATAATTTATTAAAATACTTAAATTATTTATTATATATTTTTTAATAAGTAATATAAATAAGTAATTTAATTAAATTTAATATTATTTTTTAAAATTAATATTTTAAAGTAAAAATATTATATTTAAGAAGAATAATTAAAATTTTACTTAATTATTAATAATAAAGGGTATACTTTTTAATATTTTACTTTATTATTTATAAAAGTAATTATAAGTATTATAATAATTAAAAAAAGCTTAAACTTAAAGAACTTAATAATTATTAATTTTTTAGCCTTAATTAAAATAAAAAAGGGGATTTTTTATAAAGTTTTTATTACCCTTATATATAAGAAATATTATAATTAAAGGACTTTAAGATCTTTAAGTAAATATAAAGAATTTAATTTTCTTTATTCTTTTTTTTATCTTTTTTTTAACTTAAATTTAAGTAATTATTTTTATTTTTTATTTTATATATTATATTTAATTAATTTCCCCTTAATTATTTTATATTATTATTTTATATATAATTTAAAATTCTTTAATTATAATATATTAATAAGGTTTTAATAAGGAATTAATTAAAAATACCTTATTATTTATTATTAAATATTTAAATAATAAGTTATTTTTATTTATTAAATTTTTTATTTTTTATAAAGTTTAATAATATATATAATAATAAATTTATAAATAAGATCTTAATTATTTATTATATTATTAATATTAATTTATTAATTATATTTAATTAATTAGCCTTTTTATTTAATTAAAAAGAAAGTATTACTTTTATAATACTTTTAATCCTTAATTTTTTAAATTTCTTACTTTTTTTTATCTTTATTAAAGTTAAGTATTAATATTATATTATTATTCTTTTATTTACTTTAATATATCTTTTAGAGTTTTAATATATTAATATAAAATATATTATATATATATAAGTACTTTTTAAAAAAAATAAGGTAATATATTTATTTTTTAATAACTTAAAGTACTTAAAATAGCTTTATATATTTAAATAAAAACTTTTTCTTTTTTTCCTTAAAGTATAAATTTTTTATTAAAAGTATTATAAAGTTTTTTATCTTTAAGGTAAATAATTAATACTTAAAGTTATAATATTTTACTTATAATTTAATAACTTTTATTTAATATTCTTTAAGTTATTATTATAATTCTTATAATTTATTAATTTATATTTATACTTTAAGTACCCCTTTTTAAGTAATATTATTCTTAATATTAATATAAAAGTTTAATTAATAACTTATAAATACTTTATTAAATAATAGCCTTATTATTATATTCTTTATATTATTATATATAAATTATATAATATATAATAATAATACTTAATTTATTTATTTTAAATTAATAAAGTATTTTAAGTAATATTATATATTTTATTTATTATTTATATACTAATAGCTTAATAAAGCTTTTAGGCCTATAATTATAATTCAAATAGGAAAAACTAAAGTACTTAATAAAAAACTCCTTATATCCCTTACCTTTATTCTTACTATAAGTTTATAGCTATTTTACTTCGCGTATAATATTAATACCTTCTTATATTAATATTTACCCCCCTTTATTACCTCTTACCGCTAGGGTTATATAACTCTAGCGTATTATATATACCCTATACCCTTATTACCTCGCCCCCTATAGCCCTATACCTATAGCTATTGCCCTTATTCTTTCCTTTCTTTTTCTTTCTTTTCTCTTTCTTTATTATTAATCGCCTTATTTAATAAGTCTCGCTTACCCTTATACCTTTATTTTTTATCCCTTAAGTCTATAATAAGCCTACCTTATTACTTTATTATTACTTAAGCTTATTATATCCCTTATTATCCTAATAGTTCTTAATATTAATACCTTTATAGCTTATTATTATTAATTTTTACCTTTTTCCTTTTATTATATATTTTTACCTTAATATTATAACCTTAATAACGCTTTATACCCTTTATTTTTACTTTAATCTTAATTATAATTAATATTAAGTTTATTATAATTAACTTTATACTTAAGGTAAGCTTTAAGTATATTATTACTTACTTTACTTATATTTATTATATATTTAAGAGTATAGGATAGTTATATTATTAAAATTAGCTCTATAAGTTATTCTTTTAGTTTCTTAACTTTATTTCTTATCCTTTATTAACTCTAAGCTAACTCTATATTAATTATTTTTATTAAATCTTATTTTAATTATATTAAGGCTAATTAAATATATTAACTTATACTAACTATAAGTATAGAAGTATATTATACTTTTATTAAATATTATTAAAAGAAAGATATTAAGGGGGGGGTTAACTCTTTAAATTTAAAGGTTTATTATTCTTAATTTATTTTATTAATATTATTAACCCTTATTTTAATTTCTTAAAGTTATATAATTAGCCCTTATAGGCTAGGGTATTACTATTTAAGTTATTAAGCGCGCCCTTAGTATTATTACCCTTACCTTAACTTTAAGTTAAGTAAAAAAAAATATCTTTACTTAAATATAATTATTTTAATACCTTAACGATAAGGTTATTACTATTTATTAAGCTCTTATTAGCCTTATTCCTCTTATAAGTTAAGTCTAGACCCTTAACTAAATATATTTTAAAATTATATTAAACCTTTACCTTTTAATTAATCGTTTTTATACTATATTTACTTTTACGTTTATAATTTACCTTATTTCTCCTCTTTATACTACCCTTAATATAATTATAGCTTAAGCTTAAATTACTCTCTCCTTTATTATTATATATAGTTATCTTATCCCTATCCTTATTAATAATAATAATAATAATAAAAGAGTTATTAATAATAATAAGGATAAGGGTAAGGAGAGTATTAAGGTAAGTAATGCCTTTACCTTTAAGTTAGCTTCTTTTATTCTTATCCTTATACCTTTACTTATTTTTATACTTATTACTTCTTATATTATAAAGCCTAAATCTACCCTTACTCTTAAGGCTCTTATATTAGCCCTTAGTATTATTACTATTTTATCCCCTTTATATAATAACCCTAACTCTATTATTATTTTAATTATATCTTCCCCTTAGGATACCCTTATTATTATTCTTATTAACTTTAATCTTACCCTTATTATTACCTTACTTATTACTATTTAAATTAATATTTTTATTACTTTAAGTTTAATTATAGCGCTTATTATTAATATATTAGCCCTATTATTTATATCCTTTATTATAACTCCCCTTATAGTTCTTATAATACTTACCCTTAGTTATAATAAGGGAAAGGGTAAATATATTATTATTTTAGTTATTACTCCTTTATTTAAAAAGGGGTAAGTTAATTACTCTCTTATTTAAGCGCTCTTATTACTTAAGTAAAGTATTTTTCTATTAAGCTTAAAGAAGAAAATTACTAAAAGAAAGGGAAAGAAGTAAGTAAGTTTATAAGTTATTAAGTTAAGCTTATAATAATTACTTTATAGGGTCTTTATTTATATATTATAATTTTTACTTAACTTAAGGCTAATTTAAGTAAGTAAGTTAATCTTAAGAATTTAATTTATTTAGTATTACTTCTTTATATATCCTTATATTTATATATCCTTATTATATTTATAATTTTTACTTCCTTAGCCCTTAATTCTCTTTAGGTTTAATTAAGTAAAAGTCCTTAAATTTAATTAAGTAAAGGGCTTTAATAAGGTTAAATTATAGTCTTTAAGTTTAATTAAATAGAGGGCTTTAATAAGGTTAAATTATAATAATTAGTTTAATATAAAGAATTATTTAGCGAGTAGCTTTATTATTTCTCTCTTTATTAAGGCTAACTTAACCTTATTATTATCTTATAGTTAAAGTAGCTATAAGGTATATTAAGCTTTAATCTTAAGGTAAGAGAGGATTATATAATAAATAATATTCTTAGCCTTATTATAATTGTAAAGTAATAAGGTTATTATAAATATATATTACTAAAAGAAAAAGGTATTAAGCCCTATTTTATTAATATATAATTAGATAATTATTAAGCTTATATACTTTAGTAAGTCTTTATAGCGCCTTAGGGCTATTTTTATATTAAGGGCTAATAAGTTATTTACTATATAGAGGTATTTTTTATATTAATAAGTTTTCTTTTCTTATTTATTCTATTTATATACTTATTCCTCTTTAAGATAATATATTTTTAATAAAGTTTAGAGCTATAATTATTTCGGACTTAATTAGCTTTATACCTTTATTATTATCTCTTTTAGTAATTTCTTATACTTTTATTACTAGCCTTATCTATTTTTAATAATTACTATTACTTAGCCTATAGCCTAATAGATTATTAATATAATCTTATTCTCTTTTAGGCGTTAGAGGGATTTATTAACCCTCTAATTAAAATAAAAGTTAAGTAATAAAACGTTTACCTTAGCTTTAAGGTAATATATTAATATTACCTTATAGGCTTTAGTAATAACTTTAAGATACTATATTTAATTAATTATAAGTTAATAAGCTATACCTTTTAGCTTTCCCTTACTTAAGGTTATTATATAATAAATAATAGCCCTATATATTATTAAGGAGTAAATAACTTTAGTATAGACTTCTTTAGCCCTTTAGAGTAAATAGCCCTATATTAATATTATAATTCTTATTAAGGCCTTAGTTTACTTTATAAGCTTTACCTAAAGTTCCTTTAGGTAAGTATATTATTTAAGTTTCTTATAGACTTAAATTCCTAAAAGTCTAGCTAATTATATAAGTATAATTATTATTAGCCTAAGGTAAAGGTAATATATTATTATACTCTATCGTTTTATAAAATAGATAAGCTTACTTTTTCTTAGCTTAAATTATATATTATACTTAAGAGCTTATTAAGAATAGATATTCTAAGCTTATTTTAATTACTTAACTATTTACTTTAATAACCTACTTATACTTATAATATTTATATTATCTATAAATCTAATTATTATTATTCTTAAGGAATATTTAAGCTATCTATATAATATAGCTATATAAAATAAAAAAAGGATTAGTAAGAATAATAATCCTTAAGGGATACCTATTTAGAAGTTAAATAGTTTTAATTTCTCTTTATTAAAGAGAAGTCTAGCTATTTTCGTTAAGAGGAAGCTTTAAGTAAAATTAAGTAATTATTATAAGAGGCCTTATTTTTATAGTATTTTAAGGAGTTTTTAATAATTAATTATATTAAAGGCCCTTTTTATATTAAGCTAAAGGAATAAGATAATATTGCCCTAAGCTTAGGCTATTTATATTACTTTTTTAATTAAGAGGATTACGCTTTTTATTAAGTACTTCCTTTTATTACTTATTTAGCCTTTTAAAAGGAATTAATACTCTTTTATAGTAATAATAAGCTTTTACGCTATTATTATTTTAAGGATCTTACTTATTATATTTAATAAAAAGATAAGGCACTATCTTATTAAAGTTTTATATTAATTAGGCTTTTTTCTTAATTTTTAAAGGATAATTATATTAGCTTAATAATAATATATTAAGAAATAGCTTAATTAAAGGTATTATTAAAAGATATTAATTAAAGAAGTTATAAGTAGGGGGCTATAAGCTTTAAGAAACCTAATTAAGATATTATTTAGGCCTAATAATTTCTATAATATAATTTTTATAAATATATATTATATATCCTTATATATAATCTCTATTAGGATTAATATAATCCTCTTATTATTTCTTATTTCTATAATTAAGCCTTTAAGGGGTTACTATTTTAAGAAGAACCTCTTTATAAGGAGTTAAGCTTTATCTTAAAAAGATTTAATTATATTTAACCCTTTTACTTCTTAAGATAATATTAATAAGTATATTAATTCTAAAGGCTTATAGCTTTTAAGCTAAGCCTATTTCTTTAGGGCCTATAGCTTAAATAAATCCTTATTAGCTTCTTTTATATATTCCCTTTAGTTTTTCCTTATTACTTTTTTTACCTTTTACTTTTAGCTTAATATTACCTCTTAATAAGTTCTTTATTATTACTTTATTAAGTATACTTTATATTAATAGTATATTCTTTTAAGCTCCTTAATTACTTATATAATATTATAGTCCTAATTATCCCTATAAGTATTATAGTTTTAAGGGTACTTTAGAACTATTAATATTGCGATTTAGTCTAGCGATAAGTAAATATAGTTTAAAGTATTATTAATTTCCTAATTTATTTATAGGGCTAATTATTAGCCTATAAAGTAAATTATAGCCTCTACCTTTACGAGGTTTATATTTACTTATTTCTATTAAAAGGTATTAAGGCTAGGGGTTATAGCTAACTTAATATTAATTAAGAGTATTTATAAGATATAATTAGAGCTATTAAGGCTTAAGTTATACCCTTTATAGTACCCCCTTAGGCTTAAGTAAGATTATATAAAGTTAAGGGTATTATCCTTATTACTATATATAAATTATATATATTTACCCTTAAGAATAAAAAGTTTAAAGTAAAGTTATTATATTTCTATTAAGAGCTAATTATTATTTTATAATTCCCTCTTATATTTATTCTATAAAGGGTAGTAAAGGTTAAAGTCTCCTATAAGTATTAATAATATTTCTATTATAAGTTCTTAAAGCCTTTAGAGTAGGCCTATTTTAGTTAGTATATTTAAGGGGGAATAAATTAAGATAATTTATATTTCGTTTTAAAAGGTAATCTTATATTAATTTTTATAGATTATTAATATCTATATTCCTATTTTATATCTTTTATAGATATAAAATACTATTTTACCCGCGAAAAGTATTTTATAGGGGGCTCTTAATAAGTATAAAGGGGTATAACTTATTAAGGCTAAATATAATTCTTAAATTACAATAATATTATAATCGCTATTATTTTATAGCGCTAATTATATTAACTCTATCTTCTTATTAATATTTTAATATAGGACCTTTAATTATATTATTATAATATAAAGAAGTCTTATATTCTTATTAATATTAATTTATTAATACTTTTTTTTTATATAAAGTATTAAATATCTCTATTTAATCTATTTAGCTTATTAATTCTTAATATCTTAAAGGGGTATCCTAAGCCTTTCTTTATATTATATTTTCTCCTTACTTTTAGGTTAAAAGGGTTATTTTATAATATAATTATTAATAATAAGATTATTAATAAGGGGGTTCCCTTTTATTAAGTTATTTTAGCGAATCTTTAGGGTTTATTAATATAATTATTATATACTTATTTTTATTACTTTTTTATTATTAAGTAAGATTAGCTCTATACCTTATAGTCTTTACTATAAAGGATATATTTTAATAAGGCTATACTTCTTATTATTAAATAAGTCTTTTCTCCTTTTAGGTATATACTTATTATATATTAACTATATTTAGCTTTTACTTTATATTATTTAGCGATATAATTATATTAAAAATAATTAAAGTATTATTATAGTTAAATTAAGTTATTATAAGGTTTATAATTTATAATTTTTACGTTAATTATTAAGCCTTAATTATAGAGCTTATTTACTTCCTTAATATTTCTTACCCTTATTATTATAGTAATTCTTATAGTATTTTTAATTCTTAATTATAATACTCTTATATTAAGGACTTTAATTTTATTAATAATTTCGATTTTATAAATAAAGTCTTCTTTAGGGCCTAAGGCCCTTATTATATATATTCCTTTAGCTATTATTATATATATTCTTAATATAACCTTTACTTTTAGTCTAAAGGCTATTTCTTCTTAATCTAAGGGCTAAGCGACTTCCTTTATAAGCTTTATAAATATAATTATAATATTTCTATTAGGGAGCCTTTAGGCTATAATTATTATATTAACTTTAAGTATTATATTAACTACTTAAATAATATCTTTCGCGCTTTAATTTTAAATCGCTTTTAGTAAAGTCTTTAAGGCTATAATAAGCTCTTAGTTATATCTTATTAATATTAGCTTTATAAATATTTAGAGAGGGTAATTACTTAGTATTATTATTATAATTAATGCTTATATATAGCCCCTTAATTAGAGTCTTATTAAGGCTACCTTACTCTTAACTTAAGTTTATATCTTTAATATAATTACTTCTTAGACTATTTTTTAAATAATTTTTATAAGGGCCGCTATATTTAGGATAATTAGCTATAATATAAGTAAGGCGTAAGTATATTCTCGCGTCTTCGCGAAGTCTATAAAGATAATCTATACTTAATAGAAAAAGTTTTAAGGGATAATATTAATAAGTTATTTATAGGTAATATTTTCTTTAGGATTAAAGGGCCCTTAAAGTAGTTTCGGTTTATTATTGCTTATTATTAAGTTAAATTAGCTAAGGCTATAATTTTAATATTACTAGCTCTATTTAATTCCTTTTGCCCTTAAATTAATTACTATTAGTATTCTTACTTTACCCCTATTATTATTATATAGCTATATTATAATTCTAGGGTATTTTTTATTATTAATTCCGATTTTAGTCTTAAATTAAGTATATAAGTAAGTATTAAGTCGCTATATAGGTTTCCTTATATTAAGCGCGGAGGTTAAGTAATATTATATAAATTAGTTTATTTATTTTATTTACTTATTAATTTATAAGTAAAATATTATAAATAATTTATACTTTATTTATAAAATAAAATAAAAGTTAAATTAAAACTTATTAATAAATAATAACCTTCTATTTAAAATAATACCTTTTAGAAAATTATATATTAATTTAATTTAATAATAAAAAAGCTTTATTAATTTTAAAATTATAATTATTTTTAAGATTAAAATAAAAAGTATATACTTAATATATTAATTTATAATTATTAATATTATATTTATTAATTACCTTTTATATTATACTTTTAATAAGTTAATAATAGAATTTATTAATAATTCTTTTTATAATTATATAAAGTATAATAATAATTATAAGATATTATAAAAGTAATATTTCTTAAATATAATACTTTTATATATTAAATATAATTAAATATATTCTTTTATATCTTTTATTATCCCTTTTTAATAAAAGTTCTTTATTAATAAATTATATATATATTAAGAGCTAAAATATCTTATTAATAAATTATTATAATAAAGTAATAATAATTTTTATTATAAGGCTACTTTAAGAAGTATTATAATATAATTATTTTATAAGATTAATTTATTTAATTATATTAATTAAGGACTTTTTTATATTAAAGGGTTTTTTAATTCCTTTTACTTAATAATTATTAAGTTTACTTTTTAAATATATTTTAATAGCCTTAATAATAACTTTAGGATTTTTATAATATAAATTATTAAGCTATAAGTTACTTTTCTTATAGTCTTTTTTAAGAATAATTATTTATAATTAATTCTTTCCTTAACTTATATAATTAATTACTTAAAGATTATTCTTAATTTATTAATATTTTACCCTTTAGAAGCCTATATATTTTCTTTATATAAAGTGTTTATAATAAGGGTAAGGATAAAAGTAAGGTTTAATAAAAATATTAAAGCCTTATTATAACGCCCTATTTTATATAATAGAAGTTTAAATTAAGCTATAATCCTTAATACTAAAGGGCTATTATATAACTTTAATAAAGAGCTATAAGATAGAGGGGGTAAACTAAAAGGCTTATATAATAAGATATAAAGTACTATAAGATAATAAGGATTAAATTTAGTTAGAGAATAAAAAATAGGAAAAAAGGGAAGTCTCCTTCTATATATAGCTATCTATAGCTCCCTTTTTCCGTATTTATAATTACTTATTAATTAAATTATAAATTTAGATTAATAATAAGATTATAAATTATTACTAATTTAAACTTATTAATCCTTAAGGAAAATTATTAAGGATTAATAAATATTAATAATTATTATTCTTATTTAAGAAAGTATATTATTAATTATTAAAATAAGTCTTAAGAACTTTCTATAGACCTTATTTCTTAATATAAAGGCTATTAATTAAGCTTAAAATAACTTAAAGTTAAGTTATACTTAATTTATAAAAAACTCTTATTAAACTTTTATAAATCTCTTATATATATTACTTTTATTAAAGCTAACTTTACTTATAACTTTAATAATAATTTTATAAATAATAACTTTTTATTATTACTTATAGATATTCTTAATAATCTATTTATTAAATTTATTTTATTTATATAATACTTAATTATAAAACTTTACTCTTATTATTTTATATTAAGAATAAAATAAACTAAACTTTAAATTTTTTAGCCTTATTATTATTAAGCTTAAAGAATTTAAGATATAATAATAAAACTTAAAGTAATCCTTATTTTTAAGTAAAATAAATATTAATAAGGTTAATTACCTTATAACTATCTAAATATATTAGAATTTTAATAAAATTTTACTTTAATAATATTATAATAATTTATATTAACTTATTAATAATTATAAATTTAACTAAAAGAAGAGTAATTACTTTATTAATTAATTTTTTCCCCCTTTTAATATATTAAATTATAAAGTCTTTTTAAATATATTAATTCTTTATAAAGTAATATAATTATTAATATAATATTTCTTTTTATTATAATAATAATAAATAATATTTATTATAAAATAAGTTCCCTTATTATAAACTTATTCTTATCTTATAAGGAGTAAGGTAAAAGGGTATAAGTATAAGAGGGGTCTTAAATACTATATATTAATAGGTTACCTCTATCTTATTAAAAAATTAGTTAAAGAGCGCCTCGTTCTTAAAGTAGCCCCCCTTTACCCTAATTTAAGAAAAAACCCTCCTCTTATAAGATTTAGTCTTTATATAAAGAAATTAGATAATATTAAATATTAAGCCCTTCCTTACTTATATCTTTAATACTTAACTAAAGGTATTTAATAATTACCCTCTTATAATTCTAAATCTTTTCTTTTTAATTACTTACTTAAAGATACTTACCTAAAGGTTAAGGTATAGAGCTATTACCCTTATAGCGAATACTTAATAAGGCTAGTAACTTACCGTTAAGGCCGAGGACCTATCCGATTATAAGGACCTAAAATTAGCATTATTTAAGGCACTTATAGACCTAAAGACCCTAACGACTATATCCTTATTTAAGGGTATATAACCGCTATCTCGACGGGTAAAGCTCTAAGTAATCAAATAGCGTATCGTATACTTCTAGAGGGCTAAATACCTATAAGACGAGCTCGTATAGCTAGAGGCCGAAATAATTAAGCGTAGCGGTATTAACCCTAAAGAATTATATAAGCGTTACTACTCTTATTCCTTTAAATTAAAAAAGGGTAATAAAAGTAAGATTAAAATAAAAAATATCCTTTAACTTTCTTAATTAATTAATATTAAGAAGTACTTAAACTAATTATATAACCTTAAAGATACCTTTTAGATTATACCTTATTATTTTAAAAAGAATATTATAAAAATTATATATACTATAGATTATATATATAATAACTATAAGGTAAGATAATATTAATACTTTAATAATTAGTCTTTAGAAAATTAAGAATAATATAATACTAATTAAGGCTATTTTTAAGATTAAACCCTTAAGCTTATTAAGGATATAATTAATTAAGAGGTATTATTAATAATCTAGCTTAATTTAGCTTATTAATAAGAGGGCTAGTCCCCTTAAGAATTTAATTTTTACTTAAATTCCTTAAAAAAATATTTTAAATATTAAGAAGAAAAGACTTAAACCCTTACCTTTTTTATAAAGTTATTATTATAACTATAAGCTTAATTTAACTTTTACTTAATACTTATTTATACTTATTTAAGGGAAGAGGTAATATAAGTTATATAATATTATTAAGAATTATTCTTAAATATAAAGTAACTTATTAAGGGTAATATAATTATTAATTTACTTATTAATAAGGCTACTTATAGCCCTTATTATAAGGTAAGACGTATTAATAAATATTCCTAAGGGTTTTATTAATAAAGTTATAATAAAGTAAGATTAAGCGTAAAGGGTAAAAACTCTTTTAATACTTAAGGAAGAAGAAAAAATTAAAGATAAGAATAAGTTTATAGAAAGGGAACTTACTTTATAATAAATATTACTTATTATTATTATAATAAGAAAGGATATTATATTAATAATTATATTACTTTATAAAAAATTAATATATTTAAAAAGACTTTATAATTTAATATATTAAAAAGGGGAAAAGGCTAATTAATAAAGTAATCGCTCTTCCTTTAATTAAATTTATAATTATTAGCGAATTAATATAAATTACTATAATATTATTAAAGTAAAACCCTATTAAAGTTTTAATATATTTAAATAATTATAGGGTAATTAACCTTATTAATATTTACTTTACTTAAAAATAGGGATTACTCTAAATATTATTATTATATTTTAAGCTCTTTAAACTTAATAATAATAAGGCTAGAGAGTTTAGAGTTTAGTTTATTTTATTCTTAATATAAAATAATAAGAGTAAAGAAAAAATAATTAATTAGTATTATATTAATATTAATAAGTTAATATTAAATAATTAAGTATTTATCTTATTATTAATTACTTTCTTAATTAATAAATAAATCTACTTAATACTTTAAAAGTAATAATAATAATTTAAGATTTAAAAAGGAGATAAGATTATTAAGAAGGCGCTTAGCTTTCTATAAGATTATAAGAATAAAGTATAGATATATATAATTATACTTAACTTAAAATTAATCCCCCTTTTAGATAAAAAGGGTAAATAAAATATATCTAGAGATTTAAGTAACCTCTTAATTACTCTATATTAATTCTAAGATATTTTTTTTATTATTAAGTTAAATATATTATTATATAAAAGGGGAATTAATTATATAATTAACTTAATATTAAGTAAGGAGCTACTTTTTAGACTAATCTACTTACTCTCTTAAAGGGAGTTAAAAGTATTATAAGAATTAATTTAAGATATAATATAAAAGAAATAAATTTAAGAATTTAAAAGCTTAATAAGTATACTTATTCTTTTTATACTAAAGAAGGATAATACTTTACGATTATATATAGATTACTATAAGCTTAATAAGCTTATAGTTAAAAATTATTACTTATTACCCCTTATCTTAAAGATTATTAATTATTATTAAAGGGTTAAGTACTTTTTTAAAATTAATATTTAGAATATATATTATTAAATCTAAATCTAAAAAGGTAATAAGTAAAAAATAGCTTTCTAAACTTATTATAATTACTTTAAATACTTTATTTTACCTTTTAGCCTTATTAATATACTAATTATATTTTAGAGTTATATTTATTAGGCTTTAAAAGGGCTAATTAATATAATTTATATAATATATCTTAATAATATCCTTATTTTCTTAAAGACTAAAGAAGAATATATAAAATACTTAAAATAAATATTAAAAAGGCTATAGGCTATTAAGCTATATATTAGCCTAGCTAAATATATATTTTATTAATAATTAGTAAAATTCTTAAGCTATATCCTATTTATTAATAGGGTATTAATAGACCCTTATTAAATAAAAATAATTATAAACTAATTTAAGCTTAAGACTTATTATAATATTTAGGTCTTTTTAGGATTTTATAATTATTATAAATAGTTTATATATAAATATTTTAATATAATTATATTATTATTAAACTTATTTAAAAGAAGTAAGAATAAGAAAAAATTAAGGAATATTAACCTAAAAGGTCCTAAAAGAGAGGTATTTTAATCCCTAAAGGATATATTCTAAAGTATATTATTCCTTAAATATTTTAATCCTATAAGGTTAATTTATATTAAAATAGATATATCTTAATATACTATAATAAGTATCCTCTTATAATTAGATAATAAAGGGTAGTATTACCCTATAGTATTTTAGTTAAGGAAGTTTATAAAAGCTAAGTTAAATTATAAAACTCCTAATTAAAAACTATTTATTATTATTAAGTTATTTAAATATTAATAATATTATATTAAAAGTACTATAAAGAGCGTAAAAGTCCTTATAGACTATTATAACCTTTAAATATTTATAAAATAGACTTCCTTAAATAAGAGGTAAGTATATTAATATATATATTTAATACTATTTAATTTTATAATTAAATATTATATAAGTAAGATAAATTTAATAAATAGATTATTAAGAATATTTATAAATAATAGCAAAAAGTTACTATTTATAGAGTTATTATTAAAGCTATAAGTAAAGTTAGCTTTAATAAAAGTAATATATATAGGAGATTTATAAAGGTTTAATAAGAGTTCTTTATAAGTTAAGTATAACTTAGCCTTAAGCTACTCTAAGCCTAATTAATAGCCTTTATATAAGGAAAATATATAAGCTTTTAGAAGGCAAAATATTAATAAATTAAGAGTAGTCTTTAAGCAATTAGTTATATAGGCTAAAGAGAGAGCTAATTATAAATAATTACTCTTAAGGAAGATTATAAGAAAGGCGGCTTATAGCCTAGCGATCTATATTATAGAGATCTTAGAGTTATTATTAAGGTTATTAAAATATATTTAAATAACTAATTTAATAATTATTAAGTAAAAGGAGTTAGAAAACCCTTTAATATAAAGGGGTCCTTAATTAATATAATTAAATAGACTAATCTTATAAAATAATTATATTATAGTACTTCTTAAAGTAGCCTTATAGTAAGAACTATTATTATTTTATTATAATAATCTATTAGCGGGATACTTTAGCTCTTAATATATATATAATCTATTAATAAGGAACTTTTATTAAAAAAGGATAATAAAAGATATAAAAGAATATATTTAATTATACTTAATATATTAAGGTATTATATTTAAGAAGTATTACCCTTATAGTACCTTATAATTATTACTATACCCTATATAATTATAAGAAGAACTATTAATAGACTTTACTATTAGCTTATTAAAAGTATAGTATAAAGGGTAATTAATAGATATAATATTAATAATTATAGATTAATATATTAAGTATATACTCTTTATTTTAATTTTAAAGATAATTATTATTCTAAAGTTAATAAAGCTTTTTTATTATTAAGTTAAATTAATATATAGTCCTCTAAAAGGTATTATTTTAAATAAAGGGTTATTATTTATTAATAAGTTCTAATCTAACCTTTATTTTATCTTATAAATAAAGCGTAAATTATCTATAATATTTTATTTATAAATTAATAAGTAAATAAAATAAATAAACTAATTTATATAATATTACTTAAAATACTTTATTACTTTAAAATAAATAAATTAAGTATCCTTATTATATATTATATAATTTATATATAATAATATAAAGAATATAATAATAGGGCTATTACTTAATAAAGTACTTATAAGTTATTAACTAAACTTTTATATTAATATTAAGGATAATATTACTTAAAAGGGGGTACTTAAAGTATAAGTATAAATTAATAAATTATAAGAATTATAATAATAACTTAAAGAATATTAAGTAAAAGCTATTAAATTATAAGCGAAATATTATAACTTAAAGTATTAGCTATTTATCCTAAAAGTAAGAAATCTTATAATATTTTTAATAAAGAATTTATACTTTAAGGAAGAAAAGAAAAAGCTCTTACTTAAATATATTAAGCTATTTTAAGTACTTTAAACTATTAGGAAATAAGTATATTACCTTACTCTCTTTAAGAAGTATTTATATATATATAATATATTTTATATTAGCTTATTAAAACCCTAAAAAATGCGTTAAAGTAAATAAAAAAGTAATAATATAATATTAATACTTAACCTTAAAGAAGATAAAAGAGAGTAAGAAGTTTAAGAGATTAAGGACTAAAAGTACTATAAGGGTAATACTCTTTTCTTAATTAAATAAAAGGGTTAATTAGCTAAATATAATTAATAAGTTAATATTAATAATATAGTAAATAATTAGGATCTTATTTATAAATTTATTACTATATATATTATTAAACCTTATAAAAGATAAAAGGTTTAATAAGTAAAAATAACTTATTATTTAAGTACTTAATAATAAATAATAAGGTATCCTTAATTAATTCCTTATTAAAACCCTATTAATATATTATAGCTAGAAGACTTTAAGCTATATATAAAATAATAATATAAGATAATTAAGGGGGAATTAATTAAGTATAATATATAAATAGAAAATAAAAATAATTACTTAAATCTAAATTAAGAAAAGATAAAAGAAAGAATAAAGGAAATTAAACTCTTTATATTTACTTAAAGATCTTAAAGTCCCTTAATTATAATATCTCTTATATATAAGGGTAATAAGAACCTTATAAAAAGTCCCTTCCTCTATCTTAATTAAGGCTAAGAAATTAATAACTATTAAGTCCTTTAAGTTTAGGCTTTCCTTAACTATTATAATACTTATAGCTACTTTTATAAATAATAAGGTAAGATATTAAGAAGTATACCCCTTATTATTAATAATTAAGTAAAGTTTTAACCGCCCTTCTTAAATATAATATTCTTACCTTAAAATATTAATCCTAAAGGGTAGCGCTAAATTTAATTAAATTACTTATTTATATTACTTACTAAGGAATATATAATAAGTATTTTAAGTATCCTAACGAGTTATTAACGAAAATATAATAAGACTATAAGGATAAAGGCAAGTACTTATTATATTAGCCTTCTTAACGCTAATAATATTAAGCTCTTTTTAATATATTTATTTAGCTATAATAAATACTTTAATAAGGTATTAAATAGTAATTATAAGTCCTTAATAATTTATTTCCTTAAGGAAAAATATACTATTATTATTATTATTAAAATTATTAAAGTTAAGGCCTATTTTAAGTTTATTAATTTCTTATATAACTTTAAGTATAATAATTATATTAATATAATTACTAATTATAATAAGAGCTATTTATATAATAATTTATAAGTAATAAGTAATATAATAAGATTTAAGAATAATAAACTTACTTATAATTATTATTTTAGCTATTATATTATTTATAATAAGTTAATATAACCCTTAAGAATATATACCTAATTAAAAAGATTTTAATAAGTTTAAGGTTAAACCCTTTATATTCCTTAAAGGTAAAGTAAAAATAATATATATATTAAAGCTCTTAAGGAATTAAGTTAATAGCTTTAATTAAGTATACCTTAACCTTTAAGTATAAACGCTATAAAATTATAACGCGCTATATAAGAGTTATTAGTACTATACCTTCTTTAATTAAGGTAATATTAATAATATCCCCTTTAATTAGGGTAATATTAATTATTTACTTATCTTTATTAAAGGCAATCTTATCTCTATTAGATATTACTTCCTTATTAATTAGGGTCCCCTTTATAGACTTAAGAGGTAATAATATAATAAGCGCGAGAGGGTTAAGGGATTTATTACGCCTTACTTATAAGAGCTTTAAGCCTAAAGGCTTAGTATTATTTACCTTATTAAGGAAAGGAGATAGGGATAGAGACTTACTTAAGGAACTATACTTAAGTACTAGCTCTTTATAAGCCTCTTACTTATTACTTATTAACCCCTCCCTTAAAGAGCTTATTAATTATAATCTTATATACTTAACCTTCTTAATTAAGGGGGACCTTAAGAATAAGTAAGTCTTATTAAAGAGATAATAATACTTATTAAGTAAATAGTTAGTAAGTTATATAAATAATTAATAATTTAAAAGATATAATTAAATTATATTAAGAATTATTATTAATAATAATTTAAGGGTAAGGTAAGAGAGAATATTAATAAAGTTATAAATAAATATATAAAAACTTAATAATAAGTAAAAATTAATTATAAAAGAATTAAAGGAAAAGAAAAAAGAAAAATTAAATATAAAGGAAAATATCCCTTTTATAATTAATTAGGCCTTATTAACTTATAATTAAATAATTATTAATTATTAAGTAATAATCCTTTATATAATTATAATATAATAATATATTTAATAATAAAGTAATTATATTATTATATATTAATAATTAATTAATAAAACCTTATTTTTTCCTAAATAATTCTATAATAAGTTAAGAGCTCTATACTATCCCTTAATATAATTAGGATATTTATATAAAAGGGGGGATAATTATAAGGAGTAAGGTAAAGAGGTATAAATATAAGAGGGGTCTTAAGTATTATATATTAATAAGTTACTTCTATCTTATTAGAAAATTAATTAGGGAGTGCCTTATTCTTAAAGTAGCCCCCTTTTACCCTAACTTAAGAGAAAACCCTTTTCCTATAAGATTTAGTCTTTATATAAAGAGGTTAAATAATATTAAATATTAAGCCCTTCTTTACTTATATCTTTAATATTTAACTAAAGGTATTTAATAATTACCCTCTTATATATCCTTAGCTTTTTCTTTTTTTTTAAATCTTAAAAAAATTTTTACTTTTTATATTTAATTTAACTTTATTATAACTTTATTAATAAAACTCTTAAAAATAATTATTAATATATCTTACTTTATAATAAGAGTTATAAATAGCCTTATTAATAAATAAACTAATAGTTATATTATTTTTAATAAGCTATTTTATATTTAAAAATAATTTTTAATAATATTAAGTAATTTATATTATTTCTTCCCTTAAATAAATATAAATAAATATTAAGTAAAGATTAAATTAAGCTTATAATTATAATAATAACTTTATAAAGAAAGTAAGAGTTTAAGTCTTTTCCTTTTAATATTTAAAATACTTTTTTAAGGAATTTAAATAAAAATTAAATTCTTAAGGGGATTAACTTTTTTATTAATAAGTTAAATTAAATTAAATTATTAATAATACTTTTTAATTAATTATATCTTTAATAAACTTAAAGGTTTAATTTTAAAAGTAATCTTAATTAATATTATATTATTCTTAATCCTTTAAAGATTAATTATTAAAGTATTAATATTATTTTACTTTATAATTATTATATATATAATTTATAAAATATATAATCTTTATAATATTTTTCTTAAAATAATATAATATAATCTTAAAAATATTTTTAAAGTTATATAATTAATTTAAATATTTCTTAATATTAATTAATTAAGAAAGTTAAGAGATATTTTTTATTTAAATCTTATTTTTATTATATTTTTTAATTTAAAAAAATAAAAATAATAATATTTATATAATTCTTTAGGATTAATATTATTATATTTAATTATTTTAGCCTTTAATTATATAAGCTTATCTTATAAGTATTTAGTCTTCTAAAAGTATATAATATATTACTTAATTACTTAAAGCTTTATTTATTAAAATAATAATTATATACCTTTAAGTAAGGATATAATTATTAAGGTTTTTAAGTCTATAAATATTTTTAATAATATTAATTTTAAGTCTTTATAATTAAATAGGTTTTTAGCTTATAAGGAGTAAAGTAAAGGGGTATAAGTATAAGAGGGGTCTTAAGTATTATATATTAATAAGTTACCTCTATCTTATTAGGAAATTAATTAAGGAGCGCTTCGCTCTTAAGGTAGCCCCCTTTACCCTAGCTTAAAAAGAAACCCTCTTCTTATAAGATTTAGTCTTTATATAAAAGGGTTAGATAATACTAAATATTAAGCCCTTCTTTACTTATATCTTTAATACTTAACTAAAAGTATTTAATAACTACCCTTTTATATAGCCTTAAGAATAAGTTATTAACTTTATTAAGTATTTATTATAAAGGTAATAATTTTATACTTTAACTTTAAAGTAAATATCTTTAAGTAAGTAATTAAAAAAAGAAGATTTAAAATTATAAGAGGGTAATTATTAAATACCTTTAATTAAATATTAAAAATATAAGTAAGAAAGGGCTTAATATTTAATATTATTTAACCTTTTTATATAAAGATTAAATTTTTTAAAAAGAAGGTTTCTTTTTAAATTAAAGTAAAAAGGGATTATTTTAAAAATAAAATACTTTTTAATTAATTTTTTAATAAAATAAAAATAACTTATTAATATATAATACTTAAGACTTTTTTTATATTTATACCCTTTTACTTTATTCTTTATAATTTAATTAAAAGTATTTAATAATTATTTTTTTATAATTTTAAATTTTCTTATTTTTAATTATTTACTTAAAGATATTTACTTAAAAGTTAAAATATAAAGTTATTACCCTTATAATAAATACTTAATAAGGCTAATAATTTATTATTAAAGCTAAAGATTTATTTAATTATAAAAACTTAAAATTAATATTTTTAAAGGTATTTATAAACTTAAAAACCTTAATAATTATATTTTTATTTAAAAGTATATAATTATTATTTTAATAAGTAAAGCTTTAAATAATTAAATAATATATTATATATTTTTAAAGGGCTAAATACTTATAAAATAAATTTATATAATTAAAGGCTAAAATAATTAAATATAATAATATTAACTTTAAAGAATTATATAAGTATTATTATTTTTATTTTTTTAAATTAAAAAAAGTAATAAAAATAAAATTTAAATAAAAAATATTTTTTAACTTTTTTAATTAATTAATATTAAAAAGTATTTAAATTAATTATATAATTTTAAAGATATTTTTAAGATTATATTATATTATTTTAAAAAAGATATTATAAAGATTATATATATTATAAATTATATATATAATAATTATAAGGTAAGATAATATTAATATTTTAATAATTAATCTTTAAAAAATTAAAAATAATATAATATTAATTAAAATTATTTTTAAGATTAAATCCTTAAGTTTATTAAAAATATTATTAATTAAAAAGTATTATTAATAATTTAATTTAATTTAATTTATTAATAAAAAGGTTAATTCCCTTAAAAGTTTAATTTTTATTTAAATTCTTTAAAAAAGTATTTTAAATATTAAAAAAAAAAACTTAAACCCTTATTTTTTTTTATAAAGTTATTATTATAATTATAAATTTAATTTAACCTTTATTTAATATTTATTTATATTTATTTAAGGGAAAAAAGTAATATAAATTATATAATATTATTAAAAATTATTTTTAAATATAAAGTAATTTATTAAAAATAATATAATTATTAATTTATTTATTAATAAAATTATTTATAGTCTTTATTATAAAATAAAATATATTAATAATTATTTTTAAAAGTTTTATTAATAAAATTATAATAAAGTAAAATTAAATATAAAAAGTAAAAATTCTTTTAAAACTTAAAAAAAAAAGAAATTAAATATAAAAATAAGTTTATAATAAGAAAATTTATTTTATAATAAATATTACTTATTATTATTATAATAAAAAGGGATATTATATTAATAATTATATTATTTTATAATAAATTAATATATTTAAAAAGACTTTATAATTTAATATATTAAAAAAAAGAAAATATAAAAAGTAAAGTAAAGGGGTATAAGTATAAAAGGGGTCTTAAGTATTATATATTAATAAATTACTTTTATTTTATTAAAAAATTAATTAAAAAATACTTTATTTTTAAAGTAATCCCCCTTTACTTTAATTTAAAAGGAAACCCTCTTTTTATAAAATTTAATCTTTATATAAAAAAGTTAAATAATATTAAATATTAAGCCTTTCCTTATTTATATTTTTAATATTTAATTAAAAATATTTAATAATTATCCTCTTATAATTCTAAATCTTCTTTTTTTAATTATTTACTTAAAGATATTTACCTTAAAGTTAAGGTATAAAATTATTACCCTTATAATAAATACTTAATAAGGCTAATAACTTACTCTTAAGGCTAAGAACTTATTTAATTATAAAGACTTAAAATTAATATTATTAAAAGTACTTATAGACTTAAAGACTTTATTAATTATATTTTTACTTAAAAGTATATAATTATTATTTTAATAAATAAAGCTTTAAGTAATTAAGTAATATATTATATACCTTTAAAAAGCTAAATACTTATAAAATAAGCTTATATAATTAAAGGCTAAAATAATTAAGTATAATAATATTAACCCTAAAGAATTATATAAGTATTATTATTTTTATTTTTTTAAATTAAAAAAAGGTAATAAAAATAAGATTTAAATAAAAAAATATCCTTTAATTTTTTTAATTAATTAATATTAAGAAATACTTAAATTAACTATATAACCTTAAAGATACTTTTAGGATTATATTATATTATTTTAAGAAAGATATTATAAAGATTATATATATTATAGATTATATATATAATAATTATAAAATAAAATAATATTAATACTTTAATAATTAATTTTAAGAGGATTAAAAATAATATAATATTAATTAAGATTACTTTTAAGATTAAACCCTTAAGTTTATTAAAAATATAATTAATTAAAAAGTATTATTAATAATCTAGCTTAATTTAACTTATTAATAAGAAGGCTAATCCCTTTAAGAATTTAATTTTTACTTAAATTCCTTAAAAAAGTATTTTAAATATTAAGAAGAAAAGACTTAAATTCTTACCTTTTTTATAAAATTATTATTATAATTATAGGCTTAACTTAACCTTTATATAATACTTATTTATATTTACTTAAGGGAAGAAATAATATAAATTACTTAATATTATTAAGAATTACTCTTAAATATAAAGTAACTTATTAAGAGTAATATAGCTATTAGTTTATTTATTAATAGGGCTACTTATAGCTCTTATTATAGGGTAAAACATACTAATAGCTATTTTTAAGGGTTTTATTAATAAAGCTATAATAAAATTAAATTAAATATAAAGGGTAAAAACTCTTTTAAGACTTAAAGAAAAAGAAAAAGTTAAAGATAAGAGTAAGTTTATAATAAAGGAACTTACCTTATAGTAAATATTACTTATTATTATTATAATAAAAAGAGATATTATATTAATAGCTATATTATTTTATAGAAAATTAATATATTTAAGAAGACTTTATAATTTAATATATTAAAAGGGAGAAAAGGCTAATTAATAAAATAATTACTTTTTTTCTAACTAAATTTATAATTATTAATAAGTTAATATAAATTATTATAATATTATTAAAATAAAATTTATTAAAGTTTTAATATATTTAGATAGCTATAGGGTAATTAACCTTATTAATATTTACTTTACTTAAGAATAAGGATTACTTTAAGTTTTATTATTATATCTTAAGCTCTTTAAGCTTAATAATAATAAGGCTAAAGAATTTAGAGTTTAATCTATTTTATTTTTAATATAAAATAATAAGAGTAAAGAAAAAATAGTTAATTAATATTATATTAATATTAATAAGTTAATATTAAACGATTAAATACTTATTTTATTATTAATTACCTTTTTAATTAATAAATAAATTTACTTAATACTTTAAAAGTAATAATAATAATTTAAGATTTAAAAAAGAGATAGGATTATTAAAAAGGTATTTAATTTTCTTTATAATTATAAGAATAAGGTATAAGTATATATAATTATACTTAACTTAAAATTAATCTCTTTTTTAAATAAGGAGGGTAAATAAAATATATTTAAAGATTTAAGCGACTTTTTAGCTACTTTATATTAATTTTAAAATATCTTTTTTATTATTAAGTTTAACTTATTATTATAAAAAAGGGGAATTAATTATATAATTAACTTAATATTAAATAAGAAGCTACCTTTTAAATTAATATACTTATTCTCTTAAAGGGAATTAAAAGTATTATAAAAATTAATTTAAGATATAATATAAAAGAAATAAATTTAAGAATTTAAAAGCTTAATAAATATATTTATTCTTTTTATATTAAAAAAGGATAGTACTTTATAATTATATATAGATTATTATAAGCTTAATAAGCTTATAATTAAGAATTATTATTTATTATTCTTTATTTTAAAGATTATTAATTATTATTAAGGGGTTAAGTACTTTTTTAAAATTAATATTTAAAATATATATTATTAAATCCGAATTTAAGAAGGTAATAAGTAAAAAATAGACTTTTAGACTTATTATAATTACTTTAAATACTTTATCTTACTTTTTAGCCTTATTAATATATTAATTATATTTTAAAGTTATATTAATTAAATTCTAAAAGGGCTAATTAATATAATTTATATAATATATCTTAATAATATCCTTATTTTCTTAAAGATTAAAGAAAAATATATAAAATACTTAAAATAAATATTAAAAAGGCTATAAGTTATTAAATTATATATTAGCCTAACTAAATATATATTTTATTAATAATTAATAAAATTTTTAAGCTATATTTTATTTATTAATAAGGTATTAATAAACTCTTATTAAGTAAAAATAATTATAAATTAGCTTAAGCTTAAGACTTATTATATTATTTAAGTCTTTTTAGGATTTTATAATTATTATAAATAGTTTATATATAGCTATTTTAATATTATTATATTATTATTAAGCTTACTTAAAAGAAGTAAAAATAAGAAAAAATTAAGGGATATTAACCTAAAAGGTCTTAAAAAAGAAGTATTTTAATCCTTAAAGGATATATTCTAAAGTATATTACTCCTTAAATATTTTAACTTTATAAGGTTAACTTATATTAAGATAAATATATCTTAATATATTATAATAAGTATCTTCTTATAATTAGATAATAAAGGGTAATATTACCTTATAGTATTTTAATTAAAGAAGTTTATAGGAGTTAAGTTAAATTATAAGACTTTTAATTAAAAACTATTTATTATTATTAAGTTATTTAAATATTAGTAATATTATATTAAAGGTATTATAAAAAGTATAGAAATCCTAATAGATTATTATAACCTTTAGATATTTATAAAGTAGACTTCCTTAAATAAGAAGTAAGTATATTAATATATATATTTAATATTATTTAATTTTATAATTAAGTATTATATAAGTAAAATAAATCTAATAGATAGATTATTAAGAATATCTATAAGTAATAATAAAAAGTTATTATTTATAAAATTATTATTAAAGCTATAAGTAAAGTTAGCTTTAATAAAAGTAATATATATAAGAGATTTATAAAAGTTTAATAAGAGTTTTTTATAAGTTAAGTATAATTTAGCCTTAAGTTACTCTAAGCCTAATTAATAGCCTTTATATAGGGAAAATATATAGGCTTTTAAAAGGTAAAATATTAATAAATTAAGAATAATCCTTAAGTAATTAATTATATAAGGAGAGAGCTAATTATAAATAGCTATTCTTAAGGAAGATTATAAGAAAGGTAGCTTATAGCTTAATAATTTATATTATAAAGATCCTAAAGTTATTATTAAGACTATTAAAATATATTTAAGTAATTAACTTAATAATTATTAAGTAAAAGGAATTAAAGAACCCTTTAAAATAAAGGGGTCTTTAATTAATATAATTAAATAAATTAATTTTATAAAATAATTATATTATAATACTTCTTAAAGTAGCCTTATAATAAGAATTATTATTATTTTATTATAATAATTTATTAATAAAATACTTTAACTCTTAATATATATATAATTTATTAATAAAAAACTTTTATTAAAAAAAGATAATAAAAGATATAAAAGAATATATTTAATTATACTTAATATATTAAAGTATTATATTTAGAAAGTATTACTCTTATAATACCTTATAATTATTATTATACCTTATATAATTATAAGAAAAACTATTAATAAATTTTACTATTAGCTTACTAAAAGTATA
This sequence comes from Tolypocladium guangdongense, assembly GCA_022114105.1. Taxonomy (NCBI): domain Eukaryota; kingdom Fungi; phylum Ascomycota; class Sordariomycetes; order Hypocreales; family Ophiocordycipitaceae; genus Tolypocladium; species Tolypocladium guangdongense. The sequence goes on along the minus strand of NRQP01000004.1, from coordinate 3,457,826 downwards.
ATATAAGGGGTAATTAATAAATATAATATTAATAATTATAAACTAATATATTAAGTATATACTCTTTATTTTAATTTCGAAAATAATTATTACTCTAAAGTTAATAAAGCTTTTTTATTATTAAGTTAATATAAAGAGTAAGGTAAAGGGGTATAAGTACTCTAAATCTTCTCTTTTTAATTACCTACTTAAAGATACCTACTTAAAGGTTAAAGTATAGAGCTATTACCCTTATAGTAAATACTTAATAAGGCTAATAACTTACTATTAAGGCTAAGGACCTATCTAACTATAAGGACTTAAAATTAGTATTATTTAAGGCACTTATAGACCTAAAGACTCTAATAATTATATCCCTACCTAAGGGTATATAACTACTATCTTAATAAGTAAAGCTCTAAGTAATTAAATAACGTATTATATACTTTTAGAGGGCTAAATACCTATAAGACGAACTTATATAGCTAGAGGCTAAAATAACTAAACGTAGTAGTATTAACCCTAAAGAATTATATAAGCGTTACTACTCTTATTCCTCTAAATTGGAAAAGGGTAATAAAGGTAAGATTAAAATAAAAAATATCCCTTAACTTTCTTAATTAATTAATATTAAGAAGCGCCTAAACTAATTATATAACCTTAAAGATACCTTTTAGATTATACCTTATTATTTTAAAAAGGATATTATAAAGATTATATATATTATAGATTATATATATAATAACTATAAGGTAAGATAATATTAATACCTTAACGATTAGTCCCTAGAAGATTAAGAATAATATAATATTAATTAGGGCTACTTTTAGGATTAAACCCTTAAGCTTATTAAGAATATAGCTAATCGAGAGGCGCTATTAGTAATTTAGTTTAATTTAGCTTATTAATAAAAAAGCTAGTCCCCTTAAGAGTTTAATTTTTATTTAAATTCCTTAGAAAAATATTTTAAATATTAAGAGGAAAAGACTTAAACCCTTACTTTCTTCGCGAAGTTATTATTATAACTATAGGCTTAACTTAACCTCTACTTAATACTTATTTATACTTACTTAAAGGAAGAAGTAATATAAGTTATATAATACTATTAAGAATTACTCCTAAATATAAAGCGGCTTATTAAGGGTAATATAACTATTAGTCTACTTATTAATAGGACTACTTATAGCCCTTATTATAGGGTAAGATATATTAGTAAATATTCCTAAGGGTTTTATTAATAAAATTATAATAAAATAGGATTAAGTATAAGGGGTAAGAACTCTTTTAATACTTAAGAAAGAGGAAAAAGCTAAAAATAGGAATAAATCTATAAAAAGGGAACTTATTTTATAATAAATATTACTTATTATTATTATAATAAAAAGGGATATTATATTAATAGCTATATTACCCTATAGAAAATTAATATACTTAAGAAGACTTTATAATTTAATATATTAAAAAGGGGAAAAAGCTAATTAATAAAGTAATCGCTCTTCCTTTAATTAAATCTATAATTATTAATAAGTTAATATAAATTATTATAATATTATTAAAGCGAAACCTTATTAAAGTTCTAATATATTTAAATAGCTATAAGGTAATTAACCTTATTAATATTTACTTTACTTAAAAATAAGGATTACTCTAAATACTATTATTATATCCTAAGCTCTTTAGACTTAATAATAATAAGGCTAAAGAGTTTAGAATTTAATCTATTCTACTCTTAATATAAGATAATAAGGGTAAAAAAAAAATAATTAATTAGTATTATATTAGTATTAATAAGCTAATATTAAATAATTAGGTACTTATCTTATTATTAATTACCTTTTTAATTAATAAATAAATCTATTTAATACTTTAGAAGTAATAATAATAATTTAAAATCTAAAAGGGAAATAAGATTATTAAAAAGGCATTTAGCTTTCTATAAGATTATAAGAATAAAGTATAAGTATATATAATTATACTTAACTTAAAACTAATTCCCCTCTTAAATAAAGAGGGTAAATAGGATATATTTATAGATTTAAGCGACTTCTTAACTACCCTATATTAATTCTAAGATATCTTTTCTATTATTAAGTTAGATATATTATTATATAAAAGGGAAACTAATTATATAATTAACTTAATATTAAGTAAGGGGTTACCTTTTAGATTAATTTACTTACTTTCTTAAAGGGAGTTAAAGGTATTATAAGAATCGATTTAAGATATAATATAAAAAAAGTAAATTTAAGAATCTAAAAGCTTAATAAATATACTTATTCTCTTTATATTAAAGAAAGATAGTATTCTATAATTATATATAAATTACTATAAGCTTAATAGGCTTATAATTAAAAATTATTACTTATTACCCCTTATCTTAAAGATTATTAATTATTATTAAGGGGTTAAGTACTTTTTTAAAATTAATATCTAGAATATATATTATTAGATTTAAATTTAAGAAAGTAATAAATAAAAAATAGCTTTTTAGACTTATTATAATTACTTTAAATACTTTATCTTACCTTTTAGCCTTATTAATATATTAGCTATATTTTAGAGTTATATTTATTAAGCTCTAAAGGGGTTAATTAATATAATTTATATAATATATTTTAATAATATCCTTATTTTCTTAAAGACTAAAAAAGAGTATATAAAATATTTAAAATAAGTATTAAAAAGGCTATAGGCCGCTAAGCTATACGCTAGCCTAATTAAATATATATTTTATTAATAGTTAATAGAATTCTTAAGTTATATCTTATTTATTAATAAGGTATTAATAGACCCTTATTAAATAAAGATAGTTATAAACTAGCTTAAGCCTAAGACTTATTATAATATTTAGGTCTTTTTAGGATTTTATAATTATTATAAATAGTTTATATATAGATATTTTAGTATAATTATATTATTATTAAACTTATTTAAAGGAAGTAAGAATAAAAAAAAACTAAAGAATATTAACTTAAAGGGTCCTAAAAGAAAGGTATTTTAATCCTTAAAGGATATATTCTAAAGTATATTACTTTTTAAATATTTTAATCTTATAAGGTTAACTTATATTAAGATAAACGCGTCTTAATATACTATAATAAGTATTTTCTTATAGCTAGATAATAAAGAGTAATATTACTCTATTATATTTTAATTAAGGAAATTTATAAGAGTTAAGTTAAATTATAGAACTCTTAACTAAAAACTATTTATTATCGTTAAGTTATTTAAATATTAATAGTATTATATTAAAGGTATTATAAAGAGTATAGAAATCTTAATAGATTATTATAACCTTTAAATATTTATTAAATAGACTTCTTTAAATAAAAAGTAAGTATATTAATATATATATTTAATATTATTCGATTTTATAATTAAGTATTATATAAGTAAAATAAATTTAGTAAATAAATTATTAAGAATATCTATAGGTAATAATAAAAAGCTATTATTTATAGAGCTATTATTAGAGCTATAAGTAAAGTTAGCTTTAATAAAAGTAATATATATAAGAGATTTATAAAGGTTTAATAAGAGTTTTTTATAAGTTAAGTATAACTTAGCCTTAAGCTACTTTAAGCCTAATTAGCGGCCTTTATATAGGGAAAATATATAAGCTTTTAGAGGGCGAAATATTAATAAATTAAGAGTAGTCCTTAAATAATTAGTTATATAAGCTAGGAAGAAAGCTAATTATAAATAGCTACTCTTAAGGAAGATTATAAGAGAGGTAGCTTATAGCCTAGCGATTTATATTATAGAGATCTTAAAATTACTATTAGGGCTATTAAAACGTATTTAAGTAACTAACTTAATAATTATTAAGTAAAAGGAATTAAAGAACCCTTTAATATAAAGGGGTCCTTAATTAATATAATTAGATAGATTAATCTTATAGAATAATTATATTATAATACCTCTTAAAGTAGCCTTATAATAAGAGTTATTATTATTTTATTATAATAATTTATTAATAAGATACTTTAACTTTTAATATATATATAATTTATTAATAAGGAATTTTTATTAAGAAGGAATAATAAAAAATATAAAAGAATATATTTAATTATACTTAATATATTAAGGTATTATATTTAGGAGGTATTACCCTTATAATACCCTATAGTTATTATTATACCCTATATAACTATAAGAAGAATTATTAATAAACTTTATTATTAATTTACTAAAAGTATAATATAAGAGGTAATTAATAAATATAATATTAATAATTATAGACTAATATATTAAGTATATACTCTTTATTTTAGTTTTAAAGATAATTATTATTTTAGAGCTAATAAAACTTTTTTATTATTAAGTTAAATTAATATATAGTCCTCTAAAAGGTATTATCTTAAATAGAGGGTTATTATTTATTAACGAGTTTTAATCTAACTTTTATTTTATCTTATAAATAAAGTATAGATTATTTATAATATTTTACTTATAAATTAATAAGTAAATAAAATAAATAAACTAATCTATATAGTATTACTTAAGATACTTTATTACTTTAGAATAAATAAATTAAATATTCTTATTATATATTATATAATTTATATATAATAATATAAAAAATATAATAATAAGGCTATTACTTAATAAAGCGCTTATAAGTTATTAATTAAACTTTTATATTAATATTAAGGATAATATTACTTAAAGGGGGATACCTAAAGTATAAGTATAAATTAATAAATTATAAGAATTATAATAATAACTTAAGAAATATTAAGTAAAAGCTATCGAATTATAAGTAAAATACTATAACTTAAAGTACTAACTATTTATCCTAAAAGTAAGAGATCTTATAGTACTTTTAATAAAGAATTTATACCTTAAGGAAAAAAAGAAAAAGCTCTTACTTAAGTATATTAAGCTATTTTAAGTACTTTAAATTATTAAGAAATAAGTATATTATATTACTCTCCTTAAGAAGTACTTATATATATATAATATATTTTATATTAGCTTATTAAAACCCTAAAAGACGCGCTAGAATAAATAAGAAAATAATAATATAATATTAATACTTAACCTTAAAGAAGATAAAGGAGAGTAAGAAGTCTAAGAGATTAAGGACTAAAAGCGTTATAAGGGTAATACTCTTTTCTTAATTAAGTAAAAGGGCTAACTAATTAAATATAATTAATAAGTTAACGCTAATAATATAATAAATAATTAGGATTTTATCCGCGAATTTATTATTATATATATTATTAAACTTTATAAAAGGTAAAAGGTTTAATAAATAAAAATAACTTACTATTTAAGTACTTAATAATAAATAATAAGGTATCCTTAATTAATTCTTTATTAAAACCCTATTAATATATTATAGCTAGAGGACCTTAAGCTATATATAAAATAATAATATAAAATAATTAAGGGGAATTAATTAAGTATAATATATAAAATAAAAAATAAAAATAATTACTTAAATTTAAATTAAAGAAAGATAAAAAAAAGAATAAAAGAAATTAAATTCTTTATACTTACTTAAAGATCTTAAAGTCTCTTAATTATAGTATTTCTTATATATAGGGGTAATAAAAACCTTATAAGAAGTCCTTTCCTCTATTTTAATTAGGGCTAAGAAATTAATAATTACTAAATCCTTTAAGTTTAAGCCTTCCTTAATTATTATAATACTTATAGTTACTTTCGCGAATAATAAGGCAAGACGCTAAGAAGTATACCCCTTATTATTAATAATTAAGTAAAGTTTTAACTACCCTTCTTAAATATAATACTCTTACCTTAAAATATTAATCTTAAAGGGTAATACTAAATTTAATTAAATTACTTACTTATATTACTTATTAAAAAATATATAATAAGCGCTTTAAGTATCTTAATAAGTTATTAATAAAAAGAAAATCTTAATAAGTTTAAAGTTAAACCCTTTATACTCCTTAAGGGTAAAGTAAAAATAATATATATACTAAAACTCTTAAGGAATTAAGTTAATAGCCTTAATTAAGCGCGCCTTAACCTTTAAGTATAAATACTATAAAATTATAATATATTATATAAGAGTTATTAGCGCTATACCCTCTTTAATTAAAGTAATATTAATAATATCCCCTTTAATTAGAGTAATATTAACTATTTACTTATCTTTACTAAGGGTAATTTTATTCTTATTAAATACTACCTCCTTATTAATTAGGGTCCCCCTTATAGACTTAAGAGGTAATAATATAATAAGCGCAAGAGGGTTAAGGGATTTATTATACCTTACCTATAAGAGCCTTAAGCCTAAAGGCTTAGCGTTATTTACCTTATTAAAGAAAGGAAATAGGGATAAAGACTTATTTAAAGAATTACGCTTAAGCGCTAGCTCCTTATAGGCCTCTTACTTATTACTCGCTAACCCCTCCCTTAAAGAGCCTATTAATTATAATCCTATATACTTAACCTTTTTAATTAAAGGAGACTTTAAGAGCGAGTAAGTTTTATTAAAGAGATAATAGCGCTTATTAAATAAGTAATTAATAAGTTATATAAGTAATTAGTAATTTAAGAGATATAATTAAGCTATATTAAGAGTTATTATTAATAGTAACTTAAGGGTAAGGTAAGGGAGAATATTAATAAAATTATAAATAAATATATAAAGACTTAATAATAAGTAAAAATTAATTATAAAAGAATTAAAGGAAAAGAAAAAAGAAAAGTTAAATATAAAGAAAAATATCCCTTTTATAATTAATTAGGCCTTATTAACTTATAATTAAATAATTATTAATTATTAAATAATAATCTTTTATATAATTATAATATAATAATATATTTAATAATAAAGTAATTATATTATTATATATTAATAATTAATTAATAAAACCTTATTTTTTTTAAATAATTCTATAATAAGTTAAGAGCTTTATATTATCCCTTAATATAATTAGGATATTTATATAAAGGGGGGGATAATTATAAAGAGTAAGGTAAAGAGGTATAAGTATAAGAAGGGTCTTAAGTATTATATATTAATAAGTTATTTCTATCTTATTAAGAAATCGGTTAAGGAGTACTTTATTCTTAAAGTAGCCCCTTTTTACTTTAGCTTAAGAAGAAACCCTCTTTTTATAAGATTTAGTCTTTATATAAAGAGGTTAAATAGTATTAAATATTAAGCCCTTTTTTATTTATATTTTTAATATTTAATTAAAAGTATTTAATAATTACCCTTTTATAATTAAATTAATATATAATCCTTTAAAAGGTATTATTTTAAATAAAGGGTTATTATTTATTAATAAGTTTTAATTTAACTTTTATTTTATTTTATAAATAAAGTATAAATTATTTATAATATTTTATTTATAAATTAATAAATAAATAAAGTAAATAAATTAATTTATATAATATTATTTAAAATATTTTATTAATTTAAAATAAATAAATTAAATATTATTACTATATATTATATAATTTATATATAATAATATAAAGAGTATAATAATAAGGTTATTATTTAATAAAGCGCTTATAAATTATTAATTAAACTTTTATATTAATATTAAAGATAATATTACTTAAAGGGGGTATTTAAAGTATAAGCGCGAATTAATAAATTATAAGAATTATAATAATAACTTAAGGAATATTAAATAAAAGTTATTAAATTATAAGTAAAATATTATAACTTTAAGTATTAATTACTTATCCTAAAAATAAGAAATCTTATAATACTTTTAATAAAGAATTTATACTTTAAAGAAAAGAAAAAAAAGTTCTTATTTAAATATATTAAGCTATTTTAAATACTTTAAGTTATTAAGAAATAAATATATTACTTTACCCTCTTTAAGAAGTACTTATATATATATAATATATTTTATATTAGCTTATTAAAACTTTAGAAAATATACTAAAATAAATAAGAGAGTAATAATATAATATTAATACTTAACTTTAAAGAAAATAAAGGAGAATAAAAAATTTAAAAAATTAAGGACTAAAAGTATTATAAAAGTAATATTCTTTTTTTAATTAAATAAAAGAGCTAATTAATTAAATATAATTAATAAGTTAATATTAATAATATAATAAATAATTAAGATTTTATTTACGAATTTATTATTATATATATTATTAAATCTTATAAAAAATAAAGAGTTTAATAAATAAAAATAACTTATTATTTAAGTATTTAATAATAAATAATAAAGTATCCTTAATTAATTTCTTATTAAAACCTTATTAATATATTATAACTAAAGGACTTTAAGCTATATATAAAATAATAATATAAGATAATTAAAGGGGAATTAATTAAGTATAATATATAAAATAAAAAATAAAAATAATTACTTAAATTTAAATTAAGAAAAGATAAAAAAAAGAATAAAGAAAATTAAATTCCTTATATTTACTTAAAAATCTTAAAGTCTTTTAATTATAATATCTTTTATATATAAGGGTAATAAGAACTTTATAAAAAGTCCCTTTCTTTATTTTAATTAGGGCTAGGAAATTAATAATTATTAAGTCCTTTAAGTTTAAGCCTTCTTTAATTATTATAATATTTATAATTACTTTTATAAATAATAAAGTAAAATATTAAGAAGTATACCCCTTATTATTAATAATTAAGTAAAGTTTTAATTACCCCTTTTAAGTATAATACTTTTACCCTAAAATATTAATCCTAAAGGGTAATATTAAATTTAATTAAATTACTTACTTATATTATTTATTAAGGAATATATAATAAGTACCTTAAGTATTTTAATAAGTTATTAATAAAAGTATAATAAGACTATAAGGATAAGGGTAAATACTTATTATATTAGCCTTTTTAATATTAATAATATTAAATTCCTTTTAGTATATTTATTTAATTATAATAAATACCTTAATAAGGTATTAAGTAATAATTATAAGTCCTTAATAATTTATCTTTTTAAGGAAAAATATATTATTATTATTATTATTAAAATTATTAAGGTTAAGGCCTATTTTAAGCTTATTAATTTCTTATATAACTTTAAGTATAGTAATTATATTAATATAATTATTAATTATAATAAGAATTACTTATATAATAATTTATAAATAATAAGTAATATATTAAGATTTAAAAATAATAAACTTACTTATAATTATTATTTTAGCTATTATATTATTTATAATAAGTTAATATAACCCTTAAGAATATATATTTAATTAAGAAGATTTTAATAAGTTTAAAATTAAACCCTTTATATTCCTTAAGGGTAAAGTAAAAATAATATATATATTAAAGCTCTTAAAGAATTAAATTAATAGCCTTAATTAAATATACTTTAACCTTTAAGTATAAATACTATAAAATTATAATATATTATATAAGAATTATTAATATTATACCCTCTTTAATTAAAGTAATATTAATAATATCCCTTTTAATTAAAGTAATATTAACTATTTATTTATCTTTATTAAAAATAATCTTATCCTTATTAGATATTACTTCCTTATTAATTAAGGTCCCCTTTATAGATTTAAAAAGTAATAATATAATAAGTATAAAAGGGTTAAGGGATTTATTATACTTTATTTATAAGAGCCTTAAGCTTAAAAACTTAATATTATTTACTTTATTAAGGAAAGAGGATAAAGATAAAGACTTATTTAAGGAATTATATTTAAGTATTAATTCTTTATAGGCTTCTTACTTATTATTTATTAACCTTTTTCTTAAGGAACTTATTAATTATAATCTTATATACTTAACCTTTTTAATTAAAGGGGACTTTAAAAATAAATAAGTCTTATTAAAAAGATAATAATACTTATTAAGTAAATAATTAATAAGTTATATAAGTAATTAATAATTTAAGAAATATAATTAAATTATATTAAGAATTATTATTAATAATAACTTAAGGGTAAGGTAAGGGAAAATATTAATAAAATTATAAATAAATATATAAAGACTTAATAATAAGTAAAAATTAATTATAAAAGAATTAAAAAAAAGAAAGAAAAAAATTAAATATAAAAAAAAATATCCTTTTTATAATTAATTAGGCCTTATTAATTTATAATTAAATAATTATTAATTATTAAATAATAATCTCTTATATAATTATAATATAATAATATACTTAATAATAAAGTAATTATATTATTATATATTAATAATTAATTAATAAAACTTTATTTTTTTTAAATAACTTTATAATAAGTTAAGAGCTTTATATTATCCCTTAATATAATTAAAATATTTATATAAAAAGGGGGATAATTATAAGGAATAAAATAAAGAAGTATATAAAAGGGTAATTATTAAATACTTTTAATTAAGTATTAAAGATATAAATAAAGAAGGGCTTAATATTTAATACTATTTAACCTTTTTATATAAAGATTAAATCTTATAAAAAGAGGGTTTCTTTTTAAATTAAAATAAAAAGGGGCTACCTTAAAAATAAGGTATTCCCTAACCGATTTCTTAATAAAATAAAAATAACTTATTAATATATAATACTTAAGACCCCTTTTATATTTATACCCCTTTACCTTACTCTTTATAATTATCCCCCCCTTTATATAAATATTTTAATTATATTAAAGGATAATATAAAACTCTTAATTTATTATAAAGTTATTTAAGAAAAAATAAAATTTTATTAATTAATTATTAATATATAATAATATAATTACTTTATTATTAAATATATTATTATATTATAATTATATAAAGGATTATTATTTAATAATTAATAATTATTTAATTATAAGTTAATAAGGCTTAATTAATTATAAAAAGGATATCTTTCTTTATATTTAACTTTTCTTTTTTCTTTTCTTTTAACTTTTTTATAATTAATTTTTATTTATTATTAAATCTTTATATATTTATTTATAACTTTATTAATATTTTCCCTTACCTTACCCTTAAGTTATTATTAATAATAACTCTTAATATAGCCTAATTATATTTCTTAAATTATTAATTATTTATATAACTCGCTAATTATTTATTTAATAAATATTATTATTTCCTTAATAAGACTTACTTATTTTTAAGGTTCCCTTTAGTTAAAAAGGTTAAGTATATAAGATTATAATTAATAAGCTCTTTAAGGGAAGGGTTAATAAGTAATAAGTAAAAAGCCTATAAGGAGCTAACGCTTAAGCGTAATTCTTTAAGTAAGTTTCTATCCCTATTTCCTTTCTTTAATAAGGTAAATAATATTAAGCCTTTAGGCTTAGGGCTCTTATAAGTAGGGTATAACGAATCCCTTAACCCTCTTGCGCTTATTATATTATTACCTCTTAAGTCTATAAGGGGGACCCTAATCGATAAGGAAGTAATATTTAATAAAAATAAGATTGCCCTTAATAAGGATAAGTAAATAATTAATATTACCCTAATTAAAAAGGATATTATTAATATTACTTTAATTAAAGAGGGTATAGCGCTAATAACTCTTATATAATATATTATAATTTTATAATATTTATACTTAAAGGTTAAGGTATATTTAATTAAAGCTATTAGCTTAATTCTTTAAGAGCTTTAATATATATATTATTTTTATTTTATTCTTAAGGAATATAAGGGGTTTAACCTTAAATTTATTAAAATCTTCTTAATTAAGTATATATTCTTAAGGGTTATATTAACTTATTATAAATAGTATAATAATTAAAATAATAATTATAAGTAGGTTTATTATTCTTAAATCTTATTATATTATTTATTATTTATAAATTGCTATATAAATAGCTTTTATTATAATTAATAATTATATTAATATAATTATTATATTTAAAGCTATATAAAAGATTAATAAGCTTAAAATAAGCCTTAACCTTAATAATCTTAATAATAATAATAATAATATATTTTTCTTTAAGGAAATAAGTTATTAAAAACTTATAATTATTACTTAATACTTTATTAAAGTATTTATTATAGCTAAATAGATATATTAAAAGGAACTTAATATTATTAATATTAAAAAGGCTAATATAATAAATACTTACCTTTATCCTTATAATCTTATTATATTTTTATTAATAACTTATTAAGATATTTAAAGTGCTTATTATATATTCCTTAATAAGTAATATAAATAAGCAATTTAATTAAATTTAATATTACCCTTTAGGATTAATATTTTAAGGTAAAAATATTATATTTAGGAAGAGCGGTTAAAACTCTATTTAATTATTAATAATAAGGGGTATACTTCTTAATATCTTACCTTATTATTTATAAAAATAGCTATAAGTATTATAATAGTTAAGAAAGGCTTAGACTTAAAGGACTTAATAATTATTAATTTCTTAGCCTTAATTAAAATAAAAGAGGGGACTTCTTATAAAGTTCTTATTACCCTTATATATAAGAGATATTATAGTTAAAGGACTTTAAGATCTTTAAGTAAGTATAAAGAGTTTAGTTTCCTTTATTCTTTTTTTTATTTTTTTTTAACTTAAATTTAAGTAATTATTTTTATTTTCTATTTTATATATTATACTTAATTAATTCCCCTTTAATTATCCTATATTATTATTTTATATATAGCTTAAGGTCTTTTAGTTATAATATATTAATAGAGTTTTAATAAAGAATTAATTAAGAATACCCTATTATTTATTATTAAATACTTAAGTAATAAGTTATTTCTATTTATTAAACCTTTTATCTTTTATAAAGTTTAATAATATATATAATAATAAATTTATAAATAAGATTTTAGCTATTTATTATATTATTAATATTAACTTATTAATTATATTTAATTAGCTAGCCCTTTTACTTAATTAAGAAAAGAGTATTACCCTTATAGTACTTTTAGTCCTTAATCTCTTAAACTTTTTACTCTTTTTTATTTTCTTTAAGGTTAAGTATTAATATTATATTATTACTCTTTTATTTACTCTAGCGTATCTTTTAGGGTTTTAATAAGCTAATATAAAATATATTATATATATATAAATACTTCTTAAGAAGAATAAAGTAATATACTTATTTCTTAATAATTTAAAGTACTTAAAATAGCTTAATATATTTAAATAAGAGCTTTTTTTTTTTTTCTTAAAGTATAAATTCTTTATTAAAAGTATTATAAGATCTCTTACCTTTAGGATAAGTAATTAATACTTTAAGTTATAATATTTTACTTATAATTTAATAACTTTTACTTAATATTCCTTAAGTTATTATTATAATTCTTATAATTTATTAATTTATACTTATACTTTAAGTACCCCCTTTAAGTAATATTATCTTTAATATTAATATAAAAGTTTAATTAATAACTTATAAGTACTTTATTAAATAATAGCCTTATTATTATATTTTTTATATTATTATATATAAATTATATAATATATAGTAAGGATATTTAATTTATTTATTTTAAAGTAATAAAGTATTTTAAGTAATATTATATAGATTAATTTATTTACTCTATTTACTTATTAATTTATAAGTAAAATACTATAAATAATCTATACTTTATTTATAAAATAAAATAGAAGTTAGACTAAAACTTATTAATAAATAATAACCCTCTATTTAAAATAATACTTATTAGAAGACTATATATTAATTTAATTTAATAATAAAAAAGCTTTATTAATTTTAGAGTAATAATTATCTTTAAAATTAAATTATACTTAATATATTAATTTATAATTATTAATATTATATTTATTAATTACCCCTTATATTATACTTTTAGTAAGTTAATAATAAAGTCTATTAATAATTCTTCTTATAGTTATATAGGGTATAATAATAACTATAGGGTATTATAAGGGTAATACCTCTTAAATATAATACTTTAATATATTAAGTATAATTAAATATATTCTTTTATATCTTTTATTATCCTTTTTTAATAAAAGTTCCTTATTAATAAATTATATATATATTAAGAGCTAAAGTATTTTATTAATAAATTATTATAATAAAATAATAATAGCTCTTACTATAAGGCTACTTTAAGAAATATTATAATACGATTATTTTATAAGACTAGTCTATTTAATTATATTAATTAAGGACCCCCTTATATTAAAGGGTTCTCTAATTCCTTTTACTTAATAATTATTAAATTAGCTACTTAAATACGTTTTAATAGCCTTAATAATAACTTTAGGATCTTTATAGTATAGATCGCTAAGCTATAAGCCGCTTTTCTTATAGTCTTCCTTAAGAATAACTATTTATAATTAGCTCTCTCTTTAGCTTATATAATTAATTACTTAAAGACTACTCTTAATTTATTAATATTTTGCCTTTTAGAAGCCTATATATTTTCCTTATATAAAGGCTATTAATTAGGCTTAAAGTAGCTTAAAGTTAAGTTATACTTAATTTATAAAGAACTTTTATTAAACTTTTATAAATCTCTTATATATATTACTTTTATTAAAGCTAATTTTACTTATAGCTCTAATAGTAACTTTATAAATAATAACTTTTTATTACTACTTATAGATATTCTTAACGGTCTATCTATTAAATTTATTTTACTTATATAATACTTAATTATAAAATCGAATAATATTAAATATATATATTAATATACTTACTTCTTATTTAGGGAAGTCTATTTTATAAATATTTAAAGGTTATAATAGTCTATAAGGACTTTTATACTCTTTATAATACCTTTAATATAATATTATTAATATTTAAATAACTTAATAATAATAAATAGTTCTTAATTAAGAGTTTTATAATTTAACTTAATTTTTATAAACTTCCTTAATTAAAATACTATAAGGTAATACTACCCTTTATTATCTAATTATAAGAGGATACTTATTATAATATATTAAGATATATTTATCTTAATATAAGTTAACCTTATAAGATTAAAATATTTAAAGAGTAATATACTTTAAAATATATCCTTTAGGGATTAAAATACTTCTTTTTTAAGACTTTTTAAGTTAATATTCTTTAATTTTCTTTTATTTTTATTTCCTTTAAGTAAGTTTAATAATAATATAGTTATATTAGAATATTTATATATAAACTTATTAAGAAATAGGGTCTATAGAAGGTTCTTAAGACCTATTTCGATAATTAATAATATACTTTCCTAAATAGGAATAGTAATTACTAATACTTATTAATCCTTAGTAATCTTCCTTAAGGATTAATAAGCTTAGATTAGTAATAATTTATAATCCTATTTATTAATTTAGATTTATAATCTAATTAATAAGGGATTATAAATATAGAAAAAGGGGGTTACGGATAGCTATATATAGAGGGAGACTTCCCTTTCTTCTTATCTTTTATTCTCTAACTAGATTTAATCCTTACTATCCTATAGTACCTTATATCTCGTTATATAAGCCTTCTAGTTTACCCCCTTTATCCTATAGCTCTCTATTAGAGCTATATAGACCCCTTAGTACTAGGGATCGCAGTTTAGTCAAAACTTCCATTGCGTAGGATAGGGCGTTATAGTAAGGCTCTAGTATCTCTACTAGTCCTTACCTTTATCCCTACCCTTATTGCAAATAGGTTATAAGCCCGGCTTAGCTCTTTCCCTTTTACCCTATACTATCGGCAAAAGGTCTTACCGGAAAGACCTATCGAATTTAGGGATACTATCCCTCTTAACGACCGATATATATTAAGACTTTAATTAAGTCTTAATATATTATAAGACTTACTAAGTCTTATATTATATCGAACGACTAGCTTTTAGCCTTTCGATATCCTATAGGAAGAAGACGAAGTATTCCTATACCTTTAACTTAAGGTTATTAAGCCTATTCGACTTAAGCTTATTTAAGCTTAACCGGCCTATCGATACTATTGATATTACGCCTTATAGAGCTATAGCTCTATATACAATCTATACCTCGAGCCCTCCTCGAATACGCCTCGATCGACCTAAAGCTATTAGCCTAAGAACCCGATTTTAGCCTTTACGATAGGCAAAATCAACCTATAGCTCATTAAGCTATACGAAAAGGCTTATCTTTATATATAAGATACTAAGACTTACCCAAGACCTATAAAATGGATTTAGATAGCCATTTTATATCGCAGGGTCCCGAAGAGATCACTAATCCTTCAACCAATCTATAGGCCCAAATTCGCTCATAAAGGGACCTTATAGACCGGCTTATTAGTGGCTTTTAGAGCTTCGAGGCCACTACGTAAGCTACTATAAGGGATTTATCTATAGCTATTAGAGACCTAAAAGAAGGTCTTAATCGGCAGCCTAGCCCCTATAAAGTCGAAAAAGTCGAATAGAATCCTATTTAATAGGATTATCCTATACGAGACCCGGCTAGCTCGTAGGCCCCTATTTAATAAGTTAACCCTCTATCGGCAGCCTTTAATAGTACAGTTATTAAAGAGCTAAATAAGAGGGTTTATGCCTTTCCGGAAGGCTCTAGGCTTATAGGGCCTAGCAATTTCAATTAGTGGAAACAGGCCCTAGGGATCCAATTTAAAGCCCTAGGAATTCTACTATTTCTCGACTAACCCTTTATAGCTAGGGACCTATCCGACTCAAACTAAGCTATCCTTCTTATACTATTAAGAGATAGCTGTTTAGAAGGTCCGCAAGCTGCTATAACTTAGCAAAGGAACCCCGAAGACGCCTATAAGCTACTTATTAAGCAATATTCGCATAGTAGCGAAATTTAACGAGGCTACCTATACTCGGAATTTCACGCCCTATCCTATAGGGCCTTTATAGGCTCTCTATAAGCCTTTAACGCCCACTTTAACAACCTTCTAGCTAGGCTAGCCCTAGCTAATATACAGATAGCCCCTATCGATTAGGCTAATTAGTACCTAGAAGCCCTTAAGGGGGTCTTTCCACAATGGGCCGAATAATAGCGCTATAGCATTCGGGTTAACAAGGCTCTAGGCGCCCCCCTAAAAGCCCTTAACTTACAGTTCCTTATAGCCGACCTTATAGAGGAACAGAGGGATAAAAGCTCCTCTATAGCTAAGGCTACAGCCTATAGGGCCCAGCAAAGCCCTAAGGATAGGGCATCTCAAAGCCCTAAGGAAGCTACGGGTCTATTAGACCCTAAAAACCCTAAGGCACAAAAGCCTAGAAGGGGTTAAAAGAGCCCTAATAGGGCATCTTTATAGGGAAACCAGCCTAAAAAAAAGGCTGCCTTCCTTATAGGGACCTATAACCTCTTAGAAGGGGTTAATAGCCCTATAGAACCTTCTGAATTTACTAATTCAAAAGACTTCGACAATCTTCTAAGCCTACCTATAGAGCTTATTAGGCCTATAAGATCTAGCACAATTAGGCTAGAAAAAGGGCCTAGCCCGCCTATAGGGCTAGATAAGGGATATAGCTATAATGTAATTATAGCTCGAAGTGCCCTTCTATATAATACTAACTTAACGTCTTATATAGTTAACGATAGGGCTAAATTTACCGCTTTTACGCCCTATACGAGGAAGAATTCGAAATAAAGCCCTATCCTAATTAATAGGGGCCCTATTTACCCCTAAGGAATAAGCACAGCTAAATTTACTGTCTTAATTCGGCAAAATCCACCCGAATATAGGTCTCTATAGCTAGTAGAAGCCCTATATATACCTTAACTAAAAATTAGCCTAATTAGTAGTATAAGGCATTACGCATCCGGAGGGGCTCTTATACGGCAACTGCTATTTATAGCAAATAGAGCCTACTATAGCCTTCTAAACTTTAAAAGGCACGGCTTCTTTCTATAGCAAAAAGGGCTCGCTACCCTTAGGCTTATAGGGCCTAATGCGGCACATATTAGCTATAATTATAGCTATCCTATAGAGGTGTAAATTCCCTCTAAGGCCCCTACTTAAAAAGATAAAATCGACAAAATCGACGAAATCGATAAAATAGAGGAAATTAACCCCTATAGCTCTAGTAGCTCTAGGTCTTTTAGCCCTATAAGGGCTATAGACCCAAATAGAGATACAGAGCCTATAGAGGCTATAAGGTCAGAAGAGCCTATAGAGCCTGACCCTATTCCTCTCGAGCTAATAGAGGTTACGAATAGCCCTATTTCCCCTATAAAGGCAGCTAGCTATTAAGAACTTCTTAAGTTAGTAGGTCTATAGTATATTAGGCTAGGACACCTAGGCCTTAAGCTACTAAAAAAGACCTCTAAGCTAGCTATAGGGATACCCGATTTTTCCCCTATAAGGGATAAAGATTTTAAATGCCTAGCCTATATATAGGCTAACCCTCTAAGGTCTCTTAGTAAGAGCCCTATAGAGGACCCCCCTAGAGCTCTAGACGTTCTAGAAGGGGATACCTTTAAAATTAGCCCTATCCCTTATAATAGAAGGGCAGTCTGCCTTTTATTAATAAATAGAAAGACTAAGTATAGATAGGTCTTTAAGCTTCTTAATAAAGAAGGTTAAACCCTAGCTATAGCTATTAAGGGCTTTTTTAAGAGCCTTAAGACTAGCTATAGCCGCTATCCTAACAGGCTGCATTTTAATAGGGGTACTGAAATTATAGAAGACCTTAAATAATAGCTAGCTACTAAAGGCATTTCCTTTAGTACCTTAAGCCCCTATATTTACGAGCAAAACGGGCTAATAAAAAGGTTAATTAGGGTTCTATTAGACCGGCTAAGGGCAACCTTATAGTAGTCAAACCTGCCCTATAACCTTTAGTACTTTATTTTGCCTACTATTTTATCCCTAATTAACTACTCGGCGGTCTCTAATAGAGACCTAACCCTTAAGCAACTACTATTAATAGAGCTAAGCCCTAAAAATAAGTCCTATAGACTTAATTTTACACCTTATAGGGCTATAGGGGCTTATTGCGAGGTCTTAATACCCCCTAAATAGTAGCCTAAAGCAGCTAAATTAGCGCCTAAGACCCTACCCAAAAGGCTCCTAGCAACCCTAAGATTAAATACCTATTTAGTATATCTGCCTTCTAAGAGGCTAATAATTAAGACTAGCTTCCTTAAGGTTATAAAAGGGGTAGGCCCTATTTTTATAGGCCTAAGCCGAACCCCTATAGGGCTAAAAGACAACCTTATAACTAGAGACCCTATAGGGCCTAGTAACTCTATAACCCCCCTATCTTTAGAAAGGGAAGAAAATCCTCTAGGTCTTAAAGACCTAAAAGGTCGAGACCTAAAAGGTTAGTACGAGAAAGATAGATCACTTATAAAGTCACCTACAGACAAGCAGGAAGATTCGTCTCTTCTAGAGCCTAAGAGCCCTATAGGGTCCGATATAGTGCCTATAAGGACTATAGGATCTAAAGTAGGACCTCGAGAGCCTAAAGACCTATTAACCCCTAGCCTAACGGGTCTTAACCCGGACTTAATAGGTAACCTATCGAGCCCTAATTCGGATCTAATAGATCTCGATATAGGCTACTTAATTAGGGGCCTATACTATAGGGCAAAAGAGGACTTTTTAAAAGAACCTTCTTTATAAAAAGAGGTCCTAAAAGACCCCTATAAGGATAAGTAGCTAAGAGCTATATTCGATAAATTCGAATAGCTTATCCTTTTTAATACCTTCTATTTTCTCCCTTTAAAGACTATTAAAGGAAGAAAAGTATTAAAGAGCCGCTTAATCTTAAAGCTTAAGAGGGATTCGTAAAATAACCCTCTAAAATATAAGGCTAGGTTAATAGCTAAGGGGTTTATATAAATAGAAGGTCTAGACTACCTTAAGACCTTCGCCTTAACTAATATACCCCTTACTTAGCGGGTTTTACTAGCCCTAACGGCTTCCTATAATTAGGAAGTAGAGCAGGTCGATTTTATAGGGGCCTTCCTTAACGGGTCCCTAAAAGAGACTATTTACTTAGCTATTCCAAAAGGCTTTACTAGCTATATCGAAGCTAGACCTTCTATTAGGGCTAAGTTAGCCGAATTAAGCTATAGCCCCTCGACCTAATAGGTAATTTAGCTTAAAAAGGCGCTATACGGCCTTAAATAAGGCCCTAGAGAATAGTAAGAGGCCCTTAGGGGCCTACTTAGCTCTTTAGGCTTCGAACCTCTAATCTCCGACCTAGCGATCTATTATAGCCCTATAAAGAAGACCTTTATAGTAACTTACGTTAACGATTGCCTACTTATAGGCCCTAACCTTAGCTATATTAATAAGCTAAAGAAGGACTTAAATAAGGGGTTCGCGCTAGAAGATAGAGGCCCTGCCTTATTCTTCTTAAGGGTTTAAATTAATAAGGATAGGCTTAATAGGGCTCTATTCCTATATTAATCTCAATATATTAAAAAGGCCCTATAGGCCTTCGACCTCTTCGACACTAGGCTACTTTTAGTGCCTATTTAGCCTAGCCTTATTCGGCAAGCAGCTAAGGGCCTAAAAAAGGAAGACCTTTTAGACCCTTATTACAAGTAGCTATTTTAACGCCTTATAGGTACTATAATATACCTTATACTACTTACTAAGCCTAATATAGCCTTTATAATACAATAGCTTTTACAGTATATATAAAAGCCCTATAAGATATACCTTATAGCGGCTAAAGGGCTATTTAGGTATCTAAAAGGAACCCTTAGGCTTATTATAGCCTATAAGGGTTAAACCTCGATTTAGCCTATTAGGTACTACAATAGCGATTTTACAAGAGATAAAAATTCCTCTAGATTGACCTTCGGCTATCTCTTTACCCTAGGAAAGGGGCCTATTAGTTAAAAAGCGAAAAAGGCTTCTACTATAGCCCTATCGACCCTAGAGGCTAAATCCAATAGCCTTATAGAGGCTATCCGAGAAGTCCAGTGGATTTAGGGCCTCTATAGAGAGCTATAGCAGCCTCTAGAGCTCCCTATAATAGTCTATTACGATAATTAAGGCACTATTGCAAACGCCTATAACCCGACCCTATATTTTAGGACTAAGCACACCCTATTAAAATTTTACTATAATAGGGAAAAGGTCCTAAACGGGTTAGTTAAAGTATCCTATTTAGATACTAAGGCTATACTTGCCGACAGGCTTATTAAGCCCTTTATAGGAATCCTTTTTTAAAGGTTCCTAGAGCTTATAGGGCTTATAGAGGCCTAGCCCTCTATAAATTCCCTATAGAGGTTTTACTTATAGGGTCTATTAAAACCTATAAGGTTTTTCCCTCGCCTATACGCTCCTTATTCCTCTTTATAGCTATATTATTAGCTTAAGAAGGGATATTAAGAAATAAGGTCTATAGAAAGTTCTTAAGACCTATTTCGACAATTAGTAATATACTTTCCTAAATAGGAATAGTAATTATTAATACTTATTAATCCTTAGTAATCTTCCTTAAGGATTAATAAGCTTAGATTAGTAATAATTTATAATCCTATTTATTAATTTAGATTTATAATCTAATTAATAAGGGATTATAAATACGGAAAAAGGGGGCTACGAATAGCTATATATAGAGGGAGACTTCCCTCTCTTCCTATCTTTTATTCTCTAACTAGATTTAATCCTTATTATCCTATAGTACCTTATATCTCGTTATATAAGCCTTTTAGTTTACCCCCTTTATCCTATAGCTTTCTATTAGAGCTATACGGACCTCTTGGTACTAAGGATCGTAGCTTAGTTAAAACTTCCACTGCGTAGGATAGGGCGTTATAGTAAGGCTCTAATATCTTTACTAATCCTTACCTTTATCCCTACCCTTATTATAAATAAAACTATTTATAATAATTATAAAATCCTAAAAAGACTTAAATATTATAATAAGTCTTAAGCTTAAGCTAATTTACAACTATCTTTACTTAATAAAAGTCTATTAATACCTTATTAATAAATAGGATATAGCTTAGGAATTTTACTAATTATTAATAAAATATATATTTAATTAGGCTAATATATAACTTAATAGCTTATAGCCTTTTTAGTATTTATTTTAAGTATTTTATATATTCTTCTTTAGTCTTTAAGAAAATAAGAATATTATTAAAATATATTATATAAATTATATTAATTAGCCCCTCTAGAGCCTAATAAATATAACTTTAAAATATAATTAATATATTAATAAGGCTAAAAGGTAAGATAAGGTATTTAAAATAATTATAATAAGTCTAGAAAGTTATTTTCTACTTATTACCTTCTTAAATTTAGATTTAATAATATATATTCTAAATATTAATTTTAAAAAAATACTTAACCCTTTAATAATAATTAATAATCTTTAAGATAAGGGGTAATAAGTAATAATTCTTAACTATAAGCTTATTAAGCTTATAATAGTCTATATATAATTATAGAGTATTATCCTTTTTTAATATAAAGAGAATAAGTATATTTATTAAGCTTTTAAATTCTTAAATTTACTTCTTTTATATTATATTTTAAATTAATTCTTATAATACTTTTAACTCCCTTTAAGAAAGTAAGTAAATTAATCTAAAAGGTAGCTCCTTATTTAATATTAAGTTAATTATATAATTAGTTCCCCTTTTATATAATAATACGTTTAACTTAATAATAAAAAAGATATCTTAAAATTAATATAGGGTAGCTAAGAGGTTACTTAAATCTCTAGATATATCCTATTTACCCTTTTTATTTAAAAAGGGGATTAATTTTAAGTTAAATATAATTATATATACCTATACCTTATTCTTATAATCTTATAAAAAGCTAAGCGCTTTTTTAATAATCCTATTTCCCTTTTAGATCTCGAATTATTATTATTATTTTTAAAATATTAAGTAGATTTATTTATTAATTAAAAAGGTAATTAATAATAAGATAAATACTTAATTATTTAGTATTAGCTTATTAATATTAATATAATACTAATTAACTATCTTTTTTCTACCCTTACTATTTTATATTAAAAATAAAATAAACTAAATTCTAAACTCTTTAGCCTTATTATTATTAAATCTAAAGAACTTAAGATATAATAATAATACTTAAAGTAGTCCTTACTCTTAAGTAAAGTAAATATTAATAAGGTTAACTACCCTATAGTTATCTAAATATATTAAAACCTTAATAGGGTTTCGCCTTAATAATATTATAATAATTTATATTAACTCGCTAATAATTATAGATTTAATTAAAAGAAGAGCGATTACTTTATTAATTAGCCTTTTCCCCTTTTTAATATATTAAATTATAAAGTCTTCTTAAATATATTAATTTTCTATAAGGTAATATAGCTATTAATATAATATCCCTTTTTATTATAATAATAATAAGTAATATTTATTATAAAATAAGTTCCCTTATTATAGACTTATCCCTATCTTTAGCTTTTTCTTTTTCCCTAAATATTAAAAGAGTTTTTACCCCTTATACTTAATCCTACTTTATTATAGCTTTATTAATAAAACCCTTAAGAATATTTATTAGCGTGTCTTACCTTATAATAAGGGCTACGAGTAGCCTTATTAATAAGTAGACTAATAGTTATATTACTTTTAATAAGCCGCTTTATATTTAAGAGTAATTCTTAATAATATTATATAACTTATATTACCTCTTCCCTTAAATAAGTATAAATAAGTATTATATAAAGGTTAAGTTAAGCCTATAGCTATAATAATAACTTTATAAAGAAGGTAAGGGTCTAAGTCTTTTCTTCTTAATATTTAAAATACTTTTTTAAGGAATTTAAATAGAAGTTAAATTCTTAAAGGGACTAGCCCTCTTATTAATAGGCTAAATTAAGCTAGATTACTAATAGCGCCTTTCGATTAGCTATATCCTTAATAAGCTTAAGGGTCTAATCCTAAAAGTAGCTTTAATTAATATTATATTATTTCTAATTATTTAAGGACTAATTATTAAGGTATTAATATTATCTTACCTTATAGTTACTATATATATAATTTATAGTATATATAATCTTTATAGTATCCTTCTTAAAATAGTAAAGTATAATCTAAAAGGTATCTTTAAGGTTATATAATTAATTTAAGCGCTTTTTAATATTAATTAATTAAGAAAGTTAAGGGATATTTTTTATCTTAATCTTACCTTTATTACTCTTTTCTAATTTAAAAGAATAAGAATAGTAATATTTATATAATTCTCTAAAGTTAATATTATTATACTTAATTATTTTAGCTTCTAGCTATATAAGCTCGTCTTATAAGCGTTTAGCCCTCTAGAAGTATATAATATATTACTTAACTACTTAAAGCTTTACTTATTAAGATAATAATTATATACCCTTAAGTAAAGATATAATTATTAGGGTCTTTAAGTTTATAAGTACTTTAAATAATATTAATTCTAAGTCCCTATAGTTAGATAGGTCCTTAGCCTTAATAATAAGTAGCTAGCCTTATTAAGTATTCGCTATAGGGGTAATAACTTTACGCCTTAACCTTTAGGTAAGTATCTTTAAGTAAGTAATTAAAAAGAGAAGATTTAAAATTATAAGAGGGTAATTATTAAATACTTTTAGTTAAGTATTAAAGATATAAGTAAGAAAGGGCTTAATATTTAGTATTATTTAACTTTTTTTTATAAAGATTAAATCTTATAAAAAGAGGGTTTCTTTTTAAATTAGGGCGAAGAGGGGCTACCTTAAGAATAAGGCGCTTCTTAACCGATTTCTTAATAAGATAGAGGTAACCTATTAGTATATAGTATTTAAGACCCTTCTTATACTTATACCTCTTTACTTTATTTCTTATACTTTAATATAGTTAATTATTAAAGACTCCTTAAGATATTATAAGAATAGGGCCTCTTATAATAATTACTTAACTTTACTTAAAGCTTCTTCTTAATAAGAACGGCTAGACTTCTCTTTAATAAAGAGAAATTAAAACTATTTAACCTTTAGATAGGTATTTCTTAGGAGTTATTACTCTTATTAATCCTTTTCCTATTTTATATAACTATATTATATAAATAGCTCGAGTACTCCTTAAGAATAATAATAATTAGATTTATAGATAATATAAATATCGCGAGTATAAGTAAATTATTAAAGTAAATAGTTAAGTAATTAGAATAAGCCTAAAATATTTATTCTTAATAGGCTCTTAAATATAGTATATAATTCGAGTTAAAAAAGAGTAAGCTTATTTACTTTATAAAATAGTAAAGTATAATAATATATTACCTTTATTTTAAGCTAATAATAATTACACTTATATAATTAACTAAACTCTTAAGAATTTAAGTCTATAAAAAACTTAAATAGTGCGCCTATTTAAAGGAACTCTAAGTAAAGCTTATAAAGTAAACTAAAGCCCTAATAAGAATTATAGTATTAATATAGGGCTACTTACTTTAAAGGGCTAAAGAAGTTTATATTAAAGTTATTTACTCCTTAATAGTATATAGGGCTATTACTTATTATATAATAACTTTAAGTAAGGGAAAGTTAAGAAGTATAACTTATTAACTTATAATTAGCTAAATATAATATCTTAAAGTTATTATTAAAGCCTATAAGGTAATATTAATATATTACTTTAAAGCTAAGGTAGATATTTTATTACTTAACCTCTATTTTAATTAGAGGGTTAATAAATCCCTTTAGCGCCTAAAAGAAAATAAGATTATATTAGTAATTTATTAAGCTATAAGTTAAGTAATAGTAATTATTAAAAATAAATAAGGCTAATAATAAAAGTATAAGAAATTATTAAAAGAGATAATAATAAAAGTATAAAGCTAATTAAGTCTAAAATAGCTATAACTCTAGACCCTATTAAAAACGTATTATCTTAAAGAGGAATAAGTATATAAGTAAAATAAATAAAAAAAGAAAACCCGCTAATATAAAAGATACCTTTATATAATAAATAACTTATTAACCCTTAGTATAAAAATAGCCCTAAAGCGCTATAAAGACTTATTAAAGTATATAAGCTTAATAATTATCTAATTATATATTAATAAGATAGGGCTTAATATCTTCTTCTTTTAGTAATATATACTTATAATAACCTTATTACTTTATAATTATAATAAGGCTAAAGTATAAGGAATAAGGCAAAGGGGCATAAGTATAAGAGGGGTCCTAAGTACTATATATTAATAAGTCGCTTCTATCTTATTAAGAAATTAGTTAAGGAGCGCCTTATTCTTAAAGTAGCCCCCCTTTACCCTAGCTTAAGAAGAAACCCTCTTCCTATAAGATTTAGTCTCTAGATAAAGAGGTTAAATAATACTAAATATTAAGCCCTTCTTTACTTATATCTTTAATACCTAACCGAAAGTATTTAATAACTACCCTCTTATAATTCTAAATCTTTTCTTTTTAGTTACTTACTTAAAGATACCTACCTAAAGGTCGAGGCATAAAGCTACTACCCTTATAGCGAATACTTAATAAGGCTAGTAACCTACCGTTAAGGCTAAGGACCTATCCGACTATAGGGACCTAAAATTGGCGTTATCTAAAGTACTTATAGACCTAGAGACCCCGATAATTATATCCCTACCCGAAGGTATATAACCGCTATCTCGACGGGTAAAGCTTTAGGTAGTCGAGTAATATATCGTATACCTCTAGAGGGCTAAATGCCTATAAGACGAGCTCGTATAGCTAGAGGCCGAAATAACTAAGCGCGGCGGTATTAACCCTAGAGAATCGCGTAAGTATTACTACTCTTACTCCTTTAAATCGGAAAAGGGTAATAGAAGTAAGATTAAGATAAAAAATATCCCTTAACTTTCTTAATTAACTAACGCTAAGAAGCGCCTAGACTAACTATATAACCTTAAAGATACCTTTCGGATTATACCCTACTATTTTAAGAAGGATATTATAAAGATTATATATACTATAAATTATATATATAGTAACTATAAGGCGAGATAGCGCTAATACCTTAACGATTAGTCCCTAGAAGATTAGGAATAATATAATATTAACTAAAGTTACTTTTAAGATTAGACCCTTAAGCTTATTAAGGATATAGCTAATTAAGAGGCGCTATTAACAGTCTAACTTAATTTAGCCTATTAATAAGAAGGCTAGTCCCCTTAAGAGTTTAACTTCTACTTAAATTCCTTAGAAAAGTATTTTAAATATTAAGAGGAAAAGACTTAGACCCTTACCTTCTTTATAAAGTTATTACCGCGGCTATAAGCTTAACTTAACCTTTACTTAATACCTATCTATACTTACTCGAGGGAAGAGGTAATATAAGTTATATAACGCTATTAAGAATTACTCCTAGATATAAAGCGGCTTACTAAGGGCAGTATAACTATTAGTCTACCTATTAGTAAGGCTACTTATAGCTCCTATTGTAAGGTAAGATATATTAGTAGATATTCCTAAGGGTTTTGCTAATAAAATTATAATAAAGCGGGACTAAGCGTAAGGGGCGGAAACTCTTTTAATATTTAGGGAAGAGGAAAAAGCTAAGGATAGGGGTAAGTCTATAGAAGGGGAACTTACCTTACGATAGATATTACTTATTATTATTATAATAAGAAGGGATATTATACTAATAGCTATACTGCCCTATAAAAAATCGATATACTTAAGAAGATTTTACGGTTTAATATACTAAAAGGGGGAAAAGGCTAATTAATAGAGTAATTACTCTTCTTCTAGCCGAGTCCGTAACTATTAGCGAGTTAGTATAAATTACTACGATATTATTAAGGTAAAACCCTATTAAAGTTTTAGTATATTTAAATAGCTATAGGGTAGTCGACCTTATTAATATTTACTTCGCTTAAGAGTAAGGATTACTTTAAGTACTACTATTATATCCTAAGCTCCTTAAACTTAATAATAATAAGGCTAGAGAGTTTAGAGTTTAGTCCGTTTTACTTTTAATATAAGATAGTAAGGGTAGAGAAAAGATAGTTAATTAGTATTATATTAATATTAATAAGCTAATACTAAATAATTAGGTACTTATCTTACTATTAGTTACCTTCTTAATCGATAAACGAATCTACTTAATACCTTAGAAGTAATAATAATAATTTAAGATTTAGAAGGGAGATAGGATTATTAAGAAAGCGCCTAGCTTTTTATAAGATTATAAGAATAAGGCGCGGGTATATATAATTATACTTAACCCGAAACTAATTCCCCTTTTAGATAAAGAGGGTAAATAGGATATATCCGTAGATTTAAGTAACCTCTTAGCTACCCTATACTAATTTTAAGATATCTTTTTTATTATTAAGTTAGATATATTATTATATAAAAAGGGAATTAATTATATAATTAACTTAATATTAAGTAAGGAGCTACCTTTTAGACTAATCTACTTACTCTCTTAAAGGGAGTTAGAGGTATTATAAGAATCGATCTAAAATATAATATAAAAGAAGTAGATTTAGGAATCTAAAAGCTTAATAAGTATACTTATTCTCTTTATACTAAAGAAGGATAGTACTTTACGATTATATATAGATTACTATAAGCTTAATAGGCTTACGGTTAAGAATTATTACTTATTACCCCTTATCTTAAAGATTATTAATTACTATTAAGGGGCTAAGTACTTTTCTAAAATTAATATCTAGAATATATACTATTAGATCTAAATCTAGGAAGGCAATAAGTAAAAAATAGCTTTCTAGACTTATTATAATTACTTTAAATACCTTATCTTACCTTTTAGCCTTATTAACGCATTAATTATATTTTAGAGCTATATCTATTAGGCTCTAGAGGGGCTAGTCGATACGATTTATATAATATATCTTAATAATATCCTTATCTTCTTAAAGACTAAAGAAGAGTATATAGAGTACTTAAAATAAGTACTAAAAAGGCTATAGGCCGCCGAATTATATATTAGCCCGGCTAAATATATATTCTATTAATAGTTAATAAAATTCCTAAGTTATATCCTATCTATCGATAGGGTATTAATAGACCTTCGTTAAGTAGAGATAATTATAAACTAGCCTAAGCCTAAGACCTATTATAACGTTTAGGTCTTTTTAGGATTTTATAACTATTATAAATAGTTTATATATAGATATTCTAGTATAATTATACTATTATTAAACTTACTTAAAGGAAGTAAGAATAAGAGAAAACTAAAGAATATCGACCTAAAGGGTCTTAAAAGAGAGGTATTTTAGTCCCTAAAGGATATATTTTAAAGTATACCGCTCCTTAGATATTTTAATCCTATAAGGTTAACCTATATCGAGATAGACGCGTCTTAATATACTATAGTAAGTATCCTCTTATAGCTAGATAATAAAGGGTAGTACTACCCTATCGTATTTTAGTTAAGGAAATTTATAAGAGTTAAGTTAAATTATAGAATTCCTAATTAAGAACTATTTACTATCGTTAAGTTATTTAAATATTAATAATATTATATTAAAGGCGCTATAAAGAGCGTAGAAGTCCTAACGGACTATTATAACCTTTAAATATTTATAAAGTAGACCTCCCTAAATAGGAGGTAAGTATATTAATATATATATTTAGTACTATTCGATTTTACGATTAAGTATTATATAAGTAAGACGAATTTAGCGGATAGACTATTAAGAATATCTATAAGTAATAGCGAAAAGCTATTATCTATAGAGTTACTATTAGAGCTATAAGTAAAGTTAGCTCTAATAAAAGTAATATATATAAGAGATCCGTAAAGGTTTAATAAGAGTTCTTTATAGGTTAAGTATAACTTAACCTTAAGTTACTTTAAGCCTAGCTAGCGGCCTTTATATAGGGAAAATATATAGGCTTTTAGAGGGCAAAATACTAATAAATTGGGAGTAATCCCTAACCGACTAACTATATAGGCTAAGGAGAGAGCTAGTTATAAATAGCTACTCTTAAGGAAAATTACGAGAGAGGCAGCCTATAGCCTAGCAATCTATACTATAGAGATCCTAGAGTTATTATTAAAGCTACTAAAATACACTTAAGTAATTAACCCGATAATTATTAAGTAAAAGGAGTTAGAGAACCCTTTAATATAAAGGGGTCCTTAATTAGTATAACTAAATAGACTAATTTTATAAAATAGTTATATTATAATACCTCTTAAGGTAGCCTTACGGTAGGAGCTATTATTACTTTATTATAATAATCTATTAGCGGGATACTTTAGCTCTTAATATATATACGATCTATTAATAAGGAACTTTTATTAAGAAAGGATAATAAAAGATATAAAAGAATATATCTAATTATACTTAATATATTAAAGTATTATATTTAGGAGGCATTGCCCTTATAGTACCCTATAGTTATTATTATACCCTATATAACTATAAAAAAAACTATTAATAAACTTTACTATTAATTTACTAAAAGTATAATACGAGGGGCAATTAATAGATATAATATTAATAATCGTAAACCGATATATTAAGTATATACTCTTTATTTTAGTTTTAAAGATAATTATTACTCTAAAGCTAGCGAAGCTTTTCTATTATTAAGTTAAATTAATATATAGTCCTCTAAAAGGCATTATCTTAAATAGAGGGTTACTATTTACTAGTAAGTTTTAATCTAACCTCTATTTTATCTTATAAATAAAGCGTAGATTATCTATAGCGTTTTACCTATAAACTAATAGGCAAATAGAGCAAATAAATTAATCCGTATAGTATTACTTAAGATACTTTATTACTTTAGAATAAACAAATTAAATATCCTTATTATATATTATATAATTTATATATAATAATATAAAGAACGCAATAATAAGACTATTACCTAATAAAGCGCTTATAGGTTACTAACTAAACTTTTATATTAATATTAAGGATAATATTACTTAAAGGGGGGTACTTAAAGTATAAGCGCGAGTTAGTAAATTATAAGAATTATAATAATAACTTAAGGAATATTAAGTAAAAGCTATTAAATTATAAGTAAAATATTATAACTTAAAGTACTAGCTACTTATCCTAAAGGTAGGAAATCTTATAATTGTTTGCAATAAGGGTAGGGATAAAGGTAAGGACTAGTAGAGATACTAGAGCCTTACTATAACGCCCTATCCTACGTAGTGGAAGTTTGGACTGAGCTGCGATCCCTAGTACCGAGGGGTCCGTATAGCTCTAATAGAGAGCTATAGGATAAAGGGGGTGAACTAGAAGGCTTATATAATAAAATATAAGGTACTATAGGATAGTAAAGATTGAATCTAGTTAGAGAATAAAAGACAGGAAGAGAGGGAAGTCTCCCTCTATATATAGCTATCCGTAGCCCCCTTTTTCCGTATTTATAATCGCTTATTAATTAGATTATAAATCTAGATTAATAATAGGATTATAAATCATTACTAATCCAAGCTTATTAATCCTTAAGGAAGATTATTAAGGATTAATAAGCATTAGTAATCACTATTCCTTTTTAGGAAAGTATATTACTAATTGTCGAAATAGGTCTTAAGAACTTTCTATAGACCCTATTTCTTAACACCCCTTCTTAAGCTAGTAATATAGCTATAAAGAGGAATAAGGAGCGTATAGGCGAGGGAAAAACCTTATAGGTTCTAATAGACCCTATAAGTAAAACCTCTATAGGGAATTTATAGAGGGCTAGGCCTCTATAAGCCCTATAAGCTCTAGGAACCTTTGAAAAAGGATTCCTATAAGGGGCTTAGTAAGCCCGTCGGCAAGCATAGCCTTAGTATCTAAATAGGATACTTTAACTAACCCGTTTAGGACCTTTTCCCTATTATAGTGAAATTTTAATAGGGTGTGCTTAGTCCTAGAATGTAGGGTCGGGTTATAGGCGTTTGTAATAGTGCCTTGGTTGTCGCAATAGACTATTATAGGGAGCTCTAGAGGCTGCTGTAGCTCTCTATAGAGGCCCTGAATCCACTGGACTTCTCGGATAGCCTCTGTAAGGCTATCGGATTCAGCCTCTAGGGTCGATAGGGCTATAGTAGAAGCCTTTTTCGCTTTCCAACTAATAGGCCCCTTTCCTAGGGTAAAGAGATAGCCGAAGGTCGATCTAGAGGAATTTTTATCCCCTGCAAAATCGCTATCGTAGTACCCGATAGGCTGAATCGAGGTTTGACCCTTATAGGCTATCGTAAGCCTAAGGGTTCCTTTTAGATACCTAAATAGCCCTTTAGCCGCTATAAGGTGTATCTTATAGGGCTTTTGCATATACTATGAGAGCCACTGTATTGCAAAGGCTATATCAGGCCTAGTAAGCAGCATAAGGTACATTATAGTACCTATAAGGCGTTGAAATAGCTGCCTGTAATAAGGGTCTAAAAGGTCTTCCTTTTCTAGGCCCTTAGCTGCTTGCCGAATAAGGCTAGGCTGAATAGGTACTAAAAGTGGCCTAGCGTCGAGGAGGTCGAAGGCCTGTAGGGCCTTTTCAATATACTGAGACTGATGTAGGAATAGAGCCCTATTAGGCCTATCCCTACTAATTTGAACCCCTAAGAAGAATGAGGCAGGGCCTCTATCTTCTAGCGCGAACCCCTTATTTAGGTCCTTCTTTAGCTTATTGATATAGCTAAGGTTAGGGCCTATAAGTAGGCAATCGTCGACGTAAGTCACTATAAAGGTCTTCTTTATAGGGCTATAATAGATCGCCGGGTCGGAGATTAGAGGTTCGAAGCCTAGAGAGCTAAGTAGGCCCCTAAGGGCCTCTTGCCATTCTCTAGGGCCTTGCTTAAGGCCGTATAGCGCCTTTTTAAGCTGAATTACCTGCTGGGTCGAGGGGCTATAGCCTAATTCGGCTAACTTAGCCCTAATAGAAGGTCTAGCTTCGATATAGCTAGTAAAGCCTTCTGGAATAGCTAGGTAAATAGTCTCTTTTAGGGACCCGTTAAGGAAGGCCCCTATAAAATCGACTTGCTCTACTTCCTAATTATAGGAAGCCGCTAGGGCTAGTAAAACCCGCTAAGTAGGGGGTATACTAGTTGAGGCGAAGGTCTCGAGGTAGTCTAGACCTTCTATTTGCATAAACCCCTTAGCTACTAACCTAGCCTTATATTTTAGAGGGTTATTTTGCGAATCCCTCTTAAGCTTTAAGACTAGGCGGCTCTTTAATACCTTTCTTCCTTTAATAGTCTTTAAAGGGAGAAAATAGAAGGTATTAGAAAGGATAAGCTGTTCGAATTCATCGAATATAGCTCTTAGCCACTTATCCTTATAGGGGTCTTTTAGGACCTCTTTCTACGAAGAAGGTTCTTTCGAAAGGTCCTCTTTTGCCCTATAGCATAGGCCCCTAATTAGGTAGCCTATATCGAGATCCATTGGATCCGAATTAGGGCTCGATAGGTCACCTATTAGGTCCGGGTTAGGACCTGTTAGGCTAGGGGTCAATAGGTCTCTAGGCTCTCGAGGTCCTACTTCAGATCCTATAGTCCTTATAGGCACTATATCGGACCCTATAGGGCTCCTAGGCTCTAGAAGAGACGAATCTTCCTGCCTGTCTGTAGGTGACTTTATAGGTGACTTTATAAGTGACCTATCTTTCTCGTACTGACCTTCTAGGTCTCGACCTTTTAGGTCTTTAAGACCTAGAGGATTTTCTTCCCCTTCTAAAGATAGGGGGGTTATAGAGTCACTAGGCCCCGTAGGGTCTCTAGTTATAGGGTTATCTTTTGGCCCTATAGGGGTTCGGCTTAGGCCCGTAGAGATAGGGCCTACCCCTTCTATAACCTTAAGGAAGCTAGTCTTAATTACTAGCCTCTTAGAAGGCAGATATACCAAATAGGTATTTAATCCTAGGGTTGCTAGGAGCCTTCCGGGCAGGGTCTTAGGCGCTAATTTAGCTGCCTTAGGCCGCTGTTCAGGGGGTATTAAGACCTCGCAATAAGCCCCTATAGCCCTATAAGGTGTAAAATTAGGTCTATAGGACCTATTTTCAGGGCTTAGCTCTGCTAATAGCAGTTGCTTAGGGGTTAAGTCTCTATTAGAGACCGCCGAGCAGTTAATTAGGGATAAAATAGCAGGCAAAATAAAGCACTAAAGGTTATAGGGCAGGTTTGACTACTGTAAGGTTGCCCTTAGCCGGTCTAATAGAACCCTAATTGACCTTTCTGCTAGCCCGTTTTGCTCGTGAATATAGGGGCTTGAGGTACTAAAGGAAATGCCTTTAGTAGCTAGCCACTGTTTGAGGTCTTCTGTAATCTCAGTGCCCCTATTAAAATGCAGCCTGCTAGGATAGCGGCTATAGCTAGTCTTAAGGCTTTTAAAAAAGCCCTTAATAGCTATAGCTAGGGTTTGACCTTCTTTATTAGGAAGCTCAAAGACCCACTTATACCTAGTCTTTCTATCTACTAATAGAAGGCAGACTGCCCTTCTATTATAAGGGATAGGGCTGATTTTAAAGGTATCCCCTTCTAGAACGTCTAGAGCTCTAGGGGGGTCCTCTATAGGGCTCCTATTAGGAGACCTTAGAGGGTTAGCCTGTATGCAGGCTAGGCATTTGAAATCTTTATCCCTTATAGGGGAAAAATCGGGCATCCCTATAGCTAGCTTAGAGGTCTTTTTTAGTAGCTTAAGGCCTAGGTGTCCTAGCCTAATATGCCACAGACCTGCTAACTCAAGAAGTTCTTAATAGCTAGCTGCCTTTATAGGGGAAATAGGGCTATTCGTAGCCTCTATTAGCTCGAGAGGAATAGGGTCAGGCTCTATAGGCTCTTCTGACCTTATAACCTCTATAGGCTCTGTATCTCTGTCTGGGTCTATAGCCCTTATAGGGCTAGAAGACCTAGAGCTACTAGAGCTATAGGGGTTGATTTCCTCTATTTTGTCGATTTCGTCGATTTCGTCGATTTCGTCTTTCTAGGTAGGGGCCTTAGAGGGAATTTGCACCTCTATAGGATAGCTATAATTATAGCTAATATGTGCTGCATTAGGCCCTATAAGCCTAGGGGTAGCGAGCCCCTTTTGCTGTAGAAAGAAGCCGTGCCTTTTGAAGTTTAGAAGGCTACAGCAGGCTCTATCTGCTGTAAATAGCAGTTGCCGTATAAGGGCCCCTCCGGATGCGTAATGCCTTATACCACTAACTAGGCTGATTTCTAGTTGAGGTATATATAGGGCTTCTACTAGCTGTAGAGACCTATATTCGGGTGGATTTTGCCGAATTAAGACGGTAAATTCAGCTGTGCCTATTCCTTGGGGGTAAATAGGGCCCCCGCCGGTTAGGATAGGACTTTGTTTCGAATTCTTCCTCGTATAGGGCGTAAAAGAGGTAAATTTAGCCCTATCGTTAACTATATGAGACGTTGAGCCAGTATCATATAGAAGGGCACTTCGAGCTATAGTTGCGTTATAGCTATGTCCCTTATCTAGCCCTATAGGCGGGCTAGGCCCTTTTTCTAGCCTAATTGTACTAGATCCTATAGGCCTAATAGGCTCTATAGGTGGGCTCGGAAGATCGTCGAAGTCTTCTGAATTAGTGAATTCAGAAGGTTCTATAGGGCTATTAACCCCTTCTGAGAGGTTATAGGTCCCTATAAGGAAGGCAGCCTTTTTCTTAGGCTGGTTTCCCTGTGAAGATGCCCTATTAGGGCTCTTCTGACCCCTTCTAGGCTTCTGTGCCTTAGGGTTTTTAGGGTCTAATAGACCCGTAGCTTCCTTAGGGCTCTGAGATACCCTATCCTTAGGGCTTTGCTGGGCCCTATAGGCTGTAGCCTTGGCTACAGAGGAGCTTTTATCCCTCTGTTCCTCTATAAGGTCGGCCATAAGGAACTGTAGGTTAAGGGCTTCTAGGGGGCGCCTAGAGCCTTATTAACCCGAATGCTATAGCGCTAGCGTTCGGCCCACTGTGGAAAGACCCCCTTAAGGGCTTCTAGGTACTGATTAGCCTAATCGATAGGGGCTATCTGTACGTTAGCTAGGGCTAGCCTAGCTAGTAGGTTGTTAAAGTGGGCGTTAAAGGCCTGTAGAGAGCCTGTAAAGGCCCTATAGGATAGGGCGTGAAATTCCGAGTATAGGTAGCCTCGTTGAATTTCGCTACTATGCGAATATTGTTTGATAAGCAGCTTATAGGCGTCTTCGGGATTCCTTTGCCAGGTTATAGCAGCCTGCGGACCTTCTGAACAGCTATCTCTTAGTAGTATAAGAAGGATAGCCTGGTCTGAGTCGGATAGGTCCCTAGCTATAGAGGGTTGGTCGAGAAATAGTGGAATTCCTAGGGCTCTAAATTGAATCCCTAGGGCCTGTTTCCACTGATCGAAATTGCTAGGCCCCGTAAGCCTAGAGCCTTCCGGAAAGGCGTAAACCCTCTTATTTAGCTCTTTAATAACTGTACTATTAAAGGCTACCGATAGAGGGTTAGCTTGTTGAATAGGGGCCTGCGAGCTAGCCGGGTCTCGCATAGGATAATCCTGTTGAATAGGATTCTGTTCGACTTTTTCGACTTTATAGGGGCTAGGCTGCCGATTAGGACCTTCTTTTAGGTCTCTAATAGCCGTAGATAAATCCCCTATAGTGGCTTGCGTAGTGGCCTCGAAGCTCTGAAAGCCACTAATAAGCCGGTCTATAAGGTCCCTCTGTGAGCGAATTTGGGCCTGTAGATCGGTTGAAGGATTAGTGATCTCTTCGGGACCCTGCGCAATAAAATGGCTATCTGAATCCATTTTATAGGTCTTGGGTAGGTCTTAGTATCTTATATATAAAGATAAGCCTTTTCGTATAGCTTAATAAGCTATAGGTTGATTTTGCCTATCGTAGAGGCTAAAATCGGGTTCCTAGGCTAATAGCTCTAGGTCCTAGACTAATGGCCTAGGTATTCGATCGAGGCGTATTCGAGGAGGGCTCGAAGTATAGATCGTATATAGAGCTATAGCTCTATAAGGCGTAATATCGATAGTATCGATAGGCCGGTTAAGCTTAAATAAGCTTAAGTCGAATAGGCTTAATAACCTTAAGTCGAAGGTATAGGAATACTTCGTCTTCTTCCTATAGGATATTAAAGGGCTAAAGGCTAGTCGTTCGATATAATATAAGACTTAGTGAGTCTTATAGTATATTAAGACTTAATTAAAGTCTTAATATATATCGGTCGTCGAGAGGGATAGTATCCCTAAGTTCGATAGGTCTTTCCGGTAAGACCTTTTGCCGATAGTATAGGGTAAAAGGGAAAGAGCTAAGCCGGGCTCATAACCTGTTTGCAATAAGGGTAGGGATAAAGGTAAGGACTAGTAGAGATACTAGAGCCTTACTATAACGCCCTATCCTACGCAGTGGAAGTTTGGACTGAGCTGCGATCCCTAGTACCGAGGGGTCCGTATAGCTCTAATAGAGAGCTATAGGATAAAGGGGGTGAACTAGAAGGCTTATATAATAAAATATAAGGTACTATAGGATAGTAAAGATTGAATCTAGTTAGAGAATAAAAGATAGGAAGAGAGGGAAGTCTCCCTCTATATATAGCTATCCGTAGCCCCCTTTTTCCGTATTTATAATCGCTTATTAATTAGATTATAAATCTAGATTAATAATAGGATTATAAATCATTACTAATCCAAGCTTATTAATCCTTAAGGAAGATTATTAAGGATTAATAAGCATTAGTAATCACTATTCCTTTTTAGGAAAGTATATTACTAATTGTCGAAATAGGTCTTAAGAACCTTCTATAGACCCTATTTCTTAATAATAGTACTTTCGATAAAGAATTTATACCTTAAGGAAGAGAAGAAAAAGCTCTCGCTTAAGTATATTAGGCCGTTTCGAGTACTTTAAACTATTAAAAAATAGGTATATTGCCTTACTCTCCTTAAGAAGTACTTATATATATATAATATATTTTATATTAGCTTACTAAAACCCTAAAAGACGCGCTAGAGTAAATAAGAGAGTAGTAACTTAATGCTAATACCTAACCTTAAAGAAGATAAAGGAGAGTAAGAAGTTTAAGAGATTAAGGACTAAAAGCGCTATAAGGGCGATATCCTTTTCCTAATTAAATAAAAGGGCTAGCTAGCTAAGTATAATTAGTAGGTTAATACTAATAATATAGCGAATAATTAGGATCTTATCCGCGAATTTACTATTATATATATTACTAAACTTTATAAGAGATAAAAGGTTTAATAAGTAAAAATAACCCGCTGCCTAAATACTTAATAGTAAATAGTAAGGTATCCTTAACTAATTCCTTATTAAAACCCTATTAATATATTATAGCTAGAGGACCCCGAGCTATATATAAAATAATAATATAGGATAATTAAGGGGGAATTAGTTAAGCGCGATATATAAAATAGAAAATAAAAATAACTACTTAAATCTAAGCTAAGAAAAGATAAAAAAAAGAATAAAAGAAACTAAACTCCTTATATTTACTTAAGGATCTTAAAGTCCCTTAATTATAGTATTTCCTATGTATAGGGGTAACGGGAACCTTACGAGAAGTCCCCTCCTCTATCCTAATTAGGGTTAGGAAACTAGCGACCGCTAAGTCCTCTAAGTTTAGGCCTTCCTTAGCTACTATAATACTTATAGCTACTTTCGCGAATAATAAGGCGAGATACTAAGAGGTATACCCCTTATCGCTAGCAATTAGGTAGAGTTTTAACCGCCCCTCCTAAGCGTAATACTCCCGCCCTAAAATATTAGTCCTAAAGGGTAGTACTAGATTTAACTAGATCGCTTACTTATATTACTTACCGAAAAATATATAATAAGCGCCTTAAATATCTTAATAAGTTATTAGCGAAAGTATAGCAAGACTATAGGGATAAGGGCGAGTATTTACTATATTAGCCTTCTTAACGTTAGTAATATTAAGCTCCTTCCGGTATATCTATTTAGCTATAGTAAATACTTTAATAAAGTATTAAGTAATAACTATAAGTCCCTAACGATTTATCTCCTTAAGGAGAAATATACTATTATTATTATTATTAAGATTATTAAGGTTAAGGCCTATCTTAAGCTCGCTAATCTCCTATATAGCTTTAAGTATAATAACTATATTAATATAATTACCGGTTATAGCGGGAGCTACTTATATAGCGATTTATAAGCGATAAGCGATATAATAGGATCTAAGAGTAATAAACCTACTTATAACTATCGTTTTAGCCATTATACTATTTATAATAAGTTAATATAACCCCTAAGAATATATACCTAATTAAGAAGATCTTAGCGGGTTTAGGGTTAAACCCCTTATACTCCTTAAGGGTAAAGCGGAAATAATATATATACTAAAGCTCCCGAGGAGCTAAGCTAATAGCCCTAATTAAGCGCGCCTTAACCTTTAAGCGTAAACGCTACGAAACTATAGCGCGCTATATAGGAGTTATTAATATTACGCCCTCTCTAATTAAGGTAGTATTAGTAGTATCCCCTTTAATTAAGGTAGTATTAATTATCTACTCGTCCTTATTAAGGGCGATCTTATCCCTATTAAACGCCGCCTCCTTATCGATTAAGGTCCCCCTTATAGACCTAAGAGGCGATAGCGTAATAAGCGCGAGAGGGTTAAGGGATTCGTTACGCCCTGCCTATAAGAGCCCCGAGCCCGAAGGCTTAGCGTTATTTACCTCGTTAAGGAAAGGAGATAGGGATAGAGACCTACCTAAGGAATTGCGCTTAGGCGCTAGCTCCTCGCGGGCCTCTTGCCTATTACTCGCCGACCCCTCCCTTAAGGAGCCCGTTAACCGTAATCCTATACGCTTAACCTTCTTAATTAGGGGGGACCCTAAGAGCGAGCGAGTCCCGCTAGGGAGATAATAGTACTTATTAGGCGAGTGGCTAGCGAGTTACGCAAGTAGCTAGTAGTTTAAGAGATATAGCTAGGCTATATTAGGAGTTATCGCTAGTAGTAACTTAAGGGCGAGGTAAGGGAGAATATTAGTAGAGTTATAAACGAATATATAAAGACTTAACGGTAAGTAAAAATTAATTATAGAAAAATTAAAGGAAAAAAAAAGAAAAAAGTTAAGCGTAAGGGAAGAGGTCCCTCTTATAATTAGCTAGGCCCCGCTGACCTATAACCGAATAGTTATTAGTTACTAAGCGATAGTCCCTTACGCAATTATAATATAATAACGCGCTTAATAATAAAGTAATTATATTATTATATACTAGTAATTAATTAATAAAACCTTATTTTTTCCTAAATAACTTTACGATAAGTTAAGAGCTCTATACTATTCCTTAATATAGCCGAGACGTTTATATAAAGGGGGGGATAATTATAAGGAGTAAGGTAAAGGGGTATAAGTATAAGAGGGGTCTTAAGTACCGCGTATTAATAGGTTGCCTCTATTTTATTAAGAAATCGGTTAGGGAGCGCCTTATTCTTAAGGTAGCCCCCTTTTGCCCTAGCTTAAGAGGAAACCCTCCTCCTATAAGATTTAGTCTTTAGATAAAGAGGTTAGATAGTACTAAATACTAAGCCCTTCCTTACTTATATCTTTAATACCTAACTAAAAGTATTTAGTAACTACCCTCTTATATAAGGATACTATTTATTATACAATCCTTTCTTATTTTAAGATTAAAGCTTAATATACCTTATAGCCGCTCTAGCTATAAGATAGTAATAAGGTTAATTTAGCCTTAATAAAGAGAGAAATAATAAAGCCGCTCGCTAGATAATTCCTTATATTAAACTAACTATTATAATTTAACCTTATTAAGGCCCTTTACTTAATTAAACTTAAAGACCTTTACTTAATTAAATTTAAGGAGAATTAAGGGCTAAGGAAATAAGGATTATAAATATAATAAGGATATATAAATATAAGGATATATAAAGAGGTAATACTAAATAAATTAAATTCTTAAGATTAACTTACTTATTTAAGTTAGCCTTAGGCTAAGTAAAAACTATAATATATAAGTAAAGACTTTATAAAGTAATTATTATAAGCCTAACCTAATAACTTATAAACTTACTTACTTCTTTCCCTTTCTTTTAATAGTCTTCTTCTTTAGGCTTAATAAAGAAGTACCCTATTTAAGTAATAAGAGCGCTTAAGTAAAAGAGTAGCTAACTCGCCCTTTCTTAAATAAGAGAGTAATAGCTAGAGTAATAGCACGCTTGCCCTTTCCCTTATTATAATTAAGGGTAAGTATTATAAGGACTATAAAGGGAGCTATAATAAAGGATATAAATAATAAGGCTAATATATTAGCGATAGATACTATAATTAAACCTAAAGTAATAAGAATATTAACTCGAATAGTAATAAGTAGGGTAATAATAAGGGTAGGATTAGAGTTAATAAGAATAATAATAAGGGTATTTTAAGGGGAAAATATAATTAGAATAATAATAGAGCTAGGGTTATTATATAAGGGGGATAAGATAGTAATAATATTAAAGGCTAATATAAGAGCTTTAAGAGTAAGGGTAGATTTAAGCTTTATAATATAAGAAGTAATAAGTATAGAAATAGGTAAAGGCGCGAGGATAGGAGTAAGAGAGGCTAACTTAAAAATAGAGGTATTACTTGCCTTAATACTCTCTTTACCCTTATTTTCGCTATTACTAGCGGCTTCTTTATCGCTATTATCGCTATTAATAAGAATAGGGATAAGATAGCTATATATAATAATAAAGGAGAGAGTAGCTCGAGCTCGAGCCGCGGCTATATTAAGGGTAATATAAAGAGGAAGAGTAAGGTAAGTTATAGATATAAAAGTAAATATAATGTAAAAATAATTAACTAAAAGGTAGAGGTTTAATATAATTTTAAAGTATATCTAATTAAGGGTTTAAACTTAACTTAAAAGAAGAGTAAAGCTAATAAGGGCCTAATAAATAATAGCAACCTTATTATTAAGGTATTAAAGTAATTATATTTAAATAGAGATATCTTTTTCTACTTAACTTAAAGTTAGGGTAAGGGCGGTAATACTAAGAGTATACTTAATAACTTAAGTAATAATACTTTAGCTTATAAGGGCTAATTATATAACTTTAAGAAATTAAGATAAGGGTTAATAATATTAATAAAACGAATTAAAAATAATAAACCTTTAGATTTAAGGAATTAACCCCCCCTTTAATATCTTTCTTTTAATAATATTTAATAAAAGTATAATATACCTCTATACTTATAGTTAATATAAGTTAATATATTTAATTAGCCTTAGCGTAACTAAAATAAGATTTAATAAAAATAATTAGTATAGAATTAGCTTATAGCTAATAGAGGATAAGGAATAAAGTTAAGAAGCTAAAGGAATAACTTATAGAGTTAATTCTAATAGCGCGACTATCTTACGCTCTTAAATATATAATAGATATAAGTAAAATAAGTAATAATATACTTAAAGCCTACTTTAGGCATAAGGTTAGTTATAATAGACTTAACGTTAATTATAATTAAGATTAAGGTAAGAATAAAGGGTATAAAGTATTATTAAGGTTATAATATTAAGGTAAAAGTATATAATAAAAGGAAGAGGGCAAAAATTAATAATAATAAGCTATAGAGGTATTAATATTAAGAACTACTAAAATAATAAGGGATATAATAAGCTTAAGTAATAATAAAGTAATAAAATAGGCCTACTATAGACTTAAGGGACGAAAAATAAAGGCATAAGGGTAAGCGAGACTTATTAAGCGAGGCGATTAATAATAAAGAAAGAGAAAGGAAAGAAAAAGAAAGGAAGGAATAGGGGCGGTAGCTATAAGCGCGGGGCTATAGGGGGTAAGGCAATAAGGGTATAGGGCGTATATAATACGCTAGAGTTATATAACCCTAATAGTAATAAGTAATAAGGGGGCAAATATTAATATAGGAAGGCGCTAGTATTATATATAAAGTAGAATAGCTATAAACTTATAGTAAGAATAAAGGTAAGGGATATAAGGGGTTTTTTATTAAGCGCTTTAGTTTTTCTTACTTAAATTATAATTATAGGCCTAGAAGCTTTATTAAGCTATTAATATATAAATAATAAATAAAATAGCCTTATAGAGCCTTCTAAATTTATTAATTTAAAGAATTTTAATAATCTTTTAAGCCTATTTATAGAGCTTATTAGGCCTATAAGATTTAGTATAATTAAGTTAAAAAAAGGGCTTAACTTGCCTATAGGGTTAAATAAAGGATATAATTATAATATAATTATAGCTTAAAGCGCCCTTTTATATAATATTAGCTTAATATTTTATATAATTAATAATAAGGCTAAATTTACTTCTTTTATATTTTATATAAGGAAGAATTTAAAATAAAGCCCTATCTTAATTAATAAGGGCCCTATTTACCCTTAAGGAATAAGTATAATTAAATTTACTATCTTAATTTAATAAAATCTACTTAAATATAAGTCTTTATAATTAATAAAAGCCTTATATATACCTTAATTAAAAATTAGCCTAATTAATAATATATAGTATTATATATCTAGAAGGGCCCTTATATAATAATTACTATTTATAGTAAATAGAGCTTATTATAGCCTTTTAAACTTTAAAAAGTACGGCTTCTTTTTATAATAAAAGGGGCTTATTACCTTTAAGCTTATAAAGCTTAATATAATATATATTAACTATAATTATAATTATCTTATAGAAGTATAAATTCCCTTTAAGGCCCCTACTTAAAAAGATAAAATCGATAAAATAGAGGAAATTAACCCTTATAGCTTTAATAGCTTTAAGTCCTCTAGCCCTATAAGGACTATAAACTTAAATAGAAATATAAAGCCTATAAAGACTATAAGGTTAAAAGAGCTTATAGAGCTTAACCCTATTCCTCTTAAGTTAATAAAAGCTATAAATAGCCCTATTTCCCTTATAAAAGTAATTAGCTATTAAAAACTTCTTAAGTTAATAAGTCTATAATATATTAGATTAAGGTACTTAAGCTTAAAGTTATTAAAAAAGACCTTTAAGCTAATTATAAGAATACTTAATTTTTCCCCTATAAGGGATAAAGATTTTAAATACCTAGCCTATATATAAGCTAACCCTTTAAGGTTTCTTAATAAAAACCCTATAAAAGACCCCCTTAAAGCTCTAAATATTCTAAAAGGGGATACTTTTAAAATTAGCCCTATCCCTTATAATAAAAAGGCAGTCTGCTTTCTATTAGTAAATAGAAAGATTAAGTATAAGTAAGTTTTTAAGCTTTTTAATAAGGAAGGTTAAACCCTAATTATAGCTATTAAGGGCCTTTTTAAAAGCCTTAAGACTAATTATAGCCGCTATCTTAATAGGCTATATTTTAATAAGGGCATTAAGATTATAAAAGACCTTAAATAATAACTAGCTATTAAAGGTATTTCCTTTAATACTTTAAGCCCTTATATTTATAAGTAAAATAGGCTAATAAAAAGGTTAATTAAAGTTTTATTAAATTAGCTAAGGGTAACCTTATAATAGTTAAACTTACCTTATAACTTTTAATACTTTATCTTACTTATTATTTTATCCTTAATTAATTATTTAATAATCTTTAATAAAGACTTAACTCTTAAGTAATTATTATTAATAAAGCTAAGCCCTAAAAATAAGTCCTATAGACTTAATTTTATATCTTATAGGGCTATAAGGGCTTATTATAAAGTCTTAATACCCCCTAAATAATAACTTAAAGTAGCTAAATTAGCGCTTAAAACCCTACCTAAAAGGCTCTTAATAACTTTAGGATCGAATACCTATTTAATATATTTACCTTTTAAAAGGTTAATAATAAAGACTAACTTTCTTAAAGTTATAAAAGGGGTAGGCCCTATTTTTATAGGCCTAAGCTAGACCCTTATAGGGCTAAAAGATAACCCTATAATTAAAGACCCTATAGGGCTTAATAATTCTATAACCCCCTTATCTTTAAAAGGGGAAGAAAATCCTTTAGGTCTTAAAGACTTAAAAGGTTAATATAAAAAAGATAAGTTACTTATAAAATTACTTATAGATAGGTAAGAAAATTTAT
This sequence comes from Tolypocladium guangdongense, assembly GCA_022114105.1. Lineage (NCBI taxonomy): Eukaryota > Fungi > Ascomycota > Sordariomycetes > Hypocreales > Ophiocordycipitaceae > Tolypocladium > Tolypocladium guangdongense. Next base: position 3,413,150 of record NRQP01000004.1, on the reverse strand, counting down.
CTCTTTTAGAGCTTAAGAGCCCTATAAGATTTAATATAATACTTATAAAGACTATAAGATCTAAAGTAAGACTTTAAGAGCTTAAAAACTTATTAACTCCTAGCTTAATAAGCCTTAACCTAAACTTAATAGGTAACCTATTAAGTCCTAATTTAGATTTAATAAATTTTAATATAAGTTACTTAATTAAGGGCTTATACTATAAGGTAAAAGAAGACTTTTCGAAAGAGCCTTCTTTATAAAAAGAGGTCTTAAAAGACCCCTATAAGGATAAGTAATTAAGAGCTATATTTAATAAATTTAAATAGCTTATCCTTTTTAATACTTTTTATTTTCTCCCTTTAAAGACTATTAAAGGAAAAAAAGTATTAAAGAGCCGCTTAATCTTAAAGCTTAAGAGGGATTCGTAAAATAACCCTTTAAAATATAAAGTTAAGTTAATAGCTAAGGGGTTTATATAAATAGAAGGCCTAGATTACCTTAAGACCTTTACTTTAATTAATATACCCCCTACTTAGCGGGTTTTATTAGCCCTAATAGCTTCTTATAATTAAGAAGTAAAGTAAGTTAATTTTATAGGAGCCTTCTTTAATAAGTCCCTAAAAAAGACTATTTACTTAACTATTCTAAAAGGCTTTATTAACTATATTAAAGCTAGACCTTTTATTAAGGCTAAGTTAGCCGAATTAAGTTATAGCCCCTCGACTTAATAAGTAATTTAGCTTAAAAAGGCACTATACGGCCTTAAGTAAGGCCTTAAAGAATAATAAGAAGCCCTTAAAGGCTTACTTAACTCTTTAGGCTTTAAACCTTTAATCTTTAACCTAGCGATTTACTATAGTTTTATAAAGAAGACTTTTATAATAACTTATATTAATAATTACTTACTTATAGGCCCTAACCTTAATTATATTAATAAGCTAAAGAGGGACTTAAATAAGGGGTTTATACTAGAAGATAGAGGCCTTACCTTATTCTTCTTAAGGGTTTAAATTAATAAGGATAGGCTTAATAAGGCCCTATTCCTATATTAGTCTTAATATATCGAAAAGGCTCTATAAGTCTTTAACCTCTTTAACGTTAAGCTACTTTTAGTGCCTATTTAGCTTAGCCTTATTTAATAAATAGCTAAGGGCTTAGAAAAGGAAAACCTTTTAGACCCTTATTATAAATAATTATTTTAATGCCTTATAAGTATTATAATATACCTTATACTACTTATTAAGCTTAATATAGCCTTTATAATATAGTAGCTCTTATAATATATATAAAAGCCCTATAAGATATACTTTATAATAGCTAAGGGGCTATTTAAGTATCTAAAAGGAACTTTTAGGCTTATTATAGCCTATAAGGGTTAAATCTTAATTTAGTCTATTAGATATTATAATAGCGATTTTATAAGGGATAAAAATTCCTTTAGATTAACTTTTAGCTATCTCTTTACCCTAAGAAAAGGGCTTATTAATTAGAAAGCGAAAAAGGCTTTTATTATAGCCCTATTAACCCTAAAGGCTAAATCCGATAGCCTTATAAAGGCTATCCGAAAAGTTTAGTAAATTTAAGGCCTCTATAGAGAGCTATAATAGCCTCTAGAGTTTCTTATAACAGTCTATTATAATAACTAAGGTATTATTATAAACACTTATAACCCGACCCTATATTTTAAGACTAAGTATACCCTATTAAAATTCTATTATAATAAGGAAAAGGTCTTAAATGGGTTAATTAAAGTATCTTATTTAAATACTAAAGCTATACTTACCGATAGGCTTATTAAGCCCCTTATAGGAACCCCTTTTAAAAGTTCCTAGAGCTTATAGAGCTTATAGAGGCCTAGCCCTCTATAAATTCCTTATAGAGGTTTTACTTATAGGGTCTATTAGAGCCTATAAGGTTTTTTTCTTACTTATATACTCTTTATTCCTCTTTATAGCTATATTACTAACTTAAGAAGGGGTATTAAGAAATAAGGTTTATAGAAGGTTCTTAAGACCTATTTCGATAATTAATAATATACTTTCCTAAATAAGAATAATAATTACTAATACTTATTAATTCTTAATAATCTTCCTTAAGGATTAATAAGCTTAGATTAATAATAATTTATAATCTTATTATTAATCTAGATTTATAATTTAATTAATAAGCGATTATAAATATAGAAAAAGGGAGCTACGGATAGCTATATATAGAGGAAGACTTCTCTCTCTTCCTATCTTTTATTCTCTAACTAAATTTAATCCTTACTATCCTATAGTACCTTATATCTTGTTATATAAGCCTTTTAATTTACCTCCTCTATCTTATAGCTCTCTATTAGAGCTATACGATAGCCCTTTAGTACTAGAAATCGCAGCTCAGTCTAAACTTCTACTATATAAGATAAGGCGTTATAGTAAGGCTCTAGTATCTCTACTAGACCTTACCTTTATCCCTACCCTTATTATAAACACTTACTATTTTATAGTATCTTATATCTTATTATATAAGCCTTTTAGTTTACTCCCTTAATATTAAGGATCGTAGCTTAAAGTCTAAACTTTTACTATATAGGATAGGGTGTTATAATAAGGCTTTAATATCTCTATTAGTTCTTACTCTTATCCTTACCCTTATTATAAATAAATACTATACGATAATAAGATATAAGTTTTCCTAAAGCCCTTTAAGTTTTTTTTATATTAATTAATAAAAGATCTAGAGTTCTTAGAAACTAGTTAGTATAATAAACTTCTTCTTCTTCTTCTTCTTCTTTAAGACTTTCGTGCTTATACTTATCGATAGTTTCTTCTTAATTAGTAATCGCGGACGCGCTGTCGCTGCATCCGGAAACGGCGGCCTTCCCGATCGGGTATGGCGCTCCGTCAGATTCGCGTCCTCGCACGGCCCCGCCGCGCGCGCCGTATAAATAGCGCCCCTCCTCTCCGACGTCCCCTTTCTTGTACTTCTCGACTTTCTCCCTCTCCCACATCGCCTTCGCTCGGTCCCTGCCTCCTCATTTCCTTCGCTCTCCCCCTGGCCCCCTTCATCCTGCAGCTCGCCAGCATCACCCACGCTCTGATCCCCGTTTCCCCAAGATGGATGCCTTGTCCTTGCCCTGTTCGGCGTCCCTCAGCTGCGTGCCGTCGCCCACATCGCGCAGCAATACTGGTTTCGCAGTTCATTCACCCGAGCCCTCGGCCGAGACGTTTCCAGCCTTTACGGTGCATTTCGTCCATGGCAACACTTGACTGGACTCCAGCACCATTGACTCCGGCTCGACCTCGAGCTTCCTCTCTGTTCGGTGCCGCTCAACTCCCGCTTGGTTTTCCTCCTGAGCGGCATCTCACCTCGCCTATCGCCCACCGTCCCCCCCCCTCCCTCGCCCTGTCTGCCAGGGTACCTCCTTTCGCCCGCTGGATCAGAACCCATGCCCACCAGGTTGGCCCCCATTCAACTCGCGAGGCTTGCCCATCCTGACCGGTCACAAAATTGCCGCAGGTATTGATTGCGTCGAATGCCGACACATCCGGAGGCCTCTTCTCGCTTGGCACATCCAGGCGTCTCAGCCTGCAGATCGGAGAACCCCCCTTGGCCACAATCGGACCGAATGCCAGCGCGGCTGCGGCGAGACATGCAGGCGGTCGGTTCCGAAAGCGGCGGATTGACCTCCTGACCGTCTATTTTCGGGCCACATACCACCGGATCCAGGATGCAGCGGGCAGGGGTTGCAAGACCTTGCTGACACGGAGGCCGGCCGATGCGGCTCCCGAAGAGATGACGTGGCCTTGCTGCCTTCGCTCTTGCGATGGCAAGGCAGATCGGGCCCGTGGAAACGACGAGATTCTGCCTTGCCAGGGGCGGTGCCAGAGGCGGAATAAGCAGGGGGAAGGCGCATGCGGACGGATTCGGGAAGGCGTCGCAGGAGGACACGCGTCAACACTGCTTCGGCGAAGCCGCTCTAGGCGACCTCTGGCAACCTCTGGCGACCTCGGGCGACCTTGTGGACCATGAGACCTTGGTCATGGGTCGTGATTCGTGGCGATACGATGTCCTGCGGCCGCTCCCCTTTCCGGGCCTCTCCTCTCTGTCTCGGCAATTGCTTGATTGGCGGAGTTACGAGGGACCGGTAAGCCGACGCCTTGTCCGCCCTCGCCACCCGTCACCCGCGACCCCCGTACCCCCGGGAACCGCATACGACGAAGTGTTTCACGACCGAGCACGTTTCTTGCGAGCCTGCTGGGATGGTGGAGAGGAGGGGAGAGTGGAGGGCCAGGTTCAGGCTCCTTGCCGATGCCGAGGTCGAGTCTGCCTTTCTCCGCGCATGCAAATATATTGCGCTCGTTCCCCGGCGCTGCAGCAGTACGACGATGGACAGCTTGCACGCCAAATGCTCCTGGGAGCTGTTCTTACAACCGTGGGCATCTTCTCTCCACCTCAACATCACGACATCTCCCCACAAGGCGCGTGATGGCAGTCTCCCTCGACCGCCAGATCTTTTACCTCCCTCCTGCGGTGGCGAGTCCCAAGCCTTTGTCCCCGCCGCTGCCGCAGAAGGCGCACGATTCTCAACCCAGCAGCGCTGGGGGGTCGCAAGCCGATGCCATCCTGATTCCAAGCGATGACGAGTTTGATGATCTCGATGGCCGGTCCGATACATCTTTCGAGTCGATCGACAAGCTTCTGCCAGATGCGCGCACCAAGGTTAAATCCGGCTGTGTTACTGGTGCAGGTATGTGCCTGGATCTCGCATTTCTCGGCAGGCCAACATGTTGACAGATCTGAGCAGGCAATCGTGCCAACGCGGCTCCCGATAATAGCGACGCGCCAGAACCTTCAGTTGCCAGTGGGCCTGGCCTGGACGGCGAGTTTGCACACCACCAGCAACGGCGAGGTAGCCTAGAGCCTTCTCCGGAGCCATTTTCCGGCTCCCGTGAGGCTCTGCACGCGACGCGGACCCAACCAGTTCTGGCCGGCTGTGTTGAGTTCGGGCCAGGACAGGCATCCGCAGCCGACGACACTTTGTGCAATGCCGCCGTTCCAGAGGCGGACGCCGCCTCCCTCACCGAACACGGAGCCACACACCATGGCCATGGAACGCAGCACAGTTCTCAGCCGCCCGAAAAGCCATGCGGGACGACGTCGAATCGTGACGGTTCCATATGCCTTGACATCGAGGAGTGGGATCGGCGGTTTCCATTCTCACCCGAGGCGCTCCGGCGGAGGTTGCAAGCCAGACGTGCCGCCGAGAGCGCACTCAACGCTGCAGAAACCGATCAGTCGCACTCTATCTTGGACCATCTTTGTCCGCTTCAGGATCCACGCCGGACCGCCTCCAGTCATGGGGGCGGCAACAGCGATCAGACGAGCAACCCAGAACACCGTCATCCGGTTCCAGACGACAGAGGAGAGCAGTGTGGAGTGTGTCCTGCCGTGCCGCCACGAGCGGATGAGAGCCGGGCACCCACACCCCCACTCCCGGAGCACGAAAGCACCAGCGAGCTCGAACCAGCGGGGGCCGAGCCACGCCTTCGGCCCCAGAGCCCAAGCGGCGCCGCTTCCGGTCGTGGGGTTGATCCACAACAGAGGTTCGGCAACTGCCGCCTCCCTCAACATCACGATCACCGTGACGACAACGGTCAAGCGAGCGACCCAGAACACTGCCATCCTCTCGCTCCGGACGACCAAACCGGCGAGCCCGAACCGGCGGATGCCGAGCCAAGCCTTCCGTCCTATAGCCCAAGCGGCACTGCCTTACGTCGTGGGGTTGATCCACAGCAAAGCTCCGGCAGCTTCGGCCTCTCTCAACATCGTGATCACCATGACGACAGCGATCTGGCGAGTGATGGAGAACGTCATCCTCTCATTCCGGACGACAGAGCAGGATGAGGATAGCCCCCCCCCCCCCCCCCGGCAAGACCGTCGAGCTGCGTCCAAGTCAACCAGCGAGAAGACAACGCAGCAGCAGAGCAACATGGCGCCTGCGGGGATCCTCCTCACCCCCGGCACTAGGACGACGCGTCGGAAGCATGTGTCGTTCGGCCACGACGCGAAGCAAGGCCCTGGAGCAACGAGGGCGAGCAGCACCGAATGGCCCGACGGAGAGCGGGTCGGCCTTCAGCAAAGCAACTGTCGTCGTCGGCGGCGGCGTTACGATGCTGACGACGAGGAGGACTGCTCTCCTATTGCGGGAAGTGACGCCAAGCGAGGCAAAGATGGGGATGTCGTCCAGCCGCCACGAGGGAAGCGCCGCAAGGTAAACACAGCGCCCAAGAGGCAGGCACGTCTTCGCACCTACTCCCCATCGCAACAGGCTCAACAAGGTCCAAAGCGCCGCCAAAGCCAGCGCAGAGTTTCCAACCCGCAATCTTCAGGGGCGTCCGCTCTGGGAGAGGAGACGCCCGAGGCCGCTTTTGCAAGCTTTGAGGAATGGCCACTCGAAGCGGTCCTCAAGCGCGTTTGGGTGGGCGGGGCAGCGACGTTTCAGGTGGAGTTCACGTGGAATCCTTGTACGAATCATGGACGACATGAACGCGCACCAGAAAACCCGCGGCGCAAGTCACCAGCAGGGGGGATCTCTTCGACGGCGCGCACCCTCTCTTCACGGGTTGCTTCCACAACTGAGAAGGTTCAAGGTAACGAGTATTTTAACGTCGAGGAGATTTTGGAGTGGCGAGAGGGAGAAGATGGGCCGGAGTACTTGGTCAAGTGGGCGGGGTATGGGCACAGGCACAATACTTGGGAACCTGCTGCGCATTTCGAGCAGTGTCTTGAGATCCTAGAGCAGTTTCACCAAGAGAAGGGACTGCCTCCACCTTGTATATAGATTTGGGCTGAATTTGATAGTTGGGGTGGTTTGTCATTGCTTGTGAACGGAGCAGAGATTCATGTGCTTCATGTGATGGGCGGTCGATCTTGCGATAGGCATGTGATGTTTGCGGTTGCTCCTTCGGGTTCGATGTTGAGAAAAGACGCGATTGTCGAAGACATGCCGGGTCCAGCCATCCAGCCACGGTGCTGAGCCACTGACGCACACAAGCAGCCTCGCTCATGCCTTGATTGGAAACCAGGATGGATTTTCCTTATGGAGTAACATGGGTAATGCGAACCCACCACGGGACGTCCCGTAGTGGGGTCCTGGAGTCTCAGCTGCTGATATGATTGGCCGTTTAGCTGGTGGTGGGGTTCCGTCAGCCTCAGCTCCCGGCACCCCGCAGAAGAGCAGTGTCATCCTCATCCTTGCTGTGACGACGCCTCGCTCTGCCGCCACTCCGCTGAAATCCGCGCCTTTCGCAGCCGCCTGACCCTACCCCTCTGACAACTCATGACCGACACCGCGTACACGGCCGCCCAAGAGCGGGCTCGAGAGACCCACAGAGCCGGCCTGCAGGCGAAGAAGGACGAGCAGCCGTTGAACACGACGAGGAGCTACGCGGCCAAGCAACGCGAGTGGAGGGCGTGGTGCAGTACGCCCCGCATAGGCCCAGACGGCATCCTCTCGACCTGGCCGGACGGCGAGCTTGTTACGCCGGATAAGCTTGCCGCCTGGCTGAAGGAAGACATCCTCCTACGGCGGGCCAAGGTACCCAAGAAGCGCCGCGGCCACGGCGGCGGCCAACCGCCACTACCGGCCGAGGACCAAGCTGCTCTCCGGGAGGCCGAGGCTCTGGCCACAACGCTGGGCTTGCCACTTGCCGAGGCGGTGCAGATTCTCTCTGACGACCGCGATAGCTATGTACCGCCGGCTAGCATTGCTGCTGCTGCCGCCGCTGGCGATGTGGGGGAAGGGGATCTCTTTACCAAGGGCACGGTAGATGTATACATCGCGGCCGTGATCGAGCTCTGGCGGGTGCAGGTGGCCCACGGCAACAAGAACACTGAGAACCCCCGCAGCGCTACCGTGCGTGGCATTCTCGAGCAGCGTGGCCGCCAGCGCAACCGCCTTAACCGGGCCAGCTTCAAGGACTGCGGCACCGAGGGCATCCAAGCAGGGTACTCGAGTGCTGAGTGGCTAGCAATCCAGGAACACCTACTCCATGGAGCCGCCACTACACCGCAGAACCTCCGGACGCGAGTCGACCTTCTCTTCGGCCATTACTACCTCCTGCGAGGAGAGAACCGCCGGAAACTCGAGCTCGCCGACCTCTCTCTCCTCGACTACCCTGCTGGGGAGGACCCTAGTCCGTGCGGCTGCCTCGTATCGCTTCTGCAAGATGGCAAGATGAACAAGACAGCAAGGAAGGAGTTCATGGGGTCTCTACGCCATAAGGACCCCCTTCTCTGCACGCAAGGCGCCTTGGCACAGCTCCTTTTCTGGCGGTGGCACGTTGCTGGCGAGCCAGCCCCTTCCTTTCGCCGCCGCCAGGATTGGTACCGAATCAAGGTCCTCGTTGGCCAGGACCGCGAGGGCGAGCTCTCTTGCAGCACACAATTGCAAGAGACCTGGCGTGTCTTTGGAGCTGTTGGCCTGACCACAGCAAAGAAGACACATGTACCGCGGCGAGTAGGAGCACAAGAAGCTGAGACCTATGGCACCTCGTTTGCGCAGATATCACAGGCTAGCCGTTGGAACTAGAGCGTGCTCTGCCAGGCGTACCTCACCCACCTACCGAGCCAGTTCATGCGCATCGTTGCCGGATTCTCGAGCACTCCAGGGGACTACTTTCTCCCTCGTGCGGTGACCGAGCCTCCGGCCGCCCTGCGGAGGCAGCTCTGGCCGTGGATCGAAGAGTGGGAGCCTCACTTTGAGGCGCGCGCGCGCCGCCGCCAGTGGGCGCAAGGCGGCCTTGACGAAGACGACCTTGCTGGAGACGGCTTCCTCGAGCTCCTCCGGCGCCTCCGCGTGGTACTCTTACAGGACCTCGCCGTCTTGCAGCCGCGGTTTCCATCCCTGCCTTTCTTCGCTCACGCTCCCTTTTGTGGCGAAGGGTGGGAGGCTTTTGCATATACAGTACAGGCCAGTGTAGCCAATACCATGGAGCCGCCAAGCTTGCTCTCACAACGCGCCCTACCAGAGCTCTCCAGCCTCGTTGAGAGCACTCGCAATGCCATCTTGCACAACAGCCAACAGCTAGCCGGTCACCTAGCCGGCCAGCTCGCTAGCCAGTTCGCCAGCCAGCTCGCCAGCCAGCTCACCAGCCAACTTACCAGTCAGGAGAGGAAGATCCTCGGTACCTTGCTCTCTGGCAAGGTTCCAGCTAAAACCACCGGTTACTTGGAAGGAGAAGGAGGAGGAGCTCCAGGAGCCAGCACCAGCCTAAGCCTCACACCAGGAGTGCCAGGACCGGCACCAGTGCCGGAGCTAGAGCCGCCAGCCGACCAGCCGACAGGAGCGGCACCTCCTGTCGTTGCCCGCCTAGCGAAGATCTTCACGGTCGAAGACGCCTGGCGCGAGTGGAAGGAAGGCCTGGGCGGCCGGCCGGCAGTGCAGGAGCTGGAGGGCAAGTGGGGGAGCCGCTGGCGGCCTGGGAACACCCTCAGGGCTCAATTCTGTCGGCGCAAGGTGATCTGGGATGCGATTTTGGCCCGCGTAGCCAGTGGTAGGAGCGAGGAGGAAGCGGTCGCCGAGGTAGAGCAGCTGCGCGCCGGCCAGAGCCTCAGCCGGCTGGTCGACATCCTCAAGCAACGCAGGCAGCCACGCAGGCGGCAGGAAAGCAGTGGCAACGAGCCAGAGACCCTTAAACACCCCTGAATACAGAGAATTCGAGAGCGCGATCACCCTGGACAGGCCAGACAGGGGCCACTGTAGATAAATTCGCTTATGCACAGGATCTCCGTAATCACACATGTAATTGCTCAGCAAATGATTGCGTACGAATAGACGTGCTAGCGCTATTGGCTTACCTAGTGTCGCGCAAGAGCGCGCCGAGGTCGGTCGTGATGGGCTCCTTGGTGCCGCGGCTCGGCGGGTATACGTTTTTGGAGTGCCTCGCCCTACTGCTCGGGATGGCTTGTTAGGGCAAGCGGAGGTCGGCAGCGGGCATGATGGGCGGCGGGATGGGGGTGTAACAGCCCTGTTCTGGCGCTGGCACGCCCACATGAGGTAGTATCGTGGCCACATGTGGAGCTAATGCAAGCACTTTCAGCCCTCACATTGGATGCCAGCATCGGGGTGCATCCAGCCCACCGCGACAGGCATCGTGGACACGGTCAAGGCGCGCCAGCGTCTTGTACCTGTCTGGGACATCGTATGTGATAATCTGCTCATAGAAACTGATCTAGGTGCCTCAGCCGGTGGTCTCTTGCAGTGTCCATCCGCGGGTGAACTAGCCCGCTTTGTGGAAGCTGCTTGCCTTGGAGTGGGGTTTTCATCGGCGTCCACGTCGCTCAGGAATGCGTAACATACTTCAGTGCCGTGGTACTATCGGAGAGCTCGGGCGAGCTCGACTCGATAGCAAGTGTGTCGATCCACTTGTGAACCCCGCTTCCAGGCTGCAAAACGCCCCAGTCGTTGGCGCCAAGACCGGCTAAGTCCCGCGGTGCGCCCTGGAGAGGCGGATGGGCCTGATGACAACTGGTCCGAACCGGCAGAAGACCACGGAGGATGGTTTGGGCCTCCCGCTGAACCTCTTTAAGCCTGATCGACCTGCCGAGTCAAGCCAGACTGGACGACATGGACGCCAGGTGAGTTTCTTCCGATCTATCGACACAGTTCTCGCTCTACCGACCCTTGCTCTCCACGCCACGGCGGGACACAGCTCTGACCGTCCACGCCTGCATACTTGCAAGGGCTCGGTGAAGCCAAGAGGTTCACAACAACAGGTGTCTCAATCTCCAAAAATGTGCAATGGTGGTAGTAGTGATCAATGTGTTTGCTTTACTGAGGAAGCTCCAAGCTCCCTCAACGAGTGACTGACTAACTAGTATATATACATGATGATTCCTTTGTCCTGGAGGTACTTTTGTACCTGGAACGTGGGATCGTTGGCACGTTCCAACGTTTCAGCCTCAGGCCCCCTCGGGGATCGTTCTCTTCCCCAGACGATCCCGTCCTGATTGGCCCATGATCCCTGATTAAGCGATTGGCTGGCATGTTGCCCCGCGCCATGCCTGCAGCCCTGCGGGCCACCCAAATGGTCAGTCTTAGGATCTATTCCCGGAGTTATGCCGAGACTCATTCAATTTTGAATGTGTCTCAGCTACTGATATGATTGGCCGTTTCGATAGCGGTGGGGTTCCAGCCTCCCAGCAACCCCGGGCCGGCATCCACAGCTCCCGGCACCCCACAGAAGCTTGCACCTGCATGCCCCTGGCTCCTCCAATGCCCATACCTACAGCACAATGCAGCGGCTCGCACCCACGGCATTGTTCGGTTCCCCAACTTGTGGCGCAGCACTCAGCACCCCTCTTGGCTTGGCTGCCACCTTGCCGATGAGCCAAGACTTGTCTAAAATTAGACGTTCGTTGCATGAGGTTGGGCTTTGCGCTCTGGGCGGCGGCTAGCTGCGGTCGGTCGATGGGGTGGTCAGGCTCACCTCCCTATTGGTCAGTCGGCGCAGGAGCCAAATGCGAGGGCGAACCGTGGTCCGTCCATTAGATGAAAATTGTAGGACTCACCATGACTATGGCGCTTAACGATTGGTCGGCACTAGTGGATCCCACTCCTGCCCAGCATCTCAGCATCTCAGCAGCAGACCCGTCCGTCCTGCGGCGACGCTTCGGGAGGGGCTAAGAGATCATCCCGGCACCCTAGGCGCCAGCGCGGCGCTGCCTATCCACCATCGTCCCCAAGGGAGGACATTGAGATGGACAGCACCCCCGCCGCAACGTTTGAGGAATTGCCCCTTGGAGATGCGGTCCTCAGGCGTGTCACAAGGGACGGTTCGCCACCCACTTCCATGGTGCAGTTCACCTGAGATTTTTGCGCAGAGCACGGAGCGGGACACTGCGGAACGGAGAATCAGCGGACCACCGCGAAGAGGCACCGCCCAGCGAGACAGAAGAGCAACGGGACCACGAAGTGCAAGGGCAAGCCGGCTTCAACGTCAAGGAGGGCGAGGTACACGTCAGCGGACGACGCGATGATCCTTCAGCTGAAGGGGCAGGGACTTTCTTGGTCCACGGTCGCCGAGCAGTTCCCGGGCCGCAGTGCCGGGGCTATTCAGGTGAGGTATCAAACCAAGCTCAAAACCGCCGAGGAGTGGGAGGTGGAGGAGATTTGCGGAAGGACAGGCGGGAGGATGGCGGCTGGGAACTGCTTGTGAAGTGGAAGGGCGAAGATGAGACATGGGAGCCTTATGAGAACATGGCGGAGACGAAGGCGCTTGACGAGTATGAGCGTCTTCATGGCGGGTTGTTGTAGATACTGTGGATGCTCTCTGAGGTTTTGCCTTGGTTACGTGAATTCATGACTTGTGTTGGCCCACAGCGCCGAAGCCCATAGCGTCAGGACCCTTCCGGCTCCCCGGCCAACATCGTCGAGATCCTCGCCACAGCAGTGTCGCTCGGTCCGGGATGGACATCACGCGACTAGGTAACACCCTAGCTAGCGCATAGATGGAGACGTCACCACAACAGCAAGAAGACCCGAGGACCCCGTCTCCCCCGGCTGCCTTGTGCGGCGGACATCGCGGCAGTGCGAATACTGAAAATCCAGCCTCTCGTTGCCTGTCACAACTGGTTTCTCGCGCACTCGAGGCCAGCCCAGACACAGACCGAGACCCAGACCCAGACCCAGACCCAGAACCTTTACACGTTTTCACCCAGACATACCTCGACCGCAACTCCAGAGGGACCGGGGGTTGTGGTCGGCAGTGGTGCAGAATACCACTTCGCAAAGCCACGGATGGACGACACGAGGACTCGCTAATCACCCTTTAAGTACAAGCAACATCCGCGCGACCTCGCTGTCGCTTGGCAGCGCTTCCTCGACGACAGACAGCCTGTGGGCGGTGGCCTGCCGCTTGGGGGCATGCCGGTCTGAGCCAGTCGAGCTTGACCCTGATGCTGAGCTGTTGGGGTCGCGTTTTCGCGGCGCCGAGACCGATGGCAACGCTGAAGCGGACGGGGCTGGGGGCCCGGCTCCGAGGCTGTAGTTTTTGTCTGATGCTGCTGACAGCCGCAAAACGCTGCTCGCGCGGCGGGGCGTTTCCGGTGGAGGAGCATCCGAGCGTCTGTTGCGGCTGTCGTAGCCGTTGTACCCGAAGTCGTCTTCCTCTTGGTCGTCGCCGTTGTCCCCGAAGTCGTCCTCTTCTTGGTCGCCGCCGTGATGGCTGTATCTGTTGCTCCAGCGGCGGACAGACGTCTGTCTGCCATGGGGGCTACGCCGGGCGAGGACTGTATCCTGGCTGTTGAAGCCACTGTGGGGGTGTTCGTGGCCCCCGCGCGTCACGGGCTCGATTTGCGGTGGCGTGACACGCGGCGTGCCCTGGGAAATCAAGTCGGACACGGCTTCCAGGCACTGCACGGCTGTCGGCCGCTCAGTGGGCTTCTCACGCAGCATCTGGTTCAGCAGGTGCCGGTGGGTGTGTGAGGGGCCGTAGATGGCCAAGAACTCGGCGTAGGCCGAGATGCAGAGCGCGTAGTCCGCTTCCGTTGACGAGTCGTCCTCATTCGGGAGCTCTTCGAGGTGCTCAAGGCCGACTACACCAAGCGACCAGATATCGACCGGGCTTCGATATCGGACGTGGGCGAGCACCTCGGGAGCGCGGTAGTGAACGGTGCCGGTGCGGACCGTGGACATGGATTCTGCCGATTCTCTGGCCCAGCCAAAGTCGGCTAACGCCACGTCGATGGGGTTGCGAGAGCGGAAGAGGATGTTTAGGGGCTGACAACAACATGGTCAGCAGGGCCGAGGCGCGGGCTCGTCTGCCGCCGGGTCTTGGCTGGTGTAATCATGCTACTGACCTTGAGGTCCCGGTGGGTCACGTCCGCCTTGTGCAAGTAGACGAGGGCCTCAAGGGACTGCTGAAGCACGAGAAGTACTTCATCCCTCCGAAGCCCACACTCCCGGTGTTGGTGCCAGAGCGTGTCGGCACCGAAATACTCCATGATGAGGACAGTGCTGAGGCGCGTTTCTTGAAAAGTATCGACATAGCGGACGACTCGAGGCTGAGAGGGAGGCTTATTGTTAGCTCTTGTTGCAGGGATACTGACAAGACGGGAGGGAAGAGGAAACGGGGAGCACAAACATGGGTCAGCTTCTTCAGCACGCCAATCTCATATGCAAGATTTGGTTCACGGGTGACCCGCTTGCCGGCATAGCGAGCCCAATCCCGGACAGCGTAGAATTCGTTGACGGTGCCATTCCCGCCGCGGCCAAGGATGCGACCCTCGACATACATCTCGGGCTCAGGCAATGCTTCGTCGTCGAGGGTCTCCAGATAGGCGACAGCGGCAGAGTTGGGTAAGCCGCTGCTGGGGGAGGCGGGAGTCAAGGCGCTGGCGGTGGCAAGGGGGTCTGCGGCGAGGTCGATATCAGACAGCTCAGGGACCCGCATACGGCATTCATGGCGGAAAGACTCGAGCTTGGCGCGGAACTCTTCGTGGTGGAAACGGTGATCCTGGACAAAGACATGGAACTTGAAGGAGGGGCCAATCCGGACCAGAATTCTGTGGCCGGCAGGGAGAACCCATCGGAAAGGGCTGCCGGGAGTGCCACGGCGGGTATAGGACGGCTGGCCGTCGTAGGCCACGCTGGTGCCGAGCGTGGAGCTGTCGAGCATGATGACACGATCCTGCTCGTCGAAGCCAAATCTGAGGTGGCGAGCGCTGACATGGCGGCCAGGAACGCCGAGGACTATGTCGGTCGTGGGGGCATCACTGCCCAAGACGAAGTGCTCGCCGAGGCGAGGCGGGTGAGAGAGGGAGAGGACGATGACGGCCTCGTCGTGAAAATCAAAAGTCGATACATGGGCGTCGCCGACCAGGTGGTGGCCGACACGTCCCACGTTGCGGCCTACCAGCTCCGCCTCTGTAACACCGGGCTCGGGTTGGATCGCCAAGATGGCCGAGGATGGCTCAATCACGGCGCCGGAGGAGAGACGATACGCCATGGTGCGCGTCCACGGGCAGGGGCGGTGCTGGGTTCAAGTTTGAAGGTGGGAAAGATGCTGTTGTCGTTTCTGCCGTTGTTGATGCTGTTGTTGATGCTGTTGTTGATGCCAGGAGGGGAGAGAGAGAGGAGAAGAAAACGAGAAAAGCGAGGAGACTCGGGGAATGGAGCAGCCCGACGGCTACCCAAACCGCCGTGCACATTGCATTTCTGGCCGAGGCGGTTGCCTTGGCTGCCTGGAGCAGGCCGCTCGAGGCAGGCCGGCATGCATGGTCGTTGTTGTTTGGTGATTGGGGGATCGGGTTGCGGGTTGGCCTGGGGGCCTGCGGGCGTTGATGGATGGCCCAAATGGTTGGCTGTTGTTGCCCTGCTGGCGAAAAACCAAGCCGCTGCGGCACCCCCTCCCTGGCGCATCCGTAGCCCAAACCTGCCAAACAAAGGCGGGTTGCCGTCTCTGAGCGGCGCGCGTCCGGCGCCAACGTACTCTGCCTGCCCGACGCGTGCATCCTCTCCCACCATCCTCCTCCTCGTCCCCCGCCCCATGCGACATCCAAAACACCGGCCATGGCCCAACCCCGCGACCCATCCGCGCGACCGCCGCGCGGTTTGCATCGTGTGCAGCCCCGCGAGAGCATCATTGACCCCGAAGCCCTTGCCGGGCGATTGAGGTAGGCGCCCGAGGTTTTGCAGCGAGTTCGGGTTTCGGTGTGGTGTGGTATTTGTGTTCTGGTGGTCTCTCCGCTGACGCCCTTGGTGCCCATTCGCCGTTCGCAGAAATCTTCCTCAACGGCCAAGTGTCGAGCTCTATCTTGCCGAAGCAAATGACATGCGGGATGAGCTTGTCTCCCTCGCCGGCCGCCCGACGCGCGATCTGATTTCCATTCCCCCAGACCCAATCAATCCTGCCTGGGACTCGCGTGAGGCTATCGACATGGCGCTAGAGGAGGGTTCGCACTGGACCACAGAGCTTGGCATCTGGATACGCTTTCTTCGCTGGAGGAAATGGAACTTCGATCGCCGGGTGGAGGCCGCGCCCGAATCCAGCAAGCCTCCCCTTCTCGATTCCCATGATATTGACGCCTACGCCTTACACCTCGAGTTCCGCAACTACCTTCTCGACACAGTCGCCATTCCGGAGAAGTACGTATTGGCGTCCTGGAGGAACAGCCGTGAACGCCTTGATACGCTGGAGCCACAGCTGGCTGAGATGCGCGCCGAGAGGGGGCTGCCCGCCGACGACAACCCGCCACCCCCGGCCTTGGTCGCGCTGTGGGCAGACGAGGCGGCAAAGAAGGCAGCAGAGCTCGCCGCACAACCGCCATGTATCCAGCCCGCGAACCGCAGGCCGGCTCCCGGTGAGTCGCCGAGCCCGCCGCCGCCGCGGAAACGTAAGCGGGAGGGAGCTGAGGATCACAGCGACGAGGCTGCTGCCAGAGCGCCGGCTGCGATGGAGCAGCCCGTTGAGCAGCCACCCCCTGCGAAGCGCCGTTCGACTCGGGCGGCTCCGGCGGTGGTTGGACAGCCTGCCGAGCAGCCTCCTGCCAAGCGCCGCTCGACCAAGGCGGCGGCGGCAGTTGCTGAACAGCCTGTCGAGCCGCCGCCCACCAGACGCCGGACGTTCAAGGGAGGCGCTGCGACGGTTGTGGACCCCCCGGCTGCACGGCCTCCTCCGAAGCGCCGGGCGGCGAAGCCGGCGGTGCCGGCGGTGGTAGAAGTACCGCTGAGGAGGAGCAGACGCATCGCGGCGCTGCCCCGGAAGAATTACAAGGGATGAAGCGCCCCAGAAGATATCGTGCGAGAACGAAACTGAAGTAGCTCGAGACACCCGACCTCGAGACACAAACAGCGTCAAGCCGTGGCCACTTCGGGGCGGATGTGGCGCCCTGCCTATCGGTGGCTCCCCAGCTGCGGGACACACGGCTCTCAGGCTCACCGCCTTCCGAGGCACATCGGACCGAGTCGTCGCTGCCGGACACCGCCGCGGGCAGTCCGCAAGCCAGCCCGCCAGACTCGACCCCAAGAGCGCGGCAGCAGCCGACACCTCCAACACCACCACCGCTGTCACCACCGCCACGCCGCACCACGCGACGTTCTTCGCCGCCAGTATGGCCGATCAGGCACGCTGGTGTAGCGAAGACACGACAACAAGGCCGCCCGTCTCGACAGCGCGCTTCTGATGCTAAAGAAGCAAGCATTGGTGCCCAAAGTCCATCGTCCAGCCGACACAAACGACCTTTCCGGCATGGCAAGGCGCGCGCGATGAAGACCCGCGCAAGCCGCAGACTTGCAGGACGTCCGCCCGAGTTTGGCGGAGCTTGAAGCAGGGCGAGGGGTACATGGTTTGTCGCAGGGCGGTCGGATGGCTTTGGCGGAGCGATGGTTTTTGCTTTGGAGAGGGGTTGGTACAGCAGAAGGCACGGCAGGAAGGAACACCCAAGCGCTAACAAGCCATCTACACCTTGGTGCGTTGCTTTCCCTTCCACGCTCGCGCTCTTTCCCAACATGGCTGACCGGGAAGCAGCTGCAGCTCCTGGCACAGCCGCGCCGTCGCGAACACGAGGCCAAAGAGGGGCTTGTACATCAGGGCCAATGCCACGGTGGACAATGTCGGCGGCTTGTCGGAACACAACCTCTTGTTCTCGGAACATGTCTGTTTGTTCTGCAGGACCAGCCTCCCGGTCATATGCAGCGAATCATCTACCCGCCTCCTCAACCCACTTGATGCTGCATGAGATCGAGACGCCCGATCATGTCCACGAGAACAAGAGTTCTCGCTCCTCTTTGCTCCGACCGAGTTTTGGCTGTCGACGGCTCCACGAATCCCCTTGCCAAACGACGCCTCACTGCACTGGACATTTGCGACCCTGCAGGAAGGGCACACCTCCCACTCGGCGTCCTGGAAATCACTCAACAATCCCTTCAGCCTGCAGACACCTAGTGACCTTCTCGTCCACGTACTTAATAGTTGACCCCCAAGTCAAGTTGTGCCCTTGTTTACACACCTATCGGGCACCACCTCGCTCTCCCTCGGTTGCCTTGTCACCCTGCATATGACTCACCTCCAGTTGACCAGTTGACCAACTGTGGGCGGTGGGTGAGAGCAATGCTTTCCCCCTTCTCGGTCGGAGGATGCAGAAAGATGCACGAATCGCGAAAGGCGACGGGCTGGTGTTGCCACCCCCCTTGCTGGAGGAAGGCTCTCGCGCACATGCCCATCGAGTGTGAGCTGGTCCGCGGCCTGCAGAGGAAAACGGTCACTGCCAGCGTAATGGAATGCCTTGAGTCTTGCTGAGGTGCATAAAGAGCCGTCTGCCGGACGCTCAACCTGGTCATCCCACCTCCCTCTCTTCAACACAGTCTCCAGTCTTCAGACCTCTATTGAGTTTGACTCTTTTTTTTTTCGCACTCTCACTTCAAAACCAGCCGCCTTTACGAAAGACAGCACCATGGCTTGTGGCTGCAAGCGCATCACTGCCCCCAAGAAGTACGCGAATTGTACCACATCACCGAAGCACAGGGTCCAGGACGTCACGTTACAGAAGTGCAGTGATGTCGGCGGCTTGAGCTGCACCGGCTACGAGGACGTCAACTTGGGGTTGACCACGGTCCGGACGCCCGGCAGCATCTGTCCTAAATGCTAGGTATGCCATCTAGGGCTTCACGCGTGTGCGCCGCAGTCATGTTGCCTGATGTTTGTGGGTGCTGACAAGAATCTCAGTCGAATCACTTCGAGGGTGATCAGGAGAGGTCCCAGATTCATGGCGGGGCTGGGGGGTGACCGGGGAAGACTTGATGTTGCTGCCTGGTGCTCTGGCTGTGCGATTGGGTGCTGTAGCCGCGGTGTGCCCCTGATTGGGTGTGACAATTCAAGTACCAGGTGTCACTATTCTTGATTATTGAAGCCACCGGCCGCCGTTTGTCTCCGTCCGTGCGTGCCCCTGCAAAAAGGCATAAATTTAACCCTGAGGTGCCCAACCCTTGTGACGCCCAAGCCATCCCTCCTCCTCCCACCAACCGAACCCGAACCTGCCGCCCCACGCTTTCACAGTCATCTCGACGCTTTCGCAGCCCACCATGACCAACAACGGCGAGTATGACGAGTACACAACCATTCGCCATCACTACCAGTACTTCCCCCCGGGAGTGAAGCGCGTCATTGAGTCGGGAACCAGTGCATGGATTGGTGAGGTGGACGATTCCACCGTCTTGAAATATCCCTTGACCGCCGGCGAGGACCTAGAGCGTCTCGAGGCCGAGAGAAAGATCCTGGAAGCCATCCCGCCGCATAAGAACGTCTTGGAGTTCAAAGGCTCTACCGACACGGGAATCTACCTGGAACGCGCCCCGAACGGCACCGTCGCTAAATACATCCTCGAGTCGGGCAAGCCGCTCTCCCTCCAGCAGCGGCTGGCCTGGTGCCGCGAGACCGCCGAGGCAGTCGCCTGGATCCACGCCCACCGCGTCCTCCACTGCGACATCCAACCCACCAACCTGCTCCTCGACAAAGATCTGCATGTCAAGCTCTCCGACTTCCAGGGCAAGCTACTGGCTGAGGACGGCACAGTGCTCGTCGATGGCTGTAGTATGGAGCCCTACCGCTTCTCGCTACCCCGGGACGACTTCCGCGCCGACGTCAAGACGGACCTGTTCGCGCTGGGGTGCACTGTCTACTTCATCCTCCTGGGCCACACCATCTTCCCAGACATTGGCGACAGGGATGAGGAGGCCTGTGAGAAGGTGGAGGAGAGGCTCGCGAAGAAGGAGTGGCCTCGGGAACAGCAGGTATGCAGTGCCGTCACCGTGAAATGCTGGGAGCAGCAGTACGAATCCACGGAGGAGGTGGTTCGGGATCTCGAGGCTATCGAACGGGAACACGGGGGGTCGTCTGCCGCGTCGACGCCGGGCTCGGGGTTTGGCGAGCTGGCAGACGCAGGAGACAACAAGCCGGCAGATGGACCACAGTAGCCTCAGGTCGACACTGTGGGTTGTCTGACAACCTACATGGTGGGGCAGAAGGAGGCTGTTGACTCGGGAGAGGGGACGGGGCGCATTTGTAGACCATATCGCATCTTCTCCACATACCCAAGGCTTGCACAGCCCTGTCGGCCTTGCGGCCTGCCGCGTCCCTCGTGAGTTTGCCCACGAAGTTACAGTACAAGTGCCAGACCAGCGGGCTGCCTAGCCCGTGTTTTCCACTCCTCCTTGTCTGCGAGGGTCCGCCAACCTCTCATGCAATGAGTCACCGAGCCGCCTGAGGTGGTGTGTGATGGGATTCTGCCTGGCTCCCAGGGCCCAGCAACTGCCGACCCGCACGCAGCCCACCACAGCCAATCAAGAAGAGCCACCCTCCATCCTGCGCGACACAACGCCTTGAACCAGTTCCTAAAATTATCAGGCTTGGAGGGGGTGACGTCCCATAAATCTACGCGTTTTACGCAATATTCCGCGACATTCACGCAAGCATGCTGCCTCGCTCATGCCGTGATTGAAAACCAGGATGGATTTACTTGGCATGGGTGATGCGAACCCACCACGGGACGTCCCGTAGTGGGGTCCTGGTCTTGGCACTAACAGCCTTCTTGTTGGCCAGCCTGTCTCCATCGCTCTGCCGAGCCACAATCTCCAACAGCCCATCATGCCATCGGGAGGGATCGGACCCACAGAGGGGCACGCAGCGCAACAGGACATGTTCCGAGAACAAGAACCCGTGTTCACCGCGTTGGTCAGCAGATTACGGGGCAACTTCTCATTCGCGGCAGGATAGATCCTAGTCGGTGTACCAACAGCGCCATGGCTCTTTCCTGAGAGCCTAACCGCTATAATTGCATTAGAAGCACATAGGATATCGGGAACTGGATGCAAGGGGGTCAAAGACAGATGGGTTGTGTATTCCTAATCCCCCGATAGCATTGTGATGAATTGGTGCTTCCCTAACGATACGCTGAAGCAGGAAAATAGAGGTGCGGTTGATCCGTTGCAAGACTCGTGTGAAATGCTATCGTCACCACAGGGATTTGGTTGTCTTCCGGCTCTTCCCCAGTGCCGTCGCACCATATGCACTTGAACCCAGAGGCTGATGTGCAAGAGCCCTTGTAGCGTATGCAGGCTGGCATCTCTGTTCCAAATGAATCGGGAATTGATAGTAAATGCTGGGTGGTCTGAGAGAACAAGTTAGCATATGAATTTTATGCTTGACAAATCGACAAGACAGACGCTCAACTTGTGTAGAGAGAAGCTAGTGAGTGGTTGTGCGATGCCCGACGAACCATTTTGAGAGCGGGATACCCGACGAAACCTTTTTTGAGAGCGGAATGCCCTTTTATAGAACCGATTCCACGCCACCGGCTATTATCGGCTAATAGAGTGGGTTGCACCACGTCATCTGATCCTCAGCCCATTAGCACCCGTTCGTCCTCCCCAAAACACGCTCCAACCACGTCCAGTCTTCCATTTCCAAATTCCCCACCACCCGCGGAATACCAGTGAATTCAAAATGGAGTATCAAACTTGTTCCAAGGTATTTCAAAGCGCTAATGCTCTGCACGAGCATATTGGATTCTTCCAGGTCAGTGCTACGCAGCTTAGTATATTACAGAATCTAACTCGCCGCAGTCCCAAATCTAGTACTATATACGCGAATTATTAAAATATTTAGCACATACGAGTCTGCAATCCAGCGATAGCGGCGGCGACATCGATATCGATAATAGGAGGGACAGTAGCTCAGATAACGACCTAGAAGAAGAAGGAGATAATAAGAACGAGGAGGATGAGGATGGCGGTGACGACTTACATTGCCCGCAATAAGTCTGCGAGCAGAAGGAGGAATTTGTGACTAAGAAAGAACTGAACCGACATTTCGCAACTCGTATTGCTCCCCACTCCGTATTTAAAGAAACATCCGACTAAGAATGCCTATAGATATCCCGTACTACGAGTTCTGTCCGCCATATAACCGTATCTTTCATCGCGCAAGCACATATATTTATCATAAATACAAGAAGGGCAAGAGCGGCCAGAAAGGTTAACGAGTTCTGGGCGAAGACATCCTGCGGCGACGAAAGGCACTCAGAGCGAAGGTGGAAAGAGAGTTAAGAAGGGCAAGGGGTTCGAAAAGACCACACGGTTCAGTCGTAAACTAAAACCATCGTCATAAACGGCACAGAATAGAAGCAGACGGCATTGCCCTTGACGCGGTAAAGAATCCGAACGACAGGCCAGTCAGCTACATTAATGGTATAATGCCACCTCCTTCTATATTTCAAGCTAACCAAATGACAGCAGAACTGGAAGCTACGGGCTCACTCTTGGACTCCGGCATCGAGATATCTTGTGATAACAACGCTATTTCCAACGAGCTTATCGCAGTATCGACAGCTAACATTTTGAGAACCCCGCATAACCATGATCCCCCTAGTTTCTCAATGTCGCTCCTTGGTGCCCCGATTATACAGTTTCCCTGCTTAGCGGCAGACTACGGGTCAAAGGCGCCAATCATATATTCGAATACGGCCCGTAGATCCCATATGCCCTCCATAGATCTGGACATTGG
Organism: Tolypocladium guangdongense; assembly: GCA_022114105.1. Classification (NCBI taxonomy): domain Eukaryota; kingdom Fungi; phylum Ascomycota; class Sordariomycetes; order Hypocreales; family Ophiocordycipitaceae; genus Tolypocladium; species Tolypocladium guangdongense. The sequence goes on along the minus strand of NRQP01000004.1, from coordinate 3,390,624 downwards.
ATCTAAGACACTAGATATATATTTAGGTACGGTTTGGGGGGCAAAGGCGCCGATTATACATTCGGGTATGGCATCTGGTGCAGGGGGGCCGATGATGTATTTATGTATGGTATTTGGTGTAAGGGCGCCGGTTATATATTTAGGGACGGCCTTCGAATCAGCTTCATTTTAAGGTGAAAGCTTAGAGCGAGCATAGCCCAGTAAGGTACTTTAGATTCTATCGAGATACTGTTAACATATGAAATTCACCCCGATGGTTAGGCTCTGCATCTGAGCAATCTTCTGCTCGAAATCATCGCCCCTAGGATATTTCTTTGCTAGCTAGCGTATAAGTTCGTCCTCCGTCGCGAAAACGAAAAATATAACATAACCCCTAACTCTCCTCTAACTCAATCGTGCGTCATAAATAAGCCTGAAATACATATTAGCATATAGGCAAGAGACGTAGTCAGTGGTCATACAAGCCGCCCTTTTCCAGCACAACATCGATAGGCTTGCAATTATTGAGAACGCCGTATGGCATTTCAAGCAAGCCATTGGACGCCCACTAGCCCCCGACAGGAAGCAAATTCGAGCCGGCCTTAAGCACCATATACAAATCTAGACTACACAGTCCAACCGCAACGCCTTTCAGCTCGGGATCTAGTCCGGTCATAAAGGCGTAGAAATGGTTCGATTCGGTGCGATATACTTCGTAAATTCCAAGGCCGGACCTCGGGAAAAGAGCCTCCAGAATATATCGCACACGATAGAAGACGTATTAGATATATCAAGCAGAAGAGGTTTCTTACTCACCCTATCGTCTAAGACGTTTTGTTCGCAGAAGTCGAGACCCTCCATCGACTCGATCGGAAAGCCATTCCTCTGTATCTCTTGGACCCGCTCTCCAATCACCGGATCCTTAGTGGAGTAAACCGCATCCTCCGCAAACAATGTTCGTATATCGGCCGCTGGTAGCGAAGTTATTGGGTCTATGAGCGGGATCAGCACGCTGGAGGTCGTTGCGCGGATATAGTATTCGTGCGGGGTTGCAGGGTAATTTATGGTGGGGTAGATTGATGGAGCCTAACTTTGCCAGACACGTGCCAGAAGTCAAAAGGAAGCTAGGACCAGGCCGAAAAAAAAAAGGGGGCAGTGCTCCGTAGGACAGGGGCATCGTCAGTGGGTTGGCCTGTGCGCCCTGCCCCACGATACCTGCAGCCGACGGACCACTGCCTTTTCCTCCACGCCACGACACACAGGAAGAACACTATCACTAGTTCTGCTCTGCTTGCCTGCTTTCCACCACAGAATCTCATGTTCTGATACACTGCGTCCGGATTTTCTTGCTCATGTCTGTAGTTCTGATGTCAGTGGAGGCAGATTGTGGTTGTGTGGTGGAAGCTGACCTTGGCCATCAAATGCGACAGGTTCAGGATCACCTGCTGTGCCTGTACCCAAATCAGGGGTCACAGGTCTTGGAGTGTCTTCAAGAAGCGGTGGGCAGGACGGCTCTTCTATATTGACGCTGTTGGTACCATCACCAGTCTGTCCGCTAGTCTGGTGGCAGGGGTTCGATGTTGAGCCAGGCATAATGGACGACCTCAAGCAGGCGTATTCAGGAGAGTGGGTCTGTGGTGTGGGAAACGGTTGCAGTACCCGCGGGGACAGGGTGTGATTCTGTGGTCATAGTTGCGAAGTTCTTGTCGAGAAAAAGGCATTCTTATACCTGAGAGAGCAGGTGTTCCAGGAACCCCAACATCGGTTTTTCTCTCATCTATCGTCTTCTTACACACCCACACTTCCTTTCCAGTTGTGGCTGGTTGGGCAGGACAAGGGGGCATGTTGCCTCAAACCAAACTCCATTTGTTGGATGCTGTGATTTTGATCCCCTGCATCTGCCGTTGACAGCCTTCTTGCACACCTTCCCCACGTTCCCATCATGGCCGACTATGCAGGGCAACCGGGTACATTTGCCTTGCCACCATCGGCAACCGAAGCCGGCGGGAGGCACCTGCGGACATGCATGATGAGTGGACACAGATCGTCGTGTCTCTATCGCAGAATGACCTCCTCAAATCAACTTGCATTATTTGACATCTTGACAGCAGCGTCTCAAATGGTCTGCTTGCTGAGAGAACAAGAGGTCATGTTCCGAGCATCAGAGAACAACAACTTGTGTTTCTAGCACGCCATTGTAGCAGGGTTGATCCTAGCCACTAAATAGACCAATCGAAGTATGCAGGAACGTAGAGTAGTGTTTCAATGCGCGTGATGACTGCGGGTTGATCCAGTTGATTGATGAATGGGGATGTCTGGTGCATGTCAGCCAATGCCTGTCAACAAATTCTATCACAAGGAGCAAAAGGTGATGTTCCAAGCATGCTGAAACAAGGATGTGTGTTCCAATGGCCTAACATCGAGCAAATTCTTGGCAGCCAAAGCTGCAGCCAACCAGCTGAGGAGGGGCTTGGCTTGGCAGGAGCCACAAGCATGGACATGCATTCCCCTGGACCACCTTCTCCACGGATGTCTTACACAAGGTAGAAACCAGCTGTGCTCGTCCTGCTGTAGTCCTGCCGCATGGAGAAGGCGGACCGTCGGTCAGGGCAATATTAGTCAAGATGCTAATAATGCACGGGCGATCCTATATCCGCAGGTGTGCCTCGCCAGTTTCGGTTGCTGGGTGGGGCCCTGGCTGAACTGATCATGGCGTTTAATTGGTTAATTAATATGGCAAGGTAAATATACCCAGTTGGCTTGCACGATCGGCCACGATAGGAATGTGGGGGATAGTATATACGAAGACTCGACGGCAAACATAGAGTATCAAAGTCCAACTATCTAACAAACGGGGTTTAGTTTAGGAACTTAACTAGGTTATTTCTAAGCTCATCTGCCGGTAGATATAACAATGCCCCTTTCCCGTCAAGAACTCACCACCACCAATACAACAACATTCACTCTCTATTCATCACTCCATCAACCCGTTTCACCATGGCCACGCTCAATAACACCACCTCGCCAACTCCATTAATCCTAACCTAGGTCTCCGTCCTGGACTTCTTTATCCCCGGCTCTACTCGCATCCTCGCCGCCATTGAGCCGGTTCTAGCTATAAATAGCTCTATTCGCCCCCTACTTCTCTACATTTTGCTGGTGTTCCTGGGCAGACATATCTACAGATATAGTTGGCGAGCCGCGGAAACTCACTTTAGTCCGTCCCCTTACTAGGTTAAAGACGCGTTCTAATAGTTGATAGCTTCGACGGTCTATGTCCAATATTCTAGCGAAGTATACAACATAGTTGATCTCTAGACGGCCTCTTAACCATTCGCTCGCAAAGCTCGGTCATCCCTTGCCCGAGTCGGCTGGAGACGTTTAGTCGTCGTCGACGAAGAGGGGACGCAGAAGAAACCTCTATACTACTCCCCTTAGAACGGGACGTTCTACTTTATCTACAACAAGTATCTATTCTGGTTCCGCTCTATAGAGGAAAAACTCGCCATCCGCACGGAGGAGGTAGTTACGGTCTCGTACTTTAGATCTCCAACGATCCTAAAGCAGTTCTTTAACGACTACCGGGGCGCATACCTAAAGCTAAACAAGAACAAGACAACCATCTTCGAACACTACAGCGGCAAGTGGAAAAGGACGAGTCTGAAGAGCACCAGGCCGGTCTCGACTATTGTCATGAATGAGGAGGTCAAGGAAGGACTTCTACAGGACATCGAAAGCTTCCTAGAACCGAAAGCTCCCACATAGCACGCCAGCCGCGGCATACCCTACCGCAAGGGTTACCTGCTGCATAGGCCTCCCGGGACCGGGAAATCGAGCTTGTGCTTGTCTCTGGCAGGGCGCTTCGACTTGGACGTCTACATCCTCAACATCTCTGCCGCCGACGGCCACTCCCTAGGCGCTCTTTTCGCGGAACTCCCGCCCCGCTATCTCCTCCTTCTGGAAGATATGGACGCCGTTGGCGTAGCGCAACCTCGGCAAGGCGAATCGGACATCACCCAAGCCAAGGAAGATGCCGCCCAGAGTCGCCCCCAACCGCGGGGGAAACTGTCGCTGTCGAACATCCTCAACGCTCTCGACGGGGTATCGGCACAGGAGGGTCGGCTGCTCATGATGACCACGAACCACCTAGGTCGTCTGGATCCGGCGCTCATCCGGGCCGGCCGTGTGGACAAGAAAATCGAGCTGCCGAATGCCGACAAGGACGTGATATTCCGGCTCTTCTGCATGATCTTCAAGAGAGCCAAAGGCGACATCCCAGTTCCGGAGCAGCCGGCCGAAGACGACGGAATGGTGGAAGGGTTTGCGCGTGATTTTGCGGAGGTGGTGCCAGAATGGGAGTTCTCGCCGGCCGAAATACAATCTTACCTGGTGGAACACAGAGGCTCGGCCCGCGAGGCGGTGGAGGAGGCGCAGGAATGGATAGACAGAACCAGGGGGGAGAGGTCGAAGATGGCGAGGGCGGATTCTTTCATAGAGGTTTCGCGCTCGAGCGTGATTAATTAGGGAGTCAGGAGGGAGCACTGCGGGGGAGGATTTCAGACTGCGATTCACTCTTCAATAGGGTCAAAGAGAGGCAATGTACTTAGGGTCTTCAACATCTTATACCCCATCTTTCCTGCGGCTCTATCCCCTTCTCCTGTCCTCGTGTTCCTCTCGGCGCGGCCGTTGCGCGATATTGTCTGTAGCTCTTTGCGATGGATTGACCGTGTCCTCGAACAAATGTATGGCTTCGCGGACTTCGGTGGCTGTGGCTGATCGCGCATCTCGACCACGATCGAGGCCGACGGCACTGCCGCAGCCGCTGTCCTGTGACGAGATAGCTCAACGACCGAGGTCAAACGATTGAAATTGGTAGCAATTGAATCCCCTTCGACGCCAAGAGAACTGAAAGCGACAGAACGTGTAGCATCCAGAAAGGGTAGGTGGGGTCACGGCAGGGTGTTCGGGCTGAACCCCGCACGGCACGACGGAAAGTGGCATCTGCTTCCCCGCAGACTGCAGCAATGCAGCGCTGCAAACCTCCCACTCGACCTTAATACCCAAACACCAAATCACCGCCTTTCCAGGTGAACACGCTTCTAGCTATTGACCAAGCCTTTTCTAGAATGGCCGCCAAGGCCTCCGTCTTTCTCAACGCAAACGGCGAGTAGCAGCCGTCTGTAACACGGCCTACACAGCCAATCTCTTCTGTTATGCTGGACGATCGGGTCAAGGAGGTTCTCCTAGGAAATATCCGCGACTTTCTCGACCCAGCTTCTCGAGAGCAGCACCGCAACCCATACGGGCGATGCTACCTATTTCACGGACCTACCGGAACCGGAAAGACATACTTAGCTCTCGCTATCGCGGGACATTTCGATCTAGATGTCTACATCGTCTGCATGCCCGTCAACGACAGCAACCTAAAGACCTTGCTCGCCCGGGTTCCCACCCCATCCATTATCGTCTTGGAAGATGTCGAGAACGCCAATTCGCAGCCACGCGAAGGAGCCGCCTCTATGTCCGCGCTCGTCGATGCCATCGACAGTGCAGGGGATGGCCATCTAATAATCATGACAACCCGCCACATCGAGCTCGTCGACGGCGCTCTGATGGAACCTAGTCGCGTGGCTGTGAAAGCCGAGTTCGGCCTGGTAGATAAGGAAATGATAGCGGGGCTCTTCCGTTTTGCGTATCAAGACCACGAGGCAACCGGCCTGCTCGCAGAAGAGTTCGCCGCAAAGATCCCGGAGCGGGAATTCAGCCCGGCTGAGTTGATGTCATTTTTCGCGTCGAATTTCTGGTCTCCGGAAGCCGCTACTAGTGGCGTGGAGAAGTGGATGGCGACGGTTAGGGACGAGAGGGAGAAGATGGGGCGCCAGTCGGGCAAATAATATAACGGCCTCAGCCAATTCCCGGGATGAATATTGGGGTGATTCGCGGGCATGGCTGACTATAGGAGGCAATAAGGCGTTATAGGCCGAGGGGTTTCATGGAGGAGCGGTTCTCTAAAGGGTGCCAAGCAGAGCGCATCATATAGCTGGTACTAATGAATGCGAGATGAGCCCAATCCAAACGGCCGCCAGGACTGTAAATATTACGGAGATGTCATCCGGGAAAGCAACAACGATTAAACCACACCGAGACGCCCATCCGAGTCCGCGGATACAACAAACTCTATAACGCCAATACTACTCCCCGTCGTCCCAGATGCAACTCCCGTCCTCGTTCAAATGGTGCCACTTCTGATATTCGTCATTCCAAGTCCAGTATTCTTCAGCCGAGGCCAGCTGTGGCACAGCAGATCCTGAAGACGCTGAGCCCTGCGCGGAGGATCCGGCCGCTCGCCGAGGCGCACTGCGGCGTGCCCGCCCCTTGGCCCGGTCGTGTTTCTTGCGTGGCTGGGAATTCGACGGGGGACTGTGGGATGCCCTGGTTCGCTTCGAACTGGTCTGGCTCTGGCTGAAGCTCGACGCGAAGCTTGTAGCGAAGCTCATGGCAGGTTCGGCACCGAGCGATGTGGACTCCTGGCTAGGCTCTTCGTCCTCTGCACACAGGTACTGTGGAAGAGCCGGCTCCTCGTCGACGTCCCCGGATGCAGCGTAGTCCTCGGTGCCGACAGCTTGTGATCCGGGATAGTCCTCGCAATCCACGAATTCGTCAGTCGACTCGTATTGCTCCGCGACGGCAACTGTGATGTCTGCTTCAGGCGGCGCCTCCACGTCGGACTGGCGTGCTCTTGCGTTCGCCGCCTAGATGAAGCTGTCGCGGTGCCTTTGCGCCGAGTCCCGTGCATTCCTGAATGCCGTGGCTCCTTGAACGAATGTCTCACGACTGTCCGTCATGTTAAAGCCTCTGAGCTTCGTTATGTGGTACTCGGGCCGCCCCCCCCGCGCGGTCGGTGGCGTGACGTGGTGCGCGTATAGCTGGAGTGTGCCCGTGCCGGCGTGGTAGGTCGAGCTGTAGGTGGACGCATTGCCGTCGAAGGCGGGCTCCTCCGCGCCATGGTTCTGCAGGGCGTGCATCGCGCGGGCGCCGATCGCGCCGTCGTGCAATGCCTGTCGAAGAGCAACGTTAGCGCCTCCCCTTGGGGCCTTGGCCTCTAGGAAGAAATTGGGCGCGACAGGAATATCGGCATGCTTTATGGGAATGATCGTTTGGCTTAGGTCATCTCTCACGGCCTTATCGACGTCGCCTAGCCGAGCCCCGTCGAAGAAATCGGGAACCGCTTTAATAGTCGCTCCTCCGGTCATCAAATCGATATTAGTAAAGGGGAGGTTGCCCTCGTTTGGAATATTAGAGTCGCCGGCGATAATCGGAATTATATTACGCATTATAGTGCCTTCGGAAGAGGTCTTATTTTTCTATAGGAAGTTCTTAAACTTAGATTCGGTAAATTGCGATAGTGAAAGTAAGGGTCTGCTTATTGCTAAGGTCTAATGATACTCGTCGAGATTATCCGGTATTAGTATTACGCGGTTGTTAGGAAAGTTATATAATAGAAGGGTATATATTATAGTCGATTATATATTGCTTAAAATCGTTATTATATATTAATAATAGCTTGGTTTTTGAGATACTTGTCGCTTTTATCGATTTTATAGACTTAGTCCGTTAGCTTAAAGATATAGAACGGCGGGAAGCTATAGTATTTATAGCGTCTTTCGGTTCGGGATACTAAGTAAGGAGGTAAGTATCCGTTTTTAGTTATTATGTTATAAGTATTATAGGCATACCCCTCGAAGATAGCGAAGATCTAGGCCGCTATATCTCGTAAACCGTATATAATCGGTAGTGGACACTATAGGTACTGCGGGCCTTAGGGCTAGCTAAGTGCTATTCTGTCGGTCGAGTTCTCGTAATGCGCGATGTGTAAGCTAAACCTTAGATCGGTTATCCTAGAACTCGGGTGGGAAGTTCGACGGCCCGTAAAGTCTACTACTCGACTTAACCTTCTTATTAGGACGGTACTCTTACGAGAAGTCGTCTGCGCGGGCTCTCTTTCGATTTTCCGCGCTCGCTATAAGCAGCTACTTCGCAAGGATCGAGGGAAATCCATGTGGATATTCAGGTCAGGCTCGGGGGCTAGGAATGAGTTGGCCTGTAGGACCTCAGTGTGCGTGGAATGGGAATAATTGGGCTGGAACGCGTTGTTGGTAGGCGTATGACTCATGTGAACGCGTCGCGTGTACAGAAGGCGTCAGCCAACTATTAGCCGCTTTTGTAGGGTACGGTGCGGGGTAATCCGCTCGACGGCTCGGGTCGAAATAGCGCCGAAGGGCGCCTAGTGTAACAAAATTGTCCAAGTCTAAGGACAAGATCCGCTGCTCCCGTTACTAAAGGAAAGATAAGACCGGGTGAGATAAATATATAGGGCCGTTCGCGTTGTTAGCTATATGCAGTGAGGTAGGGCCGCTTTTACGCTTTCTATTATTGCCCTATTTCGAGTATACTTATATAACGGCGTCTAACGCTTAGTAATTAATAGCCTTAGCTTACCTTAATCCGCGTAATTAGTAAAATAATTTCTACGCGCCTTTAGCTGCTTACTTTACTTTATAGTATCGCTTACTATTATATAATAAAGCTATAGATCTCCGATCTTACCGATAAACGGGAAACTACTTATATACCCTTTAGGATATTCTTATTAACGATAAGTATTATATTAACTATAAGATTAGCGTAAGAAGTTTTAACCTTATTTATTTTAGTATAATACTATCTTTCTTTACTTTAGCTATTATTAATTAGGTAGGGACCGATTTTTTATTAAGTAAGGAAGTCGCTATAAAGCTTATATTTATTTAAGATAACCTTAAGGTACTCTAAGGCGAGAAGGAAATATATAAGGCGCTAGATAATAGGGTTAAAATCCCGCGAGTATATTAATTTATATAAGAGTATAATCTCTATATATTAATTATTAATGCCCTTAGCTTATTACTTAAAGATCTACTTAATTATTATAATTAAAGATTCTTATTTAAGACTATTTTACTTATTACTAATTAAATTATCTCTCGAATTTAATATATATATTTAAAGGGCTTCTTTTATTATAATATTAAGCCGGATAACTTCCTAATAGGGGTTAATAAGTAAGAAAATATACTCTATATAATAAATTTTAGCCTTATTAAAGAGTTTTTTAATACTAAGCGTTTAAAGAATATAAGAGGTCTTTTATTAAATAGTATTAAATAATACGTAAGTATTAATAATTATAATAACTATAATAAGTATTTTATTATAATATTACTTATTTACTTATTAATATATAGGAAGAATAATCTTAAAGAGACAACCTAAAGTCTCTTAAATATATTTTTGTATATTTTACTTAAGGCTTATTATTATAATAGGGTCTAAAGGCTATTATAAACGTATTTATAATAAGGATAGGGGTAAAAATAAGGTTTAATAAGAATATTAAGACTTTAATATAATACCCTATCTTATATAATAAAAGTTAGGATTAAGTTATAATTCTTTTTATTATAAGCTATTATATAACTTTAATAAAGAGTTATAAGATAAAAGGGGTAAATTAAAAGGCTTATATAATAAGATATAAAGTATTATAAAATAATAAAGATTAAATTTAATTAGAGAATAAAAAATAAAAAAAAAAGGGAAGTCTCTTTCTTTATATAATTATTTATAGTCTTTTTTTTCTATATTTATAATTTACTTATTAATTAAATTATAAATCTAAATTAATAATAAGATTATAAATTATTATTAATCTTAACTTATTAATTTTTAAAGATTAATAATAAAAATTAATAAGTATTAATAATATTTATATAAGAATAAGAATAAAAGTAAGAATTAATAAAAATACTAAAGCCTTATTATAACGCCTTATCTTATATAATAAAAGTTAAGACTTTAAGTTATAATCTCTTTTATTATAAGTTATTATATAGCTTTAATAAAAAGCTATAAAATAAAGAGAGTAAATTAAAAGGCTTATATAATAAAATATAAAGTATTATAAAATAATAAGGATTAAATCTAATTAAAGAATAAAAGATAAGAAAAAAGGGAAGTCTCTTTTTATATATAATTATTTATAGCCCTTTCCTTTTATATTTATAATTTACTTTAATTATTATTATTATTATTTATACGCTAGTGGCTTAATAAAGCTTCTAGGCCCGCAATTGTAATTCGAGTAGGAAAACCGGAGCGCCCGGTGGAAAACCCCTCGCGTCCCTTACCTTCATTCCCGCTACGGGTTCGTAGCTGTTCCGCTTCGCGTGCAATACTAGCGCCTTCCTACGCTAGTATTTGCCCCCCCATTACCTCTTGCCGCTAGGGTCATGTGACTCTAGCGCGTCACGTGCGCCCTACGCCCTCACCGCCTCGCCCCCCGCAGCCCGCGCCTACAGCTGCCGCCCCCGCTCCTTCCTTTCTTCCTCTTTCCTTTCTCTTTCTTCATCGTCGATCGCCTCGCCCGGTAAGTCTCGCTCGCCCTCGCGCCTTTGTTTTTCGTCCCTCGGGTCTATGGCGGGCCTGCCTCGTTGCTTTATCGCTGCTTAGGCTTGCTGCGTCCCTTGTTGTCCTGGCGGTTCTTGGTGCTGACGCCTCTGCAGCTTGCTATCGCCGATTTTCGCCCTTTTCCTTCCGCCGCACGCTCTTGCCTTGGTGCCACGACCTCGATAACGCTTCGTACCCTTCGTCCCCGCCCCGATCTCGATCATGACCGACGCCGAGTCCGTTGCGACCGACCTCGCGCCCGAGGTGGGCTCCGAGCGCACCGTCGCCTGCTTTGCCTGCGTCCACCGCATGTTCAAGAGCGCGGGACAGTCGCGCTGCTAGAATCAGCTCTGTGGGTTGCCCCTCTGGCTTCCCGGCTTCGTTCCTTGTCCTCTGCTGGCTCTAGGCTAACTCTGCGCTAGCTGTCTCTGCCAAATCTTGCTTCAGTTGCGCCAAGGCCAATCAGACGTGTCGACCCGTGCCGGCCGCAGGCGTGGAGGCGTGCCGTGCTTTTGTTGAGTATTGTCAGAAGAAGGATGCCGAGGGGGGGGTTGACTCCTCGGATCCGGAGGTTTGTCGTTCCTGGTTCGTTTCGCTGGCATTGCTAACCCTTGTCCTAGTTTCTTGAAGTTGCGCGGTTGGCCCTCGCGGGCCGGGGCACTGCTGCTCAGGCTGCTGGGCGCGCCCCCAGCGTCGCCGCCCCTGCCCCGACCTTGGGTCGGGTGGAAGAAGATATCTCCACCCAGACGCAATTGCTCCAACACCTCGACGACGAGGTCGCCGCCGTTCGTCGGGCCCTTACCGGCCTCGCTCCTCTCTCGGGTCAGGTCCAGACCCTCAACCGGACGTGCTCCGAAATCGCATTGAACCTCCGCCTTTTGGTTGATCGTTTTTGCGCCACGTCTGCTTCTGCGTCTGCGACTCGCCCTGCTCCTCCTCTCCGCACTGCCCCGGTGTGGCCGCGGCTCGGGCTCGAGCCGCTCTCTCCTCCGTCACTGTGCACGGCCGTCCTGTCCCTATCCCTGTCGACAGCGATGGTAGCGATGAAGGAGCCGCCAGTGGTGGCGAGGACGAGGGCGAGGAGAGCGTTGAGGCGAGTGACGCCTCCGCCTCTGAGTCGGCCTCTCCTACTCCCGTCCCCGCGCCTTCGCCTGTTTCTGTACCCGCTGCTTCCCGCGTTGTGAAGCCCAAATCCGCCCCCGCTCTCGAGGCTCCTGCACCGGCCCCTAGTGCTGCTGCCGTCTCGTCCCCCTTGCGCGGCAACCCCGGCCCCGTTGCTGCTCCGGTTGCGTCTTCCCCTCAGGATGCCCTCGCCGCCGCTCTCGTTGGCTCCGATCCTGCTCTTGCCGCCGCCCTGCTTGCTGCCGTTCGAGCTGGCATTCCTGTCACTCCGGGTTCGACTGTGGCGCCTGTCGCTGACGTGCCGGCCCCGTTATCTGCGTCCTCCGCCATGGCTCCCCCTGCGGTCCCTACAACGCCTACCCTAGTCGTGGTAAGGGAAAGGGCAAGCGTGCTGCTGCTCCAGCTGCCGCTCCCTCGCCTAAGAAGGGGCGGGTTGGCCGCTCTCCCGCCCAGGCGCTCTCGTCGCTCGGTCAGGGTGCTTCTCTGTTGAGCCCGAAGAAGAAGACCGCTGGAAGAAAGGGAAAGAAGTGAGTGGGTTTGTGAGTTGCTGGGTTGGGCTCGTGGTGGTTGCTTTATGGGGTCTTTGCTTGTGCGTTGTGGTTTCTGCCCGGTCTAGGGCCGACTTGGGTGGGCAAGTTGGTCTTAAGAATTTGATTCGTTTGGTGTTGCCTCTTTGTGTGTCCTTGTGTTTGCGTGTCCCCGTTGTGCTCATAATCCTTGCCTCCCTAGCCCCTGGTTCTCCTCGGGTTCGGTCGAGTGGAGGTCCTCGGGTTCGGTCGAGTGGAGGGCCTTAGCGAGGTCAAATTGTGGTAGCCGGTCTAGCGTGAGGAACCATCTGGCGAGCGGCTCTGCTGTTTCTCTCTTTGCTAGGGCTAACCTGACCTCGCTGCTATCTCGTAGCTGGAGCGGCCGTAGGGCGCGCTGGGCTTCGGTCTTGGGGCAGGAGAGGATCGCGTGGTAGATAGTATCCTCAGCCTCGCCGCAGTCGCAGAGTGGTGAGGTTATCGTGGGCACACGTCGCTGGAAGAGGAAGGCGTTGAGCCCTATCTTGCCAGTACGTAGTTGGATGACTACCGAGCTTATATACTTCGGAAGGTCTTCGTGGCGCCTTAGGGCTGTTTTCGTGCCAAGGGCTGGCAGGTCGTCTGCTGCGTAGAGGTGTCTTCTGTGTTGGCGGGTTTTCTTTTCCTGTTTATCCCACCTGTATGCCCATTCCTCTTTGAGACGATGCGTTTCCAGTGGGGTCCGGAGCCGTGGCTGTTTCGGACCTAGCCAGCTTCGTACCTCTGTTGTTGTCTCTTCTAGTGGTTTCCTATACTTTCGTTGCCTGCCTCGTCTGTTTTTGATGATCGCCGCTACTCGGCCTGTAGCCCGGCGGATTACCGATACGATCCCGTTCTCTTCTAGGCGCTGGAGGGATTTGCTGACCCTCTGATTGAGATAGAGGTCGAGCGGTGGGACGTCTGCCTCGGCTTCGAGGTGGTGTATTGGTGTTGCCTTATAGGCTCCGGTGATGACTCTAAGACACTGTGCTTGGCTGGTCATAAGTTGACGGGCTATGCCTCTTGGCTTTCCCTTGCTTGGGGTCATTGCGTGGTAGGCGATAGCCCCGTACGCTATCGAGGAGCGGATGACTTTGGTGTAGACTTCTCTGGCCCTCTGGAGTGAGCAGCCCCACGTTGATGCTGCGATTCCTGTTAGGGCCCTGGTCTGCCTCGTGAGCTTTGCCTGGAGTTCCTTTAGGTGGGCGCGCCATTTGAGTTTCCTGTGGACCCAGATTCCTAGGAGTCTAGCTGACTGTACAGGCGTGATCGTTGTTGGCCCGAGGCGAAGGCAATGTGTTATCGCGCTCCGTCGTTTTGTAAAGTGGATAAGCTCGCTCTTTCCTGGCTCGAATTGTGCGCCGTACTCGAGAGCCCACTGGGAACAGACGTTCCAGGCTCGTTCTAGTTGCTTAACCGTTTGCTCTGGTGACCTGCCTATACTCGCGATATTCGTATCGTCTGCAAATCCGACCGTTATTGTTCCTGGGGAGTGCTCGAGCCGTCTGTATAGCGTGGCTATATAGAATAGGAAAAGGATCGGTGAGAGTGGTGACCCCTGGGGGACACCCATTTGGAGGTCGAATGGTTCCGATTTCTCTCCGTCGAAGAGAAGTCTAGCCGTTCTCGTTGAGAGGAAGCTTTGGGTGAAGTTAAGTAGCCATTGTGGGAGGCCTTGTTCTTGTAGCGTCTTAAGGAGTCTTCGGTGGTTGACTGTATCGAAGGCCCCTTTTATATCGAGCTGGAGGAACGAGACGATACCGCCCGGGCCCAGGCTGCTTGTACTACTTCTTTGACTAAGAGGATCGCGCTCTCTGTTGAGCGCTTCCTTCTATTGCCCATTTGGCCTTCTGGGAGGAGCCGGTGCTCTTCCGCGGCGGTAGCGAGCTTCTGCGCCACTATCGTTTCAAGGATCTTACCTATCGTATTTAGTAGAGAGATAGGGCGCCATCCTGCCGGGGTTCTATATTGGTCGGGCTTCTTTCCTGGTTTTCGGAGGATAGCTACATTAGCTTGACGGTAGCGTGTCGGGAAATAGCCTAGTCGAAGGCATTGTTGAAAGACGTTAGTTAGAGAGGTTGTAAGCGGGGGGCCACAGGCTTTGAGAAACCCGATTGGGATGCCATCCGGGCCCGATGATTTCCATGATGCGATTTTTGCGAGTGTGTGTTGTACGTCCTCGTGCGTGATCTCTATCGGGATCGGTACGGTCCTCCTGCTGTCTCTTGTTTCTGTAGTTAGGCCTTCGAGGGGTTGCTGTCTTGGGAAGAACCTCTCTGCGAGGAGCTGGGCTTTGTCTTGGAAGGATTCGGCCACGCCTGACCCTTCTACCTCTCGGGATAGTATCGGTAGGTGTGCTGGTTCTGGAGGCTCGCGGCTCCTGAGCCGAGCCCATCTCTCTAGGGCCCATAGCTTAGATGAATCCTTGCTGGCTTCCTCTGTGTATTCCCTCCAGTTTTTCCTTGCTGCTTCTTTTACCTTCCGCTTTTGGCTCGATGCCGCCTCTTGGTAGGTTCTCCACCGCTGCTCCGTTGGGTGCGCTCTATATTGACGGCGTGCTCTTTTAAGCTCCTTGGCTGCCTGTATGACGCTATAGTCCCAGTTATCCCTATAGGTATTATAGTTTTGAGGGCGCTTTGGAACCGCTAGTATTGCGATTTGGTCTAGCGATGAGTGGATATAGTCTAGAGCATTGTCGATTTCCTGGTCTGTTTGTAGGGCCGGTTGCCAGCCTGTGAAGTAGACCGTGGCCTCTGCCTCTGCGAGGTCTGCGTCTACCTGTTTCCATCGGAAGGTACTGGGGCTAGGGGTTATAGCTGACTCGGTGCCGATTAGGAGTATTTGCGGGATATGATCGGAGCCATTAAGGTCTAGGTCGCACCCTCTATAGCGCCCCCTTAGGCTTGGGTGGGACCATGCAAGGTCGAGGGTGCTGTCCCTATCGCCGTGTGCAAATCGTGTGCACTCGCCCTTAGGAGTAAGAAGTTCGAGGCGGAGTCGCTGCATCTCCGCTAGGAGCCAGTCGCTATCTTGTGATTCCCTCTCGTGTTTATCCCATAGAGGGTGGTGGAGGTTAAAGTCTCCTATAAGCGCTAGTGGCGTCTCCGTTGTAAGTTCTTGAAGCCTTTGGAGCGGGCCCGTTTTGGCCGGTGTGTTTGGGGGGGAGTAGACCGAGATAATTCGCATTTCGTTCCGGAAGGTGATCCCACACCAGTCTTCGTGACTATCGGCGTCCACGTTCCTATTTCGTGTCTTTTGTGGATATAGAACGCTGTTCTACCCGCGAAAAGCATTCTATAGGGGGCTCTCGATGGGCATGGAGGGGTGTAGCCTATCGGGGCTGGGCATGGTTCTTGGATTGCGATAATATCGTAGTCGCTACTGTTCCGTAGCGCTAGTCGTATTAGCTCTGTCTTCTTGTTAGTGTTCCAGTATAGGACCTTTAGTTGCATTGTTGTGATGCGAAGAAGTCCTGTGTTCCTGTCGGCGTCGATTCGCTAACGCTTCTTTCCCGTGTAAAGCGCCGGATGTCTCCGTTTGGTCCGTCTGGCCCGTTGATTCTCGGTGTCTTGGAGGGGCGTCCTGGGCCTTTCCTTGTGTTGCGTTTTCTCCCTGCTTCCGGGTCGGGAGGGTTGCTCTGTAGTATAGTTGTCGGTGGTGGGATTGCTGGTGGGGGGTTCCCTTCCGCTGGGTCGTTTCAGCGAATCTTTGGGGTCTATTGGCGTAGTCGCCACGTGCTCGTTCCCATTGCTTTTCCGCTACTGGGCAGGATCGGCTCCATGCCTCGTGGTCTTTGCCGCAGAGGATGCATTTTGGTGGGGCTATGCCTCTTGTTGTCGGGCAGGTCTCTTCCCCTTCCGGGTGCGCACCTGCCGCGCATCGGCCGCATCTGGCTTTCGCCTTGCACTGCTTGGCGATATGGCCGTATTGGAAACAGTTAAAGCACTGTCGCGGCCGAACCGAGTCATCGTAGGGTTCGCAGTTCGCGATCTCCGCGTCGACTATTAGGCCTTGGTCGCAGAGCTTGTTTGCTTCCTCAATGCTTCCTACCCCACTACTATAGTAGTTCTTATAGCGTTTTCGGTTCTCGGTCGTAACGCTCTCGCATTAAGGACTTTGACTTTGTTGATAGTTTCGATTTCGTGGATGAGGTCCTCTCTAGGGCCTAAGGCCCTTGTCGTGCGTATTCCTTTGGCCACTATTGTGTACATTCTCGGTACGACCTTTGCTCCCGGTCCGAAGGCTGTCTCTTCCCAGCCCGGGGGCTGGGCGACTTCCTTTATAGGCTTCGTGAATGTGACCGCGATGTCTCCGCTGGGGAGCCTTCGGGCTGCGACCGCTGTGTCAACTTTGAGTGTCGTATTGACTGCTTGGACAGTGTCTTTCGCGCTTCGGTTTCGGATCGCTTCCGGCGGGGTCTTCGAGGCTATAATGAGCTCCCGGTCGTGTCTTGCTGGCACCGGCTTCGTGAATGTTTGGAGGGGGTGGCTGCTTGGCGTTGCTGCTACGACCGACGCCCATGTACGGCCCCCTAGCTGCGGTCCTATCGGGGCCGCCTTGCTCTCGACCTGGGTTCGTATCTCTGACGTGACTGCTTCTTGGACTGTTTTTTGGATAATCTTCGTAAGGGCCGCCATGTCTGGGATGGCCGGCTGCGGTGCGGGTGAGGCGCGGGCGCGCTCTCGCGTCTTCGCGAAGTCCGTGAAGACGATCCACACCTGGCGGAAGAGGTTTTGGGGGATAATACTAGCGAGTTGTTCGTAGGCAATGTTTTCTTCGGGATTAGAGGGCCCCCGAAGCGGTTCCGGTCCGCTGTCGCTCGCTGTTGGGTTGAATTGGCTGAGGCCGTGGTTTTGGTGCCACTGGCTCTGTTCAATTCCTTTTGCCCCTGAATCGATCGCCATTGGCATTCCCACTTCGCCCCCGCCACTGTCGCGTGGCGACATCGTGGTTCTAGGGTATTTTTTGTCGCTGATTCCGATTTTGGTCTTGGATTGAGCGTGCGGGCAAGCACCGGGTCGCTATACGGGTTTCCTCGTATCGGGCGCGAAGGTTGACTTTAATTATTTAATTATAAATTTAAATTAATAATAAGATTATAAATTATTATTAATCTAAACTTATTAATTCTTAAAGATTAATAATAAGGATTAATAAATATTAATAAATATTATTTTTAATTAAAAAAATATATTATTAATTATTAAAATAAGTAATAAAATCCTTTTTAAAATTCTATTTTTTAATAAATAAGTATTATTTTTATTTAAAAAAGTATATTATTAATTATTAAAATAAATTTTAAGACTTTATTTCTTAATATTATAGCTCTTTATTAAAATTATATAATAACTTATAGTAAAAATATAAAGAATAAAATAAAGGGGTATAAGTCTAAAAAGAGTCTTAAGTATTATATATTAATAAGTTACTTATATCTTATTAATAAATTAATTAAAAAGTACTTTATAATCTTAAAGTAGCCCCTTTTAACCTTAATTTAAAAAGAAATTCTCTTTTTATAAGATTTAATCTTTATATAAAAAAATTAAATAATATTAAATATTAAGCTCTTCTTTAATTATATCTTTAATATTTAATTAAAGGTATTTAATAATTACTTTTTTATAATTTTAAATCTTTTTTTTTAATTATTTACTTAAAGATATTTACTTAAAGGTTAAAATATAGAATTATTACCCTTATAATAAATACTTAATAAAGCTAATAACTTATTATTAAGGCTAAGGACTTATTTAATTATAATAACTTAAAATTAATATTATTAAAAGTACTTATAAACTTAAAAACTTTAATAATTATATCTTTACTTAAGGGTATATAATTATTATTTTAATAAGTAAAGCTTTAAGTAATTAAATAATATATTATATACTTTTAAAAGGCTAAATATTTATAAAATAAACTTATATAGCTAAAGGCTAAAATAATTAAATATAGTAATATTAACCCTAGAGAATTATATAAATATTATTATTCTTATTCCTTTAAATTAAAAAAAAATAATAAAAGTAAGATTTAAATAAAAAATATCCCTTAATTTTCTTAATTAATTAATATTAAAAAGTATTTAAATTAATTATATAACCTTAAAAATACCTTTAGGATTATATTATATTATTTTAAGAAAGATATTATAAAGATTATATATATTATAAATTATATATATAATAATTATAAGGTAAAATAGTATTAATACTTTAATAATTAATCTCTAAAAGATTAAAGATAATATAATATTAATTAAGACTACTTTTAAAATTAAACTTTTAAGCTTATTAAAAATATTATTAATTAAAAGGTATTATTAATAATTTAGCTTAATTTAGCTTATTAATAAAAAGGCTAATCCCTTTAAGAATTTAATTTTTATTTAAATTCCTTAAAAAAATATTTTAAATATTAAGAAAAAAAAACTTAAATTCTTATTTTTTTTATAAAGTTATTATTATAATTATAAGCTTAATTTAATTTTATTTAATACTTATTTATATTTACTTAAGAGAAGAAATAATATAAATTATATAATATTATTAAGAATTACTCTTAAATATAAAGCGGCTTATTAAGAATAATATAATTATTAATTTACTTATTAATAAAGTTATTTATAGCCCTTATTATAAAGTAAGATATATTAATAATTATTTTTAAGGGTTTTATTAATAAAGTTATAATAAAATAAGATTAAATATAAAAAATAAGAACTTTTTTAAAACTTAAAAAAAAAAAAGTTAAAAATAAAAGTAAGTTTATAATAAAGGAATTTACTTTATAATAAATATTACTTATTATTATTATAATAAAAAGAAATATTATATTTATAAGGAATAAGGTAAAGGGGTATAAGTATAAGAGGGGTCTTAAGTACTATATATTAATAAGTTGCCTCTATCTTATTAAGAAATCGGTTAAGGAGTGCCTTATTTTTAGGGTAGCCCCCCTTTACCTTAGCTTAAGAAGAAACCCTCTTCCTATAAGATTTAGTCTTTATATAAAGAGGTTAGATAATATTAAATATTAAGCCCTTCCTTACCCGTATCTTTAATACTTAACTAAAGGTATTTAATAACTACCCTCTTATAATATTAATAATTATATTATTTTATAATAAATTAATATATTTAAGAAGACTTTATAATTTAATATATTAAAGAAGGGAAAAAGTTAATTAATAAAATAATTATTTTTTTTAATTAAGTTTATAATTATTAATAAGTTAATATAAATTATTATAATATTATTAAAGTAAAACCTTATTAAAGTTTTAATATATTTAAATAATTA
Source organism: Tolypocladium guangdongense (assembly GCA_022114105.1). Taxonomy (NCBI): domain Eukaryota; kingdom Fungi; phylum Ascomycota; class Sordariomycetes; order Hypocreales; family Ophiocordycipitaceae; genus Tolypocladium; species Tolypocladium guangdongense. Next base: position 3,371,188 of record NRQP01000004.1, on the reverse strand, counting down.
TAAAATAATTAACCTTATTAATATTTATTTTACTTAAAAATAAGGATTACTTTAAATATTATTATTATATTTTAAGTTCTTTAGACTTAATAATAATAAAACTAAAGAATTTAAAGTTTAATTTATTTTACTTTTAATATAAAATAATAAAAATAAAAAAAAATAATTAATTAATATTATATTAATATTAATAAGCTAATATTAAATAATTAAGTATTTATTTTATTATTAATTACCTTTTTAATTAATAAATAAATTTATTTAATACTTTAAAAGTAATAATAATAATTTAAGATTTAAAAAAGAAATAAAATTATTAAAAAAGTATTTAATTTTTTATAAAATTATAAAAATAAAATATAAATATATATAATTATATTTAATTTAAAATTAATTCCTTTTTTAAATAAAGAAAGTAAATAAAATATATTTAGAGATTTAAATAACTTTTTAATTATTTTATATTAATTTTATAATATCTTTTTTATTATTAAATTAGACTTATTATTATAAAAAAGGGAATTAATTATATAATTAATTTAATATTAAATAAAGAATTACTTTTTAAATTAATATATTTATTTTCTTAAAAAGAATTAAAAATATTATAAGAATTAATTTAAAATATAATATAAAAGAAATAAATTTAAGAATTTAAGAGTTTAATAAATATATTTATTTTCTTTATATTAAAGAAGAATAATACTTTATAATTATATATAAATTATTATAAGCTTAATAAGTTTATAATTAAGAATTATTACTTATTACTTTTTATTTTAAAAATTATTAATTATTATTAAAAAGTTAAATATTTTTTTAAAATTAATATTTAAAATATATATTATTAAATTTAAATTTAAAAAAGTAATAAATAAAAAATAGCCTTTTAGACTTATTATAATTACTTTAAATACTTTATTTTACTTTTTAGCCTTATTAATATATTAATTATATTTTAAAGTTATATTAATTAAACTTTAAAAGGGTTAATTAATATAATTTATATAATATATTTTAATAATATCTTTATTTTCTTAAAGATTAAAAAAGAATATATAAAATATTTAAAATAAATATTAAAAAAATTATAAGTTATTAAATTATATATTAATTTAATTAAATATACTTTTTATTAATAATTAATAAAATTCTTAAATTATATCTTATTTATTAATAAAATATTAATAAACTCTTATTAAGTAAAAATAATTATAAATTAATTTAAATTTAAGACTTATTATAATATTTAAGTTTTTTTAAAATTTTATAATTATTATAAATAATTTATATATAAATATTTTAATATAATTATATTATTATTAAGTTTATTTAAAAGAAATAAAAATAAAAAAAATTAAAGAATATTAATTTAAAGAGTTTTAAAAAAAGTATTTTAATTTTTAAAAAAAATATTTTAAAATATATTATTTTTTAAATATTTTAATTTTATAAATTTAATTTATATTAAAATAAATATATCTTAATATATTATAATAAGTATTTTTATAGCTAAATAATAAAAAATAATATTATTTTATAATATTTTAATTAAAAAAGTTTATAAAAATTAAATTAAATTATAAAATTCTTAATTAAAAACTATTTATTATTATTAAGTTATTTAAATATTAATAATATTATATTAAAAGTATTATAAAAAATATAAAAGTTTTAATAAATTATTATAATTTTTAAATATTTATAAAATAAACTTTTTTAAATAAAAATAAATATATTAATATATATATTTAATATTATTTAATTTTATAATTAAATATTATATAAATAAAATAAATTTAATAAATAGATTATTAAAAATATTTATAAATAATAATAAAAAATTATTATTTATAGAATTATTATTAAAGTTATAAATAAAATTAACTTTAATAAAAATAATATATATAAAAAATTTATAAAAGTTTAATAAAAATTCTTTATAAATTAAATTTAATTTAGCCTTAAATTACTTTAAATTTAATTAATAACCTTTATATAAAGAAAATATATAAATTTTTAAAAGGTAAAATATTAATAAATTAAAAATAATCCTTAAATAATTAATTATATAAATTAAAGAAAAAGTTAATTATAAATAATTATTCTTAAAGAAGATTATAAAAAAAATAACTTATAGTTTAATAACTTATATTATATAAATCTTAAAGTTATTATTAAAGTTATTAAAATATATTTAAGTAATTAATTTAATAATTATTAAGTAAAAAGAATTAAAAAACCCTTTAATATAAAAAAGTCTTTAATTAATATAATTAAATAAATTAATCTTATAGAATAATTATATTATAATACTTTTTAAAATAGCCTTATAGTAAAAGTTATTATTACTTTATTATAATAATTTATTAATAAAATATTTTAATTTTTAATATATATATAATTTATTAATAAAAAACTTTTATTAAAAAGAAATAATAAAAAATATAAAAGAATATATTTAATTATATTTAATATATTAAAGTATTATATTTAAAAAGTATTACTTTTATAATACTTTATAATTATTATTATACTTTATATAATTATAAAAAGAATTATTAATAAATTTTATTATTATTTTATTAAAAATATAATATAAAGAGTAATTAATAAATATAATATTAATAATTATAAATTAATATATTAAATATATATTCTTTATTTTAATTTTAAAAATAATTATAATTTTAAAATTAATAAAGTTTTTTTATTATTAAATTAAATTAATATATAATCCTTTAAAAAGTATTATTTTAAATAAAAAGTTATTATTTATTAATAAATTTTAATTTAATTTTTATTTTATTTTATAAATAAAATATAAATTATTTATAATATTTTATTTATAAATTAATAAATAAATAAAGTAAATAAATTAATTTATATAATATTACTTAAAATATTTTATTAATTTAAAATAAATAAATTAAGTATTATTATTATATATTATATAATTTATATATAATAATATAAAGAATATAATAATAAAGTTATTATTTAATAAAGTATTTATAAGTTATTAATTAAACTTTTATATTAATATTAAAGATAATATTATTTAAAAAGGGGTATTTAAAGTATAAGTATAAGTTAATAAATTATAAAAATTATAATAATAACTTAAAGAATATTAAATAAAAATTATTAAATTATAAGTAAAATATTATAACTTTAAGTATTAATTATTTACTTTAAAAATAAAAGACTTTATAATATTTTTAATAAAGAATTTATACTTTAAAAAAAAAAAGAAAAAGTTTTTATTTAAATATATTAAGTTATTTTAAGTACTTTAAGTTATTAAAAAATAAATATATTACTTTATTTTCTTTAAAAAATACTTATATATATATAATATATTTTATATTAACTTATTAAAACCTTAAAAAATATATTAAAATAAATAAAAAAAATAATAATATAATATTAATATTTAATTTTAATAAAAATAAAGAAAAATAAAAAGTTTAAGAAATTAAAGATTAAAAATATTATAAAAATAATACTTTTTTTTTAATTAAGTAAAAAGGTTAATTAATTAAATATAATTAATAAGTTAATATTAATAATATAATAAATAATTAAGATTTTATTTATAAATTTATTATTATATATATTATTAAATCTTATAAAAAATAAAAAGTTTAATAAATAAAAATAACTTATTATTTAAATATTTAATAATAAATAATAAAGTATTTTTAATTAATTTTTTATTAAAATTTTATTAATATATTATAATTAAAGGATTTTAAGTTATATATAAAATAATAATATAAAATAAATAAAAGGGAATTAATTAAATATAATATATTAAATAAAAAATAAAAATAATTATTTAAACTTAAATTAAAAAAAGATAAAAATAAAATAAAAGAAATTAAATTCTTTATATTTATTTAAGAATTTTAAGGTTTTTTAATTATAATATCTCTTATATATAAAAATAATAAAAATTTTATAAAAAGTCCTTTTTTTTATTTTAATTAAAGCTAAAAAATTAATAATTATTAAGTCTTTTAAATTTAAGCCTTTTTTAATTATTATAATATTTATAATTATTTTTATAAATAATAAAATAAAATATTAAAAATATACTCTTTATTATTAATAATTAAATAAAGTTTTAATTACCCTTTTTTATATATAATATTCTTATTTTAAAATATTAATTTTAAAGAATAATATTAAATTTAATTAAATTACTTATTTATATTACTTATTAAAAAATATATAATAAGTACTTTATATATTTTAATAAATTATTAATAAAAGTATAATAAATTATAAAAATAAGAATAAATACTTATTATATTAACTTTTTTAATATTAATAATATTAAGCTCTTTTTAATATATTTATTTAATTATAATAAATATTTTAATAAAGTATTAAATAATAATTATAAGTCCTTAATAACTTATCTTTTTAAGGAAAAATATATTATTATTAATATTATTAAAATTATTAAAGTTAAGGCCTATTTTAAGCTTATTAATCTCTTATATAACTTTAAATATAATAATTATATTAATATAATTATTAATTATAATAAGAATTATTTATATAATAATTTATAAATAATAAGTAATATATTAAGATTTAAAAATAATAAACTTACTTATAATTATTATTTTAGTTATTATATTATTTATAATAAGTTAATATAACCCTTAAAAATATATACTTAATTAAGAAAATCTTAATAAATTTAAAGTTAAACTTTTTATATTCCTTAAGAATAAAATAAAAATAATATATATATTAAAATTCTTAAAGAATTAAGTTAATAACTTTAATTAAGTATACTTTAACCTTTAAGTATAAATATTATAAAATTATAATATATTATATAAGAATTATTAATATTATATCCTCTTTAATTAAAGTAATATTAATAATATTATAAGGAGTAAAGCGAAGGGGTATAAGTATAAGAGGGTCTTAAGTACTATATATTAATAAGTCGCCTTTATCTTACTAAAAAATTAGTTAAGAAGCGCCTCGTTCTTAAGGTAGCCCCCCTTTGCCCTAACTTAAGAGGAAACCCTCCTCCTATAAGATTTAGTCTCTATATAAAGAGGTTAGATAATATTAAATACTAAGCCCTTCCTTGCCCGTATCTTTAATACTTAACTAAAGGCATTTAGTAATTACTCTTTTATAAATATCCCCTTTAATTAAGGTAATATTAATTATTTACTTATTTTTATTAAAAATAATCTTATTTTTATTAAATATTACCTTTTTATTAATTAAAATTCCCTTTATAAACTTAAAAAGTAATAATATAATAAGTATAAAAGGGTTAAAGGATTTATTATACTTTATTTATAAGAGCCTTAAGCCTAAAGGCTTAGTATTATTTATTTTATTAAAAAAAGGGAATATAAATAAGGATTTACTTAAGGAATTATATTTAAGTACTAACTCTTTATAAACCTTTTACTTATTACTTATTAACCCTTCCCTTAAGGAGCTTTTTAATTAAGATTTTATATATTTAACTTTCTTAATTAAAGGGGACTTTAAAAATAAATAAGTCTTATTAAAGAGATAATAATACTTATTAAATAAGTAATTAATAAATTATATAAATAATTAATAATTTAAGAAATATAATTAAGTTATATTAAGAATTATTATTAATAATAACTTAAGGGTAAAATAAAGGAAAATATTAATAAAATTATAAATAAATATATAAAAATTTAATAATAAGTAAAAATTAATTATAAAAGAATTAAAAGGAAAAAAAAAATTAAATATAAGAGAAAATATCCCTTTTATAATTAATTAAGCTTTATTAACTTATAATTAAATAATTATTAATTATTAAGTAATAATTCTTTATATAATTATAATATAATAATATATTTAATAATAAAGTAATTATATTATTATATATTAATAATTAATTAATAAAATTTTATTTTTCTTAAATAATTTTATAATAAATTAAGAACTTTATATTATCCCTTAATATAATTAAGATATTTATATAAAGGGGGGAATAATTATAAAGAGTAAAATAAAAAAGTATAAGTCTAAAAAGAGTTTTAAGTATTATATATTAATAAGTTATTTATATTTTATTAATAAATTAATTAAAGAATACCTTATAATCTTAAAGTAGTCCCCCTTAATCTTAACTTAAAAGGAAACTCTCTTTTTATAAAATTTAATTTTTATATAAAAAGGTTAAATAATATTAAATATTAAGCCCTTTTTTAATTATATTTTTAATATTTAATTAAAGGTATTTAATAATTACCTTTTTATAAAAAGAGATTATAATTTAATCCTTATTTTTATTATATTATAAGTAAAATATTATATTAAAGTTTTAATAATTTTATTAATTTTTATTTTTATTTTTATTTTTATTATAAATACTTATTAATAAAATAATAAAGAATAAAGAAAATATATATATTTATAAAAAATAAAGTAAAAGGGTATAAGTTTAAAAAAAGTCTTAAGTATTATATATTAATAAGTATAAAAGGGTAATTATTAAATACCTTTAATTAAATATTAAAGATATAAATAAGGAAGGGCTTAATATTTAATATTATTTAAGCTCTTTATATAAAAACTAAATCTTATAAAAAGAGGGTTTTCTCTTAAGTTAAGGTAAAAGGGGACTATTCTAAGAATAAAATACTCCTTAATTAATTTTTTAATAAGATAAAAGTAACTTATTAATATATAATACTTAAGACCCCTTTTATACTTATACCCCTTTATTTTACTCCTTATAATAAGTTACTTATATTTTATTAATAAATTAATTAAAGAATACTTTATAATTTTAAAGTAGCCCTTTTTAGCCTTAATTTAAAAAAAAACTCTTTTTTTATAAAATTTAATCTTTAAATAAAAAAGTTAAATAATATTAAATATTAAGCCCTTTTTTAATTATATTTTTAATATTTAATTAAAAATATTTAATAATTACTTTTTTATAATATTTTATAGTTTTTAAATATAAAATATAATTTATAGTTTTTATAAAATAATATATAGCTTATTTTATTAATATAAAACTTTTAATATTAAATTTAAGTAAAATTAATATAAATTAATTATTAATTAAATTATAATTAATTTTAATTATATTTTATTTTATTATTTCTTATTAAAAAATAATTTTTAAATTCTTATCTTTTTATATAATATCTTTTATATTATTTATTAATTAATAAAAATATAATTTTAATAATTTAAATAAAGAAATTTATATATTATATTATTAATATAATTAAATTTTATATAAAAAATATAATAAATTATTAAATAAGCTTATAAAGCTCTTTTTAATTAAAAAAGTATATATATAATTATATTATATTTAAAATAATTAAAAATTAATTTTAATATATTTTAAAATTAATTTAAGTATTTTTTTATTATTTTCTAAAAAGCTTTTATATTTTTTTTAATAAGGCTTTTAATTAAAATAATATATATTATTAAAAAATAAAGTTTTAAGACTTATTTTAATAATTAATAATATACTTTTTTAAATAAGAATAATATTTATTAATATTTATTAATTCTTATTATTAATCTTTAAAGGATTAATAAGTTAAAATTAATAATAATTTATAATTTTATTATTAATTTAAATTTATAATTTAATTAATAAATAAATTATAAATATAAAAAGAAAGAGCTATAAATAATTATATAAAAAAAAAACTTTTATTTTTTTTTATTTTTTATTCTTTAATTAAATTTAATTTTTATTATTTTATAATACTTTATATTTTATTATATAAGCCTTTTAATTTATTTTTATTATTTTATAGCTTTTTATTAAAGTTATATAATAACTTATAATAAAAGAAATTATAATTTAATTTTAATTTTTATTATATTATAAATAAGGTATTATATTAAAGTTTTAATATTTTTATTAAACTTTATTTTTATTTTTATTTATATTATAAATAAATTATAAGCTTAAATTAATTTTTTTCTTTTTATTTTTTCTTATTAATAAAAGTTTAATTAAAAAGACTTATTAAACTTAAAAGTATTACTTTTATTATTAATTAATATATATTAAGACTTTAATTAAGTTTTAATATATTATAAAACTTATTAAGTTTTATATTATATTAAATAATTAATATTTAGTCCTTTAATATATATAAAAGAAAATAAAGTATTTTTATAACTTTTAATTTAAAAAGCTTATTAAGCTTATTTAATTTAAATTTATTTAAATTTAATTAACTTATTAATATTATTAATATAATACTTATAGAATTATAACTTTATATTTAATTTATATTTTAAGCTCTTTTTAAATATATTTTAATTAACTTAAATTATTAATTTAAAACTTAATTTCTATTTTTATAATAATAAAATTAACTTATAGTTTATTAAGTTATAATAAAAAGGCTTATTTTATATATAAAATATTAAAACTTATTTAAATATAAAGAATAAAATAAAAAAGTATAAATATAAAAGGAATCTTAAGTATTATATATTAATAAGTTACTTATATTTTATTTATAAATTAATTAAAGAATATTTTATAATCTTAAAGTAATCTCTTTTTATTTTAATTTAAAAAGAAATTCTTTTTTATAAAATTTAATCTTTATATAAAAAAGTTAAATAATATTAAATATTAAGCTCTTTTTTATTTATATTTTTAATATTTAATTAAAAGTATTTAATAATTACTTTTTTATAATTTTAAATCTTTTCTTTTTAATTACTTACTTAAAAATACTTATTTTAAAGTTAAAATATAAAATTATTATTATTATAATAAATACTTAATAAAGTTAATAACTTATTATTAAAGCTAAAGACTTATTTAATTATAAAAACTTAAAGTTAGTATTATTAAAAATATTTATAGACTTAAGACTTTAATAATTATATTCTTACCTAAAGGTATATAATTATTATTTTAATAAGTAAAGCTTTAAGTAATTAAATAATATATTATATATTTTTAAAAGGTTAAATACTTATAAAATAAATTTATATAATTAAAGACTAAAATAAATAAATATAATAATATTAACCCTAAAGAATTATATAAGTATTATTATTTTTATTTTTTTAAATTAAAAAAAAGTAATAAAAATAAAATTTAAATAAAAAATATTTCTTAATTTTTTTAATTAATTAATATTAAAAAGTACTTAAATTAATTATATAACCTTAAAAATACCTTTAAGATTATATTATATTATTTTAAGAAGGATATTATAAAGATTATATATATTATAAATTATATATATAATAATTATAAAGTAAAATAATATAAATACTTTAATAATTAATCTTTAAAAGATTAAAAATAATATAATATTAATTAAGATTTATTTATTATTTATATATTAATAGCTTAATAAAGCTTCTAGGCTTATAATTATAATTCGAGTAGGAAAAACTAAAGCGCTTAATAAAAAACCCCTTATATCCCTTACCTTTATTCTTACTACGGGTTTATAGCTATTCCGCTTCGCGTATAATACTAGCGCCTTCTTACGCTAGTATTTACCCCCTTTATTACTTCTTACCACTAGGGTTATATAACTCTAGCGTATTACGTACGCCCTATACCCTTATTGCCTCGCCCCCTATAGCCCCGCGCTTATAGCTACCGCCCTTATTCCTTCCTTTCTTTTTCTTTCCTTTTTCTTTCTTTATTATTAATCGCCTCGCTTAATAAGTCTCGCTTACCTTTACGCTTTTATTTTTTATCCCTTAGGTTTATAGTAGGCCTACCTTATTACTTTATCGCTATTTAGGCTTACTATATCCCTTATTATCTTAGCGGTTCTTAATATTAATGCCTCTATAGCTTATTATTACCGATTTTCGCCCTCTTCCTTTTATTATATACTCTTACCTTAATATTATAACTTTAATAACGCTTTATACCCTTTATCCCCGCTTTAATCTCGATTATAATTAACGCTAAGTCTATTATAACCGATTTTGCGCTTAATATAGGCTTTAAGCGTATTATTACTTACTTTACTTATATTTATTATATATTTAAGAGCGTAGGATAGTCGCGCTATTAGAATTAGCTCTATAGGTTGCCCCTCTAGCTTCCTAGCTTTATTCCTTATCCTCTATTAACTTTAGGCTAACTCTATACTAACTATCTTTATTAAATCTTACTTTAATTATATTAAGGCTAATTAAATATATTAACCTATACTAACTATAAGTATAAAGGCATACTATATTTTTATTAAGTATTATTAAAAGAAAGATATTAAGGGGGGGGTTAACTCCTTAAATCTAAAGGTTTATTATTTTTAATTTATTTTATTAATATTATTAACCCTTATCTTAATTTCTTAAAGTTATATAGTTAGCCCTTATAGGCTAGGGTATTACTATTTAAGCTATTAGGCGCGCCCTTAATATCGCTACCCCTACCCTAACCTTAGGTTAAGTAGAAGAAGATATCTCTACCTAAACGCAATTACTTTAATACCTTAATAATAAGGTTATTACTATTCGTTAGGCCCTTATTAGCCTCGCTCCTCTCTTAGGGTAAGTTTAGACCCTTAACTAAATATACTCTAAAATTATATTAAACCTTTACCTTTTAGTTAATCGTTTTTACGCTATATTTACTTTTATATTTACGACTCGCCTTACTCTTCCTCTCTATACTACCCTTAATATAGCTATAACTCGGGCTCGAGTTATTCTCTCCTTTATTACTATATATAGCTATCTTATCCCTATCCCTATTAATAGTAATAATAGTAATAAAGGAGTTATTAATAATAGCGAGGATAAGAGTAAGGAAAGCGTTAAGGCAAATAATGCCTCTACCTTTAAGTTAGCCTCTCTTACTCTTATCCCTATACTTTTACTTATTTCTATACTTACTACTTCTTATATTATAAAGCCTAAATCCGCCTTTACTCTTAAGGCTCTTATATTAGCCCTTAATATTATTATTATCTTATCCCCCTTATATAATAACCCTAACTCTATTATTACTTTAGTTATATCTTCCCCTTAGGATACCCTCGCTATTATTCTTATTAGCTTTAATCTTATTCTTACTACCGCCCTACTTATTATTATTCGAGCTAATATTCTTATTACTTTAGGTTCGATTATAGTACTTATTATTAATATATTAGCCTTATTATTTATGTCCTTTATTATAACTCCCCTTATAGTCCCTATAACGCTTACCCCTAATTATAGTAAGGGAAAGGGTAAGTATATTATTATTTTAGTTATTATTCCCTTACTTAAGAAAGGGCGGATTAGCTACTCTCCTACTTAAGCGCTCTTATTATTTAAGTAGGGTACTTTTTTATTAAGTCTAAAGAAGAAGACTACTAAAAGAAAGAGAAAAAAGTAAGTAAGTTTATAAGTTATTAAGTTAGGCTTATAGTAATTACTTTATAGGGTCTTTATTTATATATTATAATTTCTATTTAACTTAAGGCTAACTTAAGTAAGTAAGTTAATCTTAAAAATTTAATTCGTTTAGTATTACCTCTTTATATATTCTTATATTTATATATCCTTATTATACTTATAATCCTTATTTCCTTAGCCCTTAGTTCTCCTTAAGTTCGGTTAAGTAAAGGTCTTTAGGTTTAATTAAATAGAGGGCCTTAGCGAGGTTAAATTATAATAGCTAGTTTAGTATAAGGAACTATTTAGTAAGTAGCTCTATTATTTCTCTTTTTATTAAGGCTAACTTAACCTTATTACTATCTTATAGCTAGAGTAGCTATAGGGCGCGCTAGGCTTTAGTCTTAGGGTAAGAGAGGATTATATAGTAAATAGTATCCTTAGCCTTACTATAATTATAAAGTAATAAGGTTATTATAAATATATATTACTAGAAGAAGAAGGTATTAAGCCCTATCTTATTAATATATAATTAGATAATTATTAAGCTTATATATTTTAATAAGTCTTTATAGCGCCTTAAGGCTATTTTCGTATTAAGGGCTAATAAGTTGTCTATTATATAAAGGTATCTTTTATATTAGTGGGTTTTCTTTTCCTATTTATCTTATTTATATACTTATTCCTCTTTAAGATAATACGTTTTTAATAAGGTTTAGAGCTATAGCTATTTCGGACTTAATTAGCTTTATACCTCTATTATTATTTCTTCTAGTAGTTTCCTATACTTTTATTATTAGCCTTATCTATTTTTAATAATTATTATTACTTGGCTTATAGCCCGGCGGATTATTAATATAATCCCGTTTTCTTTTAGGCACTAGAGGGATTTATTAACCCTTTAATTAAGATAAAGGTTAAGTAATAAAACGTCTATTTTAACTTTAAGGTAATATATTAATATTACCTTATAGGCTTTAGTAATAACTTTAAGATATTATACTTAGCTAGTTATAAGTTAATAGGCTATATTTCTTAACTTTCCCTTACTTAAGGTTATTATATAATAAGTAATAGCCCTATATATTATTAAGGAGTAAATAACTTTAGTATAGACTTCTTTAGCCCTTTAGAGTAAATAGCCTTATATTAATACTATAATTCTTATTAAGGCCCTAGTTTACCTTATAAGCTTTACCTAAAGTTCCTTTAAGTAGGCATACTATTTAAGTTTCTTATAGACTTAAATTCTTAAGAGTCTAATTAATTATATAAGTATAATTATTATTAGCCTAAGGTAAAGGTAATATATTATCGCGCTCTATCGTTTTATAAAATAAATAAGCTCGCTCTTTTTTAGCTTAAATTATATATTATACTTAAGAGCTTATTAAGAATAGATATTTTAAGCTCGTTTTAATTACTTAACTATTTACTTTAATAACCTATTTATACTTATAATATTTATATTATCTATAAATCCGATTATTATTATTCTTAAGGAGTACTTAAGCTATTTATATAATATAGTTATATAGAATAGGAAAAGGATTAATAAGAGTAATAACCCCTAGGGGATACTTATTTAGAGGTTAAATAGTTTTAATTTCTCTTTATTAAAAAGAAGTCTAATTATTCTTATTAAGAGGAAGCTTTAAGTAAAGTTAAGTAGCTATTATAAAAGGCCTTATTCTTATAGTATCTTAAGGAGTCTTTAGTAATTAATTATATTAAAGGCCCCTTTTATATTAAGCTAGAAGAATAAGATAATATTACCTTAGGCTTAGGCTACTTATATTACTTCTTTAATTAAGAAGATTGCGCTCTTTATTAAATACTTCTTTTTATTACTTATTTAGCCTTTTAGGAGGAGTTAGTACTCTTTTATAATAATAATAAGCTTTTGCGCTATTATTATTTTAAGGATCTTACTTATTATATTTAATAAAGAGATAGGGCGCTATCTTATTAGGGTTTTATATTAATTAAGCTTCTTTCTTAATTTTTAGAGGATAGCTATATTAGCTTAACGGTAGCGTATTAGGAAATAGCCTAATTAAAGGCATTATTAAAAGATATTAATTAGAGAGGTTATAAGCAGGGGGCTATAGGCTTTAAGAAACCCGATTAAGATACTATCCGGGCTTAATAATTTCTATAATGCGATTTTTATAAGTATATTGTTTGTAATAAGGGTAGGGATAAAGGTAAGGACTAATAGAGATACTAAAGCCTTATTATAGCGCCCTATCCTATATAATAGAAGTTTAAACTGAGCTATAATCCTTAATATTAAATAGTTATTATATAGCTCTAATAGAGAGCTATAAGATAGAGGGGGTAAACTAAAAGGCTTATATAATAAAATATAAGGTACTATAAGATAGTAAAGATTAAATTTAGTTAAAGAATAAAAGATAAAAAGAGAGGGAAGTCTCCCTTTATATATAGCTATTTATAGCCCTCTTTTTCTATATTTATAATTACTTATTAATTAAATTATAAATCTAAATTAATAATAGATTATAAATTATTACTAATCTAAGCTTATTAATCCTTAAGGAAGATTATTAAGGATTAATAAGTATTTAATAATTACTATTCCTATTTAAGAAAGTATATTACTAATTATTGAAATAAGTCTTAAGAACTTCCTATAGACCCTATTTCTTAATACCCCTTCTTAAGCTAATAATATAGCTATAAAGAGGAATAATAAGCGTATAGGTAAGGGAAAACTTTATAGGCTCTAATAGATCCTATAAGTAAAAACCTTTATAGGGAATTTATAGAGGGCTAGGCCTCTATAAGCCTTATAAGCTTTAAGAACCTTTAAAAAAGGGTTCTTATAAGGGGCTTAATAAGCCTATTAATAAGTATAGCCTTAATATCTAAATAAGATACTTTAATTAACCCGTTTAAGACTTTTTCCCTATTATAATAAAATTTTAATAGAGTATACTTAGTCTTAAAATATAGGGTTAAGTTATAAGCGTTTGCGATAATATTTTAATTATTATAATAGACTATTATAAGGAGCTCTAGAGGCTATTATAGCTCTCTATAAAGGCCCTAAATCTATTAAACTTTTTAGATAGCCTCTATAAGGCTATTAGATTTAGCCTTTAGGGTCGATAGGGCTATAATAAAAGCCTTTTTCGCTTTCTAACTAATAGGCCCCTTTCTTAAAGTAAAAAGATAGCTAAAAGTTAATTTAAAGGAATTTTTATCTCTTATAAAATCGCTATTATAATACCTAATAGGCTAAATTAAGAGCTAACCCTTATAAGTTATAATAAGCCTAAGGGTTCCTTTTAAATACTTAAATAGCTCTTTAGCTACTATAAGGTATATCTTATAGGGCTTTTATATATATTATAAGAGCTATTATATTATAAAGGCTATATTAAGCCTAATAAGTAATATAAAGTATATTATAATACCTATAAGGCGTTAAAATAGCTACTTATAATAAGGGTCTAGAAGGTCTTTTAATTTTAGGCTCTTAGCTACTTATTAAATAAGGCTAAGCTAAATAAGTATTAAAAGTAGCTTAGTATTAAAGAGGTTAAAGGCTTATAGGGCCTTTTTAATATATTAAGACTAATATAAAAATAGGGTCTTATTAAGCCTATCCTTATTAATTTAAACCCTTAAGAAGAATAAGGCAAGACTTCTATCTTTTAGTATAAACCCCTTATTTAAGTCCCTCTTTAGCTTATTAATATAATTAAGGTTAGGGCCTATAAGTAGGCAATTGTTAATATAAGTTACTATAAAGGTCTTCTTTATAAGACTATAATAAATCGCTAGGTTAGAGATTAGAGGTTTAAAGCTTAAAGAGTTAAGTAAGCCTCTAAGAGCCTCTTGTTATTCTCTAAGGCCTTACTTAAGGCTATATAGCGCCTTTTTTAGCTAAATTACTTATTAAATCGAGGGGCTATAGCCTAATTTAGCTAACTTAGCCCTAATAAAAGGTTTAGCTTTAATATAATTAATAAAGCCTTCCGGAATAATTAGGTAAATAATCTCTTTTAGGAATCTATTAAGGAAGGCTTTTATAAAATCGACTTACTTTACTTCTTAATTATAAAAAGCCGCTAAGGCTAGTAAAACCTATTAAGTAGGGGGTATATTAATTAAGGCGAAGGTCTTTAGGTAGTCTAAACCTTCTATTTATATAAACCCCTTAGCTATTAACTTAATCTTATATTTTAGAGGGTTATTTTACGAATCCCTTTTAAGCTTTAAGATTAAGCGGCTCTTTAATACCTTTCTTCCTTTAATAGTCTTTAAAGGGAGAAAATAAAAGGTATTAAAAAGGATAAGCTATTCGAATTTATCGAATATAGCTCTTAGCTACTTATCCTTATAAGGGGCTTTTAGGACTTCTTTTTATAAAGAAAGTTCTTTTAAAAAGTCCTCTTTTGCCCTATAGTATAGGCCCCTAATTAAGTATCCTATATTAAGATCTATTGGATCCGAATTAGGGCTTAATAAGTTACTTATTCGGCTAGGAGTTAAAAGGTCTTTAGGCTCTTAAGGTCTTACTTTAGATCCTATAGTTCTTATAGGCACTATATCGGACCCTATAGGGCTCTTAGGCTCTAGAAGAGACAAATCTTCCTACTTATCTATAAGTAACTTTATAAGTAACTTATCTTTTTCGTATTAACCTTTTAGGTCTTTAAGACCTAAAGGATACTAACTTTATTAACCTTTTAGGTCTTTAAGACTTAGAGGATTTTCTTCCCCTTCTAAAGATAGGGGGGTTATAGAGTTACTAAGCCCTATAGGATCTCTAGTTATAGGGTCGTCTTTTAGCCCTATAGGGGTCCGGCTTAGGCCTATAGAAATAGGGCCTACCCCTTTTATAACCTTAAGAAAGTTAGTCTTTATTATTAGCCTTTTAGAAGGTAAATATATTAAATAGGTATTTAATCTTAGGGTTACTAAGAGCCTTCTAGGTAAGGTCTTAAGCGTTAATTTAGCTACCTTAAGCTATTATTTAGGGGGTATTAAGACCTTATAATAAGCCCCTATAGCCCTATAAGGTATAAAATTAAGTCTATAGGACTTATTTTTAGGGCTTAACTCTACTAATAATAGTTACTTAGGGGTTAAGTCTCTATTAGAGACTATTAAGTAGTTAATTAAGGATAAAATAGTAAGTAAAATAAAGTACTAAAGGTTATAGGGTAGGTTTAACTACTATAAGGTTGCCCTTAACTAGTCTAATAGAACCCTAATTAACCTTTCTATTAGCCTATTTTACTCGTAAATATAGGGGCTTAAGGTATTAAAGGAAATGCCTTTAGTAGCTAGCTATTATTTAAGGTCTTTTATAATCTTAGTGCCCTTATTAAAATATAGCTTATTAAGATAGTAGCTATAATTAATTTTAAGGCTCTTAAAAAAGCCTTTAATAATTATAATTAGGGTTTAACCTTCCTTATTAAGAAGTTTAAAAACCTACTTATATTTAGTCTTTCTATTTATTAATAAAAGGCAAACTGCCCTTCTATTATAAGGGATAAGGCTAATTTTAAAGGTATCCCCTTTTAGAACGTCTAGAGCTTTAGGGGGGTCCTTTATAGGGCTCCTATTAAGAGACCTTAAAGGATTAGCCTATATATAGGCTAAGTATTTAAAATCTTTATCCCTTATAGGGGAAAAATCGGGTATCCTTATAGCTAGCTTAAAGGTCTTTTTAAGTAGCTTTAGGCCTAAATATCCTAGCCTAATATATTATAAACTTATTAACTTAAGAAGTTCTTAATAACTAATTGCCTTTATAGGAGAAATAGGGCTATTTATAGCCTCTATTAGCTTAAGAGGAATAGGGTTAAGCTTTATAGGCTCTTCTAACCTTATAGCCTCTATAAGCTTTATATCTTTATTTAAGTCTATAGCCCTTATAGGGCTAAAAGACTTAAAGCTATTAGAGCTATAGGGGTTAATTTCCTCTATTTCGTTAATTTTGTCTTTTTAAGTAAGGGCCTTAGAGGGAATTTATACCTCTATAAGATAGCTATAATTATAGTTAATATATGCTATATTAAGCCCTATAAGCCTAAGGGTAGCGAGCCCTTTTTACTATAAAAAGAAACTATGCCTTTTAAAGTTTAGAAGGTTATAATAGGCTCTATTTATTATAAATAGTAATTGCCGTATAAGGGCCCCTTTAAATATATAATGCCTTATATTATTAATTAGGTTAATTTCTAGTTAAGGTATATATAGGGCTTTTACTAGCTGTAAAGACTTATATTCGGGTAGATTTTACTAAATTAAGACAGTAAATTTAGCTATACTTATTCCTTAGGGGTAAATAGGGCCCCTATTAGTTAAAATAAGGCTTTATTTTAAATTCTTCTTTATATAAGGCGTAAAAGAAGTAAATTTAGCCCTATTATTTACTATATAAGACATTAAGTTAATATTATATAAAAGGGCACTTCGAGCTATAATTATATTATAATTATATCCCTTATCTAGCCCTATAGGCAGGCTAAGCCCTTTTTCTAGCTTAATAAGTAGGCTAAATCCTATAGGCCTAATAGGCTCTATAAGTAAGCTCGAAAGATTATTAAAGTCTTTTAAATTAATAAATTCAAAAGGTTTTATAAGGCTATTAATTACTTTTAAGAGGTTATAAGTCCCTATAAGGAAGGCAGCCTTTTTCTTTTTAGGCTAATAGTCTCTTTGTAAAGATGCCCTAATAGGGCTCTTTTAACCCCTTTTAAGCTTTTGTGCCTTAAGGTCTTTAGGGTTTAATAGACCCGTAGCTTCTTTAGGGCTTTGAGATACCCTATCCTTAGGGCTTTACTAAGCCCTATAGGCTATAGCCTTAGCTATAGAGGAGCTTTTATCCCTTTATTCCTCTATAAGGTCGGCTATAAGGAACTATAGGTTAAGGGCTTCTAGGGGGGCGCCTAGAGCCTTATTAACCCGAATATTATAGCGCTAACATTTAGCCTACTATAAAAAGACCCCCTTAAGGGCTTTTAAGTATTAATTAGCCTAATCGATAGGGGCTATTTATATATTAGCTAGGGCTAGCTTAGCTAGAAGGTTGTTAAAGTAAGCGTTAAAGGCTTATAAAGAGCCTATAAAGGCCCTATAGGATAAGGCGTTAAATTCTAAGTATAGGTAGCCTTATTAAATTTCGCTATTATGTAAATATTACTTAATAAGTAGCTTATAGGTATCTTTAGGGTTCCTTTACTAAATAATAGCAGCCTATAGACCTTTTAAATAATTATCTCTTAATAATATAAGAAGGATAGCTTAATCTAAGTTAAATAAGTCCTTAACTATAAAGAGTTAGTTAAGAAATAGTAGAATTCCTAGGGCTCTAAATTAGATCCCTAAGGCCTATTTCTATTAATCGAAATTATTAAGCCCTATAAGCCTAAAGCCTTTTAGAAAGGTATAAACCCTCTTATTTAGCTCTTTAATAACTATACTATTAAAGGCTATTAATAGAGGGTTAGCTTATTAAATAGGGGCCTACGAGCTAGTTAAGTCTCGTATAGGATAATCTTATTAAATAAGATTTTGTTTGATTTTTTCGACTTTATAAGGGCTAAGCTATTAATTAGGACTTTCTTTTAAGTCTCTAATAGCTATAAATAAATCCCTTATAGTAGCTTATATAATAGCCTTAAAGCTCTAAAAGCTATTAATAAGCCGGTCTATAAGGTCCCTTTATAAGCGAATTTAGGCCTATAGATTAGTTAAAGGATTAATAATCTCTTTAGGACCCTATATAATAAAATAGCTATTTGGATCTATTTTATAGGTCTTAAGTAAGTCTTAGTATCTTATATATAAAGATAAGCCTTTTTTATATAGCTTAATAAGCTATAAGTTAATTTTGCTTATTATAGAGGCTAAAATTAGGTTCTTAAGCTAATAGCTCTAGGTCCTAGACTAATAGCTTAAGTCGATTAAGGTATATTTAAGGAGGGCTTAAGGTATAGATCGTATATAGAGCTATAACTTTATATAGCGTAATATTAATAGTATTAATAAGCTAGTTAAGCTTAAATAAGCTTAAGTTAAATAGGCTTAATAGCCTTAAGTTAAAAGTATAAGAATACTTTATCTTCTTCTTATAAGATATTAAAGGGCTAAAGGCTAATTGTTTAATATAATATAAGACTTAATAAGTCTTATAGTATATTAAGACTTAATTAAAGTCTTAATATATATTAGTCGTTAAGAGGAATAATATCCTTAGGTTTAATAAGTCTTTCCGGTAAGACTTTTACTAATAGGATAAGGTAAAAGGGAAAGAGCTAAGCCGGGCTTATAACCTATTTACAATAAGGGTAGGGATAAAAGTAAGGATTAATAGAGATACTAAAGCCTTATTATAACGCCTTATTCTATATAATAGAAGTTTAGACTAAATTGCGATCCTTAGTATTATAGGGTTATTATATAGCTTTAATAAAGAGCTATAAGATAGAGGGGGTAAACTAAAAGGCTTATATAATAAAATATAAGGTATTATAAAATAGTAAAGATTAAATCTAATTAAAGAATAAAAGATAGGAAGAAAGGGAAGTTTCCCTCTATATATAGCTATCCGTAGCCCTCTTTTTCCGTATTTATAATTACTTATTAATTAGATTATAAATCTAGATTAATAATAGATTATAAATTATTATTAATCTAAGCTTATTAATCCTTAAGGAAGATTATTAAGGATTAATAAGTATTTAGTAATTATTATTCCTATTTAGGAAAGTATATTACTAATTGTCGAAATAAGTCTTAAGAACCTCCTATAGACCCTATTTCTTAATATATATATTATACGTCCTTATACGTAATCTCTATTAGGATTAGTATAGTCTTCTTACTATCTTTTATTTTTATAATTAGGCCTTTAAGGGGTTACTATCTTAAGAAGAACCTCTTTATAAAGAGTTAGGCTTTATCTTAAAAGGATTTAGCTACGCCTAACCCTTTTACCCCTTAGGATAGTATTAATAAGTATATTAATTCTAGAGGCTCGCGGCTCTTAAGCCGAGCCTATCTTTTTAAGGCTTATAACTTAAATAAATCCTTATTAGCTTCCTCTATATATTCCCTTTAGTTTTTCCTTATTACTTTTTTTACCTTTTACTTTTAGCTTAATATTACTTTTTAATAAGTTCTTTATTATTACTTTATTAAATATACTCTATATTAATAATATACTCTTTTAAGCTCCTTAACTACTTATATAACGCTATAGTCTAAGTTATCCCTATAGGTATTATAGTTTTAAAGGCACTTTAAAATTATTAATATTATAATTTAGTTTAGTAATAAGTAGATATAGTCTAGAGTATTATCGATTTCCTAGTCTATTTATAGAGCTAGTTATTAGCCTATAAAATAGATTATAGCCTTTACCTTTATAAAGTTTATATCTACTTATTTCTATTAAAAAGTATTAAGGCTAGGGGTTATAGCTAACTTAATACTAATTAAGAGTATTTATAAGATATAATTAGAGCTATTAAGGTTTAGGTTATACCTTCTATAATACCCCCTTAAGCTTAAGTAAGACTATATAAGGTTAAGGGTATTATCCTTATTACTATATATAAATCGTATATACTTACCCTTAAGAGTAAGAAGTTTAAGGTAGAGTTATTATATTTCTATTAAGAGCTAATTACTATTTTATAATTCCCTTTCGTATTTATCTTATAGAGGGTAATAAAAGTTAAAGTCTCTTATAAGTATTAATAATATCTCTATTATAAGTTCTTAAAGCCTTTAGAATAGGCCTATTTTAGTTAGTATATTTAAGGGGGAGTAGACCGAGATAATTTATATTTTATTCTAAAAGGTAATCTTATATTAATCTTTATAGACTATTAGTATTTATATTTTTATTTTATATCTTTTATAAATATAAAATACTATTTTACCCGCAAAAAGTATTTTATAGGGGGCTCTTAATAAGTATAAAGGGGTATAGCCTATTAGGGCTAAGTATAGTTCTTAGATTGCGATAATATTATAGTCGCTATTATTTTATAGCGCTAGTTATATTAATTCTATCTTCTTATTAATATTTTAGTATAAGACTTTTAGTTATATTATTATAATACGAAAAAGTCTTATATTCCTATTAGCGTTAATTTATTAATACTTCTTTTCTATATAAAGTACTAAATATCTCTATTTAGTCTATTTAGCCTATTAATTCTTAATATCTTAAAGGGGTATCTTAAGCCTTTCCTTATATTATATTTTTTCCTTACTTTTAAGTTAAGAGGGTTACTCTATAGTATAGTTATTAATAATAAGATTATTAATAAGGGGGTTCCCTTTTATTAAGTCGTTTTAATAAATCTTTAGGGTCTATTAGTATAATTACTATATACTTATTCTTATTACTTTTCCGCTATTAAGTAAGATCGGCTCTATACCTTATAGTCTTTACTATAAAGGATATATTTTAATAAGGCTATACCTCTTATTATTAAGTAAGTCTCTTCCCCTTTTAGGTATATACTTACTATATATTAACTATATCTAGCTTTTACCTTATATTATTTAGCGATATAGCTATATTAAAAATAATTAAAGTATTATTATAGCTAAACTAAGTTATTATAGGGTTTATAATTCGTAATCTCTATATTAACTATTAAGCCTTAATCGTAAAGCTTATTTACTTCCTTAATACTTCTTACCTTATTATTATAATAATTCTTATAGCGTTTTCGGTTTTTAATTATAACGCTCTTATATTAAGGACTTTAACTTTATTAATAGTTTCGATTTTATAAATAAGGTCTTCTTTAGGGCTTAAGGCCCTTATTATATATATTCCTTTAGCTACTATTATATATATTCTTAATATAACCTTTACTCTTAGTCTAAAGGCTATCTCTTCTTAGCTTAAGGGCTAAGCGACTTCCTTTATAGGCTTTATAAATATAACTATAATATCTCTATTAAGGAGCCTTTAGGCTATAACTACTATATTAACTTTAAGTATTATATTAACTACTTAAATAATATCTTTCGCGCTTTAATTTTAGATTACTTTTAATAAGGTCTTTAAGGTTATAATAAGCTCTTAATTATATCTTATTAATACTAACTTTATAAATATTTAAAGGGGGTAGCTATTTAACGTTATTATTATAATTAATGCCTATATATAGCCCTCTAGCTATAGTCTTATTAAGGCTACCTTACTCTTAACTTAAGTTTATATCTTTAATATAATTACTTCTTAAACTATTTTTTAGATAATTTTTATAAGGGCTATTATATTTAAGATAGCTAGCTATAATATAAGTAAGGCGCGGACGCGCTCTTATATTTTCGTAAAGTTTATAAAGATAATCTATACTTAATAGAAGAGGTTTTAAGGGATAATACTAACGAGTTATTTATAGGTAATATTTTCTTTAGGATTAAAAGGCCCCTAAAGTAGTTTTAGTCTATTATTACTTACTATTAGGTTAAATTAGCTAAAGCTATAATTTTAGTACTATTAGCTCTATTTAATTCCTTTTGCCCTTAAATTAATTACTATTAATATTCTTACTTTACCCTTATTACTATTATATAGCGATATTATAGTTTTAGGGTATTTTTTATTACTAATTCCGATTTTAGTTTTAGATTAAGTATATAAGTAAGTACTAAGTTATTATATAGGTTTCCTTATATTAAACGCAGAGGTATATATTAATTAAGATTATTTTTAAAATTAAACCTTTAAGTTTATTAAAAATATAATTAATTAAGAAGTATTATTAATAATTTAGCTTAATTTAGCTTATTAATAAGAAGATTAATCTCTTTAAGAATTTAATTTTTATTTAAATTTCTTAAAAAAAGTATTTTAAATATTAAAAAAAAAGTTTTAAATTTTTACTTTTTTTATAAAGTTATTATTATAATTATAGGCTTAATTTAACCTTTACTTAATACTTATTTATACTTATTTAAAAAAAGAAATAATATAAGTTATATAATATTATTAAAAATCTCTTTTAAATATAAAGTAATTTATTAAAAATAATATAATTATTAATTAACTTATTAATAAGGCTACTTATAGCTTTTATTATAAAGTAAGATATATTAATAATTATTCTTAAGGGTCTTATTAATAAAATTATAATAAAGTAAAATTAAATATAAAAAATAAAAAAAATTTTAAAATTAAAAAAAAAAAAGTTAAAAATAAAAATAAGTTTATAATAAAAGAATTTACTTTATAATAAATATTACTTATTATTATAATAATAAAAAGGGATATTATATTAATATTAAAAAATAAAGTTTATAAAAAGTTTTTAAAACTTATTTTAATAATTAATAATATATTTTTTTAAATAAAAATAATAATTATTAATACTTATTAATTCTTAATAATCTTCTTTAAGGATTAATAAGCTTAAATTAATAATAATTTATAATTTTATTATTAATTTAAATTTATAATTTAATTAATAAGTAAATTATAAATATAAAAAGAAAGAGCTATAAATAATTATATATAAAAAGAGACTTCTTTTTATTTTATTTTTTATTTTTTAATTAAATTTAATCCTTATTATCTTATAATATTTTATATCTTATTATATAAGCCTTTTAATTTACTTTTTTTATTTTATAGCTTTTTATTAAAGTTATATAATAACCTTAATATTAAGAATTATAATTTAAAGTCTATACTTTTATTATATAAAATAGGGTATTATAATAAGGCTTTAATATCTTTATTAATTCTTACTTTTATCCTTATTCTTATTATAAATAATTAATAATTATATTACTTTATAGAAAATTAATATATTTAAAAAAAACCTTATAATTTAATATATTTATTAAGAAATAGGGTTTATAAAAAGTTTTTAAGACTTATTTTAATAATTAATAATATACTTTCTTAAATAAAAATAATAATTATTAATACTTATTAATCCTTAATAATCTTTTTTAAAAATTAATAAGCTTAAATTAATAATAATTTATAATCTTATTATTAATTTAAATTTATAATTTAATTAATAAGTAAATTATAAATATAAAAAAAGGGGCTATAAATAATTATATATAAAGAGAGACTTTTCTTTTTTTTTATTTTTTATTTTTTAATTAGATTTAATTCTTATTATCTTATAATATTTTATATTTTATTATATAAGCTTTTTAATTTACCCCTTTTTTTTTATAGCTTTTTATTAAAGTTATATAATAACCTTAATATTAAGGATTATAGCTTAAAGTCTATACTTTTATTATATAAAATAGGGTATTATAATAAAGCTTTAATATCTTTATTAATTCTTACTTTTATTCTTATTCTTATTATAAATAATATATAATAAGAATAATTTATATTAAGGAATTATAATAAAAGGTTTTAAAATAATATTATAATAAGAGTAATTAATTTAATTAATTTACTTTTATTTATTTTTTTATATATTAAGTTTAACCTCCGCGCCTAATATAAGGAAACCTATATAGCGACTTAATACTTACCTATACGCTTAATTTAAGACTAGAATTAAAATTAGCGATAAAAAATACCCTAAAATTATAATATCGCTACGTAATAATAGCGGGGGCGAAATAAGAATATTAATAATAATCGATTTAAGAGTAAAAGGAATTAAATAGAGCTAATAATACTAAAACTATAGCCTTAGCTAATTTAACTTAATAGCGAGCGATAATAGATTAAAACCGCTTTAGGGGCCCTCTAATCCTAAAGAAAATATTACCTATAAATAACTTATTAATATTATCCCCTAAAACCTCTTCTATTAGGTATAGATCGTCTTTATAGACTTTACGAAAATATAAGAGCGTGCCCGCGCCTTACTTATATTATAGCCGGCTATCCTAAATATAATAGCCCTTATAAAGATTATCTAAAAAATAGTCTAAGAAGTAATTATAGTAAAGATATAAACTTAAGTTAAGAATAAGGCGGCCTTAATAGGATTATAGTTAGGGGGCTATATATAGGTATTAGTTATAATAATAATATTAAGTAGTTACCCCCTCTAAATATTTATAAAGCTAGTATTAATAAGATATAACTAGAAGCTTATTATAGCCTTAAAGACCTTACTAAAAGCGATTTAAAACTAAAGCGCGAAAGATACTATTTAAGTAGTTAATATAATACTTAAAGTTAATATAATAGTTATAGCCTAAAGGCTCCTTAGTAGAGATATTACGGTTATATTTATAAAGCCTATAAAGGAAGTCGCTTAGCCCTTAGGTTAAGAAGAAATAGCCTTTAGACTAAAAGTAAAGGTTATATTAAGAATATATATAATAATAGCTAAAGGAATATATATAATAAGGGCCTTAGGCCCTAAAGAGGACCTTATCTATAAAATCGAAATTATTAATAAAGTTAAAGTCCTTAATGCGAGAGTATTATAATTAAGAACTAAAAATACTATAAGAATTACTATAATAATAAGGGTAAGAAGTATTAAGGAAGTAAATAAGCTTTATAACTAAGGCCTAATAGTTAACGCGAAGATCGTAAATTATAAACCCTATAATAACTCGGTTTAGCCGCGATAATACTTTAACTATTTCTAATATAGCTATATCGCTAAGTAATATAAGGCGAAAGCTAAATACGGCTAATATATAGTAAGTATATACCTAAAAGGGGAAGAGACCTACCCGATAATAAGAAGTATAGCCCTACTAAAATATATCCTTTATAGTAAAGACTATAAGGTATAGAGTTAATCCTACCTAATAGCGGAAAAGTAATAAGAATAAGTATATAGCGACTATATTAATAGACCCTAAAGATTCGCTAAAATAACTTAGCGGAAGGGAACCCCCTTATTAGTAATCTTATTATTAATAACTATACTATAAAGTAACCCTCCTAACCTAAAAGTAAGGAGAAAATATAATATAAAGAAAGGCTTAAAACGCCCTTTTAAGATATTAAGAATTAATAGGCTAGATAGACTAAATAGAGATATCTAACGCTTTATATAGGAAAGAAGTATTAGCGAATTGATACTAATAGGAATATAAGACTTTTTCGTATTATAATAATATAATTAAAGGTCTTATATTAAAATATTAATAAGAAGATAGAGTTAATATAATTAGCGCTATAGAATAATAATAACTATAATATTATTGTAATCTAAGAACTATACTTAGCCCTAATAGGCTATACCCCTCTATACTTATCGAGAGCCCCTTATAGAATACTTTTCGCGAGTAGAATAGTATTTTATATCTATAAAAGATACGAAATAGGAATATAAATACTAATAGTCTATAAAGACTAATATAAAATTACTTTTTAAAACGAAATATAAATTATCTTAATCTACTCCCCCCTAAATATACTAATTAAAATAGGCCTACTCTAAAGGCTTTAAGAACTTATAATAGAGATACTACTAGCGCTTATAGGAGACTTTAACCTTTATTACCCTCTATAAGATAAATATAAAAGGGAATTATAAGATAGCGACTAACTCTTAGTAGAGATATAGCGACTCTACCTTAAACTTCTTACTCCTAAGGGCGAGTATATATAATTTATATATAGCGATAAGGATAGTACCCTTAACCTTATATAATCCTACTTAAGCCTAAGGGGGCGCTATAGAGGGTATAACCTAAACCTTAATAGCTCCGATTATATCCTATAAATACTCTTAATTAGTATTAAGTTAGCTATAACCCCTAGCCTTAATACCTTCTAATAAAAATAAGTAGACGCAGACCTTATAGAGGTAGAGGCTATAGTTTACTTTACGGGCTAGTAATTAGCCCTATAAATAGACTAAGAAATCGATAATACTCTAGACTATATCTACTTATCGCTAGACTAAATTATAATACTAATAGTTCTAAAGCGCCCTTAAAATTATAATACCTATAGGGATAATTAAGACTATAATATTATATAAGTAGCTAAGGAGCTTAAAAGAGTATACCGTTAATATAAAGCGTACTTAATAGAGTAGCGGTAGAGAACTTATTAAGAGGCGGTATTAAGCTAAAAGCAAAAAGTAAAAAAAGTAATAAGGAAAAACTAAAGGGAATATATAAAGGAAGTTAGTAAGGATTTATTTAAGTTATAGGCCTTAAAGAGATAGGCTTAGCTTAGGAATTACGAGCCTTTAGAATTAATATACTTATTAATACTATCTTAAGAGGTAGAAGGGTTAAGTATAGCTAAATCCTTTTAAGATAAAGCCTAGCTCTTTATAAAGAGGTTTTTCTTAAGATAATAACCCCTTAAAGGCCTAATTATAAAAATAAGAGATAGTAAAAAGATTATATTAATCCTAATAGAGATTATATATAAGGATATATAATATATACTTATAAAAATCGCATTATAGAAATTATCGGGCTTAAATAATATCCTAATTAGGTTTCTTAAAGCCTATAGCCCCCTACTTATAACCTCTTTAACTAATATCTTTTAATAATACCTTCGATTAGGCTATTTCTTAATACGCTACTATTAAGTTAATATAATTATCCTCTAAAAACTAAAAAAGAAGCCTAATTAATATAGAACCCTAATAAGATAGCGCCCTATCTCTTTACTAAATATAATAAGTAAGATCCTTAAAATAATAATAGCGCAAAAGCTTACTACCGCTATAAAAGAGTACTAGCTCCTCTTAAAAGGCTAAATAAGTAATAAAAGGAAGCGCTTAATAAAGAGCGCGATCCTCTTAATTAAAGAAGTAATATAAATAGCCTAAGCCTAGGGTAATATTATCTCGTTCTTCTAGCTCGATATAAAAGGGGCCTTTAATATAATTAATTACTAAAGACTCCTTAAGATACTATAAGAATAAGGCCTCTTATAATAATTACTTAACTTTACTTAAAGCTTCCTTTTAATAAGAATAGCTAGACTTCTCTTTAATAGAGAGAAATTAAAACTATTTAACTTCTAAATAGGTATCCCCTAAGGGTTACTACTCTTACCGATCCTTTTCCTATTTTATATAGCTATACTATATAAATAGCTTAAATACTCCTTAAGAATAATAATAATTAAATTTATAAATAATATAAATATTATAAGTATAGGCAGGTTACTAAAGTAAATAATTAAGTAATTAGAATAAGCTTAGAATGTCTATTCTTAATAGGCTCTTAAGTATAGTATATAATTCGAGCTAGGAAAGAGCGAGCTTATCTACTTTATAAAACGATAGAGCGTAATAATATATTACCTTTACCTTAGGCTAATAACGATTATGCCTATATAATTAGCTAGACTCTTAAGAATTTAGGTCTATAAGAAACTTAAATAGTACGCCTACCTAAAGGAACTCTAAGTAAAGCTTATAAGGTAGACTAGGGCCCTAATAGGAATTATAGTATTAATATAGGGCTACTTACTCTAAAGGGCTAAAGAAGTCTATATTAAAGTTATCCGCTCCTCGATAGTATATAGGGCTATTACTTATTATATAATAACCTTAAGTAAGGGAAAGCTAAGAGGTATAGCCTATTAACTTATAATTAGCTAAGTATAATATCTTAAAGTTATTACTAAAGCCTATAAGGTAATATTAATATACTACCTTAAAGTTAAGGTAGACGTTTTATTACTTAACCTCTATCTTAATTAGAGGGTTAATAAATCCCTCTAGCGCCTAGAAGAGAATAGGATTATATTAGTAATCCGCCGGGCTATAGGCTAAGTAGTAGCGATTATTAAAAATAAATAAGGCTAGTAACGAAAGTATAGGAAACTATTAAAAGAGATAATAATAAAGGTATAAAGCTAATTAAGTCTAAAATAATTATAGCTCTAGACCTTATTAAAAACGTATTATCTTAAAAAGGAATAAGTATATAAGTAGGATAAATAGGAAAAGAAAACCCACTAATATAAAAAATACCTCTATATAATAGATAACCTATTAGCCCTTAGTACGAAAATAGCCCTAAAGTGCTATAAAGACTTATTAAAGTATATAAGCTTAGTAATTATCTAATTATATATTAATAAGATAGGACTTAATACTTTCCTCTTCTAGTAATATATACTTATAATAACCTTATTACTCTACGATTATAATAAGGCTAAGGATACTATTTACTATACGATCCTCTTTTACCTTAAGATTAAAGCTTAGTATACCCTATAGCCGCTCTAGCTATAAGATAGTAGCGAGGTTAGGTTAGCCCTAATAAAGAGAGAAATAGTAAAGCCGCTCGTTAAATAGTTCCTTATACTAAACTAACTATTATAATTTAACCTTATTAAAGCCCTTTACTTAACTAAATTTAAGGACCTCTACTTAACTAAACCTAAGGAGAATTAAAGGCTAGGGAAGTAAGGATTATAAGTATAATAGGGATATATAAATATAAGGATATATAAAAAGGTAATACTAAACGAATTAAATTCTTAAGACTAACTTACTTACTTAAATTAGCCTTAGGCTAAGTAAAAACTATAACGTATAAGTAAAGACCCTATAAAGTAATTACTATAAGCCTAACTTAATAACTTATAAACCTACTTACTTCTTTCCCTTCCTTTTAGTAGTCTTTTTCTTTAGGCTTAATAAAAAAGTACCCTACCCGAGCGATAAAAGCGCTTAAGCGAGAGAGCGGCTAACCCGCCCCTTCTTAAGTAAGGGAGTAATAGCTAGAGTAATAGTACGCTTGCCCTTTCCCTTACTATAATTAGGGGTAGGTATTATAAGGACTATAAGGGGAGTTATAGCAAAAGACGTAGATAATAAGGCTAGTATATTAGCGATAGGCGCTATAATTAAACCTAGAGTAATAGGAATACTAACTCGAATAATAATAAGTAGGGTAGTAGTAAGGGTAAGATTAGAGTTAATAAGAGTAGTAATAAGGGTATCCTAAGGGGAAGATATAACTAGAGTAATAATAGAGCTAGGGTTACTATATAAGGGGGACGAGATAATAGTAATACTAAGGGCTAATATAAGAGCCTTAAGAGCGGGGGTAAATTTAGGCTTTATAATACGGGAAGTAGCGGGTATAAAAATAGGTAAAGGCGCGAGGATAGGAGTAAGAGAGGCCGACTTAGAGGTAGAGGTATTACTCGCCTTAACGCTCTCCTTACCCTTATCCTTACTACTACTAGCGGCTCCTTTATCGCTATTATCGCTATTAATAAGGATAGGGATAGGATAGCTATATATAATAATAAAAGAGAGAGTAGCTCGAGCCCGAGCTACGGCTATATTAAGGGTAGTATAGAGAGGAGGAGTAAGGTAAGTTATAGACGCAAAAGTAAATATAGCGTAAAAACGATTAATTAAAAGGTAGAGGTTTAACGCGATTTTAGAATATATCCGGTTAAGGGTCTAGACTTAACCTAAGAGAGGAGCGAGGCCGGTAAGGGCCTAACGAATAGTAGCGACCTTATCGTCGAGGTATTAAAGTAATTACGTCTAGGTAGAGATATCTTCTTCTACCTAACTTAAGGTTAGGGTAGGGGCGGTAACGCTAGGGGCGCGCTTAATAGCTTAAGTAGTAATACCCTAGCCCGTAAGGGCTAACCGTATAACTTTAAGAAACTAAGATAAGGGTTAGTAATACTAATAAAACGAATTAAGAACGATAAACCTCTAGATTTAAGGAGTTAACTCCCCCCTTAGTATCCTTCTTTTAATAATACTTAATAA
The DNA here is from genome assembly GCA_022114105.1 of Tolypocladium guangdongense. NCBI lineage: Eukaryota > Fungi > Ascomycota > Sordariomycetes > Hypocreales > Ophiocordycipitaceae > Tolypocladium > Tolypocladium guangdongense. The sequence goes on along the minus strand of NRQP01000004.1, from coordinate 3,340,118 downwards.
AAGTATAGTATGCCTTTATACTTATAGTTAGTATAGGTCGATATATTTAATTAGCCTTAATATAACTAAAGTAAGATTTAATAAAGATAGCTAGTATAGAGTTAGCTTAGAGTTAGTAAAGGATAAGGAATAAAGCTAGGAAGCTAGAAGGGCAACCTATAGAGCTAATTTTAATAGCGCGACTATCCCGCGCTCTTAAATATATAATAGATATAAGTAAAGTAAGCGATAGTACGCTTAGAGCTTACCTTAAGCGCGAGGTCGGTCGTAATAGACTTAGTATCGGTTATAATTAAGATTAGGGCGGGGATAAAGGGTATAAAGCGTTATTAAGGTTATAGCACTAAGGCAAGAGCGTATAGCAGAAGGAAAAGGGCGAAAATCGGCGATAGTAAGCTATAGAGGCGTTAGCACTAAGAACCGCTAGGATAATAAGGGACGCAATAAGTCTAAGTAGCGATAAAGTAACGAAATAGGCCCACTATAGACCCGAGGGACGAAAAATAAAGGCGCGAGGGCAAGCGAGACTTACCGGGCGAGGTAATTAACGATAAAGAAAGAAAAAGGAAAGAGGAAGAAAGGAAGGAGCAGGGGCGGCAGCTATAGGCGCGGGGCTATAGGGGGCGAGGCGGTAAGGGCATAGGGCGCACATAACGCGCTAGAGTTATATAACCCTAGCGGCAAGAGGTAATAGGGGGGGGCAAATACTAGCGTAAGAAGGCGCTAATATTGCACGCGAAGTAGAATAGCTACGAACCCGTAGCGGGAACGAAGGTAAGGGACGTGAGGGGTTTTCTACTAAGCGCTCTAGTTTTTCCTATTCGAATTATAATTACGGGCCTAAAAGCTTTATTAAGCTACTAGCGTATAAATAATAAATAAATATATATTAAGTTATTTACCTTTAGAATAAATAAAAGCTATAAGTTATAATAAAGCTTAATTATATAAAGATAAAATATAATTTTTATTTTATATTATTAAAGCTTTAAAGTATTAATAATCCCTTCTTATTAACCCTTAAGCTTTTATATATTTAAATATTAAAATTAGCTTTATTTAATTAATTTAAATAAATAAATTATTATTTATATTATTTATTACTTTTTATATTTTATTATAAATTTATATATTATATTATACTTTTATATATTTTTATAAGTAATATAAGCTAAATTAAATATAAGTATTATATTATTAAGTAATAAAATTAAATCTATAAGCTAAAATCTAAATTTTATATTAATATTACTTATTATTATTATAAGGGCTTAAATATAATATTATAAACTTAAATAATATAATTTTAAAAATAATTAAAACTCTTTAACTTTAAATTTACTTATTTATATTTTAAATAATTATAAATAATAAAGTTATTTTATTTTATTTCCTTTATAATATTAAAGTATTTTTAATTAAAGTAATTATTTATTATAATTAATTAATAATAAAAAAAGTTCTTTTTTTAATAAATATTATATTATTATTAATATAATATAAGTATTATATCCTTTTTATAAAAAATAAAAAATTATTAAACTTTAAATAATTCTTCTTTTATAAAAATAAAAATATTACTTTAATATATATTATAAATATACTTTTATTTAACTATTTCCTATTTATTATTAAAAAATATTATAAGTTTAATAACTTTTATATATAATTAAAAAAAGTTATTAAAACTTAAATTATTTAATTATTAATAAAATAATTTTATAAGTTAAGTATATTTTAATATATAAAAATTAATTATTAATATTATATAAGTATTATTATTATTATTTTAATTATCTTTAATAAATTATTATTTAATTTCTTATATAAGATAATAATAAAAATAATATTTTTAATAATATTATTAAAAGTTTTTTTATATTATATTTATTTAATATAAATTATCTTTATAAATTCTTATATCTTTTTTTTATATTTAGTCCTTTAAATATAATATTACTTATTTTTAAGCTTTTTTTTATATACTTTTAATTTATAATCTTAAAATTAAATTATAAATTTTATTATATATTATTAAATATTATATTTTACCTTACTTATAAGTTATATATTAAACTTATATATATTAATAAGTTAATTAAATAATTCTTAATTAACTTATTAATAATTACTTTCTTAAAGTAAAATTTAATTATTTTATTAATATATATATTATTAAAAATTACTTATTTTAAATTATAATATATTATTTAATTATAAATAATATTAAATATATTCCTTATAAATTATAATTTTATATTAATATTTCTTTAGCTTAAATTAAAGTAATAAGAATATATTATTAATAATATTAATAATTCTTTTATAAAATACCTTTAAGTTAAATACTTTCTTAAATTTTATATTAAGAATTTATTATTTTATATTATTATTTAACTTATAATAAGGAAAAAGCTTTTTTAAAGTAATTATTAAATTATTAAATTTATAAAATATTAAGTACTTTAATTATTCTTCTTTTTATTATAATAATATATAAAGGCTTAACTTATAATTTTAAAGCTTAAAAATACTTAATATAATTATTAAGCTTAAAGTATTAAAAGTATAATTATTAATAATAAAATTAATAATAATAATAATAATATAAAATATAAGTCTTTTTATATTAATAAAAAAGAAAATAATTTTATTTTATATTAATAATATATTAATAAAGTTAAAAAAGAAGTAAGTTATTATAAATAATTTAAGCTTTTTATTTATTTCTTTATAATAAATAAATTTAATTATTATAATTAAAATATTAATATTTATTTTTAAATAATATATAATTAATAAAATAATATTCTTATAATAAAGTACTTTTAATTACTTATAATAAATAATATCTTAATAAAGTATATCTTTAAATAAATAAAAATCTTTATTAATAAGTTAATTAATATTTTTATTAAAGTTCTTAATTTTAATAACCTTTAAGCTATAAAAATCCTTATATATTTTATTCTTTAGCTTTTTCTTTTTATTATATATAATTTTTATAAATTAAATATTAATAAAAGTAAAGAAAAAGTAATAACTTAATAAATTATTTTAATATTATTTAAAAGAAAAAATACTTTTATTATATATAATATTAAAAGTCTATAAAATTAAGAAGTTATTAATATTAAGGACTAACTTTTTATTAATATTAAATAAATAAAGTTTTTATTTTAAAATTAAAATAATATTATATTATTATAAAAATATTATTATTATTAATAATATTAAGAAATAAAGTCTATAAAAAGTTCTTAAGACTTATTTTAATAATTAATAATATACTTTCTTAAATAAAAATAATAATTATTAATATTTATTAATCTTTAATAATCTTCTTTAAGGATTAATAAACTTAGATTAATAATAATTTATAATCTTATTATTAATTTAAATTTATAATTTAATTAATAAGTAAATTATAAATATAAAAAAAAGGGGCTATAAATAGCTATATATAAAGGGAGACTTTTTTTTCTTTTTATTTTTTATTTTTTAATTAAATTTAATCTTTATTATCTTATAGTATCTTATATCTTATTATATAAGCCTTTTAATTTACCCCCTCTATTTTATAGCTCTTTATTAGAGCTATATAATAACTTTAATATTAAGGATTATAGCTTAAAGTCTATACTTCTATTATATAAAATAAGGTGTTATAATAAGGCTTTAATATCTTTATTAATTCTTACCTTTATCCTTACCCTTATTATAAATAAATAGCTTTAATTATAATAAGAATATAAACTTATATATATTTTTAACCCTTTTTATTATTATTCTTATTAAAATATAAACTAATTATATTATTATATAGCTATTTATATTAATATTAATATTCTTATAATATACTCTTAAATATAATCTTTTATTTTTTATAAAAATAATTAAAAAAGTCTATTATTATTAATTAATTAAGTATTTTAATAATTTTTATTTAAAGTTTACTTTTAATAATAATATAATATTTATATATTTATTAATATATAAGTGCTTTTCCTTTTTAAATTAGCCTTTTATATATTTTTTACTTTTTTAAAATATAAGTAATATTAATCTTAATACTATTAGTATAATCTAACTTAAAAAAACGTATATCCTTTAGCTATTTATAAAAGGAGGCGCGTTATTTAGCGTTAAGAGAATCTAGCTTCTTAATTATCTACCTCTTATTCTCCCGTTAAGTAAACCTTTAAAAAAAGTTAATATAATAAGTAAAGTGCTTATTATTTAGCTATAGGAAATTAATAAGTAGTATTATAATTAGCTTTAACGAATAATATATAGTAAAGGCTTAAAGAGACTAATAAATATATAATAAATAACTTAAGAAAAATAAGTATAAAAGTTATATAAAGGACTAAATAAGTCGAAGTAAAATAGTTAGCTTTTAATAATAGCCCTTAGGGCCTATAGGGTCTATAGGCATCTATTTTAGGGGTATTAAGAAACGGACTCTTATATTCTATTTCTAAGATAAAAGGCGAATAAAACGCCTAAGGCTAGAGGGGCTAAGGCAGTAGTTAGTCATGCGCATGGCCCCCGGCTAAAGAGGCTAAGAGGTACTATATACCTCTGACCCCTCACTATCGAGCCTACTAAAAGCGGCGGCACATCCCGCCCGATTCGGTAGGCATAATAGCGCTTTCTAGACTTAATCTGTAAATTCGCCACCCAAGGTCACGTGCCACCATACCCCATCGCCGTTCACATCTTCAGTCCTCACCGCTGTCAAAAGAGTCTCCAGTCTCAATTCCAACTCGATTCTAAGGACCTGTTTGGGAATTCAAGATGGCACCTCGACGCTCTAGTAGAGGCAACATGCCAGCCCAAACACGGCCCACCAACCCTCCGAATCTTCGACGCTCTAGTCGTGAAATAGCGCCTAATGCTCTACCACCCGAGTACAATCCGCACGTTCTTCGCCGCTCAAGCCGTTGTACAACTACTGCCGCCGAATTCAATCCTCTCGATATCCCGAACACCCAACATAAGAGTTTCACAGCAATCCCGATCCTGAAGACAAAGAATTCGCCGACTCCGAGACCCAGACTGATTCCACCGGCAAACGCAAGAGGGCAGACAGCTCTGCTCAAAAGCAACACAAGAAGAAGAACATTAGCCAGCCCCGAAAACGCAGGTTCAATCTCATCGGTAGCACCAGTTGCACAGCCGGCGCTGGTTTTGACTATCCCAAGATTGCCCCCGCAGAAATGTTTCCCTCTCTCACTCGCATTTGCAAGACAGCAATCTCTATGCAGGCCGACGGGAGTTGTCTTTTCCATGCACTAGCTGATCAGCTCTACAATGATCCCGATCGAGGCGAAGAGCTCCGAAAGACTGTGGTTGATTTTTGAGTCGACAATCGGGATGTCTTCAAAGCCATGTTGCCGCTCCGTGACGTTCATGACAGTCAGGGCGGGAAACTTGCTCTGCTCTGGGACGAAGAGGCTCAATTTGACGAATATCTACGATTGCTTGCTGCAGATGGAACCTGGGGAGGAGAGTTGGAGGTTCGTGCCGCAGCAGAATGCTTCGGCATTACCGTCGTCGTCCATCAGGACAACGGCCGCTTCCTTAGCTACAACGTCGACATCGGAGGCATTCCAGCCCATATTGGGTATTCGAAGCAACAGCTCCACTACTACTCCGCAAGAAACGATGACCAAGCCTTTCGCAATGGTGTGGAACACAATTCGGACACCTTCAATACCAAAGCTCCTCTTCGCGACCACCAATGTACTGAAAGCATCGTCGATGATGACACTGGTGTCAGTGATATGACATCGTCCTCTCAACACATGCTTGAGTCATCAACGGAAGAGCCCGCTCCTGTAGCACCATCGGCGAACAGGCGCCGCCTTCAGAATCGATGGTCGCGAGCTGAAAACGAACGCTTGCGTGAAATGAAAGATGCTAGTTGTAGTTGGGATGAAATTATAGAAGTCTTTCTAGGGAGAAGTCTGTCTAGCATTCGTAACCATTGGACATGGTACAAGGTGAGCAGAACTATTTCACGAACACAATACATAAACTAATAGAACACAGCTAAGGCACGAGCTGCACGACGGCAAACTAAAGAAACAAGAGCAGGCTGGCCGTGGCTGCGCTAAGACACTATGGACATTAGTCGAAGAACAGCGATTGAGGGACATGAGACTTGCTGGTTATAGTTGGGCCGAGATTAACGAAGTCTTTCCAAACAGAACTCGTGAAAGTATTAGGAAGCATTGGGAATGGTTATAAGTAAGTAATACAGTGTCAAGGTTGATCTCTGTCTTATAATACATCACAGGAAACATTTCCCGAACGATTCATGGATCAAAAGCGACGTGCCAAGAGAGCAACATATATGCCCTACACACCAGATGAAGAACAGTACTTTATGCAAATGAAAGAAGCCGGCAAAAGTTGGGCTCAAATCGAAGAGGCTTTTCCAAATAGAACTGAGAAGGCTCTACAATCTCATTGGGAGGTAAGCGGAAGCATATCGAGAATGATACCTATGCTAATTTTATACTTCCCAGAAAATGCATCGCGCAGAAACAGGAGAACCCATGAAGAAACGCTGGATACCGGATGAAGACGCACTCTTGAGAAAGTTAAGGGCTAATGGTTATAGTTGGCCTGACACGGCCAAGGCCTTTCCAACTAGAACCAAAGACGCTGTCGAAAGGCATTACAATATGTCGGTAAGTAGAACAATGTCGACAATAAAATCCGCAATAGTCTTACCTATCACAGAAAAAGCGCCAAGCAGCAGCAGCCGCCGAAGCGAAGGAGCGCCCTACGTTATCAACGGAAGGTACTCCCATTGTGACGTCCTCACCACTAGCGGTGAAGAAGCACTTTCAACGACATCCGATATCTGTGAAAGGCACTTCTGAAACAGCACCAGCAGCACCGAAGAAGCACTCCAGGATAATTTTTAAAGGCACGCGCAGGGAAAAAGCACCGGCACCGGCGAAGGAGCGCAACACAGAGAATGAGACCAAAGCACTACCTCCGAGGAACCGCCGACCTCCTCAGCCATGAACGCCGGCTGAAGAACGGCTCTTGAATGAATCGCATGCTACTGGTAAGAGTTGGAAGGACATTGCCAAAGCTTTTCCCACCAGAAGTATAGAGTCCGTCAAGGGACATTGGGAAGCAAGGTCTAGGGTGAGTGGATAGTATCGACGTTGAGGTCATTAAGTCTTACGTATCGTAGGACACACACTCCTCTTCGCTATGGAATCGGGGGCGGAGGAAATTCTGGACACCAGGCGAAGAACAGCGCCTAAAACAAATGAACGATGCTGGTGATTCTTGGGACAAGATCACAAAAGCCTTTCCGACCAGAACCAAGAAGGTTCTTCAAGACCATTGGAACGTAAGTACGAAGATATCTGTCATAAATCTTCAGTCTCATACATCGCAGGTTATAAAGCAAGCCAAACGGTCAAGAAAGGTATAGATATCACCATTTTTACTATTTCATACTGACGCATAATCATAGATGATATTCCGATGAGTACTCTGTAGAGGGCCTCGATTGGAATTGGATGAGCTTTGTAAGGAGGTTGAAGCGATGGTGTAGGCGTAGGGACGGCCGGCGTATGGTACGCTCCCGAGATCGAAGCCACCGATTGCCCGTTGTCGTGACTCATACGTCGTGATTGGCCACATATTCGGCCGTTTGGAAAGGTGCAGAAGGCTGAGGCCTTGATGCGGCGTGAGGTGCAGGTGGCAATGGTCCTTGTATACGTCATGATGCGCTTGCTGGTCCAAGGCCTCTTCCCGCTTCTCTTTCTAGAGCCACATCCGGTGAATGACAGTGAATAGGGAGAATGTGCCGGCGAGAGGTGCCGTTGCTGTGGTTACCGAGGACTACTAGTATCTATGAACGCCGACATTGTGCATCGAAATCGCGCTCCATAAAGGTTAGCCTCTGGCAATAGCTCTCGCGTCTCTCTCCTCGGCATCGCTCCTCACAAGAGTCCCTACCCTCTTAGCCTGGGACTGGCCGACCCGGTTGTGCGATTTGCGCTCCAAGTGGTCAAAGACAACAACCTCGTCTCATACGATGAACTCCGGTTGCTTTCCGGAGAAGGTGGCATTGGATTCACATTTCCTTCGACATCTTCAACGATAGCAACGACCCCACAACATCCCATCCCACAGGCCAGAATGATCTGCCTGTTTATCGCCGTGTACCTCACGGCACGGACAAGGTGTTGATTTCACCCAGCCCATTGAAGGAAAAAAAGCCAACAACATCATTCGAAATATTCACGATCGGAATGGCAATGGAGCCAGGCACCATTTTTCGTCGATCACGCGAGCGGCGAAGTCCCAACTTAACATTCACGTACGTTAATTAGGGCAGGCATAGACAATCTATGACGACCAGAATAGCTCTACGTGTTTCCCAAAAGTTGTCTTCTAAAATTTTCCTTACGGACAATTTTCTTAAATAGGGCTGAGCAGGAAGTGAGCTGCCCTGAGCCTCCCTAAGCTGCCCTAAGTACTGCACCCGACAGCCGCACCCACCGCTCGTAGCTTTAGGGCTCTCTTATACTATATATACGTAAACTCGCACTTTCCTCGGATGTTACTCCGCTAGTAGGGCTGAGTTTCAACTATTTATTTTAGAGACCCCCTTTTCCTCGCGGCTTTATTTACTAAATTAGTAAGAAAGGCGAGCCTTCTAGCGATTAGATATCGCCGATACCTGTGTAGTAATTCTTTCGAAATAGATGATAGCCTTTGATACTTTGATAGAAATAGTAGTAATTCATTTACATTTTAAAGTATATGATTTCCTGTTACTTCTGTCCTCTTAAATAATATCTAGTTATGTCGGCGTAGCGCGTCCGACGAGAGCCATCTAGCAACGTTCATTCTTCGCGATGATGTTCCAGTTCGTCGGGTGGAAGATCTGGCCGCCAATCTGCCAGTCATTTGTACGGGCGCATACCTTCATGAGTTGCTGTACGCCATCGGCAATCGAGCCCCAGGACTGAAGGCGCTTTGGCTGGTGCTCCTATAGTTCTCAGATTAGTATGGTATTCTTTAATATTCCAGGACTGCAGCGGTGTTACATCGTTACACCAATAGATGGCTGAGTTGTACGAACAGCTCACACGTCCACAAGCTCTTGGGCCCGGTTTGTTTAGCGGCTGCCCGGGCATGGAAATAAGATAATTCATCCCGTCCTGGATACTTCCAGCATTAGGAGTTCCGAATAATTTGGAACTGCAGTGATACGGCTTGCTTGACCAGTCGGTGCGCTTCTCGATGTCGGTGCTGCGCTGTTCGAACATCTTGAAGTCCGCATTGTAGTTCGGGTTAATCTCCAGCAGCTGCTTGTGCACTTCCTGCACAGTGCCGTTGAACGTCAGTTCCGGGCCGTCTGGAAATGCTTGAAGTCTCCATTCGACCAGAACCTCATGGCCGCCTCGGATGCCTAATTTGTTGGTTGGGTCCGAAACGACACCCCTTGCGAGGTCCCTTGGGGCTGCATAAGCCACAGCCACGACGGCACAAAGCAAAAGTGACTTCATGGTAACAGTGTCGTTCTTGTTGTTCTTGTGCAGCGAGAGGGGAAAGTAAGGCTGATGGACAATAGGTAGATGATGGGAAGAGGCACAGCAGCTCCGGTCGAAATACGGGGCGGGCAGCGTTAAATGTCTCAAGAAGATCAACGATGCTTCACCCGTGACTGGCGCCTTTTCGTCCCTTTAAGAAAGAAGAAGCGGGACTCAGGCTGTTAGTGAGCTACTTCAACCTTGTTTCAAGGGTAGCCTTCACGCACAAATAACGTTACGGAGTAGAGATGCTGTGGATCACAAGCATTCAATGCCAATGGCAGCCCGCCGTTTCACATGATGAAGGGTCAGATGCTCCATTGACGTATATAAAGGATCAAGAAATGAACAGTGCACGATAAGCGAACGCTTTGTGCGAGCAACGAGCCATCATTTGACCTTTAACTGTGGAGGAGGTCCCAGCTCGTGCGGGGAATACTATCCGATACGAGCACTTCGTACCGTAGGCTCTAGCTTCTCCAAGCACCTCTATCTGACACGAGGTATGGAGGAGTAAAGCTTGTCTCTTCTAACAAACTACTGCGTATCTTGTCTACCTAAATGCGAGGTAGATACCCGTGATTGGTTACATGACTAGACAGGTGTCTGAACCACCTGCTAGTAAATGCCACTATGATAAAAGTCCCTGCAATTCGGGCTTGTCCAAATCGCTGTTGATACTGCGCGTTACGCGATGGGTACTGCTCGTATTTTGTTAACCAGGAAAGGTGGCTTGCCTGCTCCTCCTCCACAGTCAAAGGGATAGCTATATATAGCTGTGGGCAATGCACGGACATAGTGCAGCAATTACCCACAAAATAAATTGATTGCTGATAGTTGCCTGGTCATATGGGCACTTAATGGCTTGTGCCTGAGCCTGGACTCTACGTAGTTCCTGTCGCCAGAAAATGTACGTCATTAGCCCTCTCTCCTGCCAGGATCATAAATCCCTAGCGTGTACTACGTAGGTACGGAATACTCGGTACGAGTAGACCCGTTCAGACGACAACCGGTTTGATTGGCTATAACCGCCACAGGAACCTTGTCAGGTTGGAGAACGGACCCGAAGACACGGACAATACAGAAAAGTCACCAAAAAAGCGGAGGAAGATAAAGGGCTTGTTGCTGTACATATATACGAGAAGGGACGGCCTGATCCGCATGATCAGATGGCTCCTCATGCCTCATCAGTTAGTAACCGAACCCTGCGTTTCCCCTCCCAATTAATCTGAAGCCTACGAACCTCTTTTCCGGACAACAGTCGCTGTCCTTCTACTTATACTTCTAACTGACGGTTTAAAGCGCCGAGAGCCCGAATGCGATGCACGTTTGCCGCTTCTCCGCAGGAGAGGACGCAGATGTCCGCAATACTTGTAGACTGCAGCGGCGAGACCAAGGCCTTTCGACGAACGACGCATGTAGACATGTTTTTCTATATTAAGACGCAAATCATCGAATTGCATCTCGGCGTAGAGTTGACAAGATGCACTGCTGAGACGGGCAGAAGCCGCGCGCGAATCCGACCAGCGCTGTACGACACACCATCCCGGCAACGGCGGTGGCCCTGCGCATGACGTGACAGCGGTAATCCGAAACATTATGTTCCGGCAACCAACCGAACATGTGGTTGGAAATCGAGGGAGAACCATCCGTAAGAGCAGCCGCACTTACGCGTTGGGAATACGGACCCTTCTCGGCTGAGACGCTGCCTGGTTCCACGTCGTGATGCCGGTGGGCTAGCGATAGCCGCGCGCGATCAGGGCCAATCATTTGGCTCGACGCAAACAATCTGGAGCTGGTTCCAACGGTCGCATATTGCCCAGTTTGCTGCGTAATTCGCATACAGTGACGGCCTTGTTGGGCAGCAGCGCTGGCATGTTGAGGCGCGGTCCGAGGAGAGTGGGGCTGAGTCGGCTGCATTTGTGTCGTGACCCGTGATCCCCGCATCCCTCGCACAAACAACACTTGACACAAACAACACTTGACGAGCATCATGGCGACTATCGACATCGCCGCCAAAGCCGAGCTGGCACGGATTCTACCAGCTGTGGTTCTGGCAGAATTCGCCGAGCAAAGCCAGCTCATGTCGAATCTGACCAAGACATTTCGCAGTGGGCCAGTTCTGCCTGATGGCGGCTTGGTGCGGCTCAAGCCGCTTGACCACGAGACCCTGGTCGACGATGATGCAGTGGAATATCTCTGTTCGCTTTCGCCGGAGGCTGCTTCAGTTCTGAATGGGCCAAGTGCCGACTGTGTTTATTCTCAGTCCAACAAGTGGATTGGCAAGAGAGCATCCTTTACGGCCAAAGGCTTCCAGCAACTGGACAAATCTTTAGCTGAGCTCGACCTGCACCTCACGCTCCGAACCTACATTGCTGGGTTCCGCCTTGGTGCCGCCGACCTCGCGGTTTGGGCGACTCTGAGAGGCAACCATGTCGCACTGTCTGTCGTCAGAAAGAGCCACGAGAACGTCCTCCGATGGTACGAGTATGTTGAATACTCGGCAGCGTGGATTTCGGAGGCGATCGCCGCCATCACCAGCCCCGTGACGAGCGAGCGGATGAAGGAAAGGGCTGAGGCGTCAGCCAAAGGCGCAAGCTATGATATCGATCTGCCTGAGATGGCAGGGCCGATGGTAACAAGGTTCCCTCCTGAACCGTCGGGATATCTGCACATTGGGCACGCCAAGGCCGCACTTCTCAATGACTACTTTGCGCACCAAAAGCCTCGAGGCACGTTGATCTGTCGCTTCGACGATACGAACCCTTCCAACGAGTCCATGGAGTTTCAAGATGCCATCACCTATGACCTGAAGCTCATGGACATTGTGCCTGAAAAGACCAGCTTTTCGAGCGACTACTTCCAGGTCATGTACGAATACGCCATCCAGCTGATCAAGGATGGCAAGGCTTTCGCCGACGACTCCGAACTTGGCAAGGGAGATGAAGATCGGAGAAACAGGCTTCCTTCCAAGCGCCGTAGCCTCGGTATTGATGAGACTCTAGCGCGATTCGAGGAGATGAAGTCCGGCTCCGAGGAGGGCTAGCGTTGGTGCCTCCGCGCTAGGATCGCCTATGATAGTCCCAACGGCACTCTCCGAGACCCAGTTATATACCGGTGCAACCTCACGCCGCACCACCGGACCGGAACCAGCTGGAAAATCTACCCAACGTACGACTTCTGCTCCCCGATCCTCGATTCCGTCGAAGGCGTGACGCTTGCCTTGAGAACGAACGAGTACCGCGGCCGGAACGTCCAGTACGAGTGGTTCCAAGAAGCTCTTGGCCTGCGCAAGGTTGAAATTTGGGACTTTTCGCGCATGAACTTTATCCGGACGGTTCTGTCCAAGAGGAAACTCACAAAGATTGTCAACGAAGGCAAAGTGTGGGGTTGGGACGACCCCCGGATGCCAACGATCAGGGGCATCGTCCGCCGGGGCATGACGGTGCACGCCCTCCGCGAGTTCATCCTCAAGCAAGGCCCTAGCCGAAACGTCCTCAACCTGGAGTGGGGTGCGTTCTGGGCCTTGAACAAGAAGTACATTGACCCTGTCTGTCCCCGACACACGGCTGTCGTTGCCAAGGATGCGGTGAGGTGCACCGTGGCTGGCATCGATGAGCCCAGCGTTCTCATCAAGCCCAAGTACCACAAAAACACGGATCTCGGCACGAAGAGGGTGATGCTCGACAAGACCATCCTTCTGGAACAAGCCGACGCCGTCGAACTCACGATTGGCGAAGAGGTCACTCTGATGAACTGGGGCAACGTATTCGTGCGCGGTATCACCAGGAAAGACGACAATGGGCCGATTACTGAGATGGCACTTGAGCTGCACCTCGAAGGTGACGTCAAGAAGACGAAGAAGATGACTTGGCTGGCAGCCGCAGCGGATAGCCTGATCCCTGTTGATGTTGTCTCTTTCGACTACCTCATCAACAAGAACAAGCTGGAAAAGTCGGACGCCATTGAGGACTGCCTGACGCCCAAGACAGAGTTTAGAGACCAGGCGTTTGCGGACTGCAACGTGGCTGACTTGAAGCCCGGAGATGTGATCCAGTTTGAGCGCAAAGGCTACTATATTCTAGACGGTCCGCACCCTCAGGATAGCTCGAGGCTGGTATTTTTTGACGTTCCGTCTGGCAAGGCATGAGTGTAAGTAGTTCTACCGATGGCAAATATACATAGAGAGATCAGCGAGCAACGTACCAATGTCATCGACTCGGGGCGCCGAGGCTGGTTGGAGGGTACTGTCTTCATCACCGACTCACGCAGTAGGTCCGTAGACAGCTCACACGCGCCTGTGTGCATGAGCAACCGTGTTATGGTGTGCACCAACCAGGTGTGGTCGGTCAATCGGGCTTGAGGCATGATATATCGCAACCCTAAACACCGCCGTCTTTGAGCCCTTCCCTCTTGAAATGGTGGTCTTGGAGGTTTATTCTCAATCCCACGTTTACGTGCATGGACCGAAGTTCGCATGTGATTCGGCGATAGATCAATATTTACTGGTATGACGCCCGACTTCTTCCACGACCACGACCTGTCGGAGAGTCACCGAAAATATCGGCCAAGTATCGCTCTCCAGGCTTATTACCAGTCAAGAGTGCCAGCGGAGCCGGTAAAGAAGAACATGGATCCGCCTGCCAGGTATTTTGGTGGATCATTAGAGTTTCTTTAGCAATATCTTGTGCAACAATCAAGTGGGAGGAATCTCCCAATCTCTCGCATTCATCGCATATTGAATATTCGCTCATCAAACCGCCGACAGTTCTACGGTGTACGGGGCGATATCAATGGCGGCACCTCCACAGGCGAGGCGTCCCTCGCGGTGGTAAACTGTGCTTCCCCAACGAGGATCTCTCGGGCGACAATGGATGGCCCCAAGGATTTCGTGTACATTGGCTTTCCCGGTAACAAGGCCCCTGGAAAGAACGGGGCCAACTGGAAGGCAAAGAAGACGGCAGGCTTTGAGTCCAGCGTCAAGGCATTGGGCGATAAGCTTGTTGCAGGCTTGCCGGCATAACATTAGGGTCGGGTATTTGTCTCCTACGCAACGCGTGATACTGGGAACTGCAGCATTTTTTTGTTAAACGAACCAGCTGTGGCCGTGAAGGCTGGGGTGCCTTAGCCAAGTGCTGAATTATTTTTAGGTTATAGAGTCTCGTGTCTAACCCATCACTTTCGCCTCGGCGCCTGTCGCCATCCGAGTAATGCGACGATTGCCTCACGTTGCTAGAGGCTTTGGTCAAATCGGTAATCGCATGTGCTGAGCCGAAAATGGAAATTATGGCAAGCAACACAGACGCCACCAAAAACTCCGCGTCAATCGTCCACCCTCGATGATAGAAAGGGAGATTGTCCGACCGAAACATTTGGCCAGCGATGATGCCTGCGCAGCTGGCGGACATGATTCCAACGTCCTGCAGCGAGACGCCTTTGTAGATGCAGGCCCAGGCGGAGCTCCGGTGTTGACCCACCAAGCCGAAGCCGGATGAATAGGTACGGAGTTAGCGCGCCCCACCCCAACCATGACGGCCTGGGGAGTCCACCAGGAGCCAGAAACGACCGCCAGCATCACGACATTCATGCGCCAGCACTGCCACCGCAGCTTTGCCTTGCAATTCCTGGGATCTGTTTTTATGTGCCTCAACGGAGTAAGTATTACATACTTCGCAGCTGACCCTGCATTCTCTTGCCGCAACCAACAGCGTTGCAGCCAATAAGTCCCTTGGACAGCGGTAAGGCTTGTGGGTCCTAGAAATACCAATCAGATGCTAATAGCGCATCAACGATACTCTTTTAACTAGATCATTGGCTTCCATTGTGATAGAAGTACCAATAATCAGGGGGTGGGACCCACAAACCTTACGACTGCCCAAGGGATACTCGTACGAAGTTCACATCAGCCGACCTCCCCGTAAAAACAATAAAATCAACAGCCCTCGCAACCAATAGCCAACTACGAGCACGGCTGCCTCGCTGCATGCCGTGCCCAGGCCCATGGCGTGAGTCACAGCAGTGGAGCAGCTGCCTAAATCTCGACCGCTTTTGTCGATTTGGGGCAGGTCGAAAATGTGAATGCCTGCTTCATATCAAAGTATTTAAACCTGACATGGACTCCAGCGCTTTCTGACCATCCTCATGGCCAACCTCTTCTCATACAACCTCCAGCACTCCGAAATCCAAAAATTAACTTGCCAATCAACTGTGAAAGCATGGCTGAGAAATGCGCACACTCTGGGTGCAACAGCTGGGCCGTAAGCAGTAGCCGTTACTGCGCCGCCCGTGAGCAACCCCTGGCCCTTATCGTCTCCCGAACCCCAGTCCTTCTGAACGATCCCGTCTAACATAACATGATCATAGACAAGCCGCCTGGTTCCCAACAGAGACCCGACATGGCATTCGATCCTGCTGGAGCTCAGGTTCCAGGTTTCACTAGCCACAGCTTAAAGGGTTGCAACGCCTGACCTTCTCCGATCTCCTTCTCGATGCAGGCAGTCATGAGGCGACGCGACAAAGACGATTGAGAATGGGGACCCGTGATGGGGCAGCTCCAAGTTGGGCGAAAGGCGGGGTGGGGGTTTGGTTATACCATGTCAAACAGTCTCAATAAATACGCCCACCTTTGCAGACTTGTGCCCATACCACATAGAAGTAAACTCATCCCTACAATAGGAGCAGTGAGAAATGGCCACGATGAGCTGTCTCGGCCTTACCATGTACCCTATCTAGGGCATTACTCAAAATTATTCGCTGTGGGTACACACTTGCTCGAATCCAGGACTTTTGGGTGCTTGTTTAGCATTTATGTGGAACGAAAGGCTGGTGATACAGAGCTTAAGTTACAACTTGCGTTTCCTTGCTCTCTTCTAGCTCCAACAAGCGCGAGAGCGACTCGTCGCTCTTCCATTTCTCGAGAGCGTTGCCCTTCCATTGCTCCCACCCCTCATCTCCGGAGTCGAAGGCTCGCCTGAATCCCGAGAAGAGATCTACGAATGTCTTTTGGTCCAAGAAAGAGCTGTCGGGACCAAGAGCGAAGAAGAACCTCTGAACCTTTCTGCCATCGAGGACACATTCAGCGAGATCTCCACGGCCCCTTTCCCGGAAAATATCAGCCAGTCGCATTTCATCCGTGGCCAGGTCATTGGAGCCGTTGTAGAACTCAGCCACGGGCCACATCATACATGGTGAGCAGAATGCGTTCGCTCGTGAAACCGTCTGCGTCCATTCCCAGTCGATAAGTCCGACGATGTCGAAAGAGTCATTGACTAGGATGTGGTCGCCCTTGTCGTCCGGATGCTTGAGGAAAAATTGACCCCTAGACGGGAAGTGTTCCTGGACAATGTCCAGGCGGAAACGGTGGGCAAGGTAAACATTGACCGGATGACACGGCTCAATCTCGCCGCTCGCTATCATTTCGAGGTACGATTCGACGATAGCACGTGAACCATCCAGCGAGGAGGAGAAGGGACCGAGCGGACCTCCACATCCTACCCGGAATGTTGCATGATGTGCCAGGCCCTGTACCTCAAACTCGGCGGCATCTCCGGTGGAGACTAGTGACCCCATTGCGTCGAAGGGGTGCCTTTCGATCTCGAGGAACACGTCAACCATCTGCTGCATGACCCTTTCCCTTTGATCTGGCGTCGCGCCTGTCCAATCCAAGGGCTTTCCGTCCAACTTCTCCATCAGAATATAGCCAGTTCCAAGAGAGTTCCCCGGATCGGACTCGCTTGCCCAGTCGAATATTCTGGGTGTGGGAATACGAGTGTGTTGTTGGAGGAAGATCATGGTCGCAGCTTCGCTTCGGAGGATGCAGTCCCGAACTTCTCGCGGCGGTGACGAGGTCCTCGTAAGCCGGAAACGTGCGAGCCATCTAACATTGTCCTGGAAGGTAATCTCGGCGTGGCAGTTCTGGTTTCCCATCATAGCTGACAGGTTACCGCGGGACAGTTCAACGGTGCAAGGGACCCCTCCCCTCAGCATTGATGCACGGGAACAGAGATAGGTGCCATCTATTCGACGGCATAGCTCGTCTATGTGACGAGCCTCTGCAGCCGCGTACTGAGCGGCGTAGGATTCCCAGTTTTCCTTGAGTCATGAGCATGGGAAATGGCTTCTATGGTCGATTCAGTGGGTAATCACGTACCTCTGGCTTTGGGCATTCGTGCCACGGCTTTTGAAGATGAGTGCGGCAGAGGTGTCTGTCACAGAGCAAGCAGTCTCCTGCTCTTTGTGCAGCTGGTTGCCTACAAGTCTCCCAATCACACAACCACAGAGGCATCGCGAAATCTGTGCTTGAAGAAGGCTTGGTTGGATGGCAGAAAAGCAGCCGAAAATGTGCTGCTCCAAAGCCACTTTCCCCGCAGACCACGTGCAAACCCGCCCGCCCAACGAATGGATGTGTTGGTCTCCTGACCCGGACCCTAATCATTCCAGCGGCCACCAGCTGTCAGCATGAGATTTGTGAAACTGTTATTAATCCATCCTCTTCTCTGTCCACTTATCATTCCCGATCAGCTCGGACGTCGCATGAGAATTCGGCAATACTCCGACGGCTCGTTTTCAGCTTAATTGTATCAAAAAGTCTCGCAGATGAGCATTTACCATTGGGCAACTTGCCCGTCATCCATACAGGGAAGGTCTCGGCTCCACTTCCAACCTAAAGGAGTCGGCATCAGCCCAACTTCCATTTTTAAGCAAAGCTGAAAGCTTTGCGATGCAGAGGGTACACGACAAGTGCCCGAGCAAGCAGCTTCCAGCTTTGCTTCTTTCAGCAGGCAATAAGGATGCGGGACTATCCGCTCTTCGTATATTGGTCGAGCAATTGAATCTGCATCGTTTATTGGTAGTTGCTCTGCCGAGTGTTAGCAGTGATGTTATCATATCGCCGTGCCTGCCGTAGCGTTTTGGTGTTGTAAAATACCCGATGCCAACAGAAGACTGCTGCCATAGGCGTAAGCAAAGCCGAAAGTGAGTGTCTTCGGCGGCGATACCTGCGAGCCTGCGGGCCTGTGAGCCCGCGATGCCTGCCGTGCCTGCGCTGCTGGCACTGCTCAGCATTAAAAGGAACGCGCCTCGCCAAGTAGAGGCCAGGAATAACTAGGTAGTTGTCTCGCTGAGCACTCCCGGGGCCCGTGACGCCACGCCAGCGGCGAGTGGGCAAGCGAAGAGGCTGAGCGCCGGTCATGCATACATGGATCGTCAGCTCCATCCCTCCCTCCCGGCGGCTCAGGCGACGAGGTCGAGTGATTGATTGGGCAGCACGGGGCAGCGGAGAGTTCTAGGCCTCTGGCAGCTGGACAAGGCAGCCAATGCGCTGCCTGACGGGCTGACAGACGAACTGGCCCGTTTCCATATCATGTGCATGCAGCGACAGCACTCGGGGCGGCGGCGGCGGCGACAGACAAGAAGGCCACCCACCCTGCCGTAGCGCCCATTTCGTCATCCTCCCTCTGCTTCTCCTCGTCTCCCCAGCGTCAAGGTTGAAGCCAGAGGCATCTTGCACGTTTTTGTCGCGCCTAACGATTAGAGCTGCGTCCCGAACCGTTGGTAGCGCCCGGGAGACTCCGCGCCACCCCCATCGTCCACCGTCCACTGCAGGCTGCTGCGCACGCACAAGGGTCAAGGGCTGAGCCAGGGAATGACGTTGGCGTATCCCTGTCCCTCTGGAAGCGCCTTTGTTGCTCCTCTGCCAGCCCAACGGCCTACGAGTACAAGCCTCTCTTCTCCCTCCCTCCAAACCCGGCACCTGCCTTCTCCCTTGCTTCGTCTCACTCCTGCACCCGTCACGCTTTTCATCATATCCTCCCTTTTCGATATTTCTCTGGCCCTTTGTTCTCTGGCCCACCTCGGCTACGGTGCAGCTAGCCACCCCGCCTCGTCGGCCCCCTCTGCAAGCCCGCGACTGAGCCTCTCCTCGCCTCCATCAGCCAAAGAGTCAAGCCCAGCATGTCGCGCCGCGGTGCAAGGATGACTGAGTTCGAGGAGCGAGACTACTACCCGCCTCCTCGTCGTTCGGCCCCAGAGTTTGAGGACCTCGAGTACCGCTCTCGTGTCGTTACACGAAGCCCCCCGCCTCGATCCCGAGTCGCCACGCGCGAGCTGGACGAGGTCGACATCCGGGTGCGCGAGAGGGAGACGGACCGCCTGCCTGCGTTCCTCAGGGACGACGCTCGACGCACCGAGGCTGGACCCATGGTACTGCGCCAGCGAGACGTCGTAACGTTTGATCGGCACGACCGCAGGAGCCCGAGTCCCGTGCGAGTGCGAGAGGAGCGCATCGTTCGCCGCCACAAGAGTGCGTCGCCGCCAGCCAGGCGCGGCAGCGAGCATGAGCATTCGCGGACCAGGATCGTCGAGAGGGAGCGCGTGAGGAGCCCGTCCATCGTCCGCCGTCGGTCGCCTTCGCCGCGGCCCGTGAGATTCGTCGAGCGCCGCCGGAGGTCTCCCTCGCCCGTCGCCCGTGAGCGCATTCACACGCGGATAGTGGAGAGGGAAAAGGAGCGCATCCCCTCCCCGTCTCCGTCGCCTCCGCCAGTTATCCGCGGACCGACGGTTGAGCGAGAGGTTATTACACACTACACCGACGTCGACCATGGTATGTTTATGCCACCTTGGAAGCGCTGGGTAAAGGGGAAGAGTGCGGGAGCTAACAGTGGCTCAGGAGTTGTACGAGCGAGGCCTCCCAGCCCGCCGCCAGCGCCTCGCCCACGTGCGAGAGAACGAGAGACGGACATTGACATATCCCTCTCCAAGAACCGAACCGAGGTCGACATCCACCAGTCCGGCGGCCGGGCACGCTCAAGGAGCCGCGAGCGGCGTTCCCGCTTCTACGACGACGACATTGTCATCCGCCGGGATGGTGACCGCCTCAGAGTAGACGACTACTCCAGCTCACACCGGCGGGCACGCTCGGCTGCGCCGCTTGCCTCTCCCGTGGACGAGGAGGCCGCCTACGTCACGTCCAAGATTGACTCCCGAGGACGCATGGGCGAGGCATGGGGCGGCGCCACAAAGGACTGGGCCATCGTGGACGTGCCGCCCGGGACGGAGAGGGTACGCATGGATGGCGTCGGTGGAGCCAGCACAGATACGACTTGGTCGAGGTACAGCGGAGTGAGGCGCACACAGTTTATCCCCGAGAGGGACGGAGCCGTCGTCCCCAGAGAGCCGTCTCCTGCGCCGGTCCGAGACCGCACGACCGTCGCCGTCTACGACCGTGAGAGGGAGGTTGACGTCGACATTGACCGGCGTATCACCCGAACGCCGATACCGCCGCCGCCGCCGCCACCAAAGGAAATGTGGACCGAGATTACCAAGGATCTGGTCATACGAGAAGCCATCGAGGAGATGGGGTACGAGTACGAAGAGACGAAGTGGTTCTTTTACATCATGGACTACCTTAGATATGTGAGTGCAGCGCGCTTGGCAACTGAGCGGGAGAAAGGAAACAGGGGATACGCTAACATGATCTCGCAGGACGACGTGCTTCGGTTGACGGAGCTGTCGGACAGCATTCGCCGTGCTCGCAAGGAGCGCGTGAGGGACATTGAGTGGGAGCGAGACTGGCGCGACGAGTGGGAGCGGCCGTTCCGCCGTCATCACCACGACCACCACGACTACTGGAGGTCGTCGCGGGAGGAGTGGGACGACGAGAGGGTGAGGGAGCGAGAGGTGATTTACGACAGCCGCAGACCGGCGGGAGGCTACCTGCGTTGATCGACGACGGTGCTTGCTGCTCGCTTGCGTCACCATCCCGGCCCGGCATGGTCGCGAATCACGAGGCTTTGCGGCAAGCGGCGGGAAGAATACGGCGAAGAGACGGGAATGATTATAGTTGATCTGACGGCAGTTGGGAGAGGCCGGCTCGAAGATGGGATATTATTTCGGATACGTGTAACTTGCTACAGAGTTTCCATTGCATATAACGACTGATGACGAAAGACGATATATACCGGGCGAAGGGTATGGCAGCGCAAGATTGTTAACGTTTCTGCTATCTACCTAGGTACCTTATGGACATTCAACGGGATAAATGGAGCTTCGAGGAACGTGCATGGGTACCAATGTGCCGGTGTAGCTCTCGAATGAGTCCAGCCGAACACTAGGCGCGCTCTCGGAGTCGCGGAGCAGGCTGATCCATCAGCTTGATGAGGCCATGCCTCCATCACAGGGGAAGCAGCCGCTGTACGCAGCACTGTGCATCCAGAGCGTGCGACCGATGACCGGTGCCGCACAGCGCCGGGGAAGCCACTAACGCTGCAGCCTCCACGCTGCAGTAGGTGTCACAGGCGAGAGAAGGGCGCGCCAGAGCCGGTTGACGGTGGCAGGGCTGGTCCACTTACGTGACGAGCAGCAGGCAAATGGCAGGCCTCGAAAAATATGATGGCGTGTTGCGGCCTGGAAAGCGCTGCATGACTCAGACAGGAAGAGGCTGACGGCAACTTGCCGGTGCAAGAGCCAATTAATAGTACCTACAACCATTACTCCAACCTAACTCGTACGACCCAATCGCCCCTCCTGACGTCTTCCTCTCACATCACCTTTAGTTATCACGCCACTGACAGGAAAGGCGACGGCGGCATCGTATCATTCCTATCCACAGCAGAGAATACCCTGCTCTGCCTCTGCCTCCTTCGCCATCCAACCACATCTTTTCGCTGCCTTGGAGAGCTTCCCCTCCGCTGCTGCCCCGCCATTTTTCTCTGACCCAAGATGCCGATGTAAGAAGAGCACCTCCGGCGAGTCGCCACGACACCTGCCGTTGCAATTGGGACTGACGGGCTATTCCTCACTCCTCTACAGGCTCACGGAGCCGTGGAAAAAGTACAAAAGGTTCCCGCCGCTGCACCTGCCGGACCGCCAATGGCCTAACAAGACCATTGACAAGGCCCCGCGGTGGTTGGCCACCGACCTTCGCGATGGCAACCAGAGTCTGATCGACCCCATGGCAAGTCGCCCGTCCACGATGCACTGCCGCTCAAGGCTGACAAGAACTTCTACTGCGTTTAGAACGGTGACGAGAAATGGCGGTACTTCCAGATGCTCGTCGACCTCGGCTACAAGGAGATCGAAGTCTCCTTCCCCTCCGCCTCCGACACCGACTTCGACTTCACCCGTCGCCTGGTCGAGACGCCCGGCGCCGTCCCCGATGATGTCTGGCTGCAGGTCCTGTCGCCGTGCCGCGAGGATCTCATCCGGAGGACCGTCCAGTCCCTCAAGGGGGCCAAAAAGGCCCTCATCCACATCTACCTCGCCACCAGCGAGTGCTTCAGACGGATAGTCTTCAACTACACAAAGGAGGAGACCCTGGAGACGGCCATCCGGTGCGCCAAGCTGGTCCGCGCCTTGACCAAGGATGACCCCGCCCAGCAGGGCACGGAATGGGCCTTTGAATTCAGCCCCGAGACATTTTCCGACACGGAGCCCGAGTTCGTCATCGAGGTCTGCGAGGCCGTCAAGGCGGCGTGGGAGCCGTCGGTCGAGAACCCCATCATCTTCAACCTGCCGGCCACGGTCGAGATGTCGACGCCCAACGTCTACGCCGACCAGATCGAGTACTTTTGCCGCAACGTGACGGAGCGCGACAAGATTTGCGTCTCCCTGCATCCGCACAACGACCGGGGCTGCGCCGTGGCCGCCGCCGAGCTGGCCCAGATGGCTGGCGCTGACCGGGTCGAGGGCTGCCTGTTTGGCAACGGCGAGCGTACGGGCAACGTCGACCTGGTGACCCTCGGCCTAAACCTCTACACGCAGGGCGTCCACCCCAAGATTGACTTTTCGGACCTGAGCAGCGTCATCGAGACGGTCGAAATGTGCAACAAGATTGCCGTGCACGAGCGCGCCCCCTACGGCGGCTCCTTGGTGGTGTGCGCCTTCAGCGGCTCGCACCAGGACGCCATCAAAAAGGGCTTCCAGCTCCGCGAGAAGGAGAATGCGGCGTACGACGACCGATGGCAGCTCCCGTATCTGCCCCTGGACCCTCAAGACATCGGCCGCACGTACGAGGCCGTCATCCGCGTCAATTCGCAGAGCGGCAAGGGCGGCGCTGCATGGATCATCCTGCGCCAGCTGCAGCTGGATCTGCCCCGCGGCCTACAGGTTGCCTTCTCCAAGGTGGTGCAGAGAAAGGCAGACGGCCTCGGACGGGAGCTGCGGGCTCAGGAGATTACGGAGCTGTTCCAGCAGACGTACTTTCTCGACGAGAACCCGCGGTTCAGCATTGTCGACTACAGCATCCTGCCGGACCGCACTACCTCGCCTGCTCCTCCGGCGCCGGGCAAGACGCAAGACACCAAAGACTTGAAGCGAGTGTTTCAGGGCGTGGTTGCCTGCGACGGAAAGGAGTATCAGCTGCGTGGCCGTGGCAGCGGTCCCATCTCGAGTCTGGCCAATGCGCTCAAGGGCGTCGGCGTCAACCTAGACGTGCAGGACTACAAGGAACACGCTATTGGCAAGGGCCGTGACGTCAAGGCCGCGACGTACATTGAGTGCACGGCGATGGGCAGCAACATGAAGGTGTGGGGAGTGGGCATCCACGAGGACGTGGTGCAGAGCTCGCTGATTGCTCTCCTAAGCGCGGCTAGCAACGTGAGTCTTGGGTCTTCTCCCCCCCGCGATGTTCTCAACTAACTTTTGACGACAGTTCGCCAGCAGCCGTCCTGGCAGCCCCTTTGTGCCGAGACCTGTTTCGCAGGATGAGGTGACGGAGCTGGATCTGAATGGACATGCCACTGCCAATGGCCCGTCAAGTGTCGTGAGCGCCTTGGAGGTAAAGGCAAATGGGATGTGAGCTGGCGTTGACGGAGGCGGCGGCTGCTTGAAACAAAGGCAAGCTCATTCATTACCTACGTATCGATGAGTGCGGGTGGTCCACCTAGGTTCCAAAACTTCCAACATGAGACAGCCTTCCCTGAAGGGGCAGTGGTCTTGTTCTGTAGTTGTTACGTGAATACCTACTGCACGTTATTTCTATCAACAGCCGATCCCGGCGGGTGAAAGTGAGCGTTTGACAGCTTTGGTGACGCGCGGGGATTTCAATGAGCAAGAACAATTCTGCAAGCGGAGTGAGTTACTCAGAGACGGGGCGGAGGGTCGACGGTTCCAGCTGCTCGGTTGCTGGGGAAGCTGTGGGGGCAGTTGAATTACGACGACTCGAAAGGCGGGACAGAAGCAAGCAAACCACGAGGCCTATTGATTGCGTACAAGCGCACGGACGAGGGATATTGGCTGTAAATCGAGGAGAAAATACAAAAGGCGCATGTGAAAGGCATCGAGGAGATGGCGGACGAAGCATGAGCAGCAAGCAGGCTCGGATGTCCATGAAGCTTGCTGCAGCCAGAAGCACAGCACCGGCACTGCAGCTATTAAGCGAGGTTGCGCCGAGGCGACTGTGATTCGGCCCCGCGGGCTGTGGGGAAAACGGGAAAAAACATCCTCCCGCACCTTGTTCTGCGCAGGGCTGAGGGTGATTGGCTGGACGGGCCACAGTGAGCACGAGCTCTCACACAGGGTCCGCCCCATCTAGCCTGCTCCCCTCTTCAGTTGGCGCTGAAGCAGAGCAGGAGAGCTGCCACCATGCCAAAAGTATGTATTCACGGTGTTGTGCGACTCGGCATTTTTCATCGAGGGCTGCGACTTGCCAGTAGCATCCCGTTCCGTCTGGGTTCTCTTTGTTGGCTGAGGATTGGGTTCCAGGTGTCGCCGTGCTCTTCCCTCTTGCCACAGCTGACTGCCTTTCCTAACAGCACTAACAGCGGGAGATTGTTGACGCCCCGGCGCTGCCTGATGCGGCGCGGAAGGCGGCGGCAGCGCGGTGCCTCCAGTTAGCACCGCTGTGGCGCCGCAGCAAGCTTCGGCGCTGCTGTTAGCATGACGGTGCATTTTTGATTCTGGAAGCGTCCCTGATCCCTGCCCTCGACCGCCATTGGCACCCCTTTGTGAACGCCCTGTGCGACCGCCTGCCTCTGTTTCTTCGCTCCCGCACTCTTCATCCATCCATCCATCCTCCTTCGTCCAGTCCTTTTCGCCCACAAGAGCCAGGCTCTTGATTTCTTCCGCCGAAACGAGCAGCGTCACCGACAGCAGCCAGGCCCGGGCCTCTCCTTTCCCCTATCCCTCGCGCTGCCCCGCGTCTCCCGACACGCTCTTCGACCGACGCACCGCACCGCACCGCAACGTTTACCCCCCACTGCCGCGTCTCGACTCCGCCTTTCGCTGGCCGCCCACACGTGCGCCTCGACCAAAAACATCTGGACCCTCCGCGAGCGACGAGCATTGGAGCCGCATGACGAGACGCTCCGCGATCCGCAATCATGTCGAGCTCAGAGATTAATCAGGTGCTCGCCAACTCGCTGTCGCCGGGTGAGTCCCCCCCTCCCTACCCCTGCTGCTGTTGTTTCTGCGTTCCTCCAGCGGGCGTGTGCGGCCACGCGCTGCTGGCTGCGAGGGGCGAGATGCCTGTTTTCCCTGGGCAAAGCGTCGTGTTTCTGTGCTGACTTTTCGGGCGTGGCCCTCTGCAGACGCGAACCTGCGAAATGCCGCCGAACAACAACTTAACCAAGCTGCCGAAAGCAACTTCGTAGGTCGACCGGACCTTTTGGCTGCCCAGCAAGCACCCGCTAACCCTGATGCCCTCCTTCAGCCGCTGTACCTGGCAACCCTCGTCCAAGAGCTTGCAACCGAGCAAGCGGAGAGCTCCATCCGAGCCGCGGCCGGTATTGCCCTCAAGAACGCCTTCACAGCCAGAGACTTTGCCCGCCACCAAGAGCTGCAGGCAAAGTGGCTGCAACAAACGGACGATGAGACCAAGAACCGCGTCAAGCAGCTGACGCTGCAGACGCTGTCGTCGCCCAGCGCCCAAGCCGGTAATGCCGCCGCCCAGGTCATCTCGTCCATTGCCGCCATCGAGCTCCCGCGCAACCAGTGGACCGACCTGATGCCCTTCCTTGTCAAGAATGTCAGCGAGGGCGCCGACCACCAGAAGCAGGCCTCGCTCACCGCCATCGGCTACATCTGCGAGAGCCAGGAGTCGGAGCTGCGCATGGCCCTCGTCGCCCACTCCAACGCCATCCTGACGGCCGTCGTCCAGGGCGCCCGCAAGGAGGAGACCAACGTCGAGGTCCGCCTCGCCGCCATCACCGCCCTCGGCGACTCGCTCGAGTTTGTTAGCAACAACTTCAAGCACGAGGGCGAGCGAAACTACATCATGCAGGTCGTCTGCGAGGCCACCCAGGCCGACGACTCCCGCATCCAGCAGGGCGCATTTGGCTGCCTCAACCGCATCATGGCCCTCTACTACGACAACATGCGCTACTACATGGAAAAGGCCCTCTTTGGCCTGACCATCTTGGGCATGAAGTCGGATGACGAAGACGTCGCCAAGCTCGCCGTCGAGTTCTGGAGCTCTGTCTGCGAGGAGGAGCTGTCTATCGAGGACGACAACGCTCAGGTGGAGAGCGCCGACCAGATGCGTCCGTTCTACAACTTCGCCAGGGTCGCAGCTAATGAAGTTGTGCCCGTGCTGTTGATGCTTCTCACCAAGCAGGACGAGGATGCCGCCGACGACGAGTACAACCTGTCCCGCGCTGCCTACCAGTCCCTGCAGCTCTACTCCCAGGCGGTCGGTGCTAGTATCATCGCCCCTGTGCTGCAGTTTGTCGAGGCCAACCTGCGCTCCGAGGACTGGCACAACCGAGACGCCGCCGTCTCGGCCTTTGGTGCCATCATGGAGGGCCCCGATGAAAAGGTCCTGGACCCCATCGTTAAGCAGGCCCTTCCTATCCTGATCACCATGATGGATGATCAGTCGCTTCAGGTCAAGGACTCGACGGCGTATGCCCTGGGTCGCGTCACCGAGGCGTGCTCCGAGGCCATCGACCCGACGCAGCACCTGCCGACCTTGATCGAGTCTCTGTTTAAGGGTCTCCTCAGCAACGCCAAGATGGTCCCCTCGTGCTGCTGGGCCCTGATGAACCTGGCCGAACGCTTTGCCGGCGACATTGGCTCCGCCTCGAACCCCATCACTCCCCACTTCAACCAAGCCGTCAGCTCGCTGCTTGACGTCACCGCTCGACAGGACGCCGACACGTCTGTGCGGACCGCCGCCTACGAGGTGCTCAACGTCTTTGTGCAGAACGCGGCCACCGAGAGCCTGCAGGCAGTCGCCTCGCTCTCCGAGGTCATCCTCAAGCGATTGGAGGAGACGGTCCCGTTGCAGTCGCAGGTTGTCAGCGTCGAGGACAAGATTACCCTCGAGGAGATGCAGAACAGCCTCTGCACCGTCCTGCAGGCCATCATCCTGCGCCTCGACAAGGAGATTGCCCCCCAGGGAGACCGCATCATGCAGATCCTGCTCCAGATCCTCAGCACCGTGGGCAGCAAGTCCAGCGTTCCCGACGCTGTCTTTGCCACCATCAGCGCCCTGTCCACCTCGATCGAGGAGGACTTTATCAAGTATATGGATGCCTTTGCGCCCTTCCTGTACAACGCCTTGGGCAACCAGGATGAGCCCAGTCTTTGCTCGATGGCTATTGGCCTCGTCAGCGACATCACTAGGTCCATGGGCGGGCGCAGCCAGCCGTACTGTGACAACTTCATGAACTATCTTCTCAACAACTTGAGAGTACGTTGCCCCTTACCCTCCGCTTTGCGGTTTATTGATGGGGGACTTGCACTAACTTGCATGCTCAGAGCACCACGCTCGCCAACCAGTTCAAGCCTGCCATCCTGCAGTGCTTTGGCGACATTGCTGGCGCCATCACCGGACACTTTGAGATATATCTGTCCGTCGTCGCCCAGGTCCTGGAGCAGGCGTCGACCGTGACGGCCACGCCCGAGGGCCCCTACGAGATGTACGACTACGTCATTTCGCTCCGAGAGGGTATTATGGATGCTTGGGGTGGCATTATTGGTGCCATGAAGGCCAGCGGCAAGAGTTTGTCTACCGACCCCGTTCTCTTTCCAAGCTCACCTCTAACTGTCTCGCAGCCCAAGTTCTCCAGCAATACGTGCAGACCATCTTCCAGCTGCTTAACCAGATTGCCAGCGACATGAATCGCAGCGAGTCGCTGATGCGCGCGTGCATGGGTGTGATCGGGTTAGTCACCAACAGCTGTTTGTGGCATGGCACATGAACTGACATGACGTTTTAGCGACCTGGCTGATGCCTATCCCCACGGCGAGCTCGTCGACGCATTCCGACAGGACTGGGTGACTGTCATGATCAAGGAGACCAAGACCAACCGTGACTTCCAGCCTCGCACCATCGAGACGGCTCGCTGGGCCCGCGAGCAGGTCAAGCGCCAACTGGGCGGTTCTCAGACTATCATGACCCAGACCTGAAGCTAGGCACCGCTTTCCTTGGGCTTCTGCAGCCCCTCGTCCCCGTCCTTGCGAATGTCAGTCCGTCTGTCGATGCAGCCATCGCCCGGTCCCCGTTGAACACGCCCAAAGGACACCGAACGCCTCCCCCTCCACGACACAGCCTCCCCCTACGATCCCCACGAACGCTTCCACGTGTATATAGACCCAAACGACACTACAGTAATCCAAATACCCCCAACATACCACGACGCTGTCACACCACCCCCACCCAACCCCACCTCATTGCACCCCCTTGTTTTATGGCCTCGAGTTACACCACGATGGAATAGAGAAGTCATGTAATGCCCCGCACGGATTCAAAGAAAGAAGCGGTGGCGACGCAAAATTCATGTAGAGGACAGGGAGTACAGGCATTTACCCGAGTTTCCTAAAAATACTTTTATTCTTCGTGTCTATCTTGAATGCCCTTCAAGTGAATGGGATTATTTCTTCAAGACGGTCGCGCGGACTGATTTTCCGGGTTCGCTGGCATCTCGAGGGCAGTGGATGAGACCTCACATGGGGGCGTGTCGGGGACTGGGATGGGATACAGGGACGATGGGGCGAGTGAGTGCACAGTGTGTGCGCGATGTTAAACTAGAGAGTATCGCATGAATTTGCCGGTTGATACTGCTGGACCTGATGCTGCTGGCGCCTGTGCTGCTGTCACGTCGTGCGCTGTGCTCGGCGAAGGCTTGTACGCTCTAGGAAACGCGGTTCGTCCTGCTCAATACGTTTTTGGGTTTTAAACGCCGCGGGAATACCCAGGTTTCTGAGAACACCCTGCCAAAGCGCCATGCGCCATCGTACGTCCGCCCATAACGCCTCCAGCCCCCCAGCTGCCCCTATGCTGGCATATCTTGTCGCCGCAAAGACCCCAATTCAAGATGCCAGCCCCCATTACTGTACTTTTCTCTCTCTCTTTCTTTCCTTTTTTTATAAAAAAATTATCTCTTCGTCGCTACATGTTGTCGAGCCACGCCCCCGTGTTCGCCCAAGTCGACGGCGCGCCGTCAATATAAAACTGCAGCTCCCCCTCGAACCCGTCGTTACCGGGTCCCAGCTGGGGATAAAAAGGCGCCGCAGCGGCCGGTGCACCGATTCCGTACGGCGGAGCGGCCGGCTGATGCGTGTCAAACGCCTCGATGAGCATGCCCAGCCCGTCGATGGGCTGACGGCTGAGCGCTGGGGGACTCTGCTGCGGAGACATGTACATGTGGTGGGGGGCTTGTTGGCGGTGCTGCTGCTGGTGGAAGTGTGCTGGTTGCGCGAGGCCTTGGGGGAGCTGCTGCGGGGCTTGGTATTGCTGCTGATGCTGGCGGTTTGGAGTAGCCAGGGCGTGGCCGTTGGTGGCGCCAGCGAGGGAGGGAATGATGCCGTTGCGGGGAGACTGCATGGTCGTCGGCGGATGCATGTCGGGCTGCGTCCCGGGCCTGGGCAGCACAGCATTATCCGGCAGCGCGGGGACGGGAGGAAGGGGAGGCATCTGGCGTATGGCGCGGGGCACGGGGTCCTTGCCGTCATCCATGCTCCCCTCGGTCGTCAGTGTGTCCGACTGAGGGTCCAGCGAGAACTTCTCCAGGGCCTCGACCCAGCGCGCGGCCAAGGGCCAGACTTCCTTGCACTCCCTCAGGATGGTGATGATGCGCTGGAGCATCGCCGGGCCGTCACGTGCCAGGTTGGGGTCTTGGCAGACTGCCCAGATGCGTCAGTCAAATGTCAGGCTACATATATATATAGGTTGGCCCTACGTTTGGGGTATTTGCAGATGTAGGTGGAAAACAGGCCGCAGCTGTAGACGCAAAAGGCGGCGATTTGAGCACCGACGCTCTCATCAGGGGTCCGGTCCGTGAACTGGGCGTCGATTTGCTCGTACAGTTGCCGGACATTTCGAAACAGTTCCTTGGACAGCTCGGCGAAGAAGGTTTGTTTTTGCCCATCCTTGGGGTCGGGCTTGATGACGCTGCGGTCATGGTTAGCCAGTTGACGGAAGAAAAGGGGGATAATCTCAGCAACGCCTACTCAATCAGATATGGCCTCCGCAGGACAATATTGCACAGTCTGGTCATCATGGTCACGCAGAGATATGCCTGCAAAGACGTCAGTACTCGACCTGTCGTGGTTGGGACCCCGAGTAGATCGAAAACCCACCAGATCCTGACCGTCTGCCTTGTAGCCCTTGAGGAGGAAATTGCTCCACATGTGTTCGTGCGGCAGACTCTGCTCCCACTCCTGCAGCTTTCGGGCCATCTGCGAAAACTCGCTCATCGGCTCCCACGGGCGAGAGCTCTTGCTGTAGCTGACGGCGCGGCGACCGACGATGCCCCAGAAGTGGTGGATCTGCATTAGCGTCGCAAACAATGATCGATTCGGGTCTCGGATCAGGGATGGGTCGTCGGCGGCCGGCGGCGTGCCTTCCAGGGCGGCCCGCGATCTCGGCTCACGTCCGTGGGCAAAGTCCTCTTCGTTGCATGGCAAGAGAGCAGTAATGTCGGCTGCCGCCAGCGACACAGGAGACAGGGGGCCAGAGTGGAGACTGTCTTGGCTGTGCAACATCCACTGTCGTTCGCCAGGGGTCAGTGTGTCGTGGACATGGGGGAGAAGGACGGAGTGGTCTAGCTCACCAGCGTCCGCCGGGCCGACTCTGCACGTATGACCAGGTCCGGTGTGGGGTTCTGCACTTGATACGTCTCCTCTCTGTGAAGTTGCATCAATGCGGCCATTCGCATTGCAATACCCATGTTAATCTGGGGTCGTCCATCCGCGTCAGCAACGCACTGTCGACAATTAACACATGTCCGTCTAGACTTACGTAGCTCTTGTTTCGCAGCCCGCTGCCTTGCTGGGCGATGCTCAAGAGATAAAAGGCCTGGCATCTCTCCAAGGTGGGTTCTTGGTAGACCTCGCCTATGGCAACGCTAGCAGCCCGCTCCATGAAGAACTCGGCAGCCTTGACACCGGTGCCGTACCGGGCTTTCAGCGACGGGCTGAGCCGCGCTGAGATGCTGAGGATGCTGAGCAGCAGAAACAGGTTGACGGAGCGGTGGTCCTTTCGTAGTCGCTCTGGGTACTGCTGCTTAGGAATAAAGCCTAGCTGGAAGTAGTACCTAGTGAAGCGGTTGACGCCGTCAATGAGGTCCCCGAGGGGCGGCAGGTTGTCCCAATCCTCTGCGGGCTGGTGTCGGGAAACGGGCCCATCGAGGATGTTGCGCCGAGCCTTCGGGGTGCTGCCCTGCCGGCTGGAGGCCTTGTCGGCCCTCGTCCGCGGGTGCCGGTACTCACGGTCATGATCTGGCTGGCCGCGAACTGGGAATATGCTTCCGGTCAGGTGAGCGAGCCGTCCCATCCGATGCCGGGGAGGGAGCGGGGCCTACGTACCACTGCTCTGCGGGAATATGGGCCTCGTCACAGGACTTGCAAGGGGGCTTTCCCTTGTCGTGGATACACTTGCTCCTCATGCGTCGACATCTGCGCTGCTGGTCAGCATCCTCCAAGGCATGCGACGGGCACCGTCCAGAGTCTAGACTGACCTTCGACAGGCGATGGGAGCCCTCCGCTTGATGGACGGGGCGTCGGCGGCTCCTCCCGCGGCTCCCCGCGGCTCGCCGCCAACAGAGCCTGTGGCGGAGCCCGAGGCGGAGCCGGCGACAGACCCGGCGCTGATGCCGAAGGCCGGGCTGACGGCAGCAGGGTCCATGAGGTCCATAGCGATGCAATTAATTGGCGTGCTGGTGGCTATTAGCCTGTTTCGGAGCTCGAGCTGCGCAGCGGGTCGCGACTCGCGACTCGCGACTCGCGACTCGGGAGCCGTCAAGTTGCCTGCCGGGAGGGATGGATTGGCCCCAGCTGCGGACGCGCGTGCGGCAGGCAAAGGGCCAGTGGGCGACGGCGGTTGCCAGTCGAGCAGGCAGTCAGTTGGCTCGGGAGCCGCCAGCAGTGGAAACTCGGCGACGGCGCGGCAGCATCGCCAGCAGTTGAGGTTCGTGGCAGATTGCAGAGTCGCAGCGCAGCACCGCACGAGCGAGGCGACCTGAGGCTGGGGTACTAGCAGGCCGCGCACGTGACCGCCGCCCGCGAGCAGTCAGTGGCGGCGCTGGAGGCTTCGTGCTTCGTGGACCGCGGTTGAGCAGATATTATCCCACAGGGGCAGCGCACCCGGCGCCTGTCCAGTGTCAATGCCCGGGGAAATCAGGTCGAAAGCATTCGTGGCTGCGCAACTGCCGAGGCGACGATGGATTGCCCTAAAGTTCGCCGGACCCAACGTTGTCGGCATCCGCGCGCCTGCGCTCTGCCGTGCATTAATTACGACTAAATTGATTGTCTTGTCACGAGTGGTCTGTCGCCACTCACCGAATCCTTCGTCTAGGTACAAAGTAGGTACCCACTGATCTTCACTGACCGAGATTGAGTTTCCGGCACCTGCAATCCTCGCGCTGCTAAAGCCTAACGGCCTCTTTTCCCTTTGAAAACGTCCGGCTGGCTTGTCCTTACTCGTAATTCCCGGCGGTAACTCGCCGCAAACCACCCAGATTCACACACCACCAAGCCGAGGGGCCGGCCCATCACCGAGGCCGCTTTCCAGTTTACTGGTGCAGCCTCGCCGAGAGATTCACTGCACAATCTCGGGTACTCCGTACTCAAGCCCTAACTGCTGGGGCCTCCTTGATCATCGCCTGCACCAACAGCCGAGTCCATTGGGCCTTCTCAGCCTTCAACAAAATTAATGCGCCCACACCTTTCGTCGAGTCATAATTCCATAATAAATTTCCTCGCAGTTGCCCTGGCTGCTGCAATCGCCCTGGCTGCTGCGGCGCAAACGATCCCTTCGTGGCAAAAGCGTGCCCCTGGCAAGCCTCCCAAGCCTATTGCGCGCCATCCCATCTGTTCGTCCAGTCAGGCGCTTTTTCGCCGCTGGTCACACGAGATAACCTATACGTTTATTGCTGTTTACACGACTGCAGGGTGTTCCGTACCGAAGCCTTGAGGTATTAAGGTGCTTCATCTCCATCTCCTTCATCAACTACATCAACTTTACCACCTGATCATTGCACTCAACCACCACAACCAAAATGCCTGTCGTGGTGAAGGACGCCAACGCATCTCCTGCCGTTTGTTCAGGCTTTGGGTACATGCCGCCCGAGCTCAATCTGCAAATTCTCGAGGCTTTGCCTGACATCCCCTCTCTAAAGAACGCGGTCGCTGCTTCTGGTCGGCTGCGTCGTTGTTTTTCTACCCACTCCACGTCCGTCTCTACGCTGGTCCTCGAGAATGAGATCCCCAAGCACAGCTGGACACATGCCGTCGTGGCCAACATGCTTCTATCGGAAAAGATTGATCTTCCTGATCTCGACAATACCAACATTGACGGCTTCAACTCCACCATTGACAAGATTCGGCACCTTCGAGACACCGCTGCGCAAGCCCGGGTCACTCCCACGGACGCGCTGGCCATGTCCCGCTTCCACAAAAAGGTCACGGAGCTCAGGGACCTTTTTGTCACAGACTGCGCCAACGCCAAGCAGCAGCGACTTCATCCTCTGTGGGACTGTATCCGGCACCGACCTGCCATGCAGTCTGAGCTCATCAGGATCGAGCAAGCCCTGTATCTCTTTCAGATCCTTGCCTGCTTCTGCAAGAACATGACCTTCGGCAAGCTGGGGGACATGGAATACACCAGCCGGTCCCGTGAAAAAGTGACATCTCTGCAGAAATGCGTCGTGGAGCGCCTGATGTCTCCCTGGGAGATGTACTAGGTGATTGGCATCCAGGCTTACTTTCGCCGAGCCATCCACGGATTCGGTAAGTTTTCCATGTGTCGTTCAGAATGAATGCACGCCAACACGAATGCCTATAGAGCGAGACTCCACTGTGAGTGAGCGAATCATGCCTGGCCTTTTGGTTGGCGGCATCGACCTCATGTACGAGGCGCTCTGCGTGGCAGGCCACGCCAACGTGGCCGAGTTCATCGCTCCGCACGAGGAGCAGGCCCTCAGCCGGCCATTCAACGCCATGGGCGTCATTGTGTCCCGGGGAACGTACAAGACCTGGACGAGAGATGAAACAAAAGCACTTGGGGCCTACGCCCCGTTCTGCCCAGACAACGACAAGCTTGGATACGCGTCTTGGGCCAGACTTGAGAAGCACCAGCTGAGGCTCATCGGCACCGACCCAACCAACTTGGACCTTTTCCACGACTGGATTGCGGCGCTGGAGGGTCGGCTGGATCTCTGGGGAGCGGCGCTCTGGAACGAGAGTCGCTGGGCTGAAATCGAGTGCACCCTGCGTCAGCCGCAGCCGGCGTTTTGGGTGGACTTGGACATGAAGCACCACTGGGACTCGTCATCGGAGGGATTTGGGATCGTCTCCCGCGCAGAGGCCGTGGAGGAGGGTTTCAAGGAGGAGGAGAGGGCGCGCGAGGAGAAGGGGTGTGAGCGCAGGGTGGTGAGGGTGCCTCGGGATGTGCATCCTCTGTGGCGGGCGATTGATTGAGAGCGTTTGGCTGGGTCTTGGGTCCCCTGGAGGGCTGGATACACGCCTTCCAGATTGGATCTTGTTATTTTGAGGGTCAACACATTAGCGGTTTTGGCACGCCATTCATTGGAAGTTTGTACGTCTTGCTGTCTGTGAACAAACGGCTGGTCAACGACCGCCGTTCAGGGAGTTGTCATCATGTAGTGCTCGCGAGTCCTCTACTTGGGAGATGTTTACTTTATTTGGACAATGGATGACTTTGTCCCGTGCATCACGCTCTGTTCGCTGCGTCGCTCACGATGATACTGTTTGCATATTCCACCGCACTGCCGATATGCACTGTGCCGCAACCTCGTCTCTGGGCTCCTCCATCACGATGCTCGAGAAGAATGCGTCATCGCATCCTGCGCTGAACCGGGGACACAAGGTTCGGTGTTTCCAGTCGTATGACTTGAGTCTTGCAACGGCGGTTGTCCAGTGAATCAGTGGAGAGAGGCCTGCCGTTGTAGAGCGCCGAAAAATTTGCTCGGCCGAGCTTGATCAACGGCAACCATACCTTCACTCCGCAACAAATTGAGCAAGGGCACCATGGCTCTCACAAGCATCAGCCTCCCCTCGCTGGAGAAGATCGCCTCGGGCAAGGTGCGCGACCTCTTTGCGCTGCCCGACCCGGACACGCTGCTCTTCGTTGCTTCGGATCGCCTCTCCGCCTTCGACGCGGTCATGCAGACGGGCATCCCCAACAAGGGCGCCATCCTGACGCTCGTGTCCGCGCACTGGTTCCGCGTGCTCGCCGAGCGCATCCCCGGCCTGCGCACGCACTTCATCAGCCTCGACGTGCCCGCCGGCGGCGTCGTGTCCGCCGCCGAGGCGCGCGCCATCCGCAACCGCAGCATGCAGGTCCGCCGGCTGCAGGTGCTCAAGATCGAGGCCATCGTGCGCGGCTACCTGACGGGCAGCGCGTGGAGCGAGTACCAGGCCAAGGGGACGGTGCACGGGCTGGCCATGCCCGTGGGCATGCGGCTGTCGCAGAAGTTTCCCGAGCCCATCTACACGCCGAGCACAAAGGCCGACCAGGGCGCGCACGACGAGAACATCCACCCGGACGACGCGTGGAAGGAG
Organism: Tolypocladium guangdongense; assembly: GCA_022114105.1. NCBI lineage: Eukaryota > Fungi > Ascomycota > Sordariomycetes > Hypocreales > Ophiocordycipitaceae > Tolypocladium > Tolypocladium guangdongense. Next base: position 3,303,582 of record NRQP01000004.1, on the reverse strand, counting down.
CTCGGCGACAGGGACACGGCGCGCCGCGTCCAGGAGCTGTCGCTGCAGATCTACAACACGGCGGCCGCGTACGCCGAGGAGCGCGGCATCATCATCGCCGACACCAAGTTCGAGTTTGCAAAGGACGCCGCGGGCAACATCTACCTCGTCGACGAGGTGCTGACGCCCGACTCGTCACGCTTCTGGCCCAAGGATGCGTACAAGGTCGGCAGGGACCAGGACAGCTTCGACAAGCAGTTTGTCCGCAACTGGCTCATCCGAGAGGGCCTCAAGGGCAAGGAGGGCGTCGAGGTCCCGGAGGACATTTGCAAGGCGACCGAGGAGCGGTACAAGGATGCCTTTTTGAGGCTCACCGGAAAGACGTTTGAGGAGGCAGCAGGAAACTAGTCTGTTAGACTTCTTTACTGCCGTGTATACCAAGTCGTTGAATAAATGCCCAATGAATGCCAGCCATGTATCCCTGCGGCTATGCAATCCGTCATTATACCGCAGCCACGTTGAACCAGCCGTTTCAGTCTCGATATCCCCGTCTAAACTGCCTACGAAATAGCCTTCTTAATCCTGTTTCCAGTCAGCAACGGCGTCACCTTTGACCGTTCCTCGCAACGTACCTATTGATGCCTTCCGTCACAGTCGCGGGATCCTGGGTGTACACCATACGGAGCCATCCAGGCTTGAGCGAGTGCTCTTCCCTCGGGTGAAGGAAGACGCCGGCCTTTCTCAGCTTCTTGGCCAGCGCAAACTCGGCGTTGGGCTCTCCGTCCAGGTGCTCCGGCAGGAACGGGGACAGGTCGATCCAGACAAAGAAGCCGGCGTTGCTGCCGGGCAGATACCTGACGCCAATGTCGCGCAGGCCCTGCGTCGCGTGCTTGTACGCCGCGGCGAGCTTCTCGCGCGACGCGTCCACAAACTCCCTGCACCACTTTCGGTCCTCGAGCATGGCGGCCCCAATCGCCAGGCTCGGCCCGGCCGGGTTGTGGAAGCGCATGACGCCTGTGATGGCGGTCTCGACGGCCTTGCTTCTGGTGATGATGGCGCCGATGCGCAGGCCGGCCGAGCCAAAGTCCTTGCTGAAGCCGTACGTCACATGGAGACGCTCGGTGTCGATGAGTCCCTCCGGGTTGATGGCCAGCGCGGACGTAAAGGGCTCCGCATCGAGCTCGCCGGAGTCGAACGTGGAGCAGGCGTAAATCTCGTCGCTGATGAGGTGGATCTGGTGTTTCTGGCAGAATTTCATCAGGGCCACGAGGGTGCTCTGGGGGTAGCATTTGCCTGCGCTCAGCGTCAGACGGTCGTGTCGTGAACCGGGATGGGCCGCGGCCGCCACCTACCGAGCGGATTATGGGGGTTGACAATCAGAATGGCCTTGATCTTGACGCCCTCCGCCTCCGACCGAAGCAGTGCTTCCTCGAACTTGTCGACCACGTCCTCGTCGAAGCAGTTCTCGGCGTGCGTTTCGGCATACACGACGCTGACCTCGGCTCGATTGCCAAAGTCCAGCTCGAAGCGTCCGTACACGGGGCGGCTCGTCAAGATGCCGTCTCCAGGGTCTGCCAGTCCCCAGGCGAGGATCTCGTGCATGGGCGTGGCAGACCCCGTGACCTTGATGTTGTCGGCGGTGATGGGCTCATGGGGGCTCAGGTACTCGTTGAGGTGGACGGCGAGGGCGGTCGGGAATCGCGGCCCGCCGGCATCGCTGAAGCCATACGAGAACTGCTGGGACTCGAATCTGACCTGGCAATCGTGTAAGTCGTCTCCTCCCTTGGCTCGCGCACGCAGCGGCTGTCCTTACGGCGCTGTTGACGAAGCTTTCGACATCGCCGGTTATCAGTCTCTATCACGCAGTCAGCGCCTGTCCCAATTGTCGCCTGGGCAGGGTTTCTGCACGTTTTCTGCGGTACCGAATGAAATGAGGCCATCCGGGTTATTCTTGGGATCGTACGTCTGCGGCGGCGCGAACCTCCAGGGTAGCCGCTGCTTCGCAATGGTAGCAGCACTTCGCTTGGACAGGTACGACTCCATGGCAGCACGCTCTGTGAATCAACCCACGGCCTATGGAAGAATGGATAATGACAACATGCAGACACTGCCGAGTACAGAAACTCAAGTCATGCAAGTACCTTGGTAGCTGGCTGATGAGTCATGCTGGTGGGGAAGCCAGATTCTTGTCAAGTGAAGGGCTCTCCAATGGGCGGATGCTCTTTGTCTTGCCCTTCAGTTGAAGCATGGAGCGATGTTGATTGGCGCGTGATATCTCTGTTTGAGGCGGCAACCCACGGCAAGCGCATAGCAACCGTCGGCTTAAGCTACAAGCCTGGTGTTGTGATCCAAGAGAGGCTGGACGACGAAGTTGACCAGCGAAGGGGGGAAACATGAAGTGGTAAGGTCATTCGTCCTGAGCAGTTGTTCTTCCGTCATTGGTGGTTCCTGGTGCCCTTGGATGGACTGAAACCGGCTTCAAGATCCTGTCCACCACGTGGTGAAGCTCACGAAATGTCACACATGCTTGGTATATCATTGCCTTTGGACAATTTTTTTTCTTGATTCAATTTCACGGCTTATGCAGATAGGAAGGCTAGTTACACGACGAGCGTTGAATCGACAACTCGGACTAGGGCTCCATGCGTCGTTGTCTGTTACCCCTGAAGGTGTCTTCTCATTGACCACCAGCGTTGCGTCGTGTCGGCTAACATCTTCCTACATAACAAGGCACAGAAGGTCATTCATCCGTATTAGTTTCTTCTCATTACGTGGTGCGGGCGTGGTCACTGATGTTGCGTTGCTCACTCAGGAGACAATAGACTGAACAAAGACAAGCATGGAAAACCATCCGCGCATTTGCGCCAAGTGTTGTTGATAAAGTAATATGTATATTCATGTCGGCCACGGCACCGCAATACTGATGGCCGACTGGGTTTGCTCTTGTCAAATGCCGGAGTGTCTGCGCAGTCTCTCACCGCCCGTACACTCGCCAGAAGCCCTGTGGCCTGACGGTCTAGGCAGCCAGCAGGAAGCGTGACCGTGATCAAGTGTTCGCTGCGCGCACGAATTCTGCCATATAGATGACCAGATTTCTACCGCGACGCGTCTCGGCGCGTGACCTCTTCCATCCCTCCCACTTTCGCGTTTGTTCATTTCGATCCCCCCTGACTGCCACTCAACGCCACGACCACATATCCCAGCATCATCAGCGCGTCGCGCAGCCCGTGATTGGACGGTATATTTTACGTTCTTCTTTTAGCATTACATCTTTCTTCTTTGGCGAGTAGGTCCTGGATTCAGGCTGTCCGCCCCCGTTGTCGAAGATGTTCTACAGCCACGACAGTAAGTCACCTTCGAGGACCGTGCCTCAACTGATGCTGACCGCGCTCGCAGTCTTGTGCAACAGCCAGTATGGCGTTTCAACGATCTGGTAAGCCCATCAACTTCTATTTGCGGCGCAAAAAGGGGCGCGTCAACTGACTTGGCATCTCCTAGGCGCGCCGCAACGGTCAGCAAAGGCACCGCTGCCGGAAAAGGGGCCTTTGGACGATTGACACGCAAAGCCGTCCAGGAAGTCAACGTCCCAAAGGCATGTGAAACCATCATCGACCCCGGCGCTCCCCTGGCGCTGCGCCTGCAGGGCAGTCTTCTCTACGGAATCTCACGCGTCTTCGCCCAGCAGTGCGGCTACGTCCTCTCCGATGCCGAGAAGACACAGTCGGACATGATGGCCTTCTTCCGCGCCATGAAGACGAGCGAGACCGACCTACAGGCTGGAAAGACAAAGTAAGTGACGAATCCGTTCGCTGCCAGACAAAGGGGAGACAGACGCTGACTGGTGAAAAAAATAGGCGTCATCTCATCACGCTCGAAGATGACCCGGCATTTGACCTCTCAAGTGCGATTCCCAGTTTCGAGCAGTTCCAAGAGCTGCTCCAAGGAGAAAAAGAGCTCTTTGGCGTTCCGAGTGAGGGTTCCCTGAACAAGTTCTCGCAAATGACACCTCACGGCGGTTCAAGCCAGGGCCTTTCATCCACCAGCAACCAAGCTCTTCTCCCCTTTGACCTCCCTTCTTCGTCCCATGGTGGCGGCATTCATCGCCTGCCTTCCGACTTCAGACATAATAGCTCACCTCTTGCGAAGAACAATCGTGAGTCAGACGTCATGCCAGAGTTTCAGCCGTTTGGCGACGATGAGCTGGACCCCATCAATGGGATTGGCCTTGACTTTGATGCTGATGGCAACTTTGTCGGCATCATTGAAGAGGAGCCCCAGCTGCCACCACTTCCTGGTGCAGGCGCAGGCCAGGTGCAGCATTTCCGTGGAGATGCGGATGTACTTGGAGAACCCGAGGAGCAGCTGGTTCTGGGTGGTGGAGATGAGCCGGTGTTGATCATGGGCGAAGAGGCACTCCCCGATGCGGATGCGTTTCCGGTGCAGCCAACAAGCAAACAGGCCAGTAACTCCTACGCCAAAGCCTCCGAAACCACTGAAACCACCGAAACTGAGCAGGCATCTGCTAAAAACCGTCGCGGACGCCGCCGCAAGGCCCAGCTCATGATCGACCAGACCGATCACATCCCCCGCGCGGAGTTCCGCAGCTGGAACGAGAATTATGTTGAGAACATGGAAGCAAGCCGCAAGCGCATCAAGACAACCACCCCGGCGCAAGCCAAGAAGAACGCCCTCGCCCTCCTTTACGGCAATAGAATCGCCGGTGTTGGCAACGGCGTTTTCGGGGTTGCTCACCCGCTGGCGGAGGACTTTGCGGGCAAGGGACTCAAGGCCCGCCTCCAGGGGCTGGACCCTGATGAGGTTGATTTTGGTGTCGTCGAGAAGCGAGGCAAACGACGCAAGTCGCCCGAGGCCTTCAAGGATGAGCAGGCAGAGGAGGAAGGACGTCGGAATGTCAGGCAACGGGTCGACGAGGAGGCCGAACTTGGACGCGGCAACGGCCAGGACGATGGCGAGCTGCTGGTGTTTGGCGATGTGTCCGCCCCTGAGATCGGCCTGGACGCGGCAGCCCCCTTGGACGACCGACACTCGTCTTTACTGATGCCATGGAGCTCCGCCGTCCGCGGCCAGGGCAGCGCTCAAAAGGCCGCGCCGGCTCCCAGCCCTCTCCACGGGCGCGGCAGCGTCATCGCCTCCATCGAGCGCCGCAGCGACCCTGCCGAAAAACCGCTTGGAGAAGCTGGGCCTGGTACCCAGGACTCGTCTGTTGAATCCGGCGGCGCCATCGGCGCTCTTGACTTTGGCCGCGGGAACGACACTCAGGCATCCGGCGCGGGCCTCGGCGTTGCCAGCCAGGAGTTCCTGGGCTACGCCACCGAGCAGGCCGGCAAAAAGGGGATGACGCGGCACAGCGACGAGGACCGCCGCTGGATCGACTTTGACGAGCTCGCAAGCCCGGCGACGCACAGCAAGGCCGTCGCAACACAGGCGTTCCTGCACGTCCTCTCCCTCGCGAGCAAGGGCTCCATCGCGGTTGAACAAGACGGCGCCGACAACATGGTGCCATTTGGAACCATCCGCGTCGGCATCGTCGTTCCCCGCGAACGGGCCGCGTCCATGGACGAGCTCGCCTAATCTACTCACTCGCGACGCGTCACCCGGCACAAGCTATCGAACACGGACCGAACAAAATGGCGATTTGCGACTTTCACCACTAGGGTTCAAACTTTACCGTTGGGAGAACAGGCATACGTGGTACGCTTATTAACCATTCTCGAAAAGGGTTACAAATTGGCGTTCGACTTTTTCTTACTTTTTCTTTTCGGAATCTGGGACAAGGACATGGGTTATGAGGGTTTAATACGGATGGGATTGACATACCACGGAGGATTTGCTATTTCATGGGGAATATCTACGGTTTGCTGGACAAGGGTCGTTCATCACTGGTCGAGGACCAGTCACAGGATTATTCCAACTGAAGAATCAGGACACAAAATCGGTGCAGAGGTAGTTTAATGCAAGTTCTTGATATTATCATCTCTCGTAATTCATACAAGGGCGGTTGGCACGGTATGCCCCCACACTTAGGCATTAAATGCATCGTCTTCATCCGCTGCACCCTCCCGATCTTCAAAGTTCATATACTCCTCGTCGCCGTCGGCCGCGTCGCGAGTCATCACCATGTCCCAGGCTTCTCGGACTGGTTTCAGGACAGAGTCATCGAAGGCAAGGTCGGGTGGTGGGAAACCAAAGGTGCCAATCTTGTTGTCTACGGTGAAAGAGGCTGTGCCACCTCTTTGCTCGTAGTGTAGCCGGTACGGGTGCTTGGGAGGTTCCTGTTCCGGCGAGGCGGCAGTGAGAAGAGACGAGAGTGCTGCGTCTAGCAGATCTTTTGACCTGGGGCCGGAGACTATGCTGAGGTATATGGTGCCTTCAAGTTCGTTTGAGTCAGCCATGCGTCCAAGTCAACGTGCGATAAACAAAAGAGTGTGATTGGGGTTGTGCATCAGGTTGTCAGAAGATTGATCGTCATCGTAAATCAGACAATGTAGATAAGTATTCGTTTTTGCGTGTATCATCCTAACACAAAAGGGGCAAGAGAGAAATTGCAGTACTCACATTGTCCAGCTGGGCATTCGCCAGTGTCACTGGAATGCACCAAAGCATACGCTGGGAATTCCGAAGGGGTGCCATCAGTTGTCGCGATTGATGCGGCGGGGAAAGCCACCACTGCCACACAGGGTATTGGGGCCCCCTCGACTATCGCCTCGAACATGGATGACAGATTCGAATTGACGACGGCAGTTAGCCGACTCACGGTGTGACTCTCGTCCGCAGGATTGCTCGAGCCCTGGACCAAGGCCCTTGACCTGATCGCAACTCCATTTGCAAGCCTGACTGCGAGCTCATCCTCGTCACCAGCATTCTGAATGTCCGAAATGCCAGTGCCGAGCATGTAGACGGCGCCACCCACAGCACCAGCGCGGCAGCCCACTTGGGCAACCTCGGACAGGCCACCCCATTTGGGATAGACGGCGGCAAAGCCTGCGCCAAACACGCCCATGGAGGTCAAATGCCGGTTGATAGCGCCAAGGCCAGCCTCAACAGAGACCTTCCCGTCCAGGCTGAGCGTTAGGGTGACGACGTACGACCGCAACTCGAGGTCCAACTTGAACTCGGACTCGAGAAAGCTCGCCAATGGCTCGTTTGCTCTGGGTTTCCACAGCTCGGTGTGCGGCTCAGAGTCGTACTCGAGAACAAACTTGAGAAACTTCATCAGCGAGCGCTTGGCGCGAGCCGGAATCGCCGTGTTGGCAAAGACATCCTCTCGGGTCGATGGTATCTGACTGAGGGTCGGCGTCGGCGTAGCCTCGGAGCCCGGCTTGTAGATGTAAAACGACCCAACGGCGAGGAACTCGATCTGACGGAAGGCTTTTGACGAGACAAGCTGCGAGAGGAGCTCAGAGCGTGCGTGAATCAGCTGCGGCGCGAGGGCTAAGCTGTAGGCTCGCGAGAACGACAGTCCCTCGCCTTCCTTGGTCACCTGCGCCGCCGCAAAGACACCCTCGCCATCTGCCGACTGACACTTCTCTGCCCACTCGTCCGCCTCCTGAAGGCTCAGGGCAACCTCGTGTCCGCCATAGTAGTCGTTGGGGTCGACGTGGAGGACATTCTTGCCCGACCGTGACAGGGCTCTTTTCAGCGGCGCAAGCTGGGTCAGTCAGAGGGAGGACAACCACGCCGATGGAATCCGTGCTTACAGGGCGAGAAGAGACTGTTGGAGCCCAGTGCCGCTGATCACTACATCCCACTTTGTGTCTGAGAGGGATTCCATGGTGGTGAGTGAGGAGGCAGGCTTTGGAGGAAGAAAAAAGCTGGCTTTTGTTCTGTGTTCGGACGACTGGTTTTTGCACCGCCGACGTGGGGCTTTATTGTCAGTGGCTGGGATGGTGGCCAGTGCGTCGCGCATTTCAACCGCGTTAGCGGAGCTCTCGATTTTTGCTTCCTCTCTCCTCTGCAACCCGCTCTGTCCTTCACGCGCCGCCCTGAATGCCCTTGTGCATATGGCATCGCGAGTTCATGGTTTACTATGTTGAGCGGCAGATCAAGTCGTCGGCCGGTATCTACTGCCCTAGAATAACGTCTGAAAGGGTAGTTCGAATGGCCGACACATGCATCACGCACACGAATTCGTAGGCCTTTGCCAACGATCCTGTCACACAGTCAAGACTGACAAGGACGCTGGCATTGTCCACGCCGTGGCGACGAGCAGCAGATCTGGGCTGCGGTATAGAATTCGCATTCCCAGGGTATCATTCTCCTCATTGACCCGTAATTGCTGCGGCAACTTCCGTCCATCGCTTTCCCGCCAACTCCAGGAATCCCTTTGACCTCAAATGCTCCGGCGACAGGACGACGCCTCCGTGCTTGGAGATGGAGAGTATCCTCGTAGCCCCATCCTTGCAATCGACCACAATGGTGATGCTCTCGTCACACAACGACTCCTCCAGCCTATCTGGGTCCACCAACAGCCAGTACCTGCCGTCGGTCGGTCGGTCGGTCTCTTTGCCGGTGAAGACTGCGGCCGTACAAGCCACAGGCATGCCGTTGAGTGTTAGCGGCATCGGGCCGTTTCTAGAGCACACAACGAGCTCTCTGTCCGCATCGTAGCGTGCCCGTGGTATCTTGGTGTCTCGTAGAGAAGCTACCGTCGCTGCCCAAGCCGCGTCGAAAGGATTTCCGTCAAACGAGATGAAGAAGATGTCGATGTAGAGAACCCAGTACGCCACGACATACTTCTCGCCGTCGCCCGGGCTGTCGTCGCCGTCTTCGTTCTCCTCCATCCGGTCCTCGGCAGACGCCAATTGCTCAGAGGGCCTCGTATGCCATATCCGCAAGTCGTCTGGCTGGATCAGCTTGGAGCTGTGCAGGAGAGAGTATATCCTCGTGCTCAAGGTCTGCGCGAGAGTCGTAGGCGGGACTCCGGGCAGAAACTGCGGTGCCGATCCCGTGGCCAGCTCAATGTTGGGAACCAGGAGGTCGTAGTCCTTGAGCTCCGTTTTGGTGTTGGATGCGCGGTGGTTGGGAATGCTCGACGTCAAGATCGACTCGGCTCGAACTCCGCAGATGACCGTCGTGTCGCCCATGCGGACGACGGCGCTACCGTTGGCATGCGACAAGCTCGAAAGGTTGACCGTGGGCGGCCGGACCTCGTCTGGAGCTCGACCGCTGCTTCTGGCGGGTGGGATGTCATCGTCGGAGGGCGAGAGGTTGGCGAGGAGGTACGGGTGGGGGGAGAGCTTGGCAAATGTGGCGCGCGAGAGTCCGACGTCGGGTGCCATCGTCTCTTTGCTTTGGCCGCGTTTCAGAGATGTCTGGCTGAGCCGGAAACTGCGAAAAGGAGGGGAGAGAGTGGGCTGATTCGGTGATGCGTTTGATTCTTGAGAAAAGTTGACTCGTCGGTTGTAGCCTCGCGGGGCTTGCAGCTGTGGTGGCCAATGACTTTAGGCGGGGCACGGGGCTGGTCCCGACTCCCGATTCTGTTCTCGAACCCATCACGACAACACGTCACTTCTTTCTTTAGCCCTCTGTCAGTGCAGGATTGTCGCTATCAGGAGCCGTACGGCCTTGGGCATTTGCGCCTCCAATACTGTGAGAATTACGGGACGCCCTAGCCTATTGCCCGAAGAATCGAGCAAGCAGAGCGGGTAAGTCCATAAAGCCGCGTGACCAATGGCCAGCAGCTCGCCATCAACGGCTTTGTTGGTGACAACGAGGAAAATATTGCAGAACCATGGTCTTCTGCATAATCAATCCATCGCAGCGCTCTCGTGAACGATACCACCGCAAGCACCGACTGCGAGACGGACGGCACGGCTGCGGCGTCGATCAAGACTCAAAGTCCCCTGGTGTTGGTTGTGATGGCGGCGCAGAGCCGAGCTCCGATCCTGCAAGGCACCGTCCAGTCTCCTGGGACGATGTCGAAGACGAGACGGGAGTACTCGTAGCCGGCCGGATGTTGAGGCCGAGCGACGACGCAATCTGCAGCAACCGTGCCACGAGTGCAACGCTGCGTTGGTCTAGACATAGCAAGGCGGGGCGCAGAAGACGGCATTCCGGTTCGGGGCGAGGACCAGCTGTCCGGCACTGGCATCGTCCCGATCCAGCCCTTGCCGCTGCCATGGATGTGAGAGTTGCCAGAGGATGCAGAGTTGGTGATTGGGATTTGGGCCATGCAGGGTGCAGCGCTATTGCAGTTGAGACCCCACTAGTGATGGCTCGCAGGCTCCGGGCTCCAGGGTGCCCCCACAGGCGGGCGGCCACCGGCAGAGGGCGAATCAGCGGCCCTCTATTAGCGCCCGTCCCGCCTGAGGCCCCGGGCCGCCACGTCCGCCCGCCGAATCAGGGCCTCAACCGCCCCCAGAGCGCTGCAGCCCCGACCCCACCCCCAACCACAGACCCGGTCTGCGTGCCCTCAATGGCCCGCCGCCAAACCAGCCTCCATGCTCGACGCTTCCAACTCAGCAGCGATATTAGCATCCTCCGCGCCTGCCGTCTCTGCCGTCCGGCTGGCCTCGACAAGTTCGCCGCTTCTTGCGCGACAAGTGCAGGCGAAGGGCGCCTCGGCGGCTGCGCGACACCAGGCTCGATGGTGACAACCTCGAGCATCCATGTTCCATACCATGGAAGAGTTGGCGCCAGAGCCACGCAATCACTGTCGTCACATCCGCCGCGAGCGCCTGAAAGCTCCGCTGGCGTCCGTCCTCGATGCGCTGCCAATGCGAGTGCCGAAGACGTCCGCCGTCTCTTCGATACCGCCCCAGGACCCCAGCGTCCAACCTCTCAGTCATGCATGTCACCCACACTCCCCGTCGCGCCAGCTCATCCAGTCCCTGCTCCCCGCTGTGTGACAATCCGTCCCTCTCCAGTCTGGAGACCGCATATCGAGACCTGGCCAATCTCGGGGCCCGGTCAGCCGCTGGGTCTGTTCACACGTCACTCGCTTCACCTTCGTCCCTCTTCCCGGCCTCCCCATATCGGCTCACTCCTCACGCGCGCTCTCTCTCACCACCCCTGCTCGCATCGCCATCTTGCATGTCCCCTCTGAAGACTCTTCACGGTCGAAGCCTCATCCGTGTCTGCAGCATTGACGCTAGCCTACTTCACCTCCATCGCCAGTGGTTTATATCCTGCCGCCCTGCCACCGTCAGACCCCACCCTCTGACTTGCTGATCGCTCTCTTCACTTCTGCTGCTCGTCCTGTCGCCCGTATGTGCACCTTGTCCGTGGCCGCTGTCGCCAATTCTTCTTGTCCGCTGCGTTGTTGAGTTGAGGGATATCACTCCTCGGCCTCTCGGAGCCGTGAACGTCCCGTCGCTACCGCGCCGTCATCGCTGCACAAGATATCCTTCCCCACGGGCAGAGATCAGCGACCATAGCCCGTGCCATACATGTCGTCCTGAAGCGAGCACCAGCTGCGCGCCGTCGCCAACCCCACGCTGCGCAGAGAGGAAGCTGAATCGCTGGTCGACATGGCTCCCAATTCGCTGCCCGCTATCCGTGCCACGGCCGTCTCGGACGTTTTCAAGCGCCTCAACATCCCTCTGACGGCGACGAGCCCGCCCGGCCTCGTCCAGGCCAATGTCGTCGACCCGTGGTCTCAGTCCGGCAAGTATGCGCTGGGCTGGACGTACTTTGCCCTCGCCATCATGGCCAGCGTCATCGTCGTGCGCATCTGGCATTTCTGGCAGGACAAGATTCGCCAGGCCATCTACAAGCATCAGGTCGAGGAGCACCACCGCAACCTCTACAGCATCGACGCCGACTATGCCTTGGCGTTGCAGTCGGGCCAGGCGGGAGGACAGTTCTTCCCCGACGGCGCGGGCCTTGGGTACAAGCAGTTCCACCCCAAGGCGCACTTCTCGTCCGTGGGCTTCGTCAACGACGCCCTGGCGCTCTTCCGCTGGGTCTTCTATCGGTCGATCCCCGACATTGTCTGGAGAAAGCATCGGCTCACCTTTTCGTCGCTCGCCGTGCTGGCGTGCGCCTTCATCGCCGTCGCATTCGTCACGCTGTACTGCTTCCTCCAGCAGCCTCTGTACTGGCAGAGCATCCAGTTCGGCTCGCCGCCCGTGGCCATCCGATCCGGCATGCTTGCCGTCGCCATGACGCCGTGGATCATTGCGACGAGTATGAAGGCAAACATCATGGCCATTCTGATTGGCATCGGCCCCGAGCGCCTCAACGTCTTCCACCGGTGGCTTGGCTACTTGTGCCTGTTCCTCTCTCTCGTGCACATGATCCCCTTCTACGTCCAGCCGGTGTGGGAAGACGGCGGCATGACTGTCTTCAGCCAAATCTTTCCCGATGGCAGCGGTATCATCTACGGCACCGGAATTGCCTGTATCGTGCCCTTGATCTGGCTGTGCGTGGCTTCGCTGCCGTGGATCCGGAGGGTCGCCTACGAGCTGTTTGTCGTCCTGCACATCCCCGCCGGCGTTGTTTACGTTGGACTCCTGTTCTGGCATACCAAAAACTACCTCATGACATGGAGCTACCTCTACGCCACCGTGGGCATCTGGGTGTTCTGCTACCTGATGAGATTCTTCAAACTCAACTGGACCAAGCCTTGGCGCCTGGCTTTCATGGTTGGCGACGAGGCAGCCATCACCCTCATGTCGGAAAACGCCATCAAAGTCACCATTCCCACCCAGATGCGGTGGAAGCCGGGGCAGTACGTGTACCTGAGGATGCCGGCCATCTCCCTCCTTGAGAATCACCCCTTTACCGTCTCGTCCCTGTGCAGCGAGGACTTTCCCTCCGAGTACGGTGACAAGTACCGGGACTGTGTTCTCGTTTTCAAGCCCTATCGCGGCTTTACCAAAAAGGTACTCGACACTGCCATTGCCAAAGGCCCATTCCATACCTACCGGGCATTCCTGGACGGCCCTTACGGCGGCATGCGCCGGGATCTGGCAGCTTTCGATACCTGCATCCTCATCGCAGGGGGCAGTGGCATTACTTCGTTGATGTCCCAGTTGTTGAATCTCATCAAGCGGATGCGCGATGGCAAGGCCATCACCCGAAAGGTCATGGTTGTCTGGGCCCTCAAGAGGTTCGAGGCCTTGGACTGGTTCAAAGAGGAGCTGCGCATCTGCCAGGAATCAGCACCGCCGGAGAGCGTCACCTGCAAGTTCTTCCTGACATCAGCAGTGCGCCATCGCCCAGGCACCGAGATGACCGCTCCGATCAACGGCCACAACCCGCGGGCCTTGAATCACATGCTCCACGACAAGCTCGACGGCTTCGTGGCGGGCATCGCATCGAAGCGGAACTCTGCCATGATCCACGCCGAGGCTCAAGGCGACCCCGAGCGCGAGCGCGAACTGCGCGCCGAGGACGAAGATCGCATCACGGCTCTACCGCAGCAGAAGTATCTTCAGCCTCATCAATACCCACCTCCGCCGCCCCAACCGAAGCAATTCCTTGCCGCGGAAGACGCGTTGCGGGTCGGACCCAATGCATACCCCGACGACAAGAAGCACGCATCAGACGACGGCCACGACGCCGGGAAACCCAAAGAGTTCCACTTCCCTGCCCTCCAGAAAGAAAACCCCCCTCATTTCAACTATGCCCCTGCATCGCCTAACAAGCTACCCGATGAGAGCGAGCAGGGGGAAGATTCGTTGCCCCTAAGCCCCCCCGAACTAGCACATCTACGGCACTCCCAGATTCCCGAGGCGGCCAAGCAACGGCCCGTGTCCACGTTCGGCCCGCCGGTCGGGTTCGACTTTGGCTTCCCAGAGACGCCTACCGAGTTTCAGAAGAACCTGATGCGGTCTGCGTTCCCCATGCCTATCCAGATGGATGGGGGCTGGACCATGGAATACGGACGCCCGCAGCTGGGCCACATGCTCAAGGAGTGGGCGACCGGTGGGACTGATGGGCGGGGCATCTTCGGTAGGAGAACCGCCGTGTTTGTGTGCGGTCCGCCGGCGATGAGAGTCGGTGTCTCCGACACAGTGGCGAGATTGCAGGCGGAGATCTGGGGAGACGATGAGCTTGAAGAGATTTTCCTGCACACCGAGAACTATGCTCTATGAAAATTATATCAGGCTAAGAGGACTATATATCGGTTGGACGACGAACCATGAGCAATGTGTTTAAGCGGTGTTGGGGGCAATATTCTAGATACCATTCCGTTACATCTACTTAATTTCATACTTCGATCGAAATAGCCTTGACACTCCGTACATATAAAGGACCGTACATATAAAGGAGACTACTGATTTATGGCATTTTATAGCGTGCCGTGGCCTAAAAACGTCCCCTTCAGCCGCTTCTGCATTGCCATGTCCATATGCTCCATGCATGCCATATGCTACATGCTAGTCGCTTCCGCTGCACATCTTTACACGGAAATCTCGTGGATAAGCTCCTCAATCTCCTCCTCGACGAGGTCGTGGATCTTCTTGGCAAACTTGTCGGCCTTGCGGCCGACGGTCTTGGCACCCTTGAGGATCTTGCCCTTGACAATGACAAAGTCCTCAACGGCGGCGTCCTCAATCTTCTCGAGGGTAGTGGGGGCATGCTTGGCCTTGTAGCCGCCGGCCTCGACAATCCTGGAGAAGTTGCCGCAGCCACCACCGTTCCAGGCGAGCTTGTTGGGTGTGTCGTCGGGGAGGTCGCTGAGGGCGCCCTCGGTGGCGATGGAGATGAGGCTGTCCTTGAGCTTCTTGGGCGTGATGGGCGCGACGGCGTACTCGGAGTCACCGGCGGGTTGCAGCGAGAGGTAGTAGGCCAGGAGGCCGCAGATGTGAGGAGAGGCCATCGAGGTGCCGGAGATGGTGTTGACGGCGTACTTGGAGCCGATCCAGGTGGACAGGATGCTCAGGCCGGGGGCGAAGATGTCGGTGCACTCGCCGTAGTTGGAGAAGTAGGCGCGGCTATCGTCGAGGGCAGAGGCGCCGACAGTCAGCGGCTCCGAGGCGGCAGCGGGAGAGTAGTTGCAGGCATCGGCATTGTCGTTGCCGGCAGCCACGGCGAAGTGGACACCAGAACGGACGGCGGCGTTGACGGCGGCGTCGAGAGCCTGCGTCTTGCCACCACCAAGGGACATATTGGCAACGGAGCCCTTAAAGCCCTTGCGCTTGCCGTCCTTGGCGGCCTTGACCTGCGCGAGATGGCTGGTGGCGGCGAACTCGACGCCCTTGACAACATCCGACATGCTGCCAGAGCCGTTGGACCGGAGCACCTTGACGGCGTAGATGTGGGCCTTCTTGGCGACACCGTACTTCTTGCCGGCAATGGTGCCGGAGCAGTGGGTGCCGTGGCCGTTGCCGTCCTCGTCCTCATCGCCAGTGGGGATGGTCGCGCCCCACTTGGCACGGCCTTCGAAGTCCACGTGCTCGATGTTGCAGCCAGTGTCAATAACGTAGGCGTCGACGCCCTCACCGCCATCGGCAGCATAGAGGTACTTGTTGAAGGTGCCAAAGCTGAGGGCCTCGCGGTGGGAAACGCGGGCCAGGCCCCAAGGAGCCTGCTTCTCCGTCTCGCCGCTGCAGCTGTCCTCGGCCACGAGACGCTCGGTCTCGGCCGGCAGCATGGTGTGGACCACCGAGTCGCGCTCGATGAACTCGACCTGCAACATGAGTCAGCTTCGGATATTGACGTCCGGCATGGGGCGTGCATAGCAGGTCGACTTACATCCGGGTGGTTCCGGACCTTCTCGATGACGGACTCGTCAAAGTGGCCGGCGTAGCCGCGGAAGGCCTCGCCGATCTTAAAGGTGTGCTTCATGCCGGCAAACACATCTTCAGAGACGCCGCGCTTGCGGAGCTCGAGGCGCCGCTCCTCGCCATCGTCGTGGATGTTCTGGATCCAGGTGTGGTGGTCCGAGGCGGCCGAGTCATCGACGTGGTCCTTGAACTTGATGATGTAGGCGTCCGGGATGGCCTCGGCGTGGACAGAGCTGAGCACGGGAGCCGACTTGTCGTGGATGGTGCCGACCTTGAAGGAGGCGGCCTGGGCGACGGCGGCCACGGAGAGAGCGAGGACGGTCCTCATGGCGATGGCGTGATTGCAAACGGTTGGTCTACCTGCGACACAATCGAACAACCAAGCTGCAAATCAACTATAGAAAAGCGAGGAAACGGTGCCGACGGCCCCAGGCGTGGTAGAAAGAGGCGCGGTGAGATGGAGATGTGGACGGGGAGGAAACGATGGATGGCAGAGGGATGATGGAAGAAGAGGGTGACGAGGCCAGGTCGGGGAGGCAGCGCAGATAAGCGCAGGCGGAAGGCGGAGGGTGTGACGCCGATGGTGGGAGCCGCCCGCTGGGGCGAGGCCCGAAGCGGCCTAGCGCAGGACGCAAGCCGCCGCACGCGCCCAATCGGGGGAGTCAGCAGGTCTGCGACCCCACCGATACAGCGCGAGGCGCCTCACCTTCTGGCTGATGCCGTGGATGGATGGAGACTCCCAGCATTACCTGGCCACGGCGTCCGCGGCGCCTGCCTCTGCGTGCCATGCGTTGTCCCTGAGCTGCGAGCTTTCGCCATGGCGCGAGGGGGGGAGCGGGGGCCAGTCAGCTGGTCCCTGGAATGAGACACGGGTGAGCGCGTCCACTGTGGCGCCCAGCCTCCCAAATGAATTGTCTCCATGGAGTACGCATTCGGCTCGTTTCGCTCTTCCCTGTCACGATTCTGTTCAGATCCCAGCCCCAAAGACTGCATCATGGTCGTCGTGGCGACTGCATCATGGTCGTCGTGGCGACTGAACTGGCATCAACAACCACGGCCCAGCTCAGCCGAACCCGCACAGGTGCGCGAAGAGGCAAGGCACGTGCCGCTAAGCGCCCGTCAATGCGGGGGAAATGGCCCCTGGCACGTGCCGCTTGAGCAACGTGTTTAAGCGGTGTTGGGGGTCATATTCTGAATACCATTCCGTTACATCTAGTCCGTACTTAATTTCTTATTTCGATCGAAATAGCCTTGATACTCTGCGCATACTTCGTATGAGGGAGACTATCTGATTCATGGCGCCTACCTTATTTTATAGCGTGCCGTGGGCTAGCATGTGACGTTGAGCGGACCAACTGGGGTCTCGCGACTTGGACACGGCGCAATCAGACTTCACCCATCACTCGTACCAAATCGGCCCTAAAAAGAAGCCGCGTGCTCCCGCGAACAGCTTCGATCATGACTGTTCATCGTCGGCGTGCCCATTGGCTGAGCTGACTGGAGGCGTCGCGATGACAGAACTTTGGCACGCGAGGGGAGACACCTTGATGGACAGGCATCACGGTGCCTGCATCAAGCCCACAAGGGTACATGAAGGAGCGCCCTCTCGCCGGATTCAGCTTGACCTTTTTCTGCATCTTCCTGTGATTGTCTCCTCGCCGCTCACCCGATTTCCCCTTGCCCTTGGTCAAAACATCGTGAGGTGTCTACGGTCTACTCCCAACCGCAAATCACGGACAGTGACAATGGCAGGCGCGCCCGAACAAGACCTGGACAAGATCGCAAAAGGCTGGTCCATTGCGATGGCCTATTCCAAGGAGCGGTTGAAACGGGTGTATTCGTGGGAGGGCGAGCAGCTCGAGCTGGCCTGCAAGGAGGGCCGCTTGGTCCTGGAGACGGTGTGCTTGTTCGTTCATGCCTGCATCAAGCACGGCCAATACAAGTAAGTCTCAGCCTTCCTTGCTGCCGCAGAATTCGGCGTACTAATGAGCTGTGCAGACTGCCGTTTGAGTTTTGGCGGATATTACACGCCGAGTATGGGATCGTGGTGTACCCCTCTGCCCTGACGGAGGTCATCGAGGTCCAGGGACTCGGTATTGATGTTACCTATACTGAGGCGTACTGCGGTCACATAGGTATGTGATCCTCGATTGCTGTTGAAGAAACAAAAGAGACTGACGACCTATTATAGTCATGCTTGGGGGTTGTACTGGGTCTCATCCACCTCCATGTCCCATGGAGTTCCTCCGGGAGCCTCCGCCAATGTACCAGAAATAATTGGCAAGGATCGGGATTCAGAATACAAAATTTGGCGGAGATTTTTATAATGCTTTGGAAGTTTGTAAAAGGTGGCTGCCAAGCTTATGTTGCACGAGGCACGAGGTAATGAAGGAGATGGACTGGGAGAGGCATGAAGTTGGAGTTGAGTGTTGGGTTCACACTCCCAGTTATGAAACACATGAATTACCAGGCAACACTTCCTTTGTATCCAAAATACATGTCACACCCAATCAAGAATCCACCCTTTGCCCCAATGCGCCGTCTCGATTTGCCCTCCAGACACCCTCCTCACCATGAAACTCCTCCCTCTTCCACACCTCCACCTTGGCCTTGCACTCTTCCAGCGCCTCTTCGCTCGCTCTCCAGGCGGCCTGTCGATGCGGCGCAGACACCGCAATCAGGATGCTCTCTTCGCCGATGGGGACCGTTCCCAGCCGGTGAACCATGGCGATGCCTTTGAGTCCGTGCCTCGAGTACAGGTCCTTGGTTATGGCGAGCATCGTCCGCAGAGCGAGCTTGTTGTAGGCCGTGTACTGAAGTTCCTTTACCGGCTTGCCAGCGAAGCTGTCGCGCGTTGTACCTGACGAGGGTCAGAGACGGGTTGCGGATCAGGGCGCAGGGCGGCTCACCAGCGAAGAGGACTATGGCGCCGGCTTCCGGGCTGCGGACCCTGTCCATGGTTTCTTGGACGTTGAGATGGTCCCTAGTCAAGCCCACATGGCAGCCCTCTTCTGAAAGCTCCCAGATGTCATCTTGCGAGCCCTCCATGATGGATGCTGAAGGATCATGCAATTGTCAAGTTAGAGTGGTTAAGTTGTTAAGGCTGGGCGGGTATCTCCGACGGGCTGCGCGATCACCCAGCCATGGGCATGTACTTCGTACGCAACGCATCATTCTTCCAGTCATGCCAAAATAGACAGAGCAAGTAACTGTCATAGTCCAGGCCCTAGGGATTATAAAGCACTATATAATTTCGATCGCCTATGCCCTGCGCTGGTAAATGCAAGCCACCTGGAGACGGCCGACTGGCAGAGAAACGCGGCTGACTAAGCCACCGTTGTACACCTGGTCAGCCCAGCTGCCAGCCGCAGCCTCTCCCACCGTTCCTCAAACTCCGACCGTCATTTCCAACACGTTGGTCCTCACCTTCATCCTTGCGCTGTCCATGGGGCATCGCGTCTCCTAGAGGCATCCGCAGCCCTCCACCACTGACCTCATCTCTTACCGACCATTCCAGCGATCGCGCTGTGGGCCGCCGTTATGCGCGACGACTTCCGTGCACGATCCCCTGGTCGAGGGAGGGGGTACGACCCAGGACCGTTTCGTGGCCGAGACGACGACGGAGACCGACGAGACGGCTGTAACCGATCGCGGCAGGGTAAAGACATAGCCCGCGCCTTGTGTGGGGGTGGAAGAGAACCAGAGCAACTGTCCCCGATAGATTGAGCTTGAGAGCTAACTTCCCAACGGAGCGGCGAGGCCCTTCACGGTCTCCGCAAGAGCAAGATTTTTACGACGACCAACGGGAGAGGCCTGCGCGTCATTTCCGCGACATGGAGCGCGGCGGGGACTATGATGGCCGTCGCGGCGACCGAGATGATGGGTACCACGCGCGACACGACGGCGATTCGCGCCGCTCGAGGCGCGATGCCTGGGATGACCACGATTACCATGGCATGTATGATGAGGGCTATCAACGCGATGATAATCGCCGTCGTTCTCGTGGTCGTAGTCGCGACGAGGAAGGCATGCCGCGCGACTATGATCCGAGGCATCATCACGATGGAAACGGAGATGCTCGGGCACATGGTCATGATGCTCGGAGTCGATCCCGCAGCCGACCGCGAGATGCTGGAAAACCCACCGACACTGTGATGCTCGAAAGAGTGCCATTTGGCGTCTCCCCTGCTATTGTATGTGTACCCAGCACCTTGTATTATCCCTGGACGCCACTCATGATGGATGTACGGCGGCTAACCGTGTTCCATCTTAGCTGCGCGAGGCTCTCCTGGAAGGTTCCATTGCCGCTGAATTCCCGCCCATTGACATACGAGTGTCTTCTTCAAAAGGTCAGTGCTGGAAGTCCACAGTTTCCTACGGTACACCACGCATGCTAACTAATGTAGGGCAATGCCGGGCCTTTGTTCAGTTCCAAGAAATCGGCCATGCCGCCTCCTTTGTGAAAGAACATTTCCCAACACTCCTCATGAGACTCCCACATTCAACTGATGACGTGCCAGATGGCAGGGTGGAACTATACATACACTATGCTCGCAGCCAAGGCGATGGGGACGCTCAGGGACCGCCGACCTGCCCAGCTGGTGATTGGAATTGCCCCCAAGTGAGTGTTTCCATTTCTTCTCGATAACCCGAAATCTAACTGGTTCCAGTGCGGCTTTCATAACTTTGCCACGCGAAAGCATTGCAAGAAGTGCGTCTTCTCTCAGCCAGGTATTACTTTCCGTCCTAGGCACAAGCCAACAATGCAATTTGGCTCACACGTTCCCTTTTCAGCTTCAGGAGGCTCGTTGGGCCGGACAGGAGCAGCTGATGTTGGAAGAGACGTCGACAAGAAAGTTCAGATTCTAGTCGTATACCCCCTGCCAAACAACATCGACGAGGATATGCTGGCAAACGAGATGAAGCGACTGGAGCTGGTGAAGGCTGACAGACGCAAAGACGAAGCACCCAAACTGCGGTCGACGGCGCCGTCTGCGGATGGCGCCGGCTATGGCGCGCGACCAGGATCGTTGCACCGCGTATTCCTAATGCGCGACGTTTTCACGGGCGACAAATACAGATATGGATTCGCGGAGTTTTGGACCCTGGGCGATGCGCTCGCGGGCTTCAAGAAGTATCAAATGACGCGCTCCTTTGAGATTGCTGGCACTCCAGTGACCATCGCATCGATCCACCTCGGGGTATTTGTTCCCGAGGATCGAGAGCTTACGCCGGAGCTGGAGGCCATGTCGTTCAACCCCCTAATCAACCCCACAATACGAGTCAGATATCGAGATCTTCAGCTATACCCTAGCGAAAAGATGGTAGCACCTGAACCACCAGCCGAGGGCGACACTGCAAAGGCAGGCAAGGACGATAGAGCCGTCCCGCAGAAACCAAAGAAGCGCAGGGCAGAGGGGACCTTGGCCGAGTCTGCGCCAAAGAAGGCGCCGGTGATGGGTGACCAGCTGGCGTTTTGGAAGCGCAGGCACGACGAGATTCACGTCGGCAAAGACGAAGAGGGTGCGTCGCAGGATGCCGCAGTCGGCGGCCCGGCCAAGACGGCGCCGATCAAGTTCGCGCTGCCTGGTGCGACGAAGCCGGGTGCACCGTCGAAACCTCTGCCTGCCGACGCGGAGGGGCAGGGCCAGCCGGCGGCCACGCCAACCCCCGAGGTCTCGTACGTCGACCGGGATCGGCTCATGTGTCTCATCTGCATGATGAAATACAAGTCGGTGGATGAGGTCAACATCCACGAGAAGTCGGGCAACCACAAAAAGGCGATGGAAGACGACGACAAGGTCAAGGCTGCGCTGCCCCGAATCGCGGCCAGGAACAAGAGGCTCCAGAACGCGGACGCCAACCAGTACCGCGACCGAGCCAAGGAGAGGCGAGAGGCCCACAGCCAGCCCACCAAGCCTCCCGCGAAGCCAAGCAAGCCCAAAGCGGAGGCCAAGCAGCCGGCAAGGGATGAGGCCAAGAAGCCCACCGAGTCTAAGGGAGCCGGGATGCTGGCCAAGATGGGATGGACGACGGGCAGCGGGCTCGGTGCGAGGGGCGAGGGCCGGACCGAGGCCCTCGCGGCCAACGCCTACGTGGGCGGCGTCGGCCTCGGCGCCGAGGGCGGCAAGCTCGGCGACGCCCAGAAGGTTGCCGAGAGCAGGACCCAGGACGGCCAGGCGAGCTACCTGGCGGCGGCGCTGGAGAGGGCCCGGGAGCGCTTTCACCGGGCGGAGTGATGCCGCGCCAGGGCATTGGATTTCGGGTCCACGATGTAAATGTATATTGTACGAACCACGCACAGGGAAGGGCAAGGGGCAGGAGGCGTGGCCCCTGGCGTTTGTATATCCGCCATTTGGCCGCCATTTGTAGAATTGGCTTTGTCTTGCTGAGACGCGGAATCTGCGTCGACGATTTGCTGGCTCGATAGACAATTCAACGGCGCGAAAGGGACATTTCATCTGATGATGCTTCGTAGTCTATTAATCCTGTGTGGTAATGTGTATTCGTATCCATGCAGTCCGTATGCAACGACACCCGTGGAGACGCCAGTCTCCTATCGAGGACGTTTATACTCTCCTCGGTGCTTCCATCCCAAGCATGGCACATCCGTCTCTTCGTATGCCATGCCGGTCTCCGTTTGCCATGCAGTCATCTACACGTATTCGAACCAGGCACTCCTCTACAGAGCGGGCGCAATGGCGGCAACTGCCATTAGGAGCGTGCCGGCGGCGGCGGCGCGCATAGAGGGACCGAGGTTGCCAGCCGCGCTCTCCTTTTCTTCATCGGACGTCAGCTACGCACGACCTGGGTGTGGGGGGGGGGAGCTTACCCGCGACACCGGCGGCTTTCGGCAGGTCCTTGGCGCCCTTCTTGACCTCGATAACGTTGGACTTGTCGGTGTTGATGTTGGCCTGGGCAATGCCGACTTGCTTGTTGGCCATGTCGTAGACGACGTAGGCGGAGCGCAAGAAGGTGTCGCCGAGGAGGGCAAACTTGTCGCTAGCAACGCCATAGTCGTAGGCAGAGCCGATGCCGAAAATGCAGACACTTTCCCAGCCGGGGGCAATATTTTGCTTCAAGGCATCCTGGATGCTATCGGGGAAGGCGTTTATGGCCATCTCGTCGATGGGAACCTTGATCGTCTTGCCGTCAAAGTTGAACTTGAAGGTGACGCCCTTGCCCTTGCTGCCGCGGTAGGCGCAGTCGATGAGCGGGGTGGCGAGTCCCCGGATGGTCTTGACGCCGAAGTGGCTGAAGATGTCCCGGGCTTGGCTGTCGGGGAGGAGGGAGATGGTGGAGCCGGAGTCGAGGACGGCGCTAGCGCTGAGGCTGGCGAGCTTGACGCCGTCGACATCGAGGCCCCCGAGGTGGACCGTGTAGGAGGTGGTGGTGTCGTTGCCGTTGCTGCTGCTGTTGCTGCTGCTGCTGGAGTTGGACCGGGGGCCGGGGGGCAGGGGACGAGGGGGAGGGTGGTGAGGTTGCCGAAGTACTTTTGGGAGTCGACGCCGCCGAAGAGGACGGTGCCGGACTTGGCTTCCAGGTTGTTCTGCGGCAAGGCAGCATGGTCAGCTCAGGAGCAGCCGAGAGACGGACGAGGAGGGAAGACGCCATACCAAGTACAAGCTGAAAACCGGGGCATCAATTATCCCTTGCGACACCATGTTGTCGACGATGGTGGCGTAGGGCTCGCTGGCGGCGACGTTGGCGCTGAAGCCCAGGCCCACGACGCCCGTCCCCCGGGTAGACTGGAGGCCGAGGCCGAGCTGCTGGTTCTTAACCACCTTGCCATTGATGGTGACGCTGTCGTTGAAGTAGTCGCCCGAGATGTGTCTCTGGTCCAAGTACTTGATGTCGAAGCCGTCCTCGTGCACCAGCTTGAACGTCGAGCTGGAATTTTGGTTGACTAGGCACACGCACGAGGTCAGAACGGCGCAGCCAGGGGGTGGGATACGTGGACATACACGTCGGCAAGCACCAAAGCCCCATCTCTTCTTGCGCTTGGTAGTTAGTGCAGAGATCGGTATCGACGGAGTTGGTCCAGGTGTCGCTGCTCCCCGTGTCGAGCTGGAGGGTCAGCTTCTGCGGGGGCGTGCCGATGCCAAACTCGGCGTAGTAGCCGCCGCCCGTGATGTTGTTCAGGGCCTGGAGGTCGACGGTGCCGTCGCGGCGCGTGAGGGCCGGGACGTCGCCTGCCCGGCGGACGAAGGGGACGGCGAGGGTGCCGGCCGAGGCCGTGGCGGCGGCGAGCGCCAGCAGGGCCAGGCCGTGGAGAGAAGGCATCGCGAAGCCGCTGCTGCTCCCGCGGGGGGGCGTGGCGAGCGAGGGGGATGCGAGGCTGGCCGTCTGGCCTTTCGAGCGGCAGCGATGGCGGACTAGAGAATATGGCCGGCTGAAGTATACTTTGCGCGCGTCGGAGAGGGACAAGACGAAGGGGCCATGACCGGATTATGAACGAAAGCAAGTCGCCGCTGGTAATTCGCGCAGCTTTGGGTACGACTGGCCGCGGCGTCGCCAAGGCAGCCGTTGGCCCCTGGCTCGCTATGGGCTTGGAAAGATCACGAATATCATGTGGAAGGCGCTCACTGCCAGGGGCTCACGGCCTCGCATGCACGAGTGAATGTACCTACCGACCTAGGCATGCAGGGCGTATTAAGGCCCGTTGTTAATTTCAGCGGCTCCTGGCCGCTGCGGGGGGGGCGGGGACGCAGGGAGGAACCACTGGAGCGGTTGGCTGGGGCTGGGGGCTGCGCCTCGCTCGGCGCCGGGCGATGACTCCTGGCCGCTGGGTCGGCAGTGGAACGCCTCAACTTTGTTGCCGCCTGCATCCGCCCACCTGCATCCGCCCACCTGCATCTGCCCACCTGCATCCGCCGGTTCGCGCCAGCCGGCGCCACAGCCGGGCTCCCCAGTCCATGCTCTTGCCTTATCCACCTTATCCACCTTGGGCACTGTTGGGCAGCTTGGCCCCTTCTCTATTGCCCTGTCTGGTTGCTGCCTTTGTTCCCTACGGTGACGCCGCTGTCTCGTGCGTCTGCTGGCGCCTGCGCCTTCACGAGGCTCGCAGTACCACGTGCTGCAGAGAGCTGGTCCCAAGGCAAGAGACTTGCTATCGTGCCACTCCATGCGTCAGCTTTCTGGCCGAGCGTGTTGGCGACAGGCAACACCACAAGGCCGTCCTCAGACGAGCAGAAGCCCCTCGGCCCAGTCCAGGGCATCCCTTGTCGCCGCGGCCACGATCCCGGACCTGACGCTGTCCGAGTCGACAACGCCCCAAACCCTCCTCCTCAGCCTGAATCGTTTCCTTCCGGGCTTCGTGAGCTCGGCCAGCAGCGCGCCTCCCCACTCTGCGTCGGCTTTCGCGTTCAGGTCGTGATCCAGCCCGTTCTTCTCCACAGACTTGAGCATGAGCGGCTCGATCGGCTTGGAGACGTCTGCGCCCTTGTTGCGTGACGCGTACAGCCAGTACCGCCGAATGGCCGAGGGGCTGCACAGGTCGTCCCTGGAGAAGTCTCCTTTCAGACGCATCTCGCACGCCGCACACCATCCCGGGACAAGCTCAACGTCAGATGCGCCCACCGTGTCCCCGTGAAGGCAGACGGTGTAGGTTTTGTGCCACATCGTTGCGTCAACGGCATCCAAGAAGTGTCGTTTTCTGCTTTCGTCTTTTGCTATCGCCCACAATCTGGGGCTTTCGTTGTGTAGTGTTGCCAGAGAGGTCGCAGGGCAGCAAGCATTGTTTGGAGACTGTAAACCATGGGAACCGACCACGGCGGCGCAGATTTATACCAGGCGATTTCAAGATCCAGTCATGCGACCTCCAAGGACAAGTCACGCATCCGACATGTGGGTGAGCCACTATCGTGGCAATACGAGCACATATTCCGCGTTGCTAATATCAAGGATTGGGTTCGACAATGACAAAGTCCCGGCGGACAGGGGTTTGTCGAACAGCCAAGACGCTCGCCCCTGATCCTGCGTCTCGTCAAGACCACTCGTGAACGACCCACGATATTGCGTTCGATTCGAGAGCAAATCTGTGCTTATTAGAGAATCTCGTCGAGGCCGATAACGCAGCATACCTAGCCCACGCCCTCAAAGCCTTGCAGGGTCGTCCCCCAACCGATTCATATCCGGCTCGCGCCCTTGTCTGCCATCGCACAACGGCGCAGCACACGGCGCAGCACAACGGCGCAGTGGCTCTCAGCTATCTTCATAATCAAGTCCTGCCGCCCATCGAATGCTCCGCAGCTGCGCCGTTCGCGCGATTGCGGGCAGGCGATCTGGCTTCGAGTCGGCGACGAACCATGGATTGTCAGGCCACAGCATGGTGCCCACGACAATCGCCTCGGGTGTGCAGCCGGCAATCCCCTCCTGAAGCGTCTCCAGCCAGTCCCGCTTCGTGTCAAACTCCGCGCCGGGCTGGCCCGCGTCCTCAAAGTACAGGTCCGCCAGCCGCGGCTTGTCGCCGTCGAAGCGGTCGCAGAGCAGGGCATGGTCGGTCCAGAACTCGCCCAGGAACTGCAAACTGCGGGACACGAGGAGGGTGCTGTCCGCGCAGTGGACCAGTATCGCGAGGTAGCACCCGACGCAGAAGCCCTCTGTCAACGTGAGGTAGATGCGGTGGGCTGGGCAGTGGGACCCGACGATGTAGTTTTTGCAGTGCTCGATGAATCCCATGTTGTCGTGGGCGCAGGCGATGGAGAATCTCTTGTTTTCGATGCACATGGCGACGAGGCCAGGCGCCTTGGCTTGTGCAAAGGCCTGACGCTGCCAGCTCTGGCGGTTGCTGATCTCAGTCTCGAGGCGGAAGCTTGACAGCTGCAGCTTGCGCGGTCGCCGATCTCGAGCTTTGGGGTGGAAGCTCGACCGCCGTGACGATCCCCCTGATCTGGCAGCAGGTGAGCACTGATCGCGTGAAGCCAAAGGGGCCCGGCTGCGTACTCGAGTCGTTTCGATCCGTGGTCTCGGTATCCGACAGCGGGACCCAGTCTCGCGACTGTCATGCCGTCGCTTGGGCTGGGAGAATGACTTGCTTGAGCGACTTTGAGCGTTCAAATGCAGCTGGCATGTGTGTTGAAGGCCAGCAAAGTGTCCTCACGGCAATGGCGGAAAGGAAAGACGAGACTGGCAATCCCAGACTGGCGAATATGGCAACCGCGAGGCAATGTGTTGCCTTGAAGGTGGGTTACCGACCGTCTCATTGCACGCAGGTGAGAGCGACTCTTCAATGACGGTCTTTGGAGAAATCTAACTCTAGACAACACAAGGGAGATGAACGCAATCGCGCGCAGCCGGCCGCCGTGATCCCAACTCCATGTCGTGGCATAATCGGTCCTCGCTACAGCTTGGCGCTCTCCTCGCCGCCGTCCTGCTTCAGCCTCACGACGCCCTATATCACGGTCAGCATCCCGTCTTCTCCACGGCGGGCACAAGGGCAGGAAACTCGCCTCCTGCACGCACGTGGCCACCAGCGTCCCGTCCTTGGAAAACATGCGCTGCATGACGACGCCCCTGCCGTCGCCGGACCACGGGCTCTCCATCTCGGTGAACATCCACTCGTCGGCCCGGACCCGCAGCGGCTCGTGGAAGTAGATGCTGTGGTCGAGGCTCACGAGCATGCCCATCCGGGGGCGGCCGACCCAGTCCTCGACGCGCGAGCCCATGCCCTCGAACTCGTTGACCTGCCGGACCTGGGCGCGCACGTCGGCGGGCAGCGCGGGCACGTCCTCGGGCGCAAAGGGGAAGCTCCACAGGCGGTGGATGCGCGAGACGGTGCCGATGAAGTAGCTGTCGGACATGTAGGCCAGGGCGTTGAGGTGCGCCTGGTGGCCGCCGGCGTCGGAGATGCGGCCGCGCGCGCGCATCCACTGGTGGCACTTGCGCTCGTCGGGCCGCGCGCCGGGGTCGCGCACCCCGAGCACCTCGATGCGGCGGCTCTGGAAGGGCCCGGGCGCGCCCACCCGGGCTCGCCGCCGTCGCCGTCGGCCGGGGCCGCGACGCCGGCGGGCAGCGGCACGGCGTGGCGCACCTGGCGGCCGCCGCCGGCGCCCTGGCGCGCGAAGCTGATGGTGGTGGTGAAGATGCAGCGGCCGCGCTGGCGCGCCTGCACGGTGCGCGTGGCGAAGGAGCGCCCGTCGCGCACGCGCTCGACGTGGAACAGGATGGGCACGTCGGCCGCCCCCGCGAGCAGGAAGTAGCAGTGGCACGAGTGCACCAGGAACGCGTCGGGCACCGTCTTCTGCGCCGCCGCGAGGCACTGCGCGATGACGGCCCCGCCGTAGACGCCGCGCGCGCCGGGCGGGTGCCAGGGCCGCCGCGTGTTGGTGAAGATGTCGGGCCCCAGGACGCCCATCTCCGTCACCTCGAGCACGTTCTCGATGGGTGCCCGGCCGGGGTCCTCGGGCCCCGGCGCGAGCAGCGTGGCGCCCTCGTCCTCGCCGGGCTCCATGGCGGAGGCTCGTTTCCTTGCGAGCGGCGAGCCGGCGAAGCCAAATCCGCCCGTCATCCAGACAGCTCTGTTGCCGCTGCAGCCGCCGTGTGTCGGTCGAGGCGGGCGTCTGCCGGGCAGCGCCGCAAACGGGCAGCGGCAGTGATATCGCTCTCTGTCCAGACGCTCAGCGCGTCATCCGGGTCCCTCGACGTTGCAGGCTGCAGGTTCAGCGTCGCAGCGCCCCTGTTTTCAGGGACGCTTACGCGTAGACCGACAGAGTTGCCGAGGCACGGAGGAGCGGGACCGCGGCCGGCCCCACCACGCTGGCGGGAGAAGGACCCCCCGGCCAGTCAAACCAAATCGGGCCAAGCCGGGCTCCACCCCGTCGGCGCAACTGCGAGCCCCGCGGGCCAATCAGCGGGCCGCGATGTTGGTACGTCGGAGAACCACGTTCCTCCAGCATGGTCGAATGCGTACTACACACCTTGAATCATCTACCAAACCAAGACTGCTTTGCAAACACGCATGCCTCCTTCTACAGCGTACCGCCCTCGCACCGCCCGCCATCCAAGCGAATGAACCCCCCCGCCCAGTGCAATTATTAATGATCCAGCTCTTCCCTTTCCACCGTCTGCATCACAGCCTCCCGTCAGAGTCTAGCACTCCTCCTCTGCGGGAGATCCTCAAAGATCTGCTCCAGTCCCTCCCATGCGTTCGGGTCCCCGTTCGGCCCCGCCCTTTGCCGCTGCTCCCAGTACTTGCCGTTGAACTTCCAGTAGTCCTCGCCCGTGACCTCGCACCGCGCCTTGGTGAACCACGCCGGCACGAACTCTTCGCCCCTGTCCTCGCGCTCTCTCCGGCGCGCGCGCTGGTTCTCCTCCAGCCGGTTCTTCTCCGTGGCTGCGAGGTCGTACTCCCCGTCCTCCATGGCTCGCTGGTCGGGCCGCAGCCGCGAGTCCGTGGGTGCAATCCAGGGCCGCAGCTTCTCGTCGATGTGGTTGAACGTCAGGACAAACGGCGTCAGGTTGAAGGGGATGCCGCTGGGCCGTGGGTTGGCCTCCCACACGAGGTACGCTCGGGTCGGGTCGTTCAGGCTGCCGGTGTGCAGGGACGCGCCGTCCTTGGGCTCGTCCACCGTCGCTTCGTATCCGGGCGTCAGCCGGGCATACAGCTTCGAGTTCCACCGTCCGCCGAGGCTGACCCGCACGTTGCCGTCCGCGTCCAGAATCCTGCCGGAAATCTGGTACGCGCTCGACGCCTTCCACCCGCGCGGCTTGAAGTCGACCAGGGCCACCTCGCCCGTCGTCCAGTTCTTGATCTCCATGGTCCCGTAGTTGTCCACCGTCGGGTTGCCCGTGATGATGCCAATGACCGACGACGTCACCTTCTTCCACGTGTACAGATCCTCCCTTCCGCCCGCCGTTGGCCTGAGTTTGAGGAACCAGGTGCCGAGGGGGTTGATGTCAAACGACTTGCCGTAGAACTTGGACTTGACGGCCGACTCGCCCCAGTATGTCCAGTTGGGCGACTCTGCCCACGCCGCGCCGACCGGGGGATGGTGGCTGACTTGCTCGATGAAGAACCGGTAGTTCTTGTCCGGACGCACGTACTCGAACGTCTCCCCCAGCAGG
The DNA here is from genome assembly GCA_022114105.1 of Tolypocladium guangdongense. Classification (NCBI taxonomy): domain Eukaryota; kingdom Fungi; phylum Ascomycota; class Sordariomycetes; order Hypocreales; family Ophiocordycipitaceae; genus Tolypocladium; species Tolypocladium guangdongense. The sequence goes on along the minus strand of NRQP01000004.1, from coordinate 3,273,844 downwards.
GGGTTAAAGGGCTTTGCGACACGGCCAATCGTGGATGCGTACTCGCTGGCCGCGAAGGCCGCAACGTAGATGAGCCGCTCCATCGAGTCGGCGCGCTCTGCAGCAAGGTCCAGCAGATCCGCGTACTCCATGTCCTCGCCGCAGCGGTACAAGAGCGACGTCGGCTCGTTGAACGACACAGGCAGCGTCATCTTGGTCATGTCCTTGCCAATCATCGACTTCAAAATACCCTGCAGCCTGTTAGCTTCATTCGTCTTCCTCGATACCATGCTTCAGAACGACATACCCAGAGAGAGATCTTGGGACGGTCGTCCGCGTCCATCTTGAGCCTATGCCTGATCCCATTCTCGTAGCCCCTGAACGAGGAGCTAATGTCGAGACCGGAGACGACAACGCCCTTGCTCTCCTGCACCATTTGATCAGGAGGCATCTTCGCGAGCTCCACCTCGCCAGCATCAACGGCGTCAAAGAACTCCTCTTCGTCGCCGGAATCGCTTTCCGAAAGCTCGCCCAGCTGGTCCAGCGCGGTACCTCGACGTCCCAGGGCTCTCACGGCCGACCTGGCCTCTGCGTCAATCTCCTCCTGCTGCATCTCCGTCGTTGGCGTGTGGTTGGTCGACGCGACTCCGCCCTCCATGACCTCTCTCAGTGCCTTCTTGGTCAGGCGACGCTTCAGCTCCGCCTCGCCCACGCGTGCCTCCAGCTCCTCTTGCTCGCGCGCGACCTGCTGCATGCTCTCCTCCCACATTCGTCGCATGTTTGACTCACGATCCAGACGGTACTGCCAGTAGGCGTCGCGGTCTTTGGAGATGCGAAGAAGGTCGCCAACCAGACCTGTCAGGCTACGGATCGCCGCGTCGTACGTGGTCAGTGCTTGGGTTACTTTTGTGTCGGACAGTGGCGTCGCGGGGCTTTGGGAGAGTTGCGCTAGGAGCGCCGCGTGCACCGTGGACATGGTTTCGAGCTGAAGCTTGGCGGACTGGGCGGTGATGTTGAGCGCGTCCTTTGTCGCGCTCTGCTCCTCGGGGATGCTCTTGTCGTCGTCGCCATAGTCGTCCTCATCGTCTTGGTCCCCTGGGATGACCGCGCCGCCATTGCCGTGGATTCTGAAGACGTCGCCCTCGGTGCCAACGTCGGTAAGCTCGTCGTCGTCGATGCTGCCCACTGTGCTGGCCCTCGTGAGATCCGCCTTTTGCGTCGGGATCTTAACGCTCGACAAGGATCGGCTGGGCACCTGGGACGTGCTTCGTTGGAGGTCAGGCAAGCTGGCGTTTTCGCTGTGCGAGTCGTGCATGGAGAGGGATCCGCTCTGCTCGGCCTTGGCCTGCTTGAGAAGCTCCGCGCTGCGGGCGGCCTGTCGCTGCTCTTCCTTGGCCTGGTCCTTGGTCCACTGTATCGAGTTGTTGAGGGCCCAGAACCAGCGCTTTGCCTCGACCTCGTGGTTTGCCTTGAGGGTGTACTTGACCGACGACTTTCCGATAATCTCAAACTTGGTCTTCTCGTCGGCGCTCATGTGCAGCTTCGCAATCTTCATGTTGATGGCTCCTCGGCACGCCGAGCCGGCGTCGTCTTGGTGCTTGTAGTAGCTCAGCACGCCGTCCTCGAGCACGAACCACCGCAGCTGGTAGCCCTTGCGGTAGTTTGTCCACTTCTTGAGGTAGCCCTTCATCTCGCGGGCCTCCCTGCCAGCCACGAGGTCGCCAGAGCCGGCCGAGGCGGTGCCCTGCGCGGCGGCATGGCCGAGCACGGCCTTCTCCTGGATGCCTCTCTGGGCCGCCACCGCCGCGGGCGATTTCTTGAGTATGGTCTTGACGCCGTCGTCGCTCGTAATGGACTGGGGGAGCTTGCCCTTTCGGTCGCGGCGGAACGGGTCTGCGCCGTGGAGCAGCAGGACCTGAATGAGCTGCGTGTCCTTCTTCCGGGCGGCTTCGTGAAGCAGGGTGCCGCCGGTCTGCACGGTGACGGGCTCCGACGCGAACTCTGCGCTGTTGATGTCCAGGACCGTCTTCAGGCGGGGCTCTTCCAGCACCTGGGCGAGGGTATCGTAGTCGCTCCTGGCGATGAGCCCCTGGATCTGCTTCACCTTGGCCTCGGTGAAGAGCGACCGAGACAGCTGCAGGAGCTGGAAGATGTCGGGGTTCCGGGCCAGATCGATGGGCAGCTTGCCCTGCAGGTTGGCGGCCGCGTCGTTGATGTCCCTCTGCTCCAGCAGCAGCTTCACCACGGGCGTGCGGCCCTGCGTGGCGGCGACGTGCAGCGGGGTGTTGCCGTCCTTGTCGCGGGCGTTGACGTCGATGCTGCCGGCGCCGTCGGACAGGACGTACTCGATGACGGGGAACTCGGCGCACTGGATGGCCAGGTGCAGGACCGTCGTGTCGTCGAGGGGCCCGCCGCCGAGGGTCGAGATGGACGACGTGCTCGGACGCGGGCCGCCGTCGGCCGTCTCGCGGATGGCCTTGGAGATGGACGCGGTATCGCCGCTTCTCAGCGCCTCGACCACCCTGAACTTGCGCACCGACTGCTCGAGGCTGGCCGGCTTGTCGAGCGGGGGCGCCGCGGGCCTGGACGTGGGCGGCGGCTGGCTCGACGGCATCCTGCCGAGGGCCGCCGAGGCCGTCGAGAGCCTGGAGCCGTGGCCGCGCGTGCTCGTGCTCGTCTGGTGCGCCGCGGCGTTGCCGGCGTGCTGCCTGGATGCGTCGTCGGAGCCGGATTCGTCGTCGCGCGCGTCCCTGCGACGGAGCAGCGAGAGCGCCGCCGCCGACCGGGAACGCCTGTGCGTGCTGCCAGGGAGATGGTAAGCATCGAGCGCACGAACAAGGCTCACGGCTCCATTGGCCTCCGCGAAGCTGCCCGAGGCGCCACCGAGACGGGTGCAACGTACCTGTCGCCCGCGTCCGACATGTCGGGCTACGCGCGCGCGCTGTGAGGCCGCCGACGAGCGTGCTCCGCGGCCAAGGGTCGAGTCGAGTCGAGGGGGTCTGGACGGGATGAGAGGCGCCGGGGCCGCGATTGCTGCTGCGACGAGGCCGTCTGGCCGGCGATTCAGCGATGGTTCTCGAGGCCGAAGCGCAGGATTGCGGTATTATGCGATACATGTAAAGGGGTGATGGCCAGCTGTTCGTGTCTGTCCAGGGCAGGGGAGCACTTGGCAAAAGGCGAGGAGGCGAGGTGGGGAAGCGGGCCATCATGTACGCCCGGATTTGGCCAACAGACAGCGACAGAGGCACCAAGGACGAAGACATGACGTCTGCGCCCAGCTCGCGCGCTGCAGCCATTGTCAACTCCGTAATACATACCTGTGGCAATCGAGGCCATTCAGCGCCTCCGCTGGGCGTGCATTGCTGGATCGATCCACGGCAGCCAACGGAATGCACATGTGAGCTGGCCAGCGGCTGTCCACCTCCCAGCACGTCCATTCATTACTCATTACTCGCATCGTCACTGAATGTACGGATGCTCGAGACGGGCACCGCATTACGCACCCATCTGGGTTGTCCGGGAGCTTATCAGTGTTGCGATGATTTGCCCCGACAGATATTCAGGTGTGTGAGTAGAATGTGGCATAATCACCCACCCCCTTGGCAGAGGCGTAAGCAAAGCTAAAGTGAGTGTTTCTCGATGTCTGCTGCGAGAAAACCTACCTCTCCTGCATATTCCGTACAGTGATTCATCACGCAGCCGACTGTTGCGTTGTCGGCGTCGCCCGATTCGACTGCTTCTCCGCGTCTCTCAGAGCGTGGTGCGGCGGCACCGCGTTATACATAACAGCCATCAACAGCGACGCAGCAGCCGGCCCAAACCACCAGATCCATTGGTCTGCGAGCTTCGTGAGACTCTGCACACCTTCAAGTCCGCGCAGCCAAACGTACCCGACAGGTTTCGCCGTGCGATTCCGTACGCGAGGCATCTCGCGGGATTCATCTGCGCGCCCGCATACCCCGGAGCGATGCCGCTCGTGCCGAACGTGACGAGGCCCAGCGATGCACCGACCAAGAGGGGCCCGAGACGCGGTCCGAAGAGCACGGCTTGGCGAGGATCCAGCCCTACTCCGAAGGCGAGGTAGAGGAGGATAAATGACGCGACGAACTCGTTCAAGAAGACCTGGCCTTGCGATATCTCCGACGGATCGACGAAGCATCCGCCTCCGCGAACACTGGCAGGTCAGCTCCTGGACCAACAAGGCATGGGACATGTCTGGACATGTGTGGCTCAAGTACCTAATGGACCTCGCGAACCCCCAGACCCCCGTCAAAAGGCCGCCGGCCAGAGCTGCACCCATCGTTTGGCAACACAAGTACAAGACGCCCGGCCACGGTCAGCATCACATGTAACGGTGCGTGCTATGTGGACATACCTCTGGAGAGTGGGCATATCCCCGAGAGGATGGCAGAGAACGTGATCAAGGGGTTGACGTGGCCGCCCGAGGCCGGGGCAGTGGCGTAGATGAACAACGAGACGAGGACAGTATTCGATATGCCAATATAGGCACCCAACTGGTTTGTCCGATAGCTGATCAACGTTGCGGTAATTTGCCCTGATAGATATGCCAAACAGGCAGTGGCCACGGCTTCGACAAACTGCCAGGTGTGTAAGCAACATGACATGTGGTACATGATACTTGGGGAGCAGTGACTTGCAGCAGATTTCCATATGGACGGCTGCAGCCAGCCTCCAAGAAAGTATGCCCGATCTTTATACCAGGGCACGAAACGGGCCTCGGTCGGCCTCGCAAGAGGAACGAATGACCCGTCAAAAGTTGCCACCTGGAGCTTGCGGTCGGGTTGGCCATCGTCGCTTGTTCTCTCTGCTTCTGGAGCCATCTTGAAATAATCTAGAAGCCTTGCCAGGATGATAGCACGGCCAGCGGCGATGGTCACTTAAAAGAGTAATTCATGAGTTCAATGCAGGTAGGACACGGTCACGTGATTGCTTTGCATTGCCTTCGTAATGGCGGCGTAAGCATCGAAGCAAGCCCTTTTGTGGCTTGATACTTCGTAATGATGACCGAAGCACGCCGCCCAGGCTAGCGATGCTCATGGCTCAAGCTATCTAATACTACTATCCGCGCCGAGCGAATAACCTGGATTCACTACTATATAACTTGGAGCCTTTGCTTCAAATATTCCTTTAAGGAGCTAGTCTGTAGGGTGTAAAATTGGGTCCCTATGGGGACCCAGCTTGTAGGTGGGCAGGCTGAAGCGGCCGAGCGGCCGCAGACGGTCGTAGTCCGCGAGGCTGTGGTTCTGCCGAGCTTCCAGCATCAGACCCGAAAGCTCGCAACAATTGCGGCAAGTCATTGGCTTCCGATACGCTCCAGTAGCTCGAGGCTTGCGTGGTTGCTTTGCGCTCGGGTCGCTGGCGTTCCTCGTACGTAATTGCACGTTTGCTCCTTGAAGAGCCAATGGGCCCCGGAGCTCGGATGGTCTCCGAGTCCCTTTGGCTGTTCTCTCTTCCAGAACTCGGCAAGGGCGTCTGACAGTGAAGCCGATTCGCCTGCTGTTCTGTTTTTCGAGATTGTGTGGTGTATGATGGTGGTCGTGCTGGTGCCCCAACAAATGCGGCTCGGCGAGTATTGAGACGGCCGCGCAATGCACTGCCGGCAGCGCTGTCGCGGTGGCTGTTCACCGTTGCTGGCTGTTGACTATCGCATGTTGCGAACGAGTTGGACCAAAGCGCCAGGCGATGGCAAAGTTGGAGTAATCGGAACTGGTCTCTCCAGCTGGTGATGCTGACTTTGATGTTACGCCCAGTTTCCTAGCAGTCAGACCGCATGGAAGGCGCTACATCGCTACTAGCTACTACATACGGCAGCCTATGGGGGCCACTGTTGACCTAAAGAAACACCCCCCCCCCCTCCCCCCGGCAAGAGTCAGAATGGGGCATATCACGGTGCCATCGCCGGCGACGACAGCAACCTTATTCTTGAGGGGAACGGTCTGTTCCTGCTGCTGCATGCGCAAGGCCCTCAATCGTCATGTCTAGCACTAACGAGACGAATAGTGGCCCCGGCACTGGAAAGACAATGACTGCCGAAAGGTGCCGAACCTTACATAGCTCCCGACGTTACATTGACATGCTCCCTAACTTGCCGTAGTGTTGCCAAAATTGCGAAGAAGCCGCTGTACCGAGTGACTTGCGGCGATACAGGAATAAGGGCCGACGAGGTAGAGAGGCTCTGTTTCCGAAATCACCGTATTGCGCTGCGTTGTGCTCCAACGATTTACAAGTACTTGGTAGTTGTCTTCTTGCACCTTGGGAACACATGGGGCTGCGGTATTCATTGCATCCCTTCCCGCCCTGCTGCGACGTCTCGACTAACGTAGTGATGATAAATATATGGAGTGAAGTTGGCACTCACACGCTACCGTAGTATTCCTCCGCGTCCTGGAACACTACGATGGTAGGATTACTACGGCCATGGAAGCTCAAAGAGACTATGATGTGCTGATGGAAAATCCACATATACTGATACTGACGAGCAATCGCGTGGGCGCTTTTGATGAGGCATTCAAGTCCCGAATCAGACTAAGCTTGCGCAAAAACAATCTCGGCCGAGAGGAGCGACTTCAAGTCTGGAAAATTTCCTCTCGCAGCTGGACAATTTTCAGAAATCGGTCGAGGTTGGATCGACTTCTCAGTCACAGATAATGTCCGGAATTGGAGGTGGATTCAACATCTCCAGCCTGGAGGAAAACTGGGAGAACTGTCCAAGGAGGATCTTAACGGAAAGGAAATCCGCAACGCACTCACTGTTTCAAGGAGAGCCTGTGGATCACAAGCACCAGAACAGCGTTAGAGGAGGCCAAGAAGTTTGACAAGTATCTTAAGGAAGTGCATTGTGGATTCTCGGAAGACGATACCCAGAGGAGCCACTGTGCGAGATGAGGCTCCTAGCATTTGCGGTCCTTTCCGGGCTTGAGCGCACTCCTTGCAGAGCGCTCACCTCCCAAATGCAACGTTCGTGTTAATGGCTTCACCGGCACCCCACCACAGATGCCAACAACAAGTGCAAGACGAATACCAGTGAAGCTCGTACGACAGCTCGAGGCAACACTGGCAGCGATGCATTTCCCCATACCCGGCAGATGCACAAGCACCACATTGTGGTTCCCGATCGCTCCAACGGTATAGGGGTTGGTATCGCCGCGCACTTTTCCGTACTCCGATTCCAGTGCCGGTCAAAAAGCGCGACAACAGTATCGGCTTCTCGAGAAGGGGCACAGAAAACGGCAACATCGAAGTCTTCACGGTCCTTTGGCCTGAAGTCACCGTCATCTGCGGCGGAGTGAGCAGGCGTCATGGTCGTCCGTCTGGAGCCAACGGTAAGCCCAGTCTCCAGCTCCGGTGCTGCAAGTGTGATGTTGCCATCGCTGCGCGTTGCAGGAACATTGTTCTCCATGCACGTTTCTCTTATGGTAGACGATAAGCTACGTCCATTTGGGTCAGATACCATCTAAGGAAGCCTATGGAGTAATCGTTCAGTAGCTCAATGATCGGGTCAGCCTCTCCCTGACTTGCCAGAGACACATCATCTCCTCCCACAGCTGATTATGTTGGTTGAAATCGCCGGCCAGCATGACGTCGACCAATCCTGTTCTTCCTCGAGTATCATGGGTCATCTGATGTAGGGTGCGGCAGGTGAGCAGCAGAGTTTCGGCCTCCTTTCCAGGGATATATGCCGACACGCATCCGTTCCGGAAGTCGTATCACCACTGAAGCTATGTCCTGTGACTGAATAGGCACTTTATCGTCCTCCTAGTGTTTGCTCGGAGTCCCGTTTGGCCGCGTTCTATATTTCGATGTCGGCATCTGCGTTTCTTGCAATGGCCATTTTGACCCTCAGACTTCCCTCTCCAACCTTGCAGGGCCTAGGTGCTTTCCTAGCTTATAACCATCGAAGATTCTCTTTGCTGAGCAACATCGAAGTTCCTTCAGCGGTCAGCACAGAGAATGTCCATCCCATTATCTTGGGATGACGACTGTCACAAGTACTTGAAGGCAACACTCTGCGTCCTCTCGGCACGTCGTGAATGTCGTCGAAGTAAAGGAACAGGCGGCGAATGATACGCCAGTTGATGCTGTAGTAGTGCGTGACGGCGGGCCTCGGCACCCGCATGGGTGAAGATGGCTGTGCATAGAACCTGTGGCTTCTGCAGAAGCCATAACGTCTATGCACCACCACGCAATCGCATCGAGGGGAAGGTAGCGAAAAGAACGTCGAAAACCTCAGGTCTTGGGCCCATTGTTCCAGTACGTGAATACGCCAACTCAACCTCTCGATCGTGTCGCCGACCTCTTCGCGCGGTCTGTCCCTGTTCGCCTAGACCTCGAAATCCCTTGAGGCTTTGCGCCTTTGACCTGTGTTGGCTTCTTCGATAGCTTACTGCTGCGAGGGGCTGAACTGCTCGGCTTGCGTGTATTCGAAAGCTGTCGCAAGTAGGGTTCATAGAATGGCGACGCCCCACGCCGTTCTCGCACCATGCCAAACTCGGGCGGGTCTCCGGCGAGCCGTCGACTCCTGCGTGTACTGTCGCCGAGATTGTCAAGCACGTCAGGCGCTCGCTTGGGTCGGTTCGGCCCACGATCGGATGTCGCGGATTTGGGGGGTATCGGCGTAGACCGTTGGGGTCTAGTCTCTTTGCGAGTACTTCGTGTGACCTTCGTGATTCGGCCACGGCGTGTCTTGCGAGAAGTGTCCTTCGTTGGTCGAGGTGGTGAGGCTTGTGGTTGCGATACACGCTCAGAGGCTGGAGCGTCGGCTACGCCCGACTCTCGCTCCGGCTCCGGCTTGAGACCAAACATCCGAACAAGCTCTGCCTGTCTCTCCTTGCTGACTCCACGGGCATCCCAGGCACGGTGTCTTGCGTCGATTTCTTCCTGGGTCAGTGGCCGACTGAAAATGCCCTTCATTGGTGGCTCCCTCTTTCGCCGTTCTTCCTGTTCTTCCCATCTTGCATGGGCTTCTCGGTCCTCGGCCTCAATCTGCTCCTGCGTCATACCCTTCCATCGAAGATTATAGTGCCTCATCCGATGTTCGTACTCCCCCATCTGTCTCCATGCGCTGTCTGCGTCCTTGGGAAGTGTCCATCGAAGCATCCGTATTTCCTCCAGCTCTTCGCGGGCTCTTCTGTCGCCTTCCTCATCTTCACGTTCTGTCCTAGCCTCATCTATGAGGCGTTCCTTGAGAAAAATTCGTTTGAACTGATATTCCTCCTCATTCCAATGGAAACGTGTTCGATCCAACTCCAGCAATTCCCATGGGTCGTCTGGCTCTGGTGTTTTCTCGCGAGGGTCGGGGGTGGGGGGGTACGTGCTGTACCCGCTGACGTTGCTGTCGCTGTCGTTCGGCGTCGGAGATGCAGGACTGCGGCCAGTCTCAGCCGATGGCAGAACCTTCGACAGCCGAGCCCACAATCGCTTCCAGCCTTCATCAAGCGTGCCAGTGGCAAGTCGTGGCCTGAACGGCCGCCCTTCAATTTTATGTTCCAGCACCCTCAGGGCTCTCTGGCGACGCCGGTAGACCGGATCGGGGGCGTAAATATTCCTCTCCTGGAGCATAGTCTTTCGCTGTTCATACCACTCTTCGCCAAAATGCCTTCGACCCCAAGCCGCATATGTCTCGGGATCATATGGTTCTGGTTCGGGCGTCCATGGCATTCGTCCATCAGGATCGTACGTATCAGGATCGTATGTTTGTGGTACTAGCATTTCCACTCCCGATACCGTTGCGTATATTTGTGGTACTGACGTCTCTAGTCTTCGGCTTTGGGGATTCTCGGTCTTACCGGGCTCGTGGCCGGTACTGTTGGGCTCGCGATTATCGCTGGGATTGTTGCTGTCGGATAGCGGAGGCGCACTGTCGGAGGTCGCCTTAACTGATGGATGAAGTGCTGATGCGGCGTCGTGTTGACGCCGTGCGCGCGTGCTTGGAGCCATCGAGATGAAGATAAACGAGGAATCGAGTAGTAGAGGTGTATATTGTGGTAGCTTGTCGACGGCGAGTTAGGATGCTTGAAATAAATGTGTTTGTGTGGACTTTGAGCAGAGGATGCTTACGAGTACAGCTGGTTTAGCAGTGCATAAGTACTTTCTTTCCTGCCCTGCCAGCTGTTTACAAACAACGCGACGGCTGCCTAATATCCCCGCGCTGCCCTAGCCAATATATGTGCTTTTAACCCGCCCCTAGTACATATTGTATCTATACTCTTACTATTAAATTTAAGTAATTATAATATACTTCCGTAGTAGCCATGAGCCCAGAAATGCGACCTTTGCGCCCAAGCATGGGATCAGCTTGTGAGATCAGACACAGCAGGCTGTGGGACCGATTGCTGCTACTTTCCCCTCAAACTCCATAATCCGTGCACGACTTTCATTCCACAAAGTACTCCCTCGTCGGGTTCGCTGCGAAGTTATTCCCTTTATGACCCGCCTCGAACTCATGGATCAACTCGGCATTCATATATTGCTTCTTCTCTCACGTGTTTGTCCTTGTCAAAAAGCCCTTCCACTTCACGAGGTACCAAGTCGTTCTACCTCGCGTCCATTTTGCAAGCACTGTGTCGACTTCCCATACGTTTTCCTCAGCTTCCATTACGACTGGCTGGTCTGTTATTTTGGCTGCCAGAGCATGAATGGAGCTGTCGTCTGACTAGCGACATCCTGCACGCAGCTAGAGCAGGCCGTTGGCATGAATGGATAGGTGAAATAGGGAGCGTCTGGGATACGGAGGGTGGAAGCAAGCCGCCGGGATGAGGTGCGGTTGAAACGCCACGTAGAGCGTTCGAAACCCTGTGTTGCTGCCGATAAATCGATTGGGAAGAAACAGCGCATCCAGTTGCATCATGGGTTCCGTCAAGTCGCTGTGCTCGGTCAGCCTTGCTTCCATTTAAGGGAATGGAGCACTTCATACTTCGTTGCAGCTAGTCTGTACATCGAGATGTTGTCCAAGTCGGCACTGTTGGGGGACAGTCTGGTTGGAGGCAAAGTGGCAGAGGTATGTTGTGTGGTTCAGGTGCTGGAGGAACTGACGCCTCTGCGTGCTGAGAGGGCAAGCATAAATAGGTAGCCCGCGCAGAAGCAAGCAGACCCATTCACACCGAAAAAATTCTGCTGGCCTGTTTCCATAGCGAGTTCGAGAATCTCTGGTGTTTGTGCGACTTGTCCAGAAGCCGTATCAGGAGTTAGACTTAGAGAAAAGACTGCTTGCTACGGAGCACCTCACATGAGCTGACAGTGAGTATATAACCCTCTCGTCGATCAACCTCTCTCGCATAATCTTTCTCCTGTTATCCAATTGTTAATGCAGATTTGAGAGGCAACCTCCTGTTGACTACGATAAAATCGTATCTCAAATGTTCCCAAGATATCTCGGCTCTGCCTCGAACCGCTCATGCAAAACGACAATAAACCGGATCTCACGAAGCCTTATGTTCCTTGATTGGACGCGCCCATCGTCCCCGATTCACCGACATCCCGAATATGGAGCAGACAGGCCGCTCTGGTTCTACGATGTCTGGTCCTTTATGATGGCGTTATCCGAGACTGCGGAATGGCAACCGCTCAGCAGGGCCTTCCGAAATGAGGAGGAGCTGCTGAATGTGAAATTGCAGAGGAAGAAAACGGTGAACAACCCGGACTAGAAGGCCCAGAGACTGCGGCCATCTTTCAAAAAAGCTTCGGTTTCCTCGAGAAGGATCGTCACACACTCAAGCAGCTTGGCCGCTGGGAAGTTAAGTGCTTCTTAGATGAGCTGTTTTCTTTTCTAGCGGTGGAATCATAGAACTAGACTTGTAGTGCCACGGCCACCCTTCGCCCCCTTGTCAAGAACAGGAAACCCGTTCGTGAGCGAAGTGGATTCATGCGATAAGGCTGAGCTCGCCTCCTCCGTCCCTGCTTTCCGTTGTTGCCTTCCTCACAATATGGGCACTCGGCCACTCCAAACTTCCCGGAACTGCTGATTGTCATGTTGAACCTGTCCCTTCCTGCCTGCAACGACATGAGTGCTTAGCAAGTCCATCGTCGCGCCCTCTATGCCCGACTCTACACAACGTATTGCACCACCATCCATGTCCAATCTCACATGTCCCTCCCTGGCCGCACCGCTAACAGGTCTAAGAAGGCAGAGGGAACCTCCTGTACATTATGTGATAAAATCATCTGATGGTAGTCTGGAACTTGCAACACTCCACATCGGTGATGCGAAGTTGTTAACGCCACCGATCACTAGAGGTAGCTGGCAGCCTGGGATACGGATCGACTTGACATACCACATCTATTAGAGTAAAGCCAGCCACCTCATTTATATAGGTATACCTAAGCCAGCCGCCGTGTCCGATATATAGAGCTCTCTAGCTTATAGCCCCCATCTTAAAATAGAAATTTATCCTCCAATCATTGCAAGACAGAATGTGGGTGAAAAGTAACACGATCCCGCCCAGCCAATGAGATTAATTGGACGGAAACACTTGCGTAGGCGTGCTTTGTTTGTTGGAACAGATCCTGTGCACCAAAGGTAGAGACGTACGAGCACCGCATCAGCTGGGGGTCCTGGCGGGTACCTTGCGGTGCTCCATTCGCGCTGTTCTATGGAACTCGAAGATGTAAATTTAGACGGGCATACGCCTGGCGACAGCTGGCCAATATGTGTACTAGGCACTATCTGCCCTTACGGAACGATATTATTGAGCAAACATCGACGTCCTTTTGGCCTTGAAAACATGGAGAACCCTGTGTTCTGGGCTGATTACGAACTCTATGACGATAAGGGCCCGGTTTCATGGATACCTAGGAGTCGGAGGCTATAAAGTCGAACTGGAGAGACTGCTCCTCTTGACATTCGCAGTTTCGTTGACTCTATGATTCACTTCGGAAGAGAGACAAAGACAGACGGAATATTTTCCCGCGCAGTCCCAGAGACCTCTTACACGCTGTAAGTGTCCAATCCCACGTCAAGTCAATGGCTAACAGAACAGCTATGCTCGTATTTATCTTCTGGGCGTTACCGTCTCAGACAACCGCGGCAGACTATTTCCCCAAGGACAAGCATTGAAACGACTATCCAGCCAGGCACCTTCTTCTACGCTACGAGAGACAAGAGTAGGGCGCAACATGTGGCTTTATCAAACTCGAGGATGGACATGCTGGTGGTTTCCAAGCTTCAGGTTGTGCACGTATGAGCACTGAGCCTCTGCTTTGGAGACGGAACGAATGGAGAAAACGTTTCGGTCTCTGTATTGGTATTGTTCATGTCTCTGTTCATTGTGGTAGTGGAATGCCGAACACTGGAACGTTTAGATGGAAATTGTAGCCAGTGAGCCGGAACTTGAGGGATGCCGTTTGATCCACGGAGCTCGGTTACGAGCTTATCCAGAGGATTGAACGTGGGATGCTCTCTGCAATCGACGAGGGTACTTTCTTTGCTCACAGACATCCAAAAATTATTAGCTCTTGCCTCTCTTGATCTGTGCGAAAGAAGCCAAAGCCCCAGGGCCAGCTGAGAACGAAGGTCTCCTACGTAATTCCTGGCCTCTCCGACTGAGGCCACCGTACTAGGATGACTTATGTGAACGGGCTGTTTGGATTTACGCTTTAGCTAGGCACGACAGCTGGCTGTATGTGCCCTCAGCCAACATTGTGAGTATTGCCAACCCAGTTAACAGGTCGATGTCACGTTTTGGTATTCGTATGGGGACGGGCTGCCAAGTGCTCTTGCTCCGCACAAGCTTGTCGCATCAGATAATTCCCAAACCGGGCTAGGACATTGGGCTATGCCGTCTGAACAGAAATGGAAATCGCACTCAAGCTCTCGACTGCTTCGTCGATCTCTTTGGACGACCTGCCCCATCTTGCCTAGACTTCGAAATCCCTTGAGGCTTCCCGCCCTTGATGATTACTGTTGGTTTCTTCGATAGCCTACTGCTGCGAGGGCCAGATCTGTTCGTCGTGCGCGTATCCGAAGGCTTTCGTAAGGTCTCGTAGTGTGGCAGTGCTTCGCCTCGTCCTGGCAGCATGCCAAATTCAGGCATCTGTCCAGCGAGCCTCCGACTCCTGCGCGGTCTAAGTTGTGCTCGGGCAGTGCCAAAACCGGGCTCACCCAGCACGTCGGGCACTCGTTTGTATCGGGTTGGCCCACGACCTGGTGTTGGGTTTTTGGCTAATAGTGGTGCGGGCTGCCGGGATCGAGTGAGTCGGCGAGTATCGCCTTGGCTATGTGCCGCAGGCTTCGTGATTCTTCCGCCACGAATCTTGCGGGAAGAGTCCTTCATTGGTCGAGGCGGTGATACTCCCGCTTGAGGGCCCGCTGTGGCACCTAGGCCCTGCTTAGCCTCGTAATGAGCAATGAGGCGAGCAAGGTCATCGCGATCCTTCTGGAGCCGAGCTGCGCTTGCGTCCTTCTCCTCCTGGGATATAGGTTGACCCCAAAAACCTCTCGGCGGTTCCCTCCGTAGTTGTTCTTGATATTCTTTCCGAGTTGCAGCTTCTTCTCGATCCATGGCGTCGATCTGCTCTTGTGTCCAACCTTTTAGTCGAAGATCCAGATCCCTCACGCGACGCTCGCGCTGCTCCTTTTTCAGATAGTACTGACGTTGATTCGTCCATTTCAGAGCGCAGATTGCCTCCCATTCTTCACGGTTTCGTCTTTCGCATTCCTCGTCCTCAATCCACGATCTGATCCCGACTGCCACCTCGACCTTCCTTTCTTCGTACTGCGTCTCAGACAAGCGGCTCCGAACTGCGTCCCACTCTAAGAATTCCCATCGTCGGTCCCACTGATCTTCTGGACCCTGTGGCCCATCCATCGCTTGACGGCGGGCGTCGGTTGGGGTAGGGGGGTACGTGCTATACCCACTGCCGTCGCTATGCTCGCTGCTGGTAGACGGCGAGGATACGACGTCACCGCCAGTCTCGACTGACGGCAGCATATTCGAAGGCTCGGCAGGCCTTGCCATAATCTCGTGCCACGTCTTCCCTTCGGCTAGCATCCCTTCGTCCCTCGCCCATTGCATCTCCCTTAGACCTAGCCAGCGTTTGGCAGCTTTGGAGGATTTTTTTTTCCGGTAGTCCGGGTCCGTAGCCTCTCGTTTTTCTCGTTCGTCCTGTTCTAGGGCCGCCCGTTGCGCCCACCAAGCTTCGCCATAATGCATTCGAGCCCAGGCCATGAGTTCTTCCCACGTCTTTCCTTTTGTCAACGGCAGCTTCCCCTCCTCTCTTTCACGCTCCATCTTCCTTAGAGCTTTTTGGCGATTTAGGTAGACGAGATCATTGTATTTATCTATTCCGGTGTCGTAGAAATTCCTTTCCTGGAGCATTATCTCCCGCTGCTCGTACCAGTCGTCGCCGTAATGTTTCCGGCCCCAGGCCGTGTATTTCTCGGCATTATAGGGCTCTGGCTCTGGAGTCCATAGCCTGTGATTTTGGGAATCGCCGGTCTCGTCAAGGTCGCGGTAGGTATCGCGGGATTTGGGACGGTCGTTGTTATCGATGTCGTCCGTTGGCGGGGCTGCTGAGTCGCGATCAGCTGCGGCCGAGAGTTGGGCAATCGTGATGTCGGCTTGGCGCCGTGCGCGTGTGCTCGGAGCCATGGAGACGAGAGTTCTGTTAGAATTGAGATGCAGATATTCGCCGCTGGCGATTTGGGAGAAGAGAGATTGACGGTGAGAGAGACAAAGAGAGGGCGATGAGAGTAATTGGGCATTCTAAACATCACTCCGGAATAAATATTCCGACGTGCCGTAGCTGCACTCCGCCCGCCCCGCCTCAGCCAATCAATTGAAGACCCCCCCGCGATCCTGTTGCGTTGCCGCCCAAGAAAACTTGCCTTGCAGCTCATAAACTTGATCTCTTTCCTCGATCAGATACCTCCAAAATGGACGACGAGCCTGGGACTGTCTTCTACCTCATTCCACAACCCGGAGATGATCTCGCCGCGGAAATCGTCGAGGATAACGCTAATCGCGGCCGACGATGTGTGGACCCGAACAACGTCTCGAACCGTTACTTGAGGGTAGGACTCAACCAGTCTGTGAAAATTCCCGGCCGCCTCGTGACATTTGGTCGCATGCCTTTTACGAACGATGTGATACTTCGTAATGAACGCTTTTCGAAGACTGACCAATGTTATTTCGATTTCCATCCGACAACAGGAGAGCTTCTTCTCCACGACATATCCAAGGACGATGATACACAACTCTACAATATCGACGAAGACAATGCCGAACAGATATGGAGGAGCCCTCGGCAGTGTGTTGTGCGACTCAACCGCGAGTACATCTTCGAAATCGGTAACGCTAGATTTCGAATCATACCACGACGGGCACCGAGCAAGGAAGACGAGGCGGCATTCGCCGCCGAGAGGCTCGACTTCATCCGCCAAATACCCGAAGAGTTCAAGACGCTCCAAGGAACTCTCGAGGGACTCCAAGCTATAGGCATTCAATCTGATGCATCGAAAAACACCGCTAGGTCTTATAATCTTCGGAGGAAGCATCCAGACCAGCGTAAGCCAGGCGACGAGATCAAGCATGCACGTATACGTGATCTTGGAAGTGGAGGACAAGGCGCCGTGGATGAGGTCGTTGATCTGCATACTGGCGACCACTTCGCCCGCAAAATCTGTCATTTCAAGGTGATACCGGAATGGCGGATATACGAAGAGAGTGACTTTAAGGGGAGAATTAAGAAAGAAGTGGATTTGGTGAAGAAAGCAGCCCATGTACGCTCCCCATTCTTACCCGTTCTTACCACAGGCTCACAATTACACTAGGATCATATTGTGCCCTATCTAGACCACCAAGGCTGGCAGACTGGACGGCTGCTCGAAATCTTCATGCCGGTGTATGAAGGGAACCTCCAAACACTGCTGAAACAGCGCAGGCCTCAAGGGAAAGAGGCGGTGCGGGCTATGACCGACAGGATGTTCTACCAGATGTTGCTTGCACTCGATCACGTCCACGCACGCGGGATCATCCATCGAGATATCAAGCCTGAGAATATCCTCTACCAAGGCGATAAGTTTCTTCTAACGGACTTCGGTATTGCAAAGGTCGTCGACACATCAAGGACTATAGCCGGTACAGAGTGGTATATGGCACCGGAGATTTGGCTGAACGGTGACCAGACAGCAAAAGTCGATATATACGCGCTCGGTGCAACCTACATTGAGTGTCTGGTGGAACTCCCACCCCAAGCAGAGAGGCGGGCGAAGTATCACCGGTGGCAGCGATGGTACCAGTATCTTCAGACACTCGCAAACCAGCATGCGCCTCATATTACGCCAATGCTGAGACCACTGGCTGCCGATCGCCCTACAGCCCGTAGGCTCCTCGACCAGTCCTCTCGTCAATGGCACCAAGCCTCACTGCGAAATCCACAGAACGCCCTCACGTTGCCGAGTTTTGGAGTCTCATCTTCCCATACAAACCAGTCAAACGGAACGACGAGGATATACTCCACAACACCTACTCCCATGGATTGGACGCGAACGGGAGCCGCAGCATTTTGTCAAGGAAATCCCCTGCCCACCCAACAGGACGAGAGTAGGCAGCCATTGCAGCCAAACCTAGTGGCAGTTCAACCGCCAAAAGTGCCTCCCAATCGACCGGCACAGCCAGGAATCAGGCGCAATGGTTCTGTCAAGTCTTCAAAGTCTGCAAACGAAAGGCAGAAGAGAGGTCACAAGCGCGATGGATCGTCACAGAACGGACGCCGTATCGCGTTCCAATCAGCAGGAATACCCAAGCGAACATCCAACAGAAGGCGGCGTTCAAGATCGACAAAGCATACACAGGGCACAAGAGATGAGGCTTTTAGGAATGACATGATAGAATGATTTTTCTAGAATCCGCATCTCCTGTGCCTTCGGTCGATCTTGAGCGCCGCCTCCTGTTTGATGACGTTTTCCCACGCATGGCGTTCTTTGCGAGTCGAGGGATAGCAATGTAGATTAGGAGCTTGTGTTGCGAAATTGCTGATAGTGTAAATGAGCACAAAACTACGTTCCGTGAAGCCGTTTGTTACATCGATGTTCGCGACCACCTGTCTTCTTTACGTCACTAATATGGGTCCTGCCGCACCGCATCCTGGTTAGATACGGCCGCATCCACGCCGGCACTTTGACGGAGGGGAACGCACGCACCGAAGGGACACGGCAAACTCGGCTTGGGGTAACTGCACTCAACTCTCTCGGGCGCCAATGATCACTCAAAGGGGGTTTGCACTCACTCAGACCATCTAATCACAAGGTAGGGCAGCTTCTGCAGCAGTCCTCGACCTCGTGACGAGCGTAGTTGTTCACTTCATTCTCACTCACTTGACCAGTAGGTCTCACTCACTTTCACTCATTGGGTGACGCAATTGGGGAAGAAAAGCGCCAATAGGCCTATTTAGCACGGGTGTGCCCCCTTTTACTTGAAGTGGGAGGGAGGCGTCCGTTGTATACATGAGAGTGTGTCTGGGCCCTGTCGTGGGGTGTGTCCGTCTTCCCCGCCAAGGCACCTACCTCTTTTCTCTTCTGTCCTCTGCACCCTCTGCGTGGAAATATCAAGGATTTTGTTAGTCACTTCTCTGAAAGGCCCGTTTGTCTGCCTCATTATAGTCGTGGGTGCGCGCATCTCGTACTCTCTGGACGCGCAAGAGGATCATCAAGGTAGGGAGGCTATCCGCCCTGTTTTGTTCCCCGTAGCTTCTCACTCTGACGTTGTAGAGATCCCTTCGTACTGCCACTCTCTCCTCTCGACGGTAGCCATTCTTGAACTGTTGGAGGGCCTGCTGACTCTTCGGCTGTGGTTGGAGAGAGCTGTTCGTAAACGGTGCGGCAGTCTTGGTTGAAGGCATCTATATCAGTCTTGATCCCTGCGCTAGAGAGGAACGCGTGGATGGAGTGCCTCATAGCGCCACGATCCAGTCGAAGGAGACAACTGTGACAGTCAAGGACTGGAAACACGGGTGAGATGCCCAAGCGCTGTGGCCACTTGGGCTCGGGCATTCGGCTTGGCCGTAGACGCACACGGTACTCGGGACCAGTCCACATACCACGCACATTCGCGCCAACGACTTGAGCATTTAACAACATAGTTTCTCAAGGTCCGGCTCAACCCAATACCGCGGAAGCGAGTTGATGTATGGGCTGACCATCTTCAGCTTCGTAGCGATCTCGCCGGTTTGCAGCGAACATCAGCGCGCAGCGGCTTCCGCCCATCCCGGCATATCTCGAGAATGATGTCGACGACATGTGTGGCCCATGATGCTAGTAGACAGCAGGCGTCGTCGTCGGGCATGTCGAGAAGAGGCTGTTTGGCTCTAGACTCGTATCTGGACCATGGAGGAGCTTTTTAGGGAGGATGCAACACTGACTTGTCCCCGTGCAAGCCCAACGCTCTAGCCGCTGCCCAATAGAAGCGCATATGTAGCCACGCCGTAAAGCATCTTCGTAGGGTCGGATTAAAGGGACGGGCCGTTGGACGTCCCCGCAAGTCGCGCGCGAGCGACCGGATACTTCAATCTGAACCAGAACGCTATATCGTGACCAAGCCCGGGCTGCTTCCGTTCTGCAGTCCCTCGTCGAGGGAGCCGGCATTGGATCGAGCTGTGTCTTGCTACGGAGTCCGCACTATGCCTGTGAACGGGCACTCATTCACCCGCATCCCACTCTCGTAATGGCTGCACAAATGGTGTCCCCGGCCCCTGATCAAGCCGCGGCTTCCGCGCTGGATCTCACGATAGCCTGCATCTCGAAGATTGAGGACTGCACGGCTCAAGACAGCAACTCATATAGCGTGGCAATGGAGAACAGGCTGGCGGATCTGCGTCTCTGGGCGGACGGCGTTGGAGCGATAGTCCAGCAACGAGCCTCACTCGACTGGAGATTTAGGACCAGGCTGGGCGGCCTAATGCTGGTGAAGACTATCCTCATCATGCTGGCCGACTTTTTGTATGAGTATATAAGCCTTGCGGAAGCCGGGCAGCCTACCGACGATGCCGCCCAGCGAGTCAACTCGGCCATCGAAAATCTGGCCATGATTGGCGTAGCGATCAGACGAACGGGTAAGGCATCACGGCGCCGGAGGGCGGAACTCCTATTTGATCCTGCAGAGCACGAGGAACTAAGGCGGCACCTCGAGTGCATTATCCTCCTCCGGCCCGGCGAGGATGGTCTGCCACGCCACGGCGACGTGTCGAGCTTGACCACTGTGCAGAAGCGCCTGATCGAGGCCAACCTTAGGCGACGACACCGATTTGTAATCGCACAAAAGCGTTCAAGGGGTTCGACAAGCCACTGCATAGGCAGCCTTGCCGCTTCTGGCGAAGGCGAATTATCTGACGGCCCACGTTCCCAAGAGCCGAGAGAGAACGAGCGCTGGGCGTCCGGGCTACGGACAGCGGGGACGACGCCGAGGAGCAGAGAAGGAGCGCCACCAACAGTAGCCGGGTTTTCCGCCGCTTCTACGGCCGAAGGTCCTCTGCGGCATAGGCCGGGCAGGAAATATACACCTGGGGCGGCGCGGACACAGATAACAGCTGTAGCGGCCGACACCGAATTCCCAAAGCCGCCGAGGAACTCTCCAGACCGTCTCATTTGCAAGTGTCCGTGTTGCTGTCAGTCAGTGCATTCAGACGATATGACGGATCCTGAGAAATGGAGGTTTGGGACTGTGCCCTCCAGACCTTCGTAGCGCTATGTCCACTGACCGCGAGCAGGCAGCACATCGTTGAAGATTTATGCCCTTATACTTGTATCATCGAGGATTGCCCGGCCCCACACCTCTTCTTTAGCACAAGGAAGGAATGGGAAGCCCATGTCAGGGCCGACCACAGATGCCAATGGCACTGCCCTCTGTGCGAGGAGCAAGATCTGATATTCCCAGCGAAAGAGGACATGCTGGACCACCTCGAAACGCAGCACCATGATGACGTCCAAAACCTCACACTGTCGATGCTGCTGTCCTGGTCCGAAACACAGGGCATGGGTATCGCGTCGTGCCCGTTGTGTTCGTCGTTCGGGCCTGAAGACTCACCGGAAATCGTCGACCATGTGCTACGACATGTCTACGAGTTCTCTCTGCGCGCCCTTCCCTGGCCAAAGCCTGTCGTACATGTCCTCGCGAAGCCCGTCGGAACTTATGCCCTGCCGGAAGAGGACTACGAAGCGGACCGGCTAGTCCAGTGGACTGCGGAGGCGCCGTACGGCTCCTCGACGCGGCTCCAGCTCTCCTCCTTCGACAGCGCCGACCACGGCGAGGGGGCGCCCACGGACACCACAGACGAAACTGGATACGTCGCAGACTGCGATTATTTTGACGATGCGTCCGCGGACGAATCTTCGAGGCCCCAGGCGGCGCTGACTGAGTCCTCGAGCGCCTCCGATGCTAGAGACTCTGAGTATGGTCAGGCGCCGGCCCCCCGGGCCGCGGATGAGGGGCATGACGGTATCGCTAGGCCTCCTCTCAATACGGGCAAAGTCAACATCGATGCTAGGGATCAAAGTAGTGAAAACGTCGTACGTTTTGTAGGCTATCAGGGGAAGTATGAGATAGAGGGGACACATTGGCAATCACTGAAGCCGAGCGAGACGATGCCAGCGAAAGCGCATCCCAACACGTTTGCCAGCACGAACGACCTCGATACTGGACTCGATAGCCAACGGAGTGCCTGGCATCCGCTTGGTGCTAATCTAGCAGGCAAGGGTATGCGGAGTGCACTACTCGACGAATTCCGCCTGAGCAACAAGTCCAGCAAGCGATACGAGCTCAGGGACATTTACAACCACGTCGTCGAGTTCAGCGGCGACCAGCACGGATCAAGATTCATTCAGCAGAAGCTGGAGACGGCCAACAGCGACGAGAAGGACCAGGTCTTCCGCGAGATTGAGCCGAATGCCATTCAGCTGATGAAGGACACCTTCGGAAACTATGTGGTCCTAAAGTTCTTTGAACACGGAAACCAGGTGCAGAAGAAAGTTTTGGCCGAGAAGATGAAGGGCAAGGTCGTCGATTTGTCTGTGCAGATATACGCGTCCCGAGTTGTCCAAAGGGCGCTGGAACATGTTCTTGTGGAGCAGCAGGCCGAGCTGACTCGAGAGCTTGAGCCTGAGATCTTGAGGATCATTCGGGACCAGAATGGCAACCACGTCGTGCAGAAGGTCATCGAGTTCGTGCCGCGGCAGCAAATCGACTTCATTATGAAATCGCTGCGCGGTCAGGTACCGGCCCTTGCCTCTCACAACTATGGGTGCCGAGTGATTTGCCGGATGCTGGAGCACGGCGCGGAGGCGGACAAGGCCGAGATCATGACGGAGCTGCACGCGGCGGCGCAGATCCTCATTACGGACCAGTTCGGCAACTACGTGGTGCAACACGCCCTTCAGAATGGCAAGCCGGAGGACCGCCAGAAGATCGTTGAACTCGTCATGTCGCAGCTGGTCACACTGTCGATGCACAAGTTTGCGTCCAACGTTGTTGAGAGGTGCATTGAGTACGGGTCGGCGGAGCAGCGGACCCGCATTCGCGAGCAGCTCACGACTGTCGGCAGAGACGGAACAAGCCCCGTCCAGCAGTTGATACGGTCTCAGTACGGCAACTACGTGATCCGTAAGTGCATGACTGGAATTTCCAATTATGATGATTTCTTACTGGTGACAGAAAAACTACTACACCAAATCCAAGGAGCCGAAAGGGAAGCATTGATCGCGGACATAAAGCCTCATTTTTTCAGTCTTAAGAAGAATGGTGCCACTAGGCAGCTCCTGGCGCTGGAGAAGCTTCTCGGACTAGGGTCCTAGAGTGTATTCTGCTAAGAACAAGGCTACATCGTCGCATAGGTACGTAGGCAAGTCCTCTGCAGTGATGCCTCCTTGGACCAAAGCGGGGACTTGCACATCCGCAGCTCCCTTATCTCCTTGATTTGCGCCCAACAGCTCTCTAACGGAAACTTTTGGACCAGTATAATCGCCATCGCCACGCTGCCGAAATTCATCGTCCGCAAACTCGGCGAGTGCTGGCAACTCATGGGGTCCAGCACCTGCAGCGTCATGGAAGGGTGGGGAGAATCCTGCACCGAGTGATTTGTCAGGGCTCTTATCCGCGCGGCGGCGCGTAGTCGAGAGTGCTTTGGTGTGGCTGATGAGGAACAATCCTCACTATGCTGATATCCAGATCGACGTGGCCGAGATGGAGATCCGGTTGACATTACATCAGCGCGGCTCCCGATGCTTCCTCGATCCACATATGAGTCGAACCCTACCAGGCAAAAGGCGACAGTTCAGATGTCTAGCCGGCCCCGACTCCGCCTCGATCCCGCGAGCTTCATTGTTCCCGGGAATGCTGCCAAAACCCGGTTCGGCTGATATCATCTTTCCAAGTATCATGGTCCCCACCCATGGCCACTCCCGGACGTCCGTTTGCAAGGTGGTTGAGAGGCGGGGGACCGAGTTTCAGAGCCATACTTCTCTTCGTGTGTGCGGGCAAAGTGGTAGGATTTCTCGACCATCGAGCCTTGGTTCACCCGCCAGAGTTGCATCGCGATCTTGTCTTCATTGTCGTCCACGAAAATAGACTTTTATGATCGGCCGAGCTTGGATGCCGTGTTTGCGCCTTAGCAACTGAGCCTACCAGTTCATCACCGACACTCCTAATGGCAAGGTTTCTATCGCGGTCGAAAAGAAGAGTACGGTAAGCTTTCTGAGGCGTAACACAACCCGGCATGCTGACTGGTATCCTTGCTCATAACTTCAAACTTATGTTTGAGCCGCTATTCTTGTTTATTCTGGCCTTCCCCGTTGCCCCTCATTTTTTTGTCCCTATTGTATCTACTGTATCTACAAGCTCAGCTTTGTTGATGCCAAGGCCAGGCTGTTTGGCGGCAGCGAGACGCCAAGGCCGGTGCCAACAGTGGGAAGGGGTCGACGACTAGACCGTCCTCAACTACCTCCTCGCCATCACCACCAAGAGCCCCATCCCCATCATCGTCTACAACTCACCCAGCACCATTACCAGCATCGACCTCGACAGCGACCTCCTCGTCCGCCTCGGCCAGCACCCCAACATCGTCGTCGCAAAGTTCACCTGCGGCAACACCGGCAAGCTCGCCCGCGTCGCCCGCGCCCTCGACGCCAAGACGCCCTCCAACCAAGGCTCTGGCTACATTCCTAGCCTTCAGCGGCATGTGCGACTTTACCCTCCAGACCCTCGTCAGCGGCGGCAGAGGCATCATGCCGGCGGCGCAAACGCCATTCCCAAGGTCTGCGTCCTCGTATGGAGCCTCTACGTCGAGGACAAGCGTGGCAAGGCCGAAGCCCTACAGAAGATCCTCAGTCGCGGCGACTGGCCCCTCACAAAGGCCGCCATCGCTGGCGGCCCATCCAGATGTACTACGGCTACGGCCGCTACCCCCACCGGCCGCTCAAGAGGCTCGACGAGGCGGCCATCGCCGCCATACGGGAGGGAACGCGCCAAGGAGGTCATGGAAATTGAGAAGAGGCGGTAGGTGCCGGTCCCGTCGGTGAGTGCGCTTCAGACATCTTAAATAGAGCGAGCCTGCCTAGGTCGTGGGCGTTTGCTGCCCTGCCCGAACTCAGCGTCCACATGTCTATAGATCCCACCGCAATGCCAATAATTAGAACCCGCTCTCTCCCCATAGATGCTCGTCGTCGTCGTCGTCCCACTCCGTCGATTCCACCACGTCGCAGCACATCCCGCAAAATAGCGTCTCACACGACACCGACTCCCTCACGATATCCTCGTATAT
Organism: Tolypocladium guangdongense; assembly: GCA_022114105.1. Taxonomy (NCBI): domain Eukaryota; kingdom Fungi; phylum Ascomycota; class Sordariomycetes; order Hypocreales; family Ophiocordycipitaceae; genus Tolypocladium; species Tolypocladium guangdongense. Next base: position 3,249,103 of record NRQP01000004.1, on the reverse strand, counting down.
GGTCGCCGCCGTCGGCCGAGCATGCTGGTCATACTGCAGCATCTCGGGCGCCCACCCGACTGCCGCGTTATCTCCCGCGGGCGCCAGCCGTTCCAGCTCCCGTGCCCAGGTCCGCACGCTCTCCACGTTGGTATGGAACGCAGGAGTATCGCTCTGCGCGATAAAACACCGTCATCTCCTGCACCGTCTCGCCCTTGAGCACCGTCGCCATCTCAAGAAAGACGCAGCCGAGCGACCAGATTTCCGCCGCCGTGTTGCGCCTCTCCACGCGCACGACCTCCGGGGCCGCATAGAACATCGTCTTGCCCGAGTCGGCCGTCGTGGTCGCCCTCGTCAGGTTCTCCCAGCTGTGTGCGATGCCAAAGTCCGCAAGGAGGACTTGGTCACTGCGGACGATGATGTTTTGGGGCTTGATATCACAGTGTCGCACCTCGGACTCCTGGAGGTACTCGACAGCGCCTGCGAGGCAGCCAAAGAAGCTCCTCATCAGGGAGAGCCTGTCCGGCTCGTTCTGGCACCTCACGTAGTATTCAGCAAGGTTGTGGTCGCCTACTTGCTCCATGAGCAGCGCAAAGTATCTCGGGTCGGAATACGTGGCTACCTTTACAGCTCTTCAGTCTCGCGTCGACAACGATTAGGGGCAAGCCGCTTACCAGAGACCCGCAATGCCGATGGTTCAACCTCTTCAGGATGGCCAGTTCGGACTCAAACGGCTTGATATCTTCGGCGCACAACCCTCGTGGCTTTCGAAACAGCTTCCGCGCGTACTCCTTTTGGCTAAAGTTACTCATGACCTTATCGACTGCCCCGTAAGCACCGCGGCCGAGCTTTGCAATGACCTTGAAGGGGAGGGGGTCGTCCTTGGAGAAGTACGCGTGTTTATGCTCCCCGTTCTCCAGTTGGAACGACTTGGACCGCGAGTACGCGACCGTTTGGGAGTCCAGGAACCGTGCCTGTATCGACGGCTGAAGCACCGCGGGTAGCGTGCTGGGCGTAAAAGGGAACCACATGTCATTGATGCCCTTCCGCGGAAACGTCTCCATGGCATCGACCTGGTCGATGATCTGCAGAACCGTGTACAACCTGGGTGACATACTCCATGCCGCCTTGTCCGTGTTGCGAAGATAGGTCGACATTCGGTAAAAGTCTGCGTCGCTGAACGCTTCGGGGTTTCCCGTGGCCGGGAAGAACAAATCCGGGCCCGATCTTCCCACCTGAGCCGCGTCGTAACCCGATCGGTCCTCGGCTCGAGTAGAGTCCTTGGCATCCGTCTCCATCTCCTCGGTCGGCCTTGGAGTGGACAGCCTGTTGATAGTCTCGTCAAGGCCTCCAACCCCTGGATTCACAGTGGGAGCTTCCATTTTAGAACTCACGTCTCCGACAACATTTTGAGGCCTTGCATCCAGTCCTTCGTTTGGAGCGTTTGGAACAGGCTTCGTATCCCGTGCCTCCCTGGGAGGCTTTGGTGTCGATTCTCTGCCCTCGCCAGCCTCGGAGCCTGGAGACTTGACCCGGGGTATTTCCTCGGCAGCCGCAGACTGGTATGCCACGGGAATGGCAGTTTGTAGCCCCGGCATGCTCGGTGACCAGCCTCCAAGGGCCATGACTGGCGGTGCCGCGGCAGGAGCAGACACTGGGACCCCTGGCTGACCGGGTGCTAATCCATCTTTTTTTCTGTTCTCATCGGGAGCAGACGCCAGTCTAGGGCTTGTTTCCCTAGGCCGTGGCTTCTAGCTGGGCTGGCTGTCGGATTCTCCAGTCTGTTGGGCTATTGCTGCAGGGCTTGCTGGCGTGTAGTTTGACATCGTCGATTTGGCGGTGTCCTTGGCCAACCCTGCCGGAGAACTACTTGCCATGTCCTTGGCGCCCTGGTGCTCGTTTCGGTTGCTGCCCTCTCTTTCCTCGTGTCCGGTGGATGCGACAGGTTCGTCTGTTTCGGAGATGGGCTCGCTCTTGGAGGACGCCTTGTTGACGCTCTCCGTCTCCGACAAGTCCTGCATAGAAGGACTAGAACGGCCGGTTTCGGCTTCCCACAGAGGAGCGGCCCTCGCCTCAACAGCCTCAATCTGCAACTGCATATGCTGGTAATCCGTCAGCGGCGCCATCGTCGTTGTCTTCCGCCCACGTTCGGAACGATCTGACGTCGCTCCATAGCGACTTATCCGCATCCCCAACGGCGCTCAGTCGATCCATGCACCTAGCAATCTGTCGATCCAGAGCGCAGTGCTCTGCGACCCTCGCCGCTTCCTCGTCATCTTCCCTCCGAAATTCTGCCGCCGACTCTTTCAGCAGCTGCATCCACGCGCGTCCCAAGCGCCCGTTCGAAAGCAAGCTGCAGGAGATGGATTCTTTGGTACCTCGGAATGACACCTTGACATTGACGCGGTGGCGCTGGTCAATGGCAATTTCTACCACGAGGCTAAATATGGCATTTATAGTCCGGGAAAACAGCGGTATAGGGTCGACGCTGTCGATGCATATATTGTCTTTGGTTCTCGCTCGCCCTCCCTGATAAATATGTAGGGCTCCGTGGGGTGGGAAGCCCGGCTGCACTGGCCTTGTCTTCGTCTTCAACTCGGGGTCTTCCTTACCCGTGAGTGGTAATAGCCTCAAGGCATCTTCCTGGACATTCCACCAGAAATTGCCTCTCTTGCTTGCTGGGAGTGATGAGAATTTGGGACGAGCTTGGTCATGATACCACCCCTGGTCTCAACGCCGACGTCATGATGATTGGCTTCTATGAGCAGCAGCTCATGTATGGGGTGCTATAATGTGTCACATTCAGGAATCCACGCTTTTATACGCCACTGCCAGCTACATCTGCTGGAGTGTGCACCCCACTTTTGTCTGGCTTGTTTGACATAATGCATTCCGCGAGATGCAGGTGCTTCTCTTAGACGTAGTGAGGCTCAACTAACGGTATAGCCTTCATCTCGCCTTATCTAAGGCTGGTCCCGAAGACTAAGCCAAGAGTCTAAAGCCTCTTCGACATCGCGAAAGCTCCCAGAGCAGTATGCCGCCCTTGAGCAAAAGGGCCATCCGGCTGTTCGAAAGACTAGGAAATGTCCTAAGCGACTTCTGGGCTTCATATGGCAAAGATAAGTTAGAGGGACTATTGTCCGAGATTGCTTTTCTCAACGATAAGAAAATGCAGTTTCTCAACTCTTACGAGCGCCAAAACATTACAAGATGCAGTAGGTGGCTTTTATGCAAATACTCCCCGTCAACAATCGCATGGACGACCTGTTCGAGCTTCTAAAAACACCGCTCGCCCTCCGATGCCGCACAATTGATGTATCAATCAATCAACAACATTAAATGTATCGTCTATCTGACCGTTGAAATCACGCCTGCTGTGACCTATTCGCCCTTTTGACAACTTTAGAGATCCTTTCGTACTGCCTGTGACGAAACGATTCACATAACAACGCAGAGTGCGTCGTGCCCACCCACGTGGCACGGGTCACGTTGGGCAGCTGCCTTGCGGCTGCACGGGTAGGGAACTGTCAGAAAGGGGCCACCACCAACCAAATTGTACCATGCACGGATACGAGATTAGGTACTGAGAAAAGTGGGTCGCACATGGCCCTGCAAAGGGGCTACAGACCCTGCAGGCCAGCTGCATGCACACCGCTCAATCAATCAACATGCAAGTTATCGTGCAACCTCAATTTTCGCACCAGTGACCGTTCGACAGCATCAGAGGGATCCTTCCTTCTAACAGGAACAACCAGCGAATAGCGGGGCCGGTACAGAACCGCTGCGCTGGGACAACGGGTGCGCGCTGGGACCCGTGTGAGAGCCGTTGGTTTACTATAAAGCCCCTACGCGGCACCCGCGGAGGACGGTTTCCTTTTTACTTCTTCTATAGTTTTGATATCCTCCCATCAATGCTAGGAACTGGCAAGAACTCCTTCCACCGTGATACTGCCCTTCCCTCGACTCTACGGCAGCCCTTCTCGGACTCTTCTCCTGCATTCCCAAATCTGTCCGTTTTTGCGAGCTCGGCAAACACCTTTTTCGACAACGGAGATGCGTCCCGTCAACGAGTCTATCCGGGAGCTCGGCGACGACAGCTGGCTCATCGGGGACAGGCTGCTGCTCTCCCGGCAGGCCTCGCCGCCATCCGACGGAGTGTCATGGAGTGACGGCAACGGCTCGTTCTTCGTCCTCTCCGAGTCCACGCCACCGCTTCTCGATTCGAAGCCGCTCTCCGAGTCGAGCTGTCTCAAGAAGGTCTACGACGCCGGTGATAAAGCCGCCGTCTGGCGCGCCGGCGAAGCCTTCATCAAGGTGCACGAGGTAACTATGCCAAAAGCCACGCGCGAGCACGTCACGCTCGAGTGGCTGCATGCCCGTCTCCCGCCGTCCAGCGGCTTCGACATTCCGCGTGTGCTCTACCACGCCGAGTTCGACGGGCGGTACTACCTCGTCCCCAGCCGGGTGCCCGGCCTTACCATCGCCGAGGCGTGGCCTGGCTTGGACGAGGCGGCAAGGAAGGGCCTCGCTCGGCGCGTTGCTGAAATTTGCCAGTACCTGGCGGCGCAGTGGACGGGCGACGGCATCACCGGTGTCGATGGCGGCCAGCTGTCGGAGCGCTACATGATCAGGAATCGCGAAACACACCTCGATCCCAAGCAGGCACTCGAGAACTGTAAGGAGCTGGGCATGGACTGCTCGTCCTTTGTCTTTTACCACTGTGACCTTGGCACCAGCAATGTCCTCTTCAACCCCGAGAACGGCGCCATCGGCATAATCGACTGGGAGACGGCCGGCTTCGTGCCTCGGGAGTGGATCCAAACCAAGTTCTGCGTCTCTAGCGGCCACGATCTTCCGGGCGATGATTTGGATGAACGGACCGCCTGGAGATGCAGCGTGGCCCAGGAGTTATCAGACATAGGGTTTTCTGACGTCGGTGCCGGTTACATGGCATGGTTCATGTCTAGCAAATAATGTATGTGTACCTGGTTCCCGGGGTCTAATGCCACTGCTCCCTTACGCAGGTCCAGGCGTAGTTGGACACGATGCCTAACGTTATGTGATGCCTTGAAGCTCTGCTCTGTCCTGGTTGGCTCTGGAGCATGGCGGACAGGGGGGTCTCCGGAAAATCTCTATGCGTGAATCATTGGAAGACCTGAAGCTTGGGATAGCGACCGTGTCAGGGCTATTAATTGGAATCCGGTATTACATCAAACACGCCCACGTCAAGTACACACCACCATGTGCATGCGACCCTCTGCTCCCACGTTTGTGCTTGAAATGCCAGTGCACATCCCCCACATCTTCCATGTAGTAGGGCGGATGTATACCAGGTAGGTAAAGAAAGGTCATGTATGACGAGAGCACTCAGCCCTTTTCCGCATCACCCCCCGCTGCTGCTTCGTAGGCTTGGAAACCCTGACCTTGCCACAGACTACGGGAGACTCCTCCTCCCAGCGCATGTGCATGTTCCGGAGGCGAGTCACGACCCTGCCACGGTTGTATTTGGTGCCGGCACGGCCTTCGGCGCATCTTCATCGCGATTCACGACGGTCTCCCCTGACGGACATCGCGTGGCGGCGACGCCCCTCATCCGCCGCCATGGCCAGCCGCTGTTGCTTGATCCGCCTCACGGGGACCTCATATTGTTCCAGGTCCCAGTCGTCGTCCCCTAGAACGCGCTCGTAGCCTGCAGCGCCCTTCGCTACGAGCTTCGCGTCCGGCGCAGCCGGGTTGGCAGCCACCCTCGCGGGCGTCGTGAAGTTTCTCCTCCGTCTCGCCCCGCCTCTTTTGCCGCCACTCCTGGCCTCGGGGGTGGTAGTCCTGAAACTCGACCCAGTTACCCAGCGGATCCTGCTGTGCCGGGTCTTCCACGGGCACGAACATTTAATAGTTAGATGGCGTGGGAGCAGGCCAAGGCTTGCCTACCATTGTACTTCTTCATAATATTGTAGAAGTTGGTGCAGTTGAGCTAGACGAACTTGGCCAGGTCGTGAACGCCGGCGACAATGTCCCTCAGGTCCGCCTCCAGCAGCAGGAACTCGTCCTCGCTCGGCCCGTCCTGGCCCGGCCCGCCCTTGTTGAGGCGGTTTGCCACGTCCCTAGCCTCGCGCTCGCTGACGGCTATACGCCACGAGACCTCCATGGCCTTGACCTGCTTCTTAGTGTGCACCTTGTCGAGCTCGGCCACAAGCCGGCCGATGAAGCGGCCCTCGTCCTCCTCAGTTCATTCCCGCCGCGGGGCGTTCCCACTCTAGTATACCAAGAAACGCTTCGACAGATGCCTATTCGAACCCCCACCTTTCCGGTCTCCGTGACACTCGTCCGCTCCGCGTTGTAACAACGCCAGACGCAGAAGCAGACCCCGGCCGGGCCTGCCGGGGCCTCGGTCGAGCGCCGTCGGGACGCTGTTTCTGCCCCGCCCGCGTGGCCGGTAGTATCTTCGCGCTGGCGCCGGTGGATCGTTTGACCTCGGCCACCCTCTGCGGGCGAAAATGGCCGAGAGGCGACCTGTCCCTGGCAAGCCGAGGCCTGCTCTCTCGAATAGGGGGCATCTCTGAGCTGCTTTGCTGTTGAGTATTCTGTGGCGGAGACAGGAAAGGTCCAGTTTCCTGCACCTTGCGCTTCTGGCGCTGGGACGTGCGCTTCCGAGGAACAGGTTTGGCGACTCCCGCCTGGACCGGGCTGAGAACTGAGCGGGCCCTCGGTTGTCTCTTCCTACGGGCAGCGACAGGAGCCTTGGGGACGGTCTGCGGCGTGCTGTCCTGATCGCCGTGGCCTTCTTCTGTGGATATCGGGTGCTCGGCGGCCTCCATCAGGATGCGTTGCTGCTCGATCCATTCCATCAGGTTCTTGTGCCATCGTAGGTTTCGTTCGGCGAACTCGAAGTTTTCCCGCTCGATAAACTTCATAGCTGCCTGATGGACACCAGCGTCTGCATATTCATCTCCTCGTTGAACGATCTCAGTCTCCTTTTCCAGCTTCCTCTCAAGCCTCGCAAGCGTTAGGATGTGGTAGTCCTGGAACTCGATCCAGTTCTGCAGCCGAGTCTGCTTGTCCGGTTCGGGGTGCAGGCTGACACGGCCTTCCAAGTTGTGTTGTCGCCGACGTTCGCGAACCGTCTCCTCGAAATCGCCGAAAGTCTTGCGTGGATGATTTAGAAAGTGTCGCCGGTTTCTCGCCTGGAAGTCACGAAATTCCCTCCAGTCCGCCCTCTGAGCACAGAGTACCACGCGACCAGTCGAGGTCAGCGATTCCCAATATGATATTATCGCTCGGTATGGTTCGGGGTGGGGATTTCGCAAGGGGAACTCGAGGTCGGCCGGGTAGCAAGGTGGACAACCTTCATCCTCGAGATCCTTGCGAGCCTGGTTCTCATTGAAGCGAACCCTGGCTAGATCCTCCGGGCAGTCAGGGGGTGGTGTTAGTGGCGAGGGAGATCGTCTGGACAGGTTTCTGCGTCGTCACGTCCGGGATTAGCATCGAGAAGTGAGGTACAAGGTAGAAGCACTCACTCCAGCGCGGATTGCAGAGCCTCAACATCTAAAGGAGGCGCATTAGGTTCCATCTCCTCTTGTCTTAACGAAACGAAGCATGTCAGCCGGACACTCCCTCGGGAAGCTTGGCGGGTTCATGTATCCCTACCGTACTCTAGCGAGCACTAATTCTCGCTGTGCTGCTGAGAGGGTGGCCCAGCCAGGAATTGTGACAACGCTGTGCCCAAGAAAATGGCCCATCAGCAAGGGCACCTGCCATTCCCATCCTGGCCGGTGGGAACGTACCCAAAGGTGCCGTAGTCTTTGACAGTTCGTCGAGCAAACAGGTCCTCAACCGAAAAATCCATGGCCGTCGCAGCCATTGCAAAGCGTCTCGCGGAATCAGTGGTGGCCACAAGAAGTTTGTGTGATGGTAGATACTAATAGAAAAGGACCTCTTGAAATGCGCAGAGGCGGTAGTATCTGTGTTGTTGCGTGTTGTTGCCATGTATGAGGAAGCTTGTGCGGCTTCAAGTTACGGAGGATGCGAGCGGCGGGTATTCGTATTCGGCTAGTAATTTCGGCCAATCGGCCGCGCGCACAGCCGTACAGTGCCTCTTATGTGTCCTTTAATATAAGCACTGTGCATTTCTCCCCCCTCCCAGCTGAAGCACGGTGCCAACGATAACAGACTGTGCACTGCTGGGCCGTTCTGCCGCCGGCTGCTACCCCTTGTTCCCAAAAAGCCTGGCGCCTGCAGGATGATTGGATCACGATGCCCAGTCGATGAGGGACTGGACAACAGCAAGCAAGGCAGGCTCGCCCTTTCATATTATAATAGTTATGCTGGCTTGCCTGCTGCTCTCCAGCAGCCACTTCATCACAATCGAGTCACCCTTACGGAGTACATTCCCCTTGTTACTTCATACGTTACCATGTACGATCATAACGTCTTTGCCGCGCTGATCCCGCACGATAAAGAAGACCTGGCTAAGACGGCCTTTGGCCTGCCGCAAAATGCGAGTCGGTTCTACCGGTCTCCCAAAAGGACCGGAGTGATCGCTGAACAGCCTACTATTGATAGCCGGGACCCTACTCCGGCTCGTCAGCACTCAGCTTCAGATACGGAGGAGGATCCTCAACTGCCGACTTCTGACTGCATCCTTCTGACCTTCGACAAGCCTCCCAAGAACCCCCTGGACGGCTGGCAGTTTGGCACCGGAGTGGCTGTCTCTGATGTCCTCCTCGGCTTTCGAGGCACCCCTAAGATCAGCCGGCGCCAGTTCAACATCGCCATGGACGCCGAGTTTTGCATCTGGCTGCACGACTACCACTCGTCTCACGGAACCGCCGTTGGCTATGATGGTAGATGCCAAAGTGAAGTGCGGAAGAAGGACACATGGATTCTCTCCTACGGGCCACGGGCTCAGAAGCCATGGGAGCACCTCACGATACAGTTGGGCGATCTTGCCATGAGGGTCGAGTTCCCCAACCACGAAGAAGGCCACCCTCAGTACGTAAAAAATCTGCGAGCCTTCTTCGAGCAGAGTCAGATGGCGCTCCCGGCCGTCAACGTACTCGGAATAGGCAGCGATCCGTCTACCGTGTCAAACAGTCAACCACAGACCCCGAGTCGGCTGCCGCTCTACATAGATGACGAGCTGCTTGGACAAGGGGAGTTTGGCGCGGTACACAAGGTCATCAAGACGCGCGACGGCAAGGTCTACGCAGCCAAGACGTTCCTCCGGAAACACGACAAGAAGAGACGTCGCGAAGAAGACGACTGGATGGCGGCGATACGGAATGAGTTTGACGTTATGAAGAAAAACCCTCACGTGAGTGTGTACTCGGCATGGTTCAGCTCCAAGCACACGCACATCTGACCAGGAGACCTGCAGCCCAACGTGATGGCTGTGGTCGAGTTTCGCTCCACGCCCGAGCCCCTTCTCGTGATGCCCTACTACCCGATGGGGAATCTCGGCGACCTGGAAAAGGTCAGCGAGGAGCAGTACGTATCTGCCTTTCGCCAAATCCTCCTCGGCCTCCGCCACCTACACGGCCGCGGCGTGGCACACCGCGACCTCAAGCCCGCCAATTTCCTAGTCAAGGCGCCCTTCACCGTCGTCATCGCCGACTTTGGGCTCTCCAAGGCCACCGCCAACAGTTTTCTAACTACCTTCTGCGGGACCATGAAGTACGCCGCGCCCGAGGTCTTTCCTGGCATCGCCGACCGCTACGAGCCGTCGGTCGACATATGGTCGGCGGGTGTTATCATGCTAGAGTTTATCCACGGCCTCCCGGCCCCTCCCACGCTGGGACGACCCCCCGACGCGGCGGTGCTGCGGAGGTGGAGCCACAACTGGTCCCAGATGATAATCGAGAAGCTCGACGACTCGGACGAGAACGACGATATGGTGGTCGACGTTCTTCGAGGGATGATCATGATCGACCCCAAGGCGAGGTTCTCGGCCGACGAGTGTCTGCAGAGGGGATGTGACAACGGGCTGTTCAGAAGAACTGGTGATGGCCGCGTCGTGGACGTTGGGGACGCCGCAGACGAAGGGGCAGGAACGCCTACCCCACGGTCACCTTGGGGGACCAAAGAGGAGCCAGCAGATACGCTGGACGCCACCATCGTGCCTAGGTATCTCTGGGGGGGCGACGGCGACGGCGGATCAGAAAACCCGCTGCCAGATGTTCAGGGTCCTGGCTCCGGACCTGCGGCACGGCGGCCCAGGACGTCGACAGCCCCCGATGCGAGCTGGTCTTTGGCTATGGGTCCGTCGAACTCAGACTCGGACGGCGGCTCCGACTTGGAACCCGGGTCCAGGCGGTACGAACGCCGCGAGACTCGCTTGTACATCAGATGGGACCGTTTCACGGGCAGCCTGGACAGCAAACGACCGCCTAGCGAGGATGCGGCTGAGGAGCCAGCCGAGGAGGTGGACCCGGGGCCGGGTGAGCTTACAGCTGCCGCAGCTGGGCAGCCGGAGCGGGGGAGCGAGCTGGATTCCGTTGACAGGCGGCTTCTCGAGTTGGTGGCACCGGATATTAAGATAGCTTAGGTCGGTTCAAGATGTCGTCCTTCTTTCTCTCGATACTGAGCTGGTCCATGCATGTGCATACATGTGTGAATAGCTCTACCTCCCCTTGACCTCAAAGTCACGTGCAAGGCCCTTGGGCATTCCAGCAACACCAACCTGGTCAATCCGAACCTGATTCTTCATTCTCTCCTCGAATCCTCCTCGAATCCTCCTCGAATCCTCAGTTGGCCTTTCAAATTGCGGCAAATATCGCTGCCTTGATAGCAAACGAATCGCCAGTCAGTGCGATCGTCAGTTGCTTCACTGCGATGGAACTAGACGCCTTCTGATACGCAACGGAACGGCGAGACGGGCACGAGGGGCTGGAGAGTCTCGAGGTGTAGGACAAGGGATGAAAAATAGACGCCCCTTCTGCCTCTAGATAAAATAAAATCTTGGTTGCAAACGTATCCCAGGTAGCAAGGGCAAGATTGAGAAAATCACTTGGACGAGCCTGTGTAAAGGCTGTCCTTCTGAGATATGTAAAGGCCATCAAGTCATGTAAATTAAAAATGGAATTTCACAGCGAGACCCACGCAAGTGAACCGCACGAGCCTGCCGGGTCTATTCTATTCCAGAAGCAAAAAAGGAAAAGGAGTGCCTAATGAACGCAATCCGCCCAACATCAGTCTACAGAACAAACACCTGAACAGCCACCATGGCAATCAGGCCAGTCAGGCCAATCGTCAGGGCGGGAGCACCAGCCTGAACAGGCTTGGTGGGGGCGGCCGAAAGCCCGACAGGAGTGCTGGTCGAGCTCTGCGTGGTCTCGACGCCGGGGGGGCAGTTGGGGCCAGAGCAGCCAGGATTGGGCGTCGCGGCAGCAAGCTCGGTGACGGTCTCCAGAGTGCTGGCGCCGGGCACGGTGAAGATCTTGACGATCTGGACGATGGTCGACTTCGCCGTGTTGGTCGTGGTGCTCGCAGGGGGGTTGACACCGCCGGGGCCCAAGGGAGTGGGCAGCGGCATGTTGCCAGCCTCCGTCTCCTTGACCGGGCACACCGTCGTGTACCAGGGGAGGACCTCGGTGGTGACCTTGCCCACGGGGCAGTCGGTGACCTCCGGAGGGCACTCGGTGATGGTACGCGTCGTCGTCGTGTACACGGTGCTCGTCGTCAGCGGCACAGACGGCTTGAAGGGCCCAGCCATCGCCGTCACCGGGCAGACGGTAGTGTACAGAGCGATGGTCTCCGTGGTGACCTTGCCCACGGGGCAGTCGGTGACCTCCGGAGGGCACTTGGTGATGGTGCGCGTCGTCGTCGTGTACACGGTGCTCGTCGTCATCGGCACAGACGCCTGCCTGGTGGTAGTCGGCTTGGGGGGCTGATGCGTCGCCGTCACCGGGCAGACGGTAGTGTACAGTGCGATGGTCTCCGTGGTGACGTAGCCCGTCTTGTATGGGCAGTCGACGATGTACGGGGGGCATTGGGAGATGGTACGCGTCGTGGTGGTGTAGACGGTGCTTGTGGTCATGGGAACCGACGAGGACCTGGTGGTCATGGTCGAGTTGCCCCACCTGACAGTGCTCGAGGTGCTGGAGGACGTGGTGGTCGAGCTGGTGGTCGAGCTGGTGGTCGAGCTGGTAGTCGAGCTGGTGGACGTAGTCGTGCTAGAGGTCGCGGTCGTCGAGGTGCTCGTGGGCACCTTATTGCAGCCATACTTGAGCGCATCCAGGACGTGCTCGTGGAAGGCCTCGCCCTTGATGACGTTGTCGGCGCTCAGGTGCAGGTCCCACAGCGAGATACCACCAAAGTTGCTCTTGCCATGGTACTGGCAGACCAGGTCCTTGACGTCCTCGGGCTCGATGTAGCCGGACCCAGCGGCCGTCGGGGAGGCGGGGAGGCCGACGAACAGCTTGGCATGCTTGCTCTTGTCACTCTGGGCGATGACCTGCACCCACTCATCGTAGTTGAAGCCGCCGCCGGAGGGTTTTCCAGGGACATACTCGCAGACCGGGTTGTTGTAGAACTGGATGAACAGGGCATCAAAGGCGGCCTCCTGGATCATCTCCTTCATCAGGAAGTAGCTGTCGCTGGTTGGACACTGAGGACCGCCGGTGATGAAAAGAGAGTTGTCAAGGGCACGAAACTTGTTGATCATGGCAATGTAGGGCTTGTTGTCTGCAGACAGCCGTTTAGTACCTTGGGCCGCGTTGCACACAGACTTTTCCGGGGGGAGGACATACCGAGGTTCGCCTCAAGGTCAAAGTCGAAACCATCAACAGCAACGTGCTCCGAAGGGCTGGGGTCGAAAGGACGAGGTCCGGTCCACTTGTCGCTGTACGGGCCAAAGGCACTGTACAAGAATTCGGCAAATTCCTCGCCCTTCTGCTCGGTCGACACGGCGTAGTTGTCGGTGGTCGTGGAATAATCGCCACCGATGCTAAGAATGACCTTGACGCCCTTCGACTGACAGTAAGGGATATCCGTCATCAGGGAAGCACAGTGGTCAAGCAGATCAGACGGGTGGCCCTTGGCATCAAGGTAGGTGCTGGCCCAGCAGTGGCTGGAGAAGTTGATGCCGGGGTAACCAGCCTCCGAAGGGTCGTGCTCCGGAGACAAGTTGACGAAGGCCAACGTGGCATACTCGATGCCAGTGTCACAGAAGGTCCTCAGGTCGTGGCCAGCATGTTGGCCCTGTGGCATATCAGCAAAGAGTGTCCCGTCAACACCTTGTTCCATGGCAAGGCACGAACCCAGTAGCCATTCAGGGCACCATAGGGCAGCGAGACAGCCATGGCAGCGGCTGATGTGTTACGGTATCAAGGTGTAAGTGAATGTAAGTCGGCCGAAGCCAAGCAGTCTGCTGATGCTAAGATCAACGAAAGGACGCAAACAAACTGTTTGCAGGCGGCCAAGTACCGAGCCGTTCTCTTGAGGTTGACAGATGGCAGAAGGAGAGAGTAGAACGAGGAGCAGAGGAGCGCTCCCGGTTTTGACAGCAAGCCGGCGGCCGCCTCCTCTCAGCACACCACCACCAGCGCGCATCGTGGACTCGGCCATTTCCTCTTCGGGTTGGCTTGGTCCACGGAGGCTCTTCATGGGAAAGCTTTCACCCTTCCGGCAACGGCCCTAGCCCAACAGACCCATGGCCATGCCGCCACGAGATGAGAAGGCCCAAGCTCGCCCAGTCAAAGGCCACGGCGATGGCAGGCAAGGAGGGGGCTACTGCAGAGTGCGTCTGCACGATGTCAAGCTCAGGAACAGGCAAGCGTTGGCGACGGAGGGTGGGAGGCGGCCCACGGCCATTGGCCCGGATCAGAATCGTGGACGGCGCCAATGCATGGGCCTCATCTTGAGCCGCCCATCCCGGCGATAGTTGCTGCTGCCGAACAGCCTCAATGCTCTGGGCCGCTCTTGACAGGCAATCTCAGCAGCCTGTCCGGCGCTTTCCTGATGCGGTCCTTGCCGTGGCGTAGGAATCGTCATCCCCCGGCGAGCTGGACACCCTCAAGGGGAAGGGGGTTGCCTGCAGATGCAGGAACGCGGCGCCGGTCCTGCAGCCATCGGCTTGCGAGCATTGTGCTTGGAGGCGGTTGCTGGCAAGCCTGGACAGCCCCAGGACGTCCCAGGACGTTGGCGATGGCGTTGACTATTGGAAGGCTTAGACCTGGGGCGTTGCAATTACTCGTAGGCGGCGGCTTGTGGAGGAATTGGGGACTGAACACTCCGGCAGGGCGTCATCGAGCAGAACAGCTGTGCTGCCCCTGCCTTAGCGCCGATGCTTCGCACCCTGGCGCGATGTGCCAAGCAGCAATTTGGAGAGTTCGTGATATGAGATGCGAGTGCCATTGGACGGACGAACGGCTGGCCCCGGCTGGCTCCACCGCTCAGCCCCTAGGGCAATGCCCAGCCCTAGAGGCTATTGAAACGGCGCAGAGGCTAAAGGCTTGTTGGAAGCCGATTTTCCGTTACGGGCTCTCCAGCTGAGCCTATTAGTACTGAGCTCTCCCGCCTTTCATTAGCCACCGGATAGGCACTCGCGACATATTAGTGCTACTCATATAGCACTCCTGGCTGCTGCATGTCATCCGCACAGCCTCGTGGAGTCAACGGCACGCGACGGAACATGGCGCTTTCGTCGTGCCATGTGACGTGTCCGGGCCTGGGCGCCTGTTGGTTCGGCTCCAAGCCAAGGAGCGGTGCTAATGAGAGACTCATGCGGTACGGGTAACGGCTGTCCTCTGGTGCCAACTGCGTGACTCCCATTCCATTTCTCCAGTATCCCGGGCGTACCCTGTTATGTACCGCTATTTCAAGACCGTGTTCAAAGATAACAAGGCGGCCTGACTCACAGCCTAATGCAAATGAGTTCTTCCGTGCCGCAGCATGGTGGTCCAACACCACAAACAATTACTCGTAATCGGGGCAGGTCGTAGAAATCGGAAGAAGCCTGCGTCTTAGGTGAAAATTGTGCGTGATGCCGATGTCGCTCTGTCGAGGAGGGATGGATGGGTGCTGTGGGTTGCGGACGAAGGAGCATCTCAACCTCTACGGAGTACCCACGATGCCACCATTTGTATAGAGTTTTTGCATCTCACACCGCCACTTACCCTCGTCCCGCTTCTTGTCTAGTTCTTCCCTCTCAGCATTCAGCCAGAGTCGAAACAGGCACGTTGAGGCCATTCGGCGACTGTCAGCCCTTCCAATTCTCAAGCCAGCGCCTCTAGGGTAGGCGGGCCGTCGACGCGACTACAGGCCCAGTTTACCTCAATACAAACTTTTACGGAGGTTATTCCGTATTACTCCGTAGCTCCACCGAATTTTGGCGAACTAGGAGACCTTGCAGCTGAATTCCATCATGTGCAGGTGGAAACGCAATCCGACTCGGAGAACGCGCTTCAGCGAGCACATTTCTCAACACCCGCGCGGAGCACGCGGCAGCGAATGCCGAACAAGGGCGGCGCACATGGAGGTGGCTAGGAGGAACCGCGCGAGAAAAGGGGAAACGCGATGCCATATCATCCGTCGACGCTGCCGCTGCCAACTTGTACTCTTCGCCTTGACGGTCTCATTCCATCCCCGATTCAGAGTGGAGTGGGACTGAGACGGCATGAAACGATGGCCATGGGACCCGCAGGCGGTCCAACCCGACGCCGGCGACGGCAAGAAGCTATTGTAGGTGCGTCTCTGGTCTGAGTCGCCTCCCAGAGCACCGCGTTGACAGGTTCCAGCCACGGCCAGAGACGGGTCTTGGAGTGCACTGTGACGCGGTCGCCTTTACCTGCGCTGGCTCGACGCCTCCCCGGGACGACGTGTCACCAGCATGTTTCTCTCGCGAATCGCGCTCTTCTCTTTCTCTGGACTGATTGCCCGCTCGGCTGATCACTGGGCGTCAAAACGACGATGCATGTCTTAGTCCCCGCATCGCCGGGTCCCGATCGGCTGGGAGCTGTGCGATAGATCGTGCAATTCATCACCGGGAGGGATCCCTTGCCTTGTCTACGGAGTAGTTGTGCTTGCCGCCACCGACCAAAGAGCGCATACCTGTTGTGCTGCGATGGTAGCTGAGAGCCCGCGTCCATCGACTTGTCGGGCCGTGCCAAACAAACTCCATTCGGGCCACTTGGCAAAAGCAGCGAACAGCCTTTCGGTCTTTTGGTTGCTCCCTTCAGCAAGAAAGCAAGCAAGCAAGCCGTCGAGACCGTTATCGCCCTGCCTTCAATGGCTTGCCCCTCCTTGCAGCGCCCGACGTGTCTCTTCCACGCCATGTCTGCTACCCTTTGCACCCTTTGCATGCAACTCTTTGCTTCTTCCTGCGCATCAAGGGTCCCCGACAAACCGCCCGCGTGGGAAGCACGGCCTGCTCCGCCTCTTCAGCGATGCCCAGCCTCCTAGCCAAAGCCGAGAACCCCATGATGATGGATGACGCCGTGGATGACCCAGCTGGGGGCTTTTACATGCCAGCGACACCAGCCCCCAGCCCTGAGCCTCTGGCCAGAATGCTGGATGCAGCCCTCACATGCTGTTCTGGGCTTGGGCGCGTAAATAGGATGCATCTGCTTCCCCTCCTCGGGAATGCCCTGCGGCCCAAGGGGCTGTGCGATCAACACTTCGGGACGATGCACGCCCAAGTGGGTGTAGATGCCCCACGCGAATGTCTCATGAAGAGCTGACATCTCTGTGTCCAAGCCATCGTCTGTTTGAGACGCCGACTTGTATATCATGCTCTTCTGCCGTCCCCCACAGTCGTCCTTTTCAGTCGATTTACAACTCTTTTGCTTGTTGCAGCCAACGCCGAACCATATGTTACTCCTTTGATCCAGGACCTTCGCCATGGAGCGCTCTAGCAACCTGGCAGATCTCCCGCTCGCATCGAAATACTACCCCGTGGCCAACTATTCATACCCGCACGTTGCGCCATACAGCGCTAGATCGTCGTTGGGTTCGGAAGGGTCTGCGCCGGGGCTGGTTGACGATCGTACGGACTCGGAGGTTTCAGTGGATGACGACTATCAGTACCATGCTCTCATGGCGGAGCTGTGGGACAGCTTTTGGCAGCCGGAGGCGCGCGGAAAGATGACGGAGGAGCCCCTGACGCATCCGAGGAAGCAATCCCCCGCCTCGATGCCGTCTCCCCGCAACCGCAGGAGGCGCCAGCCAGTCTTGAACGATCAGTGTGCCGCATGGCCGCTGGCCGCTGGCCCAGCCCGGGAGCGCGGCAGGAACCCGGCCGCAACCTACGCCGTCTCCCCGATGCCGGCGCCCACGTATTCTGCATTTCCGAAGCCGACGATGCCGCCTCCCAGAACCGCCTCGATAATTCCAGCTCGGGCCAGCCGTTCGGGACCAACTCCAACGCCCTGCCGCCCTCCTCGTCCCTCAGACGAGCTGCTCACGCCCTGCATTCGACAACCCGCCATGGTCCCGACCATCTTCGCTACCCCTGACGGCCTCCGGCCGCCGTCGCCAACGAAGGACCGGCATCCATCTTCGCCTTTCGTTCGGCGAGCGTCAAAGTCCGTTGACGAGGGGTCAACAAAGCCTTTGACAGCAAAGGCCAATATCCACGCTGCCGCCTTCCGCTCTTCCACCCATCTGCCTCTCTCTGGCGCTCAGACACCCACGATCCACGCACCGCGTCACTGCAAGTCCATCATGCACCTCGCTCCTTCGCCGCCGCTCCAGTCTCAGCCTGAGCCTGAGCCGCGCTCCGTCTTCGAGTATGATGACTCCGAAAGCGAGAGTGAGCATGGCCGTTCCTTTTTTCGCTTCCACAAGCACTCTAATGGCGATAACCGCCGTCTATCAAAGCCAAAGCCTGTCGTTCCAGAACCTAATACCCTACGCCACCGTCGCGAGCATGCTCTTACCGCCCCGTCCTCGCCCCTGCGCCAGCAGCCGGACCGTCTCTGCAACCAGGAGACGCCTAGGCAGAAACGCCAGGGATACGACGTCTTTGGCCGCATGCTAGGACGACGCAGCAGGTGAAATTGCTACTGCTGGCACTTTTATTATGACTGATTTATGAGGCATCATTTCATATGGGATTTTTATGGCACGGCATACTGAGGCGCTCACACTCTGTTTTGGGAGCAAGGGACGGAGCATTGACTGGCTGGGCTTTTTTTTTTTTTTTTTTTTTTTTTTTAATTACCCGGCGGACGTTTACTTGACAGAGGGAGGCAAACAATAACGAGCCACCGCGATATTGGTATGGGGGGCGAGGCACATTCCAGAGCGGCGCCGGGCCCGTTGTGGGTGGCAACTGGATGGTTGACATTCGTTCATGTTTACGATTTACAATTTCTTGCGCCTGAACGTAGTCTACGACTATAATGTCCACAATTCCATTTCTTGTTTGAACAGGAAACCTCTTTTGCAAAAGGCGCGGCCCGAGTTCTTTCGCATAAACATGGGCAATTTGAAGAATAACCCGAGGCTGAGTCGTATTGACACGCGTCTCCTGTCTATGCCCGCTCTAGTTCGCAGCAACACATTCCAGCCGTTCCTTCGTGAACCATGACATCGTCAACGCCGTCGCGGTACAAACAACTTAAATTGAAGACCGCAAAGATGAAACCCCCTTCCCAAAACGCCGATGCCTTGTGAATATGCGAGCAACAAAAATTTTACGAGATCTCATCGCCTGTACTTACACCATAGATCGCGTAGATCTTACCCCCTTTTCCGTAAATCGCCTCATTCGTCGGATGCTAAGCCTCTGCTCATCCCTGCCGGGTAAGATGCCAAAGAACCAGACGCTCTCCTCGCGGGGATCGTCCCGTCCCACGCCCAACCGCACCTCGAGGTCGCGGTGCGAGCGCACGGCTCGAAAGGCTGCGTCCTGGACGAGGTCGTCGGCGGAGCAGAGGCTGATGATGGCGGCGGCCGAGGTGACGGCATGGGGCAGCAGGAATTGCCTGCGGCGGGGCACGAGGAGAGACAGGCAGCCCACGTAGAGGAGCAGGAATGCGAGAAGGACGCCAAACACTGGCATGCTCGGAAACATGCGAACCTGCTGGTCGGTGGTGGTCAGGGCCATAAACAGGCCGCCCGCCAGGACCGGTATGAAAACAAACAGCACCGCCATGAGCGACGTTACTGCCACTCTCCAGTGCCCATTGGCGAGAGCCTTCCACGTCGCCTGCAGCGGTAGGCACGCCGCATAGTCGGCCAGGATAGATCGTCGAGCTGTCGCACCGTCCACGTTGACCAGATCTCCCCACGGCTGCAAAATACGCAACGACTGGTCCAGACTCTGGAACAGTAGAAACAGCGCCATGCCCACCAACGAGGGGAGGAAGCTGTAGAGGAAGTTGGCGGCGGAGAATGCTGCTTGATCCGGTTTTGCAGTAAGTTTGGGGACGAAGCCGTCGTCGAGCCGAGTCTGGGGCAGGAAAGACACAAGGAGCAGCGCGAGAAGCAGTGCACCTGCGGTTATGGTGAACGCAATCAGCGGCCCATCTCGAAGACACCAGGGTAGGTAGCTGCCGCCCCCCGGCCCAACGTTGACGAGGTCGTGGGAGCCGATTGACAGATCATAGCTTCCTCTCTTGACCTCATCCGCCTCAGTCTCCGGCCCGTGGTCGGGAGGCATAGCCGAGGTCCCAATAGAGTGCCAGACTCCACTTGACAACGTGTCCTCGGTTTGCCAGTATCCAAGCCTGTCAAACCAGCGATCACGCAGCTGTGTCTTGAAGTCAAGCTGAGACTCGAAAAGAGCTCGGCGTTTGTAGCTGCGCATCGTGTTTGTCCGGTTTAACAGCGGTATGAGATCTGCAATCGATCGGATGTCCCATATGAGTCCCGTCCACTGCCCGAACCAGAATGCCATCAACATGGTAGTCGACACAAACAAGAATGCGTACAGTCCAACCAAGGCCCACACCACGCCTTGGGTTGTCGCCCACATCCACTCGTCTTTCACGTATATACAAGTAAAGGCCGCGCTTTGCAGGGGAACTGTAAATGCCGCAGACCATGTCGCCAAGTCAAAGACCATCAGCTGCCACGGTCCAACCAGCTGTGGGCGCAAAAACGACGTGGGGTATAAGTCCAGAAACAATGCAAGGTATCGCTCGCGGGGATCATCTTTAGCCATGATTGCGAAAGGGAGAACTCGAAGTGATGCCGTAACAATGCTCTGGGCGTAAATCAGAATGATTGCTGCGAGTAACTGCGGCAGAATGCGGAACAAAAAGTATTGTCCAGAGTATATGGTACCGGGGTACGGTGTCAACCCGGCGTTCTGGTCCGAGAATCTATCAGAGAAGATGAGAGCTGCCATCATCGAAAGGCATAAAATCATCAACGTCATCATCGAGAAGGGTCGTAATATTCGTGGCTTAAAGGTGAGAGGCGGGTACGTTCGTCCACGAGGGTCGATGGTTTGTAACGTGTCCTTGTCCACGGCAATCCATTGGTCCGATAACGGTCCCCTGGCGTTCGCCGTAGGTGTTGGAGGTGATTCCGGCTGTTCTGGAGCGGTGGAATTGCCGGCCATGGCGGGTACTGGGTCGAGAAATCGCGTATCAGCTCCGGGAGGCTTCCTGCCGCCATATGTTGACTCGGGCCGTGTCACAGCCACGAATGCGAGTTCTTCATCGGGGATTCTGCGCGGCGTCTGAGGGTCGTGGACTTGCCTCCCGGAGGTGCCAGGGGGAATCTGCTGTGTTGAACTGCTCCCTCGTTCGCGAGTCAGGGCCTCCAGAGCATACTGGATGTAGGGAGTGTCGTCGACTCCAGGCGTGATTTTTCCAGCAGCAATCGCCAGGTCGTCTTTGGAGACCGCCACCCGGGCCGCATTGTCTGCCGCGAGCATGGCTAGTTGTGCCTCGTCGAATCGCACTGCAGGGCTTGGTACTTCTCTACCAGCATCCCGGTGCCGGGACGGGTTCTGCGGAGCAGCGGGTGGAAACAGTTGGTCGGGGCCGTACAGCTCCGGAGTCGAGTCAGACGGTGATTGTGGTGAAGGCCTTAGCGGAACAACCGTAGGCTGAGGTGATAGGGATTCTTGTGGCGATGAGTTGTGTTCCAAGTTGCCTGGCTGATCATGGCGGAGGCGAGCGGTATATTCGGAGTCGTTCTCGGCGCTCTGAGATGACCGATGAGGAAGGCTATGTGGCGGCCATTGATCTAACGCACAACCATCAGTTATTCCGCCTTGATTCATAGTAGCCATAATTTGGGCGTCAGTCTCGACGTACGAGAAGCCTCCACATGGCCGACATTGAGTCCTTGAGGGTCCATGGTGCATTCCAATGGAAGCCAACTCACTCCACTTGGGCAAGCCTACCAATTGCTCGTACAAAATGCAACGCAAGAAGGAGATGCATCATGCAGAGGCAGAGGCTCGGAAACAAGAAATACGGTTGGACTTGGGGAACGGCTTTTCAGAAGGCTGGGGGCGCTGTCGTTGGACGGCGCGACCAGCCACCCAGCCCCACGGCGGTGGCGGGAGGCAACGGCCGTGCCCAATCGGGGACAGAGACAGCAAGAGTTCACTCACCTGGTACAGAGACAATGCAATGGCGATACAGCGCGTGCACAGGGGTACCGCTACTCCGCAGAAGGGAACAGTTGTTTGCGTGGAGAGACGGCGATGGAGAGGGAGAAGTCGAGGTGCGGCAAAAGTCGCCAAAACTTGTCCTCTTGCCTTGCAGGCGGTGATGCGTTGGTCGGGCGCACCTGCAGCGTTGAGCGGCCGCCATCCCCGCTTTTCTTCCGGGAGGCTGGGACCTCGACTCAAAGGACCCTGGAGCCTGGACTCACCACCGTTGGACCGCGGCAGAGTCGCAGCAAGTATCTATTGTCCCTGGCACCCATCCATATCGAAAGCACAGTCAGCGGCACGGCAGATATTCTTAGTGGCTCCTGCATGCCGCGGCTGAACGAATGAATGGTCCGAGGCCCATTCGGGTCGCGGCTCAAATGCTTCAAGCTGGCACCCAGCCTTTTTCGATGTTACCGTGAGCCTGAGACTCTCCATCTCCAACTCGCACTGTTGTCTCTCCTCAAAAAAAAAAAAAAAAAAAAAAAAACTCGGTCCCCGGCCCTTTGTCCTTTGACATTGATCTTTCGCGTTGCCAGCTCTTCCATCCAGCGCTGCGCCAATGCTCAACACCGAGTCGTGTGGGCCTTTTCCAATACGTACTCGTACTCGTACACACCTAGTCAGCTCGTTCTAATGTGCTATGAATCACGTGATGCGCTCAACCTGCCTGAGCAGAGGCTTGAGCGATGATTTGATCAGCATGATGTAATCCCTGCCGATGTCACCTTGTGATTACCATGCGCTGAAGAATCGTTAGGCAACGCCCGGTTTGGCTATAACTATATCTTGTCAGCGTTACATCTCCATCACCAATAGCATGTCTCGAACCCAAGAATCTTCCCCTCGTTTCCACCATCAGACGTATATATGACGCGGCTCACTCTCTTGTCTGCAATTCTCGTTGCTTCAATCTCCATCCTTCTCATCTTCACGCCCACATACACAACCGTGATCACAAAGACGAGCAGCAGCATTCGCAGCATATTTCCCACAAGCAAAACCGCGGACAGAACCGCCTCAGAGCAGCAGCAGCCCATGCTCAAGCCAGCCGGCAACATGTCCAAGTCTGTTCTTCGGCAGGCCAAGATCACGCCCCACCGGTCCAGCACGCGCGGCCACTCGGACCATGGCTGGCTCAACACCTACCACAGCTTCTCCTTTGCCGACTGGTACAGCCCCAACTTCACGCACTTCGGGTCCCTGAGGGTGTTGAACGAGGACCGCGTCAAGGCCAACTCCGGGTTCCCCACGCACCCTCACCGGGACTTTGAGATCTTCAGCTACATACTGTCGGGCGAGCTGACACACCGAGACTCGATGCTCGCCAAGGGCAAGGAGGGCGCCCAGTCGGACAAGTTCTATCGGATGCACCGCGGCGATGTCCAGTTCACGACCGGCGGCACGGGCATCGCCCACTCGGAGATGAACGAGCACAAGACAGACACGGTTCACTTCCTCCAGATCTGGGCGATGCCCTGGAAGCGGGGCCTGACGCCGAGATACCACACCAAGCACTTTGAGGAAGACGACAAGAGAAGGGGCTTCGTCACGATCCTCAGCCCGCTCAAGGGCGGCGAGGACGCGACGGTGCAGCAGGAAACCGAGGCCGAGCCCGTCGTCGCCGGCTCGATTCCCATCCACGCCGACTTTGCCATGGGCGCCGGCATCATTGCGCCGCGGGCCAAGTTTGAGTGGACCGTCGGAGCCAAGGGCACCCAGGAGACGAAGCGAAGGGTCTATGTGCACTTGCCCATGACCAAGAACGGCAAGGCCAAGATCAGACTGGATGGTCGCGAAAGCGCGGAGCTCGCAGAGGGGGACGGCGCTTTCATCGAGGGGGCGAATGCAGGCGATACGCTTGCGGTGGAGAGTATCGGGGAGGTCGAGGCAGAGGTCATTGTGCTGGACACGGCCTGAAGGAAAGGTTGATTATCTGATACCAGGAGTTGGAGTGAGTATGGTTAGCAAAATGCAAATGCAAGTGTTGTGCGGTCTACATCTTTCGACTGTTGTCTTGAAGTCTCCTGCGGGCACTGGCAGGGGGCAAAAAGCAAAAATAGTGGTGAGGAAAATCTCACTAGTGCGCATCTGAGAACTCCAATAGTACTTCCGTTTCTTACCATGGGAAGCAGGCGAGGTGGCCCTGTCTCCGTACAAGTAGTCCGTGCTCGTGCTCAACCTGGCCCTCAGGGACCGTATCCGTTCCACTCGTACTCCGTACTCCGTGCGGCGACAACGAGCTTGCCCTCTTCGGACCATCTCCTGCAGCCAGTGATTGGCCGCTGTAAATAGACTCGCCTCCAGGGCCGACCCGCTGCCGCCCGTCCCTCCACAGCGGGCGCGGCCTTGCTGCCGCCGAATTGCGACTCTTCAGCGATGGCCGCTCGACCATTCCAGGAGGACAGGCTGCAAGGTACGAGCGCATGCAGGTCAACGGGCGCGATGCAATGCAATTGCGTGGGGACACTCCACGACCTTGAGGAGGGAGCCTCGTAGGGCGGCTCCTGAGGCGATACCACCTCACCTGCGGGGCAGCAAGCAGCTGTGGGGCTGGGGCTTGACGGGGATGCTCCAACGGGTCTCACCTTCTCAATCGAGGGCGAAACGGTGATTGACGGAAGGGAGACGAGGGCAAGGCTGCAGCAAACCGCAACTTGATTTGAGAGTCGAGTCCGAGTCCGAGTTGTCTGCTCTCCTTGCAGATGGCATCCCGGCGCCTCGGGCTGGCCAGCTCGCACATCCAGACTCCCGAGGCTGAGCTGAGCCGCCCAAGCCGAGGTCGCAAGCTGATCCGAGTAGCGCGGAATTGACATGGTGGATGGGTTGATGCGTTGTCCAGTCCGACCTAGCCCGGCCTGGGTAATAGGTATATGTAGGTACATTCGCTCAGCTCCCAGCAGCTGTCTCACTGGAGCTTCTCTTCTCTCCTCTCTCGCCTGGTCGTCGTCGTCGTCCCGCGCCAGAGCTTTGCCCTCCCCCTGGGCCATCGAGTCGCAGCCGCCAGCCTGTCCGTCGCCCCAGACAGCCCGACCCGAGCCAATTGATGCGCAGCAAAGCGCCGTGTGTGCGTGGCGGTTGTGTCGGGGCCGAGCCGCCGTCACCACGGCCGGCAGTGGATTGGGCACCTGCGCGCGCGCGCAACAAGACAACGGGACGAAGACAACCAACGTGCGCCTGGATGAGCCTTGCGGCCGCTTTTCGGGCCCCAATTGCGTCGGCGCCAGCTGCGCCTTGACGGGCCTGGTGGTGGTGGCCGCTCTCCAGCCCCCCCATTTCCAGCGTTTCCCGCCACCACATTTTGGCCTCGGCAGGGACCCGCACAGCGCATCGCCCTCCCTCTGGGCACAGGGACGCGCACTCGCTCGGGTGCGCACACGCCATCTCACTCGATTGTCCCTTTTGGTGCCTTTGTGGTATTTCTGGACTCGAGGGTAGCACCGATTCTCTACCTTGCCTTGCTCTTCACCAGCCTCTCTGTGTCCTGCGACTTCGCTGGCAGGTGCAGCACCACAACCAACCTCCCCTCCACCACCAATCTACGTCCACCACCACCAGCCCCCTGGTGGTGACTTCGCCTTCAACTTGTCTCCCTCACACCCGCCTCCCGTCGGCGCAGGAGTCTTTGTGTCCCGGCAACAGGCTTTCCTTGCATCTCACGACCTTCACGAGATCCACGCGCCCACGTCTTCCCCCAAGCAACGCCAGCAGCAGACAACAGCCTCTCCAGCTCCTGTTGAGAGGCTCTCCAGTCCGTCGTCCTCGATCCAACGATCGCTTCGTCGCACCCCGCGATTCGAAGCCACCCCGAGCCCCGAGCCGCCCCGGGTGCACATCGCGGCTGCTTCTGTCGGCTTTTCTCTCAGCGCCACCTCGTCCGAGCATCATCGACGAGGATCCTCCTCCGTCACTGGACTCGAGGCCTCGCTGTTCGAGGAGCGCAAAGACCGAGAGACCCGTCGCCGGCGACAGGGCTCGCAGGATTCCAGCGAGGGCCACGACCAAGAGCTCTCTGATCGACCACATTCCCGACGCAGTCCCACATCCTCTTCCGCTCGCCGAGACAGGCTCGAGCCTCCCCCAGCCGTACGCTTCTCCAAGAACACCCACAGGGCCATCCTCTACGCCCTCGAGGAGGCGCTCCGCCACCCCCGGCTCTTCACCCCCGACGTCGTCGAGGAGTCCGCTAGCATGGCCGACCTCATGGCAGCCACCGGAGCTCCTGCCGCCTCAAACGGCAACGGCATGCCATCTCCGCGCCGTCCGACCGCCGGGCCCGCGCCCACAGGCTCTCCGTCCGGGATCAGGGGTCCTAGGATGATCATGCAGGAACGGGCGGCGAGAGAGGCGCGGCAAAGAGCAGAGGCCGAGAAGCAGGCATTGGAACGAGGCAGGGCCGAGCAGGAAGCACGCCTGCTAGAGGAAGCTCAACGAAGGAATGCCGAACGTCGACCTGCTGGCGTTGCTGCGGGGCAAGGCAGCGGCATCGATACGCGACAGCAAACCGACCCTCGTCGGCATCAGGGTCAAACAACACCACCAGACGCCACCCAAGCACCACCAAGGGACTCGGCAGGCGCGACAGCAAATCTGCCGTCTCAGCAACGACCCCCACAGCCCGCTGCTACTCAGCAAGCGCTCTCTCAGGCCCATACAACCGCAGGCGCTGGCCAGCAGCAGCAACAACCACCGCAGCAGCGACCCAGCCTCGCCCAAGCAGGCGAAACTGCGGCCCAACCCGCCGGCGTGGCTAAGCCCCGAAACTCGTTCCCTCACGCCTTTGAACGGTGGGAAACGTTGTCGGCACACTGGGAGGGCTTGACGAGCTATTGGATCCGCAAGCTCGAGCAGAACAAGGATGAGGTCAACCGCGACCCCCTGAGCACGCAGCTGGCCCGCCAAGTGACCGATCTCTCGGCGGCCGGGGCCAATCTCTTTCACGCCGTGGTGGAGCTGCAGCGGCTGCGAGCTAGCTCCGAGCGCAAGTTTCAGCGATGGTTCTTCGAGACCCGAGCTGAGCTGGAGCGTGCCCAGGAGGTGAACGCAATGATGGAGGCGGCCCTTCAGAAGGAGAGGAGAGATCGCGCGGACGCCATCCGTGACGCCATTGATCAGGAGCGGGGAACATCCAAGATTCAGAAACAGCTCGCCGAGATGCGCAAGGAGCTCTCCATATCCAAAGAGGAGGCTCGACGGGCCTGGGAGGAGCTGGGCCGCCGCGAGCAGGAGGAGCGCGACAGGACCTACTCCCTGCAGACGGGTCAGCCCACCATCGTTGGCGGCGTCCAGGTCGTCCCTATGACTCAAGGCGGCCCTGGCCGACATGGCCCGACCCGGGATCCAGGAGGCTACCAGCAAGAGCACGGACAAGGCTATCCGGCAGAACATACCCAAGCGCCACCCACCCACCCAACTCCACCGTCAGCTGGCGGCAGCACTGGCGGCGGCTACTATCGTCCTCAGCAGCAGCAGCAGCGGGGGCAGGAGCAGCAGCCAGCGCAGCCGGAGTCGGGAGGCAGAGGACGCGCGGGTTCAGAGGGCGGCTACAGCGAAGGTGAGTACGTCATCGACGCGGAAGGGAACTTTATCCTGGACGTACACGGCAACAAGATCCCCTTCGCTGCGCCGCCCTCGACGTACTCGGGTTCTGATGTGGAAGCAGACGAGTACGAGACACCGGTTACCACGAACCCGCCTAGCGGAGGGCACGAACAACGCTCGGCCTCGGCCGGCGCGGGCCAGTGGACCGGGGTGTACTCCAACCCGCAGGACTACTCTGGCCAGGGCTATGGGACCCCCGGGTGGGAGACTGTCCCTCGACATCACCATCCGACGAGGCTGAGCGACGTCATCGAAGAGGAGGATGAGCGAAGCCGGACGAGCGCGAGCGTGAGCCGCGGCTAGGAGTCGGGCTCGGATTGACTCGTCTTTGGTTCTGGGGCCTGGCTTGGTACGGGTGCCTGCGATGGATACTGTCCACATGCTGGCATCGCTGTATTGACGCTGCATGAGATGGCTAACCTTGGCGTTCAAGGAATGGTCAAGCCAGCATTCTCTTGTATTTGGAAGGAAAATTGGCGCCCGCGGCTGTTTTCCTTCTCAACTTCCATCGGACATAACTGTGCATTGCATTTGCCCCGTTATGGACTATTCTCCCGGCACTGGACGGGACAAGCGAGGTCTCTCATGTGAGCCGATGGCTGGGAGAATAGGCTGGGCATTTGGGTGGTTTCGGGCATTGGGACATGGTTGCATTGGTCGGCATAGTACTTTTGGCCAGGTTCATGCGCACTTGTCGTTTCTTTCCTTTGCGTGTGCCTCGCCCCGGCGGAATCGTAGGCGAGACGGCCACATAAGCGCACCGTGGGGAAGACGAAACGGGACGAGCCATGACGACTTTGAGTAGAGCTGGGCTTTTGCAGGTGTCGTGGGGAGGACTGACCGGAGTTGGATGCTGTGTGTATTGATGTAGAGGTCGATGCCTAATTATAAACATGACTCTACTTGACAACCTTGGGCACGTCGCTGTGCTGCGAGTGTGAACTGGATCTTTGACGAAGATGCCGTGGTCAACTGGGGGACAGTATGATTGTTTGGATAACAGGCGATCATGTCTTTATTCAACGTCAAGGCTCGCGCTGGTCTCTTTGCAATAAATTTTCGCCTACTATTCCTTCCTTCTCGCCACATATCTCTCGCGCAGTTTAGAGCCCCTGGTTCTCCCACTGAGCCCGGAACGCAGATGATGACCTCCCCAGCAAGTCATCCGGATGACCCGCCTCCTGGACCCTGCCATCGCTCATGACAACGACGAGGTCGCACCCGTACACGAGAATGCGCAACCTCGACCACCGTCCGCCCCTACATCTCCTCGCGGACCAGGCGGCGCACCTCGTCGTCGGTGCGCCCGTCGACGCTGCTCGTCGCCTCGTGGACACCGCACCGCGCGAGAGCAGCGCGCGTGCGAGGCAGAAGAGCTGCAGCCGGCCGGCGAGAAGCCGAGCTCGTGCATGTCGGCCGCAACGGCGGGCCAGATGGACGTGTTGCTCAGGCGTCGGCGGGCGGCGCGTTGGCCTGGATGAGGCCCTGCGGGTCGAGGCTGTGCCGCACCGTGCCGGCGAGCTGGGCGGCGTCCTGGGGAAGGGTGGTGAGGCGCGAGCGAATGGTCTGGCGGGGGAGGGTGGACAGGGAGTGGCCGTTGATGTGGATGCTGCTGGAGAGGAGATTGAGGAGGCGGGGGTGAGGATGAGGGAGGATGGCCGCTGATGGGTGTTAGTGATATGGCCGTGTGTGTGCGTGGGTGAGTGAAGGGATTCGGGGGGGGTTGCCTTCCAGAGTGGCCGCAGATGCCGACCTTTTGGCCGGGCTTGATAGTGAGAGACCGCGTAGCACGGGCTCGGTTTCGCCGCTACAAGTCCAGTGAGTATGGATCCCTTCGATGTGCGCTTGGGTGTTGCTGAAGGACTCACCTATACGAGGCCACGACATCCTTCAGCTCAATCGCCCCCTGAGCCGGCCAGTTCACTCGCCGACTCCTCCCGCTCCGCCTCCCTGTTCTTATCCCGGGTACTGTCCGTGAACAACTTCGACCCGCAGCATCTTCTCCAACATCGTCCATTGGTTAATCACCAGCGTCAGCGCCCGGTTGAAGCCGATGAGGTTCACCATAACCAGGCCGGCGGACCCCTTGCTCGTGGCACCGGGCAGGTGCAGCGCCAGTGCGAGAAAGAGCCCCATGCCCGCGACGAAAGGCCCAGCACTACCTGCAGCAAGCGCCGGACGCAACATGGTGTAGAAGGGCTTCTGCGGGGCGTCGAGGCGCTCGTGGTTGTCGCGCAGGACTGCGCCCGACCAGCCGAAGGCGCGGAGAGTGGACAGACCTGCCAGCATCTCGGTGAGCTGCGTGTACAGCGGCGACTTCACCCCGAGGTCACCTTGAGGTCGAGGAATCGGAGCTGGCACGACGTGCGCAGGTAGTACTTCTGCACGAAGCACAGGGCGACAAAGCAGACGGGGACGGCGGCGCCGACGTAGTTGGCGCCAGAGGCGATGAGCCCGGTTTCGGCGAAGGCGCGGAGGGACAATGCGGGTTGGTGCTAGATGTGAGGGAGTATAGGATAAATGTTGCCGGAGGGTGAAGACGTAGACACTGAGACTGAGAAAGGCCAGGGGGGGGACGTTGTCGATGAGTGTCGCGTCCTGGCTGAATCTGTGACCTTGTTGGACAGCGGCGTCGGGAGAAGAATCTGGAGACGAACCGATTCAGGGCAATGCCGCTGCCCGTGCTGGTGAAAGGGTAAAAGGAGCCTTGCATACAGGCAGTAATCCGTTTCGAAGCTGTGGCTCGTCGTCGAGGCTCCCCGAACAACAGCGTTGAGCAGGACGTCGTGCAGCCGATTCGCCGACTTTGGAACCCCGACCACGACAAAGTGCCTGGGCAGCTTTTAGCAAGACCAGACCTTGAGGAAAACGCATTGTTCCACCGCACCCAATGTTGAACGCGCGAGTCGCGGTGGACGCGAGCGCAAAGCCGATGTAGCCTCCCATGTAGCCGAGATCGCGCGGACCGGTACCCACCGCCGCAGCATCGTTTGAGCGCACATACGGGGCATTTTGTTCATGGCAACGTGGGCGACCGACACGACAACGAGAACTGGAAGGGCCCCTACGCCGATGGAGCGCAGATAGATCCTGTGGCAGAAATCTCCCGTCTGGCGGCTAGATCTGCGCCTCATTTTCCATCTCCTCGTCTTCGGCCTCGGACAAGGTGGCGTTGGTGTCGGAGTCGCTGTTCAGGACGCCCTGCTGCAGCAGGCTCGTGATTGGTGACGTCCTTCCCCTCGGGAAACTCACGCTACACTCGAGTGGCGTGCAATCAGCCAATGGAAATTCGGGCTTCACTCTTCAAAGCTTTTTTTATTTTTACAGTCGCAAACCTAATATTGAGCACCTGCAGACAGAGTTAAGATGTGCAGCTGGTGCCTGGCGCAGGGGCCAATCAGCAGCGCTGTCCAGCGAACAAGACTGCCTAAGCCATCTTACTGATCCGCCAGGTGCCTGAGGCTGCGCCCCCCCCCCCCGAACCGCTATAAAAACCCCATCCCCCTCCTCGCTTTCAGTCTTCTTTTCTTCCTTTCTTCTCCATCCGAGTGCACGGGCGTTTTCCTTCTCCGTGAAGCGATAAGCTGAGAGAGGAATTTTGCTAGTTGAAAACTATTCTATGACCGCTCCTCATTGGGTTCGCCTGGTGAGGGAATTTTTGGAACTTCCTCGTTTCCCGGAAACGATTTTGTCTTTCATTGCGGTTGGCTCCTGGTGGGACGACGCGAAGAAGGATGGTCTGGAGTGTTGAAGGGGTGCCGTGAGAGCAGGCGGGCTGGTGATGCAGTCTGCGGCGGGGAGGAATTTGACTAGATGCTTGATGAGTAGAAGGACTACATGTACTTTTGATGGGAATGGCTTACCATGGTGGCCAGAATGACTGGTCTTCGGAGGAGGCCATCTGCTCCCATCAGTCTCTGGAAGACTGTCTTAATGGTTGTGTTTCCGAGGTCGCTGAACACATCGTCTAGCAAAAGGGGGCTCCGATGGGAATAAACGACACGAGCCGGGGCCTACGACTATTAGCAGCGATGAAACAAACTGACGCGAAATAGACGTAGTCAAACTACCTCGCGCTGTTTCTATCCACCGCTGAGAGAAACGCCACCAAGGCCCAGAAATGGTCAGATCTCGCAGAGGAAACAGTCGAACATCCACTTCCAGCGCACATGCCTCAATGACCGTGTATAGCCACTTCTCATCCAGGGGCAACTGGCAGATGAACAGCACTTACGTAGAGTCTGGAGTTGCTAAGAAGAATAACGGGCTATAGTCCTCGACTTTTCCACGCAAGAGGTCGCCATCGTCGAGGCCTTCGCCACTATCCTTGCTAATCACCGGCTGACAAAAGTCTGCTTGCCTTTGCCCACGCCGAGTGATATTCTCGTTTGCCTCAATGTCCTTCTCGGAGTCCGGAAGCCCAAACTGAGAAAGAAAGTTCTGAATGTTCGTTTTGAAAACGGTGTGATGCTGGGTATGCTTCTTTGAAGAGTCTGTAGGCAGAAACGGCCACAATCGCCGAAGGATACTGTGATCTTCAAACTGTACATCTCTAAAAAGCCGCATCCTGAAGGAATACTCCCGCTCTGTCTTCGTCTCTTTGTTTACTATATCGCGGCAGCTCGCGTATGAGACTTTCCTAGAAGCCCGGCGGGCCCTCTAGCTACCGAGAGAAACGGGTAGAGTGGCTTTCAGACACTTCCAGATGGCTTACCTGCAGTATCTTGACAGAGTTCCTTCGCGAAAAGCTCGGCCGTCCAAATAATTGATGGAGTGGGAGGTACAGTTGCCGAAGGAACTCGGGCCTTTCGCCACCGAAGGTGCCAAAAGGTTTGTGCCCCGGAAGTGTCCTCAAGATCGCAATGACTTCGCCATTCGTGATGGGCCGGGTTCTTCGGTTTGCAGCCATTCTGTGCTCGACGGAATGAACTATGGCAGTGGGATCGTGAGAGAGGGCCGACGAGTGAGGTCGGGATGGCCGACGGCACTGGCGACGGAAAAGGTGATAGCGGGGTGGATTGGTTTGTTGTTGGCCGTATTAGTCCTGCATATACACAATCCCAGAACGACTTCGATGGGTAAGTACTCAACATATGACTCAGAGAAGGCCCTGGTCTTGAATCACAACCACAGGGATTCAAACCAGGCAAGGCGGCCTGGTTATTGGCGGCAATGAGCGGGAATATGGCGCCGGGTGTCCCCAAGCAATCCTTCCACCCTGGGCTGAACCACGCTTTGTCGTCAAATGCTGGCAATGAGAGGGACGGGTGAGGAATTCCAAGAGCTTCGTGTGCAACCACCGGTTTACCACTCAGGCGGAGTGTGGAGACTCTGGCTTGTTGGTTGCCTGTCCCTGCAAAGATCAGCCCAGCAAACCCGCACATCAGCTGACATTTGATCAACACGGGAATGCTGCGCCATGAAGATTACCGCGAGGTCAACGGTCTTTCCTGCATGGCACATGTGAGAATATTCACGCAGCTATGCCGCACGATAACACGCTCCGAATGCAGTAATATATATGGTTTTCAAGTGACAAAGCTGTAAGATCAACATAAATATCGTCACCAGCCTGCTGCCATTTCCGGAATTACAGTCTCGTAGACCAAGACGAACACAGTTATCGAAGGTACTTCATACCTCCTTCAATTTTCAGTGCAAGCTAGTATTGACAAGCTAGACAAAACACGGAACGCACTCGATACCTCAAAATGTGCACCAAAGCTGCTCCGGCGACAGTCTACCGAAAATGCGGTCACAAATCCGAAGGAGTGGAAAAGACATACTACTGTGGTTTTTACCCCAATGGGCCAGATTGCAAAAGCCCAAAATACAACCATTCGATCACAGACAACATGGTCAACAAATGGTGCGATGATTGTGTTGCTGCGGGAAGGGGAAAAAATTGAGAAGAATTAACCCTTGGTTGCAGCTGCAGCGGGGTTGCGGCTTGATTCACGAGGATGCAATATTAAACAAAAATGAGCTTCGGACCAACTATATTCCGCCGCCCACTCCCCCTTTTTGTCCAACTCTTAAGAAACGTTGAGCTGCTTCTCCAACACAAGGTATCAACGCTATCCATACTCCCAAGATGAAGATTATCACACCCTTCGTTGATCCTGGTGAGAGCCTTTGCACCGGGCCATCACAAGGACTTGTATATGCCGTTGACCAAGACGTCGTTCTTAAGGTGCCTTTTGAATATCCGGCCCTCGCCGATGTCCGTCTACATTACTTGCTGGATCAATCTTTAAAAAGCTTCGTTTCGCTCGAGAAAGAATTGTCTGTTTACGACGCGCTGAAAGTCAACCCTCATCAAAATATCGCACGACGGCTCGACACCGGTCAGACTGATTGCATATTCCTCGAGCGTCTGGCGCCACTGGAAGAAGTCTGGCCTGACTCAACTGAATCTGACCGCCAAAGGTGGGCGCTGGAACTGCTTGACGCTGTTAGGTGGCTGGAGCAACTCGGCTGGGTACATGGCGACTTGGCTGTGCGCAATCTCGGCGTCGATGGGGCAAACCGCCTGAAACTTTTCGACTTCGGCTCTGCTACAACACGCTCGCACGAGGATTTCGCAAACGATGTGCGAAGAGACCATTTCGATCTGGCAACGTGTCTACATTTCATTCTTTCGGGGAGTGATTCCTTGGCTGGGTTACATTCACATCGTGAGGTGGAAAGTGCACGAGCGACGTTGTCCGCCGGCAAAGGGGCAATTGCGAAGTGTGCAGAAGTTATAGCTGACATCATCCAGGATGGCTGGACGGGGAGATCTTCTTGTGGGACATTTCATGACGTATTTCAGAGGGCTTCCCGCATCCTTGGAGTATTGGATCGAGACGCAATGTCGGACGGCCAAGAGGCTTTTTATATGGACCTCGAGTCACGCTGCCGGGTTTGGCTCCAACACTCGGAGCGAGATCCCGCCTGGCGGAAGACTGAAGACTACATCATGGTGTGTAGAGAGGTCGGACATGAAGGCGACTTGGATGTTTGGCGATGAACGAAAGTTATTTCTTTTTTTTATCATGTGCTCCTTGGGGTTGACTTTGGTGTAGATGAAGTGGGGGCGCAAAACTTGCTTATGGGCTATTAACGTAACAGAGATGTGAGAGGAGGCAGCGGATAAAGCAGGCACAAATACAAAGGCCCCGAGGCACCGATGCGTCACACATTCGCCTGTTCTGCCAATTCTTACACCTGAAAAACACTTCCGCGACATGTATTTAAAATCTTCCTTGCGTGCTGTCTTCGTGTTCTGCATAAAGGCCGCTGTCATCCAGATCTATCTGTTGCAGGCTTCACGGATATTATATAGACCAACTTCATTTCACCACTCCTTAGAGAGGAAATCAAGAGCCATTCGTTGCCCGATTCACTGGGGACCTTCTTTCCGGTTTCGGGGCTGTAATATCCGGAGTTGCAGATGACTTGACGGTGCCTAGGGGCAATCAGCCGACTCCCAAGAGCCCATTGTGATCTTTGCTCGAGTCAAAGGGAACAACTCAGCTTCCGTACTCCTCAGACTCCGTGCCCCCCAGAGAAGACAATTACGTCTGAATCGACTCATCTCCCAAAATCGCGCGTCTCGCCAAAAGGAACTAGTGGGCCTTGTAATAGCCTTCAATACAATAGCCATATCGAAAGCTTGAATAGACCAAGGCAACTAGATCGGAACCGGTACCCGCCAGCGACTATACGCGTCAAACAGAAACCTGGCTGCTGACCTGCATCTCGGCAGGCACAGTCCTTTCTTGGTTTCGCACTTCGTATAGCCACATGCTTTCGCGTGCAAGAGCTTGAAACGTGAGTGTGTCGTCTAATAAACACGCATGTCTGTCTATATCATCGGTGTCCGACTCGCCATTTATGACTTGCCCGCCCCGCAAAATGTCCCCAAGCAAATACACAAGGTGATGAAACTAAACGATGGCAACTAATTAGTCAAATCCGTCCAAAAGTCCTCAAGCCGCCGCCAGGCGCTCTTTGCCGCGACGTCTCAACCTCTTCTAGCTCTAGCCTGGAGCCCTCGGCAATGACGCGATCTCTGTGCCACGGACCGACAAACATGCCCTCTGGGTCGGCCGCGTCGCGAACGCGCCGGAATTCCTCTAGGTTCTTGCCGTACATTGCTTCAATGTCTGGCCGGTACGTCTCAAAGTTCTTGGCCCAGTGCGGCCGCCCGCCGAGGTCTTTCATGAGCCACTCGAACGCCTCGTAGTAGCGCTCTCGGCAGGGCGGATCGCGCCAGTATGGCCGGTACAGCGTTGCGTTGAGATACAGCGTCGGCCCGTCCTCGACGGTAGGATCTAGAAACGGCCGGACGTTGGACGTAAGGTTCGTGTCGCTGACCCGGACCTCGACCGGAGCGTGCACGTACAGGCCCTCGGCCGAAAAGGGGATGTTGTGAGGAACGTAATCAGGGTCGTCTGATGTCAGGTGGTTCAGCCAGGAGCTCAACCGTCGAAGCGCTTCCGGGCCCTTGTGAAGCGGGATCGCCCACTCGTTGACAAACTGCGAGTAGAGGCAGTTCATCAACAGGGCCTTCCGGCTGGGCTGGACCGCCGTCATTGTCAAGCCGTTGGGGAACCCGTACTGCATCCCGAAGACGAACCACTCGACCCAGGGGAGGATTCGCGGGGCATATTGCGCTAGATAGAGGAGGTTGTGGTAAACGTAGTATCCCAGGGATCCGTCGTAGTAGCTCACAGGCGGGTCGACCTCGGGCTCCGTCGTCTTGTCGGCCCGCCACAGCACGGCGCGCCTCGTGTAGGGGAACCACCAGACGCGGACGAACTCGCTCTGCGTCCACAGCTCATAGGGCCACGCCTCGAACAGCTTGCAGTCGGCGTCGATGGTCTGCCGCCACCTGAGGGTGAAGGCGGGCACAGCGCGCAGGGTGACTTCGGTGATGATGCCCAGTGCGCCGAGCGACAGGAGGGCGGCTCGGAACAGCTCCGTGTTCGAGTCGGCGGAGCAAGACTCGGTGGTGCCGCTCGCGAGAGTGATTTTGAGGGAAACGACGTCCTCGGATACGAGGCCGTGACGCAGGCTGCTGCCGTGCGTGCCCGTGGATATGGCCCCGGCGATGGACTGCTGGTTGATGCTGCCCAGGTTGGGCATGGCCAGGCCACGTCTCTCGAGCTCCTCGCACAGCGTGTACAGCCGGATTCCGCTCTGCATGGTCACGACGCCCGTCTCGGCGTCGACGGAGAGAATCCTGTTGAACCTGTCGAGGTTGACCATCCAGCTCGATGTGCAGGTGATGCTCGAGGGCGAGTGGCCGCAGCCGGTGGTGACGAGGCGGCGGCGGCATTTCCGAGCGAGTGCGACGACCTTTTCGACCTCGGCCAGCGACTCGGGCTGGATGTAGAGCTCGGGGAGCGAGGAGAAGGTCCTGGCCCAGGTGCGGTGGACGTGATGGGTCGTTGCGCGAAACGGGATCTTGTCGTCGCCGCGGCGCTGCAGCTCGGCAGCCACAAGAGGGTGCATTGCGCCGGGTGTCCTAATGCCTCCTCTGTGTAGCTCCTAGTGCCCTTGCTCGCTGCTCGTCGGTCCGAGGATGTAGAGTCGCAAGTCGCCAAACAGGTCGACGATATTAATGCGCGCGCGCAAATTACAAGACGAGAGGAGGGGCCGGGCCGGAGAGTGGGGACGCACGCCCCGCGTCGAAGCTCGCCGCGCGAAGCCGCTTCGGTCACAGGGCACGACGACGTGATTGAGTGGTTGGTTGACTGTGACTCGATTTGTCACGGAAGCAGAATTGCGGGCAGCAGCTGCACGTGGCGTTGGCAGCTGCAAGCGCCGATCCAGGGTCCTGTGCGCCAATAAAACGACGTAGGAATGGGGACGGAGCATTCGGTTCGTTTATTGCCCCAAATAAACGAGCCAGGCTGGCGTAGCAAAGGCCGCTACGACCTCAGGCTGCCCAGTTGGCCATGTTTGTTGGTTGCTTTAATATGGCTGCCACGACAGCTCAGTGCGTATGGATTCGCGGTGACGTCTTCGAGAGTCGTAAAGCCTAATCCGAATAGGGCATGGTTTCTTCTGTGGAGCTCGGCCAATCGGCTAGGTACCCCAGATCGCCAAAGTCGGCCCGTCGAGCAGGCCTGCATCTGCTTGGAGCGAAAGCTCTCAAGAAGAGATTTGAAGCAGTCGTCCGTGCAGATGAGAGCCAGTAGGTCACTGGAGGGGAAGAGGCCATCGAAGGCGACAGCTCCGAGTGTGGAATTGCACTGAGTGGTCTGGTTGAATGTCGTCCTTGAGGGAGTTTGGCTCAATCAGTGTTTTTCTCTTCCACAATCATAATGTACATGCCATCGGGTTCATTTAACTTACTGGCAAGCCTTCGAGAGCGTGTCTGAGAAGCCCAAACTTAACGCCGTGCCATCACCATCTGTCAAAAAGACCTGCGCATCTGCCCAAGCGCAAATCACGAGCAGAAGACCAAACGGCAAACACCAGCCTCCGCGATTGACAGCCATGGTAGTGAATCCTGGGTTGCCTTGATATTGGTGGGCTGAGGCGATACCTTCACCAGCCGGAATGGGCGGCGATGCCTGCGTGCCTGCGAGGCTACTGCGCACCTGCGATGCCCGCGTGCCTGCGCAGGCGGGCTCCTCTCCTTTGGCTGGACGTACCGTGTAGCGCGACCTGACTGCTGCTGGCGATGATTACGACAGAGAGACGATGCGTATATGGATGGTGGATGAACTGAACGATGCGTTATTGGGTGACTGAAGTTCACGGAAGGCACATGGCGATGCGGTAAATACAGATTAAGTCTAGAAAGCGCTATTTTGCCCACCGAATCGGGCGGGACGTGCCGCCGCTTTTAGTAGGCTTGATAGTAAGGGGTCAGAGGTATACAGTACCTCGCCAGGGTCGCCAAGCATAGCTATCCGCCCTAACACGCAACTTGGCTAGAGGCCATGCGTATAATTAACCACTACGCTCCTTGGCCCCTCTAGCCTTAGGCGTTTCGTTCGCCTTTTATCTTAGAAATAGAATATAAGAGCCCGCTTCTTAATACTCCTAAAATAGATACCAATAGACCCTATAGGCCCTAAGGGCTATTATTAAAGCTAACTGCTTTACGTTAATTTATTTAGTTATATTAATTTTTATATTTATTTTTCTTAATTTTTTTATTACTTTATATTTATTAATCTTTATTAAGAAATAGAGTCTTAAGACTTATTTTAATAATTAATAATATATTTTTCTAAATAAAAATAGTATTTATTAATACTTATTAATCCTTATTATTAATCTTTAAGAATTAATAAGCTTAAATTAATAATAATTTATAATTTTATTATTAATTTAAATTTATAATTTAATTAATAAGTAAATTATAAATTAAAAAAAAAGGGGGCTTTAAATTACTATATATAAAAAAAGACTTTACTTTTTTTTATTTTTTATTTTTTAATTAAATTTAATCTTTATTATCTTATAATAATTTATATCTTATTATATAAGCTTTTTAATTTACCTTACTTATTTTATAACTCTTTATTAAAATTATATAATAACTCTTTTAATAAAAGGAATTATAATTTAAATTCTAAATTTTTATTATATAAAATAGGATAATTATAAGGAGCGAGGCGAAGGGGCACAAGTGCAAGAGGGGTCCCAGGTACCACGTATTAGTGGGTCGCCTATGTCTCACTAGTAGATCGGTTAGGGAGCGCTTCGTAATCTTAGGGTAGTCCCCCTTAGCCCCAGCTTAAGAGGAAACTCTCCTCCTATAAGATTTAGTCTCTATACGAAGAGGTTAGACAGCACTAAATACTAAGCCCTTCCTCGTCCGTATCTTTAATACCTAACCGAAGGTATTCGGTAACTACCTTCTTATAAAGAGTATATAAATAATATTAAGTTATTATTAAGTTAATATTAAACTTATTATAAAAATAAATAGTTATTAACTTACTATAAGAGTTATAATAATAATAATAATAATAATAATAATAATAATAAATATTTACTATAAGTTAATATAATATTAAGATTAAATATAAAGTATACTTATTATAAAGTTAAAGTAAAATATAAGTAATATAATAATTAAATAAAGAGAGAGTAATATTATTAAAATATTAATAAATTATAATAATTATATAATAAAGCTAACTTAAGGTTAAGGTAAGGTAAGATTATAAGGAGTAAGGCGAAGGGGTATAAGTATAAGAGGGGTCTTAGGTACTATATACTAATAGGTTACCTCTATCTTATTAGTAAATCGGTTAGGGAGCGCTTTATTCTTAGGGTAGTCCCTCTTCGCCCTAGCTTAAGAGGAAACCCTCTTCCTATAAGATTTAGTCTTTATATAAAGAGGTTAAATAGTACTAAATACTAAGCCCTTTTTCGCTTATATCTTTAATACTTAATTAAAAGTATTTAGTAATTACCTTCTTATAAAGATATATTAATAAATATATTAAAAGTAATATAAAAAAGAGGAAAAAGGAAAAAAAAAAATTAATTTAAGCTTTAACTTTAAAGATAACTTAATTACTTATTATACTTAATAATTATTAACTTATTTTATTTACTTTATTAAAAACTATATATTAAATAGTAATAATATAATAATTTTATATTATTTCTTACCTTATATAACGGTTCGTAATTCCTAAGGGATAAACTATAGGGTTTATATTAATAGATAGCACGAGGCGTTAGTCTAAGTAATATATCTAAGAAGAGGTATTACGTTAGTAATAGATCGTAGATCGTAACTAAGTTATTAGATAAATAACTATATTAAGAACTAATTAAGTATCTATACTAGGAGAGGGGGAATTAGGGGTATCTATATACTAGCGAGGATTATTTATCTAGCGACGATCCTCGTCCTAGAGCGTAGCGCTCCCCCGATCCTAGATCGTATAGAGCGTGACGCTCCCTACGATCTACCGATCCCTAGATCGCGCTTTCCCCCGCGCTCTTGCGTTTATAGGTCGCTCGCCCCGACCTTTTCTCCGTGTTCCACGTGACCGTTATAGCCGCTCACCGGCCCTAGCCTTAGGTCGTAATAGGATATCCCTTCCCTAGTAGTCACGTCCCCGAGACCCTAGCTTATCGTATAAATACTCGTTCTCGCCCACATTTATAGGTATGGTCCCCTGTGTTCTTTAATCCTCTCGAGGATGTTATGCTAACGCTATATTAAGTCGTATTTCTAAACCTCGCTCTTATAAATATTCCGAGCGTTCCGCTCTTACTAATACGATCGAATTATCTAGTTATCTTACCGACATACTGTATACTTTTTGTTTTAAGAAGAGCCTTCCCTATCGTATAGGCGAGGGTTCTTCTAGGTATGGTAAATGCATTCGTCGGGGTCGCCCTTACGATAGCGTACTAGTAGCTTCATCCTATATATATCCGTCGCTTTTCTTCTTACCTTTCCCTTACTAACTCCTTTATAGTAGCGCGCTTACTAGCCTAATAGAAGAAGTTAGAGGCCGAAGAAGAAGAAGCGGGGGAGAATTTACTAGCCCTTTATTCCTAGCTCTTAGAGCTATAGTCCTAGCTATCGACCGCGGTGAGCTGCCTTACGCGTATCCGTCGTATTAAAAAGAAGACGAAAAAAAGGAGTATCGAGTTAGTTTGCTAGGGTATGCAAGAGTTAGACGAGGAGGATAGGGTTACTCCTACCTTAAATGCCTACGAGTAGTAGGTCGTACGCGATATGCAATCGATAGGTATTCCGAATAATATTAACTAATTATCCCTTAGCTTAGGCGAGGGGCTTATAGATATAGGCCCTTTACTTCCCTTAGACGATTCTAATAGAACTATTATAGTAGCGGCCAGTAGTTCGTTAAATACCTAACGGGTTCCTATATATTTTTTTCGTGTCTATAGTCTTTCTATTTAACTAAGTATTCTCTATTATCGTTTCTTATATCTAGGATTTACTTAACTTTATATTCTATATTATCTTCGATTTCGATATTATTTTATATTTTTACGTTATATAATACTAATTCGAGTAATAAGATATAGAATACTAAGTATATTCGTATCGTTTTTAATAATAAGAGTTTATAGTTAGTTATTAAAATAATATCCTTAACTTAGAAAAGTCTAAGTTTTTTAAAATCTAATTTATTACTTAACTATATTATTTTAATATTTCGTTAGAGTAAGTAAACTATATCCCCTCTCCTAAAGATTAATCCCTTTAATCTTTTCTTATTATAGTAAGTCGATATTTACTATTTAATATACTCGAGTTCTTTCCTTATTTCTTTATATAATTTCTTAAATTTATCCGCATATAGTACCGCTCGCTCTACTTATAGTCCTACCCGTATAGCGTAGTGCGCTTTAGGGTTATATCTAAAGTTTGCGTAGGCTAATAAAATCTTTATCGATTTTAAAATTAAGCTATTATAAGCTAGTTATACTATTAGTAACTATTTAACCTAATCGTCCTATCTATAATTAATATAGTAATATAAGTATTATTTAAGGGTTTAGTTAAGTTATTCTATCTATCTATCTATTTAAGGGTAGTAAGTAATATTAAGCTTATATTTTATATTAAGCTATATTATTAATACTTACTAAAACTTTATAGTAAATATCGTCCTTCTATTAGAGATAATTTCGTTTAGTAGTCTATAAGCGCTAATAATCGTTCGTAAGAATATATATATAAGGTCTTCCGCATTACTTACTTCTTTATATAGGATAAAGTACCTATACTTTATGAGTCGATCCGTTATTATAAAGATACTATTATAGATAGTCTTCGTTATTAGTTCCTCTAAAGGTAGTAACTTTATAATATAATCGAATATAATCGAGTCCTATAGTTTTATTAGTACTAATAATAATTTAAGCTTACCGTAGGGTTTATACTTTAATACTTTACTTTGCGTATATTGCGTGTATTTACTAATAACCTTTTAGACTATCTATTTAATACGTAAAAAGTTAAAGATCTTTTTAACTCGTTCTATAGTCTATCGAATCCCTTAATATCTACTTATAGTATAGTTATAGATTTCTCGTATAACTTTTTCTTATACTCCTAATAGTATAAAGATTTTATCGTTAAACTTAGCGATTCCTTTATCCTAAAGGACTATTATTAAATCTTAGTTTATCGTATTATAAGTATCCTTAATCTTTACATAAGATACTATTATCGGCTTATACCTTAAAGATAGTATTTAGCTACTTTTACTAGTAGTTGCCTTTTTTATTAAGTTCGAGGAGTTATCTAAACTCCTTATTTTCTAATATATTATAATCGGGTCTCTTATTAAGAGCGTCCGCTTATCTATTCTCTTTTCCTTTTATATAAAGAATCTTATAGTCGAATTCTAAGAGGTATTCCGCCTACTTAATTTATTACCCATTAAGCTATTATATTATTATAAAGTATATAATATTCTTATAATCCGTAAATACCTTAACTTTATACTTATTATTAAGGAAGTAATATCTAAATTCCTTAAAAGCGTTAATAATAATAAGAAATTCTTTATCGTAGATCGGGTAGTTAAGTTTAGCGCTATAAAGTTTCTTCGAGTAGAAGGCAATAGGGTATAATCGTCCTTCTTTATCGCGCTAACCGATCTATACTCTAAGAGCTCCATTAGATATATTAGTCTCTAATTCTAGTTAGACTTTTAGGTCGAAAGTAATTAATATTAATTCTAATATAATTAATTCCTTAATACTATTAAAAGCGTTTTTAGCTTCTTTATTTTATTCGAACTTTTTATCT
The DNA here is from genome assembly GCA_022114105.1 of Tolypocladium guangdongense. NCBI lineage: Eukaryota > Fungi > Ascomycota > Sordariomycetes > Hypocreales > Ophiocordycipitaceae > Tolypocladium > Tolypocladium guangdongense. The sequence goes on along the minus strand of NRQP01000004.1, from coordinate 3,206,207 downwards.
TTCTTAATGAGTTTATTAAGTAGTATAGCGATTCTTCTAAAATCTTTAATAAACTTTTAATAATAGTTTATAAATCCGCAAAAACTATAAATATCTTTCGCGTTCTATAGTATAGGCTAGTCCCTAACTACTTTAATCTTTAAGTATTATATATATATTTCTCTTAGTCGGATTATATATCTAAGGAAATCTACTTCCTATATATAGAATTCGTATTTCGTTAGTTTAATTAGTAACTTTATACTCTAGAGTGCTTAAAGGACCTTATAAACGTATTTCTTATATTCTTTAAGATCCCTCGAGAAGATTAGGATATCGTTTAGGTATATTACTATAAATATATTTAAGTATTCGTATAGGACGTTATTAATTATACGCTAAAAGGTTACTAGCGTATTAATAAGCCTAAAGGGTAATATTAAATACTTAAATAATCCGAATTTTATTTAGAATACAGTTTTCTATTTATATCCCTTCTTAATCCGAATAAGGTTATAGGCTCCTTTAAGGTCGAGTACTATAAATTAATTTATTTTATATAAATAGTCCTTAAGTTCTATAATAAGTAATAGTAGTATTTAATCCTTAATTATAATATTATTAAGCTATTAATAATTAATAACTAATTAAAGTTTTCTATTCTTCTTAAGAATAAATATAATTAGGTATCCCGCTTTAGATATTAATATTCGAATATACCCCTTATAGAGATTTTCGTCTAAATAGCTTTATAGCGTCTTAAGTTACTTTTTATTTAAATTATAAATTTTATAGAATATTAATAGCGTTCCTTCCTATAAGATAATCTTATAGTCTTATTAGCTATATTCCGGTAGTCCTATCTTAAGTTCTTCTTTAAATAGCGACTTATATTTTTAGTATTCGTATAGTATATTCCTTATTCTATCTTCTATTAGGCTTAATATTATTATATTAACGTTTTTATCGAATTCTTTAAGGCGTTTCCTTAAAGTAATAATAACTCTTTAGATCTTAATATTCTTTCCTTTATTCTATTTATACTATATACTAAGTTATAAAGCTATATTAGTTATTACTTAGGTTAGTTTATATTTTCGTTACGTTACCCTTAACGTCTCGCCTAGCGATTCCTACTAATTTCGCCTACTAATTAAATCGTTATAAAATTTCGTTTTTTTTTCTATAATCTACTATCTATAAAGGTCTGCGCTCTTATTCTAATATAGTTAGTTAGTCCTCTAGTCGATTAATAAGTTACTCTCCTATAACTATAAGTATCCTAATATAAGGTCGTATTCTCTAATATCTATAATATTAAGGTTAACTTACTTAGAGTGCCCTTAAGTTATAACTTTAAGGTAATTAATCTCTTAGTTAATAATATTACTATTATAGCTAAAAGGCTCTCCTTCGATATTATAGAGTTCGTAGGGTTCATCCTTCTATTTCTATAGGAGTTAGTAACGATTAATAACTCTAGGTAAAATATAATTACTTATTACGTTACTATCTATAAGTACTTATACGTAATATCCTATAATTTAGATATTTAATACTAATTTATTACTATAACTTATTAATATTATATAAAGGGTCCTTAGATCGTTTTATTATATATTAGTCTATAGCCCTTTTATAGATAACGTGCCTTGTTTTTTAAATCCTAATTTACTTTTTCTTTATTAATTTAATCCTTTTTCTATTAGTATTATTATTCTTATTCGATTATTCCCTTTATTTATTAGAAATCGAATCTTTAGTTATATATTTCTTTAAGTTTTTTAAGGATCTCCCTTTAATCTTTTTTATATACCTAATAGTTAGAGTTCGTATAATTAATAGTATATCTCTATTAATAATATAGCCGTATTAATACCTCGTTATAGTATTAATTAAGGAACTTCTCGTTCTCTTAATGCGCTTTAATTACTTTAATAAGTATAATCTCTCCTTATTATTCTTATTCTTCGATAATATACTTTTATATTACGAATACTTTAGGCATTCTTTATATTTCTTTATACTAAGCTCGTGCTTTTTTTAGTATATACTTAGGGCATATTAATAAGGGGCAATCTCTATAATCTTCTCTATTATAGACCGGTATATAGATAAGTCCTTAAGGAATACTAAGCTTATAGTATCCTTTCGCTATATATCTATACTATTTCTATACCTTACCGAATATATACGTATAGTAGGTAAGGGATATATAGGTCTCGTTAATAGATCTATCGTTCTAATATTCGAGAGGTATATTAATATTTAGTTTTATAATAACTACTTATTATAAGGTATATCGTATCGTTACTTTCTACTCGTAGAGGTTATTAATTATATATAATTATATAATAAGGTATCCTCCCTATCGTATTAAGAATATATTATATTAAGCCTTAATCTAGAAGTATATTATATAAGTTATATATATATATAAGGCCTATAAGATTTATATATATATTTTGTATCTTAATATAGTCCTAGGGTTATCCCTATATTCCCTTATTAGATATAGATTTCCTATAATTACGTTTAAGGTATTTATAGTAATAATAGCGATAGTATAATTACTACCTTTTAATATAGGGTCGTATTAGATAAGTATAGACCGCTAAACTTCTATAAGTAGTTTAAGTTCTATCTATATTTTAATATCTACTATATTATTATTAAGTTATTCCTTACCTTTAAGTAATACTCTAAGGGTTGCGTTTTCCCGATAAAGTATTAATACTTTTACTTATTTATTATCGGTCGCTTTAGGTATCGATTTATCGTCTTTAGAGCTCGTATTATCGATATTCCTTTTATCTTCCTTAGAATATTATTTAGCTTTATTAAATTATTCCGCTCTCTTAGCTTTATACTTCTAAAGAGTCTTTCCTTACCTTATTAGGCTTTCGAGGATATCGTTTTCGTATCGTTAGATCCTTTCTTTATTATCGAGTTTAGATATTTCGCTAGCGGAGCCTTCCTTACTTCTACTACCTATCGTAAATACTCCTCTTACTTTATCTACCCGCTATTAGTCTTAAGTATACGCACTTCGTACTTATACGAGCGTTACTATAGCTTTAGGCATCTCCTATCTTTTACGTTATTATCTTATTATTATAATAATTTTAGTTCCTTTTAGCTATTTAGGGAACTATTTGCTACCTTATTTATCTAAAAGGTACGTATTATAGTTATCGTTATAGTATACGGTCTAGCTAAGTTTAGTATAATTACTAGTCGTATTATTATATATTAAGTTAAGTTACTTTTAGTTAGTTACATTAAAGTTCTTTTAATTTACCTTCTTATCGTTATTCTCGAAATTACTAAGGACTTCGGTTATTAGCTTCTATTCCTTTTTCTTAAGCTTCTTATATTCCCGAGCGAAATATCTAGGTTTTCTATAGTTATAATACTTCTTCTAACTCTTATTATTTTTCTAGGTTATATCTAAATCTATTCGTCTAGGATTAATTATATATACTTAGGCGGTAAGTTTATCCCGTTACCTTCTTTAGTTAGCTTAATATCGCCCTCGTATAGGGTTCTAAGTTCTTCCTTACTTCTTCTATAAGCGTCGCTAGTATTATCTATCGTCAATTCGTATAGCTATAGCGATATAGTCCGCTAGGTCGTCGGGTCGATCTTCCTTATAGAGTTTATCCTTAACTTCTTCCTTTAGTCCCTTAAAGAAGATAGATATTAGGACTTCGTCGTCCTAATCGAGGTATAAAGCGAGTTATCGAAACTTAATAGCGTAGTCAGACGCTAATCCCCTCTACTTTAACCCCTTTAAGCCGTATTCGGCGGCTCGTTTTTTATCTACGGTACTAAAGGCTTTCTTAATTACTTTTTCGAACTTATCGAAATCGGAGAAGATCTTCTTAATCTCCTTCTCCTATTCTTCTTCGTTATTATCGAGGTAGTCTCGTACGATAGGTTCGTACTATACGAGGGCCACGCCTATTATATAGCTCCCCGCATAAAGGGCTTTCGCGGTAGGGTCCCTTATTTAGTTCGGAAAGAGGTAGTAGTATATTTTAAGCTACGTAAGAAAGTTCTAGAGTCCCGTAGGGCTTCTATCGTAAGGTCCGGGGTTCTTGGGCTTAATTATCTCACCTAGATCCTTACCCTTTTATCCTTATATTACGGCGACCTACTATTAGAGAGAGAGGAGTTCGGCTATTATTTCCTATAGGTTAGTAATAGGTCCTCCTAAGGTCGATCCTATAGTAGATATATTAGGCGCTATAGCTAATAGTATTAAGTATTACTTAAGGTAACGCGGTATATACCTAAATAAGAGTTCTTAACGTATAATAGTTCGTAATTCCTAAGGGATAAACCGTAGGGTTTATATTAATAGATAGTATAAGGCGTCGGTCTAAGTAATATATCTAAGAAGAGGTATTATATTAGTAATAGATCGTAGATCGTAACTAAATTATTAGGTAAATAACTATATTAAGAACTAATTAAGTATCTATACTAGGAGAGGGGGAATTAGGGGTATCTATATACTAGCGAGGATTATTTATCCGGCGACGATCCTCGTCCTAGAGCGTAGCGCTCCCCCCGATCCTAGATCGTATAGAGCGTAACGCTCCCTACGATCTACCGATCCCTAGATCGCGCTTTCCCCCGCGCTCCTGCGTTTATAGGTCGCTCGCCTTAACCTTTTCTCCGTGTTCTATATAACCGTTATAGCCGCTTACCGGCCCTAGCCTTAGGTCGTAATACCTTACCCTTATATTATACTTAATATATACTTAATTTATATTTACTTTAAATACTTTTTATACTTTTTATAATAAGTACGCTAAGGAATATATATTCTATTTATATACTCTCCTTATTATTATTTTATTAATAAGATAAAATTATTCTTCTCCCCTTTCTTTCTTATAGGTAGCTTAATACTCTCTTTTTAATAATAGCCTTAAGAAAGGGGGCCCTCCTTATAGTCTTATAAACTTATAAAGCTAAAGAGATTATTCTATAAATTATTATTAAATATAAGTTAACCTTAACTTAATATTATATAATAATAAGATATAAGTTTTTCTAAAGTTCTTTAAGTTTTTCTTATATTAATTAAATGTAAAAGATTTAGAGTTTTTAAAAATTAATTAATATAATAAACTTTTTTTTCTTTTTCTTATATATAAAATAAAATAGCCTTTTTATTATAGCTTAATAAGTTATAAGTTAATTTTACTTATTATAAAAGTTAAAATTAAGTTTTTAAGCTAATAGCTATAAGTCTTAAATTAATAACTTAAGTCTTAATTAAAGTATATTTAAAAAAGGCTTAATATATAAATTAAATATAAAGTTATAACTCTATAAGTATTATATTAATAATATTAATAAGTTAAATAAGCTTAAATAAGCTTAAGTTAAATAGGCTATATATAGCCTTTTAAGTTAAAAACTATAAGAATATTTTATCTTTTTTTATAAAATATTAAAGGACTAAAAGTTAATTATTTAATATAATATAAGACTTAATAAGTTTTATAGTATATTAAGACTTAATTAAAGTCTTAATATATATTAGTTATTAATAAGAATAATACTCCTTAAGTTTAATAAGTCTTTTTAATAAAACTTTTACTAATAGGATAAAGTAAAAGGAAAAAAGTTAAGTTAAGCTTATAACTTATTTATAATAAGAATAAAAATATAAGTAAGGTTTAATAAAAATACTAAAGCCTTAATATTACCCTATCTTATATAATAGAAGTTTAGATTGAGTTATAATTCTTAATATTAAGGGTTATTATATAGCTTTAATTAAAAGCTATAAGATAAGAAAGGTAAATTAAAAGGCTTATATAAAGAGATATAAGTTACTATAAGATAGTAAGAATTAAATTTAATTAGAGAATAAAAAATAAAAAAAGAGAGAAATTTCTCTTTATATATAGTTATTTATAGCCCCTTTTTTTTATATTTATAATCCGTTTATTAATTAGATTATAAATCTAAATTAATAATAAGATTATAAATTATTATTAATTTAAGCTTATTAATTCTTAAAAAAGTTTATTAAAGATTAATAAGTATTAATAATTATTATTCCTATTTAAGAAAGTATATTATTAATTACTAAAATAAGTCTTAATATAACTTTAAGACCTTATATTTTAATAGATATTATTAATTAAATTAAAAAGTTATTATAAAATAAGTATTATTAATATATATAAGTATATATATATATATAATAGAAAATTTATAGAGATATTATATAGTAAGGGACTATAAATTATTAATTAAGCAATTTAAATTAATTATATTAATATATAAATATATATATATATATAATTATATAAAAAATAAAAATATAAAAAAATAAATAAAAATTACTTATTAATTATTATATAATTAAAGGAAGAAAAAAAAGGAAAGAGTATTATATAGCGAGGAATTATATAAATATATACGCGGGGCTTATATAATTAATAAGTGCCTAAGGCCACTAAATTTATTACACACCTACCGTATACGCGATGAAAAAAATCGTTTTGGCACAAACTAACCTACAGTCCGCCGTAGCGCGGGCCAATGGCAACACTGAGACACATGCTCATTTGGGTCAACCCAGACCGACTCAGACCACCCTAGACCGACCGACCTGTCCGGTCAGTCGGTCTGACGAGAATGGCCGGTCTGTCGGTCTGCGGTCTGTCAGACCGTCTGTCAGACCGTCTGTCTGTTAGCCACACTGCTCCTGCTGCTATCGCATCGCAACTCAGGGCCGTGGGAGAGCAAAAAGACAACTGAAGGGAGACAGAGCGACCCTTGGGGTTATGAAGGCATGAGAAGGAGAGGTGGGAGTACGCTCGGAACAGAACGCTTCAAATTGAACGAGACAATGGTCCGCAAAACCCTAGCGACGGATCGAGATCCTTCTCTATCACTGGGGTGCTGGAGTGAATCGTGTACTGGCTTGAAACTCTTCTTCCGGTCGGATAGGAGGTCCTTGTAATACCCCCACTTTTCAACATTGGCGGAAAGATTAGTTCCAAGTAGCTTGGCCAGCCACAGCGGCTGATGTACAATCTTGAAGTGAAATGTTTCCTGAGGATGGCCCGATGGCTGGTTGCCGTGGCTGCGAAGCTGCCTCAATCATCATTCCGTGCAATCCTATGGCCATCCAGCCGGCGGTTCGTCTGCCGAACGGCATCCCAAAGGCGGTGCTGCCTGAAAGTAGTTGCTGTGCCGTATTGATTGCGCGTCGGTTAAATAAGAAGTTGGGTCGGTGAAATGCGCCGTACATGGCTCGCGGCTCGGGTTGAGCCAGGCCAGAACCGTGTCCCGGCAGCCTCCAGTTGCCGCCAACAACCCAACATCGTGTCCTCATCGCCAAGTTAGTCCGAGGTGATGGAAGAGTCGTTGAAAAATCGAGCTAAAACGTAATGTTCCGCAGAGTCATTGTTTCAGTCTTGCAAACTGCGTCCAGTCTTCAGACACCTCCCTTTCCTACCCACTTCCTGCCGAAGCCACTTGAGGCGGGCTGTGTCATCATCGTCAAAACCGAATGCACCGTTCCAAAATCCGCAATCGATGTTCGGTGTCTCGCCGCGAGCCTTGATTTGGTCTTTGACTGCACGATCTACCGGTGGTAGGTCCTTGTTGCCTTGTTGGGCGTCAATTATGCTGGGTCCAGGGACGTGGTGGAAGAGCTCCGGGTTGACGGTCCAGCAACGCAGTCCATAATCGCGGCAGCTGAGCAAGATTAAGACATCGTAAGCCTTGTGTCCGCGTCCTGATGGCTCTTTGCCTCCCAGTTCTAGCAGACGGCGCGCCCCGGCGCGTGAGAGTGCATAACCGAAGGTGCATAGCGGAAAGACGGAGCGGTGGACGAGGCGCGTATATTCGCCGACACCAAGGTTCTTTAGCAACGACGCAGTGAATGGATGTAGGCTGTCAGAATGTGACATGGATGGGTCGGTAAAGGCCGTGTGTGGCGTCGCTTCGAGGTCCTCGGGCTTAACATGGCCGTCGACGAATCCAGTGTCCATGTCATGCCAGTAGTCGCCGCAATGACCCAGATATAGCAAGTCCCAACTCTTCGGATCGCCGTAGGGATACTGTCGCGCGTCAAGGCCTGACGATGCAGTGCCGAGGAGATAGCGCACGGCGGCGGAAACGAGTGGTGCTTGGGTTGTACGGAGCCGGATGTCCCAGTCGACGTCATCCTCGAGAAACAATGAGGTTTCCGCTCCCGAGTCTAGAAACCTAGGTAGCCAGGAAAGGACAAAGGTTAGACACACAGATCCCAATCTACAGCATAAAAGAAGGCGCAAGTTCCTTACTGTTGCAGAGCGTGTCGATGCCCGAGCCAGGCAAGTAGCGAGCCCTTGCCAATAGATGAATCTTGGGCAAGTCTGAAGTTGCGCTCATCGTCTTCCGTCCAGATTGGTTGCACAGGGATGCTCAGCTGCAACTCGGTGACGTTGGCTGCCTGAACGATGTTCTTGCGGCGCGACGACCCTTGCTGGGAAACGACATAAATCCGGCCGAAGCCAAGTGTGGAATTGCTGCTGGATGCCACGAATCCATCATCCGACCCACCACCTCTCCGGAAGCAAGAGAGCTGACTTGATGTAAAGATCCAGACGCTGCAGAAAAGGAAGCATAATAATATCGTCTTGCTCGTGCGCAGTCGACGGTGGGCTTTGAGAAGCAGCATTTCGTCCTTTGATTTCGGGTCGTCACGGCCAAAGAAGAGCTGAGAGAGAAGTTCAGGTCGGCTCCTGCCTTCCAAGTTCTCCCGCCAAGTTTCGCGACCTGAGAGCACGTAGCCCGTCACATGCGGCAGGCGTGGCGACAGCTCGAATCATGTAGATTGAAAAAGGGCCACATTGTCGTGGCTGTGCCGCGCCGCTGCACCGTAAACGCGCACAGTGTCGCACACCGCCCGTTCTGAGCAAGGAGATGTAACGACGGGGGTGAGGCCCACGTCCGGGCGCGGTGACATGGAGGGCGGACGGACGGGACGACGCTGGCAGGGTCCCAGGTGCCGTGACGTTTCACACCTGCAGGCCGCGTGTCCCATCAGCGCTAACACCGAAGCTGACGACCTCATGAGTAGGTGCTTCTGGACCTTCGGCAGGGAACGAAGGAGGGGCGGCTGACAGAGTCCAGTGACTTGATTTCATGGCGAGCGTACATATAAATGCCTGGCGACCACCCCCGTTCCACTCCGACCGAAGTTAACCGACCAGAAATCCGCTGACTGAGCGGCGAACCATTTCACACGCATGTCGCCAGCCCTCAGTAACATCATGCCAGTTGCCAAAGCAGGCCAGAGACACATCCCAGCAGCCGTGCTTATTCTCGCCGTATCATGCGCAGCAGTGCGCGCTGCTGATGGCGGTGCCATCATCCCTGCACCTGACGGACGCGGACCGATCGATGGGACGAGCAACAAGCAACAACCCCAGCACACATGCGCTGCTTTCTATCGGCTCGACGATGTGACGGAAATAGACGATGAAATAAGGCGATGTCTGATACCCTTTGAGGCTGGAAATTCAAGACTGTGACGGGCTGCAAGGGGACGAGGTCGATAACGTCAGGACTGAACGGAGAAAAATCATTTGAGGAAGGCAGTAGGCCTCGGAAAGTAAAATGAGGAAACGTTGATTGACGGTTAGCTCCTTGGAAGCACGAGCGACATACATTTTTTCACTAAGCGTAAGTGCGGCCTTGGAAACTAGACAATGTAAGGAACACTACTCGGCTTTGGCAGGGTTGGTAGATGAACTCTGGGCTCGAACCACGGTAACACATGTCGCTTCCGGTACAGAGTGTGATGCGCGCATGTGAGCATCAATATATTTCGTATCATGTTCACTTGCCCGCAAGGACACACAGATTGATGCGGAGAAGGCATTAATCCGCCACCCAGACGCCTCTATACTCTATAGACTGCGCCGCCAAAAGACGTTGCGGCCACAGCAGCGCCAATGCGCTATCGGCGAAGCTCAGCAGCGTTATGAAGCGAGAACTATCAATGGAGCACGGCGCGTTGTTGCGGAGCCAAGGCACCGTCATCGTTTTGTTTCGCCAGCGTGTTGGGCTGTCATCTATGGTAAGCTTCTTTGGTTGGCATAACACGAACAGGCCGCCATCCGACACGAGTGCCACCGACTTGGGCCCGGCAATCTGCGACCACAATTACAGCGCACGCAATCCCTCGATGTTGTGATTCGCCGACTCGGTGTCATCTTCGTCTCCGCCACCCTCAGCTCTGTTCCTGCGGCTACATGAGAGCGGGAAGATCTATCCCCCTTCTTTCTCGCAGGCTATGTTAGATCGTACGACTTTCGGATACGCAGCTTCCCGCGCTACGGCTTATGCCTGAGCCCTGACAAGGGTGACCCAGCTTAGTATTTAGGTACCCAAGGGGTAGTATGGGTAAAATAAATTACCTACTTATACTAATGGGTAACCCATTTAACTTTTGGGTAAATATAGGTACTTAGATATACCTAAAATATAATATAATTAGAGTTTAATAACTATATAAATATAATATAGAATAATACTTTTAGGAATAAATTAATAAAACTTACCTTATAATTTATAAATACTTATTTTTTAAATAATAATAGTTATAACTACCTAATTCTACCTATAGGTAGTAATTATACCCATTTTTACCTATAGGTAATAATTAAGTACCCATTAAACTAGTTGGGTACCTAAGGGTATTAGTGAACTACCTACCCAAATTTACCCATGGGCTAACTGGGTACTTTAATTCTATATCCCAACGGTCAGAATGGGGACAGCTTGACACAGCTAAACCCCAACGCAGGACGATACGGCGCCTCGGATTGCTACGACTGCGAAGACGTGGCCATCGCACCATTGAGTGACGATCCCAACCTTCGTCCCGTCACAGAGCACATCCACGAGCGGCAGACGGAGGCCCGGGCACAGGAGTACATGATGACGGGCCAGGCACTGCGAGGAGACGGAACGCTCGTGCGTAGTTCGTACGCCATCGTACCCGAGCGCTTCCTAGGTCCGAACAGCTATCTCTTCCAGCCCTACAGCCAGTGGGATCCCAACGGGCCGTATACCGCCAACGGCCGGCCGATCGACGAGATCACCAACGCGTACGGGTCGGACATCAACCCGGGAGTGTTGGTCAATGCTGACAGCGTGCTGAATGGCTACAAGTCTCGCATCTGGGTCGGATATCAAACCATGTCTGACGAGCTTTGGAACAGCAACGGGTACAACCTTGCCGATACCCAGTTGGCGGAGCAGGCCATCAGCTCTCTTCGCACCACGATCCAGGTGATCAGCTATCTACGACCCGCAAATCAATGAGAACTGGACCACGGTGGTGAATGATGTCTTGGCCATTTATGGGCGCTACCAGCAGCGCGTCGACGCCTTGTACGGGGTGCAGCTGCACGCTAGAGAGATGTATCAGGAGTATATATCCCGGGTGGTTCTCGTAGATATTGAAAATTCGGACAATTATCTTGAGCGGAGGATCGGCCAGCTGGAGGCAATTTGGCAGCCGTTGGTGGGGCAGCATCCGGATGCTCGGGCGATCGTTACAGCGTTGGAGGGTTTAATCGCGATTGTCGAGGTTTTGTTGTTGGATACTACTAATATGCGTCTGCATGATTGATATAGACGGAGAGGATAAGAATAGCTATTCCGGCCATTCCTGCGATTCCTACTATTCCTCTCTATTCCTGCCGTTCCTCGCTATTCATGTTCCTACCATTCCCTGCCATTTCTCTATATTTCCCGCTATTCCTACCGCTCCTCGCTATTCCTGCCGTTAGCCTTTTGTCTGCTTTTCGAACAACTATGAGTATCTTGAGGAACCCGGCTGTCATGGTAAGAAGTATCATTTCTCGTGCCGTCGACAATACAAAAGGCGACCGTCCGGTATCGAAGACCAGCCGATCGACCTGCTACCCCCGGCCGTCGGAGCTTACTCGTCGAGCAACCCAACGCCCCCCGAATTAGTCCTCCGCCGCCGGAAGGGGCTTGCCGAGACCAAGACGCTCTAGAGTGCTGGGAAAGGCCTTCGGGTCAGTCGAGTTGGCATCGACAATGTACGTCTTGGGCGTCTTGTCAACCAGCAGTCGAATAAGATCAGGGCGCATGTAGTGGCCGCCCTGTTCCCACAGCAGTCTGTCAGCACGCACCTGGACATCAATGTCAAAGGGAGGCCGGCGGGAACTCGGGAACCTACAAAGTCGGCGAGCCGCTTGGCGAGCAGGTTCTCGTCCAGGTCAATCTCGACGACGATGACGCCGTCAAACGTCTTGGCCGGGTCCTCGACGGCGCGGAAGCCGTCCGGGCGATAGACACGCGCAAAGCCGTTGCCGACCAAGGCAGCCTCCCCGTCGAGGGCGGCCTCGTCGTCCTGCAGGCGCTTCGGGAGGTTGAGGCGCGCGCCCTCGCGAGTGACGACCTGCGACGGCGCGATGGTCCACGTGCCCGTCTCGTAGGCGTACGCGGGCGTGATGTGCTCGGACTGCGCCTCGGAGATGTTGGTGTACGGGTCGGGGTACGTGAGCGACGACGCGGGCGGATACACGGGCCAGGCGGCGACGTGGACCTGCTCATTGAGGGCGCAGGAATGGGCCTTGAGGAAGGGGTTCATCTGCACTGGCCGTCAGCGGGCCCCGTCAGTCGAGTGAGGCGGGACATGGGGGACTGGACGGACGTTCTCCCAGCAGTTGAGGTGGCCGAGGGTGCCAATCTCCGTCTCGACGACGCTGTTCAGCGAGTCACCGCTACCCTCGCCGTACGCGAGGCGCTCGACGTGCGTGGGCTTGATCTTGCGGCGGTGGTTGATGACCTCTCCCTTGGGGTCGATGATGATCTGGGCAATGTACAGGCTGTTGCCGTCCCTCTCCGAGTAGCCCAGGGAGACGTAGATCTGGGCGTCTCTCGCGGCGGCGCGGATCCGGCGCATCTCGTCCGAGTCGGGTCGGAGACTGTTCAGGTGGTAGTCCTTGAGAAGGGGCAGGGAGTCGGCGTAAGTGACGCGCCACAGCCAGTACGGATACCTTTGGGGAGGTTAGAATCGGGCGCCTTGTTCGGGTGCTGTGTTGGCGCTCATACCCAGGGATCCCTGGATGCTGTCAGCGATGCCTGTCTAAACTGCTTTCACGGGCGGTCCTCGTTGGACGTACAGACTTCCGGGAAGGCAATGAGCCTGCAGCCCTTTTCGCCCGCCTCGAGAATCAGGGCGACAGTCTTCTCGACGCACTTTTCGAGATCGAACCAGCCGGGCTCGGCCTGGACGCAGGCGGCCGTGTACTTGCGAATGGTGGCAGGCATCGTGGTGGAGGCTGCGGCGGTTGGCAACGGGAAGTTTGTGCTGTAGTGGCAGGCGAGGGAAACGGGTCAAGTACCGGTGATGGTGAGTAATCTATTGGATGCCACGAAAGACAGCGTCTTATATATGCCGTTGCAGTCCTCTCTTGGGCGACATGGCCTCGGCCAAACGACATGGAACAGCGTCATCCGCGACCGAGCCGCACCGCGAACCCGGTCCCTTTCCTTCCAATCGGCATTGCAAGCATCACGCAGAGCTGATCACGCAAGCACGGGCCGCACCGGTTACGATGCAGCCGTCGCAGCTGATGCCGCCGCGGGGAGTCTGCGCAACCCGAGGTTGGCGGGGCGTCGCCTTGCAGCCGTCGGGATGTACGGGGAAGGGCAGCTCGAATCATGCCACTCTGGGTTTTCTTTGCAGGCCGCGCCGCACGGAACCGCAAAGGGGCTTCGTATTGCGGACGCGGCACAGCTGACCGGCTGCGAATGCCGAGACTGGGCCGGCATGTCGGGGGTCCGGGATGGCGGTATTGCGTGGCGAGAGGCAGCGATATGCTCGCACGCTTCACAATCCAAGCCTCCCTATCTAGATGAGGATGCGTGCTGTTCACGTGGCTTGGGTATATCTCGAACATGTAGTTGCCGCCCCTTGCCTATGACGATGGCAGACCCAGCGGTAACCATAACCTCTGCCTGTCATTTGTGGCCGCCTGCATGTGGTGATTTGGCGAGGCAGTTTCCCGCCTCGCATCGTCATGCACGCCTTTTGGCCATGAGTACCATCTCAAGGTCTCAACTGACGGCTTTACAGTTGTGGCCTGAGGACTCACATGCAAATGCCGTGTCAACAATCTCCACAGAGTCGTAGCGCCAATAGTCCATCCACTTAGTCTTTAATAAGATCCCCACCTCCAACATGAATCCATTCAGCCCCCTTGGCTAAGTGGTATAGCGTGTCACTAGTAATGACAAGATCGTGTGTTCGATTCACACAGGGGGCATTCTCTTTTTTAAGTTTCCACTGCTTTCTTTTTTATACTAGAATTAATATCTTAAGGCAGTTTTAGTATTTATATCTAAGTATTTAGTAATTATTTATAATAAAAAACCTCGCAATGGCGTAATCTCAACCCACGAAACCAGCGAGTCCGATCACAAAACTGCACGTGTGCTCTCGCTAAGATAAAAGATATGCATGCGTCTCCCAACCCCCCTTCCCGTTGGACTTGCTGCATGACGAAAAGGCATCGGCTCTCTCCAGCCAATCTACAAATTGTTGAATCACATTTCCGTGCGGCCAGTATCACGTTTCTGCGCTCTTCAACCAAACACCTGCGCAGGCCCCTGCAGCGCCCCCTTGACCGTAGATTTGGAGCTGTTGATTTTCGAAACGTATGACTCACAAACCGCCATACGCAGGTCGCGGCAGCATGTGGGAGTAAAGGAAATGGGCACAGTTGAGCACGAATTCGTGCTTCAAGTCCCGTCCAACGCGTTCATCCGGCCGCAACCCGGCTCCCTCCATGAGGACCTCCTCTGCGTGGACTAGTCATCGTTCGCGATACCCTGTAAGGCAAAATAACGGCACAGAAGTTCCAACAAGAGTCATACGATGGTGTGAGAACACCCCCTCGTCGCCGGTCACGGCTGTTCACGGCGACCTCACGAAGGCGTGCCTGCCCGTTTATTTTAAACTCGATGACATCCTGTGAATGAGCGACCGATTCATCTGTCCCGTAACTTTATTCTACATTACATTGGCATCAGTCAGTCAGGCTCAGATCCACCTCAAACATGGATATCAACGTCACAACGTACTCCATCGCTGACTACAACTCCCTCCTTGACTTCGGAGATGTTCTGCCCAAGTTTGACGGCATCGGAGGCGACTCCCTCACCAATGGCATCATGAAGGACCTCTTCCGTCGCCACAACGTCGAGAACGACCTTGGTCTTGGTCTGTCATTTCTGCACAAGCACGCGGTACTCCACGATGGAGAACGACTCACCGACGTCAGGGGAACGGCTAATCCATTGACGTTCGAGATTGGGCAACTTTCCGTCTGGAAAATCGGCCCTACCCCCGGTCAGCTTGTCCCACTGGAGTTTTCTGTGGATCATCATGATATCGACTGGAAGAGACCATATATGTCAGAATTCCTGGCCGAATTCTCTGAGCTCCTGGCGAAGCACAAGACTGGTCAGATTCTTGGCTTGTGCCGCTACCCTGGCGACGGCTACCCTGGACGTGTTGAATTCACGGTTGGCTGCAGCAACGTGAATCTGACGCCTGAGGAAGTAAGTCGCCCCGGTGATGTTGTTTCCTGAGGACCAAATACTGAGCATGGTAGGCAATGCGACTGCCCTCTAGAGGCACCCGTGAAGCTGTAAGGTTTTACATGGATGACTTCGCTGATCGTGGCTGCAGATGCAACTGCGCCGCGACCGAAGAGCATGATCATTCTCATGGCTATACGGTCGGGATTTGACTGAGCTGGATGTAAACAAGTCCTCGCGGAATTGCCTGTCGTCTTTAGAGACTTTGCGACCATTAGTCTAGCTTGTGGAATTGACTGCTCTCTTACTACTACCGCCACTTAGTAACAATTGGAGGAGCCCAGTCGCATGATGCCATGGCTTTGTGAATGTCAATACGACTTGCAGTAGTGAGCCACCAATACCTGCTGATCTCATCATCACGCGAAAGGACTCCAAGGTAATCCAGCAGAATGCCGCCCTCCCGGATCGCCCTTGTTCTGATGCACTCAAGGTAGAAAGCCCGGTCCTCTTCCATCTGCTTGGTGTTAGGCTTCGTCCAGTCGAAGCCTTGACCGTTATCTGGCTCGTGAGTAAGTAAACGCAGGTATACAGCTGCAAACTGAAGCGGAACCAATTCTGCCCAGCCAAAGTCGATGATACTAGATAAGTTAGCTCGTTCCCTATTCTGGCGACGTTGGGATTCGAGTTAGCTCTGAACATTATAATGCTCGTCAACAATGACGTTATTGCCCGAAAGGTCGCCGTGAACAAGCACATGCGCCGGGCCATCAAGCTCCGGTATCCAATACTTCTCTACAAGCTGCATTTGCTGCTGACACTCGGCAACCGCGCCCCCGGGAAGCTCACCAGCCTGCACGGATAGTCTTGCGATCGATCTTGAACCTGAACCAGTCCAGCACAGTCTTTCCTAGAGTGGCATTGGAGCGAGTTATAAACTATGGCCCGGTGAGCAGACCAGTGTCACGGATACGGAGCAAGTCGAGACTCGTATTGGCCACGGCACGAAGCACCCGCCTGCGTTCGTACTCAGCCGCGGGCCTGGTGTCAGACCACTTCAAAAGACCCACATTGACCCACCCCAGGACCAGGAAAGTTGTACGTAGCGCGTTGTCCGCCGTGGAATCAGAAGCAATGAGGGGCTGGATGAGGTCTATCCAGGCGGCATCAATGCGACGACGGATATCTGCCTCGCCCTCAACGAGGAAGCATGCGTGAGGGTTTGTAGGCTTCTTTGATATGCGAATACAGATTCGAGACTTGGACTTGTTCTCCAGCGGATAGACGAGATACTCTCCACCCGAGAGAAATTTGTTCTGTGTCAAGGACGAAATGGCAAGGCGAGCCGATCAAGCTTGCTGCTAGTGTGCAGACAGCGGTCGAATTGGGAATCCCTGGTGGCGCCGCTTCGAGGTCCACGTCAAAACTCGAAAGATTGACGGTGTTGATGTGGCATAGGGTTGATGAGGGCGGACGGCAGATATGCTGCTGCTGCTCAACCGCGCGGGGTTCATCACGACGGCCCAGGACGCAGAGTAGGATTTTGGACGACTACATTGCCATAATATCTCCACTTGGAACCCTTTAGGCATGCAATTGCCCGGCTCTCGCGACGACTGGTACAAATATAGACAATTCGTGGTACTTGGCACGGTCTGGGTTGATTTGCACGCCAGCGGCTGGAGAGCACAGCCGACCCCCAATGCGAGTTCCGAGAGTTGCGACGTGGCTAGCTGTCATCCAATAACAAAGTTCTTCAGGGTTCCATCATGTTCCATGTGATGAAATCATGCATCCATGCCTGTTCGCTTGATGCGGGTAGGCTACGAATCACCATGAGGCATGAGTAGCCCGCGCTCTCAGCCATCGCCCTCTGTCGGCGAACGGCACGAGTATATCTAGCGCCGGCACCCCGGTCGGTGCGGCAAATCAGCAGCAGAAGCGAAAGGCCCCGTGCCGCTGGCGAGTCCCTTGAAAGCATCACTTGCTGCCGTTCGTGCTATGACTCTACCGACTGTCTGGCAGTGTGTATGATGACCTGCTTGGATTGCTTGGGAGTAATTAGAGAGCTGACACAATTCTCCAAAGTGTCGTTGCAGGGAGGGGTGGTTCAGTACCGCCCTCGATGTGGCATGCCCCAACTGTCAGACGAACAGATGTCAAGAATGTTTTTACTCAAGTCATGGGGACGATTACATTTGGACGGCTTCACTGGCCTCCACTGGTCGCGATGTTGCAGAGCCTCCGACAGGCAGATCGGCTGAAGATGCGGCTCAGATTCCTACGGGGCCTCGGGATATTACCCCTGGTAGTCCCATAGCAGCATCGAAATCTCCGACCCCCATGAGTCCCATCAGCCCACCGCAGTCGACCACCGTCAGGCAATCTGAAGCTCCTGCGGCGGGAACATCGTCGACGGCGGGCGACATAGCCCCGTCAACTGCAAATCAGCTCGGCGGGGACGACTCCAGTGCAGGCCGTTTGGAGCAGGGCTCATCAGCACCGACATTGACGAAACTCGATGCATTCACCGACTCTGGATACGGGTCTACGAATCGTGGCGGCCCCAAGACGGTGACATACTGCATGGAGACTATTATGGAAATGGAGCAAAGTCCTCGAGAAGCCACACCAGGCCCCTCACCGGCAGAGGCCACCCATGTCCAAAGGCAGGAATATGAACAGACCGTGTATTCGGACACTATGAGTCTTCAAGATCCCAATCTCCACGGCTACGTGCTGGGTTTTTCTAACGAGCTCAGCAATGCTCTGCCAGCCAACTTCTCTCGAAACGACCTGGAAAACATCTCGACCTCGCTTCCCTCGACCCTGGAGGCGTTTGCTAGTAAGATCGGCTACGAAGTCCCCGGAAAGATGCCGCGCCAACTGAAATATCTTGTGCACCGATACCGCTCGTGAGTGTCGACTCGCCTCACAGCACGTGAAACATTTAGCTTACCGTTTGGAAAACAGACAAATTGTGGAACTCGTTAGAAGGCGGCTATGCCGGGAGGCAGGACAAGAAGAGTGTGATGGCGACGAAGACTTGGACGATCCGGACTCCTCACAGAGCGCGAATCCCGGTATGGGCTTCTACGACAAGGTTTATGGGTGGCTTGACAGAAGTGATGACACAGACGATACCGTCTGCACTCACGACCAAGAGGGCGACGAGATTATGGAAGACTTCGACGATGATGAGCTACCGGAGCTCTCAAGCTACCGCCATGTCCTGATCAACTCTTCGGCCTACAAATGGCTGCTTTCTTCGCTGCAGGCGGAGCGTGACTTGGCGGTTCCCTCGAAGAGCGATGCCAGAGCTGGGATACGAAACCGCATCGTCGCGGCATTCGACCGGCCCAAGACGTTCAGCCGAGCGGATTGTCGGGAAGTTCAGATCCTATTCGACGTCTGCTGGGATCCGCTCAGCTTTTGCAAGGAACAACAATACGGCGTCCCGGTCGAACATGTCCTTGCACATGCAGTGACCCTCACCGGCCATGGCAACAACGTGCAAGCTGTGACGTGCCTGCAGTACATGAGCCAAACGTGGCCTGAGACGGGACCGGCGTTGATACGTGTGCTGCAGGAGGGGATCAGTGGAGAGAACGGAACTCATTGGGAAGGTACGCCTTGCGAACAATTCATAACCGGCCTGACCGATACATACTCATGCTGAGACAATAGGAACCTTGCCTGGAAGAACCCGAGTTACTACTCAGATGAATAGCGACGACAATCCGCACAGACTCTCTGTCACGGTAACGGGGAATATATTCTCTGTTGCGGAAGTTGGCGAACAGCTCGCGTGGTTGGGGACTGCTCTCCGCTCGTCTCGCAACGACAACCGGCCGGCATATATTACTCCCAACATCGTGCATCTCATTGTTGGCAACCAACGGCCACCCACCACCGCTTCGCAACACTCGCAGGCCACTCAAGCGGTCTGCGTGCTGGGTCCTGGTCTCGAGGAGAATGTCGAAGACGGTTCCCCTACCCAAGGCGGCTGCTGGCGCGGGCTGTTCAGGAATCCAGTCATCGTCACGGGCTATCCAGTCCCGCGGCGCCAGAGCGTGGATACTGGCCTCCAGACGCCTTTGGATATTGCTGCGGCTCTCATCAACGCGAGGAGGCTCGTCAGATTTGCGGGCACGACGTTCATCAAAGGGTACTCGGCGTTGCTCGCGGCTACGAAGATTGTAGGAGAAACCGTGTTCTGGCATTTGGTATATAATGCCGATGGGTCCTACATCTCGTACGAGGACTCGAGGGTGCCTCGCTGGCCGGAATCCGCGCTTGGCCTATCCCTGCATGCGTTGGAGCAAAAGAACCATGTGGTCGGATGGTGCGAAAAGGTCCGCAACTACGCAGGTATGTTGACCCCATGCCGTCCTGGATGTAGCATTGATCATCTTCCAGGTGCCTCGGATGCCAATTACTCGATCGGCTGGTCTGGACTCGCAGGGACTGGCCAGGGCTGTGCTTTCGAAAGAGTCACGATATCCGGCGGCCAATTCATCAGCGCCGGGGTGACTTGCGCTCTGGGGCTCAAGGACAAGCCTCTCCACATCAGCTTTGGAGACGACTACCTCGGAATGCTGCTCAACATCGCCGACAGGCACTTTGTGTTCTACGACCGAGATGACAGGCGGGCGTGGCTAGTCGACGGCGCGAGCACCTTGCTGCATCTGCTGCGCGCGTCCATACGGCACTACGAAAGCGACCCTCGCCTGCGCGGACTTCTCTGCTCAGACGGCATCGAGCTGGAGGAAGCGCGGACCACCCACACAGGGTCTCGAGCAGCGTTCGAGGTGCTCTCAAACACGGACAACCAGAACATCCCTCTCTATCCCCAGAAGACGGAGGTGTGGGAGGAGAAGACCGCCACGCTGGGGACGAAACCCGCGCACGCGACCAAGGAAAAGACGACGTACTTCTCCGTGAGGGACCGCGTCGAGCAGCTCTGCCACGCCCTCTGCCAAATCACCGCGCACCAGGACGACATGCAGACACAAGCGGGCGTCGGGTTCCGCCTGCGGTCGACCCCCCGCCGCCAGCTCGAGGGCTTCGACTTCATGGACGTGGCCACCAGCCAAGGCACCCTGTGGCCCAAGGTCGCGGCCCTCCGCACCAGCGGGCAGGGCTGGGTGGACTTTACGCGCGCCATCCACGCGCCCACGCTCTTCGGAACGGGCTTCGGCGAACTATTCGTGCCGTCCTGCGACGCGGGCCTGCCGCGCCTCCCCGGCAAGTCCTGCGGCCTCTGCGCGTGGAACATGCCCTTGCCCGCCGGCAAAGACTACCTCGCGGTCTGCGTGGCCGAACTCAAGGACGTCCTCCGCAAGAAGGGCAACGTCCGCGTAGCTCCCTGGCGCCTCGTCGACGACATCCACTGGTACACCCCCGACCTCGCCTTCGAAGCCTGCTCCTGCCAGCCCGCTTCTGCGGCGAAGAAACACGACCGCGTGCAGGTGCTTCTTCCGTCGTCGTTTCCCAAGCTATGGGGGCGGCGCAGCCCACGTAAGCTCGCTGCCGACGGGGCCGTGATATTCGGCCACAACACCAAGTTTCCGCTGCGCTGGCGTGGGAGCGGAGAGCCGCCCGAGGAGGGAGAGCCAGAGGCGGTTGAAGAAGTGGAAGTCTTGTTCCATGACAGTGGGCTCGGGACGAGTTCGAGCGGGGAGCCTTCGACGACGGAGTCGGGGAGTCCGCTATCGCTCAGCCGGGAGAGATCCGAGGCGAGACATGGCCTTGGGTCGATGGTTTCGAGCGGCGAGGCCTCGTCAAAGGCGCTTTACGGTATGGACAACCGGCAATTCGTACATCATTGGACGGATAATAGGTGGAAGAGGCCGAGAGATGCGAATTTGGAAGGGGTCAACGCCGAAAAGGCAAAGCGGCGGGCTAGGTTCGAGGACAGGTCGAGCGATGATTGAATAGTACTTTGTTCGTCCGAAAATGTCAACGATCCGGTGGCGCCTTTCGAATATGAGTGCTTCGTATCGTAGCTCAAAGTGAACTTGAGCCCAGGGTATCTCAACGTCCAACAACCACGCCACCCTCTACAAACCCATTTCTAGCCGCTTTTAACACCAGATTCCGCCTTGACCGGCGTCGCAGTTCCGCTCGATTCTCCCACCATCGTATGCTCGCCCTGCGCCGGCCGCGGCGCCTTGCCCGTAAACATGACAGTCAACACCCGCTTCAACGTCGCCCGGCTCTCCCACAACGGGTACAGGCCGACGGCGATGAAGGAGCAGAAGATCCAGATGATGCCCACGCTGATCCAGCCCGTGAAGAACTTCTTGGAAAAGATGTAGCCGGTGCCGTACATCGGCATGGGCCAGAGGACGAGGAATGACAGCGCCCTGTGGCAGAGTGTTAGCAAACGCGAGGGGCGTGTGGCAAGTGAAATGGAGGTTGACGCACATGGTGGTGGTAACGATGTACGCAATCTTGAATGCGCGGTTCAGCTTGCGCTGCTCCTCGGCAAAGTTGGCCTCCTGAGCCAGCTCAACCTGGCGCTGCGCCTCGGGGTCCAGCCCGGAGCCCTGCAGGACGTCGTGGTCGTCCGCCTTGCGGATCGCCAGCATCGACTGCCAGTCGTACTTTTCGAAGCCAAAGACGAGGCAGAGCACGGGGACAAAGACGAGGGGCGCCAGCAGCGCCGTCACGTTGCCCGCGAGCATGGGGTCGTTGGAGCCGGTGCACTCGACGTTGAGCGTGCCGCACGTCTTCTGCGCGGTGACGAGCCACGCGGTGATGGCGCAGGCGGTGCCGAGGACGGGCGAGAGCGTGGCCGCCCAGCGGTTCTGG
This sequence comes from Tolypocladium guangdongense, assembly GCA_022114105.1. Lineage (NCBI taxonomy): Eukaryota > Fungi > Ascomycota > Sordariomycetes > Hypocreales > Ophiocordycipitaceae > Tolypocladium > Tolypocladium guangdongense. Next base: position 3,183,800 of record NRQP01000004.1, on the reverse strand, counting down.
CGGCTCCAGAGCAGCGTCAGCGTCGCGGGGATGACGGCGGCGGAGATGAGGACGCCCATGAGCAGGTACAGGTAGCCCATGGAGATGCCGTTGTACCACAGGCCGACGGAGATGCAGCAGATGACGCAGGCGTAGGCGACCATGCAGATGTGTGACATCCAGATGAGCAGCTTGCCGCCGGCGTCGGGGCGGAAGTAGGTGCGGTAGATGTCGTAGGTGAAGATGGACGACGTGGCGACGAGCTCCGAGTTGAAGGCCGACGTGACGGCCAGGAAGACCATGACGAGCGTCGCGACGGCGCCGCCCTGGCCGAGGAGGGCGACGGCGGCGTAGGGCAGGGCCAGGCCGGCCGAGACGTCGGCCTCGCTCATGCGGCTGGGGTACGTGGGGAAGCGCGGGCTGGACTCGAGGGCCAGCGCGGCCAGGCCCAGCGTGGTGGCCGTCAGCCAGGGGATGGCGAACCAGGTGGCGCCGCCCATGATGTAGCCGGGCAGGGCGTGGACGGGGTGGGCGGCGATGGCCTTGTTGTAGTAGCCGTTGTCGAGGAAGACGGTGCCGAAGTTGCCGACGATGTTGATGACGAAGAAGACGGCGCCGCCCTGGGAGCGCATCGTCAGGTAGCTGCCGTCCTGGTTGCCGGCGACGGGGTGCGCGGCGGCGGCCTCGACGAGCAGGTCGTAGACGGCGGCCGGGCTGCCGAGGACGTCCGAGGTGGCGTAGGCGTTGAGGGCGAAGACGATGATGATGAGGAGCACGACGAAGGTGTGGATGTAGTCGGTGATGAAGGTGGCCTTGAGCCCGCCGATGAAGGTGTAGGCCACGACGGGGATGGGCATGAGGAAGATGGCGGCCACGGCGTGGACGCCCGTGAGCGCGTTGATGGTGGCGGCGCCGCCGGCGATGAGCATCAGCGACACGAGCACGTTGGTCACGAGCCCGAAGGTGATGAAGGTGAAGTGCGCGGGGGCGCCGTACCGCGCCTTGATGGCCTCGAGGAACGTGTGCGCGTTGGGGGCGCGCTTCTTGAGCGTGATGGCCAGCGTCGCGAACAGCAGGATCTGCACCGTCGCGCCCGACGCGTACCAGAAGGGGCCCGAGACGCCGTAGCGGTAGCACACGCCCGAGCTCTGCAGCAGCGTCGCGGCCCAGGTCCACGACGAGACGACGGCCGACGCGACGAGGCCCGACTTGACGGTGCGGCCGGCCGTGTTGAACATCTCCGACGTCTGCACCTCGTTGTTGAAGCGCTTGAGGATGTGCGTGAGGGAGATCTGCGGGCGCGTTAGCGGCGAGCACCGTGGGAGGGAAGCTCGGATGGATCCCACCATGAAGACGGCAAAGGCAAAGCCCACGCCGAGGATGATGCCGTAGCCATAGCCTTGGCCCAGCGCTGGGCCGGGGCTGGACATGATGTCGGGGCAGCAGCCGGCGGTCGGTAGCAAGTCAGGTCAGCAAGAGTCGCACGGCTGGCAAGAAGACGCGCGAGGTGCGTGAGCCGCCGGTCCGAGATGCAGAGCGCAGAGCTCCATCCTTATACACCCTGCCTCGAGCCTGGACCGTCGCCGCGGTCCATCAGACTCGCGCAGGCCTATCAGCCGCACATCATCGCGGCGATAAGCGGTGTCTCTCCCGCGCGCATCGGTCATAGAAAAACGTGCAGATAGCCTCGCCATCACTGCCCTTTTTGAAAGCTTATTCCAGGCCCCGGGCGACGCTCGTGCCCGAGACGGAAGGGCAACGCGGTGGTGCGGCAGACGTCGTTATCGGGTGATAAGAAGTGTTGGGGTTGTCCTCGACGTCTCGATAAGGTGCCACCCCGTCGAGCCGTGGCCAATGAGGTTCAAGGCTATGACGACGCTCGGGACGAGCCGCACAGCGGGCTAGTGGAGCGCCATCAACACTCCCGCTGCACAACATAGATCAATTGAATGAAATTTGAATTCAGTGAATGCGAACATGGTGTCTCGGCTGCGAGAAACACCCGTGAACCATCATCGCATGCATTGTCCTCGGAGGAGCAGCAAGGGCGCTGTTGGACTCGCCCCGATAAGACACGGACCCACCTCAATCATGTCCCGCGGAGACGCGAACCCAAGCTTCACTTATCTTTCCCCGGCCATGCAGAGGGACAAGGGTAAGTTTTGCGGGGAGTATGAAGTACTCGGCATTGGTACGCGAGGTGTGTGATGGGCCACCGGCGACCTTGCATTGGCCCGCCGGCCCAGATCCAGTCTTTAGCGTGTTGGCACCCTCTACTCCGTACCTAGACGAGGCGTTGTGTGCTTATCGGGACCCTCTGGGCCTTTTGAATCTCGTACATCTCTGCTGCCATTGTATAGATTTCGCTTCTCGGCGCCAGATGTTGCCTGCGCTGCGTCTTATGAAATCATGCGTCGCCCCCGCGCATTCCCCCACATGAGGCACACGAGACCTGCATGGCCTAGCCGTGCCGCCGGCTCCCTACCAGGGGTCTCTGAATCATCTCATCTGCCATGAGCTGCCGTGGCCCGGGCATGGCAGTCGCAAAAGGGCCGGACTCGTTTGGCGTTCGTAATGGGTAGCGTGTTCCAGCAACTGTACGTTCAACGCCAAGAGCGGACCTGCTTCCGGACATAGACGGTGTGCGTCTCGTCGTAAGTCGACTCATCTCTGGAGCCGAGCCCTCGTCTCGTCATCACCACCGCCCCTCTTCCTCTCGTCCAGCAGTCCTTCCTCGAATATCCTCGCCCAATGCGCCGCCAGGTCGGCAACGTCCCAACAACCGGTGAACCTGTCGCCCGCCTCCGCGGCCACAGACGTCACGGCCTTGCCCTCCAGCCCACACGGCACGAACCTCGCCCAGGGGTTCACGTCCTCGCCGCCCACGACGGGCACGTCGATGTTGACCGCGACGCCCAGCGCCGTGACGTAGCGCCGGTGGTGGACGCCCAGCGCGGCAATCTTGCGCGGCCGGCTGCTCGCCGCGGCGACCCAGACGCCCGGCCCGTCGCGCACCGCCGCCGTCGGGATGCCGAAGCGCTCGGCGAGCAGGCGCCGCGTCGTGGCCTCGAGGTGGCCCGCGTACGCGGCGACGCCGAGGCGCGCGTACAGCGGCGCGTGCATGTCGACGACGGGCCAGAGCACGAGCTGCCCGGGGCCGTGGTACGTCGTCAGCCCGCCGCGGCTTGTCTTGCGCACGCCGGGCGTGAAGCTGCCGCTGATGGGCTCGCGCCGCCGGGGCAGGCTGACGTCGAGTCTCTGGCGCAGACGGGCGGTTTGCGCGTCGGTCAGGGCGTCTTGTCGCCGCCCGAGGGTGAAGGTCGGGGCGGACTCGAAGGAGAGGAGCAGCGGCTTGGGGCAGGCGGATGGGTCCCTGGCGCTCTCTGGGAGGGCCTTCCACGAGAGGAACTTGGATCGATGCGCCTCCTGGAGCTCCTCAGCGTAGTCGTAGTCGACGACACCGGCGGGGCCGTCTCCTGTGAGATGGCGATGGTGCAGCACCGCGAGGCCGCGTTTTTGAGTCGACTCGCATCGTCGACGACTGCAGCCAGCAGCAGACAGCAATGTGCTGTGGATGCCGCATCTCGCCGACAGAGGCACAATGGTGCGGCGCCGCAGGCCTGCCACGTGCCGCATCTTGTGACGGGCAGCACAGTGTCGCTGTCGCAGCTCAAGCGAAGCTGCTCAGCAACGCAGAGTGGTAACTTGTCAGCCGAAGTAGGCACGAGGGGATTGGCTCGGGATCTCGGCGGAGCGACCCGCACCACAACGCAGCCGGAAACGGAATGCGATGAGCGGCACCATGTGCCGACGGTGACGTCCATCTGCCAGTGCAGCTACATAAGCTGGCATGGTGGAGATGCCACGAGATGACGGCCATTGGGCCAAGCTGAGGTGAGTGCGTTGTACACGCAGTATTGACTCGGTGGCACATGCGGCTGTGGTGGTGCACTAGCGGTGGAGGACGCCGCTGCTCGCGGCGCAGCAGTGATGCCTCGATGCCATTGGCGATGCTGCCATGAGATGCATGGGGATTACGAAGCCTGCCAAGGGGCTTGTGCAGAGAGCTTGGCGATCTTATATCGACTCCGTACAGGGTCCCGGTGGAAGAAAACGACAGTCACAGGGAGCGCCGTTGGTGCCTGTGACCAGCGAGCGTTGGTGACACAAGAGTTTACACGCACAAGGCACCAGCACCGTCCCAACGGCAAACCGGCACACACTCGTGCCATGCATACGTGGCTACGAGTACAAGATGATGATGCATACCTTACACGTACGGAGCACATCGGCCGGCCCATCTGCCGGGCGACGCTCTCCATGGACGGGCGGATGGATGTAGAACCATCATCACTGGACCCTTGGGCCCCATCAAACGCTGGGGAAACAGAAACTCAGAGTCAGCCCGGCAGCAAGCAAAAGAAGCCTTCGCTCATGCCGGCTCCGTCGACTGCCATGACATCAGCCCGGCGAATGGATTCGCCCCCGGCGAGCTCCAGGTAGGTTTCCTAGTGGTGCGGCAGCTCTCCCCAGCGGCGGTCCAGGAGGAGGAACCCTGCGCCGTTAGATCTGCAGGCCCGGGCGCACGGTGCAGGCTCCTCGGCAGTCCCGCGGACCCGGCTTAAGGTACCTATGCGACGATGCGCTCGCCGTGCGCCGCTCGCATCTGCTCACGGCAGAGAGCGGCCTCAAGCATCGAGAGGAACCCCTGCTGCACCGACGCCAGCGAGCAAAGGCACCTGCCGCGCGTACCTACGGCCACAGCCCGGGGGTGCAGCAGCTCGATGGCGCTCTGGGTGCCCACGCCATCCCAGCCCAGTGTCGTCATCGCCCGAGCTCCACCCCTGCAGCGCCGGCTCGTAGCCACAACAGCTCCGTTTCTCGCCCGCTGCAGCGCCATGTCACTTCGTCGTGTGCGTGTGCGAGCTGCGCATAAGATCGATGCGTGGCCCCTCTTCCTCCTCCTCCTCTTCCTGTCCGATCTTTTATTATTGCCGCTGTGTGCTGCGAGACGAGAGCAACACCTATTGGGCGTTCCGGCACACACGCGAGTCAAGCATAATTACTACCTTCATCTTTATACTTTTCCTCCCTACTGCTGCGAGCGACCGAGCCTCACGCGGGCCGGAGCTCGAGCAGACAGACCGCTCGTCGATCGGGTCGCCAACTGAGACAGCCCAAGACGCACGCTAGCATCGACTACGAGTAAGTCGCCTCCCACAGCGCCGCCCTATAACACGCCCACGCCGCCGACCGGCTGCCGTTGCTGGCGATCTCTTCAACCTCTGCTTCTCCCGCTTCTCCCTCTGTCCCGTGTCTGTCCCGTGACGCACGCCTGCAACGGGCCGCCTCCACCATGCCTAAGAGTAAGTGCCGTTGAACTCGGCCCCATGACGTAACAGCAACACCAGCTAACGGCCCGCCAGACGCCAGCCTCGGCCTCGCGGGCCTCGTGCTGGTCGCGGGCTCCCTCGTCATGCTCTGGTTCGTCATCCTCTCCGCCGTCACCGGCTCGGCGCCCCTCGACAAGACGTACTTCCTGCAGGCCACGACCCGCGGCATCACGGGCGCGCGCGACGTCTCCCAGTGGACCTACTTCTACGTCTGCGGGCCCGACAACAAGGGCTGCGGCGGCTCCCGCGCCGCCCCCCCCTTCGGCTTCGCCTGGGATGGCCACGCTGCCAACGTGCCCCCCGCGCTCATCGGCGGCTTCGGCGGCGGCACCACCTCGTCCAGGTTCTACTACATGTGGCGCTTCGGCTGGGTCTTCCTCCTCCTCACCCTCTTCTTCGAGACGCTGGCCTTTTTCGCCGGCTTCCTCGCCTGCTTCGGCCGCCTGGGCGCCGCCATCTCGTTCTTTGTCGCGAGCTTCGCCCTGCTGCTCTATGCCGTCGCCGTGTCCCTGACGACGTGCGTATCTCCCCTCGCTGCTGGGTCATGCAAAGCCGAGAGCAAGAGAAAAGCTGACTGCATCGCAGCGCCACCTTTGTCATCGCCCGCGACAAGTTCCACGACGCCGGCCGCGACGCCAAGATCGGCGCCTACGCCTTTGGCTTCCTCTGGGGCTCCTTCGTCGCCCTCCTCATCGCCGACGTCCTCTTCGGCCTCGGCATGCGCAGCGACCATATCCGCACCGGCAACGGTGGCGGCCGACGCTTCTGGCGCCGCAAACGCAGCTCCCGCGGCCGCTCCTACGACGGCCGCCGCGTTAAGGAGGAGTACTCGTAGACGCGCCCCTCTCCGCCATCGCCGTCGACAAAACACACGACGAGCGCGGCTCTAGCACACGGCCAGCACATCCATCCATCCAACGTACTTGCATTTCCGGGGTTGGAGGCGCGGTAATGGTTCAGGATATCAGAGTTGGTTAATGCTCGAAGGGGCCCCTCCTCCCCAACCACATCCCCTGTAATAACGTCTGTTTCTCTCTTATCACGATGCCCATGACTTGTGTACATACGAAAAAGACAAGACACAGACTATCCCACTCGTTTGGAAAAAGCCTTGACGAGTCTTGTAGTTTTCAGCCTCGGTTTTTGGTTTTGGTGGAAACTGGATGCGCCAGCATATGTGGAAGCACCAAAGATGAAGTTTGCAAGCGCTGCTACGATTAATCCAGATTAATTCAGCGTCACACCTTGAATTACTTCGCTCTGTATGCGTACAGTCTTCCCAATTGCTCGTGCATGCTCGCCATCCGCCGTTCTATCCCATTGGGTATGCGTCCATATGTCAAACAACGAAGAGCAAAAGTCCTATGCCTCCCTCTTTCGTACAAGGTAACGCCATGCCGCGCCTCGCCGACCGAAAGCGGCAGGCGATAGAACAACAAAGGCCCTCTCGCAGACGACGAAACGACACGGGAAAACCGCTTCCGCTCCATGGTCTGATGCTACAAACGTGTGCCGAACAAATGCCAGCTCTGCCGGCTCATGACCGTGATAACGCCATCTTTCCTTCTGATACACATGGCCTCCCCGATGCTAATTCCTGTCGCCACAGAACATCATTCCCCAATCAACCCTTCAGGGGCCTTTGTTGAGCAGCGGGCTTCCAATGGGGCTCACCGAGTCCAGCGGCGCCGCGTGTAGCGCCGGCCGAGACGAGCCATTGTTGCCCTGGCCCCCTTGCTTCCGCTTCAGGACTGACGTCACCCAGTTAGCCACCTCTGCGTCCTCGCTGTTCGAACCCCCCAGTTGTATCTTGCCGACTGCCTCGGCTACCTTGTCCGCCTCCTCTCCCTCCTCTGCCTCCTCCGCAATGGTCTGCGGCTTGGAGAACGACTTCAGCCACGGATGCTGCAGCAGCATAGCGTACGTGGGCCGCTTCTTCGGGATCTTGTGCAGACAGCCCCGGACAAAATCCCTCGCCATCTCCGAGTATCCCTCTTTGGGCAGATCTGGAGCATCGCCTTCAACAATGGCCTGTGACCTCTGGCGTAAGAGACTGCTCGAGCGACTGACAGGGGGCAGGCGGTTTGCGAACTCACATTCAGTTGACTGAAGATGGTGGACGACACCTCTGGAGGATATGGATAACGGCCCGTCGCGCACTCGATGATGGTCAGTCCCAGACTCCAGATATCGCTTTGCACGCTATAAGTCCCATCCGCGTTGCCGGACTGCGCCATACCGCCGCCGGATATTCTCTCCGGTGCCATGTAGCTCTGGCACCCAATGTTGGTCTTGGCTATGCTGGCCACGAGGTTGCCGCTGACGCCAAAATCGCAGATTTTGATCTGCCCCCTTGTGTTGACGAGGATGTTGGTAGGCTTGACATCGCGGTGGATGATGTTGTGGTCGTCTTTCAGAGTCTTGAGCCCCATGACCGTTGAGTAGGTGATTTTGCGCAAGATTCTCTCCGGAATGCCACCGTCGTACATCTTATCGATGGAACCGCCATCCATATACTCGATGCAAATGTATACCGCGCTCTCCTGGAAGAAGGCGCCGTAAAATTCGATGATGTATGGCGACACGCATTCGTGTAATATGACCAGCTCCTTTAGGATTGTCGTGAATTTGGCGTCATCCAGCTCCAGCCGAATCTCCTTCATGGCCATGACCTTGCCCGTCGTCCTGTCGCCTCGTACCCCACTCGCACCCTCTTCCGCCCTCGTGGGAGACGGGTCCGACTGTGCTTGGTTCAAGCGCGGGCCTGATAAGCCTTGGCCGAATCGCGGCGCGGTGGGTTTCGCATGCTTGACTTTATAGACGGTGCCGTAGTTGCCCTTTCCAAGCTCGTCCAGCTTTTCCACCTCGTCGAGAGAGATGCTAAACGTCTGTCCGTTGGCAAAGTTGACACCTGTACGCGTGATCGTGGCGGCACCGTCGAACGTTATCCACCCCTTCTCCGCGTCGATGTACTGCTTGAAGTCGTCCAGCTTCGAGCCATGGCCAGAACCGTCCGCCTTCTCATCGCCGGCCTTTTCACCGGTGATGTCTGACAGCTTGAACCCCCCGGGAGAGGGGCTGGTGCCGCCGCCGCCCATGTCTGGAAGCTTCATGCCCATGCCGACCAGCTTGTTGGCTCTCCTCTGACTGAGCGAAGGTGTCGACGATGACGGCGCGGACTTGGGATGCGGTCCCACGCTGGGTCGCTGCAGCGCCGGGCGCATCCGAAGACCACCGGGGAAGCCATTGGATGCAGTTCCGGGAGCAACTGGCGCGGGCGAGGTCGTCGAACTGGACGTGGGCGTCAGGCCTTTCCGCATCCGCTCTTGATGCAGCGCTCGCGCCCGCGCCATGACACTATTGTCCATGGCCATGCCTCCAGCGACAGGGGACGGAAGTTGGGTGGGATTTCTGGCTCTTCCCAAGACGCCCCGCGGCGTCGAATTCGGATTCATATTGAGATCGGAGACCGATCGTAGGGACGGCAATCGTTTGTGCTTTTCCAATGGTTCATAGGGCGTCCCGGCGTCAGAAGAATCGTCAGCGCCTGGAGATGCCGGATGCTGCAGATCCTTGGATTCGCGTGTCTCGTCCGGCGTGGCCGGGGTCGACTCGGAGCCGCTCATGGTGGACCACGGAATGGAGGTTGCCGCGTGGAGCTACTGTCCAGACCGGATGGAGGAACCGGTTCCTCAGAGACGGCAGCCTCCTAGACCATGCGACGCGGATGAGCCGATCGGCCGTGGAGAAAAGACGCCGTGGTGGAAAGCGAGCGGGGGAGCAGAGAGGGGGGGGGATTCGGATATGCCGCTGCTAATCTGTGCAGGCGCGCAAATTGCGGAGCTGCGAGCTTATCAAACTTTGAGGCGGCTGCCGTTGAATCTGCAAGCGGAGGGCGTCGGGCAAGAAGCGGCACAGCTTGCACTCTGGCGATCTGGTGATCAGGACCAGCGACTTGGAGTGCAGAGGACAATTGTTAGCGGGGATGATGTCGTGGCCAGCGGTGGTGTTGCTGCGGGACGCCCGACATGCGTAGGCACGTAGTTCTCCGTCTCGAAGAGTTGGCTCCCAGAGTCACGGTGGAGACCCGCCGCGACATGTGGGAATATCGAGCACAGAAGAGACGAGCAGAAGTCGACGGAAGGTGCGAGATGGCAATGGCGCTCGTCGAGGTTCACATGCCATGGAGTCAACTCACTCGTCGACAGGTTTGGTGCGCCTGGCAGGCCCTCGATGGCTGCGGGGCAGGCTGATGTGCTCGCGTGAGGGGAACAGGCGGATCCCGAGCGTAGAGCGAGGTCCGAGGGACGTTCGGCAAGACGGCTGTCGCAGTGGTTCGCGGACTAGCTAGCAGTCGTCGCAAGCTGAGCAGAGAGGCCGCCTCGCGGTGGTGGGAGTTGGAGGTGGTGAAAGTGTTGCGCCACGAAGAGGTCGGGACGAGGTGCGTCCGTACCCCGGGAGCTGGGAGCTGCAGCCACAGTTGAAGCCACCCAGAGCCCAGGCCCCGCTGGCCGCTGGCGGTGCAAAGAGTCGCACACTCCGGAGCATATGCGCCAATAACGGCAGAAAGTCGATGCGGTGATGTCAGCAGCGCGCATCGTCATCCCCGGAGACGTCCATGCGCCTGCTAGTTGCGGCCTGGACAGGGGGTAGAACAGGAACTGGAGGGACAGTCACCTGCGACGGTCCATTTATCGTCGGCCTCGTGTTGGGATCGACCGTGATGACGCTGGAGTCTCGGCCGAACATGAGCCACGTTGCAAATCGTGCAAAATGCCGATTCCGTTGTACGTAAACGCAGTCACGTAATAGCTATACGCGTAATTCATCAAGTACCTATCTAGGTAGGTAGCCAGCCTCATAGCCAGTCAATTCAGTGCCTACCTAGCCAAGTAAGGTAGCCCAGTCAGCCAGGTAGCATCCAGTAGCCAGAGCCTTGTGGGCAGCCCGCGCGAAGCCGTCGTGGACAACGGCCGGGGAAATCGCCATTCGTACTCCGTATCTGTAGGCAGTTAATGGTTAGTTGGGTAATGGAACCGCAGCCTTCAGAACAGTGGATATGCCATCCCAAACGTGGTCCGCGCGGGCCATCCCTTTACCAGGTGGGTACGATTTCGGCCCCGGATTTCGGCCCCGACTCCGTGCAAGATGCCGGAGGGCTCCGAGTCCATGTCCGTTGCAATCAGAGCCTCCATTCCGGTGACAGCGAATGGGCAATCGAGCGCCACGTACGACTCAGGGCATTACCGAACCGGGAACTGCATAACCGCGTCGAGTAGGATTAAGCCTGCTAGCAGTTCAAGACCAACTACTCAACCTCCGGGTCTCTTGAACAACGACACCTCACGCTGTTCCGCCAAGAAGAAGTTGAGTTGGAAGACTTGGATAACCATTACCATGCATTGACATCGCCATGGCGGATCCTCCCCCGTCGACCGAGAAAGCTGCAGCGGCGAGAACAAGCGACGACACGTCCGATTCCACGCAGACGACGCCGAGAGATGGTGCGCCTGTGCAACAGAAGCGCGAGGTCCTGACTCGTCTTGATTCTGGTGCCCGTCACACACTCGTCTACTTTCTTGTCATACTCGACAGCTCAATTATTGCCACGGCAGTTCCGCCCATCACGTCAGAATTCAACTCGCTGCTCGAGTCGGTTGGCATGCGAGCCCTCAAACTGCCGTTTACCGACATTGAAGCTGTAGTATGTGAGAAGTGCCCCTCTACCCCCGGGTCACATTTGAGGAGCCCAATGCCAAGGCACCATGATGCAGCTCATCGCCATTCAAGACTTGATGGCCATCGTCATCTTCACCCAGTGCCTCGGCGGCCACGCTGCTGACCACGGCCCATCTTCAGTCCTCTCGCCGCTGGCCATCGACTACTACATGTCCCTTCTGCGCCGTTATTGCCAAGGATGACTCGTCCGATCCCGACTCCCCGGCTGCAATCATGCGGCACGGGCGGAGTCCAGTTGTCTCCATAATCCCATCATCCATGGCTTGCTGCGGACTTTTTGGAGCCTGCCTGCATACCCGCGACTTTAGCCTGGAGAAAACGCAGCAGACTGTCATTGTTAATCGCTTTCTCGCTGCAAACGACGGCTCGACATGGCATCCATCATCTCCCTCTTGCAGGTACGAAGTACGAAGCACTCGTACGACTCTGAGGATCTCGGGGGTATTCAGTCTTGGCATGTGGAATGCGCCGGGGCCAGGGTTGCGCAAGGAGCTGGATTCGATACCCGTACAAGATACTATTACTGCAGCAAAACGGCACTTGCCGACACCTACTCGTACGAGGCCAACCCCGGATCTCAACGGTGAGTGTTGACCGAGACGGCAGTCGTCTCCGGCAACGGCCGAGTCAGTATGAGAATGCGGAGCACCGTAGATGGTCCTCGTCCTGAAGCTGCTCGCACGTGTGAGCATCCTGGGGCCAACCATGACGTCACCCTCCGCAGCTGCAGCAACAAGCCCCTCTCGGCGGTTTCCCTGATGGAGGCCGAGAATGCGAACCTTTGTCAGTGCCGGCTGCCTAGTAGGTACCTTGTGACGGCCGGCAGAGCTTGGCGCTGCGGCGGGCTCGCGGTGGAGTCTCGATGCTTGCAGCAGCGCAGCTGCAGCCGCAAGCTTGTCCGCTTGTGCAACCAACCCACCAGCAGCCGTGGCCGTTGCGGTACACATGGCACTGGCTGCGATCCGCGAGCTACCGACGCCAGATATCGACCAAGGCTAGGAATATTAAGCTTGTGCACGCGAATAGGGTGCGCCGGAGCTGGGTGTTGGGTGCCCCTGGCAGCAGCGCCTTATCTTGACTCAAAGCCGGGGTGCGCGCATGGGCGGACCTGGCCCTCTGGTTGGCTGGCTTCGCCTTGCTTTAGGCGGTGGGCCACCTTCGTGGCGCGATCCAGCCGCTCTGATACCACGCAGCCACACGCGGGCTGGCGTGCAACGACTTTTCGCCTCCGGACCTTGTTTCGCAACCCTGGAACTGAAAACTCTCCACCAGATGGCGCCTCTGGGCATCAACAGCGTCTCAACATGACGCCGTCACCACCAGTGCAACACCGCCTGCGTCTCCCCGCCGCAGCGGCCCAGTCCTGAGATACTCCCCCTCCTTGTGTCACCACCGACCGCGCTCGCCCGTGTCACCGCCCGCCGTTGATCAAAACCACCGTGTCTTGGCGCTGCACTGGCTGCGTCGTCTGCAACCCAACCTGCAGCTCACGACGCACCGAGCCCGCCCCTTCGCACGCAATTGCCCCCAGCCGCCGTCCTGTTGGTCGATGCCGCTCGACTTACTTTTAAGGTTATTCCAGCGATACTCCTCGTGAACCCGACTCGAGCGGCGATAAAAGGCGACTGCAGGCCGCCGACCCGTCTCATCGAAGCCTTCTCGAACCCTCCCTCCTCGACCTGTCCTCTTCATCCTCGCGAACAAGCTCCACCACCGCCTTTTGATGGCTTCTGCGGGCGCCTTCCCGGGGCCGACTTCGTTTCGCCTGGCGAAGCTAGCCCAAGATGCCTACGACTACCCCATGAGGGTCTTTCAGGCCCCTCCCGAGGCGCACCCGTCTGTCTCTCACCTGTGTCTTCTCGTCTTCGAGGCAGTGTTGGAAGTCGTGTGCGTGAGTTTGCCGGGCTACATCATTGCGCGGCTGGGCCACTTCGATGCCGACAAGCAAAAGTTCCTGGCCAACCTCAACGTGATGCTCTTCACGCCATGCCTCAGTGCGTCGCCCACCTGCCTGTCCCTTTGCTGTCGCCGGGAGTCGAGCTAACTGTCCCGCCCAACAGTCTTTACCAAGCTAGCCTCCCAACTCAACGCCGACAAGCTCTCCGATCTCGCCATCATCCCCGCCATCTTCGTCGTTCAGACCCTGGTCTCCTGGGTAGTGTCCACGTTGGTCGCCAAGGCATTCAGGTTCAACCGGCGGGCCTCCAACTTTGTCACTGCCATGGGTGTCTTTGGAAACTCCAACTCCCTGCCCATCTCCCTCGTCCTGTCGCTGTCCCAGACCATCAAGGGACTCCACTGGGACAGGATCCCTGGTGACAACGACGATGAAGTCGGCGCCAGAGGCATCCTATATCTCCTCATCTTCCAGCAACTTGGCCAGCTCGTCCGGTGGAGCTGGGGATACCACGTGCTACTGGCTCCCAAGGACAAGTACCCTGAATACGAGCAGCAGATTGCCGAAGAGGGCCGATACCGGTACGCAGAGGACCACGAGGAGGACGAAGCGCAGGGACTCATTGACGGCCTCGACGGGGACACGGAAGACGACGAGGATCGTAGTGTGGACTCGCGCACATACGTGCCCGCTGGCCGGACCCCAGTCGTGGGGACGTCGACGGCATCCATGGCCGACTCTAGCGATGACGATGAGTTCGCCCCCAAGAAGCGGCGCTCGAATGGTCAGGCTGCACTCGAGGGCGACCAGCGCGCCATCAACGCCAGTGATCCCAACAACTTTGCCTTCCCCCGAATCGGCAGCGAGAACGGCGATGTGGCCAAGGCTGACGGAGCCTGGGCCCGCGCCAAGCTGTCCGTCGCCAAAAAGGCCAGTTCGCTCAAGTTTCGAGTCGCCAGGTCCCTCTGCCGCCTCTACCAGAGCCTGCCCAGACCTCTCCAGCTGACTCTGTCATTCTTGGCCACCGTCGGCGGAAAGTTGGGCAACTTCGTTTGGGAGTTCATGAACCCTCCCCTCTGGGCGATGTTGATCGCTGTGCTGGTGGCTTCGATCCCCGCGCTGCAGACGCTGTTCTTCGAAGAGGGTTCATTCGTGAACAACAGTGTGACCAACGCCGTCAAGTCCAGCGGCGGAGTCGCGGTGCCTCTGATCTTGGTCGTTCTCGGCGCCAACCTGGCGCGGAATACGATGGCACACAACGATGGTCACGACCCCGAGGAGGACGAGATTGGCACGAGGGTTCTTGTCGCGTCGCTGCTGAGCCGCATGCTCCTGCCGACCATCATCATGGCGCCCATTCTGGCCCTGACGGCCAAGTATTTGCCCATCAGCATCCTCGACGATCCGATTTTCATTGTTGTTTGCTTCCTCCTCACTGGCGCACCCAGTGCGCTGCAACTGGCACAGATTTGCCAGATTAACAACGTGTACGAAAAGACCATGGGACGAATCCTCTTCCAGAGCTACGTGATATGGTAAGCTGCGATGCACCATCGCGGATGGGTGACAAGAGGCGCTAACGCACCTTTAGGATTCTTCCATCCACGCTCGTTCTTGTCATGATGGCCCTCGAAGTGGTCGAGTGGGCCACGTAGCGTGCTCGCAAGCCGCGGGCCCGCAAAGGCAATCGTTTGATGCAGCTAGTTGCAAGGCACCCACTCTGGTTGGTAACCTTGCAAATGCTGGGCGTTTGAATGGAAAGGGTCGGCGATTGCGGTTGGTTCTGGTTCAGGTACATCGAGCGGGCCCTTGACATTGGGCGACCGCCATTGAGCGTTGGTTTGAGATTTCATCTACGGATTCGTCGCATGACGAAAGCAGGGCGTTTTGACGGGTTTCCTTACGAACAGTGATCAGTTTGTAAGATAGGACGGTTTGCGGCCGCAGCGCCTGAAGAACACAAGTGAAATCCGATTCTATTGCTCCGCGAAAGACGCATCGAGACCTGGACCTGTGCCTTGAGCATGGCATAACTATGCGTGAAAACAAGGCTTATCTATTACCTGCGAGTTGCACCAGCCATTAATTTCCGCCGTTGACCAGGTCCGAGTCGGAAACAATGGCCCAATCCCTCACCGTCCCCTTCCAGTCGCTGATTCTCAC
Organism: Tolypocladium guangdongense; assembly: GCA_022114105.1. Classification (NCBI taxonomy): domain Eukaryota; kingdom Fungi; phylum Ascomycota; class Sordariomycetes; order Hypocreales; family Ophiocordycipitaceae; genus Tolypocladium; species Tolypocladium guangdongense. Next base: position 3,168,629 of record NRQP01000004.1, on the reverse strand, counting down.
GTCCTTGATGTCCACGATGATGACCCTCACTTCCTCCCCGGCGACGAAGTGGCTGGTGCGTCCATCCTCGCCAGTGTTGCTCTGCTGGCGGAAGAGCGGCTCGCCCTCCTCGAACGTGTTGTTCTCGAGGTGCTTCTCGGTGAAGTACTTTTCCTGCTCCGAGCCGGTAGGCGCCAGCCTCGCGGCACCCCCTATGGTAGCGCTGATGCTGGACACGGCGGTCGAGTTGAGGTTGAGGAGGAAGGAGGCGAGGCTGGAGCGGTGCTCGGGGCTGGGGGAGCCGCCGGAGGGGCGGCGGCCGTGGGTGGGTGGCCGGTGGGAGACCCCTGCAGATATTAGCAAGCTTGCATCTGGCTGGGCGAATACGGCTGGCACGGCCGGGGCCTCAGAGCTCACAATCGTGGACCAGGATGGAGACATTGGGGTTGGCGACGATGTTGGTCGTCTTGCGCGAGGCGGGGTTCGTGGTCATGACGATGACGGGGCGGGACGAGTACGGCGAGGAGGGGAGGTAGGTGTAGTTCATGAGGGAGACGTGGGGCACGTTGTCAATGCACGTCGCCAGGTGAAGCTATCACGGCCGTCATGTTGGTCCTGACCGGCACGACGCGAGGCAGGGGTGGAAACGTACGAATCGCGCATTCTCGAGGCATTGGAGCACCTCGGACGGCATCGTTCTGGTCACCTGCTTGTTCGTGTCGCCCTCGGAGGCCTCGTAGTTGAGCGGTATCTTGTCCATGGCGACGGTCGTGCTGTTGGATGCATGGAGCTCTCGCCTTGAGCTGTCGTCGGATGTCATGCCATGCCAGCCCCGAGGTGGGGCTCTGCTTAGTCACCCGCGAACCCCAGACTTCTGACGTCGACTTGCCGGCTACATTCGGCTCCCCACGGCGGCATTGGCGTGTCGCTTGAACCGAACAACGTCGGGGGGCTCCTCCGTCCCTCTCGAGGAAGTAGAACTCATACTCATGGGCACCTTGGACTGAGAGGACTCGTACCCTTGCGAACCAGCCTCATCGGACAGCCAGCCATGCGTTCTCTCAGGGTCAGCCGCCTCCCCTTGAGGCCGCTGCCTCGCTACGTCTCGACCTCGTCCAAGACGACGGCGCCGGCCCTCAGCTCGGTCCTCATCGCCAACCGCGGCGAGATCGCCATCCGGATCAACCGCACGGCGGAGCGCATGGGCATCCGCGCGACGACCGTGTACACCGACGTCGACGCCGGCTCGTGGCACGCCTCGTCGGGCTACCAGTCGCTGGGCCTCGGGCCGGCCAACGGGTACCTCGACGGCGACAAGATCATCGCGCTGGCCAAGAAGCACAACATCCAGGCGCTGCACCCGGGGTACGGCTTCCTGTCCGAGAACGCGCAGTTCGCGGAGCGCTGCGAGCGCGAGGGCATCGTCTTCGTGGGGCCCCCCGCGACGGCCATGGCGGACATGGGCAACAAGGCGCGCAGCAAGGAGATCATGACGGCGGCCAACGTGCCCTGCGTGCCGGGGTACCACGGGCCGGAGCAGGGCGAACAGGAGCTGCTGCGGCACGCCAAGGACGTGACCTTCCCCGTGCTGCTCAAGAGCGTGCGCGGCGGCGGCGGCAAGGGCATGAGGATCGTGCTGACCGAGGACGAGTTCACGGCACAGCTCCGGAGCGCCAGGGCCGAGGCCAGGGCGTCGTTTGGCGAGGGCGGCGAGGTGATGCTCGTGGAAAAGTACATTGTGCGGCCGCGGCACGTCGAGGTCCAGGTCTTCGCCGACAAGCACGGCAACACGGTGGCCCTGGGCGAGCGGGACTGCAGCGTCCAGCGGAGGCACCAGAAGATCCTCGAGGAGTCGCCCGCGCCGGACCTCGACGAGGCGACGCGGCAGGATCTCTGGGACAAGGCGCGCAAGGCGGCGTCGGCCGTGGGCTACGTCGGCGCCGGCACCGTCGAGTTCATCCTCGACAAGGACAGCGGCCGCTTCTACTTTATGGAGATGAACACGCGGCTGCAGGTCGAGCACCCCGTGACGGAGATGGTGACGGGCCTGGACCTCGTCGAGTGGCAGTTCCGCGTGGCGGCGGGCGAGGAGCTGCCCCTGGACCAGGCGGCCGTCGAGGAGCAGATGAGCCGGCGCGGCGCGGCCATCGAGGCGCGCATCTACGCCGAGAGCCCGGAGAAGGGCTTCATGCCCGACTCGGGCCGGCTGGTGCACGCCGTGCTGCCCGAGGCGGTGCAGGCCGACGAGGACGTGCGGCTGGACTGGGGCTTCGGCTCGGGCAGCACCGTCTCGGAGGCGTACGACGGCATGATCGCCAAGCTCATCGTCCGCGGCGACACGCGCGAGCGCGCCATTGCCAAGCTGGAGGCGGCGCTGCGGGCGTTCGAGATTGTCGGCGTCAGCACCAACGTCGAGTTCCTGAAGCGGCTGTGCCAGACGGCGGCCTTTGTCGCGGGCGACGTGGAGACGGGCTTCATCGACAAGTGGCGCGACGCGCTGTTCAGGCCGCGGCGCATCCGCGACGAGGTCTTTGCGCAGGCGGCGCTGGGCGTGCTGAGCCTGCAGCTCAAGGACGGGGAGCCGCACGGGCAGCCGCTCGGCTTCGGCGACGCCGGCGCGGGCAGCGAGCGCAGCATGGCGTTCAGGGTGCTCGACGGGTACAGCGAGCAGGAGGGCGAGGTCGTCGAGGCGCGCGTCACGCAGACGGGGCGCGGCCGCTACAGCGTGGCCGTCGCGCGCAGGGACGAGCCGGCGCAGGTGTTCGCCGACGTCGTCAGCGAGCCGCGGGCCGAGGGCGCGGTGGTGAAGCTGCAGACGTACTTCCCCGCGGAGCGCATCCTCTCGTCGGTGGTGCCGCAGCCGAGCGGCGACGACACCAGGATGGCGATATTCCAGCACGGCGTCAAGACGGAGCTGGCGCTGCTGCCGCCGTCGTGGCACGAGAAGGCGCTGGGGCTCAAGGAGGCGGCGGCGTCGGTGGTGGCGCCGATGCCGTGCAAGGTGCTGAAGAACGAGGTCGTCGAGGGGCAGGAGGTGAAGAAGGGCGCTCCCCTGGTCGTGTAGGTGCTCGCGTGCTGCGGATCGCCATTGCGAGGTTGCTGACGGTGGTGCAGCATCGAGTCGATGAAGATGGAGACGGTCATCCGCTCGCCGCAGGACGGCGTGGTCAAGAAGCTGGCCCACAGGGAGGGAGTACGTTGCCTCGACCGATCCCTCCACGTCTACTGTATTGCATGCTGACAATCGTAGGACATCTGCAAGGCCGGGACGGCGCTTGTTCTGTTCGAGGAGCCGGGCAAGGGGGAAGCATAGCGGACTGGAGCCGGCGTTCAGGGCACGGCCATGGCTGTTTAGATGTGAAGACAGTAAGAGACGGCAATATATTGAGACGAATCTGTTCTTCTGCTGCCCGGCCGTGATGTTGTCCAGCAACTGTCCCAACATTCAACTCCGAAAGCAGTTCCAACGCCGTGCATGCAGCCGCCCGTCCAGTCTACCCGCCCGGTTCCCTGTTTCCGCCTCTATATGGGACTCGCGGGACCGCGTTCCAGCGATGTCCCTATCGCGACTTCATCTTGGCGTAGTCCTCGGGCAGGTGGCGGCCCATCTTGGACTTCTTGGCCGCGCGCCGGATGCGCGTCCACCACTCGGCCATGCGGTGCGGGAAGTTGGGCTCCGCCGGGGACACGTACGCGGCGGGCTTGGCGAGCAGGTCCTGGGCGCGGGCGTCAGCGCGAGTCACACACGGGGGGGGCCCGTCGACCTACCTCCTTGAGCGCCAGCGTGATGAAGCCCAGGACAAAGGCGACCCAGGCCAGGGTGCCGCGCGTGTTGAGGAACTGGTTCCCGCCGCGGAACTCGATGGTGCCGGTGCAGCGGCCCGTCTTGGGGTTCGGGAAGATGTTCTGGAAGTTCCACAGCACGTAGCGGTTGCCCTGCATGTAGAAGTACAGCTCCGTCTCGCTGGGCACGGCGCGGATGTCGGCGGCGACGTGCTGCAGCGCGGCGGAGCTGCGCGCGCCCCAGCGCTGCAGCGCGGCGCGCAGGCCGGCGTCGGGGCTCTGGCTGTTGGGGCGGCAGTACTGGTTCTCGCGGCGCGGCGGCGGCAGCACGGCGCTGACGAAGTCCTCGTAGGCGACGGTCGCAAAGGCCACCTTCTTCAGCGACTTGAGGCTGAACTTGTTGCGCAGGCTGACGGGCGTGACGTGCACGTGGCCGCCGCACGAGAGGTCGCGCTGCGGGCTGAAGTGCACGCGCATGGCCTCCCAGAAGTCGGAGATGGTGCGGCTCACGGGCTGCGTGGTGTCGAGGCGCGGCGACACCACCTCCATGCAGACAAAGGGCCGCGGGCGCTTGAGCGAGCCGTCGCGCGTGACGAACCACTTGCCGCCGTAGTACTCGGGGTGCTTGCTGTAGCGCGAGCAGTCGTCGTAGGCGGCGGGGATGCCGCGGTTCTGCAGCTTCTGCGCGAGCTGGCGGTACCAGTCGACGTTGGAGAAGCTGTCGCCGCCGCCGTAGGGCTTGGCGATGGCCTCGATCTCGACGCCGAAGTTGTAGTGGCGGACCATGGCGCGCCGCGGGTGCAGAGCGGAGGGCGGCGGCCGCAGACGGCGGTGGTGCGGCGCGACTTATCCTTGCGCTGGAGGAGGCCGCGGCGGCCCATCGCCAACGGCTGCCAGCCTCGATCGCGACCCGAGGCGAGGCCTGCCGCTGCGCTGGCTGCGTCGCCGCCTGTGAGGTGGTGACACGGAGGCCGCGGCTTGGGCCGCCACGGCCAGGCCAGCTGCTCGCCAGCTTCGCCGTCAGCGTCGCGCGATGCGGACGTGGTGGCGCGCAATTGGCCGTGACGCATCGTCGACGCGCCGCCCTGCTGCCCAATATATGCAGCCGCGATCGATCCACCGACACAGCTCGCCGCCCTCGTCCTCTTCCCACCAGCACACGGCTCTCCTCTCCCCACCAGCACACGACTCTCCTCTCCCGTCCGCAAATCACCCAGCCCCTTCTCGGCGCATGTGCGGCGCCGCCTGCCTCCGCCTGCTACTGCTCGTCGCGCTCCCCATGGCCACCACCGCCAGGAAGCCGGCCGCCGACCCCCGGCCAACCAAGTACTACTTCGCCTACGGCAGCAATCTCCACATCAAGCAGATGAAGCGGCGCTGCCCCGGCAGCCGCTACATCGGCCGCGCGCGCCTGGCCGACCACCGCTGGCAGATCAACGAGCGCGGCTACGCCAACGTCGTGGCCGCCGCCGGCCACTGGGTCGACGGGCTCGTCTACGAGATCGACGAGCGGGACGAGGCCAAGCTCGACGTCAACGAGGGCGTGTCCAAGAACGCCTACGAGAAGCGCTACATGGCCGTCCTCCTGCACCGCGCCCACGGCGCCCTGTACCGCCGGCCCGTGTCGTGGATCGTCGACAAGGGCGGGCCCGCCGCCGTCTGTCGCCACCTCAAGGCCTCGGAGCGCAGCGCCGCCGAGCCCAGCCCGCACTGGGAGGCCAACGTGCTGGTCTACATCAGCTTCAGCCACGTCCGCGACAGCGCCCCCCGGGACGAGTACGTCAACCGCCTCAACCTCGGCATCGCCGACGCCCGGGCCCTGGGCATCGAGGAAAACTACATTCGCAACTGCATCCGCCCCCTGATCCCCGAGCCGCCGGACGGGCCCCCGCGGGACTCGTCCGGCGACGCCAGGGCGAAAGCAGCAGCGCGTGGCCTCAAGCGGACCTCTCCTCCCACGACCGGTGAGCGCTCTCCAGCCCGGAAAGGCCAAGTCCCGAGCCGTCCTGACCAACAGACTCCCCATCGAGCGCTGGTACGCACGATGCGTAGTGCCAGCAGCGGGGATATCCGGGCGAGAGGCCGGGCTTCTGGAATGCGACCGCCGCCCGCCGCCCCGAGGCCGGTCCGGAGGTTCCGTGACGTCCCCATCATCACAGTCGAGGAGCACGTATCCATCAGCGGATGGGGGTGGAGATCGGCAGCATGAGCGCAACATTGGGATCGGACACCACATGACGGCCGTGTGTCGGATGCACGCATGGTATAGCAATCATTCTGTAAGTGCTCAGCCGGCGCGCGCCGGGCGAACCTGTTCCTCCCCTCTGAGCTTCCTCACTAACGTCACCAGCCGCTCCAATACCGCCGACGCGAGACACCCGCATTGTCACCTCCTCCGCCCCAGCGGCGGCTGTCCAAAGGACCCTAGGCAACGGCATCAGAGCTTGGAGAGAGGCGGAAAGGGAAGGGTCTTACTCCTTGGTGTTGCGGTCCGCGGGAACGGGTCGCGAGCGGAGCCATTTGGACTGCTCGAGTGTTCGCACAGCCACTTCATCAGCGTCGGCTTCTGGGGAACATCTCCGTCGCCAGAATAGACCAAGACATTAGGCCTGTAGATAGCCTTCAACGGCGCCTTCTTGCCCACCTCGACCCTCTCGACGAAGAGCCCCGGCGCCACGTCGAACAGATACGTGACTTTGCGCCGCGCCGGTGAAGTTGGACCGGTTCCGCTGAGGTCTAGGACCAGGCCGCCGCTTGCGAGGTTGATGCACTCGTACACTTCGAGCCTTGCACCGGCGTTTCGAGCCGGCCACTTCAGGGAAAAGATGTTGGACGCGAGATGGAGCCTGTGGGCAAAGTCCGCCGCCGGTTCGACAATGGTTCTGCGGAGCGAGCCCTGGAGCTCGGCAACCGGTGCTCTGGGGACCACAATGGAGAGGAGAGAGGCGAGGTCGTCAGAGATCATGTTGATGTACACCGTCCTTCGCGATTTGAACAAGGGTTGGTTCGTCAGGGCGGTGAGCGTTTCGCTCCTCCATTCGCGGCAATGGGCGGCGTCTTTGTAGCTGAATTAGCCTCGTTTGACCCAACAGCATGTTCCGTTTCTTACCTCTTGGCAGCTTGGACATTGTATTCTCGAGCTCGTCGATCCACATGAGCGTGGCGTCGTCGTCGGAGCCGTCGAGCGGGCAGTAGAAGGACTTGGCAAAGAAGGCGAGCCACAGATAGTACATGACGACGGCGATAACGTGGTGCTCGTCAGACTGATGTGCGCTCAAGCAGCGTTTCGCCGGCTCCCGTATGAGCGCGGCGAACCTCGCCGCCTGTGCTCCGGCCGGCCGGCTGCGCAAGCGACCAGACTCCATGTCGTCCAAGACCGGGGGCAGGCGGTTCTCGACCCATCGCTGCACATTCCCACACAGCTTTTTGTACGCCTCCTGGGCCTCCGACTCGGTGATGTCTTTGCGTCGCGGCTGCAGGCGAAATATCTGGTCTTTGGCCTCCTGCAGCTGCTTCGTCTTCGCCTTGGATTGATTGCGAGCCTCGATGAGCTGGCTCTGCGTGTCCGACAGCTCCTTCTTGAGCGACTCCAGCTTCTTCAGCAGGTTCTTGTTCTCCATTTCTTGAGACTCGAGTTCTTCCTGTCGGGAGTCGAGCACATGCTCCGTGAACCGTCGCAGTCGCACTTCGTCGGCCAATTCCGCTTCGAGCGCCGGCTGCGGTGATGCTGTCTTGTCGATCTTTGATTCGTTCTGTGCCATCGATTCCTTTTCGACGTACTCTTCTTTATTTGGCTGGCCGTTACCAGTCTCGGGCTCCATGGCGGGCAAGAGAGTCTGTTACCCTTGAGTGGGTATGGATCACGCTGCCACAACCTCCCTGGCTTTCAACGACCACCACACAAAAGTAATAAGCGGGCGCATGGACAATAGTCAAATGATCATGCTTGCCAAGAAACTGTACCACCGCTCGCCGTCTTTGTTGGCAGTGAGACGTGCGTCCAGGTTTCGCTTGGGCTTCACAAGCATCGTCGCATGCCCGCCTGATGTCCGTCAGCCGAGCCGTGGTTGCAGCCCCATTCGGGCAGCCATGTTTCGAGGTGTGCATTCGTTGCGGTTTGATGAACCCCGTACGGCCAGTCCAGGATTGTTGCAGCTGAGCGTTGCCACTGCGATAGGTTGGGCTCTGACCACATGGATGCCACTGGGTTGCAACATGCATGCAGGCTGTTCGCTGCCAGGGGTCGTGATACGACGACAACCCTTGTCGCGTTCCACAACGTCGAGAGGCAGCCAACAAACGTACGCCATTTGACGGAAGGATGGGCCAACAACAAAGCCAAATGCATGTCCTGCAGCGGTCCTGGTGCGCTGGCTGGCGGGGCTGGACATCGAAATATGAGCCATCATGCTTATGCCGCCATTAGGTACCAAAGACGCTGCGTGTATCCACAGTGCACGTAGGCCCGCTGGCATAGACCCGGTTTCGCCGTTTGGTGATTGACGTTCGACCGAGTAGCGGGCACGTCTTCTTGCGAATATTCTCATGCCTGGTCCGGTGCCGTGACGGGACAACTGCGGCCTCTGTCACTCAGCCGCGAGGATGGACGACAGGAGAATCATCGTCTCCATAGACTTTGGGACGACCTACTCCGGCGTCGCGTGGGCAGAGACGACTCGGGTAAGCCAATATCCGTGCCATCCACGCCTGGGACACCCAGCTAAGCGCCGTAGCCCGATGTCCAGCATGTGATATCGAACTGGCCGTCGGTGAACTCGTTCACGAGCAGCCCCAAGGTCCCAACCGAGCTACGCAAGGTGGCTTCGGGTTGGCAGTGGGGCTTTCAGATTCCCGAGTCTGCTAAGCGATACCGATTCTTTAAACTGTTAGCCCATGGAACCGCCCGTTGGAACTGGAAATAACTCACTGAACGCCACAGAAAGCTGGACGAGCCCGAGAAGCCAAACAGAGACCGCGAGTCGCCGCAAGAGCTCACCAAGATATACCTATCATGCCTCCATACGCACTTCATCAGCGTGCTGGAGAAGCGACTCTCGCCAAGCGTGGTACACTCGACGCCAATGGACTTTGTCGTTACGGTTCCGGCAATCTGGTCCAATGCGGCGAAACAAGCTACTGAGCGAGCCGCTGCCATGGCGGGCTTTTGCGGAAGCCAGAGGATTCAGCTGATATCGGAACCAGTGCGTGCTCTCCTTCTTGATGGAACGAGCAGCATCGCTAACACGGCCCAGGAAGCTGCCGCATTGTACACCCTGAAGCATCTCAGTCCGTCGGTTCTGCAGCTTGGTCGAAAGTTTGTGGTGTGCGATGCTGGTGGCGGAACCGTGGACCTCATCTCCTATGAGGTTACTCGAGTGGACAAGCTTGAGGTCAAGGAGGTGACCGAGGGCACGGGGGGCAAGTGCGGGTCGTCGATGCTCAACAAGAGATTCCGGCGGTTCCTGAAGCAGACGCACGGCGACAAACATTGGACGGACGAGCGGTTAGTCCTCGCGCTGAACGAGTTTGAGTCGGTACGTGACGGTTATCTTTCCATGATGCGTCTCCCGCGCGGTCCTGACGTGATGTAGTTCAAGAAAGACTTCTCGCCAAAGGGCGAGCCACTGACGGTAAGGGTTGATGAAAGCCTCGGTCTAAGGCGCAACCGCTTTACAATCTCCCAAGAAGACATGACGGCACGAATCTTCGACCCCATTATGAAAGATGTCGTTTGTCTCGTGCGCGAGCAAATAACCATGGCGGGTGATAACGTCGCGGCAGTCGTACTCGTGGGCGGCTTCGGGCAGAGTCGACATCTCAAGTCCCAGGTCCGAGACGCCGTGCCTGCTGGCATCAAAGTGCTGCAGCCCGAAAATGGTTGGATTGCTGTTGTCAAAGGCGCCGCTATCCACGGACTCGGCCAGCATCAACCGAACTTGGCGGAGGTGGAGGTTGCATCCCGAGTTGCGAGGCGATCCTTTGGCACCTGCCTCCTCGCAAAGTACGACATGATGAGGCATGATCCGCGAGAGGCGTGAGTGGCGGCCGTTTGGACGTCTCAATCGACCCGCTGACGCTCGTCTACAGGTTCTGGTCCGAGAAAGAAGAAGAGATGGTGGTTGCGGAAATGTGTTGGTTCATCCAAAAGGTACGGCCGCATCGATGATGTCCAGCATGGCAAATAGTTGACACAAGCAACTTGCAAGGGCCAATCCTATCCAGAGGACAAGCCGTCCACCATCGAGTACCAGTGCGATATTCCCGTTGGCACGGGCCATGTGCCGCAAACAGAGATTGAGATATTCAGCAACAACGATGAAGGCACGGCTCCTGTCCATGTCAATACCAGGACCCGATGCGTGGCGACCTTGTCGCTTGACTTGGACAAGATCCCACAGTCCGCAAAACTGGCCGCTGGAAAGACGAGGATGGGCTGGCACCGGTACTACTGCCTGAGCGGTGTCATCGAGGCTAGTTATGGATCAGCCATGATAACATACACCGTCAAACTCGGAGGTGAGCCTAGCCAGGAAAAGACGTCCATCTTCGAACCTGCCGTCTAACTCGGGACAGGTGTAACGCACGATGCCATTACGGTGCGATATGAAGATTAGGGGGCGGAGGCCGGCAGAGAGCACACAGGCGACAACCGCTCAGCGGCGCCGGAAATGATGCAGTGGCAGCTTTGGGATTTCTGAATTTAACGACAGAAATAAATATCGCATGCCTGAAGCGGGTCGTATGGTCATATGTAGCGTCGAGAGGCCATCGTATCTTGCCTCGGATCCTGCCATGTTGATCACGTGATGTCGCGTTGCCCCTCCATCGTGGGGTCTGTGACATCGCCCGTCGCCGTCGCGTTACCTCTGCAGCCGCTAACTTTCCAGCGCCGTCGAATTTCGTCCGAGGCAGCCGACGATGCCAGGCGAACCATGGCCGAGGGCTCCCGTGGCAAAACAGCTCCGCCAGGCCTCACTGGCGCCGCGGCTCGCTCAGCCAACGGCCCGCCGCCGTCTACCTTGGCCGCCCAGCTCGTCGAGAACATTTCGACGTCGACAAAATCCTCCCGATCGGACGAAAACAGCGAGCTCAAGGGGCTGTTGGCAGTCATCCAGCGCGTAAAGGACGATCCCGAGCTCCTCAAATCACACAGCGATCGGATCGAACACAACCACATGCTCGTCTACGTATGTTGCCGCGTCATTCTAGAAGGCATCAAGTTGGATAATCCATTCGTCGACCGGGCGCATATCCGCGCAGAGCTGCTCAAGGCCATCAACTTTTTGACATTCACAGTCAAAGAAACGCCGACTGTGCTCATATTTGTCAACGAGGGCCAGGGCCTCCTCTACCGGGGACAAGAGCCACTGTGGATCTGGTTGCTTCCGCAGCTCCTCCGCATACTTGGTCATGCCGAATGTGTCGAGGTGGAGGGGTCAATTGAAGGATTCCTGCAACATATCTTGCTTGTTGTCTCTCGAACGGGTGCGTTGTGGAGCCTGACGTCTTCGTTGAGCGTCTACTTGCGAGCATGTTTAACAGGTACGGCCTCCAACTTCCATCTAGGTCATCGCTAATGTTCCCTAGGTATCCTGGACCACCTCCAAGATCCATCGTTGACACCCTCAAACGCAAGGGCTCCCACTTCGCTTCAGCTTCCACCGTTACTTGCACTGGATCAGATCCTGGGAAGGACTCGACGACTCAGCAGCCAACGAACCTCTTATCCCATCGGCTCCGTGCCTCAGGCCCTCCGCCAGGCCTCTAGTTTGGCAAAAGTCCTTTCATATCCACTGGTGACTCAAAACTCCTCCTTTTCCTGCATCGCGGCGCTATCGCAGAATGGACCCTGGCTCATGGATACGTGGCTCGATCTCAGAAACGCACAAAAGAGATGGGACGCCAGCATTCAGAGCTCGCCAATACCACTGATCGAGACGGCGCTGGGCGTTGCGAAATGCCCCTTTGTCGATGCCGACTTGGCCTCATCGCTCAAGAGCAAGGCAAATGCCCTTCTTGTTCTTCTGTGCAGCGAGATGATCTCATTCCCCAACGAGCTGGTGCGGCCGGACGCGGAAAGCCAACAATCTAGGTTGACCTACTGCAAAGCCCTCGTCGCGATATCGGAGGCCTCAATCCAGTCCTATACGATTGGCAGGCTAGCCGCAACAAGGCTCGTCCAAGAGCTGGCATTGCTGTCTTCTCAGCACACGGCAATCGGGGAAGACACTGACATTTGGGTAAGATGGCTTTCTTGTCCCCAAGCGTGTGCACCAAGATACTGATGGATATTAGAGGTGTACTAGATTGCTTCAACGGGCCATATTTTTGCCTTCTCAAAAAGTGCTGGACGAATGCACACATCCTTCCAAATATCAGCACAAGGAGATCCGCGAATGCGTGCAAGGGCTGCACCTCGCCTATGAACAACCGGCCCAGACCACAGATGGCGCCAAAAGGAGGAAGCTGTCAGCTCAAGAAACGGAGTTGCTTCCTCTATTGACACAAGCTCTATACGAAACTCTGCAGATTGAACCGTCCTGCGACAACGACGTGTTATTGGAGCAACCGTTCCTGTAAGTCTTCAGCATGCCATAATCCGTTGGCTGGCCCTTGACAATGTAGCAGCGCAGGCTTCGAAAAGAGTTCAGAGGAAAATCAATGCTTTGCCGTGGACTTGCTCGCAAGGATTTCCTGTGTGGCGGACGGCTCCACTCAGCCGACGGGGTTGCCCGACTCGCCAGTCGGCATTCGAAGCTTTCGATGTTCAATTTGCGACGGAAGCGGCAGACTTGGTCATTCGGTGCCGTCACATACAGCGAAAAGCGAAGCACAATCGATTTTCACCAAGTTGCTGCAATCGCCCACATTCCTCGAGTCCAGACGTCCCAGAATTGTTGCTATGGTCGCGCTGAGGAGGGTGTTGCAGCATTGCGACGACTCTAGCTTCCTAAATCTCAAGGACTCGGGCTTTGGGAAATGGTGCCTCCAGTCGCTCAACAGTTCCGTGCGAGAGCTTCGAGTCGCGGCCGGGAGGACTTTGGCCACGTTCATGCCGAGAATGCCGACGCCCGCATTTGACGAGGACTTGATTCGCCGCAATCGCATATACTCCATCACTGTGCTCAAGGAGACGTCGGAGAATGATGAGCCCCATCTGGTAGAAACCCGCATAATGGCCTGGGGACAGCTAGGCAGGGTCGTAACCGAAGACGAGCTCAACATGGTCCTGATTAAGCTTCTCGAGTACTTGGGAAGCAAAAATGCCATCCTGTCGGCTTTTGCGTTCAACGAACTCCTAAGTCTCGCGGAATCCCGCTCCACCACCCCCCGGCGTCTTTTTGAACCTTTTTGGAAGAGCTTGGCGTACATGACAATCAAAGATATGGTCCATCGTCCTCAGCAAAGCCGGGCGACTGCAGAATTGCTTCAAATCCGCGTCGATGACCTCCTTTTGCTCATACAAACGCACGCACTTCCATGGCTGGTACTGGATAAACGACGAAATGTCATCCAGAAGATTGCGGAAGCGCGCCAGGAAAAGGAGCTCTGGAAACCTCTGATGGACGGGACAAATCTTGGTGCCACTCTGGCGCTTCTGTTGGTGCAAGATCCAGAAAACATCGAGGGCTTTGCAAAGTCTCGTCTGAACGAAATATCGCCGCACTTTCACTGTCTCACACTACTAGACCTCTTTAACTCGGAACCATCATTCATTGCCATGGAGCTTTTGAAGTCAGCGGCGTGTGCTGATTCGGCCCGACGGAAAGTGGTAAGTGAAAACCGCCAGGTGATGTCTCTGCCAGTGTGCTCTAACAAGAAACAGGTCCACAAAGCCTTGCATCTGATGGCAACCACTATCCTCAGTGCCAACAACGACACAAAGCAAAAGAAGAGCAACGTCATCGGTCGCTTCCTTCAGCCTCATGTCCTCGGCATCGTAGCGCAATTGGTTGATGTTGTCAACGACTCTGTGTCAACTCATCCAATATTGGAACAACGAAACCGCATCCGAACACTCGAAGAAATGATCAAAGTTTGCAAGACGTACGCGACAATTGCGAGGCCACACGTATGTCTACTGGCGATATTCATCCTTGATCCATCTTCCCAGCTCCCGTCGTGTTTCCAAGTTTCGCTGGCGCTGTGGTTAACTGTTTCGTAGATATCAGCGTGCTTGGTATCAGCCATTTCCCGGGAAGCTCTGCGTGAAACAAGCTTCTCATGCTGGGTGGCTATGCTCACTCATTTCGATGAAGAAGACGTCGGGGCGCTCATCGAAACAACCTTCTTCATCGTCAGCCGTTACTGGTCGACATTCAACAAAACCACAGCCACAGCTGCAAAGGAGATGCTGAGCTTTCTGGTTGAGCAGCACTGGGACATTGTCATGGCGTACATCAGCAAACTTCCTTCCTTGTCGCACATCGCTGACTTGAGCGATGTCGCTTCAAGGTTATCGAAAAAGCGTCCCGTGCTAGCGACGGACAAGGCATTGGATGTTTTTGTGGAGAGAGTAGGTCACGACAACTCTGGCGTCGTCCACCAAGCATTGACCGAGCTGGTGCCATATCTGCGAGACAACCAGAGCGCCCTCTATACATCTGCTGTGAGCCAGCGACCGGACAGTGCAATCACCAACATTCTCAGGGCACTCCTTGATTGTGCCTGCAAGTACAACGGTGTTCAGATGGATATTGCCCGGCTCTGTGTCGAATGCCTGGGGCTCATCGGCTGCTTGGACTCCAACCAGATCGAAACTGTCCGAGCGCAACGTTCAATCATCGTCCTAGACAACTTTGCGGCACCCGAGGAAACGACTGACTTTGGGCTGTTCCTCCTGCAAGAGGTACTAGTTCCATCATTTCTGTCTGCAACCGATACCAAACTTCAAGGATTTCTCTCATTTGCCATGCAAGAGCTGCTCCATCGATGTGGCATCACGAGTGCGTGCGCCATGGAAAACAGTGGAATAGTTGATGGCAGGCACGTCTACAGAAAGTGGCTTACGCTGCCAGAGAGTACTCGGGAAGTTGTCACGCCGTTTCTAACTTCGCGGTATATGGTGGTACCTATGCCACCGAAGCCTGTGGAGTATCCCATCTTCCATCCAGGAAAGCCCTATGGCAACTGGCTCAGATCTTTCGTTATTGATCTGCTTCGGAAGGGACAACATGACCACGCCAGCAAGATATTCGAGCCGCTCACTCGAGTCATTTGGGTCAAGGATTTGTCCACCGCAGAGTTTCTGCTACCGTATGTGGCGCTGCACGTTCTGCTAGGGCCGCGGAGTACTGAAGTGGAGAGGAACCGAGTGGTGGGCGAATTGATGAACGTCCTGGAGCATCGCCCAGCGGAGGACGCCTCCTACAAGGAGAAGGAGGAAATGAAGCGATTCTGTCAGGCAAGTATAAGTGGCTCTTGAGAGGTGGTTACGCTGACCGATTTTAGGCCGTCTTCTGGATCCTCGACTACGCAATGAGATGGATCCAGGCAAAGCGATCGGCCGGTCAGCTGTCCGCGAATGACAAAGAGGGCATCTCGCGAATCCAGAGCATTCTGGATGGAATTCCTACCGAGTTGATTTCTCAGAGGGCTACTGACTGCAATGAATATTCACGAGCGCTCTTTCATTTGGAACAGCAAGCACAAAAGATGGAACAGAAAGAGAGAGAGCCGGGTGAGTGGAATCGTTTACTTGAGCAGCTGCAGGACATTTATGCAAATATCGACGAACCGGACGGCCTAGATGGCATTTCAGCACATTTGCACGCCCTTGACATCAACCAGCAAATCCTGAGTCACAAGAAGGCTGGGCGGTGGACAGCGGCACAGACTTGGTACGAGATGCAGCTGGCTGAGAAGCCAGACAATGTGAACATCCAGCTAGACCTTCTTCATTGTCTCAGACAGGCTGGTCAACATGGTTTGTCGCTCCTTCGCCCAAGACGTTTTCTTGCTGACCACGAACAGATGTGCTGCTGAATCATATCGAAGGCATAGAGACGGACCCCTCCAGCGACAATAAGATCATGCCGTTTGCTGTTGAGGCCGCCTGGGTGACTGGCCGATGGGAAAGCCTTGCCAAGTTCAAGGGTCGGTTTCACGGAAGCATTGTGCAGGATTTCAACATCTCCGTGGCTGCATTGTTTGAGTCGCTGCACGAGGATTGGCACCCCGAGTGCTTCACTGGGACGGTGCAAAGCATGAGAGAGAAGATCGCATCAGAGATGACCACCTCGGCAACTAGTTCATTGCAGGCCGCACATGAGGTTCTTCTCAAGTGCCATGTTCTGACAGACCTGGAGATTATTGTTGGCTCCAAGTCTTGCGAAGAGGATGAGCGCAGGTCGGTTATGACGCTGCTAGATGGCCGCCTTGAAGTCATCGGAGCCTACTTCAGCGACAAGCAATACCTCCTAGGCATTAGGAGGGCAGCAATGGAGTTGACAAGGCATGTTCCATCGGTCAGGTCTGTCACGAAATCCGCGCTGACGAAGCTAGGCCAAACTTTGGTGATCTCGACATTTCATCCCTGTGGCTCGCCGGTGCTCGGCTGGCCCGAAAGACAAACTCTCCCCACCAGTCATTCAACGCAGTCCTCCATGCCTCTCGGCTCGGCGACGACGCGGCGACAATCGAAAATGCCAAACTCTTATGGAGGGACAACCATCACAGGAAAGCCATTCAGATGCTTCAAGGCGCAATAGAACGGAACAAGTTCATGACGCAGAGCGGGCCCTCGGTGGGCACCGGGTCAACAAAACTAAACCCGCAGCAGAAGCTTGTTACGGCCAGAGCCCAGCTTCTTCTCGCCAAGTGGCTCGACGCTGCGGGACAGTCGCACGCCGGTGCTCTGAGAGAGAGGTATCAGCAGCCGCCCAAGACGTATTCGACTTGGGAGAGGGGCCATTATTACCTTGGCCGACACTACAAGAAGATTCTGGAGTCGGAGCAGCCACTTAAAGCTGACGATCAGAGCGACAACTACGTCACGGGCGAGATTGCAAGGCTGGTCATTGAGAACTACCTCAGGTCGCTGAACTCCGGGACCAAATACCTGTACCAAACTCTGCCGAGGATCTTGACTCTGTGGTTGGATGTCGGCGCGCAGGTCGACAAGCCGCCAGAGGGCAAGGCATCGCTGTCTCGCGAGCTGCACAGGAGGCGAGTTGAGCAACTGAATCTCCTCCACTCCTTTTTGGACAAGTACATCCATCGCCTCCCTGCGTACATCTTCTACACCGCCTTGCCACAAATCGTGGCCCGCATCGCCCATCCCAACCCACAGGTCTTTGAGCGACTGACACACGTCGTTGTCAAGGTGGTGGAAGCACATCCGCGACAAGCCTTGTGGAGTCTGATTGGGGTCATGACCACGAGGCAGGTGTCTGAACGGAAAGCACGAGGCACCCAAGTTCTGCAGGCCCTGAGGAGCGTTTCCAGAAAGGTGGTCGATGGCACCTACGATCTGAAGCAGCTACTCAGGGCCGGAGAAAAGCTGGCTGAACAGCTTCTGCTCGCCTGCCACAACGGCGAGTTCCACGGCAACAAGGCGGTACATGCCAGCCTCACACGAGATCTGCGCTTTCAACACAAGTGCACGCCCTGCCCGCTGGTCGTGCCAGTCGAGAGCTCTCTTACGGCAACGCTCCCAGCTCTGTCGGATCATGGCA
The DNA here is from genome assembly GCA_022114105.1 of Tolypocladium guangdongense. Lineage (NCBI taxonomy): Eukaryota > Fungi > Ascomycota > Sordariomycetes > Hypocreales > Ophiocordycipitaceae > Tolypocladium > Tolypocladium guangdongense. The sequence continues at coordinate 3,151,191 of NRQP01000004.1, read as the reverse complement.
GGAAGCACAAGGCATTCTCGCAGGACGCCGTCACGATCCAGTCCTTCTTGGACGACGTGCTCGTGCTAAGCTCTCTTGCCAGGCCGCGGCGACTGACCGCTCGAGGCAGCGACGGCGCGAATTATATGCTTTTGATCAAGCCAAAGGACGACCTCCGCACGGATCAGCGACTGATGGAGTTCAACGGCATAATCAATCGCTCCTTGAAACGCGACGCCGAGTCCAGTCGGAGACAGCTGTACATTCGGACCTACGCCGTCGTGCCGCTGAACGAGGAATGTGGTATCATCGAGTGGGTGCCGGGGATCAAGACCATGCGGGACATTCTCCTGAACCTCTACCAGTCCCAAAAGATCCAACCCGACTACAACTTGCTCAAGAACCTGATGGAAGAGGCATCGGTGGGGGAGAGCAAGATCGGAATTTTTACCGGCGATGTTCTCGGCCGCTTCCCTCCCATCCTGCCGGTCTGGTTCATCCAGCAGTTCCCCAGCCCATCGGCTTGGTTTGCCGCCCGCCTAAAGTACACCCGGTCTTGCGCCGTCATGTCAATGGTGGGCACAATCCTGGGCCTGGGCGACCGGCACGGTGAGAACGTCAACCTGGAAGAAGGCAACGGCGGCATCTTCCACGTCGACTTCAACTGCCTGTTCGACAAGGGCCTCACGTTTATGAAGCCGGAACGGGTCCCGTTCCGTCTCACACACAACATGGTGGCGGCAATGGGCGTCTGTGGCTACGAGGGCCCATTCCGGAAGTCGTCAGAACTGACGTTGAGCATCCTGCGCCAACAGGAGGAAACGCTGATGACCATCTTGGAGGCATTCATCTACGACCCGACTCTGGATTTGCAGAAAGAGAAGAAGGCCTCCAGAAGGGGCGACGCGAGCATCAGGCTGCAGCCGCAGAGCGTGGTGGGCAGCATCAAGAGAAAGGTCAGAGGGTTGCTGCCGAACGAGAGCATTCCCTTGAGCGTGGAGGGACAGGTGGAGGAGCTGATCAAGCAGGCGGTCGACCCGCGAAACCTGACTGCCATGTATATCGGCTGGTGTCCGTTCTTCTAACGCATGTGCGAACGATGTGGATTTTGCCATGGGACCTGAGGATACCCAGATGACGTTTTGGATCTGTCAAAGGAGCATTCGCAGCGAGGCCACACATTGGGGTGCCAATCTATTCCCTACCTTGATGCGTGCTCGAGACATGGGCCAGGGTTAGAAGGGGGGCGTTGGGGGCCTCGACCAGTGACGCGGCCCGTCGCACAGCTTTATCGAAAAGGCGGCGCCAATGGCTGGGCTGATTCATGTTGTTGTTTTGCAGATTTTTCGCATTTTTTATTTCCTCGATTGGCTGTGACAAGTGACGGCTGCGCAGGTGGCGGTTGGTGTTGGTCGCGGGCCGGCAGCGCTCGCAGACGCGCCCAACGCGCGCCGCCAGCTGTACGGCAGCCGTGGTCCCACCGTTCGCCACCGACATCTGTCAGCTGCTGGTCCTGGTCCTCTCGCAACAACTCTTCCCTCTCTCTTCATCAACGCCTTCGGTTTCCGCCCTTCACATTCACAGACTGTGACGGTGCACACCCCTCTGCTCTAGCCAGCGTCTCAAGCCCGGCGTCTGCCTGGAATTCTCTGCGTGACGCGTACAGACCATCCACACCGAAGCTTCGGCTTCCTGCAACTGTGATATCAGCACAGCAAGCCTCGCACCAGCTCCTGTCGAGTGCAACTCACAGATCCAAACTCCGAAAACGACCTGCCACCATGGGTCAGTACCGTGTTGGTAAGTCTGGCATTTCCTGCTACGCCGCCTGCTGCACCGCCTCTTGGGAGCTGCGTACGGTGGCCGATGCCGGGCCAGGACTGGACAACACAGCTAACCGCGGCTGCCAGAGGTTTCGCCCAACAACCGGGCCGGGTGCAAGGACACCGTGTGCAAGGCCAACCAGGTCAAGATCGCCAAGGGCGAGGTTCGCTTTGGCACTTGGGTCGAGATCCAGGAACATGGCAGCTGGAGCTGGAAGCACTGGTAAGCTCGCTCCATGTACCCCACTCAAGAGAGCCCAGCATCATCTGACAGAGCGTCCCCAGGGGCTGTGTATCTGGTTCCCAGATCCTCAATCTTCGGGAAGCTTGTGACCAAGGTGACAATGAGTATGATTTTGACGCCATTGACGGCTACGATGAGTTGAAGTACGTAGAGGGCCCCCGACGTCCAGAGGAAGGCTTAGCACTGACGCCGCTTAGCGATCATCCCGAGATCCAGGAGAAGATCCGCCGCTGCATCAAGCAGGGTCATATCGACCCGGATGAGTTCAATGGCGTATGTCTTGTCCTGTTCTGCCTGCGTGCAGCAGCAGCAGTCTAACCGAATCCAGGATCCGGAGAAGAATGTCCTGGGAGAGAAGGGCATCCACTTGACCGCCAGACAGAAGGCCAAGAAGGAGAAGGATGCTGCGGAAGCTGCCGCTGGCGTATGTCTCATCGCCTTTGGATGTTTGACATCTCACTCACATGTCATAGGAGGCTTCTGGGGATGAGGCCCCCACCAAGAAGAAGACTGCCAAGCGCGCGCCCAAGAAGGCTGATGCCAAGGAGAAGGAAGCTGCCGCTGACGTACAGTTTACTCTTCCTTTGATGTCGATGTCTCACTGACCTATCATAGGAGGATTCTGAGGATGCTCCCGCCAAGAAGAAGCCTGCCAAGCGCGGACGCAAGAAGGCTGGTGATGAGGATGGGGATGATGAGAAGCCTGCCGCGAAGAAGGCAAAGACTTCCAAGGGCGCAAAGGCATTCAAGGGTGACAAAGCTGCTCCGGCCAAGCGCGCCCGCGGCAAGGCGTCTGTGAAGAAGGAGACCAGCGAGAACGAGGATGCTGCTGACGAGGCTGCTCCGGCCAAGCCCGCCCGCGGCGAGGCGTCTGCGGAGAAGGAAGTCGGCGAAGATGAGTCTGCTGCCGAAGAAACTACTCCCGTCAAGCCCGCCCGCGGCAAGGCGTCTGTGAAGGACGTCGGTGAGGAGGAGCCTACTACCGACGCTACCAAGGACGAGACTCCGGTCAAGAAGGCTCCCAAGGCACCCGCCAAAGCCAAGGAACCCACCAAGGGAAGTGGCAAGGCCGCAGAAGACGCCAAGGAGCCTGGCAAGAAGGGCCGCAAGACCGCAAAGGCCGCTGTCAAGGCCTCCACTGACGGGGACGAAACCGCCGACACTGAGGCGGAGCCCGCTGCAAAGACCAAGGGCAAGCGCGTGAGTAAGGCCAAGGCAGCCGCAGCCGGGCCTGAAGCAGACGCAGACGCAGACGCATTCCAGCCTCGCCGTGGCCGTTCTCGCAAGTCCCTGGACTAGAGCCGAGATCTGGCGCTGTTGCCGGCTGCGTTGTCGGTAACTGCCGTTCGAGGCACTCCATTTCTTCGTGTGTGTTTTTACGGTTTTCAGTTCTGCAAGACCTAGGAAGGGATGGAAGCCCCGCTTGTTTCCTGAAAGTCTAAAACTTTGATGCCGAAGAGTCGAGGGTTCATCGAGGATGTACACTAGGGAACTGGCCCCAACCGGGTGACTGATTTGCCAAGGGTGGAGGAATCAAGAGGCAGCCTGTTTGCTATACACCGATACCGGGCGTTTACTTTGTCTCAACGCTGCGTCTATAATGGACTGGATTGTCTTGTCGCCGAAGTCCTGAATGTTCCCGTAGACCTTACGTCATGGCGAGTCGACGGGTCGGCCCCACCACCCCACCACCACGCGTCCTTGCTCAAGCTTATCCGAGGCAGCTTCAAGCTTCCATCCTGCACACTTCATCCATCAACGCTTTGACCGTCATCTGCGTCCCTCTGCCAGCCCCGAGCAGCGCGACGGGTACACCATGTCCGCGACCACAAACCCCGGCCCCGAAGCCGGCGCGCCCGCCTTCATCCCGCTCGAGGCGAACCCGCAGCTCATGACGGCGCTCATCCGCAAGCTGGGCGTGTCCGAGGCGCTGCAGATGCACGACGTCTACTCCCTGACCGACCCGGACCTGCTCGCCTTCATCCCGCGCCCGGCGCTGGCGCTGCTGCTCGTGTTCCCCGTCAGCGCCGCGTACGAGAGCCACCGCATGGCCGAGGACAGCCTGGTCGACGAGTACCGGGGCGCCGGCGCCGGCGAGCCCGTCGTGTGGTGGAAGCAGACGATCAGGAACGCGTGCGGGCTGATGGGCCTGCTGCATGCCGTGTCCAACGGGCCGGCGAGAAGCTTCATCGGTGCGCGCGCCCTCCAGCTGCTACTACTTTTCATGGCCTCGTGCTGACCCGCCAGCCAGAGAAGGACTCGACCCTCGACGACCTGCTCAATAAATCCATCCCCCTCAACCCCCGCGACCGCTCTGCCCTGCTCGAGAAGACGCCCGCGCTGGCCAGCGCCCACAAGGAGGCGGCCTCTGGCGGCGACACGGCCGCGCCCGACGCGCACGACGACATCGACCTGCACTATGTGTGCTTCGCCAGGGGCAGCGATGGCGGCCTCTGGGAGCTCGACGGCCGGCGCAAGGGCCCCATCAGGAGGGGCGACCTCGAGGAGGGCGAGGACGTCTTGAGTGCCCGGGGGCTGAGCGTGGGCGCGTTGAGGTTTCTGGAGCGGGAGGGTGGTGATTTGCGCTTCAGTGCTCTGGCGCTGGCGGGTGCGGTGGACTGAGAGGCTCTGCTCATATGCTATACCACAACACGCCGACTGGAGTCTCTGCAGGTATTGACGGCTTGCCTAGTAGGTAGGGGCTCTGTCGAAAATAATGCCTGAGATGGCCGGCGATGTAGAATATGCCTAACATGGTTTCATGGTACTCGTGTCAGTTGACCATGAAATACGGCCTCCAACATCTTGCACGCCTCATCTTGTGATCCGTCTACAACCAGCAATCTGCTCGCTACGCTTCTTTTCGCAACTCAACCACCCAACCGCACTGCCTCATGGTCTTGCATGCCCAGGTCCTCTCTGCCAGCGTTGAGATAAACGCCTTTACTGGACCAGCAAGATCATAGACATCCAGGACCTTGATTCCCGCTGAGGATCACTGCAGTGGCAGACAACACGCTCTGTCAACTGCCACGCATACTTGAGTATGGGGCAGGCATTTAGATGGGTCAAAAAACATGGTACAGAAGCTGGCTGCGATGGCGGCATAAATCCCAGGCATGTATCCCAGGGCGTCTTTGTTGGTGTTTTGACTTTTCGTGACGGGCATGTTCTTTGAGGCGGCCCTGTGGCAAGGCCGCACCCCCATCGCTGTATGCTGGATCTGCTGAGTCATCCAAGTCACGTGCCTTCTGGAAAATTCCAAAGCCGCTGAACAATCAGCTGCTGCAAGCCTCTTCAAATCTTATCTGCCTGTCGGTGCTTACGTCGGGTGTGCTCTTCTGATGCCCGTCGCCACATGAACGGACTACCACCTCGCGCCCGAGCCGCCACAATGTCGACCGCGAATGCTCCGGAGCCAGGCACCGGCTCAAGTGGCTTATACAGCTCCAACCAGATGACGGTGTTCCTCGCATCCAGCTTCTTCAAGGAGGGACGAGCGCCAGCGCTTCCTACGCCAGCCGAGATCAGAGGCATCAACGAGAAGTCGGGCAATATCTACGCTGCAGACTTCTATCGTCCACCACCTGTCATCTTCCCGTCGCTGGGTCTGCTTGTCAAGTACGGTGCCGATGTCACCGTTATCGAGGCTCAGACTCAAATTATGGTACGCAAGCGGCTACAGGGCCAGGTGCCTATCCCTGAAGTTTTTGGCTGGACCGAGGATGGAGAGCAGAGGTTTATTTACATGGCCTTGATTGAGGGGGAAACCTTGCAAGAAAGATGGGGAGATATGAGTGAGGATGAGAAAATGGCCGTCTGCAAGGAACTTAAGCGTATGGCGAAGGCGTGGAGAATTTTGGAGCAGGGCAGACATGACCGTTATATCGGTAAGTGAGTTCCATTAGATGCAACATATAAGCAAAGCTAACCCAAGACTATATTTTATAGGCAGCCTGGGCAAGCAACCGTTAAACGAAATCTTTCTCGAGAGCCATCCGGAACTCGCCGGGCCATTCGAAGGGGCCAACGCAGTCCAGCGGTTTCAGGACGCCTGCGGTATCGAGATCAGCGGCGACGTGCCCATTGTGTTCACGCATGATGATCTCATTGCACCTAATATCCTCTTATCCCCAGGATCGAAGCCAAAAGTGGCAGCCATCATTGACTGGGCCCAGGCTGGCTGGTATCCCGCGTACTGGGAGTATTGCAAAGCGCGGCTGGTGAGGCCCAATCGGATGCTTTTTAGTGATGCTGCCCAGGAAGAGTGGCAGACGAAATATCTCCCGGCGATTCTGGATCCAGTGGATGACGAGACATTCTACTATCCCTGGCTTTATTTTGTATTGTCTAAAGGCATCTAAAAGTGTAACTATTCTATTAAAACATGCGGATACCATCGGCCCGACGGTATATGCACAGAGATGAGCAAGCCCCACTACCATTCGCCTAACGGGTGACATATCATTTTAACGAAGGCCTCCCCATCTCATGCTCTGCCCGCCCTTGGAGCTCTCCACGTAGCTCAATTGCATGAGCTCTTCACCCAAAGGCCACACCAGAGAGGGCGAACAGCTATCCCATCATGTCTTCCAGCTCTCACAAAATGTCTGTCGACCCCCAGAAGACTAGCCCTCCTCCTCCTCCTCCTCCGCCTCCTGGCTCCCCTCCGGCTACCACGAAGGCTCCCGCTCCTTCTCCGACCCCCAAGCCGCCGACCGTTACCCCGACGGGGCCTGCTGGGGCTTTCCTAGCCCACTTACTCGTTTACAATGGGTCGCCCTTCAAGGATCACTGGGCATACTGGGTGCCCTCCAACGACAAGCCTGATACCGGTATTTTGGTTCACGCGACTGGAGACGTGAGAAACGGCTTCAAGTTCGAGATCAAACGCAACTACAACCTGCGTCGCAGTACCGTTCAACCCATGATGGAAATTCCATTGCAGTGGATCGATGCCCAGTACTTTGACGAGAAGGCAATGCTCAATGGCGGAAAGGGCAGGTATGACAATGTCCCTGTCGGTGGCTTTGAGGTCAGTGTGCACAAGGTAGAGGCGCCGGGGAAGACTCTGAATACGGTCGGTGATAGGGTAAGTCTCTAACCTGAGTTTATTATATGATCTCTCAGTATACCTTCCTTGAAGTAGATACGTCGAGTACCTTGCTTTCCGATCCCCTCTATAACGCACGATTAGTGGAATATTCTAACTAATTTGGGGACTTCTAGGTTAATTCTGGCAAGAAAATTACGCAAAGGAACTGCCAGACATGGATTGTCGAGTCTGCCGACCAACTTGTTCAGGACGGCATTCTCCACAAAGAAGTTGCCGATTACCTCCACGCAATCGAGCAGTAATTTAGTGTCTTTGTGGACTTTATAGTTTAACGGGGAAGACGAACACACCCCGCGATAAGAAGGAGGGAGGCAGAGTGTTGTCCCCCAGAACGAAGTGTGCGCCTCAAGCGGTTGTGCTCCAACTTGGAACTGCTGTTGACACACCATGACCTCTCGCTAGGTATGTCTTGGCTACATGGTCTGGGACATGTTGCCGCGGTTAGAAGCATATAGAATGAGGCTTGACAACTGTATTCGACGACAAGCCGCGCAATGCAGGGTACCCTTCAGGACGCGATTTCTAGCCCGCTACCTTATAGTACATCATAACCCCTGCAAGGTACACAACTGGAGCCTTCGCACACCAGAGGAGATCAATGTATTCTTTTTGGACGGATGATGATCTGGGCCGTCCTCTCGCCTGAGTTGAACAGAAGTAGATTGGGCGGAGACAGATGTAGCAGAGAATGGTTCCCAAGAAACAGTCACGAACTGCGGATCCAAATCAGTATCGTCCTACGTCGACCCGGATACCTCTGAGGATGAGTTGGCAAGCGACCAGCCCCAAGATAAACGACCTCGGCCGCAGGAAAGAAAGGCCATGGCTCGAGGTCAACGCCAACGAGGTTCGGGCTTACCCCTTTGATCGGAAACTGCGATGACGTGCGCTCGTTCAGCTGCCTCTCTCGTCTCAGCAGCTTTCATACAGCATCATGTTCGTCCTCCTGGTACGTCATGGCCTCAACGTGCGAAGTTCCTTCCACGTGGTTTGAAGGATGGTAGAGGTGGCCAGGCTTGATGCGAAGTTGGATGGTCTGGGGAGTTCGGGGGCACCCGTGTTTGATATGCTGTCCCCAAGACAGCACAGCACTCTTCGGTATATATATTATAACCCAAAGTAATAGAGAGGAACCGCAGGAATAGCGAGGAACCGCAGGAATAGCGAGGAACCGCAAGGAACAGGGGAAATATGGCGAAATATGGGGAAATACGGGTCGGAGCCTTCGCACCTTAGCGACTTTTTGACGACGCAAGTCAATAGCCTGCACGAGAGCAAATTATGGTCCCGTCCCAAGGTTCATGCCGCCGACCGGCTGCTCCTGGCTCGCAAAAACGGTGCTTCAATCCTGGAGTTAGGTTCCAAGGCGGTCGAGATGAGAGAAGACGTGACGTTGCCCTTGGATGCCGTTTGGTTTGCTTGCTCGATCGCCTCCACTCTTTCTCGCGTTGCCCAATCCATACCATTCCGATAAGCGGCGATACCACCTCGGCAGGATTCTAGGTCGCCAGTCAAAGACCAGCCCCTAACCTGCGTCATGACAAAGCCAGGGCGGCCGCCTTCCGTAGATGGTTGTATTGCATGAGTGGCATAGACTTTGAAATGCCCATCTTGATATGTGTAGCCAAGGGTGCGGGCCCTCTTGTCGTAAACAGATTTAGGGAGCCCGTAAGATCGAAGAGTCTGTTGGCCCCTTTCGCCAAGTGCCATGTCGTAACGGACCTGACGTTGAGCCACAGCTACGGACCCATGCTTCCCTTTCAGCTCAACGAAAAGGTTCGGCGCAATGGGCAAATCTTGCTGCTTCGAGGGAACAATGTGACCGGCTAATTGGTGGCGTACTCGTCGGTCAAGCTGTTCAGGACGCGCGCCGTAATATAGATCAGGGTTCCCTGGCACGAGGGTACCGTCGGTAAGATGGTCAAGATTCGTAAACGGAAGCTCGCCAGCAACACACTTTCTGTCGTCAACATTTCCTTCGAGGATGGGTATTATGGTTGTCGTGACTTCCCTCTCACTGGACGCATGCGCATTGAAACGCCTGAACTTTCGGAAGTCGTCGGTCGTGAATCGAGACGGAGACAGAGATGCCCTAGATTGGGCCAGCGCTTGGGCGATTTCGTTCATATTCTCAGGCTCTGGGGGCACGTGGCCGTCCGGATACACGTAGGCATCGTCAAAGATATCATGATCAGTCAGGTGCTGGTCGAAACCTTTATCGTATGGAACCGTGCTCCTCGTGTTCGATGTGGTCAGGGTAGTACCGTCCTTCGATTGGGGATGTGAGTCACGCTTCGTCGGTGACTGCGACCCTCTCCCTCTCTTGCGACCTCGAAGGCTCGGTTTCCGGGAGTTCATGCCGTCTTGGACTTCTGCAAGGGATCGGTACTGCTGGCTGTCAACACGAGAACGAAACCCAGAGGCGAAAGTGCTTTGACATACCCCTCTTATATCTCTGAGATCCGGGCCTCCGTGGCGGGCAAATCGCTTTATTTTCGTTAAACCGGCCGAGAAATACCAGCCAAGGAGCCGATCGGTGCTCTGTAGGTGACTGTCCCTCCGTATGGAGGTTCGTCGCTGAGTATTTCTGCCAGCGTTTCGATCGCGGGTCAAGCCGTGGGAGGCTCTGGCATTCCTCTCGTCCAACTCGCGTAAAGCGTTTCGTGTGAGGGGAATCTCCGACAGGCGGTCCCAGAACTCTGCAGGTGGGGAAGATGGATGGCTAAGTCGCTGCTTTTTGGACGGACGATGATCTGGGTCGTCCTCTCGCCTCTGAGCTGAGCACGAGGAGATTGGACGCTTTTGCGAGCCGGGAGCAGTCGGTTGGCGGGATGAGCGTTGGGACGGGACCATACTTGAGCACTTGCCATCGGCGATATGGCAGGAGACTCTGCTATTTATGTTGTGTGGGATGTTTGGAGGCCAGCCGCGACAGAAAAGGTGAGGCGATTGAGGCGGCCAGTTGCTGATTGGCGTCGCGTGGAAAGCAGCAGACCACGGAAACACTCGAGACCAACCACCACCTGGCGCGGGGTACACCTGAAGCACACTACTTATCGTACGGCGGACTGAATGTGAGTTTGTACCAAATCAAAAAATTTAATACGCCTACACTATTTTACCACATAGTCACACCCAAAAAATAAATAGTCTAATCGTCTAATCATAATTTGTTAATTTATAGGCATTAGCATAGTGCTGTCTATACTGTCTCTATTAATAGAATATTTTCATTGTAGCAGCAGCCAGGGCAATTCCAGCAGCCAAGTAATAATAAGTCAATTACTATCTAGCACACCTCATAGCGCACCTTCTTATGCGCTGCCTTTACAAACCGTCTTTCGCCGTAATTGAATTCTAGGTTAGCTGCTGCGATTGAATTATCTGTTGCAATCAAGTCGGCTGCTGCCTTTCATAGTGCCTATGGATATTTCCGCACTGTATTTTCTAGCGGCTAAGGCACTATAAATTAGTGGATGACTGCGCTGTAATTAGAAAATGTTATCCCCGGGGTTCGCGTAGTTGTAAAAAAGTTGATTTGGCACAAACTAAACATTCAGTCCGCCGTACACACCCCCACGCCGCGCTTACCTGGTAGCCGTGAAGCGCTTCACGCCTGTTACACAGCGCCTGCTGAAACGTTGGAATCGTCTCTATTAATAACCTCGCTATTTCGGCCGTTCCTCTCCATTACTTCGCGTTACACCGAGATTCTACGAGCACAAAGGTACTGTCCTGCTCCTCTATAACCCTACCACACATGCACGAGCGCTTGTGTCCGTTTGTAACACTATACCAAGATCCTCGCTGCCGGTCTAGTTTGATAGTGCCACGCATGCCACCCAAATCCGCCAATATGAACAATGATCTACGAGCATACTGTTCCGCCAATTCCTCGCCGCGGGGGAAATGGTGTGACCAAAGCCCGCAAGCCAAAGAAAGCGGTCCATCTCCTCCACAGCTCGCGGGTCGTTTTCATGTTCCTCGACGTATTCATACACAATGGCGATGTACTCTTTGTTGGGCGACATGTTGCGCGTAATTTTGCCCGCGCGAACAGTCGGCGGCCTCGTTCGTACAGGCATCTGGAGAAAGACGCGGCCACTCAGCTTCAGCCAGCCGTAGCACTTGGTCACGCGCGGCATCGACGATATTGGTAGGGCATCCGCATCACGAGCAGGTGGCGGGAGGGCGCGAGCTTCGTCGGAAAAGGCCAGGAGATTGGCCAGGGCATCCTCTTTTAGTCGTGGTTCGGCGCTGATAATTATCGGAGCTGCCTTGGTAGAGGGCCGCTGTACGACCTCCTCTATCATCTGTAGAAGGGCTGCATTCTGGCTCTCCCGCTGGACGGCATAATACTGCTCCATTTCCGGCGGCTCGGCGTCCCAGAACTGAATAGGCTGTTGAGCATGGCAAGACAGGCAATGGTGAGGAGACGCGGCACTATACTCACCACTTTCAGCGCATAAGGGCCCTCTTTTCCAAAGTAAACCTTCCAAAGATAGCCATCTACTCCGCCGTCAATGCGCTCAGGGGATTTCCAGTCAATCGTTGCCAAGTCGAAGGCGCATTGTGGGAGCCGCGGTTCCCAGAAGTTGGTCGCAGAGCAGCTGGGCGGGCCCTGCATCCAGTTCTCGTCAAGGAATGGCACTTTTAACGAGGCTTTTCGCGCTTTGCTGATGCGTTTAGATCCCTGTCCGCGACGAATTGGCGCCGCCATGTCCATGGTTGTTGGTAAGGTGAGGTTTGCGCTCGAGGTGAACTTGTGGCAAACCAAGGATCACGTTCGACGGCATGGGGCAGTTGGTCCCGTCCTAGGGCAATCTCATGGGTCTTGGGGACAGCTGCCAATATAAATAAGTCGATCGCAGCCGCACGGCCCTGTGCAGGGATGCGTCGTACTCTTGTCTACAGTAGCGCAGGCAAGTTCCTTTGCGCATGCGGTCTGACCGAGCACTGCCGGTTCACAGTATCAGTTTGGCTCCCCGAAACTTCGCAGAGCAGATGGGGTCTGCGATCCTTAAGTAGCTGGCCCGCAGCGTCGATTCGGTAGTAAACAGGAGCCACGAAACAGGAACCACAATTCATGATCCCCTGAGCTCGGTACTATTCCCGGACAATGCATGTGGCACCTCAGCGGCTCCACATTCAGCATTGGACTCAGCTTCCATGACCGAAGCTTTTTCGCCCATGTATGAACTGCATCCTGCGCACCATGTTGGCGGAAACGGGAGCGCCCAGGTACCAGGACCATCAAATTCATGAGTGTGCTCTTGCTAATGTAAGAAAGGTCATCGTTGATTTTTGTTCGTCTTGAGCAGCCAGAAGCTGCTAATAATTAGACGCATGCCCAAGCGAGAGTGGATAAGACCAACCAACAAAGGCAGGAAGAAGGTAGAGCAGAGTATAAGACAATAATAACGGAGAACAAGCGGGGATGAGCAGCCTGGACCTTCTGAGCTATCCTGGAAACTCCTTGGCGAAGTAAACGTACTTTCGGCCCTTTTTCTCGAATCCATTCTTGACCTCCTTCCATTCCTTCCTAGTCGTGTCAACCTCGAGTCCATGGGCATTTTTGAAGTACAGGCCCTTGCCCTTTTTGTCTATCGTGACATGCTTGCGTTTGTCACGCTTGTCGTGTCTTTGAGAGGACGCGGCCTCTGTGCGGTCGTCGTCGTCGGGTTCCGGCTGTCGAGAAGACCCTGCCACGGGGACATCCGTTTCCTCACCGTCATCGTAGTTGTCACCATCAATTTTGTCGAGCATTTGGCGACTCATCCGGCCGACATGCGGTCGCATCCGTGTCACTGGTGGTCGAGAAGATCCGAACTCCATTCTTGTCAAGGTGATATTACTTGCAGCTGTAATCCTTGCCGAATGGCTCGTTGTTCACCACCATGACACGCCGATCTTCACTATTGTAGAAGGTCGAGTCCCATTGACCACAATATCGGATGGGGACGCCATCATAACTGCATACGCATTGAGAACAACTGGGTCGAAAGTCTCGGCACCCCTTGTGACTGGATGGCAGGGCTCACTGTTCAATTCCTCTGGAGCGCTCGTACCCCAACCGCAGACGCCAACACCATTGCCACTCCAAACATGTCATCGCTCACGCCTTCTTCTACAAGATAACTTTCCAAGACATTTGGGTTTTCTAGGTGTGCTAGATGCTCTTCAATTCTCCTTCCAAGTAGAGGGGCATGGGCTCTGCTTCGGCGAAGACAGCCAGCTCCGAGACTCGGGCAGGCACGGTAACATCGGTAGTGGGATGTCTTTCCATGATTTCACCCCGTGTTTGAGCTTTACCACCCATTGTCAAAGCAGAGAAGAATTTTGAAGAGACGAGAGGCGACGAGGCAATTTTGTATCATTAAGTAGATGTGAGAGTCGCTGAGCTGTAGAATAGCCCAGTCACAAGCGCCCCTTGGTCTTACTTGACATCTCGACAGCCGCCGTGAGGGGAGAAAGTGCTCTGGGCAGGTAAAGAGGGAATCTGCTCATGCTGGCATCTAGCGGGCGAGCGCTGAGGAAGATGATGTGTTGCTACAAGTACGTATGTCTCAGTTGTCTCTGCAGACGACGTGGGATATCAACTACTTGGCCCCTTTCCCTTACCCTTCCCCTTACCCTTACCATTCCCCTTCCCCTTACCCTTCCCTCCCCCTTCCTTCTCATCTCCATCGCTTGCGGCTCTCCCCTCCCCTTCATTCATCTTTCCAGCCGTTGCTGCTTGCCGGCTCGCGTCAATCAGCCTGTCAGCTCGACGCCCCCAGAGCGGATCGCCCTCCTCGGGCACCTCCACCGTCAAGAACTCGCAGATGCGCTTCCACGCAACCTCCATGGCATCCTCGGCGTAGGCCACCTTCTCCTGCCCCTCCCTGTAGAACACGGCCCTGTTTCTCTTGTCCAAGGCGCCCGCCTGTGCGATGGCCTCCTCCGCGCCCGTGAGCAGCCGCTCGATGAAGCTGCTCGTGCTGCCGTCATCCCGCGCGCCCCTCCAGCGCTCCGCCGCGTTCACCTCCCTGCCCGCGCGGCGGACATTGTCGACCCGGTGGTGCAGCACGCCGAGGAGGCTGCTGAAGTGGCGCTTGTACAGGCTGTAGGTATTGGGGTCCGACGCGTCTTCGACGAAGGTCGGTACGCCGATGATGGCCTGCGTGTATATTTGCTTTGTTCTTTTGTCCTTTTGGAGCTTGCTCCCTTCACTTGCTTCGCTTGATTCGCTTGATTCGGCGCGGGAGCGGGTTTCGGGCATGGCGGCGGTGGAGGTAAGGGTTGTGGGATGCTGTGAGTTGGTGAGCGCGAGCGTGGGGTGGTGTTGTCTAGGCAGTTGCAGGTTGTGTTGCTAGGACGACGAACGGATGAGCCTGTTAGACTTTGTCCTGTTATATGACTTTAGTCCAACATTTGAAGGGTCGTTCTTCACGGCGTTGAATTATGCTTCAAAGCGTGTTCGCTAAACTGCGCATGGTTCTGTTCGCACGTCTCATGCACCGACGCCAAAGGCGACAAAGCCTGGACTTGCTCAACACACCCGGTGTAGACAGCATGCTTCGCAGATGCCGTCCTACAACAAGGCACAAAGGCAGAAGAACAAAGAAAAGTCTCCTTCTTGCTGCACCCTCTCACGTTGCCAGCCTTGACTGTGGCGTGCAGCTGTGTTTTCAACATACCGCCCAAAGTACGTGTAACTGTGCGCCGTGCGAGGTCAGAAATATGCCCAATGCTTTAAAAGTGAAACCCACCAATCGCATCTAGTACTACACGTCATTCTCCTTCCCCCAAGGCCCCTTTCCCTCGCCCTTCAAGATCTCATCCGGCCACCGGGCCTGGGAATAGGGGTTGCCGGGCTGGCATGAGCGCAACACTTCTGTCCTGCGGGCCATCTCCTCCTCGTCGATTGGCTTCCCTTCGTACCTATCCAGCGTATTGGTGATGACCCAGTCGTGATCTTCCCTCTCGGGGTAGTCAACTTCTGAAATGCTTCGCGAGTCCGGATACTCAAACCTAGCCGGGAGACGAAACGCGAACCGGTCCCGGAAGATATGCTGGTATTTCATGGCAAAGTATGGCGTGTATCTTGGCAGGTTCTGGCTCGTTGCATGTAGCGGTAATGGGCAGGGCATTTCGGCTGCAGCCGCAGCATCCGAGGTGAGGAAGCTCGCAAAGGCGTGCCACTGGAAGTCGGTAAGCGGGTAGATCGTCATGGGCCCTTTTCTCAAGCTTCCGTGAATGAGAAGCTCATTGCACTTTCAGGGATAGTAGGGTCAGAAGCAGCCTGAAAGTTGAGTTGAGCCTGGGCAACGCTCACCTCAAGATTGGACGGCCCACGGTCAAACAGAGCAACGCCCCCTAGGATCTTAGACTCGGCCCAGTAGCCAACCATGTCAGCCCGCCCCCTTGGGTACTGATCAAACGCCTTGTAGAAATTGTGATAGAATGGCACGGGAGGGTAGGCGACGGCGTGAAACTGGTAGACTCCCTCGGCATCGCGGTATCGTTGGCGCCAAGACGCCCACCACTCGTCGTGCTCGCCCTCGTGGAGGCTCTGATGCAGTTCAAACAAGTGCACCGCGATCTCATGAAGGGATACGGCCAGAAGCTCAACCACGCGCAGTAGGAACTTTGGAGAAGCCGTAGATTCGGCTTGGAAAGCTTGCAATACCTGTAGGTTCGTGTAAGCAATACAGTAAAAGAGGCCGCCATGGAGAGTGGCAAGTCTGACATGTGGGTCGAATCTTAGAGACAGAGGATCAGCCCTGGATCGCAAGTAATATCGAGCGACGTCCAAGACACCATCACATAGACGTTGGTGGTTGTATGCGGGATGCTCGCCGTTGGCCGGGTAGAATGGACAAAACTCAGAGTACGAGTCCCTCGTAGGCAGCCCGTCGATGATCTGGGCATACGTTTCCTCGGCCAAGTCAGTCGAGAGCACATTAGAGAGGGCCCGCGTGAAGGCGGAAAGGTGGTCGCCGTCGAGGTTCTCTGGCGAGATCCACGAGGCCGTCACGTCGGGTCCTCGCGTTACACCAATGATGATTGCACGGGTTAATATTAATAGTATTAATATTAGACACACCACTCACAACTCACAACTCACCACGTTTCGTGAACCGCCAGCCGGCCAACATCCGTACGTATTCATGCGACTGTAGTGGCCTGGAGGCCCGGGGCCTGAGGCCTGAGGCCCTCTGCGGCCAGGCGCTTTCGCTGAGCGCTTGCCCCCGTCCAACTCGACAACCCAATCCACGACACAAGATGTGAGGGCTCCCTAATGGGCCAACAACATGGCTCCCAAGGCGGCAGGTAGTCCGTACGCGAAGTACACATTGCAGACTTGGGTCGTTTGCACATAAAGTCGGCGCCCATCCCTTTCCCCCGTTGAGTTTTCCCAGATTCCTCTGAGTCCTGGCATCTTCCATTGTTGTACTTCGTACCCGTCACAGCTCATCATCCAACTCCAGAATGTCAAATCCACCAGTACCGCCCCTCCCTCCAGGTCCCTACCAAGTCAACTCGAACGGCCTGCATAGGTTACGCATTGGCCTCTTGGCAGAGCAGTCGTCCTGCTTCGATCCTCTCCCTCCAAACACTGAGCACTTTGCTTCGCTTATTGTAGCCGTGAACATCGACCTCGAGATGGCAGAAACGCGAGAGGCGAGGGCTGCCTTGGCTGAACTTGGTCGGCTTCTTGTCGACTACCGGGTCAATACCAGCGACGAGCAGCAGAGGTTCCTCTTCGCGGGCAACGTTTCTGACATGGAAGCCCATGTGAATCATTTCCTCGCTTGTGTTCGCGCCAACTTTCCGGACGTTCTCATCGGCTCCACAGACTTGGATAACTAGGACAGGTTGGCAAGGACGAATAAGCGCAACTGGTGGCGAGGATCTTTCCAGACGTTCGATCCAAAAGCGGCGGGCGCAATTTACTACAACGCCTCGGTCAGACCTCCCTCGCGCTCCCTATAAGCAATATCTGAATAATAGTACCTTTAATTGGCCGTTGCGGTTTCTTTAACTTGTGGTTTCTTTAACTTGTTGGGTCAATAGACGTGGCGAACGTTTTGCTCTTATTGCTTGGCTAATAAGCGTCCCAACTGTGCCTTTGAAAGCAATCGCGAAACAATAAGCGACTCGGTCCTCGACGGTCTGACCTCCTAGCTGCCAAGGCCGCCCGTTCCAAAACACCACTCGAGGGTACGCAACTGGTTTCATCCGTCAACTGCCTACGTACAAGAGGGGAAAGGGTCGAGGACGCGACATCGGATTCTCCGTTTCCCATCCTTTCGGCAGCGGCGCACAAGTGAAAGCTGGAGCCGAGATCATCGGCGGGACCTGCCGCCCAGAGGACCGCAAGGCGCACCATGAAAGTTAACAGCCTTCACTGACGTAGGTATGAAGAAGCATGGAAGCTCTGGCAATCCACTGAAGAGTCGAGTTCATAACAGAAGCGCCTCTTTTATGTGCTCATTTCATCATACTGTCATCTCACCGCAGTCACTATACCAAAAAAAAAAAAAAAAAACGTCGCTGCTACATATGCCGCCCGTTCGATACACCTGGTCGTTAAGCCGCGTCCCAGCTCGTCTTATTGCTTAGGTATTGCTCCTTGCCAGCTCAGCGCTGGCAGTCCAGCGGCTTCCAAGTCGGCGTCAATCTCGTCCAAATGGTCGAGGAAGTGAGCCTTGACAGTGTCCCACTGCGCCGGCTCGCTGGGGTGCCGCGTCTTTGCGCCGTCGCCCCTGACGGCCCATTTCGTCAGGTATAGCGGCACGCTGATGTGGAACATAAAGGCCATTGTGTCCTCGCAGATGGCGACGTTCTGCAGCTCCCTAGCCGAGGCGTCCTTCCACGTCTCGTACGTCTCGCCATGGGGCATGTAGCTCGCCTCGTAGCTGAGGCCGCCGCCGTCGAGGACGTGGCTGCTGCCGCCGTACTGTCCGTATATCAGGCCCATGACTTCGGTACTCATGTTGCGGTGGTAGTACGGTGGACGGAAGGTGTCCTCCGCCGTGATCCATTTCTTGGTAAAGACGAGGAAGTCGGTCAGGGACACGCCGGGTGTCTTTGACTTGGCCGTCAAGACGCAGTAGATGGTCGGGTCGGCCTGGTCCTTGTTCGCGTTGGCCATGTTGACAAACTTCTCAATGGCGTACTTGTAGGGGACCAGGTTGCCGTGCCACGCCACCACGTCGAACGGGCTATGCTTTTGCTGGCACGAGTGCAGCGACCCTGCCAGCTTGTATGTGATGTCCCACTGCGACTCGTCGATGTCGAAGCTGGCAACGGGAGATTCAAAGTCCCGGGGAAGGGCCAGTCCGTTGGAGCCGACAGGGCCACACTCTGGGAGATGGTAGTGCGTTCCAAAGAGTTCCTGGATGTAGCCGCGCACCGGCCCGTCAGGAAGCAGTGCGCGGAACCGGATGCCTGCTTGGATGACGACCAGCTCCCCCGGGCGGACCATCAGCCAGCCAAGCTCCGTCTGGATATCCAGCCGCCCATGCTGCGGCAAGATGAGGAAGTCGCCGTCGTTGTTGCAAAACGCGCGGTTGACCATGGAGGCATTGGCGGAGTAGACGTGGACGGCGAGGCCCTCGCGCAGGGTCGGGTCTCCTTGGCCGCCAATGGTTCGGATGCCGCCAATGAAGTCGGTCCTGGGAGTGTCGGAGGCTACGCCGTGCGGCTCCGGCAAGGGGAAGGGGTCCCAGGCCTCCTGTGAAGCTACAAACTCGACCTTGTCGTTGGCGGCCGAGAAGCAGGACTCAATCTTGAATCCACGTTAGACCTAGACCCTGCGTCAGTCGGTGGTGGCAGGCCGGGACTTACATGAGGGTTCGCGTCCGAGGCCGTCACCTGGCCGTGAGCCACCGACGGGCGCATGCGGTACATCCACACGTGCTGCATGGCGTCCCGCGAGGAGATGACGGCAGCGCCGTTGAGCTGCTCTGAGTATAGGCCATACTTGACCTTTTGGGGCATGTTGCGTCCGACGGGCAGGACGTTGGGGATGGCCTCGGAGGCGAAGCGGTTCCCGAACCCGGGCTGATAGCGATGAGGGTCGGCGTCTGTGGGCTCTGTCGTGAAGGCGGCCCTGGCCGTGGCGCTCATTTTTGCCGACGCCATTGCTGGAGAGGCCGAGTTTGAGTTTGCGTGCATGTCGAGGCGCCTCGGTCATCCGGGTCCTCGGCGTCTGTGTTGTATGGAAGCCGTGGTCAACAGCCAAGGTCCTCTTGCCGGCGAGCCAGCATACACATGGCAGGCAGACGGCGAGCTGAGATGCTTGATGCTTCCGGCTGCTTCCGTGACAAGAGCCACAGACGAAGAAGCAGAAACACGAAAAGAGCGAGCATCTGGGGCCCGCGGTGTTTGCTGCCTTTGTCGGTGTTCTCGGTGCCGGTGGCTGGTGTGGTGTGGTGTGGTGTGGCCTGGTGCGGTCTGGTGCTGGTCGTAGCCCAATCGTCCACGGCTATGCCGCTTGGGACGGCCATGATTGCAACGCGCGCTCGCTTGTGGCAATGGGCGCCGGCGAGAGCCGATTGCTGATGTGCCCCCGCGCGTCATTATGCTTGCTGAGCGCTCCGCCCCGTCGCAGCGTCGAGATTGCCCACGGCAAGACAATGCCAGGCCTGCCGGCGGCGGTGCCGGCAACGCCGCGGCAATGCACCGGGCTGCACCAATGCCGTGGACTCGGGGACTTTTTTTGCTACGTGTCGCAATTTTCCCTTGTTTTGCCTAATAAAGCATGGAGCGTCGATGGAGAGGGTGTGGAGGGACACAAGCGTCAATGCTTGTTGGCGGCGATGGGGCCAAGGACGGAGATCCGCGGGGCATCCGTGCGACGTCAGGGTCTTGCCTGGACGGTCCGGCGTTGCATTATTTGCTTTGCACGCCGAGATCTCCGAGACGCGAGGGAGTTGCAGTGGTAAGTCTCGACGTGGAGGCCCTCGCGTGTCGGCTCGAACCAGCCTGTCGTGGCATCCATGCCATCGATGGCAGTCGATAGCTCCCGTCGGCAACCGCATACGACATACGAGCAGAGCTCCCCCGCGGCGGCGCCGTGTACCCGCTGTCTGGCAACCCCATCCAGTGATGCCGCTGCGACGGACACATGCACCCAGCCATTGCATGCGCGCCTTGCCTGCCGCCATCCGTTGCTGCTTGAGAGAGCGCTCGATGCCCAGATTGAGGTGGCTGGCCGAATGGCGATCTCAACTGCGAGCGGACGGGAGATTCGATGCAATGCATGCCTGCATCCACGGATCCTCCTTGCGCCGGGACTCGTTTCGCCTGCACGAGGACACGGGACAGCAGCCCGGCCGCTCACTGCCTAATGCAGGCAGCATGCAGCGCATGGAAAGGGAAATAATTACCGCGAGGTGATGTGCCCTTCCAAGTTCTGGGACGGAAGATCAGGCTGAAGTCATTGGACAGTGGGCCGAGGGCGCATCCTCAGGCATCAGCCACAGGCCCTCGGCCATCGTCCACAGGCGGGTCGCAGCCAACCCGGGGACCCGGCGGGGTCCCAGATCCCGAACGGCCCGCGCACATCACCTCGCCCCGATCACCCAATCCCTCACCTCATTCCATCCCCCCGTCCCCACAAGCCTCCTCGATGGGCCCCAAGCTCCCAACGTACGGCATACCTAGATATCTCCGTTTTTGTCGCCCATAGACGCCCGCTGCATGCCTTACACGGCAACCGGTCAGCCAAGACGGATGATCGCACTACCCCTGCGACATCTGCCGAACCGATCGTATGGAGGTGATTACAAACCGCTTCTCCCACTGCTGAGCTGCCCTTGGACGATCGGTGCAGGACCTCGCCCAGCGGGGCAGCCTCGGAAGGACTTGGAAATCGCCTAATATGGCTGTGCTGCAGCTTCTGACGGGCCCGGCTGGCCTGGCCCTCCTGGCTGTGGCCGTGCTGCTCGTCTTGGCCAGGGCGGCTTCGTCACGGCTCAGAAGAAACGGGCTCCCGCTCCCCCCTGGCCCCCCCGGAGAACCCATCTTGGGCCATTTGCGAATCATACCGTCCTACAGCCCCGAGTATGCCTACATGCAATGGTCCAAAGAGTACGGGTCCGATGTCCTGTCATTCAATGTCCTGGGTCAGCCCGTCATCGTCCTCAACTCGGTGCAGGCAGCTATAGACCTGCTGGACAAGCGCGGCGCCAACTACTGCGATAGACCGCGATTTGTCCTGTTCGAGGTCATGGGATGGGGCAAGACACTCACCTTCCTGAGATGGGGCCCGGACTTTCGCATGCACCGCCGCATACTGCAAAAGAGCTTCCAGAAGAGCAGCATTGTGCAGTACCAACCCCTGCAGGAGCGTGAGACGGCCTTGATGCTCAAGGGCATCCTCAACAACCCACCCGAGTGGGAAAACATCTTGAGGCGATTCGCCACGGCAGTTGTCCTCGGCATCGGGTTCGGCATCAGCATTGACAGCGACGACGACCCGTTTGTCCAAATAGCTGCCGATGCCAGCTACGCTCTCGCCCACGGCGGTGCCCCTGCCGGAACGCCCGTAGACTTCTTCCCCTTCTTGAAATCGCTCCCACGGTGGCTTCACGACCGCTCGCTCAAGTTTGCCACGGACTGGAAATGGGCCATCTGCAGTCTTCATGACAAACCGTTCGAGGCTGTGCTGGCATCCGACGAGAGGGCGCAGTCCCTTATCAAAGACATGCTTGACCAGCGGCAGCATCAAATAGAGAAGGGAGAGAAGCCCGAGCTATCACATGATGATATCAAGGGTGCTGCTGGTGCCGTGTATGCTGCCGGCCAGGACACGACATGGAGCACGTTGATTGTCTTCATCCTCAACATGATATTGCATCCCGAGGTGCAGACAAAGGCGCAGCGCATAATCGACGAGGTGGTGGGCCGAAACAGGCTGCCCAACTTCCAGGACAGGCCACACCTGCTGTACATTGACTACATCGTCCAAGAGACGCTGCGGTGGTGCCCAGTCTCTCCTATTGGTATACCGCATCGCTCCCTGGAAGACGACGTATACGATGGGCACTTTATCCCGGCGGGCTCCTTCGTCTACGCCAACGCACGGGCGATGACCCATGACGAGACAGTCTACACCGACCCGGACAACTTCAACCCAGATCGATACATCCCCGTGCAAGAGGGTGGTCTTGGAGAGCCGTTCCCCAACGGGCAGTTTGGGTACGGCCGCAGAGTATGCATAGGCAAGCACCTGGCCGAGGCGAGCGTGTGGATTGTGGTTGCCTCGATGCTGAGTTCGATGAACATTGAGAAGGGAAGAGACGAGAGTGGTAACGAGATTGAGCCGGAGGTGGAGCTTACGAGTGGTCTGACGAGTCATCCCAAGAGGTTTGCCTGCCGCATTGTGCCGCGGGACGAGCGAGCTGCGGAGGCGGTGCTTCGGGCTGAGATCTAGGTGCTGGGCGCCGAACCATACTGCCGTGCAAGGCACTTTATTTTATGTGCCAATACTTTAGGGGATATTCTCACTCCCGGAAGTGGCTCTCACTCGATAGCGTCCAAGTGACAACTTCCAAGTGAGGTCTACTGGTTCTCAACACCCACGTCCACAGCCCCAGAACGATGGGCATGCTGGCGTCGATGTTGGCGACCCAGAGCTTGGAGAGGGTACGCGTGGGAGCCAAGAGCGGAACCTGGCTTTCCTAGGCTAGGGTGTGTGGCAGCGATGCTTCATGTTTCTTGAGGCATTGTCGGATCGGCGTGGCGGTTGTTCTCACGGGCTGCTGATGGCGCAGCCTCGTTGAGGTAGTTGGCGGTTGCACCTTGCAGGAGCTTGTAGCTCGGCCGTGGTTGGAGTTACATACCTAGGTAGGTAATGATAGCACGGTAAGCATTCGCTACGGCGAGCAGACGGGCCATGAGTGACCTGCTCAACTCGGCCGTTTGTACCCCCTTCGGGGCATCGTCGACGAGAATTGGTTGCTCGGGGGACGAGCATGCGATGATTGACGACTTGGCGTTGCGCTCGGCCATTGTTGGCATGTGGTGTCTCAATTCCCATCTTAGAGCCATCTCGTGTCACAAGATCCAAACGGCGTTGTCTCGAATTCCGCCAAGCACGAGTCTCACGACGATGTTATGCGGTCTGAAATATCGCCCGTCGTGCTAGTAAATGAATAGCCGGGCCAACAGTCTCCGAAATCGGCCGTGGACATTCGGCCGCATCCTGAAACGGCGTCCATTTGTCAGCCGGTTTCATGGCAGCCAAGCCAGCGTGCACATTTGGTAAGAATGACGACGATGGCCAGCAGCAAACCCCACCTCACCTCGAGCTGGGTGTGCTGCCCCTCGTAACTCCGCGCCTAATCGCTCCAGAGTGGGTGAGCGGGCAGCGGCAGCAACAGCGGACGTCGAGTCACGCCTTGTCCCGAGGTGCTCCTCAAAACTTGTCCCTCCCGCCTCGCTCTCTCCGCTTCTGCCAACTCCATCACCAAAACACCACCAGCTTGCATCCCTCGCCGAATCCAGACCGTAGATCCCTCTGGCAAGAAACGAACAAACTGCCAAAATGGTCAAAGCAGGTAATATGGGTCCCTCCTGTTGCCCCTCCATTTCCTGGCGTCTCGACGGTGGCTTTACAGGTGTCGAGGAGGGGGGTTCGCGTCGAGCTGGTTTGAGCGAGTTTTCCCCATGGCGACCCTGATGGGCCGGCCCTACCCGTCTCTGGGGCATCGGATGTCCCTTGATGGCCCTGCAGCTCTCAATGACATCAACCGTAAACCGAATCGGCATTGCACGCGGCTAACCCATCTGCAGTCAGCGTCATCCGCGGCGACTCCAAGGTCGCGGGCACCATCGTCTTCGAGCAGGAGTCGGAGTCGGCGCCCACCAAGATCACCTGGGACATCACCGGCAACGACCCCAACGCCAAGCGCGGCTTCCACATCCACACCTTTGGCGACAACACCAACGGCTGCACCTCTGCCGGCCCTCACTGTGCGTCTCAGTCTCCACGTCTCCGAGAGACGCCCGCAGGTCCCAGGCCGTTCCGCTAACCCCGGCTTGACAGTCAACCCCTTCGGTAAGAATCACGGCGCTCCCGCCGACGAGGCCCGCCACGTCGGTGACCTGGGCAACATCGAGACCGACGGCCAGGGCAACTCCAAAGGCTCCGTGAGCGACTCCCTGGTCAAGCTCATCGGCCCCCAGAGCGTCATTGGCGTAAGTTTGCCTTGATGCAATGCAACCCGAGACGAGAACTGACCATGGGCCTCCAGCGCACCGTCGTTGTGCACGCCGGCACCGACGACCTCGGCAAGGGCGGCAACGAGGAGTCCCTCAAGACTGGCAACGCCGGTCCCCGACCCGCTTGCGGTTTGTTGCCCTCCCCTTCGGCTTCTGATATGGCTCACTAACACTTGTATTATAGGTGTCATTGGCATCTCCTCTTAAACACCCGTCTCGCCGGAGCTCCTAGCTGACGGAATCTACAGCTAGGACACGACAAAAGACCGTCAAAAGCGTCGAGAATGTGGTTATCTGGCCAGTGGCTGGTATCTAGTTGCCCAATTGAGTCCCGCAGTTGTCCATTACCATGCATTGAAGCTCTTGAGACGTCGTGAATTTGTTCGGTAACACGATTCCAACATTTGCCGCCACAATGAGGGGTAGATGGATTCATTACATCACAGCGAAGCTGCTTCGGCTCTGCCGAGGGTGACACAGCCCTACGCTTCCTAAACGATGTCCCTGGCGATGAAATTAACCTCGAGAGAGATCCCCAAGCTTCTTCTTGTGAGAGGAGCAGCCCAAGGCAGCTCTGTAGGTATTGTTACCTACAACCGCCCTCCTCAATGGCCGGCGGTCGGCGCGGGGCAAAACCTAAGGTAATCAGGGGCGCCAATCCTCTAGACCCCACACTTGGCCTTACAGGGGCCGCCATTCGTGACACCTTGCCAAAAGGCACACGACTCTCCTCTACCTTGCTCCTGATCTCTCCCAAGCAGTGCGAAGCTCGACCTTTCCATCTCTCTTCCATCTCCTCCCCCTGCCGCCTCTTTTTCCTATCTAGCTCAAGTAAGTCGGATGACGCAACAGTGTTCTTCCTCAACGCCGCGCGGATAAAGTCCAAGTGGCGGCGACTGCTCGCCTGCAGGGATGCGTTTGCAACGGCTCGAAGCAAGTCATCGGACGGTCGAGGCTTTCCGTGGACACATGAGGCTGAAACCACCATGCACGACCCTCGGCACGGGCCGATGGCTTGCAGCAGCATCCCATGCAGCAGCATTCCCGAGCTATGCAACTCGCTGGACGACACTGGGCTGACCGAAGAACCGTCTGATTTAGCCTTTCCTATCCTCCGCACTCCGCCGGCCCATCATGTCCAAGACCTTCATCGGCAATGTCAAAAGTGTCCTCAGCGGTGACACGTTGATACTGACCAGCCCCAACAACCCGTCGGCCGAACGAACCTTTTCGCTTGCGTACGTGACCGCTCCTCACCTGAGAAGGGACGGCGACGAGCCGTTTGCCTTTCAATCTCGCGAGTTCCTGCGCAACCTTGGTGTTGGCAAGCCCATCCAATGCACCGTCTTGTACACGATCCCCACTTCGGGACGAGAGTTTGGTACCGCCAAGCTCAAGGATGGCTCTGATCTGCCCGACGAGCTGGTCAAGGCTGGTTGGCTCAAGGTCCGCGAGGATGCTGGCCGCAAGGAGGACTCTGATGAGGTTCAGGAGAGGCTGGAGAAGCTTCGGGCCCTCGAATCCCAGGCCAAGGCCGAGAGCAAGGGTCTGTGGGCTGGCGTTGGCGGCATCATCGAGGTCCAGAACGATCTCGGCGGCCCCGAGTTCATGAAGGAGTGGAAGGGAAAGACCGTTGACGGTGTCGTTGAGCGGGTCCTCAGTGGTGACCGTCTGCTCGTGAGGCTGTTTCTCTCGGAGAAGAAGCATGTCCAGCCCATGACGCTGCTTGCGGGTGTTCGCACACCGTCCACTGAGAGGACCCTGCCGTCTACCGGCGCGACACAACCGGCCGAGGAGTACGGAAACGAGGCGCGGCAGTTTGTCGAGACGAGACTGCTCCAGCGCCAGGTCAAGGTCGAGATCGTGGGCGCCAGCCCGCAGGGACAGCTGATTGCCAATGTCATTCACCCCCGAGGAAACATTGCCGAGTTTCTGCTGCAGGACGGCCTGGCCCGATGCAACGACTTCCACTCCACCATGCTGGGCGAGAAGATGGCGGCGCTGCGTGCGGCAGAGAAACAGGCCCAGTCCAAGAAGCTGCGCCTTCACAAGCACCATGTTGCCAAGGCCGACGGCGGAAACCAGGAGATGACTGTCTCCAAGATTCTCGGCGCCGACACGATCCTCGTCAAGGACAAAGCTGGCACCGCCGAGAAGAGAATCAGCTTCAGCAGTGTGCGCGGTCCTCGCGCTGGGGAGCCTTCCGAGAGCCCCTTCAGAGATGAGGCCAAGGAGTTTTTGCGTCAAAGGCTGATCGGAAAGCATGTCAAGATTAGCATTGACGGAACCAAGCCTGCTACGGAGGGTTTCGACGCCCGGGACGTCGCCACTGTCACGGAAAAGGGCAAGAACGTCGGTCTGCTACTGGTGGAAGGTGGATGGGCGTCGGTCATTCGACACAGAAAGGACGATACCGACAGAGCTTCCAACTACGACGAGCTTCTCGCTGCGCAGGAAAAGGCCAAGGAGGAGAAGAAGGGCATGTGGTCCGGCAAGCCCCAGAAGGCGAAGCAGTACACGGACCTGTCCGAGAACGCCCAAAAGGCCAAGATTATGCTGGCAACCCTGCAACGGCAAAAGAAGGTCCCCGCGATTGTCGATTTCTGCAAGGCTGGCTCCCGGTTCACCATCCTCATCCCTCGGGAGAACGTCAAGCTCACCATGGTCCTTGGCGGCATTCGCGCCCCTCGAGCTCCTCGTGCAGATGGACAGGGCGGCGAGCCTTTCGGCAAAGAGGCGCTCGACCTTGCAAACCGGAGATGCAACCAGCGTGACTGCGAAGTCGACATCCACGACATGGACAAGGTTGGCGGCTTCATTGGCGACCTGTACATCAACCGCGAGAACTTTTCCAAGGTCCTCGTCGAGGAGGGTCTTGCCTCGGTCCATGCCTACTCTGCGGAAAAGTCTGGCAACTCTGCCGAGCTGTTTGCTGCCGAGACACGGGCCAAGGAGGGCAAAAAGGGTCTATTCCACGACTACGACCCTTCGCAAGAGGAAAAGGCCGAGGAAGAGGCCCCTGAGGAGACTGCGCAGGAAACTGAAGTGACCCTGGACAAGAAGTCGACCGACTACCGCGATGTCATCATCACCAACATTGACGGAAACGGAAAGCTCAAGATCCAGGAGATTGGTAAGGGCACTGCTGCACTGGAGACGCTGATGAGCGAGTTCCGCAAGTTCCACCTGGACTCGAAGAACAGCAAGCCGCTCGGAGACGCGCCAAAGACTGGCGAGTATGTCTCTGCCAAGTTCTCGGCCGATAGCCAATGGTACCGAGGTCGTGTTCGCGCCAACGACCGCACGGCTAAGATGGCCGAGGTCCTGTTTGTCGACTTTGGAAACAGCGAAAAGGTTGCGTGGTCCAGCCTGCGACCGCTGGATCAGGGGCAGTTTGGCACGCAGAAGCTCAAGGCGCAGGCCGTGGACGCGTCGCTGTCGTTTGTACAGCTTCCCACCGGCGCCGACTACTTTGATGACGCCATTGGCTTCATGGCGGAGCTGACGGAGGGCAAGCGACTGGTGGGCAGCTTCGACTTTGTAGACAACAAGGAGAACGTGAGCTATATTACGCTGTACGACCCCAAGTCGAACAACGAGCTGCCTGGACCCAACGACTCGATCAACAAGGAGGTGGTTGCGAGCGGCTATGGCATGGTTCCCAAGAAGCTCAAGGCCTGGGAGCGAAGCAAGGGGTTTGAGTCGTACCTCAAGCACCTGCGGGATGTCGAGAGCCAGGCCAAGCAGGACCGGCTGGGAATGTGGGAGTATGGCGACATTACAGAGGACTAGAAGCCTTCAAAGTACGGGAGCGTGTTGGCGGTCCAGCGAACGGCGATGATGGTTTATATAGGTGGCCAGCAAGAGGTGCATGTGGGTGAAAAGGTACCGGTGTCTTGGATTCACGACCTCGTCACGATGGCGCTCGTGTCCATGGTGAAACGATTACAATTGGTATCCACAAGCTAACCCTGCCCGCGACGATACTCGTCCATAACGCCCGCGTTTGAGAAGCATGCATGCTGCCCAAAGCCCGTGCCCATCATACAAGCATACTAAACGTTAATTCGCGATTTTTGTTGTTGCCCATCAACGATTGCGAGACGCCTTCTCGCACGTCACCTGACTCACAGTGTGCCTGAAGGCGCCACCCTCGGTCCCCTCGATGATCATGGCGGTGAGGGCGCCGCCGCCGACGCACGCCGAGTCGAGGCCGAAGGTGTGCTTGCCCTCGACGAAGCCCCGCTTGGCGTCGTGGCCGTAGATGACGGTGCGGCGCTTGGTCGTCGAAAGGCGCTTCTGCTGGCGGTTCCAGGCGTCGGACCACCTCTCGCCCGAGTGGTCCTGGACGGGGACGGCGACGTCGCGGTTGGGGTCGACTTCCTCGTCGTCGTTGGCCGTGGGCTGCTTGCGCTCGGCGGCGGGGGCGGGCGAGGCGTCGCGCTGGAGGTTCCTTTTCTCCATGCTGCGCAGCTCCTCGCGCGGGTAGCGCAGGGTGCGCATGTTCATGACGGCCCAAGGGTCCTGCTTTTCGAGGTGGACGCCGGGGACCAGCCCCGCGTGGACGATGTAGATGGGGAGCGGGTCGACGGTGAGGATCAGGGGCAGCTTGGAGAGCCAGGCGACCTGCTCGGGGGACAGGCGGCGGGCGACGGCGAGGTGCTCGGCCTCGCCGCGGCGGGCCTCGGCGTCGGGGGAGGCCAGCTCGGCGCTGGTGCCGGCGAGGCTGTCGGCCTCGGCGCGGGCGAGCAGGACGCGGTCCTCGTGGTTGCCGCGGACGGCGCTGGCGTTGAGGGCCATGAGGCGGGCGACGACGCCGCACGAGTCGGGGCCCTTGCTGACCATGTCGCCGGCGGCGACGAGGTGGTCGCTTGCCTGGCTGAACTTGACGTGCTTGAGCAGGCTGGCGAGCTCGTCGTCCATGCCGTGGATGTCGCCGACGACGATCAGCCTCCGCCGGTTCTCGCTGGTCGGGACGAGCTCGGCGGGCAGCGGCGCCACGAGCGTCAGGCCGTCGAGGCCGGGGCGGGCAAACTCGCCGTAGGACATGGGCAGGTCGGCGGGCCCGGTGTTGATGTCCTCGGATGCGGCATCGCTCTTCTGCCAGGCGGGCACGGCGCGCGAGTAGCTCACGCCCCACATCCGGATGATGCAGTCAGCGGCGCTGTACACGAGCAGGAGCACGGCGGCGGCGAGGGCGAGGCGGTGCCAGAGCTGGGAAGGGCCCTTGGACCACATGGCGGCCGGGGGGGGCCCCGCGGCGGCGGGCGTCGTCAACGGCGAGGGCGGCGCCGGAGGGGGGCCCGGTGTCGAGGTGTGGTTTGTGTTTGTCTGGCTGGCGCGGTCTCGGGGTCGGGGTCGGTCGACGCATCGACTGGCGTTGTGCTGATGGAGGAGAAGGCAGGGTCGGCGGCGGCGGGGAGACGCGCAAGCGGTTGGAGGGGAAGTGGTGCGCCGTGACGGCGAGCGGATGCGCCCGGCGCATCAGCGGAGGCAAGCCGCAGACGGCGATGGCCGAGACGTGGTGGGCCTAGGGTACGCTAAACTCTTGCGCTCCGATGCTTCCTCCAGCGGCTCTTTGTCTGCTTACAGCCGCAACGCAGGGTTCCTGGGCTTGTCCCTGCTGTGTGACGTGGGCTTACGCAAGTCAGACGGCTATCTGCAAGCCACGGCGCTTATCACGGCTCATATATTGTCCTGCGGCTCTTGATCAACTAGATTAATTAATACATGGTCTCGGCATGCAACCACTCCCTAATTCGTCGCCGTGCCGCTTGTTTGATCCTATGCGCCTTTGTATCGTTTACTTTGACAGAATCCAGCCAATGTCCATATGTCTTGCTTCCATGGACCAAAGCAGCCTTATAGGTAGGTATGTCGACGCAGCAAAGGTTTCACCAAATGGCGCCCTGGCCCTTCTGCAAAAAGTGGTAATAGTAAGATGCGCGCACACCAGGACACAGCGGGTGTGGTTCTCGAGCGGTCATAGCCACGACACGGCCGCGGTGGCGCTCGTTTCCGGGCAAATGTGGACGCGTCTAAAAGTAGGTGATAGATATCATACTTTGATGGAGCAGAACGAGGAGTCCGAAGGAACGCTGCAAACGCGATGCGCAGAACTGCACTCAAGTCTCGCGGGCGTCAATTGATCACTCAAAGGGGGTTTCACTCACGTAGACCATATGGTCACAAGGCAAGGCAGCTATTGCAGCAGTCCACAAGCTTGTGACGAGTGTGGCCGTAAACTTCATGTTCACTCATTGGTTGGCCGGGCGGTTTTACTCGCTGTCACTCATTGGTTTGACGCAATTGGGCGAGGACAAGGCGCCCCTATTGACTCTGTAAGAGCGTGCCCTATTTTCTGAAGAGTGGGAGAGAGGCATCCCTTATTCACGAGGTCTTGTCCGGGTCCCCCAGCACCGCCCCTACCACCACTCAGATATATCTTTCGATTATGCCTCTCTTGCCTTCAGTGTAGACGGCGTGATCGTCAGACATGGTCGTCGTCGAAGTGCTCTTGACATTCAAGACTGCTAAAGAAATGAAGCAGCCATTGTAGGCAGCACGGAGCACTAAAGACCAGGCTTCGTTTTGTGTGTGCCGAGCTGTGACCAGGGGCCCCTGCAGCCGCTTACAAAAGTCTTGGCTAGGGCCGTCAGGTCGCCGCACTAATAAATCCCTCTCCGCACCAACCCAGGCCTTTCTTTCCAAGCAACGCTCTCTTCGTACAAGCAAAGCGCCACCCGTCAATCGACGTTCCATCGTTGCTCATACATCCATTTTCCTATTTTCCTCATCGGCTGTGCGTGGCAAAAATGCAGCCTGAATCTCGTCCGATCAGAGAATCGCTTCGGCAGATCGATGATAATTCCTGGCTCTTCGGGGACCATAATATCCTCATTTCCAGGCAGGCTTCGCCGTCGCCTGACTGTCCATCGTGGGGGGATGGCAACGGACAGTACTACGTCGTTTCCGAGCCGCCAAACCCTCTGCCGCCATGTCAGCCGCTGCCAGCCGAAAGCCACATCAGCAAAGTTTACGACGCAGGTGATGCATCAGCGGTCTGGAGGATGGGGGACGCGTTCTGCAAAGCCAAGATATACCGGGACCAGGATCTGACACCGGAGCAAGCTACCTTGGAATATCTCCACAACAAATCTTCGTTTGGACAGCTCAGCTTTGCAATCCCAAACGTCATCCACCATGCGCAAATCGGGAACCGTTATTTTCTCATCCTGAGTCGTGTACCCGGCGAGACACTTCATGAGGCGTGGCCTCGTATGGATGAGAGCACCAAGGAATACTTCGTCTCGCGAGTCGCCGGCATTTGCGAGGAGCTGGCAGCTTGGACAGGCAACGGCATTTGTGGCGTTGACGGCCGGAACATATCGGATCTCTACTTGACTCCTTTCCGTGGCGAGGCTGATCTGAGTCCTCGGAAACTCCTCCAAAATTGCACTGAGATGGGAATGGATTGTTCCACATTTGTCTTTTGTCATTGCGATCTGGGTCCCGGGAATATCCTCGTGGATCTTGTGGAGAGGTCTCTTGGTGTTATTGATTGGGAGTCGGCTGGATTTGTTCCCCGGGAATGGATAAGGACGAAGGTCCGTATTTCAGCCGGGTTGGACTTTAACGGCTATGACATGGAAGCGAGAATGGAATGGAGGAGACGGCTCCAAGGACGCCTGAGGGACAACGGCTTTCCCGAAGTGGGAGATGAATGGTCGGTTTGGGCCAGGAAGGAATGATGGAAGTCAGTTTGAAGGGTTCAAAGGCCCAAACATTCATGTGCAGCTCCTCTAGCTAGAATAGACAAAACCAGGCCAATATTCATCCCCGACACTCACACCTGGATGACGTCTGCAAATCCATCTTGATCCCCAACATGACGGATCCCCAACATGACGGATCTGCCTTCGTGGCATTCCTACCTAGCTTCACTGTCAGAACGATATACTCGAATGCATGAAACCTGGGGAGCTCACTTGGAAGGCATGGTGATCGGGAGCTCCTTGCCACATTTGGATCCATCTTTCTTCGTTGCATCGCAATTGTTGGCGCCAGTCACGTTGCAGTAACCGCAAGTGGGGCAGTTGACAGCATCAACTGGCTTCATGGGGGTGGAGGCTGCCATCGTGCTGACTGCTGGTGTTGCGTATGTTTCTAGTGACATTAGCAGCCTCTTGAGCATATCGGAATGAAGTCATACCTGTCTTGATGCTTTGTCTGGTTCTGCTGTAAGGTTCGGAGTTGAGAGTGAGGGACAAGATGTGGACAGGTTAGGGAGGATGAGCAGGAGGTTTTTATACTACTGTCGGCCCTTGGTGTGCGAGAAACTGGTTGGCTCACGATATCATGCTGTTGGCTCGAGGCAACAATGGCCTTCTGACAAATACCTTCTTACAGGGCCGGGCACAAGGAATTCGCCCAACAGGTGGATCCGGCGCATGCATGCCTGCGACCGACAACGCGACCGGCAACCCTTATTACGTAGCGCCTACGGAGCACGAAGCACGAAGCATATTCTAGCAACTCGCCCTCACTAGTTGGCGACTCAGTTATACAAGGTATTTCTTATTCCTTGTCCTCACCGACCTCTTCTCTAATAATGATCTCACGCAGCGAGGCTGAAAGGGATGAAGTCCGCTTAAGGATCTCTCCCTACGAGTATCACTATGGCGGCTGTTCCCGCGGTGGCTTCTGGTGGCAGGCGGTCATTGGCAGCAATCCTAGGCACGTCAACCTAGTTCAGTGGTCGACACGCCAGCAACGCACACACTACTGTGGTGGTGGTGTGTTGGACCCACAGAGCAGCCTACCAGGCAGCCACGGACTTGGACCAGTGCTTTCGCGTTTGAGCACGACAACTCGGGCAACGGCATCAGAGACGGGGGCTTTGACCTACGCGCTGGGCTTCGCAGTGTCCCCACTCACATCTCCCTGCAATTCCTATGAGTAATAAGTGCCACGACGCAGTCAGGCGACCCTCGGTGGTGACTCACAGCCGAGAACGCCCGCAAGGCATCGCCGAGAACGCCCGCAACGCGCGGCTGAAAACATGTGCCGAGCCCTCCTCTCCAGCTTCACTGCCAATCGCAACCTACGGTCTGAGGGGATGGGGTGGCCACCCATGCTCTCACCTGCACAGGCTCGTATGGACGCGAGACCAGTCATGTTGTATTATTGCCTGTGTCCGTATTCCAGGCAGACGAGCACTCGCTTCCACCGACACTTGGCGAGATGTCGGAAGGCAATGACGAATTGCCCCGCGCGCCTCACTTCCCCTTGCCCCCCTGCTGCTGCTGCTCCAGGCGGTACTTCTCATTCTCCACGTCACGCCAGTCCGGCGGGATGGGCTCGTTGCCGCTCGTCTCCTTAACGCCGCCCGCAAACGCTGGCTTGCCCGCGTACAGCTGGTAGCCCCGGCCGTCGTCGGCGGCGCCCTCGAGCGCGCGGTACGTGACGGGCATGTTGCCGCGGAAGCGCTTGCGCATGTCCACCATGCCGCGCTTGCAGTCGCCGTAGCCCTTCTTGAGCTGCTGGCACCTGGTCGGCAGCGCGTCGACGAGCGGCTCGCGCAGGCAGTCGGACGCCTTGTTGCGCTGCACCATGACGCAGTCGGATTCCTGGAGGCACTGCGCGAGGGCCTCGCCTGCGTTGGTGTCAGCGCTTTGGGCACGCGGGTGCGGGGGATGCGTGGAGGGAGACGTACGCAGCTCTTGACAGGAACTCGGCATCTTGGCTGGGGCTGGGCTTCCGGTTGTGGTGGTGGTGAGGACTCGGGATGCTGAATCTGGACAGCATGGGATGTTGTTTGCGGTCGGCACCTGATTGGTGGGCTGTCAGGGACCCTGTACCGAGGCTGATCGAATCATGACATCAGCAGTGCCTGCATTGTTCTGACAGCGCCCATCTTCAAGTTTCCTATGCAGCCTCCCCGTTAAACATGCTCATACATAGAGACCACGGAAACATATACTCCTTCTGCCGCTCAACATACTCTCAAGTCGTAGTCTCTGGCTTGGACCCGTGAGCTGCTCCAGGCTAGCCCGTTGGTGGTGGCGGCTAGTCCCACCAAGGACCGCCCGCCCACCGTGCATGCAGCTTCACATGTGACATCACCGCCAACGCAATGTCGTCGCCGCTTTGATCCTCACCACGAACCCTACAACGCTCAATTCTTGCGCGCGACATGGCCGTGGTGCCGCACGTCCCCCTCGGTTGACTGGTCCTCAAGCCTCGCCACAATGCCCGTCCCCTTTCTGGGACGGCTGCATCCGTAGGTTCCGCCGTCGCCTGCTGTTGGGGGGGCGCTGCTGGACGCGTTGGCGGGCTGTGCTGATACTGGCTGTGCTGACAATGGACATGCGCAGCGCAGAGTACTTTGCTCTCGTGGGATCTTTCATCCTCGTCGGACTCGAAGCCATAATCCGCGTATTGACGCTCGCTCTGCGTGAGTACAAGGCGCTGTACCCCCCCCTGAGGCAGTACTGACGACCCGCAGCGCGTTTCCTCGTTGCTCTATTCTACCGGGCGTCGCGGCGTATATTCAACAAATACACTTCGCCTGAGCAAAAGCGAGCCGAGAACAAGAAGAAATGTCAGTAAACCAGACCGTTGCCTCCCTTCCTCGGCCGCCAGTGCCGGGCTAACGTCGACGCAGCGATATCGACGTCCGTCCGCGACGCGTCCGATTTCGTCGAGCTCTGCCAGCTTTGGGGCTACGAGGCTGAAGAACACATCGTACAGACAAAAGACGGCTTCCTGCTCGGCATCCATCGGCTGCAATGGAGAAAGGGCGAAGAGGGACAAAAGGTCAACTGCGGACCCCGCAGCGTCAAGAAGAGGATCGCATATCTGCACCACGGCCTGCTGATGAACTCGGAGGTCTGGGTCTGCTTGACGGACGAGCAGCGGTGCCTGCCCTTTAAACTGGTTGAGCGCGGCTTCGACGTTTGGGTAAGGCACTCGATGCCGTCGTGGTAAGGGAGCCAGAGCTGACGAGCGTAGTTTGGAAACAACCGCGGCAACAAGTACTCCAAGAAGTCGATCCACAGCTCGCCGACGACTGTCCAGTTTTGGGACTTTTCCATGGACGAGTTTGCCTTTCACGACATCCCGGACTCGATCGCCTACATCCTCGACACGACGGGCCAGGAGAGCCTGTCGTACGTCGGCTTCTCGCAGGGCACCGCGCAGGCGTTTGCGACGCTGGCCATCCACCCCAACCTCAACAACCAGGTCAACGTCTTCATCGGCCTCGCGCCGGCCATGGCGCCTGCCGGGCTGTCCAACGGGATAGTCGACTCCCTGGTCAAGGCCTCCCCCTCTGTGCTGTACCTCATGTTCGGCAGGCGGTCGATCCTGAGCTCGGCGACCATGTGGGAAACGCTGCTGTACCCGCCCCTGTTCAGCCGAGTCATCGACATGGGCCTGTCGTTCCTGTTCGGGTGGCGGACCAAGAACATCTCGACGAGCCAGAAGCTGGCGGCGTACCCGCACCTGTACTCGTTCACGAGCACCAAGAGCGTGGTCCACTGGTTCCAGATCATCCGCAACAAGTGCTTCCAGATGTACGACGACGACGTGCACCAGCCCATGAGCGTGACGACGGCGAACAAGTACTCCAAGGTGGCCAAGTACCCGACGCGGAACATAAGGACTCCCGTGGTGCTGGTCTACGGCGGGAGCGACTCGCTGGTGGACATCAAGTCGATGCTGAAGGAGCTGCCGCCGCAGACGGTGGCGACGGAGATCCCCCACTACGAGCACCTCGACTTCCTGTGGGCTCGGGACGTCGACTCGCAGGTGTTCCAGCACGTCTTGGACGCCCTCGACAGCTTCACGGACGCGGAGCACAGCGCCGAGGAGTACGACAGGTACTACCTGGTCAGAAGCGAGAGCCTGATGGGCTCGGGCCACGCCTTTGCCAGCCGCCACGGCAGCGAGAGCGACGCCTCCACGATGGCGGGCGGCGACGGCGACGGCCAGCCCCCCGCGCAGACGCGCCAGCACCGCGCGAGGGAGCAGCGGCGCAACGGCGGCTCGCCCCGGTCCGGCAACCGCCAGGCCCGCGCCGCCGAGCCGGACACGGCCGGGGCTGCGGGCAAGGAGGCCCAGCCGAGCGAGAAGCTCAAGGGCGTCGGCGTGCGGCGCGGCGGCGCGGCGCGCGGCACGGCCTTGGACAGCATCAGCGAGGCTGCAGCAGATAGGGGGCCAAGGCGGCGAGGCTGTGTCTGCGGGCGACGAGGGCAAGGCGAAGGCGAGGAAGGAGTAGCGATGCGCCGAACAGAGAGGCTGTGTGATGCGGAATTTGTACATGGACGCTCGAGTATACGTACGACGAAGCCAGCGGTAACCTGGGGTGCCGTCCTTGATTCGCCCTGACGACGACGTCTACCATGCATCGTACGCGCACGGCTGGTTGGTGGACGAGGCTCTGGCGCACGCAGTCTTGCCGGTACGCATGCGGCGGACGCGTCAACTTCGTATTTACGAGACGCTCGACGAAGGCTGGCTGTCGGCGCTGTGCAGCGCGGGGGCGGCGATGATGCCGTCTGAAACTCGCAGGCACCTCGACAGGCACGATCGGACGCAGCCATCGGAGCTCCGCCACACGTTTTACCAGACGCCGCTCCACGCCAGCTGCAGGCAGCAAGACAATCTGCGGAATACGGGGTTGGCACGGCCCGCATCCAATTCCGCTATACGAGGCCGTTCCGCTTACTGCTCCACCGTTCCCGCTGGGCGTCGTCCGCGGCGTGAGGCTCGCTGGTTGGGCGGCCGGCACGCTGGTGACGCCGCGTCCGAGGACGTCGCCCCGTCTGGCAGTCGGAGATAGGCGCTGCTCCGGTCCGCCTCGCCGACGACATGAGCGAACCCGTCGAGGGTTGTCGAGCCGCGCGCTGTGGGCGTCAGCGGGGGTCGGACGCACGCCTCGCTCTTATATACAAGCCTCAGCCCGACAACCCGGTGCCTCTCCCAGCATCTCGTCGAGCGCCGCCACCGCCATGAGCGCCTCAGACCAGGCCTTCTGCCGCCAGCACCCCGACGCGCCCGCCTGCGCCGACGTGCCCAGCTTCTACGGCTACGACATCGACCTCGCCGCCAACGCCGCTTCCTCGCCGTCTTCGCCGCCTCGCTGCTCGGCTATGCCGCCGCCCTGGCCGCCACCCGGCGCGGCGTCGCCTTCAACGTCGCCCTCGTGCTGGGGCTCGCCTGCGAGGTGCTCGGCTACGCCGGCCGCGTCCTCAGCTGGCGCAACCCCTGGGACGAGGACGGCTTCCTCATGCAGATCTGCTGCCTGACCATCGGGCCGGCCTTCATGGCCGCCGGCGTGTACCTGTGCCTGCGCCGCATCGTCAGCGCCTTCGGCCCCGGCAGCTCGCGCATCCCCCCCGAGTACTACACCCGCATCGTGAGTCGCGCCTCGCCCGCCGCGCGGCGCCCGGGGCTGACGCGGCCAGTTCATCCCCTGCGACGTCGTCTCCCTCGTCCTGCAGGCCACGGGCGGCGGCATGGCGGCCGTCGCCTTCCACGGCGACGCCTCCACCACGGCCGGCACGCGCATCATGGTCGCCGGCCTGGCCTTCCAGGTCGCCACCCTCGTCGCCTTCGTCCTCGCCGCGCTCGACTTCGCCCTGCGCACGCGCCGCGCCGCCGCCTCGGCCCTCGCCGCCGACCCGGCCCTCGTGCGCATGCGCCGCACCCGCCGCTTCAGGGGCTTCCTCGCCGCCCTCGCCCTGTCCACCCTGTGCATCCTCTGGCGCAGCGCCTTCCGCGTCGCCGAGCTGAGCGAGGGCTGGGGCGGGCCCATCATCGCCCGGCAGGGCCTCTTCATCGGCTTCGAGGGCGTCCTCATCGTCGTCGCCGTGCTGGCGCTCAACCTCTTTCACCCCGTCGTCTGTGCGCCCGAGCTGTTCGACGGCGCCGGCGGCTTGAAGGGCCTGTGGTTCTTCAGACGCGAGCGCCGCCATCGAGGCGAGAAGCCTGCGGCCAAGAGGAACGGCGGCAATCGAGGAATGCAGGACTCTTCCGACTCTGCCTAGACGGGTGCTTGAGGCAGACTTGTCGGGAGTTGGCGTCTCAAGGATGGACATGTATTGGGTTGGGCACATGGAGTTGGACTCTTACCAAACTCACCCCACTAGAATACAACACTGATCTCGCAAGAATACGACACTGCATCTCGCAAGCTAGTGCATCAAATCACATCAACATCACATCACGCAAGGCCTGTCTTGTGCTCAAACGCAACAGTCAATTCATATGGCCAATGCTATGGACCGCGTCTCGTCATCATCACGGCTTCAGAGCGCTACGCAGGAAGGCGAACCCAAATGCCAATTCACCCGCCCTGCTCGTCGTGCCGAGCCGGCATGGCCGTTCTGTGCAGACTCTGCCCTCTCCGTCGTCTCCAATCGGCAGCTCTCTCATTCCCCTTGTCC
This sequence comes from Tolypocladium guangdongense, assembly GCA_022114105.1. NCBI lineage: Eukaryota > Fungi > Ascomycota > Sordariomycetes > Hypocreales > Ophiocordycipitaceae > Tolypocladium > Tolypocladium guangdongense. The sequence continues at coordinate 3,112,362 of NRQP01000004.1, read as the reverse complement.
GCAGAATCTACTAATATGCTGCGACATCCGCGTCCCGTCTAGGGCTGGCGCAACACAACAAGGGGTATCGCGTGTGCTTACGTCTCGTCGTCGCCAGAAATGCAAACATATGCAGTGAGAATGATGACGCAGTATTCATGCGCCATGCAGGCAGGAGCCCAGTTAGTCGCGTCAAGCTAGGTTTGTTGGTGACTTGGGAACTCGGGACATGTACGGGTGTGGGGGACGAGGGGAGCCGGTGTTCCACGTGCCGCACCACCTTTCAGATGGAGACACTGCCAAGGGGCAGGATCTTGGACCTGTCCCCCTGGAACCGCGCTCGGTACTCGATGATACCTTGGCTGATGGTGTTGAAGTCCTTAACTTTGCGGTTGCGGTATTCCGTGAGCAGCTGTCGAAGCCCTGAGATGTACTCTTGCTTCTTCTCGTCGTCGTAGTAGTCGGCTGCCCCCAGCTGGAGCAAAATTTGATCATCTAACGTCGTTATTCGCCGGCGTTAACCTTGCTTCGGCGAACCGTTTGCAGCTTCGGCAATACGTACCCGGAGCCCCATGTTCTCGAAGTGCTGGTATTCGCACTGGCTGCCCCTGGGACACGGCCGACCGGCCAGCTCGTCAGGGCAAACTTCCTTCCGCACGTCTATTTTGTTGCTGTACGTCAGGGATCGAAGTCCTCCAGCAACAGACTGGTTAAACTGGGGGTGGAACCGATAGGCATGGAAGTACTGCAGTGGCGTTTCGTAGGGCACGAAATGCGATGGCGACGTATCCGACGTCGAACCATGGCCTGCATGGCCAACCTGTTCCGACGTTAGATGCCCGGACACATGCTGCGTTAGCGGTACAGTCTCTACTTCTCTTCCAGGCTCGGGCGAAGACTCTGCATGTCCTGCTGAGATCTGCTGGGCAATCGGCCCAGCAATCGAGGCGTCGCGCTCGCCATGGCTGGACGATTGCGGCGGCGCTTCGTGCTCGGCCGCCGGGGCAGGGTGGGGTGGAGACGGCGATATGTCTTCCATCGCAGAGCATTCGGCGTCGGGAGGTTCGTAATCGTCGGATCCAGCTTCCAACTCATCGCCCGCAGACTCGCCCGCTTCGCCCATGACCTCATCGTCCTCTGTCTCTCCTATCGGTCCCGACTCGTGGTGCTTGGGTTGCGTGCCGAGCACGCCTTCCTCGTGGCCGACACGCTCAGGGTCACGATTTGCCCGTGTCATATGGCTAGCATCGCCCAACCCGCTCTCGCTGTGCTTGTTGTCCCCGGCGCGGCCTGCAATATCAGCTGTCGCCGCGTCGGTTCGCTCCAAGGCTTGAGGTGCGCTGTCTCCGTGGCTATTCCCAGACTCCTCACTGGTGGCTGGAGAACCGCTTGTGGTGTCCATGGAATCCGACTGGGCCGACTCCTCTGCTGGTTGGACGGATAGCGGTGCTTCAACTATGCAACACGTTAGCCTCGTGCACCAATGGAAAGAGGCATGACAGGACATGGTTGCTGTACGGTGTTCTTGGAAGTGGATCCTTACCCGACGAAGGCCCTGAATGAGAAGCTGCTGAGCTCTGATCTGGATCCGAGCTAGAAGCAACCAGATCTCGCTTCAGTCTTTCTTCTTCCGCCATACTCTCTTCAATCTCCCGTTCAATGTTCACGATTTGGGACTGCAAGTTTTGCAACCTCACAAGCTGCTCCTTACGACGAGCTTCAATGAATGGCAGGCGCTCGCTGGCTGCCCGGGAGCGGCTACGCCTGTCATATCCAAAGCCTTGGTTCATCCTTTCAGAGCGACTTGTGCGCTCTTGCGGGGCCGACACAGGAACACTCTGCATCGGGGCGTCATTGGCTGGCGTGCGGCTGCCAACCATTGACAGGATTGGCGCGATAAGCCCGTGGCCTATGCTCGTTGCCTCTGTACTGTCATCGCGAGAACTGCCATTCCGCTGAGAAGCAGTTGGGGAGACCTGTCTCGAGCGCTTGGCCTTCTTGCGCGCCTCTGCTTCGGCGATCTTGCGCTTCATTTCTTCGATCTTCTTGTTCATGTTTCCAAATCTTCCCCTCCGCTGTTGTGGCCCGAATTTCTTGAAGCGTTGCGACCGACGTTGGACTCAGGACGGCCGTGGCATCATGTTGTTCGAGGCAGACACGGAATCACCAAGGACCCCGCCTTCTGGAATGATGCCTCAGCAAAATTGACTGGTGACGCGGGGCCACCGGAGAGTCAATGTCCATCTCGCATCGTCCTCATCGTCGCTGACGTTTATCAGGAATGGCCGGGACTCCGTGTTCTGACCAAAAGGGCGCCTGAATTGTTTCGCATGCGATCGGCTACGTTTGGGTGGAACAACGCTTTTGGGTCATGGGCTCTGAAACTCGTGACTGCTGCGGAATGGATGATAAGAACAGCCTGGTATCGACGAAGCGAGAGGGTTGGCCTGCTCTGTCCACTGGCCCAGCTGCTTGGTTCGAAAATTCAGAAGAACCAGACACGTCCTCATTCGTGTTCAAGCTGGCTGCTGCAACATCCAAGGTCATCTTATTGATCTCTGGCTTTGCTGCATCGGCGTCAGCGGCGCGGAATGCTGAGACCGACTTTTCGTAATAGCTTCGCGAGCTTTAGCAGCGCTTCCATCTTTTGTTGCAGCAGCCTGGACTTTTCCGACTGTTTTTTTGTCGCCGAGAGCTGGTTAGGAGAGGCCGTAGCCGTCGGGGCGGCCATCGGAGCGGCGACAGCGGTTGCAACACCTGGCTTTGAGCCTTTCGCGGCAAGTAGCCGTGCGATTCGTCCTTGCGCTCCTCGGACTTGTCCAAAGCTTTGCAGGTTGTGTAGTGTCTGGATCTGAAGGCGTGGGCTGTTTCTTTGATCGACTCGGGACTGCACTTTCGGGCGGGGTTGGAGGCTCTGCCTTGGTGCTACGCTTTGGCTTCGGATCTTCAAACACGTTCGCGCTCGCAGGGATATCGAGCCCGAGCTCTCTGAAGAGGCTGCCGAGTATCGCGCCGTCGACGCCCTCCTGACGGTAGTTTTGATATCGTACGTTCAGTGGCCAAAGACACAAAATCGCGTCCCGCGCCTGCTGTCTTGCCGTCGAAACGGACTGTACAGCTGCCGGCGCGGTCACGCTACTCTGCGTAGTCACTAATCGTGCGGGTCCGAAGACTTTGTTCGGCGAGGTGGTCCGAGGCGTGCAGTTGTTTAGGGTATCGAATGAGGCTTCTCATCACCTGATTTAGCAAGAGCCGATAGCTTATGGCTGTAGAAGTTGAAAATAATATTCTTACCTTGGTGGGCCGAAGCGTGAGTTGGTTCCATGTGATCGATCTCCCGCGGTGACAGATACGGTGAATAAGAGCCTGAGCGTTCCCGGGCGGTGCTCGACTGCCCCGGGTGGCCTGCATGCCAGCCAGCTCCCGCACCAGCTGCCTGGGAGCGTGCGGAAGCCTGAGTCATGAGAGTCTCTTGACTCCCCTTCATAGCATCGCCAGTTTCCACGCCTGTACTGTTACTGTTAAAGGGCCAAGTTTGAGCCTCAACAGTGTTCCCGTCACCCTCGGTCTCTCGAGGCTCATATAAATCCTCAATCTCACCCTCGCTGACTTCCCCCTCCTCTGACCCATCGTCCGATGCGCTGCCACTGGCCGTCATCGTGTTTGGCCTTTTCGAGTCGCCAGCTTTCAGAGCCACCTGGTTCGAACTCTGATTGCCGGATTGCGGCGGCTGGGGCGCAGAGTACCCGCTTCCAGCCTGCGGTTTGGCCCGAGGATCCTGCTGCTCCGGAAGAAACCCAAGCCAATCCGGGTATCATGTTGCGGTTGTAATCATATGACTGCTGGGCCGCATCGCCATGTCGTTTGCCAGATAAATTGGCCGGCTCGTTCGCAGACTGAGATGGCTGGGTGTACGATGGGTACTGCAGGCTCGAAAAAGGCGGCTGTGTGTGATAGCCTTCAGGCGTATCATATCCATACCCAGACTGGCTCATATTGGGAAGGTCAGGTGGCGACAAGCCCGTTCAGAGCCAAACCAGCGCGACTCCCGCGGCGCCTAGCGCTTTGTACGCTGGCAGCTGAGGCAGCGAATGGACTAGCGGTGTGGTTTGCAGTTGTTTTAAGGATCAGCGCTATTGCGATCTTCCTCGTCGACGGCAGACGTGTTTGACGGCTTCGGAACATCACCTGCGAATGCACCGAAGGCTCCAAGCTGCTATGTCCCGAGGACGGCCAGAGCCCAAAGCACGGCTGGGGTTGGGCAGCGCTGTTGGTTTAGACGCGTTGTCGACGTGGACCGATGAAACAGCCCGTACGGAGTAGACCGCCGCGGTCTCTGTCAAAATGAGGGGTTGGATGGAAGAGCGCAATGTCGTTGGTGTTGGATGCAGCCACGCAGGTTCACCAAATTTCGAGCTTCGCCAGAGGTGGCAGGTCTTGTCGGATCGACTAGTCCAGGAATCGCCTAGCGTTGCATCTGTGCCCAACTGCCAAGCTCCCGTGTCAGTCACGTGCGCTTCCCTGTTTACTTCGGAGGGTCGCTCCCCAGCAACGGCTGGATATCCCTGCCGTTGTCTTCGCGCCTTCATGCCGACGCATTCGCATCTCTTGATGTCATTTTCCATGAGTCTGTAATTGTGGCGAGGGTGCCGATGCTTCGAATTGTTATTCCGTTTCCATTACATCGCCCAGAACTCGCCGGCGGTTGCTATTTCTTATCGTACTGAGCTTTGTTTACACGCGCGTATGACGAGCTCGACGGCTTACCAGCAACACCAGACGCAGAACCTGTTGATGGTCACGACGAGCAATGACTTTCAACGCCAATGGCTCGGCCCAACGGCGCAATAACCCGTTTTCGCGAACCGGCTCGCCCTCAGCAGCCTCGACGACTGGGGGCAGACCCAAATCAGCCCTCTTCTCCTCGCCAGATCCGCATCCCGGCACAGCAACTCCCACGCCCCACGGGAGGTCCCAGTCCAGCAGCTCGTTTGGGGCGACTCTGGCCGCGCCGGGCAGCGCGCCACGGCATTACAGAGCCGACTCCAAGAATGGAACACCGACGTCCAACACCTTTGCCCCATCGTTCATCAAGACGGACGAAATGAGGCGGGCCCAGGACGCCGTCAGAGGGATAGAGGGAGAGAACGACTTTTCTGGAAAGCGATATGTGTGGCTTAAGGATCCGCAACACGCATTCATTAAAGGTTGGGTGGTTGAGACCTTGGAGGATGGCCGCATTTGGGTTCAGACCGATGATGGAATAGTCAGTGGCCCCGTCCAAAGCACCGAGGTGATTTCTAACATCATCGCAGCAACGAGAAGTCGATGCCGAAAGCGTCGACAAAGTGAACCCCGCCAAGTTCGACAAGGCAAACGATATGGCCGAATTGACCCATTTGAACGAGGCTTCCGTCGTCCACAACCTCCACATGCGATACCAAGCAGATCTGATATACACCTACTCCGGCCTCTTCCTTGTCACAGTCAACCCATACTGCCCTCTGCCCATATATAACAATGAATACATCAACATGTACAGAGGACGCAGCCGAGAGGACACGAAACCCCACATTTTCGCCATGGCGGACGAGGCATTCCGAAACTTGGTCGAGGAAGGGCGGAACCAGAGCATCTTGGTGACTGGTGAGTCGGGCGCCGGCAAGACCGAAAACACCAAAAAGGTCATCCAGTACCTCGCCGCTGTCGCTCAGTCAGAGGCAACAATGGCGAAGAACAAGCCGCAACACTCGAATCTCTCCCAGCAGATCCTCCGGGCCAATCCTATTCTGGAAGCCTTTGGCAATGCCCAGACGGTTCGGAACAACAACTCCTCGCGGTTCGGAAAGTTTATTCGCATCGAGTTCAATCGAAACGGTGCTATTTCTGGTGCGTTCATTGATTGGTACCTTCTCGAGAAATCGAGAGTTGTCCGGATCAGTGCTCACGAGCGCAACTATCACGTCTTTTACCAGCTGCTAAAGGGAGCCGATAGTCGGGTGAAGGGGGACCTCCTGCTCGACGGACTTGGCGTTGAGAGCTTCGCATACACTCGAAATGGCCACGACAGTATAGTGGGGGTATCCGACCAGGACGAATGGGACTCGCTCATGGAAGCCTTTAACGTCATGGGCTTCTCGGACGATGAGCAGCTCTCAATTCTCCGCACCATCGCAGCCGTGCTGCATCTCGGCAACGTCGATGTTGTCAAGGAAAGCCGAGCTGCCGATCAGGCACGCCTGGCGCCGGACGCAAAGGTGCAAGTTGCAAAGGTGTGCAAGCTCCTCGGAGTCTCCTTGGAAACTTTCCTTCAAGGCCTGCTTCACCCCAAGGTAAAGGCGGGACGAGAGTGGGTTGAGAAAGTCCAAACTCCCGAACAAGTTCGTCTGGGCCTCGACGCCTTGTCCAAGGGCATCTATGAGCGTGGCTTCGGAGACCTCGTCTCTCGAATCAACCGGCAGCTCGATCGGACCGGAATGGGCATGGACGACTCTCACTTCATCGGAGTGCTCGACATTGCTGGATTCGAGATTTTCGAGGAGAATAGCTTCGAGCAACTCTGCATCAACTACACAAACGAGAAGCTACAACAATTCTTCAACCACCACATGTTTGTTCTTGAGCAAGAGGAATACGCTCGGGAGCAGATTGAGTGGCAGTTCATCGACTTCGGCCGTGATTTGCAGCCCACCATCGACCTCATTGAGCTTCCAAACCCCATCGGAATATTCTCGTGCCTTGACGAAGACTGCGTCATGCCGAAAGCAACCGACAAGTCGTTCACCGAGAAGCTCAACTCGTTGTGGGATAAGAAGTCGACAAAATATCGTCCCTCTCGCCTTGGACATGGATTTATCCTCACGCACTATGCTGCAGAAGTCGAATACTCTACCGAAGGCTGGCTGGAGAAGAACAAGGACCCGCTGAACGATAACATCACACGGCTGCTTGCCACTTCTACGGACAAGCATATCGCCGCACTCTTTGCCGACTGCGCCGACACGGATGAGGAGATTGGTGGTGGAAGAAGTCGCGTGAAGAAGGGCCTATTCCGGACTGTTGCTCAACGGCACAAGGAGCAGCTCCACAGCCTGATGGCCCAGCTTCATTCTACACATCCGCACTTTGTGCGGTGCATCTTGCCAAATCACAAGAAGCGGCCAAAGCAGTTCAATAATCTCCTGGTCTTGGACCAGCTCCGCTGCAACGGCGTCCTGGAAGGCATTCGTATCGCCCGCACCGGCTTCCCCAACAGGCTTCCATTCGCAGAGTTCCGACAGAGATACGAGGTGCTCTGCTCGGACATGCCAAAGGGATACCTCGAGGGCCAAGCGGCAGCATCCTTGATGCTGGAGAAGTTGGGACTCGACAAGACTCTCTACCGCGTCGGTCTAACCAAGGTGTTCTTCAGAGCCGGCGTACTTGCCGAGCTGGAAGAGCAGCGCGATGCTTTAATTACCGAAATCATGGCTCGCTTCCAATCCGTGGCAAGGGGCTTCATTCAAAGGCGCCAGGCCTACAAGAGACTGTTCCGGACTGAGGCAACGCGAATCCTCCAAAGGAACTTCCATGTCTACCTTGACCTTGTCGAGAACCCTTGGTGGCAGCTCATTGTCAAGATGAAGCCTCTGCTTGGGGCGACTCGCACAGCCACAGAGGTCAAGAGACGCGACGCCATGATCAAGCAGCTGAATGACAAGATGCGACTCGAGCTAGAGAACCGACAGAAGCTGGAAGAAGAGCGCAGAAACTGCCATGCCGACATGGTACGGGTTCAGCAGACTCTGGAGAGTGAGCGTGCCTTGGCATTGGACAAGGAAGAGATTTTCAAGAGGCTTCAGAACCGCGAGGCCGAATTGGAAGAAAAGCTTGCCGGCGCAATCGAGGACCAGGAGAGGCTGGAGGACCAGCTGGATGAATTCATGGAAGCGAAGAATCGTGCGGAACGAGATGTGGAGAAGTTTCGTTTGCAGCTTGAACAAGCTGCAAACCTCATTGCGAAGCTCGAAGACGAAAAGAGCGAGCTCGCTGCCAAAACAGTCGAAATCGAGGGCGCGCTCCACGAAATCTCACAGAAACAGTCTGAGCGCAGTGAGCAGGAGGCAGCATTGGAGGACAAGATCAAGGTGTTGCAAAGTCAGCTGGCTCTCAAGGATAGGAAGACCCAAGATCTGGAGAGCAAGTTGCTGCAGATCGACCAAGACCTTGAGGTCAAGCTGCACGCTGCTCGAAAAGAGCTAGAGTCGACGAAGCTGCGCGAATCCCGCCTTGCGCAGGAAAACCGAAGCGTTCAACAACAGCTCTCTCAGCTCTCAAAGACGTCGACCGACTACGAGGACCTTGTCCGCAGCAAGGAGAGCGAGCTTGCTTTGCTCCGAAGCGAGAAGAGGAAGTTCGAAAACGACCGACGGGCGCTGGAGGACCAACAGAAGGCATTGACGAGTGAGAAAGAGAAGATTGCCACAAAGTTCCGAGACGCCCAGGCCGAGCTCGTTGCAACCAAGTCCAAACAGTCGCGGCTGGAACGAGAGGCTGAAGAGGCAAAGACCCTTCTGGAGGCACGACTCTCTGAGGATGCCCAGGCGGACCAAAATCGAGCTCTCCTGGAATCTCAGATTAAAGATCTCAAGGAGGAGCTTTACAACACGCAAAAAGACCTGAGCAGGGAACGCCAATCTCGCGACGACGTTCTCCTTTTGGGCGAGCACAAGTATGAGTCGCTCAAGGAAGAGTACAACACCCTCAACGAGTCCAAGATCATCATTGAGAAAGAGCTCTACGCACAACAAGATACCTTGAGGCGAACCATGGAAGCTCGCACTGCTGTGGAGAAGGAACGGGACGAAGCTCGGGACGAAATCCGGCAGCTACGCGCTGCAAAGGCACACGCCGAGGAAGCGCGCCTCCAGGCCGAGGTAGCTGGCGAACGACAAGCGTCTAGGGCGGCGCGAAAGAGGGAAGACAGCCTCCGCAGAGATCTTGAAGCAGCTCAAGAGCGGCTAGAATGGTTTGAGGAAGAATGCGGGAACCTCAATCGCCAGATTGAAGATCTCAACAAACTGATACTCTCCTCGGGGGAGTTTGGCCTCAAGAACGATCAAGCCAAGGAAAGGATGGAGCGTGAGCTTACGACAGTCAAGAGCCGATTGGCGGCCTCCGAAAACGACAATCGGGCGCTCCTCAACAAGCTGCAACAGAAGGGCCTCGAGATTGCGCGGTCAAGTTCGCGAGCCAGCGAAGCCTCCCGAGGTCAAGTCCTGTCTCTTCAACGGGAAAAGGCGAGGCTAGAAGAGCTGAACACCAAGCTTAACAAGCAGCTCGGGGATGCCCAGATTGCCATTGCGTCATTGGAGAAGAAAGCCGAGAAGCTCCAGCTCAACCTCGAGGATCTCAATCATGAGGTAGCTAGGGAGGTTCAGACCAGTAGGAATGCGGAGAAGGCCTCGTCAAACTTCACGGCGCAACTCGCCGAGGCCAACCGAACAATTGACTCGGAGCGCCAACTACGCACACAGGCTCAATTGACGGTTCGGACGTTGCAGATCTCCATGGACTCGCGAGACAAGGAGCTTGAAGAGCTGCGCGGGCAGATACTCAGCGCTCTGAGGACGGCAGATCCGGAAGTGCACATTCCTCCCCATTCAGACGATGGCAACCAAAAGGCGCTACTCAAGAACTTTGACCTTGTTCGGAAGGTTGAGGAACTTCAGCAGAACCTCCGCGCTCAGACCGCAGCGAGGACAAACGCCGAGAGCCAGTTGGCCGAATTGCGAAATTCTCGCAGTGAGACACCGAGCCGATCCCAGTTGGAGGAGATTCACCCTAACGAGGCCCCTTTCAACGGGTCTCCGACGCAACGAAGGCCTGGCAAAACAAACATCCGCCGGTTCTCCAATATCTCGACGCCGAACCGACGCGTCCAAACGTCTGACGTTCAAGAGTCTACTCGGTCAGATAAAACCACCGACACTGTCACCGTTAATAGCCGGATGGATCTGAAAACGGAGGTCGAGGAGCTCCAAAACCAGCTGCAGCTAGCGCAGATGCAGAATCGCCATCTCCAAAGCCAACTTGACCGAAGCGCCCCCGTTCCAAACAATTATGACGAGCAAAGCCCCTCCTTGCGCCGTATGCAGAAGCTCGAAAAGGTCAACAGTCGACTCCACGACATGCTAGACGACTCGGCCAAGAAGGTATCTGCGCTCGAGAAGAACATTCGCACCGGCGAGCTTTCTCTGCGAGACGTCCAGGCCCGATCACACGAGGAGATCTTGGATGTTTTCAACAGCCAGGAGGAGTCACGCCGGTCTCTCCTACACAGCCATAAGGACGCTGTGGCAGAGTTGACCGAAGTCAAATCTCACTTCGACAAGATGCGGCACGAGCGGGCGAAGATCGAGCTCGAGCTGCGAGACACAAAGTCTGACCTACAGGAGATGGCAGTGGCACGTGAGCAAGAGTCTCAAAGCCGGAGCCAGCTCCTCCAGGAGTACACGGATCTTCAAATTCGGCTCGACGCCGAGACCTCGAAGCTGGCCGACGTCACCTCGAACCTTGAAATGTACAAGAGCAGGGCAGACGAGTACTTTGGCAAACTCGAGCAGGCGGAAATTGCGGTCCTCAAGGCAAACCGAGCTGAGCAGTTCGCCAAGGTGCAAGCCAAGGAAGCGGAGGACACGTATGCTGAAGTTATGGCGGGAAGACAGCAGATGGACGCCAACATCGAAGACCTACAGCGCCAGAACCAACGGCTGGAGGAGAGAGTCGAGGACATTTCGACCGACCTCGAGTCCGTCACGCAGGCCAAGAAGAGACTGCAGCATGAGTTGGAAGACTACCGAAACCAGAGGGCCATGGATATCGAAGACAAGGAGTCAGGCATGGAGCAGACTCGCAAGAAGTACCAAGCAGAGTTTGCCACGCTTACCAAGGAGCTTGATCTCGCGCGCGAGGAGAAGCTTTACAAGCAGGCCGAGATTGCCAGGCTCCGGGAGGAGCTCGACGAGCTGCGGTCGAAGTGGGATGATGAGGTTCTCAACAGCTCTACCTGGTCCAAGGAAAAGTCTCGCCTGGAGTCAACTCTTGCTGACGTTGCATCCTCGCGCGATGAAGCAGTGAATGCACACAACGAGGCTCAGGGCAAGGTTGTCTCGCTGCTGTCCCAAGTCCGGACCCTCCGTTCCGCCGTGGACGAAGTCACCTCGGAGCGCGACCTCCTTTTGCGAGAGAAGCGAAGCGTCGAGGCCCGCCTCGAGGAAGCCAAGGCAGGGCTCGAAGAACTAGCCAAGGGGGAGAACCCGTCGCTTCGAGACGCAGCCAGCATGGACAAGGAGGTGCTTGATCTAAAATCGAGCTTGGCCCACCAAGAAGACATTGCGGCGGCGGCTGTGGAGAAGATGCGACGCGCCGAGGCTCTCGTGTCTGAGATCCAAAAGGACATTGCCGCTGAGCGCGACGCCAGCACAGAGCTTCAGAGGCAGAAGGTTTCGCTCGAGAAGGGTTTGAACGAATTGCAGCTCAAGCTTGTAGACCTTGAGACCAAGGGCTACTCAAGCGCGAGCCAGGACATTAAGTTTCTCCACAAGCGAATCCAGGAGGCAAGTACATCCACCATGAAATAGATGAAGCGAACAGTGTCTGACAACCAACAGCTCGAGTCGCAGCTTGAAGACCAAGAAAATGAGCGCACCAAGTCTCAGCGCTCGGTTCGCAACGTTGACCGCGTAGTGAAGGATCTTCAGAGCCAGATCGAGCGCAAGGAGAAGCAGAACACGCAGCTGTCAGACGACGTCAGTCGCATGCGCGACAAGGTCGACAAGCTTCTCAAGACGATTGACGAGCTGCAGGCCTCGGAGTCTGCGAACCAACTCTCTGCGCGCCGCGCCGAACGCGAGCTTCGCGAGGAGAAGGACAAGACGCTGCGGCTGCAACGCGAGCTGGGCGACTGGAAAGGCCTGAGAGGCGTGGAGAAGGGGTCCGCCAGCACGGCGGGCAGCCTCCGCAGCCGGATGGGGCCGTGGAAGGGAAGCGAAGCGGGCGAGGGCTCACCGGTTGATGTGCCGCAGAGGAAGAGCAGCATTGGCAGGACGCCGAGCCTAACGAAGGGCTTCCTGTGATCTCGTGGCGACAGAGGGGACTGGCATAAAGGTGGTGATTGGCGTTTTGTACAGTTGCAAGGGGATGTTTTTTTGTGCACATGAGGTCACGGTATACGGCCGGCAGCTTGTATGTTATGGTATGCTTATGCGTGTCATATGATTGGAAGGACGTAGCTTGGTTAATGAACCTGAGTAGAGTTCTGGCATCTTGAGCTGGTGCCATGCAGTGAATTGAGGCATATATTTGCGGGTGCCGGTTGAACTGGGTCCATGCCACAACTGAGTAAGTATTCTTGATGACTGCAAACGAGCCTACTAAACTAATATCTTTAATCCCTAGGGCTTATTGTTCTTTCGCTCCTTATTGGAAGCGGTTCTTTTTTTTTTTTTCGCAAGCCTCGTCTTGCCGTCCATACCTATAGTCCAGATGGGTCCAGAGTAGTAAACTGCGCAAACAAGTTACCTATAATTGAAACGACAACATAATAGGTCGACAAGCAACATCGGCCAAAAAAGAGAGATGGTGAGAATTTTAATTGGCAAATTTACAAAAAGAAAGGGTCTGGCCGGGGATTGAACCCGGGACCTCTCGCAAGCAATGCCGTAGGGTTTTCCCTAAGCGAGAATCATACCACTAGACCACCAGACCGACCAGCCAGGATGCGATGTCCTGACTTGTGCTCATTGTGGAGGAAGCTTACTTATTTTATTTTATACGCAGCAATTCGCTTGGTTTTTAGCGTCGATTCCGTCAATTTGCTGCACGTGGGCGCGAGGAACAATTTAGCACGTCCCTCCAGTGACATGCGCTGGCCTTTACATCCATTCGTCCCGTCCATCAGTGCATTCAGGCTCAATTGCCCAGCGTTGCATTTCGCATCAATATCGTACAGCGCCTAATAGCATTCGTCCCTCTTCATGACATCGGTCCAGCATTGCATCGCTCTCACGAACCACGGCCGCCCTGGCCGACACCGTCCCCCCTCTTGATCCCTTGGCTCTGGCCGCCGCTGGCGTTCATGCCCTCTACGGCTTGGCCCTTTTCTTGGAGGCCCTCGGGGAGAGGAGCCGTCTTGTCGGCGCGATCCACCTTGGTTGTCTGATGGATTGACATTAGCACATGCTTGGTGCTTTGATGGCTGACGAGGAGTGTCTTACGTCGACTGGGCCAACGCCGTGGGCGATGCCGTGGCCCGCCTCTTCAAAGGGGCCGTTGTGGCTGGAGCCGTCTCCGCTACGAGGCATGGCGGATGTTTGGTGGTGTGGCGAGAGCTGTAGCTTGTGACGACGTCGTCCCTGTTCGAATGTGCAGTAGAATAAAACGACTTCAGCATCTAATACGGCCTACCAGTGGTCATCTTTTATAGTTGTCTTGCATCGGCAATCTCGATGCGGACGATCGTGCACTCGAGCGGCATGCGTCATGGCGATTTCATGGCTGCCGTGGCTTGGACGGTAAGACCTCAGCACTGGAGCTCTTGTGGCGAAGCAGCTCCAGCGACAACGCTCGCGGAGTCAAATGCATGCAACGCCACGGAGCAAATGCCCCGGCAAACGCTGAGATGGTAGGTTATCTCGGTTGCATCTGTTGAGACGTTCGTAGCCAATTATCAAGAACAATTCTTTCGCCACGCCTGGTAAGTCAATAACAATGAACCCTGGAGCAGACAGGGGTGTACCGAGATGCCTCCATCCTGGAATGCTGGCCCACTTCCGCTGTCTCTCCTGGCCTTGTCGCTTCTGGCCGGCATCATGCCGCGGAAATGTCATCTCTCATTGGCCCTGGAAGGACGAGACGGAGATCGGGGCTATGCGCTCAGCCGAAGCGCTTGGCCGCCGTAGATGAGGCTATGGAAGGTGGTGTTTTTGCTGCCGTGTTAACTGGAGAATAAAAATAGTAGGTCGCATGGGCCATGGCCAGCTGGCGGCTCACGAAACGATCAATCGAACGAAGTACTCCGTACGCGCCGCAGGCTGGCGCATCGCCAGTTGGCAGTTGCCAGCAAACAGCGAGGACCCGGCCGTGGATCGCCCGGAGGACCCACGTGGCGCAACTCCTGCCAGCCGGGTCGGAACACGAGCCTAGAATCCGCGGTGGACGTTACTCGTAGGTTGGATCGCTGCTGAACGGCTTCACCGTCCATCATGGGAGTCAGCCAGCATGGCACCCCCTCGCATCCCGACGCCGCCTCGTACGCCGCCTCCGGGTACGGCACGGTCATGGTGTGGGGCCGTCGGCCGGCCCTCGTCCTCGTCGACGTCTGCAAGGCGTACGTACTGGACGCCCGGCTCGCCGCTCGACCTCTCCGCGCACCGGCCCTTGGCCGAGTCCCACGCCGTGATGCGCCGGCTGCTCGTCGCGGCGCGCGCCCACGGCGTGCCCGTCTCCTGGACGGCAGTCGAGTTCACGGAGCCGCACATGGATCTTCTGGCTCAAGGCCAAGACGCCAAGCGTGTGGCACCGCGACGACGCGCGCGGGCTGGCCGCCTGGGTGGAGGTCCTTGCGCCGCGCGCGGTGGTGGCCAAGAAGTGCCCGAGCGGCTTCTTCGGGACGACGCTGCAGATGCAGTTGGCGGTCCGAGGCGTGGACACGGTGGCGCTGTGCACGAGCGGGTGCGTGAGGGCGGCGGCGCTGGACGCTTTGCAGCACGGCTTCAGGCCGATGGTAAGTTGTGGCCTGCATACGGCCCGCATGAAGGTCTGTATCCGTACGTCACTGACACGTGCGGTGGTGAGTTTGGCGTGTGGCGATAGGAGCGATGCGATTCACTCAATTTGTTTGACCTGAACGCCAAGTACGTCGATGTGGTGAGCGAGGAGGATGCGATGGAGAATGTGAGGGAAGGGTGGTCTAGTGATGTATCTGCATGAGAGTTGAGCATCGCTACCATGTAGTCAGTCGGTCATTTCTATCTCTTATTAACTGCCACAATTTATCAATATCTCAGTAGTTGGTAAACTGGCACGGAGTACGAGTACTGCTGTTTCATCTCACGCTGCTCCGACAATTCGGAGCAAAGATGGCTTTTTGTTGTAAGGTGACATATACCTACCTATACTGCACATACTTCGTACGTCTCCAGAGCTAATTCCATTTTGCCGCGTAGCGTAACACTTTTCAACACTTTCGAATACACGCAGAAGGTAAAGATCTGTTGCAGAGGGCCGTCGGTAACAATCGATGATGATGAGGTGACCTGAGCCACAGACGGGTTGCCCAACCAATGAGCATCAGGACGAAAGAGTTGCCACTTGCATGGCTTTCCACTGTTGGTGATTCAGGACCGTGCTCGCTTGCGTTGGGCTCAACCCTGGCGTCATCATTGCTCGTAATACTTCGTGCTCGTACGAAGTAGATGCACCCAGCCACCAACCCACCAGCCGCACAGTCGGGGAGGCCTGTCAATTGAGCCCTACCCGCGTCCAGGGCTGCTGCCCACGAAGTAAGGTCACTACCTAGGTAGGTAGGTAAGCTAGTGGGGAGGCCCCACAATTCAGGGTACCTACCTGGTAAGGCGTTTCCGGGGACCTCCGACCGCGGACTCAGCCACGGCGGGCGGTTGGCTATCGCGACATAGCGCCGATTTGTTATTTTCTCCAATCTCCTACCTGCCCGGTGCCTTGAGTCCGCCACGGTGACTTGCAGAGCCTATAATTCGGTGATGGTGGAATGTTGAGCCTGATGGATGATGATGCGAAAGGGTCCAGTTTTCCATGCACGATGCGTTTTGCAATCCGCCACGAGGTCCGCCATCAGGGCTGAGCCAAGCCATGGCCCAGCTTTATAACCGCCAGCGCTGCAACGATGCTGTTAGGACTCGAATGCGGCAGCGCCGGATAATGCTTGTTGATGAGCCGCAGTGTCTTTGCAAACAACACGGCAGCCAGCCCGTAGCCTCAGCAAATATTGAGCGAATAATAAGCCATGCTGCCGCACGCACCGACTTGAGACGCAAACAGAGATGCGGGCTCCGTTGTCGGTGGAGTCGGTGGCGGGGCGGGCGAAACTTTCGGAGCACAGGCGCCGAACAGTGGACCTTCAGTGGGATGTTTGAGGTGTCGCAGGATTAGCCACCCATTATATCATCATTTCAGAGCATTCCTCCCTTTTCCATCCCGACCTCATTCCTCTCCCTTTCCCATTGCTTTTAAGGAGCTGTCTTTGCCCATTCGCGTTCCCACCCACAAACAGCACGCACATCCAACACCGCCATCATGTCCAACTCGCTCGAGCAGCTCAAGGCCACTGGCACGGTACGTCGGCGTTACCCCACCATGATTGATTGCCCCTCCTCCGCAGCTTCGTCGACGGAGAGCCCGCGCCATCCGGTGGCGAGGGCTGCTGGTGATGATGCGCGCCCGCCACGGGCTCTGCGTTGAGGAGTGAGGAGAAGATCAGGAGCAGACGGCTGACTTGGACTCTTCTGGATGCCGCGAATAGGTCGTCGTGTCCGACTCTGGTAAATTCCCGCACACTCCTCCTCAACGATCTCCAGCCAGTTAACCCATATCCGCAGGTGACTTTGCCTGTTAGTCCACCCATTGCCTCGTCTCCCACGATCGCCCCTTGACCCCCCGAAATGGAGATGGTCGTGGCGACGAGATAACTCCTCCTCCGACAGCTGTCCAGAGACGCTTACACGTAGCCGCAGCCATTGGCAAGTACAAGCCCCAGGATGCCACCACCAACCCCTCCCTCATCCTCGCCGCCTCCAAGAAGGCCGAGTACGCCAAGTTGATGGACGTGGCTGTCGCGTACGCCAAGTCCAAGGGCGGCTCTGCCGACGCCCGGGTCGAGGCCGCGCTGGACCGCCTGCTTGTCGAGTTTGGCAAGGAGATTCTCAAGATCATCCCCGGCAAGGTGTCCACCGAGGTCGATGCCCGCCTCTCTTTTGACACCAAGGCCTCTGTCGACAAGGCCCTGCACATTATCGACGTAAGTGCTCACGTCTCGGAGGCGCTACCTCTCACTCTCTCTTTGAGCTTTGGTGTACTAAAACCCTCCAGCTCTACAAGCAGGAGGGCATCTCCAAGGACCGCGTCCTCATCAAGGTCGCCTCCACCTGGGAGGGCATCAAGGCCGCCGAGATCCTCCAGCGCGACCACGGCGTCAACTGCAACCTGACCCTCATGTTCTCCCCCGTCCAGGCCATTGGCGCCGCCGAGGCCAACGCCTACCTCATCTCCCCCTTTGTCGGCCGCATCCTCGACTGGTTCAAGGCGGCCAACAAGAAGGAGTACGCCAAGGAGGAGGACCCCGGCGTCGCCTCGGTCAAGAGCATCTTTAACTACTACAAGAAGTTTGGCTACAAAACCATTGTCATGGGCGCCTCGTTCCGCAACACGGGCGAGATTACCGAGCTCGCCGGCTGCGACTACCTCACCATTTCTGTAAGCTCACCCTGCCCCTGACGCATGCACTGAGGTCCTCTGCTAACGGTGGCCAGCCCAACCTGCTCGAGGAGCTCATGAACTCGTCCGAGGCCGTCCCCAAGAAGCTCGACGCCGCCAAGGCCGCCTCGGCCAACATCGAGCGCCGGTCGTACATCAACGACGAGGCCCTCTTCCGCTTCGACTTCAACGAGGACCAGATGGCCGTCGAGAAGCTGCGCGAGGGCATCAGCAAGTTTGCCGCTGACGCCGTCACCCTCAAGGGCATCCTCAAGGGGAAGCTGGCTTAAGCTGCGGCTGAGCCGGCGTGGTGAAATTGAAACAGTAACGCGATACGGGACGATGGAAACGACTTTGGAGCTTTTCGTTGGGACGGGTATTTGGTGTGCGCAATATTGATTGACTTTGCTGGGGAAAATATGTCGAGGAAGGGGGCAAAAGGGGGGAGAGCAGATTGCCTAGGTAGACAGCAGCCGGGCCCCCGGGATATCTCTGGTGCAGAAAGTGCTGTACGTTTGAAGATGCATACGATTTACCATAAAGTGACGCATCTACCTGCCTGACTGGGCCCAGATCGGGCGCAGCTTAACGCGCAATCGACGCCACAGGCCCTCGTCAAGGCCTCTTCCAGGCCCCGCCGTCAGCGATGGCCCAGTGACCTGCACCGCCCCCCGCCAGCTGGCGCGAACCTCCGCCATCCTGGAACTCAACTCATCTCCACACCTCACTCCAGACCGTCGCCGTACGAGTACCCATCCATCCTCCACGTGGCTTGGCCTCGCGCAGAGAGCCTAATTGACGCTTGCGCTGTCGTTCGAACACGTCTACGACCTAGACACGCCTCTCCGACTCGCCGCGGACTTGTTGGCCTCCCAGCCAATTCTCGACCGAGCTCCGCGCTGCATACTTCCATTGGTTAGTGGGTGTTAACGCCGCCTTCGAGTCCGCGACACCCGACTTCCCGTCTGCAACCGATGAGCAACACGCAGTTGCTGGACCTCGATCTGGGCGGCAGACACTGCCCTGGACTCCGTCCTCGATAGACGACAACGACCCGCGCTGCCCTTGGATGCCCGTCAATGCGACCGTCCCCCGACGAGTGCACGTCGCCAACCAACACCTCGTGCTCCTGTCGCGATAAAGTTGTCCCGCGGAGTCCAGTTCCGCCATCGACGTAGCAGCCGCCGCCAACGTTTCGCGTCGCGCCCGCAACGCCGACGCCTCGCGCAGCTTCCAGCACCTGCAGCAGCGATTGCCCTGCAGCAGCGATTGCCCGACATGTCGTTTCGCGGCGACGACCAGCGCCGGTATGGTCATGTGCCGCCTGTTCAGTACCCCGTCGCCAGCCAGCCTGCCGACCAGCAAGGCGGCGTGGGGAGGAGGCCCAGCTTCAACACCGGCGACGATGCACCATATCACGCCAGACAGGACCAGGATGGGCCGTCGGGAGCGACCAAGGACGAGCTGTTCCTGACCAGCCCGACGACTGCCTCGAGCTCCTCCATCGGCAGGTCGCCGTTCGGTTCCACCAACAGTGCTCTGTCCGGCTACCAGCATCGGTACCAGGACACGACGCCTTCGACGCCGTCGTCTCAGTCCTCCTACAATCCTCAGAGCTTTGTGCATTCATCCGGCGCCGGTTTCCAGCGATCGCAGTCTGCAAACCTCCCCCACCATCCCCACCCCTCGCGATACTCCAACACCAGCGTCAGCTCTTGCAACACGTCGTCGCCGACCAACTACACTCCTCAAGCGTATAACCCCGCTGCTTACGCGAACACGAATGTCCCTCAGCGGCAGGCTACATATCACGGATACGGCCAGGAACAAGGATACGGAGCCTCGGTCGGGTCTGGCGCCTCGGCAGCCTATGGGCAGTCGCCTGGTGCGACATACTCCTCTGCCTTTCCCCAGCCGATGCGATCTCCCGGGCTGTCGCCCGCCTTTCAGCAGTCCCTTCCTACCAGCCCATCCTCCTTTACTATCTCCAACTCGCAGATTCAAACACCTACTTATGGTCCTTCTCAATACGCCGCAGGGCAGCACCCGATTTACGAGGTGCCTGCTCACAGCCAAACGTCCTCCGCCGCCCCGTATCCCTCCAGCGCGCAGATTCCGTATCCTACTGCTTCGCAAATACCAGTGGGCCCGAATTACCAAGTCAGCGATCACGCCTCTTACTACACCCGGCCCTCCCGATCAGACTCGCAGACTTCTCCTAGAACTTCTCCCTTTGTACAGCCACAATCGCCGCCCGGTCTCCAGAGACACCCGACAAATGCTCCGCTGCCGAGCCGGCCGATGGAGGACGTGCCAGAAGAACCCCTCTGGGATTCAAACGGGCAGACCCTGGGAAGTAGTGAATACACCGATGAGCGGGCGACGCAGGAGAGCATCATGGAAGAGATCGAGGCGGAGCTGGGTGGAAACGGTCACCGGTCGCGACGGCGGCCGTCCCCAATCAACGGCCAAATTTCCGACGAACAAGCGGAACATCTGCGGCGTTGTAGCGCGGCTGCCGGCGCGCACTCTCCATCTGCTAGCCGGGCCTCGCCAAGCGCATCCCGTCGCCGCCTCGAATACGATGACGACGACGACCCCGAAGGCACAGCCGGTGTGCTGGCAATGCAACAGGCGGAATTGGACGACCGACGGTTCAGTGGCAACGCGTTCATGTACGGCGGCGATGCTCCCGGAACCATCAGTACCAACTCCCTGCCCCCGACTCACGAAGAGCCGGAGCAAAGTTCTAGCGATAGCGACTTCGGCGGTGCGGTTGACTTGGGCATGTTGAGCGGCGGCTATGCTGGCAACTTGACGTACGGATCCAATATTGGATCGCCACCGGGCTCTTTCACAATGCCAGAGGGCTCGCGGCCTTTGCCTACTCCAGGCTACTATAATTTGCTACGTGAGGGATACGACAATGCGCCAGCCTTCAACAACGCCGAGATGGATTATGGGGGAACCGGCGGGCTGCAGGCGCCGAGGGCACAGCGATTGAGCTTTGACGAAGGTCGGGAAGAGACTGTGTCGGTTCATTCGCTCGCGAGCGGCACCGAATCTCCGACCAAGGACGAGTGCCAGGATTTATTCTACCATCCCGGCATTTCGAGCAGGCCACTCCCAGCTTTGCCCCCTGCCCCGGGCTCGGACAGCAGCTCCATGTTGTCGGTCCACAACAGCGTCCGGTCACAGCATCAGCATCAGCACTCACTCAGTGCGGATTCTCGATATTACCAGGCCGACACCCCAGAAGCGTACTACAAAACCGACTCGCAGCAAACGCTGCAGCCAGAGAGGTCGATATCGCTGTCTGGTCATAGCTATACGCCGCATGTACAAGCACCGGCAAGGTCAAGGACCGACGCTGCAGAGGAGCGCAAGAAGATCAGCAGACAACACCAGACTGTCCCGCACAATGGACCGGCGTTTTCAGAGTACGACTCGGCCGCTGGCAGTGCTGCGGGGGCTTTCGACGGCATCACGTTACCAACCGGGCGAAAGAGGAAGTTTGTGCCGTCCAAGCTGACTTCATCCGACTTCCGAAAGTGCGCAGAACCATGGGCTCTCAGCGGCATCGAGGCCTGGGTTCGCTTCATGGGCGAAGGGGAGATTGACTTGAGGGAGAAGACAGTGGAAGAGGCCGTCACCAACCTGTTCACGTCCAAGGTCCCCACCATGAACGTGGCAGACGCAGAGGTCCTCAGCAGTCAGGTTGTGAAGCTGATGCTCGAGTCCAGAACCCTGCTTCCGGAGGAAGAATGGGTCAAATTCGGAGATGGACACATATCGGGTGTCCTCTGGCAGCTTACTGGATCGGGCTGCTATGCGCCCAAGATTCACGACCTGGAGATCAGCGGTCGCTGCTACTCTCATCACTGCACTCGCACGTTGAAGAAGGTCAACCTGGACGACCTGCTACCAGAGGATCCGAAGGGAGATGCTTGGAACGTGTTTTATGGCTTGAAGAAGGAGGATTGGGAGGCAAAGCCCAAGAAGGAAGTGGATCGCCAGAACATCCTGCATGAGATTGTCACCGGCGAGGACAACTACATCAAGCAGCTGGATATCTTCCGCACCCTCTACCGGGACGACCTGCGTACGCGAAACCCTCCGATTATCCATCCCGACAAACGAGATAAGTTCTTGGGAGCCGTGTTTGGGAAACTCGATACCGTTTTGCGCATCAACAAGGAGTATCTCCTATCCCAGCTCAAATATCGCCAGAATGAACAAGGACCGTGGATCGTCGGCTTCAGCGACATATTCCGAGAATGGATACGCAAAGCCAAGTCCGACTACATTGAATATGCAACGGGCTACCCCCGCGCGACGTACATGGTCCGAAAGGAGGCTGATCGAAACATCCTGTTCAAGAAGTTCCTCGAAGACAGGCAAAAGCACAAGTCGTCATCGAAGCAGGACTGGACCCATTTCCTGATTGCGCCCCTGCAACGTCTCCAGCGCTACATTCTCCTTCTTGAGAGCGTCGAGCACAAGATGATTAGCGACAGCGAGGAGAAGGCGAACCTGCACAAGGCGATTCGGGAGATTAAGACGGTGACGCTTGAGTGCGATGCCAAGGTTGCGGAAACCAACAAGAGGGTGCAGATGATGGAGCTGGACCGAATGCTTGTGCTTCGGCCAGGGTTCCAGTCCGTCCTGAACCTCGACCACCTAGGCCGAGTTTTGATCATGGAGGGCGAGCTTCAGAGGATGGGCTCCAAGGGCATGCGCTGGGTCGACACCCATGCGCTGCTCTTCGACCATTACTTGATCCTGGCCAAGTTGGTCATCCCCAAGGATGGCAAGGGGGAGAGGAAGTACGATGTTTCAAGAGAGGTGAGCTTGAGCTTTCCCCCCAAGCATGCCCAAGAGTTGCAACCAAACTAACCGGCCGGTTCTAGCCAATCCCCATGCCGCTCTTGTTCCTCGAGAGCATGACTGATGAGGCCGTGACAAAGCAAAAGGGCATCACGGCACCGCTGGGCCGCACAACGACGGCGACGGCGTCCGGCACCCAACTCAACAAGGTGGTGAGCAACGGCGGTGCGCGGCCGGGGCTGGAGCACGCTGCCACCGCCGCCTCGATGAACTCCCTGGCGCCAACAAATTCCGGCGATGCGGAGGGCAAGATTCTGTACCCCTTCAAGATCAAGCACCTCGGCCACGAGGTGTACACCCTCTATGCTTCGTCGGCGCGAGACCGACTAGACTGGTGCACGAGCATCATCGAGGCAAAGACGAGGCACGCCAAGGCCCTCTTTTCCCAGAATGCCGAGCCTTTCCGGCTTCGCGTCCTCGCCGACGCGTCGTTTCACTACGACGCCAACTCGATATATGCTAGAGCATCTGGCGTTCCTGTCAAGGGGACGCCGCTTGACCGAGCCATTCAGGATCTTGAAAAGGTCATGGGCCCTGCCCACGGCATTGCACCGGTGTGTCGAGCTCTAGTCAACTGCGCGACAGGGTTTTCGGCGTTCGGCAGGTCCGTGATTGCTATTGGCACCGACTACGGCGTCTTCGTCTCTGACCCTTCCGAGCCCCGAGGATGGCACCGGGTAAGAGCTCATGTCCGCTCGCATAGCCTCCCGAATGTTCTAACTTTCTGCACAGACTGTTCAAACCACGAGAGTCACGCAGATAGCGGTCCTCGAGGAATTTTCCGTGTGCCTGATTATTGCTGACAAGTCGCTCATCTCGTACCCTCTGGACGTCGTAGCCCCCCTTTCGGACTTTGCGCCGCCCATCAGCGACAACCCTCGGCGAGCGCCCCAGAGGCTTGCCAAAGACGTCACGTACTTTGCGACGGCGCGGATGAAGGACCGCATGTTGGTGTTCTACAAGCGCAAGGAGGGCCTGCACACATCCTTCAAGGTCCTGGAGCCCATCTTCCACAAGGCGACGGAGAAGAAGACGCGACTCTTTGGTGGACGGAGGTCTGCGACCGCAAGCACGGATACCTTCCGCGACTTTGACGAGTTTTACCTGCCGACCGAGTGCTTCTCGCTCAGCCTTTTCCAGTCATACATTGCTGTTTCGACGTCCAAGGGCATAGAGATGCTCACGCTCGACAAGAAGCAACCCATGTCCATCCCGGACCTCAAAGCACCATCGATTGCAAACATTGCTGGCAGGATCCAAAACCAGCGCCCGCTGGGCATGTTCCGACTGAACGAGAACGAGTTCATCCTTACGTATGAAGACTGCGCTGTGTATGTCGACAAGCACGGCGACGTCAGCCGCGCCCTGATCATGGAGTACACCGGAAAGCAGAAGAAGGCCAAAGGCGCGACCATGTACGGGCAGTACCTGCTGCTCTTCAACGACGACTACGTGGAGGTCCGAAATGCCGAGAACGGGCGGCTGCGACAGATTATTGCCGGACGCGACGTGCGTGTGATTGACTTTGGCATTCGAGGTCCCACGGGCGGCAACGCGGCGCAGTCACAGCAGACGTATAACGGCCAGCGGCAAACGGCTGGGGAGACGTCCAAGGGAACGGTCAAGATCGCCATGTGTCACCCGGAGCTGCCGGGAAGGCAGGTTGTCCTGGAGATGCTCCTCAACGACGGCCACGCCGAATAACCGAGGCTGTTGAACGAACACACATTTCGACACGATGGCACAAACATCTTTATACAAGTATGCGCACGACGACGACGAGCATGATGAGTATACGTGGCCCATGTCATGGCGGAATGATGTGGAAATAAGTTCTTTACGAGTGTGTTGGTGTTTTTCTTCTTCTTTGCGCTTGTGTCTGGGAGTCTACTGGTGCTAGAGGCCCGGTTACACGGATTATATACCGCGACGTGGATGTACATGCGCCTCGTTGGTTTGGATGCAGTTGATTCTATACCTGGATATGGATCCCCCAGCACGGGGTAGCCATCCTTCGGCCGTTTGCGTTTTCTGTTTCATTTTCTCGCACGGCGTTGGGGGAGAGACGAGGGACGTTGACGAAGAGAGTACTGGATATCATAATGACGAGATGTGGATAGCGAGGCATTCTATGCCGTGACGGTTTGCGATGAAGCTAGAAATTACTCCTGGCTTCAAGCGCAGCACGATTGGCTCCATGGGCCGTGACTTGATGGCTCGTCGAGCTGGGGGGGGGCCAGAGTGTTCGCCACAAGCTTGAGAACGAAGTGCAGACTGCGTGTCGTTTGACGATGGTGTCATTGAGTGGCTGCCTGCAAAACAGCGTACTGTACAGAGCCCGCAGAGCATTCCCCCTGTACTGCATCTAACGGAGCCTTGTAATAACGAGGAAATTCCTCCATCAAGGGCGGCAGATGTGCCCAGAATAGCGCGAGACGAGATATCGTTCGGGGCGCGTCGCAGTGTAAATCCCCCATCGAGCAGACCAAAGCCCAGGTCCACGTCTAGGCCTTGACCTTGTCCTTGACGTCCTCCTTGACGTCCTCGACGACCTCGGCGACGCCGCCCTTTTTGGCGGACTCGTGCAAGCCGATGCGGGTGAGCTGGACGATGCCGACGATGCCGAGGAAGAAGTTGACGGCGGCGAGGCTGCGCGGGAATGTCAGTCAGAATCGCGATTGCGGGAAGAGGGGGGTCGCGTGACGTACAGGTAGTTCTTGGGCTTGATGATAAGGCACCAGCGCGTCCAGATGAGGCCGGTGCAGGTGAGGGCAAAGTTTTGCGTAAAGGAGAGCTTCTCGGCGGGACGGGCAAAGTCGGAGACGCCGGCGAGGACGAGCGCCCACTGTCAGCGCATCAGCTTCCCATTCTTTCACGCACATTGTCCCTGTCTTCGTCGGGGGGGGGAAGCGACGCACCTTCATGACGGGGGCCCAGAAGTGCACCGTCTTGATGCCAATCTCGCTCTCCCACATGCGCCTGAACCAGGACTGCTCGGCGCTGCCCGACGCCGTGCTCTGCCACCGCTTGCTGCCGCTGCCGCCGAAGCGGAACGGCTGCTGCCGCTGGGCGAGGCGCTGCGCGCGGAACGCCTGGCCAAAGGCGCCCTGGCGGAAGAGCGGCCGCGAGGCGCGCATCAGGGTGCTCGTGGGGACCATGCTGCAGACGGAGACGGATTAGTTAGCTGGAGAGCGCTCGCGGCGAGGCGTGACGCTGGGCTCAACAAAATGGGCGGGTGCTGGCGCAGGGGATGCGCGGATATCGCGGTCTTCGGAGGCGCCGGCGAGGGGGCGCGTAGATCGGGGAATGGACAGACGTACTTGGCTGCTGGGCTCGTCTCTCGGCGGGCGATGGAGGACAAGGAGAGGAGAGGCGGGCGAGGCGATGGGGTGGTTGAGAGTCGTGATCCAACGCTTCCGATCGGAGGGAAACGCTGGCGCTGCGATCCGGAGATGAGCCGGGCCAGACTTGAGCGACACCGGACGACGCTGCACAACTGGCTGCACAATTGAAGCTCCACTCTAATTGTGCAGCGACCTCGAACCTCCAATTCAACACCATCCAACCAACCAGCGCATCGCCAACGAAGCATCACCAGCCCCGGCCTCGCGTCGCCCGAACCCGCCGCGCGCCAATCGACCCCGACCGCCGCCATGTCGAGCAAGTACGCCTTCACCAAGACGCTCAAGGAGGTGCGCTTCCTGTTCTGCCAGACGTCGGAGCACAGCGCGGCCGTGCGGTAGGTGACGCCTCCCCAGGTGCCCGCAGAGCGCGGCTGACGAGCGGCGCAACAGGTCCTTCCTGACGCGCGCGTACCCGACGATGAAGCGCAACAACCCCCAGACCCCCATCCTGCTGCGCGAGGCCGCCGGCACGCTGCCCAAGGTCTACGCCCGCTACGGTCCGTCCCCGCCGCCCGCGCAGCGACGCTTACTGACGCCCGCGCAGAGTTTGGCAGCGAGAAGCGGCAGTCGCTCGAGGGCCTGTCGGACAAGCAGATCGAGGACGCGGTCGCGGGGCTTGTCAAGACCGGGGCGTGAGGGAGGCGGAACTGGCGCTGTGTATACGAATGGAACACGGACTGTGCCACCACCAACCGCGCAGCCGACCTTAACGGCTTTCCCTTGCTGCTAACGAGTGAATGGAGAGGGCAGTCGCGAGAACGAACCGGTTGCAACTCCACCCTGGCAATGTCACGGATGAGAAACATGCGCCTTCAGGCTCAGTGTTCGGAGCAGCAGAGCAAGGTTAATATTAATGGCTGCATCCGAGTTCCAAAAGCGCCCCAAAATTATAGCAAAGCGATATATCCCCCCCACCAGATATCTCCCTGAGCACACCACCCATACGCAGGCAGTAGCTTCTCGTTCTGCGTGACTCAGTCTCCCAAGTCCTCCCGTCGCCCTCTCCGCCTCCGCTCCCCTCATCCCCAGTCTCACTCCTCCCCCTTCGCGCCCTCGCCAGCCTCTTCCTCCGCCTTCGGAGGAGACATCTTGCCGGGAGACCCAGCAGCGGCAGCAAGCGCTCGCTGCTTCGCTCCCCACGGGCTCGACTGCGATTGCAGGGTCGAGCTGCGCGAGCGGGGCTCGGATCCAGGGAGGGCCGGCCATTCCTCCGTGTTCAGGTCTCTTTTCTTCTGGGGCGATCCCTTTGCTGAAACGGCAGGCGAGGTGGTCAAATCGATGATCTCCTGGTGCTGCTTTGCCTTGCGGCTCGTCCCTTTCTTGGGCGATCCGTTTGCCGAAGCAGTAGGCGAGGCGGTCAAGTCAATGACCTCTTGATGCTCCTTCAACTTGGCGCTCGTCTCCTTCTCTGGCGATCCATTTGCAGAGGCGGCAGACGGCGCCGCCACACCGGTGCGTTCCTCGTGCTTCTTCGCCTCAGGGCTCATCGCCGTCTTCTCTGGTGATCCCGGTGTCGAAGAAACAGGCGATGATGGCGTATCGGTGCGCTCCTAGTGCTCCATTGCCTCGGGCCTCGCCTCTGCCTTTCGAGCCGCGCTGTCCTCAGCTACAGATACAAGATTCTGAACATTTCCATACTCCTTTGGTGGAGCCTGGCAAGGAGACTCCTTCGCCGTAGTTGGTTTCTGATTTTCTTTCCGGGTTGGCGACTGTTCCACGGCTGCCTTCAACGGAGAGCCAGTCTGCGGCTCCGCGTCTCCCTCGTCGACGCCCTTCCCCTTCTTATCTGACGCCTCGCTCTTCGGAGACACAAACACCTCGGCGAGCGGATTGAGGCGAAGAGGCATCACGACCGGATCCCCAGCGGCGGTGCTCTGCTGCTGTTGTCCAATCTGGATGGCACTAGGATCTGGGTTGTTTAGACGGGACAATCTCAAACGACGAGGGCGAGGAAGGTGTACCAGTAGAGTTACCAGAGGACTCGACATTCTGCGTGCCGAAGGCGTGTTGTTTATTCCGACGCTTCTTTGGCATTCGCAATGAGCCTCCCGCGTGGGCTCTGTACTCCTGGCGGGCGTTGTTCTGGGCCGGGCGCGAACCCGGGGCGTTGAGCGATTGCTCGCCATGTTTTCCGCAGGGCTTGGCCTCGTTTGCTGGCCCAGCTGCGTTGCCTTCCTTGGTTGGTGAAAGACCGCTGCGATGAGGCACCGCATCCTGCTGTCCTGAGGTTGTAGGTGCTGGATCAGACGGTGGCTGGCCAAGTGCCTTGGCCAAGTCCAAACTACCAGCCTGAAGCTCAACGCTGGGAAGAGTAACAGATGGCCTTGGAGCTGGTCCGGATCCCTCGCCTCCGTGTGTAAATGCCTGTCGGTGAAGTTGGGCAGCTTCTGCTTGCGACATGGACATAGACGTCGGCACTCTCCTGTCCTTCTTATACTTCTTTTTGTTCTTCCCCTTCCAAGTGCCTCGGCCCGTATCCTGGCCCGAAGTTTCAGTTCCATCCCCGATGGTGCTCTCGGCCTTGTTCGCATCGTGTGTAGGCAGGTCTGCCTGTCCGTCTTTCCCATGCTCCGAAACCGTATCCTTGTGCGAGGAGTTACTCTGACGACTCTCTCTCCCAGAAGCATTCTATGCCTGGTCGGTTCGGTTCGCTTTGTTCTCTGGCTTGACGGCATCTGTGGTGCGAGCTGGGTCAGCAGGCGGTTGCAATGCGGGAGCAGGGCCCTTGATCTTGGCGTCAGGAGGTCCAGCCTCCGACCTCGTTGGCGAGTTCGAGTGTTCAACCACGCTGCGGTGCACGTCAGCAGACTGTTCGTTTCTTTTCGGCGAGCCACTGCTGGGTTCTGACACTAGAGACATCGTCTTCGAGCTCTCTGAATCGGAGCCCGTATGTGCCACTTCACCTGCTAAACGCTTATTAGCTCGCGAAGCCTTCGACAAAAGTTTCTTTGGAGACTTGCTAGCAGTCTGCCCCTGGTGTGCGGCTGGCTTGTTCAGCTTGTCATTGGAGCCGCCAGCATGGGTGGCAGTCAGCTTTTTAGTCTTGCGCGGATCCAGTGGCATAGGAATCCTATCCCAAGCCTGCTTTCTGCCCTTGATCTGTTCCTCGGTGAAGATGCTTGGGGTCCTCGGGTGACCGCGTGTCGCTGGCTTTGCAAGGGGGTTGCTGCCCTCTGCGGTGGCGGCCGCTGGGTCCTGTTCCTGAGGAGGAAGTGCCGTGTTTGCCGGGGGTGCCATCTTTCCTTTGGCCAGAGGTGCCATCATTTCCTTGGCTGGAGGTGCCATGCTGTCATGCTCGGACACGGCTGTCTTAGGCGGGTCGGCAGCATCAAGATTCTTCTTGTCTTTCTTGTCTTTCTTGAAGTCAGGCTCCTCCTTGGGTGCCGGTGATCCAGGAGCCTCCACAACCGGCTTGTTAACCGAACCATGCTCATCATCTTTTCCTGTAGCAGAGCTGGGCTGCTGCTTCGTGTTGACCTTGACGGCGGTCTTCGGCGTCATCTGCGGTGGAGTCACAGTAGGCAAAGACACGCGAGCTTTGATGGCTGAGCCTCCACTCCGCTGGCTCTCTGGGGTGGACGGGACACGGTTTGCGATAGCTTCGGCATCCTCCAAAGCATCCTCTGACGGTGGCTTGGACTGTACCTTTGCGGTCTTGGGTACCTCCTGTTTCTTCTTGGGCGCAAGCGTCCGAACCACAGTTGGCGAGCCGTTCGGAGAGCCAGTCGATGACTTGGAGTTGCCACGTCTGCCCCCGGTGTGTCCGCGGTGACGGATGACAGGATTTTGAGTCGGAGAAACGACCACGCTGCACTGAGGGACATACCCTGAGACCTGCATGGGAGCGCCGGTAGGAGGATAGAGGTGCGGCAGGTATCCTTGATGAGCAAATGGCGGCGCCGTGGGAGCCGAGTGCATGGCAAAGTGGTTCATTGGCGGCATGCCGGCAACAAGCTGAGAAGGTGGGTATCCAATCGCCACGTTGGGAGGCATAGGGCCTTGCTGCTGGTTGTGCTGTTGGTTGTGCTGCTGGTTGTGCTGCTGGTTGTGCATGTCTCGGCCGTTCTGGGACACCCGCCAGGTGGAATTCAGCCACTTGGATCTCTGGACGGCGCTGATGACCACAGAGATATGTCTCTCTGGGATCAATCCCCCGGCAAAGGACAGGGCATCAGGAACAGACGACTCGCTTCGGAACCTAGTGACCATAAAGTCAGCATCTGATCATCGCAATCTCTCAAGACTCGGGTCTCTGCTCTCTTGCCTGACGATGAACGCAATGCCGTCTTGACATTGGATAGGGAACACGTCTTCAACGTCGCCAAATCTACCTCCAAGTCCATACTTGAGTCGTGTTTGGACATCTGTGACCGGAGTGTCGGGCTTTTCGTTGACAACCACCCACACGCTCCTGTTGCGCTGGTTGCACTGGAGACAGACGCAGGGTCTGTACATGAAGCTGCCAGTCGGGTTGTTGTTTCGGCACTCGGTGTTTGCATGAGCCTCGTTTTGCGGCCCGGCCTGATAACGCCACGGGCCTTTCCATGGGCCATTCTGGTAGTACTGGTGTTTGTCTCCATGCTGCGGCATGGAGTTTGAGTCGTTCGTCTGGCCGTAAGAGCCATGGCGGCCTTTGCCCCTGCCGCCACGACCGCCCTGCCAATTACCGTTCTTCGGAGACATCGACGAGACGTCGGTCCCAGGTTCGGTAAGGGAATGTTCGGCACCAGAGGAGCCTCGGCCAACGCGCTGGATTCCAGGGGCAGTGTAGTTGCGCTGGGGCGTGGTGCCAGCAAACGAGGGACGAGTCGGCAGCTGAGGAGCACTGGCTCTGGCAGCTGGGACTGGCCCCGGGACGGCGGGATGTCCTGGATTCTGATTCGGCGGACAGTTAGTTACAAACGGATCGTCAAGGCCTTGCTCCAGAGGCGGGAATGGAACAAGCTCGTCATCATATGATGGGGGACTGACCACGTTGCTCAGCGAAATGTTTCGCGCATCGGCCTGCGTCTGGCCGCCAGCATATCCACGATCCTGACACACAAGCTGCGAACGGTAAGGACACTGCCGCAACATGACTTGAAGCGCTGGGACGACGCCTCGAGGCATCCCCGCAGGCCACGAGTAAGCCGATCTTCGAACACTTACATAAGAAGCCTCGTTCAAAGGCACACGAGTTCCACCAGATTGGCCAGTCTCCACTGATTCCCTGTTTGGGCCTTGGTGTCCCTGGACTGTGCCTGAGTTCTAGGCAGGCTGCGGTCCAGAGGCGGTGGCCAGATGAGGTTGGGCTTCAACAACGGTGTCGCTCTTGCATTGGCCGGCGACTCTGATGGTCTTTTCATGCTGGCTTGGCTCGCTCTGGGTGATTTGAGTCTCGTCGTGATGAACTTCCTCGTTCTGCGGCGTTTCCTCCTTTTCGGTAGGCACCACGTCAGGCTGAGCCTTTGGCTCCTCGCTGGACCACTTGACAGCGCTTCGAAGCTCCGGCGAGCTGGCACGGGCCCTTGGACCCTTGTGAACGGGGGCAACGTTGTTTTCAACTTCAACCTGAGATTGAGCCTCTTCGACTTCAGCCGCAGTCACCTCTCCCTGCTTGTCGTTCTTTGAATCTGCTGGGGCAGCAGTCAGCGGCCGAGGTGGTTCAACTTGAGCCTGGGCAGCGGCCTCTCGTGCAGCACTCTCTTCCTGCATCTTCTTCCAGCCGTGAGGAGGCCTGCTGCTCCCCATGGCGGTGACGACTCCGGCTTTAGTTTTGACGGTGGTCGCTGCATTGGCTGACTTTTGCAGAACTTCCACCGCAGTGGGCTGAGCTGGCTTGCCGTGGTTGTGAGCCGGCTGTTTATTCATTTGCATTGGCTTTCTATCGTCGGGAGCATTCTGCCCCAGGGGATGGTAGTAGTGGCATCCGTTCTGAATGAAGCAAGGAGCAGCCGCATTCATGCCATTAGGTGAGGTGAGAACAGCTGATGATGGGGGAGGCGAAGGCAGGCCATTGTTCCCCAAGACTTGCGCGTCGGCTGGCAATCTATTAGCAACGTGGCTCCCAGAACTCACGCCATGCGTGGACTGACCAAGCCAGTTCACAAGGTTGCCAGTCTGCCAAGCAGTCGTCAGATCGGTAGGGGGCTTGTAGCATTGCTGGTAGCCACCCGAGAGCAGCAGGTCCCGTCGATAGAGGAGGGCCGACTTGAGGAGCGAGATCTCCTCATCCTCGAGGTTTCCGATTTCCTTCCAGTCCGCTGCGGAAAGCAGAGCCAAAACAGGGCCCTCGAAGCCGTTCCACTCCTTAAGCTTGGTCATGTTCTCGGGAACCTTGACCCATTCATCTGCAAAGTGTCCGATCTCAAGGGTGAGGTCCGAGTTCCAGCCATAGTCGATCATCTTGTTCTCATCAAAGAGGGTGTTCATGACATTCCAGAGGTTCAGGGCACCGTAATGGTACATGTCGTAGGCGTCGAAGAACTCCCAGAGATCGTCCCAGCGAGCGGGCTTCTGGAGTCGCTTCATGTCCGGCCAGTAGACCTGGCGGAGCGAGTTGCAGACAGACTGGATCTCGTCCTTGTTCCAAAGGTGAACCCTGCGGTCAGGAAGGAGCTCGCCCGCCTTGCGGAAAGGCAGCTGGCCGTACATGGCCGAGAACTTGCCTTGGGCGTGGGCAGGGGGGTGGGTGTAGAACCGCGTGGGAAGATGGTTCTCCATGTATTTCTGACTCGCGCCACCGGAGTCATGACCATGCAACATGTTGTAAGTGACGGGAAGACCATTTGGGTAGAACTGTGCAAAGGCGGCTTGCTGTCCGAGAGGCTGGTCGCTGGCATGGATTTTGGGGAAACCCGCCGCGTCGAGGACGGGGTGAGGAGCGTCAAGAGCGGTAAATGGAGGAGCGGCTTTGAAAGCCGATCCACCACCGTGTTCGGGCATGGTGTGGGTTTTTGAGTCTTCTGCAACTCTGATGAGCCCACAATTTTAGCTTGATGAGCAGCTGTTGACTGCCAGGTGTGGTGTTTGGTATCGGACTTGCAGTGTCGAGTTGTCAGAAACTCGACGGTGATCCAGACAGTTATCTGGCTTTAGTGGCACGAGACTGTCGAAGAGGTTTGGGGATTCGCCGTCGAAAAAGCGTGTGATTATCGAAGGGGGGGGAAGTTTTGGAAGGTTTTTTGTTTTTTTTGGTTTTTTTTGGTCGAAACACGCGTCTGATACCAGCAAAGCGCGGTAGTTCGCGGCACCAATGCTCGTGTTTCTTTTCAAGCGCCGAGCTTGAGAAATCGCAAATGCTTGCGAAGATACCGTCGAAAACAACCGTCGAAAACAACGTTGTGCCAGAAACCCAAAGCGTGACGCTTTGGCGATGTCGTATCTTGGTCCTCGTGGCGAGCTTGATGACTGCTCCCTTAGGATTGATCGCAGGCGTAGGATGCTTGGGCTAAACGCGTGTCGAAACAACGGAGTGCCTGGGAAAACAAGAGCCCCTCAACAAACCAAAATGAGTACTTGACTCAGAAGGCCAGCTTCACAACAAGGTGGTGAATCCGACCAGCCGATGAAGCTGCTCGTGATGGTGTGTCTTGGGCTGTGGCAAAGAGCTGAGAGATGCAAATGCAGATGGAAGCGGTGTTGAGAGGAGATGGGTTAAGGTTTGTGGGATGAAGAGATGGAAGTTGGACTGGGGATGAAAGGCAGTTGAGGAGAATTTTTGAAGGTGTAGAGGGTAGAGATGAATTTGCGCGCAGCTGCGAGTTGGGACGACTTTAAGTAGGGGGGCTGGCAGCTGTCAACACTGCGAGACGTGAATGGGGGCGCTCGGCAACAGAGCTGTGAATCACGCGCCGGACTCGAGTGAACAAACACTGAACAGGTTGTGACTCGACCTTAGAGTGCAGGAGAGGCTGCAGGCGTGCCAGAAGGCCGACTCAGCGCAATGCTTGCCGTTCCAGTCCGCAGCAACCCAAGCACCGAGAAAATGAAAACCGTGGCAGGCGGATCAAGACGCAGCCGGGTCCCGAGCAAAGGTTGAGCGTGCAAAGAGCAAGTAGGCACAGCTTTGGAAACTCTTGTAAGTTCGGGACGGAGAAAGAAATTTAGGAAGAGGTGCCATGACTTCAGATATAACCAGCTCGTAGTTCATCGCCAAGAGAGAATATTGTATAGGAGAGTTGAGGGGTATATGTACAGTAGGGATGCAACAATTATCGTCGCATATCGTTTGCAGGCTAAAGCATTTACTTCTGCTCCTTCAGAAGCCTGAGAATCTCGGACTTGTTGTCGCCAGCAATGGCCTTGCCGTTGTTCCAGTCCACCGTCTGCAACCACGTTAGTCTCGCCCGTCGCGCAGTCGGATACGTCAGTGACCTACCACCGGCCGCAAGAAGTTCTCCTGGTCCTGCTTGAACTTCTTCAGCGCATCCTTCTGGTCGTGCGCCCCCTTGACCACCTTGGAAATGTCTCCCTTGCCGACATACTCGAGGATCGTCTGCACCTGCTCGACCGTAGGCGGATCCTCGGTGACGTTGAGCTCAAACGGGTCGCGCCGCGTGCTCGTCTGGCTCGTGTAATCGCTGGCCTGGTCGATCGTGGCGCCCGACTGGGCATTCGCGGAGATCTGCTTCATCAGGGTGGCGACGCGGGTCGAGGCCGGGGAGCCGGCCTTGTGGAAGACCGTGATGATGTCGAGGGTCTTTCGCTGCGACTGGGGTCAGTGCGAGTGGCTGCGGTCGAGCTTCCGGGCTGTACTCACGAAGCCAAACATTGTGAATGCAATTGCGGCGTTGTGAATCGGAGACAGGAGGGTGGTGTTGAGAGGTGATGGGTTGTGCTGCGTCTGATGAGGTTCTTGTAGCCAAATCGGAACTGGCTTCGACAAGTGCAAGGAGCATGACGTCGGTTTGGCTGTGGTCCGTGCACCGATCCGCGTCTTGTGAAGAGCCTCATCGCTAACAACTTCAACGTCTGCAAACAATTGCCTGTTGCACTGCCCTGACCATGGATCACGCAGCGAGTGTTGATGATGCCAATGGCCTCTGCAGTGGTACATTTCGAATTATTTCGTTCCCATTTGGCTGCGGGCATCACCAGTCACCGACATGACCCAGCCACCAATGCCGCCGTGAACTTGCTCATTTGGCGAATGCTGCCCATTAATCGCAAAATAACTCGCAGGATATGATACAGTCCATCGCGCGCTAATCAGAAATGCAGCCCAAATAGAATCAGTCTCCCAGCTGGTATACAACCAAGCGCCCTGCGGTACGAAGTAGGCAGTGCTATAATTTGGATGCCACGTGCCAAACTCAACCTACATACGTCCTTTTCCTCATGCCCTTTTCCGAAACTTTTCCTGAATCTCTTCTTCGCTAAATTTTCTCGTCAGCTTCTTCAGCAGTGCGACCCTCCCCTCCATGGTCAAGTCAATCTGGTCCCCGATTGGCACCATGCACTTGGCAAGGTGCTCATAGTCCTTGCACAGAAGGCGCAAAGAGATCATGAGAAAGTCAATGTTGTGGAACACCAGGGCACCCTCATTGGCATAGATTTGCTTCTGCTCAAGAAAGGAGATTGGGTGGTCGCGCCAGTGACGAAGCGGGTTGAGATGGTGCGATGTGTGGTAGCCATCGTTGAAGCAGAACCGGTTGCTCTGCGATGCGTCGCGTTAGCTCAGCCCATTGCCTCTCCGAACCTTGCTCAAGCACTTACCGCGACGTCAATCACCGTGATGCTGGATCGAAAGTCCGAGTCGGGCTCTTCGGCATCCACAAAGGCATGCTGGCCCCAATTGCCAACCATGAGACCCATGCGCAACAGCAAAAAGGGGAGAAGATAGACAAAAAAGGTCTCCTTTCCTCCGAAGCCCCTCGCCATGGCGTAGTAGAAGAAGTAGGAGAGGAATTCCCATGCCCCGGCCCGCACTGCCAGGGCTGGGCGGTTCTTTCGAAGGAAGTACAGGGGAAGGTCGAGCCAAACGAGGAAGAAGAAGCGGCCGACATAGTGCAAGAAGTCGGGGACGCTGTCCCGCTGATATCGTATAGTTGAAGACAGATCGTCAGGCCCGTTGCTCTCGACATGGTGGTGCTTGACGTGGTGGTAGTAGTAGGTGTTCCAAGTGTGACCCATCATCGGGTCGAGGATGTACGGAAACAGTTTGTCGAAAAGAGAAAATCTCTTGGCCAGGATGCCCCGTTGATGTATGTGCTGGTGCATCATCAACGTGTATGTCCCGAGGTAGTAAAACTGAAGAGCGGCGTGAACGACGCCGTGGATATAGGTGAAGTGCCGGTAGAGAATGATGGCGCTCGGCACTGAAGTAGTAAAATACAGGATCAAGTGCGTAATCATGGCAACATCGGTCTCGTGCCGCGCCACCTTTCGGGCCCAGCGAATGTAGGGCTGAAGGATGTACTTGTTGACGGCTGGTGAGACACGAGAGACGCAGTCGTCGATTGATAGCAACACGGTTGGCTCGAAGCTGGCGCTTGCCGGGTCTCGCATGGCCTTGAGCCGTGCCACATCTTGGACGACGAGTGTCGAGTCCTTGCCGCAGGAGCCGTCGATGGCTTCGATCTCGTGGTTGGAGCTCACCTCGGAGCCGATTCCAGAATCGCGCTCCAGCGCCTCGTCAGATACATGGGGAATCCGCAGTCTGGCCGGGACCTCGATATCCTTGGCGAGATGGCTCAGCACAACATGGTCGGCCGGCGTCAAGGCGCCGTCGAAGACGATGTGCTTCTCCATGGCGAAATGCACAGAGAGCCGGCAGCACGCACGTTGTTGCACAGGGGAAGAGGTGGTCGTTTCGCTCGACAGTCCACTTTTGCCCGTAGGTAATATGGAGTACGAGTACCTTTTATTATAAACTCGCCGTTTAACCCTGCCGTCAACCATCAATCCGGCGCAGCGGCCTCAGCCCCCTATGGCTCTTGGCAAACGCCCCACCGGCAAGAGATGAAGTGATTTCGCCGCGTCTCCGTTGGCCTCGCGGGCGCCCCGGTGACTTGCCGCGTCCATTTTTAGCATTTCGGTAGGGATGGGTGTGGTCGTTGTCGAGGAGCGATCCCCCGCGAGTCTGGGCACCTGGCTTGAGGGTGATTGGCCCCAGATGAGCCTCGACGCCGCATCGACGTAGCTGCACCTGGGCTGTGGTGCTGGGGCACGCGGCCTGGACATGGATGACAGGGGCAGCAGTGTGGCCGAGCTCTTCACCGAGCCGCGTTTATTCAGTGACGTGGAAGGGCGCCGCACTACTCGAAACATCGGAAACTCCCGAAAATAGACTCGAACTTAGATCCGCGGTTCTCGGGGCCTCTCGGGTCTGGGTCGTTGGACAGATCCATCGATTGATGAAGCCGAGCAAGAAGTGGCACTCATACCTACGTAATGCCACCGCTGACGCGGTTGGTGCCGCTAACGATGCCGCGATTCCGTTATGGCATTGATCCAGCCAATTGCAGCTCATGCGGAAAAAGCGAAACCTTGTCCCCATCCCCGGTATCTTCATACGAGTATGGAAATGCTGCCTCGACAAGCTCGCGGCGTGAGGTTCAGGCCGAGTGGACTTGTGGGTGTAGGGTAGCCCCTTATATTTTAGTGAGGCGCATCAGCTGGTGTCAAAATAGTGTCATGCCGTGATTCCATCGAAACGTCTCCATTAATAGATGACCTTATCGCCCTGCTCCAGTTTTGGCACAGGCACCATGCACGGAATCTCGAGGAATCACCACAACTCTCTGCATCAATCTGCCCTCAGTGCACCCGTGCGGAGTGATACCAAGACACATCTCCAACCTCGTTCTTCCGGTGATATGTATGGATTGCTGGCGTGCTGAATCGATGCCGCTGTCGCGTTCTTGTGAAAAATGACGTAGCTTATGAAGTCAGACTGTGGAGCATATGCTCCGTACCGAGTATCGACGCAACGCATCAACGACGCAGGCTACAAAAGGGGTGCTCCGTTTAAAGATTGCAATCTTTTTCTCTATCACTGTATAACATCAGGAATACTTCAACCAACTTTCCCCCAATTACAACAACAGTATAATACCATTCACAATGTATGGAAACCCTAACGCTGCCGCATCAGACAATGCCCAGCGATTCGAAGAGGGCCAGCAGAATTCGCACTTGCTGAACGACCCTAGTGAGTGCCTGAATCCTTTCTAACATAGTCGTAGCCGAAGTTGACCTCCTGGCATAGGATCAGAGATCAATTGCCAACTGCCTGGCGGCTGAGGAAGCGTGCTAAAATCTCGCCGATGCCCAGACCCCAAGCTAACTCAGCACAGCACAAGTCTGAGCCTGCTGATGACAAGGAGACTGCCATGGGAAAGAAGAATCCCACTCTGCCAGTGAGTACGACTGGTCCCATGAGGCCGTGTCAGATTGCTAAGTCGCTACAGGCCAAGATGCACGGCAACGAGCCTTCGAGGGGGGCCAAGATCGATGCGCAATTGCAAGCCGAGGAAGAGCAGGAGCTGAGGCAGAAGGGCAAAGCTTGAGTTATTTCCCATGAGCACTGGACAGCGACATCGGCGTTACGTGTGTGATTACTAGTAGCTTGAGTAAAAAAAAAGGACTTGAACATTATATCCTCCATGCATGCTTGTCCGGACTCTGCTCCCACATGGGCTCAGAATATTGGGCGACGCTGGAATGGAAACCGATGACAGCATGGGCGCTTGATCATCATGAATGGGCTATCAGATATCGCGGCATTGAGGACCTTGGATGGCGTTTAGGCAAAGTGTCACGTAGACGGAAGCAAATCTGCTTGACCACGGTTAGTCAAACATCAACCAATAAAGATGAGGCATCATGGAGGAATAACAGTGGCAATGGTTCAGAATATGTAAGAAATTGAATATCAGCTATCCCCCCGATTTAGCTACTCCGGCGAAGAGAGCCATCGGGTGGAATCAATCGCAAATTACCTCATCATAAAGGCGTGCCGTGTAGAGGGAGAAGAGAGAGCAAGAGAAATGCAACTTACCAAGGTTGTGGCCATCACGCATCGCAATGGTGCGTGGCCATTTCTGCTTTCATGGGCAATTGAAGCAAAACAGTGGTTGGAAGCGCAGAAGAGGTTTGCGGGAAAAGGTCCCGAAGAAAAGTGCAAGTTGCAGGTCCGTGCACTGCGTCTGGCGCGACGACAGCGGATGCGGCAAAACAGAAAACCCGAAATCTTGCTTAGGGCACAGGTCGATTTTCTGCCCGCACACCCTAATAGCCGAGCGATCAAAAAGTCGTTGGCGACTCCACGGTGACAACACCTACAGCAACCATCCATCCTCGGAACGACAACCCGTCTTCGACTGTTGGTATGCCCATCGCCTCTGCAGTTTCTCTTGAATACGACTGCGCCCCGCTCGGAACCATCGCGACTAACAAGGACTGGCAGATCACCGACACAATGGGCGAAGCAGTGATTGAGGGATCCGCCTGGCGCCTCGTTGAGGTCGGCCGCGTCGTGCTCATCAACGGCGACCACCCCTTCGCTGGCGGCCTGGCCACCATCGTTGAGATCGTCGACCACAAGCGAGTACGTTGACCCTCGAGCGGGCTGACCTGAGGCGGAGGATTAACCTCGAATCGCAGGTTCTCATCGACGGCCCCTCTGCAGACCCCCAACTGGCTGTTCCCCGGCAATGCATCCCCCTCGCCAAGTGCCTCCTCTCCCAATTCACTGTTGAGGGACTCCTCCGCGGCTCGCGACACGGCACCGTTAAGAAGGCTTGGGAGAAGTCCGAGATCGACGCCAAGTGGAAGGAGAGCAACTGGGCGAAGAAGCGCGATCAAATCAAGCGACGGAAGGCCCTGACGGACTTCGACCGCTTCAAGGTCATGCGACTCAAGAAGCAGCGACGATTCGAGGAGCAAAAGGCTCTGGCCAAGATCAAGGCCACGACATAATTGGGTTGATCACCGGATTCGGGGAAGGCAGGCTTGGAGGCTGGCATTAGAGCGAGAGGCATGGACCCGGACAGGAAAACGCACTGCAGCGGCAGAGACTACTGCATTTCTTTTTTTGCACCGTTCTGGAAGGGCTGTATGTCACATTTCATCGTCGATGATGAACGGCGTCAACACGGAAATTCAGAAATCAAGATAAATTCAAGGCACTAGGGGGGTGTGACCACTGTGGCTAAAGGTGATGTGTATGAAGAGTCGAATTTTAAGCCATTGCGAGCGCCTTTTCCCATGTCTCCGTAGCCGTCGACCTCGG
Source organism: Tolypocladium guangdongense (assembly GCA_022114105.1). Classification (NCBI taxonomy): domain Eukaryota; kingdom Fungi; phylum Ascomycota; class Sordariomycetes; order Hypocreales; family Ophiocordycipitaceae; genus Tolypocladium; species Tolypocladium guangdongense. The sequence continues at coordinate 3,072,387 of NRQP01000004.1, read as the reverse complement.
TAATATTACCCTTGTGATGTTGTCTGCGCATCCGCTCGGAGTCCAAAAATCCTGATTACCTAATTCGGTTTAGTCGTCAACCTTTCCACCAAACCCTAGAATTTCGCTGCGCTGTTCTACAGCACAAACAGAGTGACGACCCTTCAACTATCCCAGTCCAGAAACAGACACCCCACGGGCTCAACAATCAGTAAGTGCCCAATTGCTGCTGCGACCGGCGGCCGCATTCGAGCCCGAATCGGCCGCGGGGACGCTCCGTGGTCGAATTTTCCCGAGGCGAATGGGCCAGCAGACTAACGCCCGTACCTCCGTGCAGCATCTAAAATGGCGAACCCTAGAGTCGAGGAGCTCCCGGACGACGAGACCACCCAGCAGCCCACCGTCGAGGAGCAGGAGGATAGCAGCGATGAGTCCGATGCTGAGGAGGCCGAGGGCAACCTGCCCGCTGGCTCTACCGCCGTGATCCACTCCCGCAACGAGAAGAAGGCTCGCAAGGCTCTGGAGAAGCTGCACCTCACCCGCGTCCCTGGCATCACCCGTGTCACCCTTCGCCGACCTAAGAACGTATGTGCATACCCGTGAAGGTAGTTGCGGATGCCGGTGGAATGATCGTTGGGGCTGAGTCCGGACAGATCCTTTTCGTCATCAACAACCCCGAGGTCTACAAGTCTCCCAACAGCAACACCTACATGTCAGTTCCCCCACCGGACCGGTGCAATCCTCGACAAATTCTCACGAGTAGCATAGTGTCTTTGGTGAGGCCAAGATCGAGGACGTCAACGCCACTGCCCAGCAGGCCGCCGCCCAGCAGCTCGCCGCCGCCGGTGCCGACGACCACGCTGGTCACAATCACGGCGAGTCCAGCAAGGCTGCCGAGGCTGCCGAGGCCAAGAAGGACGACGATGAGGATGACGGCGAGGAGGTTGATGCCGAGGGTCTCGAGGATAAGGACATTGAGCTGGTTATGACCCAGGCCAATGTCAGCCGCAAAAAGGCCGTCAAGGCATTGAAGGAGAACGACAACGATATTGTCAACTCTATCATGGCTTTGAGTATCTAGGCATGACGCAGCGGTCTGGCTGAAATTTTACCTCGCGAGCTCGTGCCCCGAGTGGCATAAGCAGCTTTGTATTGGGTTTCCGAGAGCTCTTTCTGGCCTTCCAGGAACCACCTGATACCAACAAGGGATCAATGGCGACAAGGGATTGGCTTTATTTGGGCCACGGACAACTGCAGTCTGCTCATGACGTACAGATAATGTGCCACTGTGACTTCACTGCACCAATGCAATAGCGATGCGGGGAGTCAACACGTACCTCAAGCTCTCCATTCAAAAGCGACAGCTATTTTACTTCTAGAAAATATATGAATACTTGAATTTAATCGCATTGTGTAACCTCGTTCCTGGAATGTGTTGTCGAGAGAAAGTGCCTGGGGGGTGATCACGACTCTGGTCACGTGATGGTCTGGTTGCCCATGGTCGGGCAAGTTCGGCAAAGTCATTCAACACCACAACGTCAACGCTCTCCGCTCCACGAGACCTCCAAACATCATCAAAATGGCCACGGTAAGTCGTCCGAGCTCAATTGGAGTTTAGAGGCATGCTCTCGCCTGGGCAATTGCCTGGCTCCGCCGGGTCGCGGCGCACCCGACCCCCTCGGAACTCGTGAGCTAATTTTCTCTCCTCGAACAGCGAAGCGCAGCACTCAAGCTCGACTGGTCCAAGGTGACTAGCTCGCTGGGCCTCCGCGGCCAGACGGTCGCCTCGCTGCAGGCATTCAAGAAGCGCAACGAAGACGCCCGCCGGAAGATCCAGCACCTGTCGGAGCAGGCCACGACGGTCGACTTCGCGCAGTACCGATCCACGCTCAAGAACCAGGCCGTCGTCGACGAGATCGAGAAGCGCTTCAAGGCCTTCAAGCCCGTGACGTACGATGTCAGCCGCCAACTGAAGGCGATTGACGCCTTTGAGGTCGAGGCCATCAAGAACGCCGAGGCGACCAAGCAGGCCGTGGACCTGGAGCTCAAGGACCTGGCCGCCACGCTGCAGAACATCGAGGAGGCTCGTCCTTTCGAGGACCTCACTGTGGTATGTAGCGCGACAGGGATATGCGCGGGCTCGATGCTGAAGCTATATAGGACGAGGTTGCTGCCGCCGAGAAGTCGATCGACGAGAAGACTACCCAGCTCATCTCCAAGGGCCGCTGGATGGTGCCGGGATACAAGGTACGTCGCGCTCCCGCCCGCGCGTTGTGGATAGCTCTGACACCCTCTGCAGGAGAAGTTCGGCGACTTGGCTATCGTGTAATCGACTCAACTTTCACACCACCCGAATTCCCTTTGTGTACTCTAGCATTGTAGATACAAGAACTCGAGGCGGCAGACGTCAGTCTCTGCTCACACACACCCAATCATTTGGATTGTTCTTCTCTGTGATATGCCGCCTGTGGTTCTCGGTGGGCGACTTGCGACTTCTTGCATGCACAACCTGTCGCCCTGGAAGGGCTGCTGAGTATTATCTCATGGTGCTTGATAGGTATCGACATTCTGGGGAGGATCACGGCTGTCGCCGCCTGCTCACCGTTTCTAATTATTTGGGTTCGAACCGTGTCCTCGCCACTGGCGCCAAAGTATTTGGCACACTGCGAGCATCTACGTAGAACAACAGGTCGGTCTAATGTCATATCATTGTTATAATATAGGACACCCCCAAACTCGACCCCGCTCGTGTCCTACGATTCTCTAGACATGGAAGAACAGCAGAGCAAAATACAAGAAAACAAAGCAAAAAGTAGTCCCCTCAAACTCCTCCCGTAATGCTCATGCGTCATTGCCTCGACGTGGTCGGGTACCCTGACATCATCACGTCTTGGCCGTCTTGGGCAAGCACTCTATGGCTGCGCGTACATCTTGGTCCACTCCTTCGCGGTCGCGATGGCCGCCTGCTCGTTCTCTTTCCAGCTCTTGGCCACGTCGGCGGCGAGGGGGTCGTCGGGGTTCGGGGCGCCGAGGAGGGCTTGGATCGAGAGGAGGATGGTTCGGATTTGCAGCGCGGGGGACCAGTTGTCTGTTAGTGGCAGGTCAGCATGGAAGCTAGGTACGTGGCGTCGATTGGGTGGGCGCAGGCCCGGGGCCACGCACTCTTCAGGACATCCAAGCAGATGCGGCCCAGCTTGTCGACGTTGGGGTGGAAGATTTTGGTCAGGAAGCGGATCTTGGGCGGCGTCATGGGGTAGTCATCGGGGAGGAAGAGCTCCAGCTTGAAGATCCCGCCTGGGCACGTCCATCAGCATCTCGTCCCTGCCACAGCTCGCCGGGTTGCGCGAGATTATGCGTTGTGCATACCTTCATATGGTGACTGGGCGGGACCGTGGATCTCGACGTCGAAGTAGCGGAGGTTGTCTTCGTGCGGCACGGCGCTGATCCCGGGCACCCTGGAGAGGAGAATTGCGTGTTATCACGACATGGCCGTAGAACGACCAGGGCAGCGGAGGGCAGGGAAGCGTACGGCTCGGCCATCAGACGCTCCGTCTCCTTTACAATCCGTTTCGGCAGAGCCATTTTGGCTGTGGGTTTCGGTGTCGAGCGCAGCCAGGCCCGCTCGTCGACGAGAGGGGATAAGAAGGCTGATGGGAAAGGCGTGACGCCTGATCGCAGCCAGGCCAGAGGGGGGTTGTAAAGGTATGTGGCTGGCTTGTCGTACGATGTTTGGCTGTCCAAAAGGTAACCCTAAGTTCGGAGAACCCAGGCGCGAGGCGGGGCATGCGACACCTCTCAGGGTAGGTAGGTACGGAGAACGGCAGTTCTTCAGCGAGGGGCTGCTGCCAAGCGCTAGGTATTCGGTACCTTGGTAGAACGAAGGGCTTCGTTCCGTTGCAAAATAATTCACGGTAGAGGCATTAATGAATGCCCTTGACGAATTTTTGTTTAATTGTATTTACGTATTTCTACTCGCAGGTGCGTAGCAGCTGGAAATACCTCCAAGTATCTACGCGTCTCAGCGCACCGGTCCCTCGCCTCGGGTACGTCCGGGGATTGGCCCCAGCTCAGTTCACGGTACTCCGCGCGCACAAACTACCTACCCTAGGTAGCTGAGTCGCATCGTGATTGTTGATCCGTAGAGCTTCTCCTGTCACTTCTTTGTTTGTCTCTCCTGCTTGCCTCGTTCAGTTGATGCAACGTGAGTCTAGGCATCATTAGTAAGTCCACTTCTAATGCAACTTGACGTCAACACCAATGTCGAGCTCCGATGCCAGAGTCGATGCCTGCCAAACGCCGCAAGAGGGATATCTTCTACCATAGCGATTTCAATCTCGCACCACTCCTCCAATTAGCAGAACAGCTTCGGCATCAGACATGCACTTGCGACGAATCTCAAGACCCGATGTCCGGTGCCTTGAATTGGGCCATATTTCTAAGGTTCGATGACGGGGTCGAATGGGTTTTCCGGTCGCCCAAGACAAGAGTTGAGGTTGGCGGCATTAGTGCCTGCCGCCTCCTGGCTAGCGAGGCTGCCACGCTGAAGTATATCCGCAAACACACTTCTGTTCCTGTCCCAGAGGTATTCCACTATAGGTAAGGTTTGGGTCTTCTTCAAGTTATGCAATATTGCTAACACTGCGCAAAGCCCAAGCTCTAAGAATGACATCGGAGTTCCGTACATCCTTATGAGCAAGGCTATCGGGAAACCTCTCGCAACGTACGATTGGCAAACGCCTCATTATGAGCACCCTAAGCTGGCGAACCACATGGGCCCGGAACGCGCTATGATACAAGGCGAGAGGGAGAAGATCATGAGGCAGCTCGGGAACTACGCGTGCCAACTATTCCAACTACGGTTTCCGACGATCGGGTCGCTCTTCGAATACGAGGGCGAAGATTATAACATTGAGGAGTGCCTCTCCCCCCGGCATGTTCTTCAAGGCCGCGAAGAGGTGGAAGACATCCCCCGCGGGCCGTTCCGCATGGAGCACGAGTTTTTCTCCTCTCTCGTCTCTGCGCTTCTCTTACATGCTGAACAACTCCCAATGAAACACCACATTCTCCTCGCGCCTATCCCTGTCCCAGAAGAATACCCGGATTTCGTCAAGTATCGCACCGCCCAGAATCTATGGAACGACTACGCTACTATGGGAGGCAAAACAGAATCGAGCAGTAATCGCCTGCAATATAGTATTGCGGGGTGGTATATTCGGGATCAGATCATTCCGCACTTGACTCAACCACAATGCACGCAGACATTTGGCTTTCCTCTCTGCCACCATGACGTTAGTACACAGAACATCTTTATTGATGATGGCTTCAACATCACGTGCGTTATCGACTGGGCATTTTCGTCCACAGTTCCGCCTGCCCAGTTGCTAGCTACCCCTGGTCTACCGCATCCAAGAGATTTGGTGTTGGACTCGGCCTTGGTCCATGCCTTTCGGTCCGGCTTTGAAGACGAAATAACGAAACTTAGCGCCCTTCCCCCGGAGCCAGAGCACTGGAAGATCGGTGACGCGATATCACGTTTCATGCGTCTAGTGAACTTGGATGCTTTGCAGGACTACCATCACTTGGAGGCACTCCATCAACTTTCTCTCGGCCGCTCTGCTACTCAATGTGACCATCTTCGCGCTAAACTAGCTAGAATGGCCACAACCCCCGAGGCATTGGTGTTGGCAGAAGCACTTGCAGCCGACGACGAACCCCAGAGCGAAGTCCAAAGGCGTGAGACACAGTATTTCGCTGCTGTTGGACAAGAACGACGTGCATTAGCGCAGAAGATCACACTCGTGTCTAAACGGAACCCCCTTTTTGTGGCAGACAGGCGGCTGTGGCGGTGGATAGAAGCAGCGACGGCGAGGACATCAAGTGACTCTGGCGTACAGAGCGCGCAGAAGCCACGTCCAAAGCGAACTGTGGCTAGCAGAGGCGACGACTCCCATGTCGAAATTCTGTCTGCGAAGTCTTCATAGCGCCGGTGTGCCGCGACGCGGAAGAAGGAGTACGATGTGCCGAAGCGAGGTAGGCAATCTCTGGCAGTGGAACGAGAGGTTAGCCAAGGCGCAGTCCTGCGGGATGTTGCAGAACATAAGGACGATATCCATGAGGTGGATTACGTACTCGATCCACGGGGCAAGAAGTTTTTTGACCCGTCAAGGGCCAGCGCTTGAAGAAGCCATGATGGTGTGAGTCGAGTCGATCTTTTTGCCGTGATTCAGATGTGATTGTTTACCTAGTGATGACTCCTCCGGTTCACAAGCTACGTCCTTATATGCGACACTGACTACACTGTAAAGACAGTCTGATATTCAGGTTCTGTTCTGCCTGCTCACTGAATCGAGTTGCACTGGGAGCTGGTTCTTCGCCGCCCTCCTTCTCAATCATCCGTACAGCCAGGGAGCTCAGCGTTAATTCCACCAAAAGTAGCTCCTTCGTAAGCCTACTTATTTCCTGCCAATGGCCCGTAGACAAGAACAGAATACATTTGATCTGGAGACTTAAAACAAGAGGTAAGACCGGCAGGCTGCAAAGCAAATACGTTAATCTCTATGTCTTTTCGACTTTCCCTTTGACCTCAGACTGCGGAGGTGACTGCCTTCTCTTGTGGCCCCGGCAGGGGGTCTGATGCGGACAGTGTGGAAGGTTGGACGGCCTCTGTGCTTGGTGGTTGGCGGGACTTCATGACGGGACGCGATGGCGCCGCGCCCGCGCTGGTTTGCGGTTGGATGTTTGCGATCCGAACACTACGGCGGGTCGGTATTGGGGTTGCCTTGGTGGCCTGGCTCTCCGTGGCCCGGCTGCTAGTTTTCGGTCGCTTCGACTGGTGTTGACCGTTGTCTGAATCGCCGCAGAGTGTACGCTTGGGTCTCTCCTTGGGGGATCCATGCGCAGGCAGCTGCTCTGGCCCATCAGACTTCCGTTTCTTCGGGCGCCGATCCTCCCCAACACCGTACTCTCGGCTACGTTTCAGAGCTGCGTTAATGGGTTGGTCGGTGCTCGAGCTGGTTTCGGCTTCAATGAGCGGCACTCGCTCCAGGACCCATTGCACCAGATTTTTATGGCGCTCCGCATTCTTCTTTGCTTCGTCGTAGTCCCATGTCCCTCGGATAAAGTGTGTGATGCGACGGTTTCGGTCCTGGATCGCCCTGAGCGATCTTTTCGCTGCGTCTAGCGTCTTGAGAGCGCTCGCCAGCAATTTCTTCCGTGAATGCTCCGGGAGGTTGGGACTAGTTGGATTCTCCATGGCTTTCCGTGTCGGTATCAAGGCACGTTCTGCAGCCGATTTAGCTGACTCCAAGGCGTTTTCCGCATGCTCTCTTTCACAAGCTCGCGCCGCGGCAGATTCGTCGGTTCGTATGGATTCAGTTGTCTCCGATGGTCGCAAAACCCCCGAGTCCACGAGCCTCTTCCAAGATTCGTCAAATTTTGAATGCTGACTCTCGCCCAAACGGGTGTATCGATCGAACCACCAGCACTCAAAATCGAGGTACTCGACCCAAGTTGTCAATGTGTCTTGCCGGGTTGGGTCTTTGAGCTGGAACGTCCGTGAGAAGTCGTGTTGTGCCAAGCGGCGCTTCACTGCCTCGGCATAATCAAGGAAGCTGTGATCGCCGCGGACCTCCCGTATCGTGTGTCGCTGCCACTCACGTAATCGTTGCCTTTCTTCCCAATCCGGCCTCAGCACCTCAGGATCGGCCCTGAGTTCAGCCAGCAAGTAAATTGCTCCATCCCGATCATACCGCCGCTTGATCATCTCGACAAAAGCAGGGTAAGCGTCGCTCTTATCGGGAAGTCCTCTGTTGTCCAGTTGCCACTTGCGAAAGTCTCGCCACCTGCCCAATTGTGTTTTAAAAATCTCAGTCCAGTTTGGCGGATATTTTGAAGTCGGACACTTCAGCCATGGCCGCAACATCTCGCAATAGTGCTCTGGATTTTAGAGATTTGCCCAATCAGACTGATCGGATATAAGGGCTGACCACCTTCGGCGACCAGGTCAAGATAAGCCTCAGCTTCATAGTCTTCGTTGCTCCGACCGGGGGGAGTTGGAGATCTCTCCATGAACCGCGGGCGAAGTGGCGACGAGCGTTTGTCGGCCGATGCTTGAAGCAAGCGCGCGGCAAGTTGATTAGGGTCAATCGGGACGGACAAGACTGTATCGCTGGGGTCGAGTGCGCGATCTCTGCTCCTTTGTTAGAGGATCATTCACTAGGTCATAGAGATGTAACCTACCTCAATCTCTGCAGGAGATCGTCGGGGATGTTGTCCCAGTCATCCACCACGACCGCCCTTGTCCCATCCGGGAGGCGGTTTTCTTCAAGATATTGATCGAGCTCTTCATCGTTGAAGGCAGCAATATCGGCGGCGCGCAATCGAGCCGGTGGTGCAGTAGACGGCATGTTGATGGACCAGGCAACGCTGTAGGGTTGATGTTGCAACAGGTTGAAAGCACGGTACAATTGCACTTCCCCATTCACGTCGTCGGGCGGCACGGCGGTACGTACACTTGTCAACGAGTGCGGGACAAGGCATGGTACAGATGTGAATATGCAGGCCAATCAAGATAACGCCTGAGCCGCTCACCATTCCTCATGTCGCCTTTGCAGCTCATAAAGACTTCCCGAGTGCATCAGCGAACCATGGCACAAGTGCATTTCATTTTCTCCCTGCCCCAGATAACAGCCCAAGATAGACGCCGACTTGATTGCTTGCCTGCACACGGCTGACTCTAGCGTTGGCTACTCGTTAAGAGCGATTTCCACGAACAAGTCTCGATATGTTCCTCCTCGGCTCACCCTGCCTTCCCCGATAACAGGCTATTACAGTCGTGGTGATCGGGAGCCAACAGAGCCTACAGAGGAGACCCAGGTCGCCCCGTATCTCTACCAAGCCTGCCTTCAGTTGGGGTTCAGCCATGGCCCACAAACGGCAGCGGACCAAAGGAGAGTACAAAGGATCAGCAAATTCCTATGTGCGAAGGCGGTCGTACACAAGTTAGCTACACTGGAGGCTCAAGTTTGTTGTCTCAGAGCGAACAAGAGATGGCAGCTGTGGCCTCGTGTTTGGCGCGACGCGGTAGAGGCTGTGGTGAAAATGAGGCCGGAGATGGCCAGCGTCGTAGAGTGTGCTTAAGATCTCATGGGTCTTTGCCTGACCGAGACCAGCGACGCCAACATAGACATTCAATCGCAGTACGATGGATACAGTGACCTGTACGTTGCTTTGGCATCAAGACACGGCAGCGCGGGACCGCTGCTCCGTGGCGTACAAACCCACCCGCGCAGCGGCACTGAACCGCAATTTATCCCCGCGCAACGCAATCAACAATGACGCGGGAAGCGTTACCACCGCCTGTAGTCCGTAATTTAGTGGCGATAAGGAACCGTTGACTCCAGTCGTCTACGAGCCGCCAGATGCCACGTGACCGTTGTCGGGAGAAATCAGAATACGGAAACGCCGACTGCAACATCAAGGGCAATATTAATATTGCAAGTCATCTCCCCGCCTAAGTAGCGTCGCACCTCGACGTCCTGTGACCGCGCAACACCACACCTCACCCAACACCGTCGTCGCCGCACTGAGGTGACCGTCCAGCTGCACCGCAACATCCTTTTGAGCTGTTGTCGCGTCGCGATGGCGCCAACAGGGGATAAATGACGTTTCGGCCTCGAAAGTTTGATGACCACATAGCTGTCATCGAAGCTTGCCCAGCAGCTTGGCCGCGACTCGGATGAGCACCGACATGACGGTCGTCGCGCCCTCCGCGACACAACCAAGCCAGCCATAATGCCGTCCTTTGACCTACTCAGCGACTCACCCAGGAAGGGCAGGATCATCAAGTCGGCGTACGACGGCGAGAGCTTCGAGTCCGATGGCACCATCCACGTTGACGGCCTCGTCGGTTCCGCGACCATCTCGCCCTCGGGTCGAGATGTCGCCCTTGCTTCGTAAGCTGCAGCGCTCTCCATCAGCCAGACCGTGTGCCGCTGGATACTAAGCGTGCGGGCAGACCCGAAGGGCTCGCAATCATCGACTTGGACTCCCCCTACAACCCACCGCGACGGCTGCGCAGCCATGGAATGCCTTGGCTGGTCTGCGATGTGCAGTGGTCCCCGTTCGCGGCGCGGGACTATTGGGTCGTGTCCACGGCCAACCATCGGGCTCTCGTGTGGAACCTCAACCTGAGAGAGGACTCAACCTCGGGCGCCATTGAGCACTCGCTACAAGGACACAGCAGGGCCATCACCGATGTCAACTTTTCGGCGCATCACCCGGACCTGCTTGCCACCTGCTCCGTCGATGGCTACGTGCACTGGTGGGATCTGCGACGGCCCAGGCAGCCGGTCCTCACCTTCTGTGACTGGTTTGCCGGAGCAACGCAGGTCAAGTTCAATCGGCAGGACCCCCATATTCTTGCGTCAGCCCATGACCGCTGGCTCCATGTCTGGGACGAGAGGCGGGCTTGCGAGCCTCTCAAATCCATCAGTGCTCACACGTCCAAGATCTACGGCATAGATTGGAACCGAACGCGACCCACGGGCATTGTAACATGCTCGCTGGACAAGACCATTAGGTTCTGGGACTACGGAAAGGACGGCGACATGCTAGAGCACGTCATTCGCACCGACTTCCCGGTATGGAGAGCCCGCCACACTCCCTTTGGATGGGGCCTGCTCGCCATGCCCCAGAACGAGCCAGGCGACCTCTACCTTTATGACCACCTGTGGACCGAGGACTCGCCTGTTGATGTCACACCGGAACCGGTTGCTGTCTTCCCTGGCCACGGGGATCACAAGGTCAAGGAGTTTCTGTGGAGGTCTCGCGGCGGCATCTCCGATGACAACATTGACCACCGCGAGTTCCAGCTGGTGTCTTGGGGAACCGACAACGAGCTGAGGCTGCACTGTGTGGACAACAGCGTCCTCTCTTCCGTCGGTCACACAAAAGGCGGCCCGGTCAGAAAGGGGCTGAGTCTCACACGCCAGGGGGCGGTGTACAAGACCTTTCGCACCGTGGACGACAGCGCCAACAGGGACCGAAAGGCGGGAACCATGAGCGACAACAGGAGCGGCACCACCACGCCACATCACCATCACAAGCAGAGCGCCCTTACGCTCGGAATGCGCACGGGGGCTATGAATCGCCAGATGAGGCCGGCGTGGCGGGGGCCGTCGATGAAGGCCAAGGTCGGCTCCAGCAAGCGCGTAGACCGAAGCCAGGCGCAACTTGGGTGGATGAAGGGAATCACCATGACGAAGCGGAAGCCCTCGGCGGATGGATCGAGGCGGCATGCATCCAGGGATTCTGGCATAGTGGGCCCCGACTATGCAGACGACGAATGGGGGCAGCCCGACACGATACAAGAAGAGCTCCTGCGCGTGAGCACACAGATCCCCAAGGTCAAGTGGGAGAACATCGACATGGACAACCTGACGCTGAATGCCTCCCTGACTGGGCCCTGGGGCGTGGATGGGGAGCCCATCTTCATCAAGGTCAAGATTGACATACCAGCAGACTATCCGAAGTTGAGGGCCCCAAAGTTCTTGATCGAGAAGACGTCGTTTATGCCAGAGGACAATCATAAAAGGATCATGCGCGAGCTTCATCAGCTCGCCGATCAGTTCCTGCAAGGAAAGCAAAACTGCCTGGAAGTGGCCTTTACGTATCTGCTTGGCGAAGTCGACCTCGAAACTAGCACGACGTTCTTCAAAAACGTACGGGATCTCGACGACGAGCTGGATGGCCTTGCCGACGATAGCTCAAGTGAGGACGATGAAGATAACCCAACTACCGGATCGGTGTCAATGTCTCAGGAACTTGCGCCTCACGGCGAAATCGACACCATACTCGCACCATCGAACCGCAACATCATCCCGCCTACGCCGCGCACTTGCGGTGCTCGATTTTCTAATGATGGGCGGCTGGTCTGTTTCTTCCCGTCCAAGGAGGAAAAGGCCCGAGCGCTGTTCTCGACGTCTGCAGAGCTGTACAGCAAGGAGCGCGCGAAAGGAGAGCCATTCTTTGCCGGGTTTGGACGGCTGGCATACGACCTGCCCTCGCGGCACAAGTACACGACCGACGAGGCATCCGGTACAGATGACCTGTCGGATTCGACCGATTCTGATATTTCGTCGTCCTCGTCCAGCGATTCAGAGTCGACGTCGATGCACAAGATGAGCTTGTGGTATCGTCCGAGCGGACAGCCTCGAAAGACATGGAGCGAAGACCGCTCTGTCCGATCCAGTGGCGGTGGCACAGGAGCCGGCACGGGGACAGGTACAGGAACTAGCCGCCGTCGGTTTGGCAGGCCTAGGAACCTTGTTTCCGTTCACGACTTGCGCGCTGAGCTTCCCTCCAAGAGAGAGTTTGCAGAAGAGTATGCCATTTTCGGTGACGGAGGAGACGTCTGCGAACACAATGCCCGCGTCGCGGAAAAGTACGGATTCGACGACCTGGTGGACGTGTGGCGCTATCTGGAACTCTTGCTCAGCAAGGGGATTCCTCTGGAAGTGCTCGGGCGCGACCCGAGGCGGTTCTCCATCTTGGTAATCGCCAGGGATACCGTTTTGAGATGCCGCGAGGATGCCTTTGGCAACGACCGCAGCCTGCTGGGCAGGGTCAAGTGGGGACAACACCCGCTGGCAAGGGAGTTTATCAAGGACCTCTTTGAGCACTTTGAGAAACTGGCCGACGTGCAGATGCTGGCGATGCTCTCGTGCATTTTCAGCGAGCCGTCGACAGATGACAGCGTTGCCTATGTGGAGTCTCGGCTCCGTGACCAAGAGACACCGCTGCCAATCAAGGCGCCGTCGTTTTCGCTGGACTACTTTCCCACGGATGCGTCCGCGTGGGGGTTTTACAGCCGAAGCCATAGCAATTCGGCGGCGACGACGCCTGGGACTCTTCACACGCCCATCCACTATGCCGGATCTCCTTCAGACGAGCTGATGTGGCCTGGCGAGCCGGGGACTGGTTCATATTCATGTGGCGAGACACCACCTACGAAGGGCAAGGCATTTTTGGCGGAGCAGGAGCAGCCGTCGCCGATGTCTAGATCTCCCTCCAACCGTGGCATCTTGAGGGGGAATACGGGGCTAGCATCTACCCTTGCGGCCAATCTGCCGCGATCGTTCACCGGCGGCAGCTCATATTCGCCACCGACCCAGGGGAAGAAGAGACCGAGTCCGGCGGAGTACATAATCAACAGCCTTGCCCTGAGCACCGGGAACACGACCCAGGGAAGCAGCTCTGCCATGGCAGACTCGGGTGGGGGGAGGACGTCGATATCCGACGATGATTATCGGAGGGACGACACGCTGCCCCTGGTTCCGGTGAATGTGGCCGTCGTGCTCGAGGACCAGACGATATTCGACGACGACGGGTGGCTCAGCTCGCCGCTCCTGGACTCGAGCCGCGCCAGCGTGTATGCCAATTACCGCTACATGTATGCCGAGATGCTGCAGATGTGGGGCCAGCCGCTGGCCAGGCTCGAGGTGATGAAGTTCAACGTGCTCAGGGAGCATTTGCCGTTGACCGGAATGCCAGAAGGCAGCTTCCACGAGTCGGCGACGACCCACGACGGCGCAAGCGGCACGGCGGCCCATCACAAGACGGCTTCGTCGCCCATTGTCATGGGGAGGAAGGACCAGCTACACGCGCTGTTGGCATCGGGCCGTGGCCTGGACGTCACGGGCATCTGCCGCGTCCACGAGACGCAGCTGGAGCCGGTGCGGTACACAACCTCGGAGCCTCACCTCGGCGGCGCGGTCGGCAAGTGCGATCGGTGCCGCCGGTCCCAGACGCAGCTCCGGTGCGTGTACTGCCTGGAGCCCGTCGACGCCCTGTTCCCGACGTGTCTCTCGTGCGGGTGCGCGAGCCACGAGTCGTGCCTGGCGGAGTGGCACGCCGCCGGGGAGACGCTCTGCCCCGCGGGGGACGAGTGCAACTGCGTCGAGGAGTCGTCCAACGGCCAGGTCGAGTCGTGGGCCGCGCTGCAGGGCGCGGTGCTCAAGGGGCCCGGCAAGATGGCCATGCTGCCGTCGGCCGCGGTCGGCGGCAGCGACGGGGAGCGCGACAGGGCACGCGGCGCCTGGGAGCGCGTCGACAGGAGCCTGCCCAGCCGGGTGCAGAGGGCCAGCGCGGCGGCGTCGCGGTCGCCGTCGGCCGCGAGCCTGAGCTTTGGGCGGCTGAAGCAGTCTGCGGCGACGTGGTCGCGGACGCCGCCGAGCGTGAGGCGGGGCGGGAGCCGGAGAGAGGGATGAGGTGTGCGTGTGTGTATGTGTATGTGTGCGTGTGTGTGTGTGTGTGTGCGTGACCAAGTTGTGTACTGCATCATGTCTGAGGCCGGGTTGGCCGTAATGTACAACAATGGCACTGCATTCAAGCCAGCCTCCGTGCCATCTCGTCACAAGGAAGAGTGTATTCGTCGAGTCTATGCTCGCTGACAAACTACCTATGCGTCTGCTTGCCTATGCAGTTGAGCAGAGCGCCCCTTGTCCAGCCGCTCCAGGTTCCCATAATCGACCCAGCGGCAGTGTTCCAAGTCTCGCTCAGAGCGGAGCAACTCGAGCGATGCTGACCCAAAGCCATGGCCATGCCAACCACAACGCCGCTTGTCGTTCAAGGGGCAAGGCACCACGGAACAGTGAGGTTTGTACAGTATCCACCAGTCAGCCAGATCGCTACGTGTGGGCACACCCGTCAAGGCTCGGCGGCGGCGCGGCGCCAACCGCCCCAGCATCATCCTGCACCCGTCGACGCGTCGAGGAAGCCTCCTCCGCCTCCCCAGACCCTTCCCAGCGCAGGGAGAAGGTCAATATCCTCTCCACAATGATCCACCGCATCCTGTTCTCCGAAGTGTCCTTCTCCGTCCCCTGCTCCGCCGCCGTGGACCACGGCCAGATGCGCTTCCAGCCGGGCGCTTTGGTGTCCCGCTTGTCGTACCGGCCGTCCATGAATATCACCTTGGACACCATCTTCGGGCGGCCCCGGTTCAGTTCTCGGCAGTCTGCCTTGCCGCACCTCCCCTCTCGTAGGACGGCCTTCGTCTCTGGCTCATCCAGGTCCAGCGGCGCTATTTCAACAATGTTGTCATCGACCCAGTACCGAAACTGCCGTGCCGTCTTCCTCGCTCGCGCCGCGCACGGCATGCTCCTGTCCACGGCAATCTTCCACGACCGGTCGACGTCGCCGACCTTGATGATCCAGAGGTCCTTCAGGTTCGGGAACCAGACCCTGTCAAACTCGACCTTGCCGAAGCTCTCCTGGGGGTAGCACGCTGTGAGGTAGGCCGAGTAGTGATACAGCCCGTCGACGCGGCCGTCGTCCGGGAAGCAGTCCCAGAAGGCGAGCCTTCGGACCCGCGGGGCCAGCTCCTCCAGTGGCTTGTTGGACTTTTGATCCGATATGTTGGAGTCACAGACCAAGATGTCCCGGGCGAAGTGAATGTGCGAGCCGCGGCCGACGGCCTCGTAGCCTTGCCGCGACTCGCTGCGCGCTTCGGCGTTTAGCTGGGTGACGGGCGGTATCGGGTAGGACCTCGCCGCCTGAACGAGGTCCTCGAGGATGACGATGCGCGGCTCCACGGCGCATGCCCATATTTTGAGCCGGAGCTCCGCGGGCAGGAGCGTGAACTTGGAGAGCCGCGGGGAGCGAGCACACGGTTGGCCCGCCGCCGCCGTGCCGTCATTTGATAACAGCGGACTTGACGTGCTCGTGCTCGTGGAAGCCATATCAAAGGGCCCGGGTCGAGCTGGCCGCCCGAGGAGTGAGACACGAGGAAATTAGACCTCCCAGACCCCCGGGACAGGGCGGCACCATCTGTCCTTTTAAGCAGCCAGCGGAGGTGTGCAGGCTGAGACAGACACGCCTAGCTGCTGTCGTTCCGCGGGCGACACAGGCGCTCCGTCGTGCCGCTGTCGGCGGAGCCGTCCCGATTGCGGCCTGGTTTCGGCCGACGGCGCCGGGGGCCCCCATCGTTGATCCCATCCCATGAAGCCATCGTGGGCGTTCGCAGGACGCACCGCAACCCAGGGGGCTGCTCAGCCTGTGCCACCGCCACCGGACCAGGATGGCTTCACCGACGGTCTGTTCGCGGCGGCTAGCTGCATGCCGTCGCCGTTGATCATTCGGCCAACCGCCCAATGGCGGCATGTCAGGCGAGCCGGACACGCCGTCTGCACGCACCCATGTGATGGCCCAGCATACCTGTACGCGTGTCTCAGGGGAGCCGCAGGGACGGTCCGTCCGTGGTCAAGCCCTCGGGGCCACGATGCTTCTCTTTGCCCCTTTGGGACTCGTTCACCAGCCGCGCCCAGCAGCCAAGGAAGCCCCGTGGCTGCGCCTTCACCGTTGAGGCCGTCGCTGCTTGAGCTTGTTCCCAACACGGCCAGCCCCTGCTCGTCCTCAGCGCCGACTTGCCAATCTCGTCCGGCGAGCTGGACGCATTCGTCTGGGCCATATTTCCTGCAGATGTTAATACCTGTTGGCACCGATGCACTTGTCTCACCATTTCCCGCGTGCCTCGCGTAACAGCGTGCGAGCCAATGCATTCGCCGCATCGCCAATTTTGGCCTGTTTAGATCCAGTCCTATGTCACAGTTCCGCCGCCTTGCACTCACGCCCGATCTGCTGGCCTTGACGAAGCGGGAGTGGGCAAAATTGCAGCGCCCGGCCCAGGTTTCGGGGTGAGGCTGTGTACTTTGACGAAGGACTCCTTGTCTCGCTACGGCAGTTAAACGAGGAAGAACATAAGCATGGAGCCGCTTCAAGTGCTGAAGTAGCAGCTATAACCGGCTACTTTGATCGCGAGCGCCATCAAGAAAGTCATTCACGAGCGCCGCAAAGGGCCCGGCGTTTTGGTATAGGAAGCCGTGACCAGAGTCCGGATACAAGTGTAGCTGCGCGTTGGCATGGCTCAGCTTCTTCCACATCACAATGCTGTTCTCCGTCGGCAGCAGCAGGTCGTCGCTCCCTGTGCTACAGTCAACATGCATCCAGCCGCGGCGTCTGTCGCTCCTCAGCGGTCACACATACCGTTGGCAATCAGCACGGGCAGCTCCAGCTCGTGGAATCGATCGTAGGATGCATCCTTGGCCTGCTTTGGGTCCATGAACTTGGCATACGCGACGGCCTGCCGGTGGGCGCCCTCTGGTGCCACATGCGAGGTCCTGTTGGGTCGAGCGTTGGTGATTCTGTCCCACGACGCCCTCCCCGCTGCCTGGCTGCGCTCTGAGCTCGTGAAGAAGGCCGCGAGGAATGCCTCCCGGTGCTGCTCCGCGGTCATCGCGCCGTTGAGCTGGTTGAATGGCCCTATTCGTGCCCGCGTTACGCCCTCGCCGGTGCTCGGGATCGTGCCGCAGAGGACGAGAGAGCGGACCAGTCTCGGTGCGTTGAGCGCAACCATCTGTGCGACACATCCTCCCATGGAGAAGCCCATCACGTCGGCACGTTTAACGCCAAGCGCCTGGACCACATCGATGTAGTGCTTCGCCCACCCGGAAAACGTCTGCGGAACCACTCCGCCCGAACGCCCAACACCCGCGTTGTCAATCAGAATGACGGGTCGTAGCGCGGCAAGCGGGTTGACCAAGGCCGGGTCCCAATGGTCCATGGTTCCCCTAAGCAAGCAGTCAGCGTGGACACGGCATTATGTTGGCTGTCGTCGGGCTGTGCTCCAACCTGAAGTGCATGAGGAGCACGAGGGGGATGCCATGCGGCGGGCCGAGGCGTCGGAAGGCAAACCGGATGTCCCCGACGGTAATGTACTGGTCCTGTGCGTTCTCGTACGTGGCCATTTTTTCGAAACAGCTTACCTGGATTCGAATTGCTTAAACTTGGGAGAAACGGACGGCGAGTTTCTCTGTTGTCAAGTTTGTAGGTCGTGAGCAATGCCGAGGTTCTGGTGTCAGGTGACTGATTCCCGTGGCAATCCCAGAAGGAACGGCCAAGATGCCAAGTCTCACTCAAGGCAGGTAAGTTGCCTATCGACCATCACGCGACGTAGACTCTGGAAATACAGAAAGTTGGTGCATAGTTCATCAAAACGATGCTGCTTTGCCCGTTGAGGCCCAGGGAATGACAGCATCGAGTATCAGTCGAAGTCTACTAAATTGGGTATCTGCATCACGGCTTGTCTAGCAGTATTTTCCCCGCCCCGGATCTTGCCTTCCCGCAACGCCTGTGCCCTTCAACAAACTGATGTCGGCGGGGCAGCAAACAAATCTGTCAAACGTTCCTCTAATATGCAGAGCGGCATGTGTATCCCAATCTGGTGTCAGAGGCAACTGGATATTATAAACCAGATCCTCCTTGGCAATTCTCGCTCAAATATGTCGCTTGGTGCCACCGAACCCGTCTCCAATCCGAAACGCCGTGCTAATAATTCACACTTCAGCTGGGGTCGGTCATAAGCAGTCCATGGTCGCATGGGCCGTCGAGGCTGGCTTCTCCACCGTGCTCTGGCTCCTCTCGGTACCCTGTGGGCAAATTCCCTTTTCCGCCAAGGCCGAGTCAGAAGCCAGCTCGAATTCTCGCTTGTATTCAGATCTGACAAGCGTCGGCGTTAGCGAAACTCGCAGAACAGCGATAGGGACGAGGAGCACCAACCCTCTCAGGAACGAGCACGCAACAACCACCGAGAGGGAAATGGCCAGGATGAGAAACGGCAGGCAGTCGCTCAGGCTTAGCATCGGGTACGGGTGGAAGGCTTTGCCCCTGTGTCTCCCGCCGGAGCTCACGGTCACCAGATCGCCATTCGGGTCGGCCATGACCCCGGCCTCGTCCGCATCGTGAGTGAAGACGGGCGACAGTCGGAGCTTGCGGCCGGGGAGCCGCAACAACTCGAGGGCGTCGGAAGCGTATTTGGAGAGTTTCGTGGAGAGGAAGCAAGGGGGATGAGGCGCACTTGGCGTGTTGGCGTCGGCAACGCCGATTCGAACGACGCGAGACCTCATCAGGGGGACGCCATCCTCGGTCGTGATTACCTGGTAAGGGCCGGCTGGTGCTGCGAGCCCGACGCCAGCGAGCCCGAGGGCGAGTAGGATGGACAGCAGCTTCATGGCTGTGTCTGTCGAGAGGAGGTTGATGAAGTGAAGAGAGAGGACTTGCGCGATGTGCACGGCAGTTTCGGGAGCCAGCAGCGCTGTGAATCTCGATGGCGAGGCCCAACAGCAATCCGCCGAGGAGCTCGGGGCGACCAGGCGGATACAGGCGATTGTCGCTTGCCGATATTCGACAGCTCGCAGTTCAGACTACCGCACGCACTGACAGGATGACCCGTGAGGTTGGCTGTCGGGCGATTGCCTTGCGTACTCGTAGAAGCAGCCGGGCCCAACCGCAGAGGAAATGAGGCCCATGTAAGTGAGGGACCTGAGGGTTGCGAGGGACGAAATTAGCCGAAAGCAATTTCAATGTGTGCGTCTTGATCCGAGGAACCACCGCGGAGGAGGGCGGTTGAGCAAGGCAACAGGCAAGAGACGACGCAGCAAGAAGCCTTGATCACCAACAGGGCTGCGGCCCAAATATAGGTAGGTAAGCAGCAGACGTGGGCGGGAGTGGAGGAGAGTGGAGGAGTGGAGAGTGGAGGTCGTTGCAGACGACGCTAAGCGCTGGGTACCTAGGGAGTAATAGCAAGAGCCCCGTGCATGGGACGAGCGGAGACATGGGGAGTACATGGCCTGTACTCGTGCTCGTACGCGCCCGCAACGCGCGCATGTGCAGATTGACAACGTCGCTGCGGGTCGCGCCTCTTGGTGCAAGATAGAGTGAGGAATTAGAGTACACAGAGCTAGCAGCTGGTGGCTTGCCGTTCGGTATTCGAATGGCTTTGGGCCGTGGCGTGGTGCAACGAGAGCGTTTGCATTACGAATACTCCGCAGTTACCCTCCCATGCCATCCCATCTGCCTCGAGGGGCCGACACTCCCTGTCCGTCTGAATGGCAGCCGTGCTCTACAGCGTAGCATCGTATCGCATGCAGTCATGAGGTTCGAAGCGTGCTGCGTGCGCCGTGTCTCTCCGGTTTGGGCTCCCTCCCTGTGGTGAAACGCTGAAACGCTGTCTAGACCCGCCGCCCTCGCTCGTGATAGCGGGCCTGCACGGCCACGGATCGTACTCGTACGGGTGCGACGCCCTCGTAGGTGCGAGTTCATTCCACGGTCACGTAAGTCGTAAGACGTAATAATTCATAATTGGAGCCGTGATGGTATCCTGCAGCGCGCCTCCACCCACCCTTCGGTCGACAGCCGAGCACAGAGGCGTGACGCCGACATTGCGGACCGCAGCGAAGCGCGCAGTCTGACGGGCCTTTTGTAACGACGCGTGGACCATTAATCTTCTGGATACCTACTCGTAGGCAAGGTACTCGTAGGCGCATCTGCTCTGTCGCCTCGCGTCGCTGACAGCAGGTAGGGTTTGCCGTGTGCTCTTGCGTCCTCTGGCGTCGCTGACGCAATCCGCCTCGTCGCTGACATCAACCTGTCCAGTGAGACGCAGACCACAGCGCATGCCTTTTTCCTCGGGGCCCGGCAGCTGAGCGGGCGAGTTGGCTGCCTTTGGCGATGGGTTCGCAGGCTATCTAAAAGCCAAGTCTCGGTGGCAGGGCACCACGGCAGGGCCCCCAGACCCGTCCAGTGGGCCCCCAGCGCTGCCCCCACCGAAGGAGGGCTGGAAGCCCCCCCTGTAACGCCCTGCAGAGCGCCGTTGCTTGTTTCCGCCCCCGGCGCTCCCTCGCATTGACGCTTCGCCCTTGGGAACCTCTTCGGTACACACGTGCGACCTCCACGCAGCAGTCCGCGGCCCCCAGCCTCCGCGGCTCTACCTGTGGCTCCGTGGAACCCATCGTCGCTTTCGAGAAGCGGGCAGCCTCAAGTCTGCCTCAGCCTGCATGCAACTCCACCATCACCAAGCCACAACCGTCGTCGACCGCAGCAGCGAGGGCGGCAGCACCGCCATCAGGTCCAGCTCCAGCCCCAGCGTCGCGCTGCTCGCCGCCCGGCCTCGATCCCTCTCCCCCGGCGGCAGCGCCGGCTCGCAACGCAGGCTATTATGCCCTCGCCAACCGACGATGAGACCCCGTTCCCAGCCCTGAGTCACGCGTCCACCTTCAGCGCCTTTGGCCGCTCCCACCTGTCGCCTCACGATGCCGCCGTCTCCCCGCCGCTGCGCCGCGGCGGAGGCGCAGCTTCGCCCGAGCGCCGCGACTTTAACGGCGACGGCGACGGCGACGGCGACGGCGCTGCCGAGTCGCTCTCCCGGATGAGGCACATGGACGGCGAGCGAAGCAGGAGTCGGCGCCGCAAGCGCATGTGGAAGAAGCTGATGTGGGTGAAGCAGTCGTGTGCGTTTCTCCCGTCGACTCTCCTGCCCCTTTCTGCCTCGGCCAACACCGATCCCGCCTCGCCGTGGGTTCAATGTTCAATTCGTTGCTAATCAAGATTCCTGCAGACCCCGACAACTACACAGACCAGGCGACCTTCCTCGAGAACCTCCAGCGGAACCCGCGCCTCAAGCCCTACGACTTCTGGCCCCTCGTCGCCGACTCGACCGTCATACTGCAGCATGTCTGCTCCGTCATCATCTTCATCGTCTGCTTCGTCGGCATCTTCCAGGAGCGCGTGTCCCCCGTCTCCGCCGTGAGCTGGAGCAGCGTCGGCACCTTGCTCGGATGGCTCCTCTGGGAACGATGGGTCTCGGAGGAGGAGGAGGACGATGAGCTCAACACCAGCGTTGCTACCGTCATGGGCCGGAGCGGCAGCGTCCGGCGGCGAGGTCGCGCAGCCAGTGTACGCCGGCCGCCGCATCCCCTGCGGCCCGAGGCCTTCCCCTCGACGGCGCAGTCGTTGACACCTTTGGCGGCGCCATCGGCCGGTGACTCGGCTGCGAGCTCGACTACAAACTTGGACGGGGGCGCAAAGCCGCTCCGATCGACGTCGACGACGTCGTTGGCGTCGCAAAACGGGCCCAGTCGGCGGTTGACACCGAAACCCAGCCAGGAGATTCTCCCAGAGGACGAGCCCGGCTTTCCATCCGAAGAGAACCGCACCCACCAGCGACTCGGGACCATCAAGTCGGCGCTGCTCATCTACTGCACCCTGCTCGGCCTCAGCCCCATCCTCAAGTCGCTGACGCGCTCCACGTCGAGCGACAGCATCTGGGCCATGTCTTTTTGGCTGCTGGCCATCAACATTTTCTTCTTCGACTACTCGGGCGGCGTGGGGGCCAAGTTCCCGGCGTCGCTGTCGACCAATGCCGCGCTGATGGCGTCGACGGTGCTCGCCAGCCGCCTGCCCTCGACCAAGCAGGTGTTTAGCCTGACGCTCTTCAGCATCGAGGTCTTTGGCCTCTTCCCCGTGTTCCGACGCCACGTCCGGCACCGCAGCTGGAGATATCACGTCCTCCTCACCGTGCTATTGGTCTTGGGCGCAGGGCTGGGGGTGGGAATGGTTCTGGGAGATGCCAAGGCCAGCAGGTGGCCGTGGAAGAGCGGCGTCGTGGGCATGGTTGTGGGCGTCTTGATCGCGGCCCTGGCGACGGGAGGCTGCAGCTGGTGGCTCATTGGGCTGCAAAAGTACAAGAATGAGATTCGGGGGCCGTGGGATCCGGCGAGGCCGATTATTATGAGCAGGACGCGGTGGGACGACAGATAGTACTACAGGCGGTGATGATGCGAGTCAAGGCACCACCCACACGTGGCTCAATGGAAACAACGAGACGTCCCATGAATCAACACAACCGCTTGCAAGCAAAAGCGGCATCGTGCCTGGGTGGCATTTGGGTTTGCGACGCGTCCATGAACCAAAACACGGCAATTTGGCGAATCATTTCAGGCCGAGAGCCAATCAACAGCGGCCAGGGGACCTGTGGGGCGTGCGGCCCGAGCATGGAGCACGGAGCTGGGCTCGTCCGGCTGGCTGACGACAAGACATCAATGCTTGGACGGACCAGCCAAGCCGCGCGACGATCCGAATCGACCGGCTCGACGGGCAATTGCAGCCCAGGCGGCCCAAAAGAAGCAATGCCCGCTTGAGTTTGCGAGCGAGTTGACGGGGGCCCACGCAATCCTCGACGCCAGGGCGGCCGCTGGCTTCGACCTGGTGCCATTGAGGCGTTTCCAATAGTGCCGGTGGATGGGTTGGTTGGTTGGTGGCTTGGGCCCTGTCTAGGTAGGCTGGCTTGCCGTGCTCGCCGCTCAACCGGCTGTCAGCTTTCCTTCAGGCGAGGCGAGCTATCAGAACGACGAGGCAGTTCCGATCGACACGATGATGTCGGTCCCGCAGCAGCGTGGCACACGCGGCTTGACACCGCAACGTCACTCGCGCGCATCGAGAAGGGGGTCTCGTATAGAGCACAATGCGGCGCCGAACCAACACCAAGGATCGCGGGGCGTCCAGTGCTCGGCATCCCCACGTCCTGCTGCCTCCAGGACGCGGAAAACCGGCCGCTCAGGGACCTCAGGTGGTGATCGACAATGCTTCCATCGCTGCCCGTCTCGGGTCAAGCGCCGTCTTAGCGGGTGCCCATCAGCCATCCAATATCCAATCCTGGCCGCCGAGACAACGGTGCAGTTTCGCAAGGTCGCAACTAGGCTGAGTACCGTGTACAAGCAATGCCTTCGGGCTCCTTCTGAGGTGGGTACCTCTGCGGCCTGCGGGTGTCGGCCGCGGGAGATGTTACCTTTCCCCAGAGTCGCGTTGGATCGTCGCCCCTCCAACAGCGCCCAAACGCGCGAATCCTGTTTTTGGGACGGCACTGGCCACTTGTAGCTGTACCTGCCTGGCTGGCAGTAGCTCTCCCAGCTTGCCATGCATTCATGCCGCCACCACTTTTAAGGCCCCTTACCTTCCCTTCCCTCTCCCCTTGAACCTCTCTTCAGCATCAACACCGCGCAATTCGGCTTCACCAGACTCTGCCTCGTTGCCTGTACATACGCAGTTCTCTTCCAGCCAACAAGCAAAGCCCAAGCCATCCACCATGAAGGCCGCCTTCGTCACCCTCGCGCTTGCCGGCCTCGTTGCCGCCCAGGACTTCAATGGCCAACCCCCATGCGCTGTATGACGCCCAACCCAGCCACCTGCAGCTCCCCATCTTGGCAGTGGTGAACCAATTCGCTGACCCGTGGTATCGTTCAGATTCCCTGCCTCCAGGACGCCATCCCCAAGGTCGGCTGCAAGCTCCAGGATGTCGCCTGCGGCTGCCAGAAGCAGGCCGAGCTCCAGGGCATCGTCGGGCCGTGCATCCTTAGCAAGTGCCAGCCCGCCGACATCGTTAAGGCTCAGAATGCCGCCGCCGCCGCCTGCGCCAAGGCCGGCGGCTCGGCCTCTGGCTCGGCCTCTGCCACTGGCTCGGTTTCCGCCTCTGTGACTGGCACCGCTACCGAGAGCGGCAGCGCGTCGGGCTCCAAGTCTAGCGCGTCTGGCAGCGCGACCGTGACGGGCACCGGGTCGATGACCGCGACGGGCTCCGCCTCGCTCACTACCGCTCCGTCCGGCTCTGCCTCTGCCGCCTCTGGCACCTCTCGCACCGCCGCCCCGAGCTCCACTGGTGCTGCCGGCTCCGGCCCCGCCGTTGGTGCTCTGGCTGCCGTCCTGGCCGCCGCCCTTGCTCTGTAAATGCAGCCATCGGTCGGAGATGCTCTCCTGTTGCGTGGGAATCGGGCAGCATGTAATGGGGATGATGGGGTGAAAACCACGGAGCTGCGAAAGAAGGGCGTAGGCAATGTGTGGCTTTTGGTGCTGGGGAATGCCGTCGCTGTATTAAGGACATCTAATAAACCCACCATGGCCTAGACTGCGTTTCAGTGTACGTGAAGCAGCCAAGTCCAGTCATTACCTCAGACGCCATCACATTCTATCAATTCCTGAACCAGACCTAAAGGTTAAACATGAAACCTTAGGACGTAGTCTCCTGAAGCATGGCGGGTCTTGTTCCCCTTTAGCGCACGATTCATCCGATAACAGCCGTTTCGACATGTTGTGTTTCCGAGTTGGGAAGGTCTATATCAACGATCCATGGCAGCTGAGTCGGGCGGTAGCCCATATCCATGATGGCGGCATTGACGAAGAGCGTCTGTCTCCCTTGCTCCAGGCGAGCCTCGCCCTCTGTCAGGTCAACGTGGACTCCCCGCTGCCTGCTCAGCTGAGCCAGTCTCTGCACTTTATCCTCGGTCATGACCAGCTTCTCAGCATGAGACGCGGGCTTCACCTCCCGGAGGGTCTCCAGCCGCGAGCTGGCGACGTCGATGACGGCCTCGTGTCCTAGCACGCAGTCGCCTGCCTCGGCGTCGGGTCTCCAGGTGGCGAGGTAGCTGCCCCATGCCTCGTGGATGTGGCCGAAGCAGTGGATCCGGGGCCGGGCGCGGTGGACGGCGCGGAAGAGGGACGGGCAGCCGGCGTGCTCGGCGGGCGGGCCCGTCAGCTTGGCGAGGCCGGCGGTGTCGAGGATGCCGTATGGCGGGCCGTGGGTCATGGCGATGTCGACACCGAACGGGATGGCGAAGTCGTGGGCGTCCTCGTACTGGAAGGCCCAGCGGCCGTACGCGGGCGTGTAGGGGCTCGCGTAGACGCGCAGCCGGGCGCCGTTGCGCAGGGCAAAGTCGTAGCTCCCCTCGGCGAGGTACCGCACGCCGTCCTGCCGCGCCCGGGCGATGATGTCCCGCACGCTCTGCGGCGTCTCCGTGTCGGACTCGTCGCCGTCGGGGTCCCAGAAGGGCGGGTCCAGGGCCGCGTCGTGGTTGCCCGCGATGACGAGCTTGAGCGGCGCGCGGAGGGCGCGCAGCATGGAGAAGGTGGCCTCGAACTCGGCGACGGAGCTGCGGCGCGTGAGGTCGCCGCAGTGGATGGCGACGTCGGCCTCGGGGAGGGGGGCGCGGAAGCCGGTCGGGATGCGGAGGAGGTCCTTGGTGGCGACCTCTTCGTCAGTGTCTGGGTCGTCGGGCGCTTTCGTGTGCGGCTGGCGGCCGTGGGTGTCGGATATGATCAGGACGCGGGTCTTTATTCTTGTTGAGGATGCCATCTTTGTGTGTCCTCAGGGGTCGAAACACGTGGTGAAGGAGGCGTGTGGTTGTAGTTGTACGGCAGCGGCTAGGCGGCTGCCTCGGC
Organism: Tolypocladium guangdongense; assembly: GCA_022114105.1. Lineage (NCBI taxonomy): Eukaryota > Fungi > Ascomycota > Sordariomycetes > Hypocreales > Ophiocordycipitaceae > Tolypocladium > Tolypocladium guangdongense. The sequence continues at coordinate 3,046,308 of NRQP01000004.1, read as the reverse complement.
ACAGGGTAGTTGGGCTGATGAAGCGGCCAGTGGCAGATTCAGCCTTGGGTTAGCAAAAGAACCATCTAGGATCATCATGATAAGTTTTATTAACGGAAGCTCAGCTTTCTCTGCTTGATAAATAGTAGCCTTGGTGGCCGGCTGCCTGGCGGCGATCGAGGTCACAAAGCGGGGTGGGGCCCTCCGCGCAAGACATCCCCATATACCTCCCTTCACCCTCTCCTCACTCCTGCAAAACACACCAACCGACGTCAACCACCGCCATCTCCAGAGCCTCTCCATCTGCCCGCCGCCGCACACATGTCCTCGGCAGCGCAAGACGTGCCAATGGCCTCGCCGCCGCCCGCAGCGGCCGACGGCGAGCCCATGTACGGCGGCTACTCGCGCTTCGAGATTGAGCTCGAGGTATGCCCGCCCCGTCCTCTGCCCACAGCCACCCGCATCGATTCAGTCCGTGAAGCTAGACACTGACTTGCCCCCCAGTTTGTCCAGTCGCTCGCCAACCCCTTCTACCTCAACCACCTCGCCTCGCAAAAGCTCCTCACGCAGCCCGCCTTCGTCGCCTACCTGGCCTACCTGCGCTACTGGGCCCGCCCGCCGTACCTCAAGTACCTGACGTACCCGGGCCCGACGCTGCGCCACCTCGAGCTGCTCCAGCAGGAGCGGTTCCGGCAGGACATTATGAGCCCGGACCTGGTGCAGCGGCTGGTGGAGGAGGAGATGAGGGCATCGGTGCGGTGGCATCGCGAGCCGTGAGGGTGGCGCGGACGTTTGTTGCGGTTCACGTCGAGCACAGCGACCACGAATTTGATGCCCTGACGATGACATCTCTGGAGCAAACAGCATATCACACGAAGCCGGTCGGTTACACCAAAGAGCTGGGCAACGCAATGTCTCAAAGTCTCTACAAGATGCTGGCAGGACGAAGATCAAGGCACAAACATCGCTCGACTATACACACTGGATCACTTCCTTCAACTCCATCCCATCCATCCCAAAAGAACGCCAAACCCCAAAGGCACTCCTCCTGGCCACCCTAATTCTCCCGCCACCGATGCCCGCAGGCCATGCACTTGTAGAAGCTCGTCATGGGCTCGTCGGCACTGCGGATCTGGACCTGGAAGAAGGCGGCCTCGTCGCCGTCGCAGCCCTCGGCCGGGCACTGCACGCGGCCCTTTTGCGCGTTGTCCCAGGCGCCGGGCCCGCCGAAGACGTCCTCCTTCTCCTTGCGCTCGTAGACGCGCCGCGAGAAGACGGGCTCGGTGATGGTGTGCTCGAAGGGGCACGTGCGGCACTCGAGGCGGTTGGTCCGCATGTTGGTGAGGGAGACGGTGAGGATGTTGGCGCAGTGCGGGCAGACTGGCGATGGGAGACGTTAGCTGGTGACTAGGCCTGGGTCGGATGAAGGGGTCGTACAGAGCAGCATGGTGGCTGAGCTCGCTCTCCCTGGAGCTGGGAGGAGGCCGTACTCTGCGTGAATGTGCGTGTAGATGGAGTTGTTTGCACGCTGGAGTCGCGCTCGAGCGCTGGTCGTCGTGGTTTGCAGGATCAAAAAAATCGTCGTGACGGTCAAGCTCCCGACAAAGGCGTGGATTGATGGTGGGGTCCAATCCGAATTACGAGTATGTTCCGCAGCTTGCTTCCAAGACCCGACGTCAGCCAGGCCCCACCACCTCAGCGCTTCAGCTGCGCACGCGCCCTGAGCTGAGGCGTTGCAGCGGGACCCCTCCACGGCTGCGGCAGATGCATCACCCCGCCGCGACACCACATCAGCACCTCCTGGCCGCCTCTCGCATCGACCTGCGCAGCTGACTCTGCCCCAGCTCGCCAGCAGCACCTCCGAACCCTCGACGTCCACTGCCGCCGACGAAGCGAAGAAACGGGCGCCGCCAACGACACCATGGCGGCTGAAGAAGAGCACGAGGTGCGCCCACGCCCGCCAACGGCGTTGACGGACAAGAGACTGACGCTGGCATGCAGGGCGCCTCGGTCCAGGAGCTCCTCGTCGAGGCCTGCCGCGGCAACAACACCGACCTCCTCACCGAACTGCTCGCCGACAGGCCCGACGCCGAGATCACGGCCCTGCTCAACGGCACCACCACCGTCATGGGCAACCACCTCTACCACGAAGCCGCCTCGCGGGGCAACTGTGCGTCTCCCTGCCGCACCCCCCGTCGAGCCACGCAGACGTGCTGACGGCCAGGCAGACGAGGTCATCGACCTCCTCCTCGACCAGCCCGCCTTCGAGTGCGACCCCGTCAACCGCCTCGAGGGCGACACCCCCCTCCACACCGCGATCCGCTGGCTCAACGCCGAGCCCCCCGCCCAGCGGCCCTTCGGCCTCGCCCTCGTCGGCATGATGCTCGAGGCCGGCTCCAGCACCCGCCACCGCAACAAGGGCGGCCTCACCCCCCTCCAGCTCGTCGACCCCGCAAACGCCGACCTCCGCGACCTCATCCGCCAGCACGAGTACGCCGCCCAGAACGCCGGCGACTTCGTCAGCGTCGTCGAGCGTGACGACGCCGCCCGCGCCCCCGAGGCCGCGGCCGTGCGCGAGCGCGACAGCGACGAGGATGCCGAATTCAGCGGCAGCGACGACGACGAGCGCGCTGAGTGGGAGCGGAGGAGGAGGGAGAGGAAGCGCAAGGCCTAGACTGGCGTCGAGGGCAGTGCATGCTGTGATTTTTTGTGACCGAGTCAAGGCGGACGGCGTTGAGCGTGCCATTTACAAGTACCTATGAGAGACAAGGCAAGGAACGTGGTCCGGGGCATGACGCGCCACATGAGCGTCTAGAATTGTGCACAAGACGTGTAGACAAGAATTGCCAAGGCATATTTTACTAGGTTTGATTTCGATACAAAGAATGGGGGTATACAAGTTCTAGGTGTTGCTGCCTTCAAGTCGCCCTTGCAGGCACCTTCCATGGGCTCCAGGTCCGCCATAAACATCATCAGTCGTATACTCGTCCCTCGTACAATGCCAGCAGGGTTCATCGACCCACAGGTCCCGAGAGCCAGCCCAGCCCAAGGCCCTCGTCCTCAGAGCATGAACAACGCGGGCACGATGGACACCACGAGGGCAGCCACCGCCGTGCTTAGCGGCCGCACTCCGCTTGCGGCTCCTGCGGCTCCTCCGGCTCCAGCGGCTTCACTGCCCTCTTCGATATAGGTGGCATTCCGTAGCCGCTTCATAGACAGCTCCGAAAGTCGGCCGCCGCTCGCAAGCTCAAACAGCTCTTTGCCCAACTGGCGCAGGATATCAGTCGAGCGTCCAGCCGGGCACATGACAACCTCCCAGCCGCCGCCCTTGGGGATGATGAACGTCGACTTTTGGTCATCAAAGGCGAAGCTGTAAGCATCGGGGCACACAGCCTTGACGGATTTGCTGTACAACGAAGGCTTGCAAATGTTGGGGTCGTGGTATCTGCCCACGCAGCAGTCCTTGTCTGAGTTCGTCGCCGCACAGGCACTCTTGCAGGGGGAAAACGGGGGCCGCTGCACGTTGTCGTCGGGGTACGGATAGACGCCATCCCCAGGCTTAGTGGGGGGAAAGGCGAGATTCGGCCACGGACACCAGCTGCTGACGCTCTTATTCGTCTCATTGGCCTCGAGCGGGACGGGAAACGACGAGTTGGCGTAAAACGTGCCCGTGGGGGCTTTGGCGTACAGCCAGCCAGAAGTTGCAATGCAGGCGCAGTTTGTCAAGTTAGGCGGGATATATGTCGTGTTCTTTGCCGGGATGGAGTTGATGCCCATGGGAATGTTGTAGCCATCGACGAGAGAAATATCGTAAAACGTCTGCATGCCGCTAACGCCGCCGGCAAGGTTGAACTCGGCAAGAGTCGCTGGCGGTGCTCCCTGGACACACACCGTTAGCATTCGTCGCTGATGTGCCGGCGTAGAGGCCAAGTACTTACGCTGAACTCGCAGTCCAGCTTCGAGAAGCAGTCCCCCGTCTTGCAGGCGCAAGAGTTTCCGTTGACTGTGCAGTTTGTCCGACCCCAAACTCTGCCCTGCCAGTCTGGTCCAACCCATAGCGTCTTGTTCATGCCGGGCTCAAGCTCAAAGCCTCCAGTTCCGGGACCAGTGCCAGCTTGCGTGGCGACTCCAGGCCATATCGTCGTGTCACACTTGTTTGTGACAACGAGTGGTATCCGGCCTTCCCACTCCTCAGGCGGTCCTCGTTTTGCGGGCGCCCCTCGCCTGGAATATTCGAGGAAATCAGCTTGCCAGTTGGCCTTGACGACCGGTATCCGCCCCGAATGGGCACTTGGGAGCAGTGAGACGAAAGTGATGGCGATGAAGAACAGTTGATTCATGGAGCAGCCGAACCGTGGTGACTGGTGACTGGGCTGAAGAGATGGGGACATTATCCCCATGTCCTTGTTGCCTGTACCGTTCGGCGGAGGAGAAGGTTTGATCCCGCCTTATCAGCCAGCCGACCTGCGATAGGAGAGGGGTTGAACCAGAGCTTCAGAATTGCGTGTATGTCAATACGTATTTGGCATGGCGCGCACTCTTATGTACAAAACAAGCGAGTTTGTCGACGAAAGGCCGCAAGCAGCCGGAGTAGTCCGTCTGGTGCTTGAGTATAAGCGTCCGCCGCGAGCTTGGGTTGCGATGACTGGGACACGGTCCTTGCGCCGACACCAGAAACCTGATCCGCCCTGTCGGAGAGGTCGCGTCAGAGGCGTGGCGGTAGAGGCACGGAGCTGGCGTCCGATGGAGGTGTCCAGGGCGACAGGTCTCGGTGAAGCAAGCGGCGAGGAGGAAGGTGACGGGGTTGAAAGGAGACGAGATGACCAACGGAGTAAGTAATATTCAGTAGCGAGATTCGAACAATCGAGTGCTTCAGGTTCAAGAAGAAATCGACAAAGGATAATTCGATGGCCCGACCAGCAGGACAAAGTTGAACGAGTGAAAGCCAGCGCAGCCATGCTGGGCCAAGGCATGGAATCTGGACGTCGAGGTATGACGCAGGAGCGAGTGGCTGCCACGCTCCCCCAGGAACGGGCCTGCCCCCACTCGACCAGTCCCTTCCCCATCGGGCTTAGCGGTTCCAGGCCATGCTGTGGGTATCCGTAGCGCCCGACCAACACGGCAGCTGCTTCAGAGCAACGCACTCCTAGAGCAACAAAGGCACGAGCGTGAGTGCTTGTCTAGCCAGCGTCAACTCATTTGTCTATCGACGTCTTCAATAATAAGCCTCCTTCAGACATAAATCCCGTCTCTCAAATCGCAAAACAAAAGGCTTCGTCATGTCACATCCGCAGGACCACCTCATGCTCTCTCCATCCACATCCAAGCCCGCCCTTTCATCGCCGCATCGCGACCCAATATCTCCTGGTTCCGCTTTGTATGTAGCATCATTATGCCTTCGCCAAGTTGACAGCCTCGACTGCAGTCCATCCAACGTTTTACTAGGTATCATTATTGGCCCGAGATGAACATGCCGTCTCTAGTCAAAGCCACGAAATTGTAACATCCTCAATCGCTTCCCTCAGCGCCGGCATTACCGGAAGCGCGCACGACAGCGGCCCATGACCTCGCCCTGGCACACCAGTTCGGCGCTGAACTCTGAACCGTCCAGAGTCAGGTAGATGTCAAAGTAGACGCGGTAAAAGGTCCCTTGAGGCGTATCCATTCGTTCAAAGTCCTTTTCGAGGTTCTTGCGGGACAGATCCGACGTGAGCGTAACGACTTCCTTGATGCCTGGTTCAAATAGTTAGCAAAATGCAACGTGCTTCATCTGGCGCGGGAGCAATGACTTACGAGGATCCTTGGTGTACTCGGGGCACACATCGTCGTCGCACGCATATAACACGTCCTCGTACATGAGGGTGGCACCTGGGGCAACTTGACGGAAGAAAGACACCTTGACGGGCTCGCCGTTCTTGACTTTCTGGCCCTTTTGCACGAAAATTTGTCGCGTAAACTTGCATCGGTCCTTTCCATCGAGAGACGGCACTCGGTAGGCCTCGGGGTGGTATCCCTCCTTGAAGGGTTGGAGGGTGGCCATCAGGTAGTGTCGGCGAGCAACGCGGTGCGTGATGATCCGCTCCGTGATGCCGGCAGTGACGGCGCCCTTGACGATGGCAGCCACCGAGTCCATGGGTCTGACCACCTTGGACTGGAACTGAGGAGGCACGTGGAGCTTGATCTGCTGGAACAGGTACTCGGACGCACCGAAACCACCGACGACCAGGATGTTCTGCAGCGTCCGGTTTTGGGCCTGGATGGCAATGATCTGGTTCCGCACCAGCTCCAGGATTCGGTTCACGACGGGCTCGAAGCACTGCAGAATCTCCTCGTTGGTGAAAGTCATGTAGCCCTCCTCGATGCCAGCCTCTGGGAACTCGGCCTCGATACCGACGTCGACGGCCCACTTCTGGCCGTTGTTGCGGAAATCGGCCTTGATTCTGTTCTCAAAGTCCATGATGCACTTGGCGTAGACACGTCCGGCAGTCCTGGATCCATCCGGCAGCTTCATCTTGCGGATCTTGGTGCGCAGGATGTTGCTGAAGTTGCGGTTCAGGGCCGTGGAACCGCACGAGTCGCCAGATCCGGCCGTGCACTCGGCGACGGTAAACGGGTTCTCTTCCTCGACTTCGTAGGCGATCAGATCCACCGTGCCACCACCGCAGTCCACAATCAACACGGCATCGTGCACCTTGAGGTTCAACAGTCCCGTCTTGGAGCAGAACAGGGCGGCAGCTTCAGGCTCGGAAATCAGCGTTAGGCGGTTGTCGTTCTCGTCGCGGAGGAATCCAGCTTGAATGGCCGCAGCTCGCGTGGCCGCCTTGCCGGCGTCGTTCCAGATGGCGGGCACGGTCAGGTAATACCGGATGTTGCGCTCCTCTCGGTTGAAGACCTCGCCCAGAGTCTTTTGCAGCGCCGAGCGCATTGCCTGCCGGAGCTTGAAGAGGTAGTCGGCGGCGACATCGATCTCGGACTTGCCCGGAGGTAGGGGAGGCAGGTTAATGGGGTCGATGTAAGTGTTGCCGCTGAGCATCAGCTGCAACTTGAACCACTCCACCTTTTGCACGCCAGGCTTGGGGTAGCCGGTCGGTGCGAGGGCATCAGCGATATCGGGTCCCCAGCCCACCACCTTCTGATACTGGTCGTAGTAGAGAACAGTCGGGATCTGGGGTGCCCGTCGTTAGCCTCGGCGCAATGTGACAGGGCCGCGGGTTGCAGACCAACCTTTTGCTTGGTGTATGAGCCGGCACCTGGCCACTCGGAGATGATGTCCTCCTTGGCTTCGTTGTTGGTCGCAAACGCAAACGCGACGCCAGAAAATGTCGTACCCTAGAACGGGTGTTAGTCATGACGATGTCGGATTCAACGGGTAAAGCATCACGCCTGACAAAATCGATGCCAACAATTAGCTGGGCCTTGCTCTTGCTGGCGCCCTCAACCTCGGCGGCGGGGTTGGTTCGCTGAAACTGCTGCGCGATGGGACCCGGCGGCGGCGGCGCCCCCGGGGGATAGCCAGCCTGCCCACCGAAGCCTGGCGGGCCACCGGGCGGCGGAGGACCTCCCATCGGCGGCGGTCCTTGGCCCATGGGAGCCATATTGGGAGGATAGCCGACGGGGGCGTTGGTGTTGATGGGAGGCGGCCCTCCAGCCATCTGGCTCGGCGGGGTGCGATTAGGGCCCTGACGCGGGCTGGTGCGGTCGACGGGCGCGCCGGGAGGAGCAGGAGGATAGTTGGCCGAGTAGCTGGGCGGGCGATTGCCTTGCCCGGGGTGATTCATGGGGAGACTCGGGGTCGACGTCGAGGCGCCGAGGGGAGGCGTCTGGCCGGGGTGCGGGAGCTGGTGCTGAGGTATTTGGCCTGGCGGCGGGGTGCTGATGGGAGCGACCCCGTCGGTCGTCTGGATGCTAGCGGCTGATTTGCGTTTCCCGAACCCGAAGCCTTTGAGGCGGGCGTTCATAGAGCTCATATGGAACACGAGAGAGGGGAGACAATGTAGGAGGCAGAGGTGGGCTGGTCAGGACGAGCCAGGCGGAGGAGCCCACAGCCGCGAGGACTGGACGGGGGGAAGGAGCGTGAGGGAAAGAGGAGGACCTCGAGTCGGGTCAGAAACTAGCAGCCCAGGACGGAATGGGGTGGGCTGCTTGGGCTCGCCGCTGGCCTGAGCTAAGCCGCAGCTTGGAGGATGCGCGGTGCTTCGACCGGATGCGAAGATGTACGAGTACGAGCAAGCTGGGCGGTGATTCGTGCTGGGAGGGTCGACGGTGGCTGAGGAGCTGATGCGTGCAGCCACAGCTGACAGGGGTTAGGTAGCGGTAAAGAGGTCAGGTAAGGCTGAGACGACAGTGCACGCAGTTGACTGAGACGGGACGTGCAATGCAGTGGATGAGTCGACGATGTGTGTGGTGTGTGCTTGTGGTTCTGCCCGTGGGGGGTGCCTGCGGCTGATAACGCTGACCTGGCGGGGTTGGATCCAGTCCCGTCCTCCCTCCCGTTTCTCGGAGGCCTGGGCCCGCTGTCAGTCGCTTGAACAAGGTCCTGCAATTAAAAGCCGTCTTGTCCCGTCCCGTCGGGCTGGCGTCAGGGCCGATAGAGGGCGCACGTTGAGCTGCTGGAGGGGTTCTCGCAGGCTTGGCTTCGACGATACGAGGGCTTGCACGCAGCCCAGCACAGAGGGTACAACGGCGACATCCAGAATGAACACGAGCCGTTAGGCACTGCACACTCGTTGGGTGACGAGTAATTACGGCAGAGGCTTGAAATGCTGTAGGACTTTAGGTTGAATCTAGGACTCTGAGCGTGGCAGTGGGAGGGGCTGCGGCGTGGAATTGGCGCTGCCCGGCGGGGGACGCGGGACAGCGGCCGCAGATTGCCACGCTGAACTTTGCCGTGGATTCACTGAAATGAAGGCTGCGCGGTGCCTAATCAAGATAGAAATTTAAGAGAAGCAACCCGAAATTCTATCGAGTGCGATGCGCTGCAACGCGATGCGAGTGATGTCTTGGGAGTAATGAGGACTCCGTCTGGCTCCGAGGGGCAGAGATGCCGTCATGACGAGTTTCCTTGGCGAAATGCCCAAGTTCAAGAAAGGGCAATCCATAGCCAGGGGATGCCATGTGGTCGGCCTGCAATGGCACCCGACAATGGCAAGAGTAGACGATCAACACCATCTTTGACTTGTGCTGAGCCTCAAAACGGCTGAGTCCTGCATCGCCTTGCTGTGGCTTTCTTGTCCCAGCGACGATCAATCGCTGCCCGTTTGAGCCGCAGCGCCTGTCTCCGCGTTCCTCCGTGATCCGTCCCACTCCCGGTGGCTCAGCCTCACGGTTTCGACCCATACGACTCCACGTGACCTCTGACGACAGGATATACCATCCATGTCAAGTTGAGGACACCGATGTAAGCAGCAGGCTTTTCAAAATAACGGTTTCGCCGCCGAGTCTGTCCAGAACCTGCGACATTCGGGTTGCATCACGCCTGGCATTTGGCCTCGAGGCTCTCGGTTGGGAAGGAGATGATGGTTGACATGTTGCGTTGAGAACATGGCGGTCAGAGGCATCGGCTGCCGTGCTGCGGGTTTGTAAAACTATAGCCTCTGGCTGGAAGGGACCGCCCGCGGTGCCTCAGTTGGCTGGCTCTTTCCTGCTAGACACGTGCCTTGCTATTGACTGCCGTTCTTGCCTCGCATCACCAGTCCGTTAACCGAGCATCTCAATTGCGCACGGCGTTCACTCCTCTGCAAACGCGTTGTTGCAAAACACCCACAAAGAGCGTTGCAGCCATGGACTTTTACTCGGCAAACCTCGTAGCATTTTGCACTCTGAATGCTATCCTCTTCCATCAGACACGTCGCCGCAACTGCCCGCGGGAGCTCCCCATCGAGGAGGGCAAACCTGTGAACCCCGAAAGGCTGCACACTGCTCGAGCATTCCAAAGGCGCTTCCTTGTCGGATATGCGCTTGTAGTGGGGGCGGATTGGCTGCAGGTGAGTGCTCTCCAGCACAGCCAGCTTCAGGCTGCTTGACTGACGGAATGACACAGGGACCACACATCTATGCCACTTACAAGTACCACAAGGGGCTCTCCGAGGAGGTTGTGGCACTGCTGTACGCCACTGGCTTCATCGCCAGTGCCATCAGCGCGATATTTGTGGGCCAGGTGGCAGATTGCTGGGGACGAAAAGCCCAATGCCGTGACTACTGCATCCTCAGCGCATATTCGTGCTTCATGATACACGGCGAGAGCCTACTCCTTCTATTCGTGGGAAGAGTGTTTGGTGGCGTGGCAACGACGCTTCTCTTCAGCGTTTTTGAAGCATGGATGATCGCCGAGTATCATAATTTGGGACTCGACGACTCGGTTCTGCCCTTGAACACCGTCTTCGGAAACATGACACTTGTGAGCAGCACTGTCGCTATAATATCTGGGATTGCAGGCGACGCAATTGTCCAAGCCCTGGGTAACCGCAAATGGCCATTCGCCCTCAGCACACTCAGCGCCACAGCGGCAAGCTTCTGGATCAAGGCATATTGGGCTGAAAATTACGGCACTCGAGCCGCAATCGAGGACCAAAAGACCGGACTCGGGCGTGGAGTACGTACCATTCTTGCCGACAAGAGAATCCTGGCCATTGGGATCGCTTCGTGCTGCTTTGAAGGGGCCATGTATCTGTTTGTTTTCTTTTGGTCCCCGGCATTGAAGAGCGCTCGTTTACGCGCCGGCTCCGAGCAAGAGCTGCCTTTCGGGATCATCTTTGCAAGCTTCATGTGCGCCATGATGGTCGGGGCCATCATATTCTCATCCCGGCTTGGAGTTCCATCGAGACAAAGCGCAACATGGGGGGTGTTGATGATGATGCTCCTCGCAAGTGCGAGCCTATCGTGCGCCGTGCTGTTTGACAGCGAGCGGGCACTGTTCTTGGCCTTTGTATCGTTCGAGTCGTGCGTCGGAGCATACTTCCCCATCATGGGCTTTTTGAAGAGCGAGTTAATCGAGGACGGTGTCCGGGGCAGCGTGTACAGCCTGCTGAGGCTGCCGCTGAATCTCTTCGTAGTTGGCGCACACAGTCTTGCGAGAGAAGGTACGTCGACGTTGCGCAGGCTGGACCACGGAACAAGTCTGACGCGAAGCTCTACAGGGGACGACCATCGAAACAACGTGTTTCTGACGCTCGCTGGGCTTTTGGTGGCAGCATCATTGGTGTGCAAGGCGAAATTGGCCTGAGTTGGGATTGCAGTCTTATACGCACCTGGTCGCTGGATGCGAGCGTTCCACACCCCACACCCCATGTGGGGGAGTCTGGAGACTTTATGCTTGCTGGCAGGCTGGGTAAGTGGTTTTATACGAGTAATGCTCCGTGACTCCCATATCGAACCCGAGGCGGGATTATTATTCGAGTCGGACCTTTTGTGGCCTGCCCTGGTTACGTCCCCATCCGGCACGGCATCCACTGTGACATCTTTCTGCTGGAAGAGCATCGGGAGAGCAGTTCGACGGGTTTGGCGGATTTGGTGCATGAAAAGTAAAAATCGTGGCAAGCAGGGACGAGGGCCTTGAGAGGCAGGTGGAAAGGGTCCATGTCTGCCCAGCGGCCACTGGCCACTGGCCTCCCCCTGGTCTGTGACGGGCCCAGCCGAAGCCGCCAGCACGAGGAGGAGAGCGACAAGCCAGTCCTCCACCAACCTCTCCCTGCATCCTTTCGAGCGGGATGAACAGGCTGGCTGCGTGCGATTGCCCTGCTCGACTCGCTCGAGGCCCAGCACGACAGGAGCCGGCTCCCGCGACGGACGGCTGCACGAGGGATCGAATCTCCAGCCGATGCCGCTGCAGATAGCCGCTGTTACGCTGCCCTCCACACCCATCAGCAGCACCCGCAGCAGCACCCGCCGCAGCACCTCGAGCGTGACATCGCAACCCATTCCAGGTGCAAGCGCCGGGCGCCGTCGTCGGCCGTCTCTCGGGCAGATCCACGCCAGCGGCGCGTACGGAGCACCCGCTGATTCCGGCGACGTCGACCTGCGAAACGGCAGGGGGAGTTTCCCGTCGGCGGCCCATGCCTTTGCAAGAGGACACTTGCCAGCAGCAAGTCGCTCACCTCGGAGGCGAACAGCTAAAACGGCCCGGTTTCGACTGCGTGGGAAGGGCTGCGCCGGCCCTGCTCCGCTCGCTGGCCTGCATTGGCACCACCGAGGCCTCGCAGGGGCATCAAACCGAAGACCGGCACGACGACGTCTCACGGCGAGCAAGGTGTGGGCGCAGGCGCCGTCTGGCGCCACGGCCTGGGGAGGGATGCGGAGGCCAAGGGCCGCCGGCGAAGGGGGGGCGTGTTCCCCATCGTCGTCGTGGCCGTGGTGGCGATTGTGCGTGCTATCCCGCTTCCACCAACTCAAAGCGATGCTTGACTGTCGAGCGCAGGCCACCACTGCCCTGCGCTAACGAAAAGCCCTCGGCGATTCATGATGTCCCCCGCAGATGCCCCCAGCCCGGCCCCAGCTTGCCCATGATCCCTGCCCCATTGGCACCACCTGCATGATGCATCGCCAACATCATCGATTGCTGCCCACACCCGCTAACACGGCCGGCAGCTTGCGCACCTCGTGCTCCACGACGCCAAGCTGCTCCTCCTCCAGCTCCCGCCGCCCGTCTTCTTCCCCCACTCGCACCGCCCATTATTCTTCCTCGGACCTCGCTTCTCGCCCTCTGGTCGAATCGAGCCAGGACCGCCAGTCTGCTTGAACCCAGCTCCCTTCCCGACCCTGCCGCCGGCCTCTCGTCCTCTCGCCATGGCGCTGGCAAATGAAACGACGCGGGTCGTCTCGCAGTTTGACTTTTCCGACGACGACGTCAACGCACATGTCCGCGAGTTTCTGCAACAGATGAGTAAGTTGGCATGCCTGCATCCAATCTCGCGACGTCGGCCGCTCCGGCCAGCGCAACGTGGCCGTACGTGCTCACGCCATGGCAGGCGACGGGTTGGAGGCGGATGGCACGAGCATCAGCCAGATTCCGACGTACGTCACGGGCGTCCCCAATGGCACAGAAAAGGTAGTCCACCATCGCGCCTCCGAGCCCGCACACCGCCAGCGACTAACGAGTGTCCGTTGCGATTGAGTAGGGCCTGTACCTGGCCGTCGACCTTGGTGGCACAAATGTCCGCGTGTGCTCCATCATGCTCAATGGCGATACTACCTTCAACCTAACCTACAACAAAGTTGCAATTCCCAAGGAGCTCATGGTGGCCAAGACTGCCAAGGAGCTCTTCGCGTTTCTGGCAAAGCAGATCGAGCTCTTCCTCCACGAGCACCACGCCGAGCACTTCGAGAGCCACGTGAGCCGGCGCAACACCTCCAGCACGCCTCTGGGATACCGAGACGAGCTCATCTTCCGCCTCGGCTTCACCTTTAGCTTCCCAGTGAAGCAGCTCGGCATCAACAAGGGCAAGCTCATAAGATGGACAAAGGGCTTCGATATCCCCGACGCGATCGGCAAAGACGTGTGCGCCTTGCTGCAGGACGAGATTGACAGGCTGAATCTCCCTGTCAAGGTGGCTGCTCTGGTCAACGATACCGTAGGAACGCTTATGGCGCGCTCGTACACCTCGACTGGAAAGCACCGCTCAATCCTGGGCGGCATTTTCGGCACCGGAACCAACGGTGCTTACATCGAGAAGACGGAGAAGATTAAGAAGCCAATCGACGGCGAATACGATACATCGACCGGCGAGATGGTGGTCAACACAGAATGGGGCTCGTTTGACAACCAGCTCAACGTGCTTCCCTCAACTCCATGGGACAAGGCGCTCGATGACCAGAGCGTCAACCCTGGGATCCAAATGTTCGAGAAGCGTGTCTCTGGCATGTTCCTCGGCGAGATTGTACGGCTAACGATTGTGGATATGATGAAAAACGAGGAAACGTCGCTGTTCAAGGATCTGAATTCTAGCTTCAACGATTGGGGGACCACGACCAACATCAGCCCGCAGTCGGGAATGTTCAAGTCGTGGGGCTTGGACAGCGCCATCATGTCGGTGGCAGCCTCCGACAACAGCCCCGAGCTGTCGACCCTGCGGCAGGAGCTGGAGAACATACTCTTCGTCTACAACCCATCTCTGGAGGATGCCCAGGCCTTCAAGGCGGTTGCGAATGCCGTCGCCCGTCGCGCGGCGAGGCTGTCTGCTGTGGCCATTGGCGCCGTGGCCCTCCGGTCGGGTAAGGTGGACGATCCTAACGAGGAGGTTGTGGACGTTGGCGTTGATGGTAGCTTGGTCGAGCACTATCCCTTCTTCAGGGACATGATTCACGAGGCGCTGGCTGCGATTGACGGCATCGGGCCCGCGGGCGCCAAGAAGATTCGCATCGGCATCGCCAAGGATGGCAGCGGTGTCGGAGCGGCCCTGATTGCGCTCGTCGCCCAGCGCATGGAGAAGCCTGGCGACTTCCTGCGGGACCTGAGAAAGGATATCAAGCGCAGCCTGGATGCCATGCCGAATCCCGGTACGTGTGCTCATCTGTGGAGTGAAGTGCAGAGTGCTAACAAGCCCCTAGCTGAGGAGTCTGCCCTGTCAACGACCGCATTGGCCGTGGGCGGCGCTGTCGGACTCGCTGCGATGGCGGCCATCTGGTGGGCCAGGAAGCGGTAGCGAATCTTCACGGGTTGCTTGTGGTGTCCTTTAAGCGTCTGTGCGAGGACAAATTGTATATGTAACGAGTATTCTGGTAAATGAAACATTGACCCACTGACCCAACTACCTCTACGGGGCATTCATCCTGCGAGGCACACGTCGTAGGCATTCATACCTCGAAGGCTGGGCACACGGACACTCGGTGGTATTCATTCTTTTGATCATAGGCTTTATGCCTATCCATGTAAGAAGCCGACTGGCCCAACATTACTCGTCCTTTATATAATTATTCCGTCTACACTCATTTCTACGTGTATCTTCTAGCCACTCTTTTAACTGCCAAACGCAGCAGCAGGGTACGCCCGGTCCCTCTTCTTCCGCGCCGTGGAGCTACTTCTAGAGCTCGCGCCGGACGTGGGCTCGCTGCCGGATTTCCTTGGCGGAGCCAGAAGACCGGGGGCCATGTCCGCGGGGAGGTCGTTCCACTCGGTTTCCGGCCGTTGGGTCTGGAAGGACTGTCCCCTGGAGAGCCCTGGCGGCGGGGTTCTGGTGTTGCTGCTGGGGCCCGAGGATGGTGGAGACGGCGGCGGAGCAGGGAGGTTTACGACGGCCGCCGTGGTGCTGGCTGCGACTGTCCGAGGGGCCGCGGAAGACGCTGGCGTAGACGGCAGCGAGCTTCGAACCGAGGCGCTGACGTCGCGCTGGACGAGCCACGCAGAGCCCGGCCGCAGCTTGATGTAGTATCCCTGGAGAGCAGGCTCTTGGCGCCTGAACCCCCGTCCCTCGTACCAGTGCAAGGCCTCCTCGTTCTGCGTCCACACATGCGCCGTGACCGTCTTGACGTCCAGGTTGGGATCCGCCACGGCTGTCGCGACGATGTTGTCCAGTGCCGCGTTGATCAGCCCCATGCCGCGGTACGGCGCGAGCAGGCACAGCGACTGGACGTACAGGTTCTGCGGCGCGGCGCCGGGGGGCTGCTCGACGCGGCAGACGACGCCGCCGACGACCTTGGGCTCCTCGCCGGCGTGTGCCCAGGTGACGACGCGCGAGAAGCGGGCCGAGGCGAGCGGGTCGACGGCGCGCTGGTAGAACGAGTCCGGGTAGCTGACGGGGAGGAGCAGGGCGTTGATGCGCCGCAGGGCGGGCGTGTCGGCGGCGGCGACGGGGCGGATGGAGGCTTCGCGGGGGAGGCTGGCGGCGGGAGGCGGCATGGGCGCGTCGAGCGTGGGCTGCGGAGGAGAGACGCTTTCTTGCTCTTGCTGCTTCTGTTGCGCGACTGGAGGAGCGCGGTTTGCGCCGCCGGTGTCGCGTGACGTCGTGCGTGCCGTCGTCGACGTCGGCGCCGGAGGAGCGTACTCGGGGCGGGCCTTGGCCTGGAAGAATGAGCGGATCGAGGGCTGCGCCGCGGGGGCCTTGCTGGTAGGGAGGGACATGGCGGCGGGGGGCCAGGGGCGGCGGATGCGACGAGAGGGCAAGGGGACGGAAGGGCCGGGAGGAGGCGAGGTGGTGATGTCGTGGTGTAGGAGGCGGCGTGCGAGCGTTGCTGATGCGCATGTGTCAGGCCAGGTCTAGGCTGATCGCGCCAGGGGTGGGCCAGCGCCTGGTGCAGGTGCGCCGCTCCGGCCGCCGGCTCTACCATCTATAAATATTACTATTTACGGAGCAAAGTAATTATCTAATGCTCAACCTACGTAATTGTTGGGGCCCCATTGTCGCCAATCTCTGCCGCTGTGCTTCGTGCTGTTGCCATTGATGAGGCGCAGGTGCTCGCTGCTCTGAAGGAATGACGTCGGGCCGGGTCGTGGCGTGCTAAATTCAGGGACTCGGGCGGGCCATTCAGTGGTGAGGTGCTGCCGCTGCAGAGCCGCTGCCCGGCGTAGTGGGATGCCGTAGGGGGCTCTTGCACTGCAACGGGCGCCTCGACTTTCCCTTGTCCGAGGTCCCCGAGGGCAGATGCCATGCCCATCTTCCCGCCATTTGCAATCCTCAACCCAAGCTTGCGTTGTTTGGCTTCGCTTCTTCCAATGCGGCCGGGCTGAACCAGCGCTCATCCGGGCCGAAGCCAGGGAACACGACGAGGGCAATGGTGCGCCGCTGCTGGGAGTGACGGACTCGCTGCCCAGCTCTTGCGCTGCACTCGATTCTCTCCATCTTTTTTGCTGTTCGCGGTTGGCGGCGCTATCCACCATCTTCAGCACCACCCACCCTTAATATCCACCACAAGCCAGCCAGTCGCAGCTGTGCTTGTCAGATTTCCCCGGCCCATACACCCTGTCATTCGGGGCTGGTCGGCATCACATCGCATCACACGACTGCGGTGACACAGCCGACGGAGCCTCAGCCTCTGACCTCCCGGGACACCTTTTTGTCGGGGGGCGTCCTTTCTGGCAGGGCAAGGAGGCGCCATGAATTCATCCACAGGGCGGGCCGGGGTCATCCGCGCTCGTGACGACGCTGGAAACATGGACAAGCTGGTGAGTTCTCCCTGTGCTGCCTGATGCTGCCTGCGTCGCCGGCCCGACGTCTCTGGATGCCACAACCATTGAGGCCGTGGCCGAGGCGAGGGGCGCCGTGGGGAGAATGACAGAGCCGCTGACACATCTTGTTCCCTCTGCTGTCTAGGCCCACGCCATTCTCGACGACGTGCTCTACAACGTCCTCTCCGATCTGTTAATGAAGACGCACCGCGAAGAGAAGACGGCCAAGGCGAACACGGCCGCGATACGAGTCGAGAAGCTGGCTTCCGATGCCTCTGACAGCTCGACGCCCGACTCCAGGCCCGACGTGCGAGTCGAAACGGATGCCGCCATCTACGAGGACGGCATGGTCCTCATCAAGGGGAACCCGCTCCAGACCACTCAAGACATCATCTGCCCCAAATGCCATCTACCGCGACTGTTACACCCGACCGACGGCAAGGGAGCCCAAAAACCGGACCCGACCGTCATCTACTGCAAGAAGCACCCCTACATAGACAAGCCCGGATGTGACATCTACGGCCAGAGCTGGGTGGCGCCGGGGCCGGGACGGGGAAAGAAGAAGAAGGACATGGAGAAGAAGGCGGACGGCACCGACTCGCCTGCCCCGGAGCAGCGGCCCCCGAACGTGCTGTCGTTCCCGTCGGCCACCTGCAGCAAGTGCAAACGCTGCATCCTGGTCACCCGACTGAACAACCACATGGGGTCGTGCATCGGCAACAGCGGACGGAACGCAAGCCGTGCGGCGGCGCAGAAGCTCAATAATGGCGGCTCTCAGCACGACTCCACGCCGCCGTCTTCCCAGAAGGCCACGCCCGCGCCGGCTTCCCGTGCCTCCAGTCCCAGAAAACGCTCAGCCGCTAGCGACGACGACGCCGACTCGGACAACAGCCACAAGAAGAAGAAAGTCAAACCCCCCAACATGAACAAGAAGGTCATCATCAAGTCCAAGCCGCCTCTGAAGAAGGACAAGGTCAAGGGATCGTCCCAGCTGAGCCAGGAGCAGAAGCTGGACGATGCGGACACACCGAAACCAATCCCCAACCGGGCGTTCTCAAAGCCGGCGAACAAGGATGGGAGCCCACTGAAGAAGGTCAAGGCGGCCAAGCCCGTGGCGGGCCCGCCGATTTCCAAGAATGGACGGGATGCGGACGGAGAGTCGGAGTCGTCTGGAACCCTGTCGTCGCCACCTGCGAAGTAATCGGTGAAGCGGTTGGGTGTGTCACATGCCAAGGCACGCACTGACGCGAACATTGGGCGCGATTTGAGCCCATAACGTGTTGTCCATCGAGGCAGCCTAACAAGACTCTTGGGCGAGGGATGCGACTCTGAAAGCACAGCTTTCTCGACCAATGCAGCTGCGGCCCAGGGTTGGATACAGATAGAGCCAGACTCGATGACCACACCTCGTTGGGAGCAGGGAGCAGGCCATTCGCAATCACCTCGTCCCCGATTTTCCTTTTCTTTCCACATCTGTATTATTCCCAACACTCACTGCATTGGACGAGCGGCCGGATTTGGCTAAAAGGGCGAAGGGGGAGACCATAGCATCCATGGACGGCAAAGAGGGTCCACGGCGTCTGGAGTGACTTTCTTCTTTGTTTTCTAACGACGAGGATGGACGAATAGACATCCTGAAGATTCTCATGAGTCTTTGTATCTTGCCCATGGTTGGCGTGAAGATCCTTTTATATCCAGCAGTAGGTGCCTCAGTACTTTTTACGCCCATCGCACAACGCCCCAACTCCGTGTATGCAAGCCCAATTGCTCTTTCGCGGCCATGCAGTCTCGCTACGCCTCGTCGTCGCCCTCGAGCACACGCGCCTGCACAATCTTGACGTCCTCGACGGGGCGGTCTTCGGCGCCCGTGGGCACCAGCCCCATGCGCTTGATCGTCGCGAGGCCGTGCTTGACGCGGCCAAAGATGGTGTGCTTGCCGTCGAGCCAGGGGGCCGGGGCGAGGGTGATGAAGAACTGGGAGCCGTTGGTGTCGGGCCCGGCGTTGGCCATGCTGAGGACGCCGGCGCCGGTGTGGCGGAGGGCCGGGTCGATCTCGTCGGCGAACTTGTCGCCGTAGATGGAGGCGCCGCCGCGGCCGGTGCCGGTGGGGTCGCCGCCCTGGACCATGAAGTTGGGGATGATGCGGTGGAAGACGGTGGCGTTGTAGTAGCCGCGGCGGGCGAGGGTGGTGAAGTTGGTGCACGTCTTGGGGGCGTGGGTGGTGTAGAGCTCGAGGGTGACGGAGCCCTGCATGCCGTACGTTAGCAGGCGTTCCGTGCGGGAGGGGGTAGACGCGCTGGTGGTTGCACGTGCATACCATTGTGGTCTCTAGGACGATGTTGGTCGTCATGCTGGGCGTGCCGGGTGTGTGGTGCCCTTCAATTGCCCCGGATATCGCGAGTGTCGCTGCCCCGATGAGGATGACGATGTTAGAGGCTGCGAAATAGAGGGGGATGAACGAGGCTGACGTCTCCAGCCTCATGGGGCGCCACAAACTATGTGGCAGCCATGCATTGCTATTGGCCACTCGTCGCCAGCCTCCAGGGGCCATCGGACCCCACTGCATGACCCCTGTAGAGCTAGGCATCTTTGACGGCAACCAATCCGTAAATGACAACTCCAACTTGGAGTTTCAACCACGGAACAGTGGAGCTGTGGAAGTGTCTTCTACTGCAGCGCGGCTTTTTTTGCTCCAGCCTTATTTTTCTATTTTTGCTTGCTGTGCAAGGTGGCCATATCTAGTTGAGTTGGTATGGGTCTGAACCGCAGCTCGGTTGTCTGTCCTCAGGATTCAACACGCATAACCTACGTCGTGTGCGTGCATCCTATGTAGCGACAAGCTGAAACTTCAACCACGCACCACCGGCAAACCTCGCGACATGGCTGCCAACTCGACCGCGCTGGGCTCCGCAGAGGGCATCCTCGGGGGGCTCAACGCCACCTTCAACGGCACCGAAACCCCGTCGACTGCCCTCGGTTTCCTGCAGAACCTCGACTTCATGATGCTGGAGCTGAAGCTTCTCACTGGCGCAATGGGCATCATCTACCTCGGATCCCACGCCGCCCTCCGTCGGCCGCCCTCGGCGTCGCCCACCAAGAGCAAGAAGCCGGGCCAAAAGGACGATGCCGACGAGGACCGCTTCTCGCAGGGCCTCGAGCTGACCGACGCCATCATGTTCCCGCTCATCGCCGCAGCGATGCTCATCGGCCTGTACTACCTCATCCAGTGGCTCAAGGATCCGGCTATCCTGAACAAGGTCCTGCGATGGTACATGTCCACCATGTCGATTGCCAGCCTGCTGACCCTGTATGCGCACGGCATGGAGCTGGGCACGTCCATTGTCTTCCCGCGGTTCTGGCGCGGCCGTGACGGGTCACTGCGAAAGGTGGACCAGACGGCCAAGGCCGTGGCAGTCTGCGACGACGCGGGCAACGCCGTTCAGGGAGTCGACGTGGAGACGAACCCGCTCCCTGGACCATTTTCCGTGTTTGCGTACTCGGAGCGAGTGAGGGAGGCGGCTTGGGAGCTTCGTGGTCTTCTGACGAGACACTGGGTCATCAAGTTCTTCGTGCATGGCGTCTTTGAGGAAAAGGCACAGATCAAGTTTGCCCACATGATGGCCCTGCTGCTGTCCCTGGCAACTGCCCTCGTCTACTTCTCAACATCGTCGCCCTTTCTTTCCAACATGTTGGGATACGGGATGTGCTATGGATCATTCTTGGTTCTGTCGCCTACGGACTTTCTGATCGGCTCGCTGGTGTTGATGGGCCTCTTCTTCTACGACATCTACATGGTGTTTTACACGTATGTTTCCCGGCGCTGGAGGGCTTTGTTTTGAGTCACGCGTTGCTGACTACAGGCAGGCCATACATGGTCACCGTGGCGACTAAGCTCGAGGTCCCCATCAAACTAACTTTCGAGGCTGCCTCGAGAAAGAGCATCCTCGGTTTGGGAGATATCATCTTGCCAGGCATGTTGATTGGGTGGGCACTGCGGCTGGACCTCTGGATCCACTATGTTGGCAAGGTCAAGTACGAGTCTACTGATTTGATGATTCTCGAAAAGGACGGTGCCTCTGGCCAGGTGGTGAAGAGAAGCGAGACGAAGCACAAAGAAGTCAAGGCTCAGTACGTCAACGTCAAGGGCAAGTGGGGGGATGGCCTATGGACGCGAGGTACTCTGTTCCTCGCGCGGCACCAGCAGCTCCCCGTCGACATGGCCGCGGCTGACTTCCCCAAACCTTACTTTTACGCGTCCATGGTAGGTTATTTGCTGGGAATGATGGTCACACTTGCCATGCTGCTCGTCTTCAAGCGAGGCCAGCCGGCGCTGCTGTACCTCGTCCCGGGTGTGCTCGGCTCGCTGGTCGTCACGGCGCTGGCGCGTGGCGAGATGAAGCAGATGTGGACGTACACCGAGGACGGCAGCCTCGACACGGTGGACGTGGTCGTCGACCTCGACGGCGACGGCAAGGCCATAAAGACCATCGGCAAGTTGGAGAATGGCGTCGTCGACACGACCAAGGACAAGGACGACGAGAAGAAGGATGCTGACGAGAAAGAGGCCAAGGCCAAGGCTGAAAAAGCGGCCCGAAAGAAGGGGGACAGGGCCAAGAAGGGCCATCGAGTTTTTCTGCTGTCGCTCGATGCGCCTACCGATGGCGAGGAGGACGAGTAGAGTCATGATTTGCACCCCTTACGCCCAGATTCCTATGGCTGCATGGGTAGAGAGGTACCTAGGTAGACAGTCAAGAAAGCTGTGATAAGTACCTAGCTCTGAGAGAGGGTCTGGGTGCAGTGACTTGTCCCGTGCTGGCACTGTAGCAGATGTACAGCTGGGCAAGGTACCTACGGTACCTAGGTAAGCTGAGTACCTTAGGGGAAGGTACAGGTGACGGGCTCAGGGGCGAATCCGCAGAGTGGTACTGCAAGCAGCAGGATGTCAGACAGCATGTAGCTCTCCCTTTATTCTTGCCTACCCAGACAGGACAAACGCCATGTTCTTGCTCTAGACGAGTGCTTGCGCTTTCCCATTGCCTAATCGCTGTCCGGCGTCGAGTTCCAACGCGTCACTGCCGCCCATCCCAGTGCCTCTGCTCACATGCATCCGTCGCAGTGCGCTTGCTGTCCACACCACGTCAAGTTCAGACACGAGTTGACCTGGACCGCGTCCCTGATTCCACGCGTCGCGGAACGAGCATCCGTCCACGCCGCGCAGCCAGATTGTTCCCGGCAAGCCCTGCTCAGGGGTCGTTGCCACGCACTCGTCCAATGTCGTTGGCACCGGGCCGTGACCTCGACCGTGGATAGCTGCGCCGTCTCGTCGAGCTCGGAATACCCTCACCGTCTTCCTCGGCGGCAGCCGTGTTGGTGATCCCACTGCATGAGCAGCCAGCCACTTGCGTCTCGCATTCGGAGACGGATGGCTCTAACTTGACGAGACCCTCCCCTGTGGTTTGTCTTACCTTTGTCCCGCGTTCGTCATTGCCTTCTTGTTGTGTGAGGGTGTCGTCAGCTGTGCATGTCCTCGATTCGGCCGGAGTCAGGGCCGACCCGAGTCCCAGACCCCTGACCCTACGTGTTCATGGCTCCTATGTTAATATCATCAAGATGGTTGTTGTACGGTACCGGCATCCCGTCGGCCTGCACGGCCTCCTTCCACGCCTTGGCGATCGCCGCAGACTGGTTGGCGCCGTCGTGCCCCGTTGCCATATGCGCGAGTACCCACGAGGCAGGCGTGCTTCGCCTCATGGCTCTGGACCAACGGGGACTGCGCTCCAGCATCGTCGTATTTGCCGTCCCGGGCAGTTTCCAGGTACCCGTAAGTCTCCGGGACACCCAATGGCCACCTTCTCGCTTGGCCAAGTCGCTGCTGCCCTAGCATCTCGACTAGGGGCTGCAGCCAGGCCCGATGAGGGCATTCCCAAAGGCTCATCGCAAGCCACCGACGACGAATTCGCTAGCTGATACCATTTTTGGACCAGTAATAAACTCGGACCAGCAGCTGGGTTTCCATTTTAGGCAACGAGGTCTCCTTGCTGGGCACATGGCCTAGTGATTTAAGCGACATCGTCGACCCCCCCTGAGGTTTTCGACTGGAGTCGGGAACTTACTTTGCTCTATGCAGGTTGTTCCTTCTTTTTTTAAAAAAAATAAAATAAAGTTTGGCTAATGGAAAGTGATTTCGACGATGGGTTCCTCGCGGGAGTGATCTGCTGGCGAAAGTTTTTCGTATATATACCCAGGCTTTCCCGCCCCTGGAGGCACCTGTTCAATTCGTCTTCCCTGCCTTCACCATCAATCAAGTGTTTCTTGTGCTCTACCCTCAAACACCGACACGCCGACACGCACCCAACACATACCCACGCCCGCACACCTTCACACCTTCACACCTTCACCCTATACCTAGGTGTCTCTCTCACCTTTGCCTTTCCAAAGTACGTCTGGCTGCGTCTTTCTCGTCTACCGATTGACTACCGGTCTAATACGTCTAGCAAGAACCACTCTCAAGATGCCCGGAACAGACAAGAATGAGCGGGAGACGCCCGAGCCTGCTTCTCGCCCAATCGAGGAGCAACTTACAATCAATCTCCCCTCCTTTTCTCTCCTTCGACCGATCAAGAAGGAGCGGGATACGTGCGAGTCTCCCGCTCCTCTCCCGGCCAAGAAGGCACATGTCGAGGACAACGGCGAGGGAGGGCCCCAGGCTTGGCTTTCGCCAACAGAGACTTGTCCCGTTACTCCATCAACGCCTGCCCCATCTGGCCGTCCGTCCGAGACAGTGGTTGCTGGCAACAACGTCCAGTCGGCCCCATCCAACACGCAGAGCCCTCCTCTCCGTGTCTCCCCCCTTTCTCCAGCCTACTGCACCCCCTCTCCTACCTACTGCCCTTTGCCTCCCTACACTCCTCCTTCCCCTACCTATGCTCCTCCTTCCCCTACCTATGCTCCTCTTTCCCCTACCTATGCTCCTCCTTCCCCTACTTATGCTCCTCCTTCCCCTACCTACGCTCCTCCTTCCCCTACCCACGCTCCTCCTTCCCCTACCTACGCTCCTCCCTCCCCAAGCGACCGACGGCAGCACCGGGGACATTGACGAGGAAGTGCTGGAGTCGTTGGATGCCGTGACGCTGCGCACGATGGGTGTCGTCGGCTGGGATGGCATCGGCGTAGAGCCGTACAACCAGTCGACAGGGTGGCAGAAGACGCGGCCTGGGCGCTCGGCGTATGGGCTGACCAGAGGAGGACCATGAAGACGCTCACGAGGGGACGTGGAGCCCATCTCGGACGACGATGGCTTCGTTCGGCAGCGTGTTCTATTCGCTCTTCGCTGTTCGCTCGTGTCGTCCCGCTGTCGTGCGTCGCGTCGCGATGTCGTCGTTGAGTGAGACGTTGGAAGGTGAAGGTTATGGCGCAACGAGCAGTGAGCAGCACCTTCGGACATGGCGACAGCGGTTGGCAGCGGCCATTCACGGCGCATCGCCGACACTCAGCGCCTATTAGTGCACTTTGTTGCGGCCTTTGGCTTTATTGCGCGGTGGATGGTGCAGGACAAGATTCTGGCAGCATTGTCTCACTCACTCACTCACTCACTCACTCACTCACTCATTCGCTGTCAGCAGCCTCACTGAGAACGAGGCGCCTTACTCATGCGGTATGCCAGCTTTTCCCCAGACACGCTGCGGGTCAGCCCACCGTACAAAGACAACCACCGCATTGAGCCGCTGCGTTTTCAGCCCAGCCCTGTCGATTGTCCGCTCCTCCGCGTGCCCTCCTGCTGCTCGGAGGCAGACGCCCAGGCCACGTCGGCGATGGGTGCCCAGACTGCGCCGACGAGCGCCCCGACGACGGTCATCAAGTGGGTGCTCGACACGCGCAGCCTGTGGCCCGAGGCGGCAGAGACCAAGGCCCTGCCGGCGGCGGTAAGCGAAGACCCTCTCCGTCGTCGTGCGCTGCCGCTCGAGATCTGGACTGACCTCGGCCGCCTCCAGGCCTCGCGCGCCCTCGCCCTCCTCACGCCCGAGGAGCAGAAGGACGTCCTCCGCTTCTACCACGTCCAGGACGCCAAGCTCGCGCTGGGCTCGTCGCTGCTCAAGCGCCTCGCCATCAGCACCTACTGCGGCGTCGGCTGGGACGCGGCCAGGTGGACGCGCGACGCCCGCACCAAGCCCAACTTCCTGCTCCCCGACGGCTCCGAGCCGCTGCTCTTCAACGTCTCGCACCAGGCCGGCCTCGTAGTCCTGCTCGCCGTCCGCGTCCCGCCCCCGGGCACCTCCATCGGCGTCGACGTCGTCTGCCCCTCGGAGCGCCGCTCCCGCGACCACGCCATGGTCGCCGCCGACGGCTGGCCGGGGTACGTCGACGTCCACGGCGAGGTGCTCAGCCCCGGCGAGGTCGCCCGCCTCAAGGCGCTGCCCTTTGTGTGCCTCGACCGCCTGCTCGCCTACTTCTACTCGCTGTGGTGCCTGCGCGAGGCCTACGTCAAGATGACGGGCGACGCGCTGCTGGCCTCGTGGCTGCGCGAGCTGGACCTGCGCTACGTTGCGCCCCCCGGCGAGGTGGTCCCCGAGGGCCGCGGCCTCGAGATTTGGTTCTGCGGGAAGAGGGTCGACGACGTGGACATGCGGTTTGAGTGGCTGCTCGACGAGCACATGGTCTGCACGGCCGTGCGCTGGGGCAAGACGTACGAGGGGCCCGACGAGGGCGACGCCGACATGGCCAAGCCGTTTACCCGCCTCGAGATGGACCAGGTGCTGGCCGATGCCGAGGCGGCGCGGGAGGCGAAACGGTAGGGACTGAGACGGCAACCAGGGTCGGTATATCGGGCGTCACCCGGGGCAGAGAAATAGCCGACACAGCAGACACACTACGGACGCGATGAGAGGAGAGCGAATGGTGAACGACTACATTTGGCGGCGTTACGATTATATCTAGCAGCGATGGGCACGACTCTGGAGATACGTACTCTCTCACGGGCATGGGTATGTTCATCTGCCGTGTTTCACTCGCAACCCATGCATCAGCTAACATGAATACTTGCAGATGGCTTTGTATTTTACTATTTTGGACATTTTGTTAGGCAGAACCTGGAACCAATTACAGATTTCATTCCATCATAACCCCCCTCACGTCCTGCCCCTGTCACCATTTCAAAAGTGCTTGGCAAAGAAGCCCAGGAGCGTCTTGTACCCACGCTCATACTCCTCACTGACGCGGCTGTCGCTCAGGTCGCCGCGGGCGGCCATCCAGCCGTGGATCTGGTCGGCAAAGGTCTCGACGTGCTTGGGCACGGTGAGGGCGTCCTCGAACTTCCTAACCTCGGCGGCGGGCTCATCCCCGGAAGCCAGCAGCGCGAAGGGGATCTTGATGCCGTCGGTGTCGGCGGCGTCGACCATGGCCGGGTGGACCGAGGCGGCGACGGAGAAGGGGTTGGTGGCGGCCTTGGTGGAGAGGGCGACGACCTTGCCGCCCCAGCACATCTGGCGCCGTGTCAGCATGCCTTGCGATACATGTGGTGACTGGCCGAGGGGGGTTACGTACGCCCACGATGCCAACCTTGGAGATGGAGGGGTTCGTGTCCTTGAGGGCCTTGACGTAGTCGGGAACGTAGCCGGCGATCTTGGCGGGCGGGAAGGTTTGGAAGAAGTTGCCGAGCTTCTTTTTCTTTTCCTCGGTGTCGGGAGGGTACCTGGCAACGGTCAGCACTTATTACCGCAGCTGACGGACAGCAGCCGACGGTTTGCATTGGAGTTGCCGACGGACTCACCATTCAATTGGGCAGGGCTCGCCCTTGAACCAGTCCGGGATAAAGACCCTGTACTTTTGCGACTCGTCGCCGTAGGCCAGGATGTCGGCGCCCTGGACCGTCTGATCAAAGTAGCCAAAGATGTCGGAGATGAGGACGATGGCCTTGGTGGCGTCCGCAGGGCCGGTCACGTCTTGTCGTCCGCAGCGTCAGCACATGTCCTCCGCCCCGAGCACCGCACGTCGTGGAGGGGCCTCACAGGTCTTGTAGCCGCCGAGCTCCTCGTAGGTGCCCTTGGGCATGTAGCCCTTGAACACGATGGGCGGGATGTTGCAGCAGGCCTCGCTGTGGCCGTGGGACGCTGGCATGGTGGACATGTTGGGCGGTTGTGCTGCGAAGCGGTGCCGCAGGCGTGGGAGCTGCGCGTGGCTGCTGGGTGAAGCTCGTGGAGCTGCGGTTGGAGAGAGGCGGGTTGTGCAGGGGCAAGGGTGGTTGCTGCTGCCGCGCAGTGCTGGTCGTAGGACTTTGAACGTGGAAGAGGAGGTGCCTCGAGGGAGGGTCCCAGACATGTAGTCACAAGGTGGGAGTGATTGCAAGAGCATGGGGCGGGGATTGATGATGATGTTGTCATGGGGGGAGCTCTGGCGGGGGCGGGCTTCAGGGATGATGTAATAGCTAGATGCCAATATCAACGAGGCCGTCTCTTGTTAGTGGCTTCGATCGGCAGCATTGTGGTCTACAACACACCGAGAGTGGTCAATCAACAGACGAGTCCCATTGCGAGGTACTTCTATCCTATCCGGCATGCAGGTCATGGTCACGCGGCAGATTCAGGAACACAGATCCGGGGACAAGCACGATCGAGTTACACAAGGAACTCGCAGTTACAGGCGTAACCCTGCAGCGCCTGTTGCCGGCGTCCGGTCGGCGAATCCCGACGTTGACGCAGCCTCGCAACAAGCAGAGAGAAAATCCAGAAAGAAAATGCCCCCAAACAGCCTGCATGCGAGGCAACATCGGTACTATACAACCCTGGACCCTGGAATCCAGATTGCGTGTCCAATCCATGCCAACGTATATCCTGCCAATGTCGCCAACGCGTCTAGCTCCAGCTGTAGAACTGAGCGTCCACCAGGCCCCCTTCCCTGTTTTCGCCTCTGTGCCATCGCAGGCAAGGCACCATGTCCACGCGCTCCTCAACCACGGCGCGAGCCCCCTCACCCAGCTCCTCGGCCAGCAGCGAGGCGCCCGCGATGACCTGCTCCGACGGCTCCCACAGCACCACCTCTTTGAGCCCCTGGGCGCGCGCTTCGGCGGCAGCCACCCTGAGCACCGTCTTGATCTCCTTCTCCAAGCCGCTGAGGCGCGTCGGAGCCAGCCGGATAATGTACAGCGCGCCTGCGCGATACTCGGGCGCCCACCAGGCGTAGACCCCGGCGCCGGTCTGGGCGTCGACGAGCGTGGCCCCGAGCCAGGCGCCCTCCTTGTAACGCCGCTTGGTGAAGTGACGCTTCACGAGGAGGGAGCGGCACGCGTGCCAGGTCCTGAGCTTCATCGTGGGCAATATATGGGCATACACCTTGCCCCTATCGCGCTTCGCCGAGAAGCGAAGCTTGGTCATGTTGACGTCCTTCAAGATGGTGAACTTGGCCAGCTCCGGGGTGGTCGCGTACTGGAGCCCGTCCGCCTCTGGTGGCATCTCGACGGTGTTGCCCAGCACGATTCGGAGGTGCGTCGCAGGCTGCCGCTTCCAGCCGAGGCGGTCGTAGAAGTCGGGGTTCTGGCCGCTGTAGACGAGGCTGAACTCGACCTTCGTCCCTGCCACACCCTTGTCCAGCATCCCCTGGACTGCCTTGAGCAGCATGGTCGCCATGCCCTTCCTGCGATGCTCGGGGTGGGTCAAAACATCCCCGATGACGACCGCCGTGACTGACTGCATGCCGTAGCCCTGGTTGATGAGGGCCTCGCGTATGTGCGTGGTGCAGCTGCAGATGATGGTTTCGGGAGCGTCACGGTGGAGGATGGTCCAGTACGCTGACTGTCCCTTGCTGATTCCCAACACGGCCATGCGATTCTGCACGATCATGTAGTCCTTCTCGGGGACGGGGGCTGCAAATAGTTGGAAGGAGTTCTCGAAGTGCTTGATCTGAGGCGTCAATGTGTACTGGCAGACGAGGCCCGAGTCATCTTCCTGGACGACGACCACGCCTTGTTCCTCGGCTGGCTTCTGGTCGTTTTCCTGGCCAAGGTTCGGGTCTTCCTGCGGGACGAGCACGTATTCTTCTTCCTGGGAAAGCTTGCTGTCTTCTCCCTGCGCGACCGTGTTGCCTTCTCCCTGTGCGACCGTATTGTCTTCGTCTCGGGCAACCATCTTGCCCTCCTGCTGGACAGGCGTCACGTCCTGCTTTGGGGCGGCCATTTTGTCCTCGTCCTGAACGGCCGCGTTCTCCTGCGCTGCTACAAAGGTGAGAAAACGGTCAACCTCTTCGAGGCGGAGACATACATTGTGCAATGACCTCAAGGACTTCAGAGCTTCTGTAGCTGGCTTGAGGGGGGTTCGACACCGACGCGTGGGTACGGACGCACGAAGCGATGGACAAATGGGGGTATTTGTAGAGCGTGAGAAAGAGGGGGAGAGAAAACTTAATCAAGAGTTGCAGCTGCAACGAGAAACCTAATCGTGGCAGCGGCCAGCTGCCAGCTGCGCGCCGGCCCCTTTTGTTCCCCTGGCAACCACAACCACCCTCAGCAACCAAGGCGTTCGTTAAGCCGCCTATATGTCTTGTTGTAGTTCCAAAAGCTGCTCACTTGTCGAGGAGCTCGAGCTCATGAATCAACTCGCGGTTGGTACCGAGCCCAGAAGCACCCTTCCCAAGTCTTGGACCATCGGCAGCTCGCCAACCCCCTCAGACCCAAGGAAGTCAATTAGCAAGACGATCGCGCCAATTCCTAGCACATGGCTGGGGGCTCCACCTGCAGCTCGATGCAGCCCTGGCACACCTTGGTTCATCTCTCGGAAGGCCGCTGCCTTGTCGTCGTCATCCCCGTCTAGCAAGACCGCTGCTGCGTCACCACTCGCCTTGCCATGCAGAGCGCCATGGGCTGCTGACGGCTTCTGTATGTACCTCGAGGGGTTTTATATATGGTCTTTTGCCTGCCGTCGGAATATGACGAGTGGCAGCGCTCGTCTTTGCAAAGATCCTCGATCGAAAGCCTCCTATCGGGGTCTCTATCCAAGAGCGCCATTAGAAATAGTGTGAAACGAAGCCTGAGTTCCTCTAGTAGCTCATTCATCGACTCACCTTGCCCGCTTTTTAAGGCTAGCAAGGCAAAAATCGTACTACTCTCGAAGATCCTCGTCATTATACAGGCCAGCCATCCGCGAGAACGAAGTAGATGTAAGCACCTATAACACCGTTAGCAATGGCCAAAAAATAACAAACCAATTGGCGAAGATACTAGCTTTCGGCCCTGAACGGTTGGTTTATCTTATCCGTCCCGAGAAATTCAGGCACGGGAGGTGTGCCGCGCACAGATATCCCTACCTAGGTACTATAGGCAACATCCTCTGTCGGCTGGAACGCTATTTTGACAGGGAAGACGAACACACCCACGACAGGGGCTGTGCGGAGACAGGGGGGCACAAGAACTTGCACGTGTATATAAGGGAAGCCTCTCTCCCGCTATTAAGCAAAGAAGGGCACGCTCCTTGGAATTAATAGCCCACGGGCGCCTTGTGTCCCTAGTTGCGACAGAATTTGCGAGTGATAAGTGAGTAAGACCTCCTGGTTAACCCCTATGTGTGAATATGAAGTGAGTGAACTACGTCCGACACAAGGCCACGGACTACTGCGAAAGTTGCCTGGCCTTGTGTTTAGATGGTCTAAGTAAGTGAAACCCCTCTGCGAGTGAGTGACTGACACCCGGAGACTTGTGTGTGTGTGTTTGGCGCAGTGCGCAACCGCTTGTCCTTTGGGCCGCACGTTTGACTCCATCAAACTATCCAAAGTCAAAAAGCTTAATTTCATCATTACCATAACCTACATCTTCAGGCTCGATGACGCGTCGCGGAAGATACGCTAGTGTTGGCTCTCTATTCTTCCGAACACCCTTAACCTTATATTTCTTCATATTTCCCGCTATCCCTACCGTTCCTCTCTATTACTTGGAGTTATACCGAGGTTCTACGAGTATGAAGGTACTACAAGGTGCCTCTTGGAACGCGATTTCTAGCTAGCTAGCTACCTTATGGCACATTTTAACCCCTGCAAGGTACAAAGCTATAGCCTTCGCACACTAGACGAGAAAAACAATACCGAGGCCGAGCTACCGACTAGTCAGAGTTGTCCGTCGAGCTGGATGCGTTAATCGGTAAGTCAGCTTGGT
Organism: Tolypocladium guangdongense; assembly: GCA_022114105.1. Classification (NCBI taxonomy): domain Eukaryota; kingdom Fungi; phylum Ascomycota; class Sordariomycetes; order Hypocreales; family Ophiocordycipitaceae; genus Tolypocladium; species Tolypocladium guangdongense. The sequence continues at coordinate 3,015,103 of NRQP01000004.1, read as the reverse complement.
TCCTGTGTCTACTGCCGGCTGACCCAACTGTTTGCGGGTAGCAAGCCAGGTGAATGAACTGTTGACGAAGAGGCCGACCGGATGCGAGGAAGCGGCAAATTGAGATGGCTCTGGGTATCACAGCACGAGCGACACGAGTGGTGTGATGGATTTACCTTGAAGGTAAGACGTCGCCCAAGCACGCGTTCGCGAAGTAGATTGCAATTGCGGGTTGAGGTTTTTGCAACTATGGGTCTCACTCTGATGCGATAAAGTTCTCCATCCTGTATCGTCGTGTCGGAGCCTGTTACTGCCAAACCGCCGGTTCTCGTGGACAGATTCTCTGGCTTGCGGCGCGTCCGACATCTATATCATGGCCATGCCTGCTCACAAGATCACGGCCCCAACAAGACGAGCACCATCACATCCCCCTTCATGGGCGGCTTCCTGATGCTCAACTCCGAAGACCTCAAGAAGCCGGTTCTCGTCCGCCGTCGACAGTCCTTCATCACCCCAACCACTTCGCCCTCGGCCAGCCGCTCGTCGACCCAGCGTGCCTGCACGATCCTGCGGGCGAGGGGAAGTGGCGGTACCGGCCTCATCGCCGACAATGGCCGCCGGAGCAGCTGGTGCCTCACACTGCCGCCTACGCCGAAGTGCCGCCACGAGGCACAGAATGAGAGACGCTGCACGGAAGGTAGGCAGGCCGGCCCCGAGATTGAAAAAGCCGCAACTCATTCGATATCTGCCTAAGTATGTACAATACCAGAGAAGTTTTGCTCTTCACCAGTTACCAAACTTGTTGTCGTCGTAATGCGACCTAAACTGTAATCCGTAAGCGCAATGCCTGGCGCAATGTGGGGCTAACCAGCTTACTCAAGACGGCTCTCGCCGGAGCGGTCACTTTTTAACGCACATTGTGCATTTGAAGCCACCGTTCGATCCCGTGTCACCACACATTTCGCAGTCAGGCATATTGCCGCTCCCTGACGTGAAGCTCTGTCCTTGAATATAATGTGACTTCGTGCTGATCATGGTTATCATAGTTCTAAATGGTAGCGTCAGAAGAATGGCAAACCTAGAGTTCTGTGGGAGCGAAACCAACCCTCGGAATCTGAGTCGCTGTGGAAGAGGGAACCTGTTTGCGGCACGAGCAGTCGACCGACGCGGCATATATAGACCTTCACAATTGGATCATTTCCTGCTCACAAAGCAGAGTGGGCCCGATGGGCATGTGATCGACACGACAATCGTCACCTCAATACGATTGGCTGCCAGCCATGTCTACCCGCGGTCTTCCCCGCAGAGGAGTCGTTCACTCTCACCCCGTCGACCGTGTCCTGAACTTTACTCAAACTCCTACGACTAAAGATGCCTCCAGCAACTCGCGCTGGCTGCCGACGGCAGTTTGACTGTAACGTAGATGCGCCCCGTCGTGAGGCGATCTGACACCTAAACTTGGTCCTCAGAGTAATTCTCGCCTTTTGCTTGCTTCCACGATCCTTGCAACCCGAACAAGCCAGGCACCAATACAAACTGACACCTACCAAGCCCTTTTCTCCCCGCTACCACGGAAACCAGATGTTGTAGCGACAATGTTCCCAGCATTTCAAGACTTGCCTCTCAACCAAGGATGGAAGTACGCCTGCAAGGTGTTGAGGCGTTCCTCTGGAAGCCAGCAGAGCACGCACTGGATGAAGCTGAGAAACATATCTTTATCCTCGCCCGCCAGAGCACCCGCAAGAGACTCGAACTTTCTCTCGGAAGGTAAGGGGACAGGACCATGCCATTGGCCTAGATTCAGCGAAATTCTCTGTTAGGGCGGGTTGGACGAGCGGGCTGACATATTGCAGGGGCGATTCCAGGGCGTGCTCCTTGGCACTTACCGTGTTCATTCCAGTATCTGCATGCTTTTGTGCTCCTCCTTAGAAATTCGGGCGGCGGTGGACCGAGAAGGGCCGTCATAGCTGCAAGATGGTGGGCATCATTCTGCTCCTCAGATTCATGGTCGTAAACGCGGAAGAGGCTTTCTCGTTCGAGAAGGTCCCAGGCCTAATATGAAAGAGAGGCAAAGGGTCTTAGAAAAGAGAACCCTGAAAAAAATAGGGGGAGGGGTTTTATACCACGAGTCCTGCACTCCAGGCATCCACGGCAGTTCCCCATGTCATATCGAGAATAACCTCAGGTGCTCGGTACGGCACCGGCATGGCGTTCCCGCTGTGCTCTCTACCGATGCGCGCCTGCCCAAAATCGCAGATGGTAAGCGGGCCGGCACCTCCCAGCATATAATGAGAGACGTAAGTGATGACATCGCCGACCTGCTTCCGCGCTGATGGCTTGTGGATCTCGTTTTCTTCCACTGTGGAAAGAACCGAGTCATCCGTAATAGCAATGAGCAGATTGTCCGAATGGAGGTCTTGATTTTCGATGGTTAGATGGACATTTCGGCCGCCAGTGATCGACGCTATTGAGGAGGAGATAGATATAGATGCTCACCGGTATGTATCACGTCCGCCTCATGGAGGAAGTGGAGTCCGAGTAGTACTTGGTCGAGAGCACTCGCAACGAGGCTCCGTTGGAAGACGCCATCTTTCTGCATCTCCTGAAAAGTTCTCAGACTCATACCCAGAGGGGTCATGACAAAAACGTCGTGTTCGCCATTCGGGCCCTTTAGCTTGAATGAATCTTCGAATCGTCGGATGTGTTCCCGGCCAGGGTGCTCCTCCTCCATATTGATGTCGGCCAAGTGTCGAAAAATCTTGAGCTCCTGGTTATGCTTTAAGGTATTAATATGCACCTTTAGTGCCAAGTACTTTTTCTCTCTGAGTAGCAGTGATAGATGATAAGCGAACATGGCTAGAGATCAGGATAGGATAAATGTTACCTGAGATCACGGGATAGCCACACAGTCGAACTTGTACCGTAGCCAAGCTTCGCGACTACCTGGTAGCGGTCTTGAACGACCTCACCGATCCGCATGGGGTAATAGTCGTCCCGCCTGTAGAAAGGTAATCGCTCCTCCTCTACCCTTTGAGATGGGTCGATCATCTCGAATCCACTGGACGGAAACTCGCGTGGCTGAAGCAGCATTGCTGGGCGGGAGGATTTTCGTGAGGCCATGACAGTCCCCGATACTAGGCCAGGTAGGCAGAGGGATGGGCGCGACGAGCGAAAGAGTCGCCTCGCAAACATGTTTCGTACAAATTCAGTGTCAGCTCGTAGAGCTTCTGCAGAGTGTTGCCAGAAAGAGTCTGCTCAGTGTCAGCCGGAAAAAAATGGGGTAATGAGCCATTGAGCCAGTGAGCCAGTGAGCCAGTGAGCCAATGAGCCAATGAGCCAATGAGCCAATGAGCCAATGAGCCAATGAGCCAATGAGCCAATGAGCCAATGAGCCAATGAGCCAATGAGCCAATGAGCTAGCCAATGTGCTGTCGAGCGGCCTTAGATGCGATGCATGAGGAATAGAAGCTTCAATTGCGTCGATCGTGATGAATGCTTCCTTGGGTCACGTGCTGGCAGCTGTGGGCAGTTGGCCCCGATGAGCCAATGTGCCAATGCCTCTGATGAGCCAATGTTCCAATGAGCTTTTGATGAGCCAATGGGCCAATGTTCCAATGAGCCTCTGATCCTAACATGATATCCAACAAGCTCAAGTGATTAAGAGAAGGGCGATTGAGAAGGAGCTGGAGTCTGCTGCGGAGAGAGCTTTAAGATGTACTGTACATGCTGCGAGCTTGCCCAGTCCTGCAGTCGCTAGCTCAGTCCTGCAGTCGCTAGCTGAGGTCTATGATCGCAATCAAACCCGCCAATAGGCGAAACAAGTTGTAATCCACTAGTGAAGTGGTCCTCATTTGCACCTAGCTACCAACAGTCTCCTCGTCTGCCACGGTCCAAGACATAAATGATGTCCGCGGAAGGATAGCCAGAACTAATATGAACCCACCACGCGTAGCAAACCAGAGCGAAGCGAAGGTCATGTTCTAGGGAGCAGAGCGACCAAACGAAGTGTTTAGTTATTCAAGAAGATAGCTTAATATACTTTTGTAAGAAAAAGTCTTCAAGGATAACGATGTCGGCTGAGAGGACAGCCATTCTCCGTCTTCGCTTCCCACTTCCCCATCCTCAGCACGTTCGACACCTAGCCCAAGATGTGTGTCTCCTCAATAGGGGTTCCCCCAAGGCGTTCCGGGGTTCCCCCAGTCATACTCGAAGCGGTTCCAACCACCGTTCTCCAGCTCCTCCGCCAAAAAGAGCATGTTCACCACCATGTCGTACTGGCCATGCGCCGGCGTCCTGCCCGCGCATACGTTGCCTCCCATGGCCACGTTGAGCAGAATCGTCATGTCCCGCATCGGCCGCGTGCCCTCGGGGACATCGGCCTTCATGATCGGCCGGCCGTCAATGTACCACACCATCCTTCCCTGGCCAGCCTGTCCACCGGGCTGATCCCAAGCAAAGTCGTACCGCACGGGGCGGGCGTGCATGTCGTGGATCTTGGTTCCCAAGACGCGGTGCTTCTGCGGCTCATGGTGGAAGCCCCAGTGAAGGCAGGACCTGTTTTCGCAATCCCCGTTCCAGGTTTCGGCGATGTCAATCTCGCCGTCTACCGGCCACGCGAACGGCTCTTCCGGGAGGAGCCAGAAGGCGGGCCAGATGCCCTCGGCGCAAGGAGAGGTGATGACCGCCGTCAACACGCCTCTGTCGCGATCCAGCTTCTGCCGGCTGACCAGCCGAGCAGAGGTGTATCGCTGCTCTGGGCTAGGTGCGGCGTTGTTCGCGATGGCGCGGATCACGAGCCTGCCGTCTGGGGTGCTGTTGGGGTGGTCAGCTTGCCAACATGGAACCCTGAGGCGGAACTGGTGGACCTACTGAAAGGCGTTCTCGGGAGCCGCGGTGTAGTGCTGCAGCTCCTGGTTTCCCCAGCCATCGGGGCCGTTTCCAATCTTGGCGTCCCAGTCGTCGCTGACGGGAACGTCGGGCCGGAATCGAGGCCTCCAGTACGCCCGGTCGCCCGCAGGTGGTCGCGTATGAGCTGGCGGCAGCGGCGGCGGCGGCGGCTCCTCCGAGCGGGGCTGCGGCCCTTGCGGCGACATGACGCTGTCCCATTCCTGCTTCACGCGCTGAAACCGGTCCTTCCAGGGCATCTTGTCCGGTGAGAAACGAAGGAAGGGTGTTGTGGCAAGTAGGAGTTGCAGGAATGGCGTTTTGTAAAAGCATGCAAGTACTTCGTGCGGACGCACGAAGTCCTTGTACGTACATGTACACAGCCTCTCACGTCGAGCTTGGCATGACGTCACCGGGGCACGAGTTTATGTGAGACGCATCAAGAGCGCAAAGAGAGCTCCGAGTTTTTTCCTACTGTCTTACTTCGTAGTGAGATTGCAATCATGCATGTTGCGGAGAGGACGGCAGTTCGCACTAAATTGGCAATGCGCTAATTTACCCTGTCGCATCGACGCATATTGCTCCAAACACTTTTTCGTTTGCGGCGACAATCTCACTTACAAGGTAATACGGAATACGGATACGGATACCTTTATCCGCATTCGTCTGTCTCAGCCTTTGGTTGAGCTCGGTCACCGCCAAGTGGCAACTCATAGGGGACAGGGGTTCGGATGTCTTGTTTATCATCAGTCACTTTATGACAGGTCTCACAAGAGCAGACGCCACTGCATCAAACGTAGCTGCGGATGGGCTCATTGCTCATCATATGACCCGACGTTGATGAGAGACAAATTGCGCGTATGACCCCGTGTCGCGAAACTAACGAGCGCAAGGGTACTTCGCTGTTAAGCAATGCTGTCTGCTCAAGCATCTATCCCCTCCCCTGGGACGTTGCCCTATCCCAAGCATGCCGGGGCCGGAGCTGCCAACTACAGCGGGACCCTCCCGCCTTGAAATAGATCGCAAGATCGTTTGTGTTACACTGACCCCGGGGAAGGCTTCTCGCTCATCGGATCATCCATGGACCCATGGACGTGGTCAAGGCGTCGTCATCTACCAACGCGGCAGACAAGTCTTAAACAACCCCAGCTTCCCCCGACCGGGGTTAGGGATTAAAAGCTCCAGGCTGCGGGTCGATCCGTACATAGGCCGTGTGAGGCCTCGTGCAAGGGCATCAAGGACACGTCCACGCGAGGATACGTACGCCACCGCAAGATGATGGCTCAGCCCCTGGAGCTGAAAATGGGCTCGCTAGTCAAGCGTGGCTTTGTGATGCTTTACTTCTCTTGGTATCACTCGTCATATCCTATTGGCTCTCGAGAATTCAGCAATGTCGTCACCGCGGCTCGCCAGTCATTGTCTAAATATTCCCCGGACAGCTTCTAGCTTGCGCGGCGCTGCAGAATCCCGGCGTATTGCGAGCCCGAAAGGTCTCTAGAATTATTCGAGAACATGTTGGTCCTGAGACAGCGCATGTGTTTGTTTCCTGGCGTTATTTGTCAATGCCGAATTCGCGAAAATGTTGATATGTCAGTTCGCGCTTCTGACGGAGGAGCAAAACGGGGCTGCACAATAGCCCCTTATGATATGCGTCGGAAGCAGCATTTCCGACGGCTCTAAGCGAGTCAACATCTACGCCTTGGTCCGTGGCAGGTGACAGGTGGCACAGCCCCTGACCCGTGTCCCGAGCTCCGCGATGGGAACTAGTACGTCATGCTTTCAGAATCGCAATGTCGACGACGACTCACTGGTGCTGATCTTTACTAAACGGACGTGGTCAGCCTAACGCCGGAGATTATTCACGGACAGGTCGAGATCTCCACTTCATGCAGCCACCTACTCGTATGCCGCGCTCTGCTGCGGGCAAATCCTTACATGCGTGGGATATCGGCAGACCAATGGCGCGACAGATCGTGTATCTATCAGTCAGTCTTATGCAGCTAGTCAGTCAATATCGACCACGGCGTTTGCGGGGCCCGATCCACGGCCGGGATCTGCGCTCCTCGGCTCATGTTCACTTTTGTTGCCGCTAGTGTGTGTCTCGACTGGCCTGGCCATTTGCACCCCCTTTCACCTCGAGTTGAGTGAATTCAAGGAGCGGTCTGCCAGCTGCGATGCATTCTCAGCTCAACTGTTTTACGTTGAGCTCAATTTGTGTTGTATCCGTGTGCTACACGAGCATCCACCGTGTAACGTGAATTCGAATGCATCAAATAGCGGTCGATCCTCTGTGTTCCAGGCCTCAGAAGCAAGGGCTTCCTCTCCCTAGCAAGGCTCGTCGCGCAGAATCGTTATGAGCCGCAACGTTATAAGGCTGTTGGTCCACAGAGGCGTCTGCACTGAAGCCATGGCGAGTCAAGACCAACGCAAAGGCCGCCACAGTTGCTAACAAGTCGATAATACAGCCACAGAGACCAATGGAAGAATACCGCGAGGATATTGAAGAGGTCCCTTTGAGAAAAGAGGGTTTTACCATCTTCCTAGGTAGAAAATCAAGCGCTCGGATATCCCCGTCGCCTCTCTTTGTTATATGTGACAGAGGCCCACGAAGGCTGTTGCTCTGCGTGTGAGTGCTCTATGCTTGTATACATGTATACCACCGATTGTGTTGTCAAGTCGGTGAGACATGCCGGCCGCGATCGTGCTGGACAAGTTTCGCCGCTCTAGACTGCCATTGACTCAAGACCAGTTCGAGTGACTTCATAATAATTTCATTAACGAAGGATATAACGTATTCAGATGTACCATAGGTACGCCATTCCTCCTCCCTGTGTGAACCTGGGCCGCCAAAATGCTCCGTTCCATGCACCAGGGGGCTACGTCGTGGCCCTTGTCTTGTCTCGACGCCCTCCTTCAACAGGAGCCAGCCCGCACAGATGCCGTTCCATCATTGGATGCAAGGTGGAATACCATCATTCCTGATACACCGCCTTCGGTTATGGGTTTTTTTTTTTTTTTTTTTTTTTTTAGGCTCTCCGATGCAGGGAATCCACCACAGGTGCCGCTCTTCCGCGACAGCTGGTATTCAGCCAGCTTCACACAGCTTGATAGGTTGTCGGGTTCTCTCCCGAACAAAACGTGGACATCAGGGACCCGCCCTGTAGCGCCGAACTACAGCATGAAACCAAGTTTCCCTGCCTGCTTCAGCTGACGGCTTATACCGTAGATTTGGCAATCTTGAGACTCGTTGTCATTGTCTCTCGATTGCCTTCCGGAAACAACTGCCTGTAGTTTTCTCGGTCAGCCATAAAATACTGTCTTCAGTATAGCTGTTTGTGCAAAATACCTACTTAGCCGCAAGGGGTACCGCACTCGCGGCAGCTTTTACCTGGAATTACCCAGACCTCAATGCCTTTTGCGAAACACTTGGGGCATCTGACACCCGGCAACTGTGTCCTTGCTCAGTATCGAGTTTAGGAAAACAAACACCCTGTCCGTGTCTGTGAGGTTCTAATCGGCGCACCTTGGATACTTGTTCGATAACAGCCTCAGAATCGAGGGACCGTCGTGCCGATGTCGGCTCCCATTCGCTTGGTGTCATGATGCGAAGTGACTGCACAGCACGAAGGTAGCGAGGGGGGATCATTCTTGTCGTGAGGATTCGGAATTTCGAGATGCTGGAGAATCAGAGGTTGAATACCGAGCGTGTTGCTGATGCCAGGAAAGGTGGTTGGAGTTGGAAATGGCAGAAGGCCTCAATTTATACCCGGACGCGGCAAGCTGTGAATCAGTGATGAGCGGGCGAGACTGGGCCTGTCATTGAACAATCCAAAAGTTGCCGTGTGTGGGGCGATGAGCCGTAACTGAATGCGCATCACAGTCGTTGGAAAGTCAGTAGTGAATCGACACAGCACCGCGTATGCCGTTGAGCAGTGACGAGTACAAGTGTGGACTGGACCATGAAGTACGGACGAACGGTGAGATTCAGTCAAAAGACGTCCCGTCCAGGAACAATGAATCAGGAAGGCTTGGCAATCTGGTGCCATCAACAGGATGTTGGGGCCATTGATATTTATGGTTTTGGGAATGGGAGCCAAGTCGACGAAGAGGGTCGAGGACTAGAGACAAGGGGGGTGCAAGGGAACAACACCAAGACAAAGTCGTCGACCGACAGGGGCCAGGCTGCTAGGGTGGGAATGGGCGGAACCCAGGACTCTGGTAGTTGGACCTTGCTGTGTCAGTGCCATCGACTAAAGCATCTGGTGATCGGTAGGCTGGCGGCCGACGGCGTCTCGGAGTCGCGTTGGCCGGAGTGGGATATGGAGCAGACCTGTCACATCGGCTGTGAAACGGTGCAAAAGGCGGGCGTGCGAATCGCCCAAAGCGCAATGCCTACCGACAAGTTTGTGGCGTCTGCGCTCGCCCTTGAGAAACACTGATGTGTGGAGCGGTGGCGGGGGGTGTTTTTTTTTTTTTTTTTGGGTTGGCTTGACCGGGGGGATCAGGATCCGGACTTGAGAGACTGAGAGACATCTTGTACAAACAGTTGGGCTGCTGGTGCTGGCCTTTGACAACAAGGCAGTGTCCCGCGACTGGCGGTCGGGGGCTCCGCCAGCCAATATTGCGCCCCGAAGTTTGTCGTTCGCCGATGGACCAGGGCCGGGCTGCTTCTTCGGCTCTTGCAGCCGTGGCTGGACTAGCCGCAGCACGCATTGCCTCGAACCTCCATCAACCTCAGGGCCATCGATTAGGTCGGTGGATCGCATGCTGGTTGGGCGACGGAGGACGCAGGGCTAAACAGGGGATTCCTGCAGCCAGGGTGGTTTATGGAGGTTGGCTGGATTTTGCTTTTTCTCTGGCGCCAGGCCGGGACGGCGACCGCGCGAGAGAGAGAGGCGAGCTTTGACGATGTCGCACAATCTGGATTCTGGCATGTCGTGTCGTGCGGATGAGCGAGCAGAGCAGAGAGAAGGGAGAGAGAGCTGTGGTTTCTTTCTTTTTGGGGACACTGGCGGCGAGGGCTTCTCCTTCCGATGCGGCAGCAATTATTAATACTGCCTTACACGGGTCGATGCCTCTTTCCTTCCTTCCTTCTTCCTCCGTACGTGGCGGGAAGGAAGCATCTACAAGGCTTGGCGTTTGTTGAACGTGGCAAGCGCGGATTTTGATGCCTGCATGCCTTTGCCCTGGTGCCTTCTACTGCCTCCGCAGCGTGGGCCAGGCATTCAACCTCAACATGCTCTTCAGTCGAACGCTGACCAGGGTGTCCACACAGCGACGATATTAATCTGCAGCCACTGCGCGCACACTCGCACAAGCGGCTGCGCATCGTACAACGAACCAAGTGCGTAAGCCGCGACGACGCCATTATCGCCGGGGGCCGGGGCTGCACCAGGTAACTGGAATCGTGGCTACTACCACAGGGTAAGGTAAGGCCAAATTTATCTGCCTTCCTTACGTACATGCTCGCTCACACGCGAGGGCAGATACGAGTACTCGTATGTATTATACTCTCATTCGAATGGACGCAAAGCCGATGACATCTCTGAGTGCATATTACTCGCATGCCCCGGTCCAGCACGGTCAGCCGCCTAGCCACATCCAGCCAACTTCGATGGCGTGCCCCCCGGCTTGGGAAGGTTTGGCGGCCGACGATTTCGAGGCGCTATGACGGCTGCAGCAGCCATGTGCTTTGCACGACGTTGAATCTCCCAAGGCAAGGTGCGGCACAAATGCTGTTTGCCTGCATGCATGCGCGCACTCTGTTCTCTGAGCTGCTGGCGGTGCCCTGCACGGAAGCCACAGGTTCCCGCGGAGATGGAATGGCGGCAACGGCAACTGCAGCATCCCATTGGGCCGCTAGAGGTGGTTATGGAATCTGAGCCGCGAGATGCCATCATGCCTCAGCTTGGGACCAGCTCGCAGCAAGCAACAAGCTCCAGCAGGTGCTCACTCGGATCCGAGACGCGCCCACTGCTGGTCGGCAGCAGGTGGAAGAACGCCCAAGTGGCGCCTTGACATAATACGAATGGCTTCAGTTTGTGACAACAGACGAGCGGCGACGAATACGAGTGCACGCGATGTCGACGCTCGACGAGCAGGATACGAGTAGGAGCTTCGGCGACACACTTCCAACGCGCGACCGCTTGCAGCGTGGGTGGTGTTACAAGATACCGCCGCCGACGCCTCAAATCTACCCAAGACCCAAGTACCTCGTCAGATGCAGCCGTCCGCTGAACGCCATCACCATCTGAGAACGGCATCAGCATCACTCACGAGCCCACACACCGTTCGTCAGAGTATGTGTTTCGCCACCCCCGTCTTCTACGAGTAATGCTCGCGACCCTCACACCCCCATCACATGTTACTCGTACTTCTCTTCCCTTCAACCCCTGGTGCCTTCCCCTCTCCCCACTACGAGCACGAGTAAGGTCGTTTCTTTTGCGAGCCAGTTCTTGTCCGCTCCCTGGCCCATGTCCATATCTAAAAAGGCAACATTTCAACAATGGGTACTCCGTACGGAGTACGAACGGGCATGGACCACAACCCCATGTTTGGGGCCTCCAATCTGGATTTCTTGCACATGCCATCAACTGTCTCCTGCAGCTCAACCTAGCTTGGCGCTTTTCTTTTTCTCTGACCGGATATCCACTCTGATAAACTGATCTCGGTTCTGCCCTGCTCCTATACGCAATCGAATCTTGCATCGCGCTTGTCATGCCACCTCGGCCTTCGGCCTGCGGCTTGGAGAGGGCTTGCGAGGAGGTCTGCAAGGTGGCCCGAGATGGGGGCGCCACTTGATCTCGGCCCAAGCTATTTGTCTTCTATGGCGAATAGCGTGCTCACATAACGGCCTCGGGCGGCTCGCAAACACCAGAGTGTAGTCACGCGGAGTCACTAGCCCGCTCGCCATGTCCGGTGGCCGCCCTTTCTCCCAACAGGAGAAACGGAGTCGTGGCTCCCCACCAATGCATTCCCCTGGCAAGAATCCTCAACCCGTATCGACCCGTCCAAGCAGTTGGCGTTCATCCCAGCCAGCGATTTGACTGCTGTATGTACACCGAGCCGCGAGCGGGCAACCAGCACCGCGCAGCAGATCAGTACCGCCGTGAAGCCAACTGGCAGAGCTTTCTGTTGCTCTTGTCGCAGCGCCGAGTGGGTAAAGTGAATTCCGCGTATCACAGGCCAGATATTGTTACCACGCAGTACTGTACGAAGCACGTCGGGACATTTTTACTCGGGGGGAACGTCTCCAGCCACGTTCTGCCTCCGAGAGACAGTGCGACTGCACCAGACCCTTTTGCTTCGTGCTAGTACACAAGCAGCAACTGTCGGTGGTGTCGCCAGTGGCAGCATAAGCGGCGGGGCGATAGCTGTCACTGAGTCTTTCTGGCAGAGTTCACTCTGTTTCGCCAGTTCCACAGCCCTTCTGCTTCGAGTCCTCGATGTTGCTTGATGTTGCTTTTTCGCCCCACCTCGTCATCTGAGTTCAGCGTCCTGCAATCCACAAGCGCCATCACAGCAAACTTCAACAAGGAGCCAGAGCTTGGCAACGGGCCCTTGTCAGCGCTGCGCACCCTGACTTGGACCACTTGCGGCATGGCGATCCCTGCCACCTGGTTTGGACGTGGACACCGCTCCGAAACTCTTCGGCCTTGTCGCCGCGCTAGCCCAGGCAAACCACCCGACGGAGAAACGTGCATCGCGGGTATAATGGCAGTGAGAGCCGTGCTCTTGGCCAATCACGACGCCTACGAGTACGCGCTGGGACATGCCAATACGTCAGCTTGGTCAGACAAAGCACTCTTCATCGACGTCATTCATGCTCGATTCTACGAATAGGTGCTCCTTGTTTCGTCGGCCCCAAGGACTGCGCGCCCCTTTGTTCAGCTGCACAGCATAAAGTCGCACGACATCATATCAATTGCGCTGACTGGTGAGCTGCCACAGGCGACTTGCAAGCGCTGGCGGCATTCAGTGCTGGCGGCATTGCCGCAAGGTCGTTCCTTTCAACGGAGAAGCGGCATGCGGCTGCAAGAGTGATGTGTCGGACTCTGCCCGCCTCGGCCCACCAAACGCCAGCAACCGACGGAGTCACACTTCTGCAGACTAATATTAGCTGAACTTGTGCTACCTCAACCCAGTCGTCGCGCCTGTATCGAAAAGAACATGGCCGATGCAGCGGTCTACTGGCTTCCTGGCAGCAGGGGCCGTGTCCAATGGGGCCGCGTGTGGCGTTTCCGTAGAAGATCCACCCCCACGATGTCTTAGCTAGGAACGCTTCGGCCCCGACTCGTGCCTCAGCAAGAGGCCTCGCAAGCCACTGATCAGTCGCCTGAGTGTAAGCAGGACCAGCGGCTTGCCATGGAGTTGCTCTCATATGTTAGGCAGGGCAGCCGAGGGAACGAAGAGACTCGTTGAGCACGCTTACACTGCGACGCCGGGGGAATGCGACATTCTAGCGACTTCGCCGGTTCACCCGAGCGGCCTCTCACCAGTCCGTGCCGCAAAGATTTGCCGTCAAAGAAGCAGTGTCAGGGACTCGGCAGCCATGGCACCTCCCAGATGCAATATCAAGCCGGCAGAGAGCCGAAGCGCCCTCTGCAACTGCCATTCAACCAGGCCGACAAGGGTCCTTTACTGGCAACTGCACGCGTACTGTGACACCATGCAGAGTCGCTGATGAGCTGACTTGCATTCCCCACTAGCGAAACCGAGCAGACGGAAACGAATTATTTCCGGAATGCTCTCGCTCCGTCCGCGCCCTAGCGCTGGTGGCGTGTTGGAGTATCTCAAGGAGCCCCCGATTTGGCTTGCATCTCGAAGGGTCACGGATACGACCAGGTGTTGGTCAAGAGCAGCTGACCTGTTTATCAGCGGCTTAGTTGTGAGGATCTCGGTTGTTTGCTCGCCCGTTCCGCATGACCTTGAGAGTTCGTATGTATGAGAGCGCCCGCCCGTACGCATCAATTCGGGAAACCCTACACTCCCCAGAGGCTGGGCGTCAACCTAGACAAAGTCGCAGCTCTAGGTCTATTCAAGGTGGCAGATCTGAGGTGGGACAAGATCATCGATGCTCTGGGTTCCCGCTTGTCAAACACAGCCGCCGCCCACACTGCCTTTTTGCGGCAAGAGAGTCGTACGGAGTGCATGATGAGATAATCAGATGTTCGAACTACAGAACAATGCTACTCGGTCGGAGTACACCCGAAACGGCATACGCACAGAGAACTCAGCTGCCAAGCCCATCTGCGACTCTGCGAGGTTGGCCAACGAGAATGGTTCACTTCGATCCGAGGTGCCTGCATGCATCAGCCGCTGCGGCTCACAGCGCCCGGCCGAGCAAACACAACGGGCGTACGAGTAGAGCAGGACGGGGAAAAAGCAACTGCCGTATACATCACGGAGCCCCCGCCGTTCCGAGCAGGGGAGCCCAGCCAAAGCGTCCGCGCCTGTTCATGGAGTGCTGCAGTCCCCTGTCGTCGGGGGGCGTGAACCCATGGTCCGCACGGGCACCGAGACCAGGGTACTGGGATCGACGCTGCCGGACATGATGCCAGCATCAACAACAGACATGGACAGGCTGTCGGCGGGCTGGGTTCCGGACCGCAAGCAGGCACATGCGCATTGTCCAGCGGTCGCGTGGCTTGCGTCAAACCTCGACACCACAGCCGCAAAATTGGCCGGAAACCGATCCGTCCGTGCTGTTTGTGCGCCCACGACGGGTTCCTTTGCCACGAGGGTATCTCATTTCGCCTATGGAAACGCAGTGGCTACCCGAATTCCATCGGTGCTGCTGTGTCCGTCCGAATCATCCGTTCCAACGCCTGGTATCCCAACCCGACGAAAGCCCGCTCGGCGTGTCTCGATCCGAGAGAGCCACGGTGCCAACAGCCAAACAAAGGAGAGTAGACAGGATGCCTGTGGGGGACTTTCACCAGTGTCCCGGAAGTGTCTATCGAGAAAGAGCCCGAGAGCAGCCAAACGCCGACTATGCCGCACATGCACAACCCATACCACCGTATCGCTACTCGCACGAAGCATCTTCAGTGGCGCTAATGTCCAATGGACGGCACAGGCTGGCTCATGTGCGCCTCAGCGCATCGTCTTCGAAACCTTGACGAGGAGTTTGGCGCCTGGGACCGGGCTGCCCTTCGTGTCCATGAGCCGGACGAACCGGTAGCCCGGCCGAAGGCGGTCGAGCCGGATGCATGCCCACGCGAGCAGGGGGGAGCTGACGATTCCCGTTCGCGATTCGTCTTCGATTTTGAACCTGCGCGGAGAAGGTCAGCCGGGTGTGCACAGCAAGAGTCTCCCCCGCGGGGCGGACAACTCTATTCCGCCTTCTCCTGACAGCGGCATGGCGCCGGATCGTCGCGAGGCTGCGCTGGGCACACAGTCCCTGCCCTGACTTCAGGACAGCGCTGTTGTTTGCTCGACTGCCATTGGCCCGCTTGCAACTCAATACAGAGAGACACGGGCGGGCCAGAGGAGGTGCCATCGACAGCTTCGTTCAGCATCGTCGTTGGCGTTGGCGCTACCCCTGGAGTCCGTCGCCAACACCGCGCTGCCAGATGCAACGGTCGACCGCAAAGGGCGCGGGGATGGTCCCATTTCAGCTAATGAAACAACGCCAACGCCTGGCTGTAACCGCATGGAGATGCGGACGGACTCCAGGGCGGGCGATCCTTCTTCAGCCACGTTGCTGGCTTCGCAGGCGTCCAGCAAATGGGATCCCGGCTGATCGTCACTTACGGAGCAGAAAATGACAACTCACCTGACGAAGCTGAGCTCCCCCACCACCTTGTGCATGCCGCGGAATTGCAGCACTTTCCCAGCAACTCCGAAATTAGGATTGCTCGACTTTTGCGCGTCTGTCCGCTGCTTGTACGGGCACTCGCGCGCCGCGCCATCCTTGTCCGCGCCGCCCGGCCTCTCCACGTGAAGCTCGACCTTGACGACGGGCCGGATCGTGCTCCCGCTGCGTGCGTTTTCAGCGTCGTCGTCGCTGCTCTTGGTAGGCAGGTTGTGGCCGGCGAAGACGGTGATGCCGAGGTCCATGGTGCAGCCGGGCGCGGCGAGATCCTGCGTGTCGCTCGTCTTGTCGGAGCTCTGGTATCCCGGGGGCTTTAAGACCCAGCCTTTCTCGTCCGCGAACATGCCCTCGTTGAGCATCATGCCCTCGTCTAAGTTCTGCCAGTTCATGGCAACCATCTGGACGCCCTTTCGCCAGAACAGGCTCGGGTCGGGGTTGGAGCTATCGATTCGGCGGACATTCGGGAACGCCCTCATGAAGTAGTTCTTGTTGTGCATAAACACCTCGCGGTGGTGCTTCTGGTACAGCTCCAGGATTCTGTTCTCGCTAATGGAGAATATGTGCGTCGGTTTCTTGGCCTGGGGTGTTTCCAGGCTCTCGAAGCGCTCGCTACGCGTATATACGGCGAGCTCAGCAAGGCTCTGGCAGATGCGGACCTTGGCGCTCTTTTCCTGCGCTCCCGTAGGCGTCGAGGACGTCTTGTCGAGTCGTGGGGGGCGACAGGGAGGTGCAGGCGGCCGCTCGTCGTCTGAGAGCGATGCATCATCGTCCGCCGCGCTGGCCATGCGCAGCTCACACGTGTTCTGAGTCGCATTCATCTTTGCCGCTGCCCTCTTGACCTTGACGAGAATCTTGTTCCGGAGCGCATCGAGCGTGGGGACTCGAAATCTCGGGTCGCAGCCTTCATAGGGCTCGCTGACGAGCAGGTCCTGCCACACCTCCCTCATGATCTTGACCATGACTTCCTGCTGCTCCAAGTCGGCGTGGACCTCGAGGCTGATGATGATTGGGAGGTCATTGTCCACAAAGGCGGACTCCTTGATGGCTTCACAGACCTCTCGGAAACCGCAGGGAACGGTCAACGTCCAGCCGTGGGTAACGATGGGCTCCCCTGGCGGCATGAGCTGTCGAGCGCGAGCACGCGCCGCACCACGCGCGACATCGAGCCTGTCGTTGGATTCGTGGGGGTCTGCAGCAGCGGCAGCAGCACATTGGACGCTGGACCTCGGGGACGCATCTTCGGCCATGGCGCGGCTGTTGGAGCTGGGGCTCCGAGAGTGTGCCACAGGCTTGTCGCCGAGGTACGACCTGGCCGTCTCGTACGTCTCCCCCATGGTGTCGACGATGGTCAGGGCCGCGGTCGGTAGAGAGCTTCCCGAGAGGCCGCGGCTATGCTCGCCGTGCGGAGACTTGGACCGGCCTCTCGACGGAACCGCATCGCCGTTCCAGACGTCGATTTCGATGCAGCGGCATCCTCTTGAAAGGACCTACAGAGCGCATTTCGGTCAGCCGGAGAACTCAACACTGCGCGGGGAGGGGAAGAACAAACGGTTTTGTAGGCCTCCGGCCTGCTCGTGGAAGCCCATTGATGGCCGTCCAGGTACGTGTTGTGGCTACTGTTTATGAAGTAATTCGTGAGAGGCTTGGATAGATCCTTATCGGGAGGCGGCGCAACGGCGTCTGTGCCGTACTTCTTGAGCCAGACGTAGAGGAACTCGCCGCAGGTGTACTTGTCGCGGTCGAGATCGATGGTAGATTCGCCCTGGATTTCCTTCAGGAACTTGCAGAAGACGTCTTTCGATAGGAGGGTGTCGGTGCCTCGCAGTTCGTTGTACACTCGCTCGAGGACCTCGCGCATATCGGTGCTCATGTGTATGTCGACTTCGGGGGTTTTGGGGGAGCCGGCAGAGCCGTCGCTCAAGGACTCGTCGGCGGGGCTCGTAAACGCGGTGACGCCGACCATCCGCCGCAGGGCCCGGAGCGACTGAGGGTTCGAGTTGCCGAAGATGGAGAGGGTGCGCGCACGGCGAGGCATGTCGTGTGCCTTGTCGCTGGGGGCACGACTGCGGCACTGCGAGGGAAGTGACTGTTAGCTCTGGCCGCTCCGTCGACGCACACACATGGACCAGCGGGGGTTCGAGGAGCCGTACGAAGAGCCCGCACCACGGAGACATGGCGATTGACTGCTCTGTGGTTTGCGGATGCAGGGAATCGGCGGCTCAATGCGTTGCAGAGGTGGGCATTGGGGGCGGACGGGTGGCAACGTCAGTCGCAGAGAAGGCTTGTGGGAGATAGGTATGCGGGTCGAGAGGGACCAGACGGCGACGCAGAGCAGGCACGGATATGAAAGACTCGCAGGCACAGCCCCGCGACCAGACGACCGAAGACGAGAGGACGCACAGCAAAGAAGGAGAGAAACCACGCCCGGCCCAAGATGTGGACGAATATGTCAGCACCGAAGGCGGCGGGCCAGCGTTGGAGCAGCGAAGCGTCTGCAGCCTCACTCGTGTCGGTCCCGACGCGCCGCTGGAGCTGTGACTGCGTCCGTTCGTTGGCCAGGGGCCAGGGCATGGGTCCCGGCACTAGTGGGTAGCTGCAGCGAAGCACAGCCCTGCATACGGGGGCTGCATGTGGATTGCGTGCCCATCATTGCATCGGAGGAGCAGCCCGCATGCTTATCTGAAAGAGGGCGAGGATGGGCAAGGGGATGGTGATTGGGCTTGGCCTGATGGGGGCCACAGGGCTGAGTGCGTGGGCTGTTGCTTCGTGGGACGTAATGGGGCGCGGGCCTAGGCCTCGGAGACTCGACTGCCCATCACGCTCGCAGGGGCATCGGGGTGACAAGAATGGTGTTTGTGCTGCGTTGCGCGTTTATTCCTTGGGTGGCTTGGGCGCACTTCGTACGACCGACTCACATTGAGCCACCGATTGGATAGCGGGGACCATGACGGATGGGTAGGACGGGTTGGAGGCCCAGGTTCCGGGTTACCAGGCCCTCGCACTTCGGTGTCCTCATCATCAGGGGCTGCCAGGTCCTTGTCTCCCAACGCCGGCCACGAAGCTTTGCCCGGCGCCGGCGGCACGGCGCGGGTGGGGCCACGCCGGAGTGGGGCGCCGGTATGAGGTCATGTGCTGGTCAGCCGGATATCTATTCATCCATCCCTCACACAGCACACTTCCAACCCCCTCTTGTTCCTCACACACCAAGGCCCTGCTACATAATTTGCCTCACACAGGCGACGAATACGCGCAATGAACAAACAACACGAGGCGCAAGTCCAGTCCTGGGGCTACGACCAGGTCTATACCTGGAGCGACGGGCCGTAAGTCCCCCCACGTCAGCCAAGGACAAAACACAGAGTACAAGCCTGGGACTGACTTGTGCACGACACAGCAACCACCACTACGCGCCGCACTCGCACGCCGGCCCGACGACGCACTTGGTCCTCGCGGGCGAGATGACGCTGTGGTACCCCAACGAGGCGGACCGCGAAAAGGTCACGTACGGCGTGGGCTCGCGAGTGGACGTCGACGCGGGGAGGGTGCATGAGGTTTGGACTGGGCCTGCGGGGTGCACATATGTGATTGGGGAAGCGAGTGTGGGATGAGCGGTGGGTGTTGGCAAGGAGCGATGAACATAAATAGCGATGTCTGAAGTTGGTGGTTCTACGCAATGGGAAACGACCTCTGAAACGCCAGCAACTTGGATTGTGCTCACAAACGCTTACCAGCCATCTCTCCGTAGACCGGCGGTTTATCTGCCGCGCCCAGGTGGTCCGCGGGGACTCTCGACATTCACGGCAGTCAGTCTCATGCTGCCGATCGAATCCATGCTCATGGGTCTGAGTCGAAGCATCCATGCCAACGACTTCCGGCCCGATGCCTCCTGGAGAGGAGAGGAGACGGCGGGGGCTGCCTGCCGCTCCTGGCCACCATGTCCTCGCCGAGTTGGCTTGCTGGAGAGAGCCGTGCCTGGCAGTATGCTTCTGTCTTTGCTGACCTAGACGAGGGGCCGTGTTGGAAACATGCCAACGAGAGCTGCGTGTTTGCTGTCTTGCGCCGTTACTTATACACTGGTGGCGAGAGGCCCAGAGGGTGGCATTTCGTTTTGAGCTCGCCTTGGGCGGAGGTCGTGGCATCTGGGTACTTGTTGGCAACCATAGTGGCAGTCTCCTTCGAAGCCTGAAAGGTATTGCCGTCGAACAAGGTGAGAGTTTGAAAGATTCGAGAGTCGTTTGACTCAAAGGACGAGCAAGAATTGTGCGCCGACTCTCCGACCTCTCGTACCCCTAACCCTCGTCTCAGTCACAGAGCACAGATGAGCGCCTCCCAACAAGACGGTATTTACATTCGTCACAGCTGTACGAGTAGTCATTTGTCGTCGTGAACCAATAAATGTTGGCCCATGTACGATATGACTCTGGACTGTGGGGCATCGCCGAAGCACTTGTCAAGTTGTCTCTGAGACGCCAAATGTACTCCGTAGAGTAAAGTCAGAGCACACCTCTAGGACCAGGGGCAGTGCTTGCAGTTTTGTCGGGAAGATTGAGGTGCGGGCGCATCAAGCCACACAGCCTACGCATAACAGCCACAGCCACCGGCATAACGGTCGCTGACTATTAATAACAAATTGTGGTGTAGAGAGTTTGATCCGTCTCGAGTTTCCTCATCTCGCGGTCTTTCCCGAGGATGGCCACCAGAAATCGTGCGAGTTCCGAGTGACGTCAAGCGCGAGTCGAGTGGCGCCGCTCAGCACGAGTGCCAGCGGCTGAAGGTTCGGTTGCGACAAGCGTATCCGTATCCTCAGCCAAACTTAAAACGCAGCTGGCGTTCGACTCGCCCACCAGCTCCATTTTTCTCCATTTTCGTCGCGCAGAGGCATCTCGCAAGAGTCTGAAACCGATCTGCTCTCCTGGAAATGGAGGGATATCCGGCTGTCCAGCTCATCGATCGTGATGTGTGGCGCCGACTTCCCAGACACCATCACACAGCACAGCCAGGTGGCTGAGGAGGAATACGACGAAGTCAGAGGACGGCGTGGCGCACCCACTGCAGCAGCAGAAGACGGCGATTGGTGCAGGAGGAGGCAGCCGGCCGACTGCTGGGGAGGAATCTGGGGAAGCTGGAAGACTTGTTGGAGGGTGCGCACGGTACTCCATCTCCTGTATGCGAAGGCGTGACGCGCGTGTCATTTGCTTCTGCTCCGGCAGGGATATTGACCTCCGGGGTAAAGCCGCTTGAAACGCTCGCTGGTCTGACGGTGCAGAGTTTCACCTACCATTTAACGTTGTCCGATGAGCGGTCAGAGGAGCACCGTTTGCGATTCGGGAGCGAGTCGGGAGTGACGGATCTCTGAGTCGTTTATGCCGTGCGAACCCGGCTGGACACCGACCCCTGTCCCGTCGCTGTCGCGGGGAAATTCAGCAGACCCCGTTTGGTGTCTCACCGGCAAGCACCGTGCCCGCGAGCGATGGCGGTCCAGCTGCCGGCGCCATGCTGAGCCTGGAGGCTGGAGGCCGGCTGTGCCTTGCTTTGGATGGTGCGGCAGTGGCGGCTTGCCTCGCGGTTAGGCCGCTCTCGCACCGCATGACGGGCTGGATGTGCCTCTTTCAAACAGGTGGCAGACCGGGAGCGTCAGGGAACGGTTGAAGGTTGTATAATAAGTTGGTGCCACACGTACGACTATGCAGCCCCTGCACCTTGCACCTTCCCTGTCATCTCGTTCCCCTCCAGCTCCCCACCAGTCTTCCCTTCCTTTATACTTCCCCGACCTCACCGACCTCAGCCCTTTCATCGACATCCTCCCTCGTTTCGCATCTGTCTGTGTGTAGTCCCAGTCGCAGCCAACCGCCAGACAGGATGAGAGGGAGGAGCGCATAAAGCACAGCTCAACGCCGCTCCCATGTCCCACTAACGCCGCGCCGTGCCACCGCCGATGGGACCTCTCATGTCCCTCCGCCAGAGCGCCCTACTCGTCAATTCCGCCATCGTCGCCGTCTCTCGTGCCTCTCCGCAGTAGCGGTGGCGATACCGCTGTGATGGGCAATACACCTTCGTCAGAGGCGTCGCGAAAGGCTCCTCAGAAGCTGTCCAAGCTGAGACCAGGCAACCGACTGTCGGCAGCCGGTTTGCTGGGCCAGAGCGACTTGTCCGCCTCGAGCGGCACTCGATATTATGGCAGCTGTCTTGCTGGCTCGCGCCTTGCTCTTGAACAGCGTCCGTCTCCAACACAAAATGCGCCTGTCGAGTACGAAAACGCCGCTGTCAACAGCTCAGCAGCCGACCGACGGCTTTCGATGCGAGAGTCTGGAGTTCAGCAGGCCAACATCGCCGTGCCGCCGCCATCACAAGAGCCTCAGACCAGAGGGAGGCGGAGAAGCACCGGGGTTGCAAGCTCAGCCGCGGAATACCGGCTCAGCAGGGCCCACTCCATGGTCCATCACAGCGGAAGCCGGACGCATAGGTTCGTGTCTCAATGATGCCTTCATACCCTTGAGGAAGACGATCTAACATGTAAGATCAGCCTGCATGCAAATGACTGTCGAGAACAGCAAGGGTCGACGCAGCCGGACAATCGTTCGTCTGGCAGTCGACGGCCCCCGAGTGTAGGCCCGAACTGCCTACAAACAATCCAGGCTGCTGCCACCGAGACCAAGTCCGAAACCTCCCAATCTGCGGATGCTCCATGCCGCTCTCGACCGCCAGAAGCCGTCAGCAACCCAATCTCTCGGAATAACTCTGATGTGTCACTGTACATACCCATGCGCCGGCGCTCTCTCATTCAGACACCTGGAGTAGCTACCCGCGGTGTGAGGGATGGCTCGCGGTCGCCGACACTCTCGAGCGTCCAAGTCAAACACGCAACGCCCACAACCCAACCCAGCTACGACTCGCCCGCGCACCAGATTAATGGTCACCTTTCTCCTCCATCGCACGCTCTCATATCCGAACCTCGAGAGCGCGCCGCCACGCCGTGCGAAGCCGATTACAAGCAGCTTGGAGGCATGAAGTTTGGAACGCTGCGTATCACAAATGGTTCGCCTGTTCCAAGTCCTGCGGTTGAAATCGATAATCACTTTGCGCGTCACTCTGAGCGACAGTCTGATTCTTCTAAACCGGAACGTTTCGCTCACGGTGAGCATGCATGGCCACTGAAAGAAGGTGTCATCTTGAGCGACGAGCTGTGCCCTGGCCGCGCCGTCGAGTTCGTGCAGCCTCTTTCCAACGGTCCGACTCCGGTCTTTCCCAGCGCTACAGGCGAGTCTACTTCGGGCCAGAATATCGCACTCGAGATAGGGAGTTCTTGGTTGCTAAGCCCGAATGAGGAGCACACGGTCACTCCGACGCCAAGTCCCCAGGCAACTTGCTCCCAGCCCACCTCCGACCGTCCATCCAACCCAGACGGCAGTGAAAACATGCTTGAACAAGACACGGTCGACATGGAGTATCTATCACCGGAAATTCTGGACGTCAGGGAAGATCCCAGTGCCAAGTTTCGAGGCGATAGCAACGGGCCTCGGTCTGCCGGAAAAACTCTGAGAAGTTTAGTGGCTCGGTCAGACAGCGGCTTCGTTTCGACCTCGACTTCGTCATCCACCAGTTCGCAAGTGACTCTGTCCCAAGCAGACAGTGGTTACAGCTCTAATTTCTCACTTCGATCAATTCGTATCAGCTCCAAGAAGAAATGTCGCGATGCAGAGCAGGCTGCTCGCTCCACCGGCCGGGAACCAGAGTCAAGAGGCTCGCTGCCGCCGTCCCTTGGAAATGACACACATCCCGGCAAGGGCAATCAATCTACTTCATCGTCTCTAACTGCATTCGCATTTATGTCGCGGCATAGAATACGTCGCTTGTCGACGCGAGCCGGCAAGAACCACGAGCTCCCATCGCCAGAGTCTGGGGTCTTGTCTACGCACTCCCCTACTAGATCTGCCGATGTTGAGATTGGTCATTTCCAAGAGACGTCGGAAAGGCTCAACAACAACGCCATGAGCAAGCAAGGGAAATTACATCGTCTTCTTTCTGGAAGCACCAAGAGGCAGAGCTTTCCCACGACATATATGCCTCATGAGATTCATGACACGATTCCAGCGGTTCCTTCTGACGTAGAAGAAAAGCTGCGTGAGCACAGTGGGCTATTCCCGACTGCATCTAAACGGATCGCCCTCAGAGTGGAGTCGAGTCAGGAAACGCTGAAGACAATCTTGAGCATGGAAAGTCTAGATCTTGCAGACGCCAGGGCGCCAGATGTGGGCCCTTTTCGAGGGGCACAGTCGGAAAGAATCCTCCCAAGCCAAGAGTGGCAGCGTCGATGGCGGTCTCTCCCGGTCCAAGACTCAGCGCCGTCATGGAATCTCGCCCCTCGAGCATCCATCAAGCGCAAGCCAGTAAGCTCGGAGCCGCCCTACAACGGAACCGATGCGACGGGTTTGCACGGTTCGACAAGAATCGATAGCAACGAAGCCCGTTCATCTCCGCAAATTTGGAGGACGCTGACCAAGCCAAGCCGAAAGCCACCAGCATACTCGTCGGAGACGCACGCTCTCAAATGTCGGGCATCGGCACCGGATCTCACAGACTCGCTCACTGTTCCTCCTCATCCGACCCTTTTTCGGCCTAGCCTGCACAGCAGCGAATCGCCGCTGCCTATGAGCACGAGGGCTCGCAGTGTGAAAAGCTCTCGCCAACAAGCGCCTTCCCTGTCGTCGACTGCTTCTGAGGCTGTACCCTCGCTATCGCAAAAGAGCAGCCGGGAGAGCCTGCGCAGCTTTCAATGGCATCCGTCGCAGTTGACAGCTCAAGATCCATCGCTGGCTGGAAAGCGATCACAAGAGCGGCACAGTTACGGAGGCCCAAGCCGACAACGTCCTAAGACTTTTCGTCGGCCTCATTTTCGCAATCGAAGCACAGGCTCTCACCCGCACAGTGATGGCCAGGATCAACAGTACCGCATCCTTCACAGCTACAACTCACCAGCCTACAAGAACGCACCGGTCTGGGGCTAGAATGCTCCTTAAACACAATTCCTTTAGCTAGATGTACGGACCACCGACGGCACACGACTCTCCTTTCGTGATGGCACACGCAGCACTGCACATACACGGCGTTCCTTTTGTCAGTTATACCCACGCAACAGCACTCGGGCTGTGCTGCCGAACAATACGTGGCGCTTCATTGTCGCCCAGGTAGACAGGATCTCTAGAATTTGTCCCATTTTCAGGTGTTTGCAGTTTCCGGTTCTGACAAACCTGGCTACTGTGCAACATGCCGACTTCGGCTTGCATGATATGGATTTACAACTTGTACATGGGCGATTGGGATATGTTTTTGCCGTCTCTTTGGTTCTCGTTTGCTCTGTTTTGTTGTCGAGGCCGGAGGCGGGATATACCCCTGGAACTACAATGCCGTCTGGCGGAGGAGAATGTATCATTATCTAGATGGGTCAATTTACAAGATGTTACGAGTACTGATGACATGTGGGAAAAGATTGTATCGCAAGTATGAAAACCAAGGCCAGTACGTTTGACAGGTGCGACTAGTATGCGTCGCGGCGTGTGGTGTACGATGGGCCGCGCACCACTTCAACCGGCTCGCGACCCGTCAAGACGGCCGTGCCAGCCTTGAGGCGCAGGCCCGGCAGCTTTGCGCCGCCCTCGTCCAGGGCCCACACGGCGAGGCCGATCCAGTTGTCGCCGCGGTAGTCGAGGATGCCCTCGGGCACGGGGAAGTCGGTCTGGGGGCCGATGTTGCTGACGTACTTGCCGTACTGGAAGCCGTTGACGAAGAGCGTGGCGCGGAAGTCGGGGGCGGCGGGGTCCCGGTCGAAGACAAAGGAGAGGGGGATGTCGTAGCTGTCGGCGGGGTAGTCGAGGGGCAGCCTCGCGGCGTAGAAGGCGATGCCGGCGCGGGCGGTGCCGGCAAAGGGGCTGGCGCGGGCGAAGCGGCTCAGGGGCGGGTCGGGGAGGTGCAGGCCCTGGCGCTCGGCGTAGAGGCCGCCCTCGTTGAGCGGGCCGCGGAACTTGTCGGCGTAGGCCTCGCCGCCGAGGTTGCCGGTGAGCTTCCAGGCGATGGGCGTGGCGGCGGAGCCGTTGGCGGCGAGCAGGGCGTAGTCGAGGATGCCGCGCGGGGCCTTCATGTCGTCGAAGCCGGCGTTGAAGTTCTCGGCGAGGCCGGTGGAGTCGACGACGACGGTGAGGACGTAGGGCGCGCCGCGGCGCAGCGGCGCGGGCAGCGCGTACGTGGCCGTGTTGTCCTCGTCGGCGGCGGGCGAGTTCTTGAAGGCGCCGAGGAAGGTGCCGTTGAGCCAGGCGGCGCTGGCGTAGGCGCTGCCGCCGCGGGTGGCGAGGCGCAGGCGGGCCTCGGCGCCGCGCGCGACGAAGTGCCCGCGGAAGACGAGCGTGCCGGCGCTGAAGCCGTAGTCGGCGCCGTAGAGCGAGACGGGCGTGCGGAGCGGCGCGGCGGTGTTGTTGGTGGCGGTGCGGTCGGCGCGGGGCCAGGCCGCGTCGTCGTAGCCGGGGCGCGCCTCGGGCAGCGAGTCGACGCGGTGCCAGTCGAGGCGCGCGAGGTCCGGGACGGCGACGGCGGGGATGCGGACGGCGGGCCGGGCGATCCAGTTGCCGAGCGCGGAGGTGGTGTACGGCAGCGGCTGGCCGTTGAGCCGCAGCTCGGAGACGCCGGGGGGCGCGCCCACGACCTCGAGGGCCGTGGTGGCGTTGAAGTCGGCCTGCAGGCTGAGCGTGGCGCCGTCGACGGCGGCGGAGCGGACGAGGTAGCCGCCGTTGACGATGACGGCCGCCGGGTTCATGGCGGAGCTGCCGTAGGCGCTGCCGTCCTTGGGCAGCACGGGGACCCAGTAGTTGTACGCCGCGTTGCGGTCTGTTGCCGCGCGTCAACGCGGGTCGGGGGGAGGGGGAGGGGGGCGTCACTCACCAACCATGTAGACGGCGAGGTCGCCGATCTGCACGGCCTGCCGCTGCGGCGACGTCTTCCACTGGACCACCGTCGTCAAGTTGCTCATGGTCCGCACCGTGAAGCCATCCCCCTCGAGGCGCGAGACGCGGCCGCCGCCCCTGAGCGCAAACTCGTGCGTCTCGTCCGGCCCGCCGTACACGACCAGCACGGTGCGGTCGGCAAAGCGCTTCCACGTGAGGACCTCGGCCGTCGAGTAGAGCAGCGAGGCGGCGCCGACGGGGTAGTCGACGACGTGCACCTTGGAGTCGCGGCCGTGCAGGGACAGCGCGCCGCCGCCCTGGGGCACGGTGATGGTGCCGGCCGACGTGGGCAGCCGGAGGCGGTACGACGTCGACGCGGTGCTCGCGTAGTCGGCGTGGCGCGCGACGAAGAAGCTGCCCGTGCCGTTGCCGAGGAGCGGCGTGACGGCGATGTCCGCGTTGTCGCTGTACGCCGTCGTGCTCAGGGGCCCGGGCGTGGCGACGAGATACCCGGGAGACACCTTGAAGAACTCGCCCTCGAGCTTGACTTCCGAGTACTTTTCGCGGTCGACCACTCTGTTCTCCCTGATGCACTGCACCTTGTCAGCGCTTGTTGGCCCCGGTTCACGTCAGGGGCATGCGTACGGCGCCATAGTCGTACGAAGTGTAGCCGCCCGGGTGTCCCAGGTTGCCCCAGTTGGTGCCGCCAAAGATCTGAGCAACGTCAGCGCTGTGCCCCGTTGGCCGAGCGGCAGGTCAGCTCTCACCATGTAGAGGTTGAAGATTGTCACGCCCGCGGCCATGTTGTTCTTGTTAAAGACGCGCGAGAACTCGTGGTTGACGAGGACGGAGCACTGCTCGAGGCCATAGCCGCCCCACGGATCAAAGGAGCCGCCTTGAAACTGCCGACGACGTCAGGCCGAGCTGGACGCGGGCTGGAGGATCCACGCGGCTTACCTCGACGATGGCGTATGGGGTCTTGGGGCTCTGGCTGAGATGCCGCTGGTGAAAGTCGGTGGGCAGCTTGTCCGGCGGCCACGTGTATGGATTTCCCTGCTCTGTGGTTAGAACAGGGTCCAATTCTGCCGGCTTCGGCACGTACACAGTCGAATCCGAGAGGATAGCTGTCGTGTCCCTGAGCGAGGTCAGCATCTGCACGCTTCATCGCTACGTTTGGAGGTCAGACGTACGTAAATGTCCATTTGGCCCACGCCACTGCCGGGCGCGTAGTTGCCGCCAGGCCCGACGTCGTTGTTGATCATGGGGACCACGATGCCCGCGCGCCGAGCCTGGTCAATCACGTACTGCATGTACTTGCCGTTGGGGAACGGGATGTCGTGGCCGTAGCTGTACTCATTCTCCGGCTGGAACAGGACGACGGCGCCGCCATTCGTGATCTGATGCTTTGCGATGATGGCGCAAACGTGAGCCATGTAACTGCCCAGGTCAGGGACGTCATTTCAAAGCCGGGTGTTGTCTCACTTGTCCGTCATGCCCAGAAAGTCGCCCTTGTCCGTTCTCAGGACGCCCTTTATCCTCTGCATCCAGCCCGGGAAGCCGCCGCCAGACACCTCGGCGTTGATGTACGGGCCCGGCCGGGCGAGGAGGTAGACGCCCGCCTTCTTGGCCGCCTCGAGGAAGGGCTCCAGGTCGAAGACGCCGTCGGCGCGGAGCTCGCCGGGCTCCCCCTCGAGCAGCGCCCAGTCGACGTAGAAGGACACCATGTTGAAGCCCATGGCCCTGATCTTCTGGAACACGTCCAGGTAGAGGGACGGCACGGGGAGGCGAAACGGGTGGACCTCGCCCGAGAACATCATGGCGCGCTCGCCGCGGATGAACAGGGAGTGCTCATCCCATGTGACGACGTCCTGCAGAGGCGCACGCCTCTCCGGCTCGCGGATGATGTTGAAGGGCCGGCCGCCGTAGCCCGTGAGGCTGAGGGCATCGCAGACGGTCAGCGCAAGGGCCGTGTAGAGCACCGCAGACAGCTTCATCTTGGCCAAGGCGCACGCCCGTCAAGCATGCCATCTGTCGACGTGCTCCACGGCCCATCGTCCCATCAAGCTGTGAGAGGACCTCTTTATGCGCCAGCAACAACCGGCCCTTTATGGCCCCTCGTGACCCCCTGACGGCGTACATGTCATTGAGACCCGGCGGAGACATGGGCTCCGGGGTCCCATGCGCAGCAAGGCCGCTCGATGGAACCCAATGGGGAAGCACATGTGAAGTAGGTGTTGATCGGAACTCATCGTGTCGTGCAGTGTACGCCAACCCAAGGGGGCAGCCGGTATGTCGTATTTCCCGGCAGCATCTGCCGCGTCGGGTTGGCCTCGAGCCTTTGGAGGCCGTTTGGGAGATTGCCCGCGTGTGGGGTGACCGCGTTGCGACCTTTAATTGGAGGTGTTGCACAACAACGGCTCCGGCCTCTCGCGAGCCTGCAGATCATCTGAGATGGCACGCGTCGAGCCGTGCAGGAGTAAATTAGCATGTGTCACGCACATTAAAGTTGATCCTCGATGCTGCGCTGACCTAAGCTCACACCCCTATTATCCGCGCCAACCCTGTTATAATAGATACGAGTAGATTACGCATAGGCAGCGTAAGTAAGGGCTGTTGATAAATAGCTCGAGTATCCCGTCGTACGATGGTTGACGGCCCGCCCCAACGCAATACACGCCTGATGCCACCCTCATGCTGTGCTCACAGCAGGTCGGGTGGTACCAAGCACGGACAGGCGAGGCGCTCTGTCGACGTTGCATCCAGGGGTCATGCGCGTTGTCCCGCATTGCGCCCCAGCGTCGGCCGATATCCGCGTCTAATCAGTCTGACTGCCGTGCCGCATCTGTTCCTGCGCGGGCCGTTCTCTTCGCCGCGTTACTGCCGAGGGTCGCCTGACACTGCGGCGTGGCACTTGCTCATAGGAATGCAGGGAGATGTGAGTGGCATCCATCTACGAAGCCGGCATTACGACTCTGGAGCGCAGGTCAATGTCCGTCTCTGATGCCCTTGTCCGGGTTGTCGCGCTCGACGTCGACGTGATTAACGTGGGCTGCATCGATGCTGTTGGTTCGTTGGTTGTATCTAGTGGAGCATTAGCTGGCCAAACAAACTGACCTGCTAAACAAACTTCGTATTCTGGTCCCAGTGAAACGTAGCAAGCGTCTCCGCATCAAAGTCGCCATGCAGAGAATGATGATATTCCTCCGACACTCTCACGTTCAAAGAAGCATCCGATATCTCGGCTCCCATCTCGGCTCCCCGCCAGCCCTTGCCCGCACATTTTGCATGCCGTCCAGTCGCGGTTCGACACCAGCGTTCCAGTACGAGCCAATTGAGGATGTCGAACTATTCGAAAAGTATCGGCCTGGAGGATACCACCCTGTGCGTATTGGCGCCATCATTCACCATCGATATCACGTGGTTCACAAGCTTGGTCATGGTGCCTTTTCCACCACGTGGCTCGCTAGGGATGAACAGAGCCGGGCCGGACATCTCGTCGCCGTCAAAATTGGTCTCGGTGACGATGATGGTCACGAAATCCAGCTTCTCTCGGCCTTGAGCGATTCCGAAAACGTGTCCCCAGGTGCCCTCGCGAAGAAATTCATCCCCCCTCTTCTTGACCACTTTACGATTCAGGGCCCGAACGGTGTCCATCCCTGCCATGTAACCGTCCCGGCGAGGGCCAGCCTCGCCATGACCAAAGAGGCATCATTCAAAGGCATATTTCAGCTCCATGTCGCCAGGGCTTTGTCCGCGCAGCTTGTCCTCGCGGTCTCTTATGTGCATTCTCGGGGCTTCGTGCATGGAGGCACGTATCTGCTCCCTACTTGCCAGCGCCGCCAACTGACGTCTTCCACCTAGATCTCCACCTCGGCAACGTTCTTTTGCGACTCCCTCCCGATATGATGAACTTTTCGGTTGAAGAATTGTATCATAAGTACGGTGAACCAACCCTGGAGCCGGTTATCCGGTACGACGGCGGAAGCATCCCCCCAGACGTCCCGTCCTACGCCGTCATACCCCTTTGGCTAGGGAAACGTTGCGAGGATATCACACTTTCCGAGGCCAGTATTTTGCTCTTCGATTACGGCGAAACGTATTCCCCCCAACTCCACAAGAGATACACATCAAACACTCCGCTGTGTTCACAGCCGCCAGAGGCCCGGTTCGAGTCGACGCAGCCGCTGTCCTTTTCATCCGATATTTGGACACTTGCCTGCTCCATCTGGTCAATTTTGGGACAACGAGACTTGTTCAGCGGTATGCTAGCCACAGAGGATGACATTACCCGCGAGCAGGTCAAGGCCCTCGGCATCCTGCCGCCAATGTGGTGGGCGTCGTGGGGAGCGAGGTCAAACTATTTTTCTGAAGATGGGGCGCCGAAGAGATACCCTCAAACGCTGGAGGAGCGCTTCGAAGATGGTCTGGTGGCGCCGCGACAGGATCTGAAACTTGCCACGTTCGACACAAACGAGAGAGAGGCGATCTTGACGCTTATGCGGTCCATGCTCTCATTCAAGCCCGAGGATCGACCCACGGCTGACGAGGTGGTCAAGGCTGAATGGATGCAGAAATGGGCCATTCCCGAATATGAAAAGATGAAGGGCCGAGCCTGAACCTAACAGCGAGGGGAAACTACCGCGAGCGCACCTAGCTCAGTCGATACACCCCTCTCCCGGGAGACATGAGCGATGACGCAACGCTCCTGCACTCGGCAATTCTGTCCTACGTTATACCAATTTTAAGCCCATGGTCCTAAGTAATCACCCTGTCGAGGTTTTTTTTTTCATTTTTTTTTTTCACGAACCTCTATGCTTCGCAAGTCAAGATAAGACGCAGTAATGCGAAGCGGCAGGATGAAGAAAGCTTCAGGAATTGAGCTCGTGTCTTGGACGGATCCCCATGCTAGGGAATATATCTCATTTGCTAGACGCCGCTTCACATCCGCGGGCTGCGAATAAACGCACCCACTGAATGGCGATCCGGGCAGTAAGGGCAGCTTCAGGAGGCCTGGTGTTGCCGCTCCGCTGAGCAGACCGAGGGGCGGCATGTCCCGGGGCATTCAGCCAGCGCCGTAAAGTAAAGCTATAGGAACAATATTTTGAGGCAAGTCAAAAGAGAAGGATTAAAAATTGAGAGGAAACAAAGGGCTTAATTCTTATCTAGTAGGCTTAAGGAACTATCTGATCCTACGGATCAGGTCGTCCCTTATATCTATATGAGCCCGTTGTCTTCCTCTATTATTTTTTATGATTTTCTGTTTTCCTTTGTAAGGCGCTATGGGGGCGTGGCGCGATGCGCGCGTACTGCCGTGGCATGCTTTATAGGTGGGTGTAAGGCCTAGACGACCCTACTGTCATGGGCAGAGCAGAAAGGACTTGGTTAGGACTGGCTAGGACTCGCATACGTGGCCTGATATCACGGACCTGCAGACGTGGCAGGATATCACGTTCGTAGCTAGGGAGATATAGAAGCGAGTCGGCGGCGATCTCTTGCCACCGACAAGCTTAAGTCTTGCATGATCCGGAATACGAAGTGTTGCTGCTCCTACTTGGCTGTCTGGAGTCCTCTAGTCCTCGTCCCTTAAGCCGAGTGCGATCACGGCATCACAGTGGGTGTGAGGTGCAGCCTCGGCATCGGACTTTTTGGCCGTACCTAACTGGTCTATTGAGCGGTGGTACACTCCCTAGCTCGTTACATCCTTATCCCTAGGTCTATCCTAGATTACTACACTTTGTAATAAGTTTTTCGTCATCATGGTTACAGCGATCATTCTCTATATAACACTATATATTATTAGCGGTTAGTATATACTTTATGACTTAAGAAGCTTAAAACTTATTTTAGGACCCGGAAGGATTACGTACCTGGTGGTTGAAATGACAGAGCAAAAGTAAGTGTGCATTCTTCCACCTCGGCTGCCCTGTCTTTTTATTAGTCCCACTCATCTTTCGAAAAGTAATGTCACAATGTCCATTAGTACATGTCTATCCATAAAGAGAAAAGATTAATATTCTTATCCTTACTTGGAGTTAGAGTATAATTAGAAACTAGTATTTTTACTTACGCCCTGATAAATCCTCCCTAAAGTAGAAGTAAAAAAAAAATAAATAAGATAAGAGTAAGTCCGTATCTCATTATAAAGATATAAGGCAATAGCTTATACTATATATACGTCTATAGTAGTCTTTATAAGTATAGTAATAAATAAAGAATAGGGGCTATTAGGAAGAATATAATTACTTTTACTTATTAGTTAACGCAATTAAGGGAAGACAGGGCGCTTATAAGTATATAATTCTATAAGAGAGTGCTCTCTTTACTCTAAAGTGGGAGAGAGGCATCCCTTATATACGTATATGCGTCCGAGCCCCCTTAATACTGCTCCTATCGTGGGTGTTTATCCTCCTCGTTAAAATATATAATGCGTTATTTTCTTCTTAAGTTGCGTGGTTAATATCGTTATTAGCGCAGCTATTATTTATTTATGTCTGTAACGGGCCAGGAGGTGTGCCAGCCGCGCTCAATAGACCAGTCAGTCGTACGGCCAAAAGATCTGCCAGTCCTGGCACTTCGTGCCAGGGCTGCACCTCACACCCACTTATAGGGCATGCCTGCGGCAGCGCGCGCGCACATCCTTACAATTTCTCTAGCTCATGTAACGGTAGACCGTATAGTCTTGGAGAGGAAACTGCGAGGAATCACGGCCGAGATGTGGCATATTGCGAGCGCGACCGTCCGCTGCCCGCAGACCGTGGCCGTCAGGCACGTCTCTGCTCGGCCATGATAGAATACCGTGCACAGTAGATGCTCTCCATGCTCGTCGGTCGGCTCTTCCTTGTAGAGCAGGGCCGCGTTAGGAGGGGCGACTACAACAGCGACTGGCTGACCAAAGGAAGGTTGAGTGCTGGTTTCAGGCGAAAGGTCGCATGACAAACTCGGCGCCTAGTTGTGAAGATCTTGCAGGGTGTGCACAGTACGACGTAGATCCCCCAGGGCCTCGGCGCAAAGGCCGCTCGATTTGCGCGCGTCTGTTGCCTGCCTGCACTTAGGACAGAGGCTGTTTCTTGTGCGTGCAGTCATGTAGCGGCATGCTAACGTCCCGATCAATGTCACTCTGATGGCGTGACAGTCCTCTTTCTTTGGTCTCTTTCCTTGATGAGCAATGTAGCCTGGCTATCTACCAAATCGACATCTTAAAAGAGACATCCCATCATAGCGATTCTGCCGGGCTGTCGGTCCTGTAACGGCAATGTTTTCGGAGAGGCATAGGCACAGAACGCCCAACAAGGTTTCCGTCTGCAGCGCCTCCTCACGATGGCCCAACATGCGGGAGTCGAGCGAGCGCACTTTGGCGCTTGTAGTTGATGGCGCCAAAGCAAGTTGCTGTCATGGCTGTCACGCAGGGGTGTTGGAGCGAACAACGTGGCGCGTTCATCGCGGTAAGCCGAGCCAGAACCCTCACGAGCGATAACGAGTCGGGATAAAAAGTGATCTTTGAACTTTCCAGCTCCGTCAGAGGGTAGTATATGAATGAATCGCTGCTCGCGACCTGGAAGGCTCCCGCTCACACCTTGCGCCTCTTGCACGTAGAACACCGATAGATCGCTCTCCGCCGCGAGCCATGACCACTGTAGCCTGATGATGTACGCGGGGACCATGTCGCCCAGAAGGGCGAAGCCGAGGCCACCTTGGTTAGTGACGGCAGACAATGATCCGTCGAATCCTTTCTTTCATTCACCTTCGCAATGCCTTTGAACCGAATGTCATCATCCACCGCAATCGCGCCGCTCTCCTTTTGCATTACATGACAGCACCAGCACCAGCAACAGCGCTCCAGAGGATATACCGACTTCGCTAGGAGGCCATCGAATCGATCTGGACTCGTCGACACCTTCTGCTGGGCCCGAGAACCGCGGCGGACAATTCCATTAGGAAATCTGTCCCTGCGCATGCCGAGCCTCGAGCGCAAAAAGTGGGCTTTGTGCAAGGGGCGGCGGGGTGGCGATCTTCAAGGCGAGCCGGGCTAATAATAGCGGGAGATTCCGTACCGCCACAGCCCCGTGGTGCCTGCGCAGGTTTGTGTCGGAAGTCGGATATGGCGTGTCGCAGCCACGATGGTGCGGGCATCGGCGACGGCGACTGTTGGCAAGCGGCAACAGAGCTGGATAGCCGCCTGGGCCGCGCCGTTTGGAGGCCTGCTGCAAGAAATGGCCGGCCCTCTGGATGTGGATGGGTGGTGTGAATCGTGCATGATGCAGAATGTGGTGGTGGAGCACGGCAGCCTGAGGTTGGTCAGCGAGCAAGTCCTGGGAGGCGGAATACGAGACGGCAAGTCACCAGCTTTGTCTCCAGGACGCTAGACCCCTGCGCCCTCCATAAAACGCCTCTCTCGCTTCGCCTCGTCCTGGTGACTCCCCTTTTGCCTTCACTGCCACATGCCGACCCCAGCCGCAGTCGTCGCCGTCATTCGATTCCCTTTCGTTCCCTTTCTCGCGCCCTGGTTTTGCTCTTTCCTTCCCCTCGTCTCCTGATCCAGCCGGCATCGAGCCTTCCCTCGACCCATACCACTCGCTCTATCTGCGGTTCTGCTGATTAGCCTGCTGCGGATCCCCTCGCGACAAACACTGTCGAGTCGAGGCTTGCGTGTCTGTCAACACGCGCGACGCTTTTGACCGACTCCGCGCGACCGCAAACTCAGCCGACACGACAACGCACACACTTTACTTTCGCACCGTGTATTTTCCTTACTTCAACCTCTTCATCTTCATTCACATCTTCATTCACAACATCCATCGGTCAATATGTACTCGCGACTCCTCCACCTGCTTGTCGTGGCTGTCTCCGTCCTCTACGTGGCTCAGGCTTCGTGGCTGGACCTCAACAAGCTCGGCAATGCTCGACGACAGCTCGACCTCATTCCGACGGTCTCTGGACCCGGCGCTGGCACCCCAACCCCGGCGTCCTCTGCGTCTGCAACCAGTCCCAGCCCCTCGTCCTCTTCTGCTCCTGCCCAGACGTCGGCCTCGTCACCCCCCCCCTCGTCAAGCAATCCGCCCGACAGCAGCAGCTCTGCGAAGCCACCTTCGTCCACTGCTGCTCAGACGACTTCGCCCCCGCCGACCCAACCGAGCTCGTCCGGGAGCCAGCCGACGAGGACCTCTGCCAGCCCTCCGCCCGCTTCGACCCAGAGCAATGGCGGCGACAAGTCGACCTCGCCCACGCCCACTCCCGTGGTTGCGACCTCTATCGTAGTCGTTACCGGCACCAACAGTGTCGGCTCCAAGACCACCATGACGTCGACGTCGACGACTACCTCTACGCCTGGACTGAACTCCAACGAATCTACCGAGGACTCTGGCATGTCGACTAAGACTCGCAACACTGTCATTGGCGTTGTCGTGGGCGTCGGCGGCGCAATCGTGCTCGGCGCTTTGGCCCTCGTGGCGTGGAGAATCTGGGGACGCAAGAAGAACTCGGAGGAAAGCGACGGGCTCATGGACTACAACATGAACGTGGCGAACATGGAAAAGACTGAGCCGGGCAGCTCTGCCGGTCCCAGCCAGCGGACGCCTTTCCAGTCGACCTTGGAGAACTACCACCAGCCGACGGCACCCGTCAACGCGTCGTCCAACTTTTGATTGAGAACACCATGAATCGACCTTTCCCGATGCTTTCCACGCGGCGTTCCGGACTTGATATTGCCTCCTGGAGTGTTCTTACCGGACGAGTTGTCCATATTTCCGACCACAACCGAGACGTTGCCAACCGCACCTCGGACCATTGGCGCCAGAAGTCTCCAAAGATGAAGGATCCGAGTCGAAGGAACTGGGAGTGCCAGATCAGCGTTTACCCTCGTCACATCTTGTGCTACCAAGGTTGGCAAACTGTCGTTGCAAAATGCATAGCGAGCAGTTGTCGTGTACTGCTATATCTAGAATAGACCACTTAATAATACGGATATTGATATGCCTCCGCCGTTGCAGTTCTGGACTTGCTACCCCTGCTATGCTTCGTACTGCTCGCGGCTGCACATATCGTCCGGTGCTCATGTCGCGAGTCATCAATTCCAAGTCGGTTCCGTCCACAGCCCGCGGACGCCAGGAGCTGACGGTGCCAGCAGAGACTCGGTAAGAATACTAGCACTCAGTAGGAGCAGGGCAGCACTATAGATAACTCGAAAGCCACGACCTGCACGGAGCGAGGCCAGTTTAGTTTCCGACTGACAGCCTGAAGGGACGGATCCCGTGGCTCGAGGCTAAGGCACACGGAAGCTGAACGACATGACTGTACGGTGTATTCCGTAAAAGACGGCGACAAGAACCGCCGAATTTCAGTTGGGAGCGCTTAGGTGGGATTTGATCCCCCTTGCTTGAAACCCTTCTTTGTGGTGAGAGGGCTTACGTGGACGAGGCGGAACGTGTGCGACAATGGGGGCGGATTCCTACTGGAATGCAGTGGCTGCGAGGGGCGTGGCATTGAGAATCAAAGGGATTACGAGTACCGAGAGGCATTCTTTCTCAACGCTCCGCGTCTATCTCCGGGCTACAGTCGACAATGCATAATATATGGGAGGGAGATGCGAAGTAATTAGCTTAGGCCCCAAGGACAGCTCAGGTGTCGGCCCAAAGACACGCTCTCCGCCAATGGCAACTCGGGCCCAACGTCAGACGGCGCTATAGCCATTTCGAGCATGCAAATCGCTGCGGAAGCGAGTTGGTTCTTGATGCTCTGCGATTGACGCCACTCCGCGAACTCAAAGCTCTGCGTCCGAGCCGGGGACTCGACGCCGTTGGTTCAACTAGTTCCCGAGCTGTGCCTGGGGCCGGCGAAGCCACCCGTCTTTCTTCACTCGCTGTGGGAATAATGGCCGCAATGCGTTGCTAGCGCGGGATTTGTGGAGTTGACGGCAACACGGACCTCCCATGAGCTCTGCGTCGCGATGCATTCCGCAGTGTGGTGAGTCGACCTGGGGGGAGAAGGTTGCGATGGGATGGGGACTCATCGCTGCTGCTGCTCGTACTCCGTGCCGGGCCCTGGCCAATGCGGACCTGACCTGCTCGTATTGGGGCGGATGGGGAATCTTGCCAGCGGATAATAGGTGGTAATAAGACTTGGGCCTTCTCGTGCAGCAAGTCATGATGCATGCTACAGGTGCGCGCACGCGCGCTCCGTTTAGGTGTACCTCGGCCATCGCCTGCAGGCCATACCAGCCGCACCACCTGACGCCGCCGCTGAGGTACTCTTCATCAAACCCCCCCTGTCGCGACATTGCGCCGCGGTTGGTGCAGCGTACCGCGAGGCGGGCCATCATTAAATGCACTGGCTGGCTGTCCCTGTCGCAGCCCCGAAGAAAAAAAAGCCCGCCCACTGACGAGAGAGGCAGACAGCTGCTGCTGCGGCTGCTTGGTGTCGCTACTGCCATCCACCTTCAACCACCTACCCTAACTCCGGCCTCCGTACTCATCGCCTCATCCGGCCGCGTCCCCTTCTTGTGCGTCCGATGTGTCCGGCCGCATCGATCCATCCTTGTCCGCGTCCCTCTGCCGCTCTTTTTCTGATGCTGTCGCCGTCCTTCCTTTGACCTTCGAAACCGAGGCAGCATCGCGACCTGAGCGCAGGCCCTCGCCGCCCCTTTCTTGGAGCCAAAGGCAGCGGGACAACGCGTCGCGCCACGTCCTCGGCCCTGGAGATAGAGCAAGCGTCGGACTCGACACGCGAGCAGAGAGACTCAGCTGCAGGCGACCGGTCCCTCGTCTGCGCTGATCTCGCTTGGTGAGCCGCCCTGCGCCGCGTTGCACTGCGCCGTTCTGGAGTGCATCCCAGGGGCTTGGTCTCAACGACGCCACCGACTAACCTTCCGTTGCGCCTCGAAATAGACTCTCGTAAACACGTCGCCGCAAAGTTCGTCGACGGCTCCTAGTCCTGGTGCATGCGCCGCACAGGACGGCCCTGGTGATTGTCCGTCTGATCCTCAGCCGACGTCACCTGCGCTGTCGACCGCGTCCACTGCCGACGCCGACGAGGACATCGAGTCATCTCCCGCGCTCCCTCCGCTCCCCGCCCCGAGGCTACCTGGACGGGTTGCAGAGATACTGAGGACTCCGCCCTCGGAGAGGGGAGAGTTTGGCACTGCCAGCTGGGGCTCTCCGTACCCCCGGGCTGACCATAACCTTCGTCGACAGAGCTTCAGCAGCGAAGCCTCCGACGACTCGCCAATCCATCACCTGACCATCGCCACCCCCTTTCTGCGCCGCCAAACCGAGCTCGACGCGTCCGAGCCGGAGCCGCAGTCTTCTGTAAGTGCCGCGGCTGCAGTTCTCGCGAATCGGGCCAGGCGACGGAACAGGGGACTGACGGAGGATTGGATCCGCACCCACACGACTGGCATTGTCAACGCTGAGCCGAAGCACTGGTTCAGTGAGGGAAGCGACACCGAGCACTCTTCATTGAGCGGCTCTGAACTGGGGTGGTTGGACGACAGCGATATTCGCACGCCCAAAGCAGCCCGCGAGGCTGAGCCATTGTCGTCGAGAAGGCAACCCCGAAACCTTCGTGCGCGATCCAGCATCGAGACCTTGAGGCCCGGGGACTCAATCAGCCTGAAACCGGGCGAGACGTTCAGCATGGCTGCGACCGAAGCTCCGATGACCGCACCGGGCTTCGTCTCCGACTCGTCCCAGGCAGACGAGAAACTGGATGCTGCACCCGCCATCGAAACAGCAGAGGAGAAGATGATGGAGAGTACAAATCAGCAGGCCAAGCCCCCTACGACTCCGACAAAGGGCGCGCAGAAGCCTTTGCCCAAGGAGCCTGCCATGACTCCGCGAATCAAGAAAAAGGTGCCGTGGAGGGGCAAGAACATCATGATTTTGGTGCCGCTTGATGATCAACGTGGACTCCCTGGAGAGGGCCCTATGCCCCTCCGCCAAGAAGAGACTGATAGAATGTTTGCGTCCTGGAAAGAGTTGGGATACAGTGTTGATGGCTTCGATCTTCTGGTCGAAGGCTATCAGCCAGTAGGAGCGGAAGACTCCCAGAGTCGTCAAGGCTGGCCTTCTTCCGAAGACATGGCCCAAGAACGGTCTGAGCGGAAGTTCAAGGTGACCCTGCCAGACCTGAATGGTGAGTCTCTGCAAAATGCGCCTGATCAAACCTGGACTGACACAGCACTACTACAGCTTGGAAAAACTATGTCAATGAGCTTCAAGAGGCTAAGCTCCGAGCTTTGGGTGTCTCATTTGCGGAAGAAGAGCCGGAGGAGCCGTCGATGTCACCGCCGACGACAAACCCTTCCCGACAGCCATCGGCGCAGCATCCCTCGCTCCCCTTTTCCCCTCCGATTCCAACTTCATCCGCGTCCAGCAACCACGCCCTTCCGGGATTCCCATTCCCCAGCCACTTCATTCCCGGTACCCAGAGCCCTGGACTGTCTTCTGGGCCCTCTCCAGGACCCTTCGGCGGAGTCCCTGGGAAATTCAACCCTCGCCAGTCGATCTCGCTGCCGACGGGCTCCTCTCCCTTCCAACTCTCACAGCAGTCACCTCAGGGATGGCCCAACCAAGCTGGTATTTTGCACGGCTTGAATCGGAATGACTCGCCTTCTCTGGCCAATCTCAACGGCATACTCTCTCCTCAGTCACCATTTGGAATGGATGGGGTCCAGCAGGTTGGTAGCCCTGCGTTCAACATGCACCAAAGACATCAATCTTTGCAATACTTGCCACAGCATATGGCTGCCAGGCCCTCGCCGCGCCTGCAGGAAGTGCGTGAAGAGGAAGAGATTGTCAGCAAAAGCCCGTCCAGGACGCCAGAGCCGGCGAAGCAGAATCCCGACAGCCTCCAGGCTGAGATTGACGACGCGGAGTATCACCTGGAAGAGCAACTGCGCAATCAGCTTGAGCACGATGATTACAACCCTCAGGCCCAGGCCGAGATTCCTGCAACCAATACCAAGCCATTCGCTCCGATGCATGATGGCAATGCATCTGCTAGCCTTACCGTTGCGGAACGCTTTGCAAACGAACCTGGCAAGCCTCTTGTTCTGCACCACCCACGGCCCCACAGCCGTGGCCACTCTCTGTCACAGACGTTCTTTAGAGACCATGGTGAGACGCAAGAGAGCGCCGCTGAGGGTGGCCTCAACAAGCTAGACGCGTTGAGTGAAATCCCAGAGGCTCAAAAAGGCGACGAGTCGCACGAGATCGAGACCAACCCCAGCGACCTCGGCACTCCTGTCCAAACTTTCGACTTCGCCGCAGCCCTCGGGCAGCATCAAAAGACGATGTCGTCGGCCAGTAATCCTTGGCACGACTCTGCCTCAACCACCAGCAGCACCCGTCGTTCAAGCCATGGCAGCAAGCCTTCGCTGTCCAAGCTCAATGTTCAGGCGCCTGAGTTCAAATTCAACCCTACGAGCACGTTCACTTCCAGCCTGTTCAACTTCTCCAGTAACAGCCTCCAGCCTGCAGTCTTCCGGGCCGGCAACGCTGTTGACTCGCCGTCGGGCCACTCCATGTCGCAGATTAGCAATTCTGCAAAGTTCCACGCAACCGCCCCGTCCTTTTCTCCAGGCCACAGCGACTTCAGCTTCTCTACATCTGGGCCCAAGTTCCGACCGGACGCACCCTCGTTCACTCCTTTCCAGTCATTATCTGGTCCTGTCACTAGCCCGGGAGGGTCAGGCGGTGAAGTTCCTAGCAACCGAAACTCCATCTTTGGTAACATCGACATCAAGGCGAGCGACATAGTCAGGCCCGCCAAGAAGTCGAAGGCTATTCCGATTGTCAGACCTTCTAGCGTATCGTCTGCCAGATCTATCAACGCATCTACGATAGCTGATGAGACTCACGACGACCATGACGGCCGCTTGGCTGATGACTTCAGGGTTAAGCGCGCCAGAAGTGCTGCCCCTGACGGCGACGATATGCCGCTTTTCGCCGACATGCCAGAGGATGATGTTGTGGATGCTCCTACTGCCAACGCCCAAGAAGAACAGAGCGGCGCGGAAGACGTTTCTGCACTTGAAGGAGAAGGAGACAATGCACTACCAGTTGACACGTCGCTGTCGTCAATCGTTACATCCGACCAGATGGACACAGTGGCGACGACCGCCGTGGCTTCCGAAACTTCCCCGACGGGCGAGAACGTCAACAACTGGACTCCGTTCGAGTTTGACAACACGCTTGACGCACGGAAATTCAGCGAGTCGCAATTCTTCGGCGACGATCGCTTTTCGAAGGCTCATAAGAAGTCGCTGTCTGCCACTGCTCAGCCGTTCGTTCCTGGTGGTGCTCAGCAAGTTGACGAACCTCTAGCTGGCGAGGAGACGGTCGACGAGCCTGCGGCAGCCGAGCCCGCACCTCGCCAGCCTACTCCCCAGGATGCCAGGCCCAAACTTGCTCCAAAGGGGCTGGGTGCGTCTCGCTTCGCTTCGCCTCCGCCGAAGCCTAAGGGGTTGGCTGGCTCTCGCTTCGCAGACGAACCGGAGCCTGTTCAGGAGCAGGAGCCTGCTCTTGTGGAGCCTGTTATGGGAGATGTGATTAAATCTGTCGAGGAAGAGACCGCCGCTGTCGTCGGGCAAAAGGCCACCCCTGCTGGCGACATCGACATAGGCTTTGACCGTGAGCCGACGTTCGAGGAAATCGATGCTGTCATGGAGCATCTCCGGAATGACCCCTCCATGGGAGTCAACAAGTCTACCGAAGCATCGCAATGGGAACAGCTAGGTGCAGCTGAGGGTGATGCGCCGGCGGATGACCTTCAGCTTCCGACGGATCAGTTTGCCAGAGAAGGAACAAGTCTCACCCCTCGCCAATATCATGCCCTTCCAGAGGTTCCTCCAATGCTGAGCACAGAGTTGGAAGACCCTTTCATCGACCCGCCTTTGAGCCCGCGTTCGCCTGAGCCAGTCAATGAGTTCGCTGATCCTGAGGTCGAGAGCGAGGTTGCTAGCGATTGGGAAGCCGCCTTCTCTGAGGATGAGCATGACAAGCTCGAAAGCAGGGCGCAGTTCTTTGACGGACGTGTCAATGAAGTGGTGGGCAGCCTGCTGGCGTCCAGGCTCGACCCCCTGGAGAAGGCTCTCTCCTCAATTCAGCATGCCTTGTCATCCAAGACACGCCGCGCTCCTTCGTCTACTCGCCGTGATAGGCGCAGCGTTTCTGGAGAATTCCAGGAGAGCGACGCTGACGATGAGGATGAGGAACCTGTCCTTCGCCGTTCCATGAGTCCACGCAGAGATCGTAGAATGGATCTCATCCGGGTGGCCGTGATGGAAGCTCTTGCTGCCCAGGAGAGAAACCAGCCCGCTGTCGCCATAGGCGGAGACGCGGCTTCTTACGAGCAGTCGGCCGTACTGAAGGCCCTCGAAGAGATGAAGGCACATCTCGCTGCTGCCGTTAAAGCACGCGACGAGGAGCAAACCGATGTGGCTAAACAAGAGGTTGGAAGCCGAGATCTTCTAGCCGATACGCACAATGCGGAGCTCCAGAACAAGATGGAAGAGCTGCAGGGCAAACTCTCAGATGTTGACCACCGGCTGTACTTGGAGCAAACCAAGGTGGAGAAGGAAATCGCTGAGCGCAGAGCCGCCGAGGACGCTGCGGCGGAACTCAATCGCAAGCTCCAAGCCGCCGAGACCCGCGTCGAGGTTGAGATCATCAACCGAAGCGTCTTTGACCAGCGAGTGGCAGACCTGGAAGAACGCTTGAGACAGCAGGAGGACAAGAACGAGGAGGAAGTCAAGACCCGGCGTGCCGCGGAAGATAGGCTCTCTGAAGTGCAGCGTCTGCTCAGGATCTCGTCTGAAGAGGAGAATCGTCTCCGTGATGTGCTCGAAGTGAGGGATCAGAGGATCAAGACCCTCGAGCAGGCCGGTGGGAAGACTGCCATGCGGATGGCGCTTCTCGAGGCTGCCCAGACCAACTCCACGCAGTCCCAGAGCGAGATGACCAACAAGGTCAATGCACTCGAGGCGGACCTCCGAAACGTGCGCCAAGACAACAACCACTGGCGAGCCGAAGCCGAGCGAGCGGATGACGCTGCTCGCCGGAGGGCCGGCGAACTTGCTCACGTGTCGGAGGAGAACGAGCACATGCAGAAGTCGCTTAACACTCTGGCCTTGCAGCTTGAGGAGAACGAGCGGCTGCGTGAGGCATGGCGCTCCAAGTTCATGTCGCTGCAGGATGACATGGGCAAGGCTGCCCGCGAAATCGCCGAGGAGAGTGCCCGGCGCATCAAGAAGGATCAGGCCATGCTTGCGAGACAAGAAGTCCTTGATGCCAGACTGCAGGCTGAAGCAAAGACCCGCGAGCGTCTGGAGGTCGAGATGGAGCGCCTTCAGGACAATGAGAGAGCCGGCATTCGCGCTGTCAACGAATGCAAGCGCCTTGAGGGCCACTTGGCTGAGATGCGCACCGAAAACCACAAGCTGCAGCAGTCCGCCTCTCGCTACCAGCGCGAATTTGAGGAGGCCAGAGAGTCCGGTGCCAGTGAAGTCAAGCGGACCCGCATGTCTCTGCAGACAGAGATCGACGCGGCCAACAACCTAGTCAATGTCATTCGCGAAGAGCTTGAGGAGCAAGTCTCCAAGCAGCGCACTGAGCTGGACAACATCAGACTCGAGGCGGACACTGCCAAGGCGCAGAGCGAAATGCTTCTCGAGGATGCCCAGACCACCAAGACGGCGGAGATGGAAGACATCAAGCGCAAGCACCAAAACGAGCTGGAGGATATGCAGACTCGCTACGAACGCCAGGTCAACAACACGACCGAGGAGGCCCAGAGGTCTGAGCAGCTGCTCCTCGAGCGCCTCAGCCTGTCTTCCTCCAAGATTGAGCATCTGCAGGATCGCGTTGT
This sequence comes from Tolypocladium guangdongense, assembly GCA_022114105.1. Lineage (NCBI taxonomy): Eukaryota > Fungi > Ascomycota > Sordariomycetes > Hypocreales > Ophiocordycipitaceae > Tolypocladium > Tolypocladium guangdongense. The sequence goes on along the minus strand of NRQP01000004.1, from coordinate 2,970,634 downwards.
GCACCTCGAGGACAAGCTCGAGGTTGCCAAGGAAGCCGCAGCAGCAGCGGCGCAAGCTGCCAAGTCTGCCGGTGTCGAACCTGGCCCGGCTGCGGCTGCCATTGTCTCCCAGGCCAAGCCTGCCTCCCGGACGCTCGACTTGCCCGAGAAGATCTCGCCCCAAGCCCTCCGGGAGTCCATCATGGTCCTTCAGGAGCAGCTCCAGGCGCGCGAACAGCGGATCGAGGAGCTCGAGCAAGTCGTTGCCAGGTCAGATCCCGAGGCGGCCTCCAAGATTTCCAAGCGTGATGACGAGATCAGCTGGCTGCGCGAGCTGCTTGCTGTGAGACACGGCGATGTTCAGGACATCATCACGGCCCTTTCCGGCGACAACTACGACCGCGAAGCCGTCAAGGATGCAGCGATCCGCCTCAAGGCAAACCTCCAGATGGAGGAACAGGAGCGCGAGAGGGCTGTCAACGGCGGCTCTGCCATCAACCTGCCCAACATTGCGCAGAGCATCCAGGCCGCAACGCCCCGAGTCGCCCAGACGATTGGCCCCATTGCCGCGGCCTGGGGCAACTGGCGCAAGTCGAGCCAGCCCTCGTTCCGCAGCATCTCTGGAGTCTTGAACTCGCCTGCCGGGAACAACGCTACGCCTTCTAGGAACAGGGGCGGGCCGAGCCCTCAGAGCAGTCTACTTGGTGGTCTTCTCACGCCACCAGCTTCCGGTCCTCGCCAGACGCCGCCCGTGGACAACAGGCCCCAACCGACAGCCTTTTCCAGCACCGGACGTCGCTTCACGGCCCAGAGCAGCGCACCCAACCGGACTCGAGGAGAGTCGATGGCCTCGCACCGTTCGGACACGATGCCTGTGAAGCAAGAAACCCCGCCGCGCCTTCAAGAGCGCAGGAAACAACCCGTGACGCCGCCTATGATGCGCCACAGCGGCTACGATTCCGACGCCCAGCCCGGCGACTTTGATGATCATGACTTCTTTGTTGAAGAGGATTAGGCCAGCTTATGACGCGCAAGAGATGAGGCATCGAAATGACGGGCGGGCCGGGTCGTCGGGGATTTTACACAACCCTTTTCCTTTGTTTCTGCTTTTGTCCTTGTCTGAAAGAGAAGAGAGTAATGGTCTTGTCATTGAACCACGGTCCGTCACATACGCGCTGCTCTGCCTGTTTGCATTCGTATAATTCAACCAGACTGCGAAAACCCACCTTACCTAGAAAGATACCCCCTTTGGATTGGCTGCTTCTGTTTTATCACTTCGATTCGAATCGACTGCCGTCACTCGACACCCTCTCCCCACGACGATGCCTCAGATTGACACTTGGCACCGAAAGCGGTTGCGTTTGTTTGTCGAGGTGCGCTGTGCTGGCTCTCCTTCTCGGAGCCCGAGCGCGCTTGCCTCGTGGCTCGGCTTGAAGCCTTTGTTCGGATTTCCTTTGTGGATGGATGCATAGCGGTGTGCGGAGGCTGGCGGTCACTCGTTTGTTAGATGAGGGAGATGGGGTGCGCAGTACGGTTATAGTAATAATCCACTCCATCTCGCAGATGCGTTCTATGCCTTCGGTCTGTGATTGCGGAATGTTTGTCTTAACATGGTCATGATTACGAGCCGCGAGGCCCCAGGCTGTAGCATTACCGAGTACACTGGGTATACACCTAGACAAGTCGCACAAGGGGACGTGACGCGTTGCTTTTCAACTGCTGCTCAGCAGCTTCTCCACGGCCCACCGGACGGAAAAGTTGCGCAGGTCAGAGTAGTGCTGGCCGACGCCGACGAAGAGAACGGGCACGTTTGTGGCGTGGACGAGGCTGACGAGGGTGCCGACCATGTCGCCGACGGTGTCGCACTTGGAGATGATGAAGCCGTCGAGGGAGCGGACGGCGCCGAACGCGGCGTTGAAGTTGCGCGCCTGGGCGACGGAGTCGGTGCCGACGAGGGCCTGGCAGGACACGACGCGTCAGTATGCGAGGGAGACAGGGGCGCGGATCACGTACCTCGCCGACCATGAGGATCTTGTCGGGCTGCGCAAACTTGGCAAACTTCTCGAGCGACGACATGAGGCGCTGGTCGTTGTGCCGCCGACCAGCCGTGTCAATGAGGACGACGTCGTACCCCTCCTGCGCCGCATGGGCAACCGCGTCCTTGGCCACCGTCGCGGCGTCCTTGCCGTAGCCCTTCTGGTAGAGCTCGACCTGGCCGCCCTCGCGCGCCGTCAGCTCCTTGAGGTTGCGCACGTGGACGGCGAGCTGCTCGACGGCGCCGGAGCGGAAGGTGTCGCCGGCGGCGATGAGCACCTTGTACTTGTTCTGCAGGAGGAAGAAGCAGATCTTGGACAGGTTGGTCGACTTGCCCACGCCGTTGACGCCGACGATGGAGATGACGTAGGGGCGGGCCTTGCGGAGGGACGTGGCGGGGGGTGCGGTGATGGCGTCGATTTCGCGCAGGAGGTCGAGCGAGGAGGTGGGCGTGAGCATCTTGGTGAGGGATGACTCCATGGCCGTCTGGACCTTGGAGTTGATGCCTTTGCGGCAGACGTGTCAGAAAAGATGCGCAAAGTGTGAAAGTTGCTGAACGACTCTTACCTTCAAAGCTGCCAGTCTTGACGCCCACCAGCTCCTTTTCGACACCCTCGCATAACCGTATGGCGGCCTCTCGCGCCACGTTCTTCTTCAGCAGGTGCTCCTCCATCCCCTTCATCGCCTTGTCCAGATCTTCCTTGGTCAAGGTCTTGCCACCAACGACGTTCCGGAAGAGTCCGCTGAGGGCGTTGACGCCGGAGCCGAAAAGACCGCTCTTGGGGTCTGAGGACCGCGCAGCAGCCCTCTCGGCCTCGGCAGAAGCCAGCATGCTGTGCACCTCGTCGCCCAGGTCCTTCAACACAAATTTGCCCTTGCTTGACGAGCCCCATGTCGCGGCGTCTATCGCATCCACAGCGCTCGGCCGCCCGACCGCTTCCGCCTCCGAGTCGCTCGTCGGGTTTGGCGCAGAGTAGTCGAGCTGCACGTCGTCCTCTTCGTCTGCGAGGCCGTCGGCGTCCCACTTGCGCCCCTTCTTCGCTGCCTTGCCGCCCTTCTTCTGTCTAGCCGAGGCTTCGTCCCCGGACGACGCCGGCGCAGATGTGCTGTGCTTTGCCTTGCGAGCCCGCCTCGACATCTTGGCAACTGGACCAGCCTTGGCAACAACCAAGTTGCTGCCGCCAGGAGTAGACGGGCGCGATGTGTTTGGAGTAGCTATGGGAGTCGACACGTTGGAAGGCTCCTCTGGGATGCCATTGTCGATCGCTCGGCCCCTGTATGTTAAGCCGGGCGCGGCAGGCGCATCGTCGGCAAGGCCACGCGACGTCGTCTCCGCCCGAGGCGCCTTGGTGGGATCGACGGCGCTGGAAGTGTCCAATTCTTGGAGCTGCTGGTCGAAGTAATCGTCGAACTTTGTGCACTCGACTACGGTTGTGTGCGGCTTCGTAAGCTGCTCGCCGTACAGCGACACGAATATCGTCTTGATGTTGTCGACCAGCTTGTCAACCCACGTGAGGTGAAGGAGGGAGCGGTATACAGCCTGCGCGCGCGGCGCGTTAGCAGGTGACAGGTTGCGCATGGCATTGGTGCGCCGGCGCAAGCCTTACGACGAAGATGATGCCTAGTTCCTTGACCAGCGTCCATTTCAGGGTGTGCTGGTCGCTTCTGTATGCGGGATTCGCGGCGGCCGATTGCGAGTCCCTCAGGGCCGTGCTGCCGCTCTTCTCCTCGATGAAGGTGTCGGCGATGAAGCTGTTGACGACGGAGGGGTTGACGGGCGCATACGTCCTGGACCAGAGGACAACGCCCGACGTCGTGAGGATCTCGAACGTGTCCAGCATGGCGGCGCAGAGGGGCCGCTACCAGGTCGAGACGGGAGCAGGATGGTTGACACAGGAATGACAGCGACAAGCAACAGAGGGCGTGGGAAAGGCAGGGGAAGAGAAAGGCACCGATGAAGCGACCCGCATCTGCCACGGGCTGGGTATTATAAAGGAGTACGGTGAGGCAGGCGAAGCTGCAGAGGTGTCTCGGTGGCCGTCAGAGTCCAGTGGCTCTTGTCGCACTCTGGGCTGATTGATAGCGATAGGAAGTCGTCTCTAGAAGGCCCGCAGCGTTCTGGGCCCATCACGTGGCGTCCCTGCTGCTCCAGGTAGCTGTTCGCAGTCAAGCCACAGCGGGATGACGAAGCGACCACATTTCCTCATCCCCAGCCTCAACAACCGCTGTCGAGCTTCTACAGCAGCATCCCACGGCACCGCAGCTCCCACGACACTCCTCCCCTCGCCCGCGACGACACCGACACGAGCCTCCACCTCGAACCGCGATACCCTCGCCATGCAACGGGCGTCGTACGGGCAGTCGCCCCCGTTGCACCACCCCGTGCCGCAGCACGTTTCCACAGTCCCCCAGCTCAGATCACCGCCTCCCCCGCCGGGCTCCGCGATGTCGCAACAGCAAGGCTACGGCGGGACGCCCTACCAACAGCAGGGCGGGTCGGCCGGCAACGTCTTTGGCGCGTATGGGCAGTTCATGAACGACCCGACGGCGCAAGTAGCTGCCCAGTTCGGCCAGACGGCGTTTAAGCACGGCCAGGAATACGTTGAGCAGAACGTATGCGCCCCGAAACGAGACATCTCTCGCCATGCCGTGAGATGAGGTAAGGTGCTAACTGCTGGGTAGTTTAGCCGCTTCGTCAACGTCTCTGCCCTAAAACACTACTTCAACGTCTCCAACTTTTACGTCGTCAACAAGCTGTTCCTCGTCCTGTTCCCCTGGAGGCATAAGCCATGGTCGCGCAAGCAGGCCGTCGGCGTGAATGGCCAGGAGGGGTGGTACCTGCCTCCACGCGACGACATTAACAGTCCCGACATGTACATCCCAGGTCAGTAGCCAAACCCGACTCGACACGAACACGGAAGCTGACAGGCGCGCCTAGTCATGGCCTTGGTCACGTATATTCTCCTTTCGACGCTAATCGCCGGACTGAGGGGCCAGTTCCAGCCGGAGCTGCTGGGATACACGGCGACAAAGGGCCTGGTCGTCGTCATCGTCGAGATTGTCGCGCTGAAGCTGGGGTGCTACCTCTTGAGCATCTCCAGCCAATCACAGCTCTTCGACCTCATCGCGTACTCGGGATACAAGTTTGTCGGCATCATCGTCACCATCGTCGTGGCTGAGATTTTCACCGGGGGTCGGGGAACGGGCGGCTGGGTTGGCTGGCTCGTCTTCCTTTACACTTTCCTGGCCAACTCTCTGTTTCTGGTGAGCCCTTTGCTCAGCGGCGGCGAGATGTTTTCGATGAAGTGTCGTTTGCTAACACGGGGCCAAGATGCGATCCCTGAAGTACGTCCTTCTCCCCGAGACTGCAGGCAACACCGGAGGCCCCATGCAGACCGACTCGCGAGCGAAGCGCAACCAGAGGACGCAGTTCCTCTTCTTCTACTCGTACATTGTCCAGTTCTTCTTTATGTGGATCCTTACCCGGGGTTGACCGTCACAGCGCGTTGTCGGGTCGATGAGCGGGCGTCCGAGTATCACACCGTCGGCTTCGGCGACCAAAGAATATGATGGACTGGACTACGGTGGACTGCAGCTTTCAGGGCGATGAATGAATGAACTGCCAAGATGATCATGGGCAGCTCGAATACTGAGGTCCGTTTATGCGTTCCACGCCATCGGAGCAACAAGCGGTAGGACCGCAAATCGTGACGCCGACTCGTAAATCACGAGCGGAGGTCAGACCTCGGATTTGCGGCTGTTATCAGGGGATAGGGACAGATGCTTGAAGCAGAGCAAGCAGGGTAGGACGAACTGCAAAGCGGCACAATGTAAGCCGCCTGCAGTCATGTAGAGCCGGGCAATCAGAATCTGCAAGAGCCAAAGATTAGAATAATTAGCAATTCTCCTTGAGGAATTCTTGCTCCAATCTATCCATTGTTTGATGTTCTGTGGCGCATGGCGGCGCGCATCGGTGTCGGACTGTCACAGGACGTAATCTAGGCAACACGTGACGGCGCAAAGTGTCAAGCCTTCGGCTTATGAGTCTCGCAACACCGTGGCTCCTAGATCCTTCACGCAGAACCGTCGAGACAATGTCTTCGAGACCTATGCTCGCCGCGACGCTGCAGGCGGCCCTCTTGGGCGCCTTCTCGAATGTGCTGGCGCAGCTCATTACCGCCAGCAGAAACAAGGTCGGCCGAGTCACGATACATCTCTCACGCCGTGGCCTTTGAGGCCATTCGCCGGGACGTTTTGGATTACCTGCTAATATGTGGGTAGACCGAGTTGCTGGTCGACTGGATCCCCGTCTTCCAGTTCCTGCTGTTCAGCATCATCAGCACGCCGCCCAACTTCCTCTGGTGTGTCTCGCACACCACAACGCTCTCCGTCTTATACACCATCTCACACCACCTCAGGCAAGACTTCCTCGAAGCAACCTTCCCCTCCCACCCCAAAAAGCCCGACGACAAACGCCAGCCGCAGCCCCTGTCCCTGCGCAACACCCTCGCCAAGTTCCTCCTCGACCAGACGCTCGGCGCCGGCGCCAACGCCCTCCTCTTCAGCGCCTCGCTGCGCGCCCTGCGGGACGCCATGGCGCCGGCGCCGCGCATCACCGGCTTCCACAAGGCGTGGGTGTACTGGTCCGGCCCGCGCGCCATCGACTTTGCGCGCGTCGACTTCGCCGCCGTGTGGGCCGCCGCGCGCGCCGACTTCTGGCCGCTGGTCGGGGCGGGCGTGCGCTTCTGGCCCGTCGTGAGCATCGTCAACTTCACGCTGGTCAGGACGGTCGAGGGGAGGAACTTGGTTGGCGCGCTGGCGGGTGTGGTGTGGGGGGTCTACATGAGCATGGTGGCTGCGCAGTGAGGGTTGCGAGTACGAATGAGGGCAGTATATATACGGGCGTCATTCTGCACACGGCAAGATTAGAGAAGAGAGGGTTGTTGGCGGTTCGTGGACATAGATGTGCTTTTCGGGAGGCATAGACGCCCAAGCTGGAGAGCCACTGGACATAGATGAGACGCGTCTTCCACAGGACGGATGGAACAGGGGGAGTCTATTCATAAACGATGGCAAGGGTATCGCTGTTCGAAACGCTAATGTCAAGCTATCAACAGTATGTGTCTCATATGTACTGACGGCGCTGCTGTTTCCGTCGTTTCCATCGTCACAGCTCCATCGGGGGTAGCGAACGACGATTCCGGTCCAGCCGCCTCAACCGTCACCGCCCGGCAGCGGCTCCTCCTCGCAATCAATGGACGGCCCAAGGCTCCAAGCCGACGGGGCTGGACTTGGGCACCTCGACAGGTTGGTCCGGGGGCTGCTGTGGTCCGTTGTCGCGTCGCCGTCGTCGCTTTCCAGCGCCGGAGCCTGCGAGAAACACGGCGAAGACGGCGGCGAAGAGGCTGGACTTGCGCACCTCGACAGGTCGGTGGGGGGGCTGCTGTCGTCCGTTGTCGCGTCACTGTCGTCGCCGTCCTGCGCTGGATGCTCCTGCGAGGAACACGGCGAAGACGGCGGCGCTGCTGTCGACGGCGGGTCAAAGACAGCCGCCCGCGGATTCAGCCGCGAGGGTGAGGCCCCCCAACTGCTGCTGCTGCTGCTGCTTCCCGACAAGCCTTGACTGTCCGGAGGAGCCGAGCGCCGAGCCTTGGAAGACACGTACCCTCTAGGCGTGGGGTCGAAGATTTCCGTCTCATCAAGGTCCGGGAGGTGCGGCTGCGACGCAAGCCAGGCGTGTATGGCCGATACTCGGTTCTCAGGCCGTCCGCCCGCCATGCTGCCCCTGTCCGCCATGCGGCCCGTGTCCCTCTCCTCTCCTCCGCCCGGTCTGCGGCGGATAACAGTCCCGCCTCCCGACGACTTATCGGAGTCGGACCGGCCGACGGTGTGAGACTCGAGGCTCTCACTCGGCGGCCCCGAACTCACGGAGCTCGACTTCGGCCGGCGGAACCAGTCGATATCGGGGGTGCAGGCAAAGATTCCAAAGAGCCCCAGGAGCTCGTCGGCGACGGTGTACCAGTGCAGCAGCCAGGGGCGCATCTGCCAGAGCGTGTCCTCGTCGGTGCCCGGGCGCAGCATCTCGTTGCAAAAGTTGTACATGGTCGCGAGCACCCAGCGCAGCTCCTTGGGCAGCCCCTCCATGGCCTGCACCATGCAGGACCACGTCCTGGCCTGCTTGAAGACGGGGTCGCCGTGCCTGTCTATCGGGCGCAGGGAGTCGAATATGCGGGAGAGGCCGATGTTTCTCGAGCACGGCTGGTACGCCAGGGCGCCCTGAAAGGTGCGGTACTGGAGGAGGAACATGTCGGGGATGCGCGAGTGCGGGACGAGCGTCGTGCTGAGGGACGTGTAGGTCCAGTCGTGCTTCGGGATCTCCCCAAAGACGTTGGCACGGAGCTCGTCGGGCGGCGCAAAGGGATCCGCGTCGGGCGGCTGGGGCCCAAGGCGAGTGTCGTCAATCTCGGCGAGCATGGCGTCCATGAGCATGGCGTCGGCGAGCATGGCGTCCATGTCGGCCATGGCGTCGTTGAGGACCTGGTCCGAGTTGGACATGACGGCGGGCAGGTCGTACTGGCGGATCCAGACGGCGCAGTGCGCCTTGTGGAAGAACAGCACCGCGCACTCGCCGCAGAGGGGCTGCGGCGCGCCGTCGAAGAGGAACAGGGCGTGGAAGCCGAGATGGGCCGGGCAGAAGTACCACGTCAGGCCCAGCTGGCTGGGCGCTTCGTGGACGACGGGCTTGCCCTGGACGCCTTCGCCGGCAGAGAAGCAGCGGCCGCGGCAGGGCATGGCGGGAGGCGTGTGGTGGACGGTGCTGCGTGCACGATGCGAGGAACGGATATGCGATGCTGGCCGCCTGGCTGGCGAGCGATGGAGCTGGGCGCAAACAAGCGAGTGATGGACGGTTACTGGTGATGGCGCAGCGTTCGGCGTGGCCAGGAGGAGGCGAGGCTTGGGCATCCGATTCCTTCCAGACGGTCGGAGTCGATGCCGTGCAGGCGGCTTGCCTTCGCCGCTTCCTGCTTTGCGTCCGTTCCCATGGCGGGTGCCAGGAAGGTGAAGCTCATGATGGCTCTGGCGCCTCAGATGGAGCACCAACAGCTATCCATGCGCCGTCAGGACAGCCGCGGGGGCTGGACATGGTTGTGGCTGAGGAGCACGAGACTCGCGAGAGCGTAAGAGGCTGGCTGTTGATAGTGGTGGTCTGATTATGCCGCCGAAAGCCGCGCGGAGCCTCAACACGCAGTCGGCACAGTCGGATGCTGATGAGGGGATGTGGAGAGCGGCAATCCGACTCGGGAGGCATGGAGGGGTCGGTTATTAATAGCCCGGCGTTGGGTATTAAAGCCGCTGCCCCGTTGGCCGTGGGATCCGGGTCGTCCTGTTCGAGCCAGCTTCAAATCTCGGAACGCAAGTACAGGCCGCAGCAGGGCACACGCTCGAACACCGACATGGCAGACCGCGTCCACAGAATCACCATGTTCAAGGCCCCCAGGGCCGAGGACCAGCAGCGGCTGATTGAGCAGTACAAGGTCGTCGACGCGACGAACAAGAAGGTGAGCGCGGCTGCCTCCGAGCCCCGGATGGCCTCCGGCGCTCCGGCGTCTCCCCCGGCGTTCCCCCGCGCCGGACCGCTGCCCCGGGTGGCCTGCAACGGCTGACAACGCGCCCCAGGACGGCAAGCCGTACATCCTGTCCCTGGCCGTGGGCCGCGCCGAGGACGACCCGCGGTCCCAGGGCTTCACCGTCGTCTGCGAGACCCAGTTCGCCAGCCTGGCCGACCTGGAGTACTACGACGACGAGTGCCCGGCGCACAAGAACCTCAAGGCCATGGCGGGGGCGCTGGCGATTGAGGGCGTTCAGACGGTGTACTTTAAGCCGCAGTTCGTCGGGGGCGCTGCGCCGCGTTGAGGGTCTGAGGGTGACGTCCTGGACGGAGGGGTTGTAGGACGCACTTGTGTTTATGCAAAGGACGATTTAATCTCAGCAGATGCTTTATCGGGGTTCTGTTGGTGAGCTGTGATGCGATTCTTAGAAGCAGCAAACAGTCCAGCCCGCCGCGTGCAACCACCAACATGATGCACCAAACAAGGACACTCACTGTCACCGAATTCACACTTAATCCACCATAAGCATTCCCGTAACCCCTGCCCCTGCTCATCCGCCGCTCTGCCTTCTCCCGGGCGCAATCCTCCTGCGCTACGCCGTGTACGACGCGACGCACTTGCACAGCACCGCGCGCGCGGCTGTGCTTCGGCGGCGAGGGCCGTGTCACGGTGGTCCCCGCGGGAGGACATCGCCCGCCAGAGGACATGGGCCCGGATAGCGGCGGGCTGAGACGGCTGGGAGAGTTATCCCAGGGGTCCTCCTGGATCATGAGGAGCCCAGCGGATCCGGAGGCTGGAAAGGGATCCCATCTACCGGGTCTGTGATGGAGCGGCCAGAGGTTGAGACGATGCTACGTGACATAGGAGACAGAGCATGGAAGGGCTCTCCTGCTGCCTAGAGGGGCTTCACAAGGGGCGAGCACAGTTACATCTCTGCATTGTACGCGTACGTATCCGGGCTCGCTACAATTGCCGTCTCTTGCCGCATCAGATGATGACACGCCATGTGCTAGAGTTCTCAAGCAGCACAAGCTCAAGGCTAATCAAGGGATAAAGCGATTGTCTACCACAGACCCAGATTATTAAAATCCATACCGTAGGGACAATACGTCAGGGTCTCAACTTCCAACCGTGGCACGGTGACACTCTCGTTGAGGGAGCAGACTGAATTTCAGAAACCAACAAATCAACGCCCTGAAATAGAAACGTTCACATCAATTGGAAAAATAAAGATTCATTCCATTGCCACGAACTGGGTGTTAAGACTTTCGGTATTCTGAGAAATGCGTCCACCGTGACTAGCCCTACCAGGCAATATTGCGTCCAAAAAGTGAAGATAAAGTCCAAAACAAAGCGGAACCAGCCTCTGTAACGCGTGAAACACCACCTCCTCGTCTTATACAACGTGTCTCCGTGTGATAAATACCAAATGCCCCCGCTCGTAATCCCAATCCCAACCCTGTCCATATCCTCGTGGCGGAATAGCGTTCAACGTAGCCAATGCAAACAGCGCAGATAGACACTAGACCGTTTGGCGAGTGCTTGAAATAGTATTGATTTCGGTCCCAGAGTCGCTCCCTCGTCGGGATGACGATGCCTCGTCCTTCGTCGCCGCAGGGGCTGTCAGTTGCGTCAGGGGAGTCGGATGTCTCTCCAGCGTGAACAGCGATACGACAACCATCACGGCGCAGGCAAGGCCCATGACTTGGATCTCCTCCCCGAATGCGCCCACGTAGACGGCCTTAACTAGGTCTCGTAGGTCGTCGGGGAGCTGCAGGCCGGATAGGGGCGACCGGTGCAGCTTGTCCAGCTGCTCCTCCGTCAAGTCGCTCCCCAAGTGCCGGTTGACGTGAACGTTGAACAAGACTGTGCAGATCGAGAGCCCAACGCACCCGCCGAGGACTCGGGCTTGCGCAACGGCGCCTTGGGCAGAGGCACGCACGCTCGGCTCCGCAGCAAGGATGTTGGTCATGATTGTTGCTGCCGAGAATGAGAGGCCAACGCCGAGTCCAAAAATGGCCTGGTACCCGTATTGGGCCGCTTCGCTTGTATGGGTGCCCGTGATCGTGGTCATCAGTCCGACGCCAAGCAGCTGGAGACAAGACGCACCCACGAGAGTGTACGACGTGTTGTTCCGCTTGCTGGACAGCGCACCACCCAGGAACGAGCCGACGGCGCAGGCGCCCAGCAGCGGGAGTATATGAACTCCGGCCATCAGCACCCTCTCTCCGTCGACGATTTGAAACCGCTCTGGGATGACAATGGAGAGAGAAATGTATGGGAACCCCGTGAGTAGGGTAAGCCTGGGCTAAGGTGAGGACCATGTTTTGAAAACGAGAGTAGGCCGCACTTACACCAAGCCCGCAACGTAGACACGCCGCGTCATTAACCGCATTGGAAATATCGGCTCGACATTCCGAAACCGCTTCTTCTCGAGATGTACCTCCCACCAGACGAACAGGGCCAAGCTGACGCCGGAGAGCACAAAGGTCGATATGATTTCCGCGCTATTCCAAGCAAACGTCTGCGAGCCGGCCTGCTGTATTGCGAACACGAGGAACCCAGAGCTGCACAACAGCGTCGCGCTGCCGATGAAGTCGATCCGGGTGAACGCTTTCCAGGAGAGCAGATGTGCAACGTCCTCCTGAGGCCAGAAGTTGGTTATCGCCAGGACCGTCACCAGGCCGCATGGAATGCTGCGCGTGTCAGCGGTACTCTTTCGACGATGCTTCCCGGGAAGCTCACTTCATGTGGAACAGCCATCTCCAATCAGATAGCTGAGCAATGATGCCTCCGAGGAGCGGTCCCAGAACAAACGCGACGGCAAGTGTGGCGCCTATCATGGCGCCGATGAGACTAGGGCGATGGACCGGTCCAATTTCCACGAGCCCGATCTGTGTCAAGCTATACAGGCCAGAAGCGCCTATTCCTTGAAATGCCCGGCAAACTATCAGTGCAATCATGTCTTTGGACGTTGCACATCCCATGGAAAAGCCCATAAAGATGATCCACGACAAGACCAGCACGTTCCGTCGTCCGTAAATATCACTGAGCTTCGAAATGCAGACGGCGAACCCTGCATGGACAGTCAGTGCGTGCCCTGCTTTCGCTCAATGGTTCTCATCGGATACACTGACCCATGTACGTCAGGAGATACGCCAAGACAATCCAAGGAGCGTTGACAAAGTCGTTCAATTCGTGCGAAATCGTGACCAGGGACGTTGACACGATCGACGTGTCCAGGCTGGAGAACAAAAGACCGACAAGGAGCCTGCAGCCTGTTAGATCCGCTGTTTTTGTCTGTAGGGGGGTTCCATACGAGGCCATCAGGACAATCTGCCGAACTCCATTGACGGGGGGGATGCTGGCCACGGCTGGTTTGGAGGAGATGCCACTCTGGCTGCCGCGATCTTGGAGAGATGCCATCTGCCCCAAGGACGGGTTGGGGTATGAAAGTGACATGCGATATTCGTTGGCCATTGTCGTCAACGGACGGGCCCTGCCGAATCAAATACGTCCTGGGACTCTCGGCCCTGTTGGTAGATCAGCACGCTCCGGTTGCAACCTCGGGCCAGGCCAAACGCGCTCACGTGCAGATTAGAAGGGGAGGTTGTCAGGATGGATTTGCAATCTCAGGTCATGACTCTGGGGCTATGGCGGCAGCAGCTGCTCGAGGCCTGACCTGCCTGCTGAGCTGGGAAGCGAGCGAGTGGTGGCCAAGTTAGACTCTGCACTTGCCAGACCGAATACTCGTAATACGACCTTGGTGCAGCCGTCACGGATAAGCCTCTTGTCTTTTGGGTGGCTAGTCCTTCATATGATGCATCACTGCGGCGCGAGGTTGACGGCTCGACATGTGAGGGACCACATGCAGCCGAAGGACGAGATGAACAGATGACACAGATCGGCAAGCGAGCCTCGACACAGAGCAGCCGTACAAGGGATGTCTTGCTCAAGCCCGTACAGCGAGTCATTGGACAAGCATCTGAGACAGACGTCGCACCGGCGCGAGCCTGCGTTCGCCAAGATGAACTGCACGCATCCAGCGCTCCGGCGCAGACATGCCCAAGATGCTGAGCGGAGCGCTCGCACACCATGCCGCCGACAACCCATAGCATAATCTCGGGTTTCTCAGATGCAAAGGCGTTGCGGTATAAAGAGCCCAGCGAGCCAAGGCCGTCTGACCTCCAACGGCTCGGCGCGGGGACAGACGCGTTCCATCGCCAGAATAGGTAATATTAGGTCGTACGGTGTTACGGCTGCGTTGGGCCCCCAAGGAATAGCCCCCAAGGGGCTAGAGCTATTTATCTTACGAGGTCAAGGGTATATAGTGGGCCATGGGCACCCTAGCAGCCAATACCCTATAGCTGGATTTCGTGTGCGTTACTAATACCCGTAGATGCGAGACCGCATATTATCGAGCTTGCTCTTCCGTGAGTGCGCGAATAGTTCATTCATCTAAGGTAGCTAGTTATACTAGGTCGTATCGGGCTACCGGCTTAGCGGCGGCTAAATTAAAGGCACTAATTGATTAAAGAACTGCGGTACAATGCCCTACTTGAATATTTCGCCTCCTGCCTCGTACGGGCTCTGCACTTGCCGCCTCTTTGAGCGAGTAGTTGGCACGAGCCGCTGCGCAGTTGAGACAACCTGGCGTCACCCGCACCTTGAGCTGGTTGGTTGTACACGATGGCGCATGGCCATTCACCCGCAAGCCCTCAAGCATCCACTCCTGCCATCTGGTTGTACGTGCCACGGAGCGCAGTGTGAAGAGCCGAGTGAGTCAATCACGGCCGCCGCGCGCTGCATCAGTGTCACCCGAGCCTCGTTTGCCCGTGCCCAGTCGCCTCAACCGCAAGCGGCTGCGTTTGCGGGCCGCCGCGCTCCCGTCCAGTGTGGTTTGCGTGCCGCCGCGGTGCCATGAGCCGAGCGTCTCGCATGGCATCGCCCAGGTCGTCCTCGAGCCTACGTGGACGGCAATGAAACAAGACAGTTGCATCGAATGTATCTGATGACTCCCATTGGGGCGTCGCTCTGCGCGGCCTGGCGTGAGCAGGCTCGTGGAGCTGACGCGCCACCGTGGATGCGTCCAGATATGGCCGATCGTCAATGTTCTTCATATTGGGTGGTCGCACAGAACGGGCCGGAGCCTGTCCACAACTGAGGATCCGCAGCATCCAGACTGTGCAACCCGGAGGCCACAGTACGGTCTTGGCTTGGAAGCCCTGATTCTACAGCAGGTTCTTGCTCCGCGATGTTGTCAAGAATGACCTGCATGCGAACATGGGTCAGGGGACCGGTTGCGCCACCAATATGGCATTCAAGCCTGGGTGTTTACCACGAGGGTAGCCACGTGGCTCGGCAACAACTCGACCTCAGCTCATGGACCCAAATCAACATCGGCTCGTTCTGGTCCTGAGCACCCTAAAGTCCGGAATCCGCATCTGGCACTGTGGTGGGTTCACAAGGCTGGTCGAGGCGCGTGTTGGGTTGCAGCCCGGCGGCACGGTGTTGGGCCTCACGACGATGTGCCCAGCCAGCATCGGTGGCCGAAGCGTCTGCTGCGTTGCATGTGGTGGGATGGATTCACGGGACTGGCCGAAGCAGCTGCTGGGCTTGCGGTCTGGAACCGTGGTGCCGTTCACAGGGCTGGGGGATGCGTCCTCTGCGTTGCGGGACGGCAGAGGAGGTGACGGCGCGCACACCAGACGTATGGCTAATGAACGCAGTGAATTGCCTCCCGCTCAGCCTTTCGCGGAAGGGATACGCAAACGGGCAAGAGAGAGCTGCGTTGTCCGTGTCTCCTAGGTTTCGGATAGCGGCTCAGGGACAAGCCTATGGTCTTCCCCGTCTCGACCAAACACCGCCCTGTGGAACCGCCAGGCGTCCCCTGAGCAATCGATGCAGCCTGCAACGGCAGCGGCCGCCGTTGGCGCCTTACGTCTGTGCCCGCCACCCTCTGCACACCCGTCGGAGCCGTCTTGGACGACCAGATGCTGCAGCTTCGGTCGCTGCATGTGGATCCCACGAGGCTTCATGCGGTTGCGGATACGTATCCGCGGGGGACTGCCCCCCTCGTTGCTTGACGGGTGCAACGGACCGCGTCTGCGCCTACGAGCCACATGGTATACTCTAGATTGAGGGACTGCTCACGGTTTGACCAGGTTTCAGGCTCCACGTACGAAGGACAGTCTCGGGGAAGCCAGGGCCCGGGTCCTCATGCGTACAGGCTCAGCACTGGCCAGCGGAAGTGGCCCAGATGGGCGCAGGGTGCACGATACAGTCTGTTTCGGAGCCTTCTATTCAGTCTCTGCCGGCTAGATGATGTTGTTGGTGTTGTTGGTCTGTAGTAGCCACTGCAGGCTGCACGACCCTTTTCAGGAGCAGAACGTGGCTTGCCCCAGTGAATGACCACCGACAACATGGCATTCCGAATCCACGAGACTCCGCTTTGTTGCATGTGGAATATTTCTGCTGAGTGCATTTTTGGCGTCTCCGGCTCGCACATCATGCCCGGGCGCGAGCTCACTTCACTCAAGCACAGAACCGACGACCAGAGCTCGACATCTGAACCTGCCCCGTGACGGGAACGGAGTGATGCTGAATGTCTCAAGTGCGTGCTTCTTCCACGGCAACGAGGAGTCTGCACGGGCGCGGCATTGCAGCCCTCTGTGCCATGGGAGTGAACACCTTTGGTCAGCTCTGCTGCTGACCACCCATGTCCCGCATCATGTACTGTGATCGCAATGTGACTCCCTCCCGACGCTCGCCGTCACTCCATCGGCCGCTTCCAGATCGACCGAGCTAGACGCCCCTGTCTACGTTGCCTCATAACAGGGCCACCTCCTCGTAATCCCGGCTGGTTTTAGTCTACACTCCATAGCCGCTGGGCATGAGCTTTCCGCCCCCTACTCCCTCGTTTGCGCGCGTCTAAGCCCCCACCCTGCTGTTGAGTCTATCTTGGTTCGTTTACTGCTCACTTCTTCGGCTGTGAGGCGGCATTGCCGTGGCCTCACCCGTGCCCTCAAATTCACTTAGCAACACGCTCGTGCTGTTTTCTTTTGCGCGGAACATTCCTCTATGAAATTCTCTCTTTGGGTTCGGCCTGGCCTTCCATGTAAGCCAAGACGCAGCTGTTCAGAATCTGATCCACTCCTGTCAACCCCGGAGTGTTCCGGACAGCTTGCCAACTGCCACTCGAGGCTGTCGGATTCACTTGACAGTGGCGGTTGACCGTTTACTCGAGTTCAGGACATGCTCACGACATTTTCACTGTCGTGGCTCTGGCTTTAAAACCGGTTCCTTTCTTCTGCCAAATCTCTTCTTTCCTTTCCTCCCTTCAACCCCTTCGACGAGTCTTTGACACCTTCGTCACAGAATCGGGTTTTCCCTCGCTCACGTCCGCTCTGAACACACCAGAATCTCGGAGACGTTTGGCGAAGCAGCAATGGACGACATTGCAATAGTAGGCCTTGGCCTACGCTTCCCTGGAGACGCTACGTCCCCAGAAGAACTCTGGAAGGTGCTTGAGGGCGCCGAGTCTCAGTGGTCGGAGTTCCCCAAGGATCGTCTCAATATCGACGGCTACTTTCACCCAGGTGGTGATCGTCAAGGCAGTGTAAGGATTACCAATTCCTTGTTGAACCTTGTGGCTAACCGTGATAAGATCTCTTTCCGGGGAGCGCACTTCCTCAAGGAGGATGTTGCTGCCTTTGATGCTCCGGTAAGCCGCCTTGGCCGAAAGCATTGTCCTTCCTTTACGTTAACACACAAGAAGTTCTTCTCGGTCGCGGCCGAAGATGCCAAGGCCATCGATCCTCAGCAGCGTATACTCTTGGAAGTCTGTTACGAGGCGCTTGAGAACGGTGCGTACTCCTCAGCCTTGCTCAAGCAGCCAATGCTTACATGAATTCTCAGCTGGGCTCCGCAAAGAGGATCTTGATGGCAGCGACACAGCTGTCTACGTCGGATCTTTTGTCAAGGGTGCGTGCTTTCAATACTATCTGAGCCACCATGTCACATAACCCTCGCGACTAACACCGCTTAGACTACGAGCAAATCTGCCTTCGGGATCCAGACTGGGCGCCGCAGTATGCCGCTACTGGCAACGGCATTGCCATCATGGCAAACCGAATCTCGTACTTTTTCAACTTCCATGGTCCGAGTATGACCATTGATACCGGTTGCAGCGGCAGCCTTGTGTCCGCCCATCTTGCAGCACAAAGTCTGCGGAATGGCGAATCGTCCTTGGTAAGAATCTCACTTCGCACCAGCAAATAACCAAAGCTAACGGCAAGCAGGCCATTGCCGGTGGTTCCGGCATGATTCTGACCCCCAACACCATGATGCCGATGACGGCACTCAACTTCCTGAGCCCGGATGGCAAATGCTTCACATTCGACTCTCGCGCCAACGGTTATGGAAGAGGCGAGGGCATTGGCATCATCGTCATGAAGCGACTGTCTGATGCTCTTCGAGACAATGACACCATCAGAGCAGTCATTCGAGGCACATCCGTCAACCAGGACGGTCGAACTCCTGGTAAGTTTCAGAACCGTCATGCACCGTGCTTTTGCTAACATGAAGTCACTTCCAGGCATCACTCTGCCGAGCAAAGAGGCCCAAGTGGCCAACATCCGTTCCGTCTATGCAGCAGCCGGGCTGGACTTTGACCAGACCGCATACGTCGAGTGCCACGGAACTGGGACTCAAGCTGGTGACTGGCGGGAGCTGAAGGCCATCTCCGAGACCCTCGGTTCCATTCGCTCGACCGAAAATCCCATCGTGGTTGGTTCCATCAAGCCGAATATCGGACACCTCGAAGGCGCAGCTGGTGTGGCCGGAATGATCAAGGGTGTCTTGGTCCTGGAACACGGCAAGATCCCTCCCAACATCAACTTTGAGACTGGGAATCCTACCATCGACTTTGAGGGCTGGAAAATCAAGGTAATTGCGCACCCTGGCTGCTTGTCTGCTGCTCTCCTAACACTCCCCAGGTCCCTACATCGGTCATGGATTGGCCCATTGACGGCACTCGCCGCGTGAGTGTGAATTGCTTCGGGTTCGGAGGCACGAACGCCCATGTCATCATGGACGCGGCTCCCTCGTATCTATCCGCTCGTGGCGTGGTCGGCAACCACAGCTCCCTTGATGCGGCGGCATCTCACGGGCAGTTTGCCACCATCGAGGACGCTCCAGGCGGCGGGTCGCCCCCTGCCCTGCAGCTCTTCTGCTACTCGTCGCACGAGAAGAGCGGCGTGCTGCGCGTCATGAACTCTCACCTCGAGTTCCTCGACGCAAGAAAGGACGGCTGCTCGGAGGGCTACCTGCGAGACTACGCCTACACTCTCAACTGCCGCCGATCCAACCTGGAATGGAAAGGATTCGCCGTGGCCAGCTCCCTGTCGGATCTTGCGTCCAAGATCCAGGACATGGACCAAGCCGCAGTTGTCCGGTCGTCTCGAGAGAAGCAGCGACTTGGCTTCGTGTTCTGCGGCCAGGGTGCTCAGTGGGCCACGATGGGCAAGGATCTCCTGTGCTTTGACGCTTTTCGCGTCAGCATGCAAGAGGCCAGCAGCTACATGGCTGCCGAGCTGAGATCCTCGTTTGATCTGATGGAGGAAGTCCTCAAAGACGAGACGCAGTCTTGCATCTCTCACCCCCACATATCCCAGCCGGCAACAACAGCTCTCCAGGTTGCTCTTGTGGACCTGCTGAGCTCCTTTGGAATCACCCCCAGACACGTCGTTGGCCACTCATCTGGTGAGATTGCTGCTGCGTACGCCTCGGGCGCGCTTTCCAAGCAAGCGGCGTGGGAAGTTGCCTACTATCGAGGCCTCGCGGCGGCAAGCATCCCCTTCAGGGCGCCAAAGCTGCAGGGAGCCATGATGGTTGTCGGCATGTCCCAGAAGGAGACTGAGGATTACCTCGCCACCGTCAATAAGTCGGCGCAGATAGCTTGCATCAACAGCCCGCGGTCCATCACCATATCCGGCCAGGCCGAGGCCATCGATTCCATCGACAAGGACCTGCGCGGCAGGAAGGTCTTCTGCCGCGTCCTCAACGTCAAGACTGCCTACCACTCGTCTCACATGAAGCTCGTGGAACATGACTACAAAGAAGCAATCTCGGGCATTTCCGCGCGCGAATGCTCAGACTCTGTCAGCATGTTCTCGTCGGTGACTGGCAAGGTCGCACATGGAGCCGAGCTCGACGCGGCATACTGGGCGGCTAACATGGTGTCTCCGGTGCAATATGTCGCAGCGATCCGGTCAATGATGGATCTCCCTGTCGACCAACGGCCGAATGTGATCGTAGAGCTCAGCCCCCGGGCGGCTCTTCGATCGCCAACTGCGGACATTCTGTCTGCCATGCCTGGCGGCGCGCAACCCACCTACCATTCAACGCTCGATCCCAAGGTCAACGGTGCCGCATCGCTTCTCGGTCTTGTTGGCGAACTGTGGTCTCAGGGGCTCTCTGTCAAAATGGATCAGGTCGTGGCACAAGGATCCGATCGATCACGACTCAAGTGCCTCACAGACTTGCCACTCTACCCGTGGAACCATACCAAGTCGTACTGGCACGAGTCTCACCTAAGTCTCGCGAATCGGTTCAGAGAATATGGCCGACAGGACCTCATCGGCGTGCCTACTGCAGACTCGGTGCCGTTCGAACCCAGGTGGCGGGGCTTCCTCCGAGTATCAGAGAACCCCTGGATCCAGGACCACCAGATCCAAAAGACCATTGTCTATCCAGCGGCAGGAATGGTTTCCATGGTCCTCGAGGGCGCGACGCAGATGAGCCGGAACGCGACCGACTTGTTGGGCTATGAAATCACAGACATGCAAATCGAGAAGGCGATGCTCATCCCGAACACGGCCCACGGCCTCGAAGTCGCCATGAACATCAAGTCGTCTCCAAGCGCCACGGACTCTTCCCCAGTCTCGGAGCAGAACGAGTTTGTCATTTACTCCAAACCCCCAGGCCACGACTGGGAAAGGAACGCTACTGGGAGCCTCCATTTCCGCGCCAGGTCCGGCGGCTGGGATTCGCACTTCCAGTCTCACGCTGCCAAGCACGCGGCTCTCGACGAGTCTTGCACCGAGGCGCTCAACCCGCGCCAGCTGTACGAGTTCCTGGACACCATCGGCATGAACTACGGTCCGCTCTTCCAGAACATGACGGAGGTCCGGACGGGCGGAAACGCCTGCATCAGCACGGTGCGCGTGCCAGACACAAAGTCCAAGATGCCTGCCAAGTTCGAGTATCCGCACCTGATACACCCCGCAACTCTCGACTCCATGTTCCACACTCTGTTCGCCATTGAGTCTTCGCCCATGGTGCCTACGTTCATCAAGAGCCTGTTCGTCTCGGCGACTGTGAATGACCCGGAGTGTTCCGTGTTCTCGGGCTATGCCACTGCCGACCGCACGGGCATTCGGGATGCCGACGCGAATATCGTGATGAAGCAGACTGGCACGGGCCAGGCTCATGTGGTCATCGAGGGACTCCATCTCACCGGGCTGTCTAGTCCGTCGCCTGCCGAGGGGGGCTTCTTGCCTAACCACCGGAATCTCTGCACAGAGACCGTCTGGAACCAGGACGCGACGTTTGCGAGCCCAACGCTCTTCAGCGAACAGATCGCTTTCCTGGCGCACAAGTATCCCGCTCTAGAAGTGCTGCAGGTTGGCGGCGGACGTTCCGCGACGCTTACAGCTCTCCAGATCCTTGCGCCGGACCAAGAGGAGACGCCACGCCTTGCTAGGTACACGATTGTCGGCCCAGATGCCGCCCCCGAGGCTCTTTCGCTCGTCAAAGGCACCCCGCTGGAGGCTTTCATGGAGGAAAAGCCCGACTGCTCCGATCTCGTTGCCGACTACCATCTCATCGTCGTCTTTGGCGATTCTGGGGTCGACGCAGATGGCTTGAAGAAGCACTTGAAGGCGGGCGGCGTGCTCTTGAAGCAGAAGGGAACTCCAGAAGATGCCGACGCGAATGGCCACGAAAACGCAACGCACAAGAATTCGGAAGAGTCATCCGGCATTCATTTCGATAACTGCGAGGGGCCTTCTGTGGCCATGGACGTCTACAGAAACCGCCACCCGTCCGATGATGCAATGTCCCCGCAGGGTATTGTCGTGTTGCTCCCTGAGAGCCCGAATGCAGAGGCCTGTGCCTTTCAGGATGGCATGAAACAGCTGGCCGAGCAAGACTACCCGGACCTGGAGTTTTCTTCAGTCTTTGCCGACGAGCTTCAGCCCGAGTCGCTTGTTGGAAAGGTGGTCATCTCACTCCTCGACTTCGCAGCAACCAGCACCGAGGGCTTTTCGGTCTATGCATGGAGCGAACCCTGCTTCAACACCTTCAAGGCGCTTCAAAAGACCGCAAGCGGCGTCGTTTGGATCACCCGCGGCGCTCACATGAAGCCGCTCAACCCGCGAGGTGCGCCGATCGTTGCACTGGCCAGGACGCTCATGTCAGAAGACCCCCGCAAGACAATCGTCACCTTTGACATGGGATTCGACTCGCGGCTTGGCGATCCTTCTGTGGTGCAGAACATCTCGTCCGTGTTTAGGCAGACTTTCCGGACGAGATCGGGTTCTGAGCCGCGCGAAACGGAGTACGCAGAGGAGGACGGCAGGCTTTACATCCCGCGCCTCGACACCATCGCTTCCCTCAATCGGCTGATTGAAGACGACAATCCCCATGGCGGCCTCGTCCAGAAGCCGTTTTGCGGCGATCAGGCGGCCGATTCTCAGCAGCCAGGCCTCAAGCTTGCCATCGCGAAACCAGGAATCGCGGACGGGTCGCTGTACTTCGCCGAGTTTAGCCATCCCGAGCTCGCTCTAGACGACGTCGAAATTGCCTTTGAGAAGGCGCCCCTGACCCACCTCGATCTGGAGACGGTCATGGGCCGCACCGTTGAGTCCACGATTGGGATGGACATTGTGGGACACGTCAAGCGAGTCGGAAGCAGCGTGACAGACTTCCAGCTCGGCGACCGCGTCGTCGCATTGGCATCCAGCGGGACCGTCCAGAGCTCGCTCCGTGCCAAGGCCCAGTTCGTCGCGAGCTACCAACCCGGCGTGATTCCGAGCTTCTACGTCAGCGCCTACTACGCCATCGTCCACGTCGGCAGGGCCGGGCCGGGCCGAAAGGTCCTGGTCCATGCTGGCGCCAGCGCGCATGGGCTGGCCGCTGTCCAGACGGCGAGGTCGGTCGGCGCAGAGGTGTTTGCGACGGTGCTCGGGGCAGAGGCCGCCCAGCAGCGGGCGATTCTTCTGCGATGCGGGCTCGCGAACGACCGCATCATCGACGCCGACTCGGGCTGCTTCGTGCGGGCCGTGCAGGCCGCGAGCAACGGCAGGGGGATGGACGTGGTGTACAACCCAACGCTGGAGCACATCGAGGCCAGCTCCCGATGCGTCCGAAAGTGTACGTCTGCTCTCTCCTCCACGTGAACTGTGCGCTGACCCTTCCAGGCGCGACCATTGTCCAGTTTGCCAGCAAGTCGCCGACTCCGCGCGCGCTGGCGACGACGGAGGGCTCGGCGACGGTCGTCAACTTTGACCTCTGCCAGCTCATGCGGGAAGACGAGGAGTTTGCGGCGGAAATCTTCCGGCGCGCCACGCACCACGCCGCGAGCCGGCGGCTCGGCTCGCCGCACCCCGAGGGCGAGCGCCGCTTCGGCATCGACCAGCTCGGGGACGCGCTGCGGCAGCTCCAGAAGACGCCCTACGTCGGCTGCTCGACCGTGACGGCCGACGCGCAGGGGGGCAGCAGCACCGTCCCCGTCGCGAGCAAGAACCCGACGAAGCCGCTCAGCGAGGCGCTCGACAAGGACGGCACGTACCTCCTCGCCGGCGGCCTGGGCGGCCTCGGCCGCAGCATCTCGGAGCTGCTCCTCGCCCACGGCGCGCGCCACCTCGCCTACGTCTCGCGGTCCGGGGCGTCGTCGGCCAAGGCGCGGGCCTTCCTCGCCGGGCTGCGGGCCCGGGGCATCGACGCGCGGGCCTTCCGCGCCGACATCTGCGACGCGGCGGCGCTGGCGCGCGTCGTCGCCGACGGCGTGACGGCCGCGATGCCGCCCATCCGGGCCGTCTTCCAGTGCGCGGCCGTCATCCGCGACGCCGTCTTCGACAACATGACGTACGCCGACTGGCGCGCGGCGATGCGGCCCAAGACGGCCGGCTCGTGGAACCTGGTGCACGCGGTGCAGGCCGCGGGCCACGACCCCACGTTCGTCTTTCTCGCCAGTACGGCCGGCGTGATCGGGAACAGGGGCCAGGCCAACTACGCGGCCGGCAACGGCTTCGAGGACGCGCTGGCGCGCTTCTGCCGCCTGCGCGGCGGGCGCGCCGTGTCGCTGGACCTCGGGCCCGTGCTGGGCGCCGGCATGCTCGCCGAGGACGCCGAGATGCTCAGCATGCTGCGCGGCAGCGGCTTCTCGGGCATCCGCCACGGCGACTTCCTGGCCGCCGTCGCGCACGCCGTGACGGGCGAGACGGCGCGCGGCGCGCCCACGCCCGCGCAGGTGGCGCTCGGCGTCGGCACCGGCGGCCTCATCCGCCAGAACCAGCCCGCCGACCCCTACTGGGCGCGCACGGCGCTGTTCCGCTACCTCAACCTCGTCGACATGCCGCCGCCGGGCCGCGCCGCCGCCGGGCCGGCCGCCGCCGCCGACGCCAAGACGCTGCTGGCCCGCTGCGCCGACGCCGCCGCCGCCGCCGCCGTCGTCCGCGCCGGGCTCGTCGGCATGCTGTCCAAGTCCATGAACATGCTGCCCGAGGAGCTGGACGCCGACAAGCCGCCCAACGCCTACGGCGTCGACTCGCTGGTGGCCGTCGGCGTGCGCAACTTTGTCCTCGGCAGCTTTGGCGTGCAGGTCTCCGTCTTTGAGGTCCTGAGCGATGCCACCATCGCGGAGCAGGCCCAGGCGATTGCGGACAAGGGGGGTTACGGCGCGGACAAGGCTTAGGGGATTCGTGTCAGGGCTTCATGTCCGGGTTCTCTACCTAGTTAGCATAATTTCGTCCATAGTAATCATTTCGTCACAATTCCTCGCCCCTGAATCCATCCGAGGTCAAGGGTTCGTCGAGCATAGCTTTCCATCGACCACAGACTGTTTCTCGCCTTGAGTGGCCCATATTGCTGCCTCTGATGAAGCGTAGACTAAAAAGACAAGACAGGAGCCGATACGTCCGTCCAATCGCGACAATACGCAAAAAGAATGCGTGATCTGGGAATCGAACCCAGGGCTCCCCGACGTTGCTCGGATGGCAACGGAGAATTTTACCACTAAACCAATCACGCTGTCGGTGTCGAATTGTTGTCTGATTCAATTGATGCAAGTGGATGAGTTATTTTGTAATATGTTAGCCTGGGGGTGGAAGCGGATTGGGTCCGGACTAGCATGTGGGCTGCATCTCCAGGCCTCGGACTACTCCTATCCCGGTCGGGAACCAGTACTTCGTACTTGTACGCGGATATCTTCATGAATAGGTATTCTTTCAATAGCTATACTAGAGTAAACACATTCTCTACAGCCTTTCTCACCGCTTAGGCCCCCTCACCTCCGTCTCACCCCCGTTTACTTCACCATTCGTCGCCGCCCCATTGCCAACCTCCTCCGGCTCCCACACAGCCTCCACGATGCTCATCCGGCAGTCCTCAACCCTCGTGACGCCCTGCTCCCGGTCAGCAACTCTATTCGCCGTACACACTTGAAGCAATGACGACTCGCCTTGAACACGAAGCGCGCATCCGCCGCGGCAAACAGCGCCCGGAACTCGTGCTCCTCGCGCTCCTGCGCGTTCAGCAGCGTCAGCATCACCATGTCCATGCTGCGCATCAGCCGCTCGTCCCACGGGTTCTCGGAGCCCGGGTCGCGCAGGCAGTGGTCGTTGATGAGGACGCGCGCCCCGGGCTTGAGCGCGGGCACCAGGTTCTTGAGCAGCTGCACGGCGTAGGGCGTCGAGTAGTTGTGGATGACCCAGCGGAAGAAGTAGACTGCGGCGGTTGGCATCATCGTCAGCAGTCGCGGCGCATCTCGCAAGGTTGTCAACGTACCGTCGGCGCCCTCGACGGGCTGCTCCTTGAAGAAATCGTGGGCTTGCAGTTGGATCCTCTCCGCAACCGACTCGTCCTCGCAGATGGGCTTCGGCGCGCTGTCCACCGTCTTGGGCAGGTCCTGCACGATGAACCTCATCTTCTTCCACCTCTTGGCCAGGTCCACACACACAAACCCATGGCTCCCCCCAATGTCCACCAGCGTGCCCTCCTTTTCATCCACCGCCGAAAAGTCGTAGGCGTCGACGAAGTGCCTCACCTCGTAGCCCTCGCCGCCCGTCAAGCTCGCCATCGCGCCGCCCATGCGCCGCGCCCGCGCGGCGTCCTTGCCAAACGTCACAAACATGGGCTCCTTGTCGACGGTGCCGAAGGCAAAGTTGAAGCCCGTCGTGGTCAGCGACGTCGCCTCCGGGTGCGTCTTGAGGGACGTGAGGACGTTGGCGGCGGCGGGGAAGATGTCCTCCGAGTTGAAGCCGACCCAGTCCTGCAGGGCGGCGTCCTGCGCGAGCAGCCGCGAGGCCGCCGTGTGGGCGATGAGGCCCGGCGAGGGCTCGTGGAAGATGTGGTTGGTCATGGCATGGCGGAGGATGCGGGCGAGGTTGACGGGGTCGAGTTGCGTCTTGGTCTGCAGTTCCGAGAGGGGGATGGGGGCGTCCAGGGGGACGAGTTTGGCTGCCCCGAGGTTAGCAACCGGGCCTGGTTTCACGTGGCTCAAGGCGTACCGATGCCGTAGTTGTTGATGACTTGAAGACTCAGGGTATCCAAGTACTGCATTGCAAGGTCAGCTCGTCAAGTAACCGCGCCCGAGAAGCACAGTCGACTTGCATTCCACACGACCCATCTCACGCTCTCCCTCGGTCCCCTCACCAGACTCTCCAGCTCCTTGGTAGCGTAGATGATCTCCTGGCGACTCCTCTGCACATCGCCGGGCAGCTTGGGAAAGCCATCCGGCGCATCGACCCCGAACCCCGGCTGCGGCAGGCTGTTGTTCCTCAGGTACGTCTCCAGCTTCTCGGCTTCGGCGCTGATCTTGCTTGCCAGCTCAAGCAGGCGCGACTGGCCCGTTGCCGGCTTGCTCTCCTCGGCGGGAGGGGGACCGGCCGTCTTTGGCACGACGACAACCGCCTCGTGCTCGGGCTTGCGCTGCGAGAGGCCGGGAAGGGAGTGGCGGTTCTTCTTCTTGCGGTCCGTGTCCGACGCCGGCACCTGGAGCCACGAGGGGACCTTGAACTTGCCCATTGCCTGAGATGCCTCGGATGCTGGCGAGTCTAGGAATTTGGTCGGATCAGCATTGGTTCAACGATCGGAGGGAGAACGCGAGGTCCCGAAGCCGGAACAAGACGAAACACGGGCCCAATGCTGATGCGCATGTCCAACGGCTCGGGCTCGGGCTGACAACCAACGCCGCTGGGCCGTGGAGTCGTTGCGCAGGAGCCCCGGAAAGCAAACATCCAACGGCACGAGCTCGGGCTCAGACAACCAACGCCGCTGGGCCGTGGTCGTTACATGAGAGCCCCGGAAGCACATGTCCAGAAGCCCAGACGGGCGAGCGGGCTGGCTCGCGGTCGTGCCTGGCTCAAGCGGCGTCGGGCGGCCCGGCCAATGGCGCCCCGTCCCAAGCAACGCGCAGCAGCGCCGTTGCACAGAAAAGGCCCATCCAGTCGGCCGTTTGGGAAGAATCCCCCGCAATGCTGTGCCTCCCGCCGAGGGCCGCGGCTGGGTACGGGCAGCAGCACGATAGCGGGCGTTGCTGCTTCGGAGGCGTGCACGACCCAACGGGACGGTTCGCTCCACGTGGAACCAACGGCGTGAATCTGATTTGGGAAATTTGCAGCCATGATGCGCGCCCGCCCAACGCACGCACCGCCCAACGGAATGACGAGTCGACCGACAGCAACGGAAAAGGCGTCTCGGACGCTGCGGTGCTCGGGCACGTACCTCGGTGCCGCCTCTTCGTGAATCACGGCGGTGTCCACCGACAGCAGCCAACGCGGCAACAAACCGAGCAGAGCAAAAGGGAGGGATATTACCAAGCGGCAGGGCCAGCCAACACGGGAAACAGGACGCCCGCAGGGTATTAATCAACTCCCCCCACGTCCGACCTACCCTCCGTCCGTACGGGTGATATTACTCGTAATGCTGCCGCGTCTCAGGCTGGCCCGCCGCAAAACGCCATCGCTGCGATCACCACACCAATTCACCCCCTTGTCGCATCCGTAGCTCGGATTTCAGCACCACCACGCGCTTGCGTCTAGCATGGAGCGAGCCCGCGGCGGAGGTTTGCCTCCGAAGGGCCAGGGCTACCCTGGCGATCGTCGCCTCATTTGCTGCCCGCGACTTCGCCGATTTGTGAGGCTGCGCATCACGGCTCGCTAGCTTCCTCGCCGACGGCCTGGTCCGCCGCCGTCCCGCAGCATCTCCCCCCTCGGCTATGTTTCCCCCTTTCTCCTTCGACGCCCTGGAGATGCAGACCTGCAGGTCTTACATCTATAAGCAATAGTGGCAAACAGTCCCGCCTTGCCAATGCCTAGCCATGGCAACAGCCCTCTAGGCTACCGTCCTCGTACGAGTGCCGCCCTGATCGTACGCGTACAATATCCTCCAACAGGCTCTGCCAGTCCCTCGGTGCTCCAATAAGACTCCGGTTCAAGACCGCACATGTTGATGCCCCCTGTCGTCAAACCAACGCCCAAAAGACTGGCTCGCTTCAAACGCATGCATACGAGTACTTGTGAATCCTACTGTTGTGGTATCAGACATCCATCCCGACCCTTGATCAAATCCAAACCGGCCCAATCACACCACATTCTCCGGCTTCTGCCCGTAGATAATATGCAGAGGCATGTACATGAGCGTCGAGTTGTCGTGGTACGCGCGCCGCACGTCCATGAGGAAAACCTCGACCTGCTCGCGCTTCCAGTGCAGCCCTCGCGTCAGCGGACCCAGCGCAATGGCCTGGATGCCGTCCAGCAGGATCGTGCGCCAGTACAGCCCTACCGTCTTGAGCACCTTGTTCTTGGGCCACGTCCCGACGGGCACGTGGAAGACTCGCTCCGTCACGTTGGTGAATCCCGCTTCTTGCATCCAGCCCGCCAGCAAGCCGCCGGCCGCCGTGTGGAGGTCGACGCCGAGCGTGTTGAGGCCTTCGTTTACGCGTGCCCAAAACTGCGCCACGCCGTGCTCAGGAGGGACTGTCCCACCGGGGAGGGCGCTTCGGGGGGAGTGGTGAATCTCTTGCAGCTCGATCCAGCCGCCAGGCTTGAGATGTCTACATCGTCTGTCAGTAACCCGCCGGCGCTCGTAGTCGCGACTCTGCGTGTTCCGGCAACTCACTCATAGGCCCGTCGGAATAGTCGCATCCAGTCCCTGATGGCCATGACGGTGTGCCGCGAGTGGATGTAGTCAAAGTGGTTGCGCTGGTGCAGCCAGGGAGATTCAATGTCATCCACCAGGAACCGAACGTTGGGCGGTAGCCAGTCCGGCTGGATGGGAGACAGGTCGACGCCAAGCACGTGAGCGCTGGGAAACTGGTCGCCCACTGCAAGGCGATGCGCATGTCAGCGTCGACATCGGCCAAGGCTCGTCTGTCTCGGGGGCAACTCACTCTCAATGGCCCAGATCCCAGTCCCGGTGCCAATGTCCAGCACCTCTTGCGGGTGGTTGCCTATCGGGGCGAAATGGAGCTTCTGGCTGCAGAGCAGCTTCACCATGGCGTGCTTCATGTCCTCTCTCTCCTGCTCCACGTCGTCGTTGGGAAAGTTGTAGGAGCCCTCGCGAAACCGGTGGTACCGCCGTCCGTTCTCGTACAGGTAGTCTCGCACCGACGATTCTGCCGACGTGCTGGCTGAACTGAAGCCTTCGCTGTCGTAACCGCCGTCCGACTCATCGTCTGTCGTCCGTGTGCCGTCGGAACTGTCGGCCACGATAGACTCCTCGGCTTGCGACAGAGCATCTCGAGCCATGGCCTCCTGCTCCAACGTCGACATGGAGGGGAACATGGACGTCCCATTCGGGTGCGTCAATGGAGCCAACAGTAACGACTCTAGCCTTTGGGATCCTGGCCTGCCGCACACTGGCACCGGTTCGGCATGCTCGTTTGCCACTGCGTGAGGCTCCTGGACGCATTGGGCGATGATCCTTGGCTCCTCTGATATAGCAGCAGGCTCCTGTGTCGTCTGGGAAACTGCTGAAGCCTCTGTTTGCGGCCCCGTTGCCAGCTGAGTTTGCTGCCGAGGTTCTGCTGTGGACGTCTCAGCGGGCTGGGCTGTATGTGCTCCGTCTCCTTCATGTAGCCTTTGACCGACTGGCTGCGTCTCTTCTTGCCGGGGATTGTGCTCTTGTGTAACCCGAGGATCGTCAGGGATTTCGGCCGCGGAGGCCTGGAGGGCATGCTGGCCGAGGTCATGGCTGTCGATGATCTCTGGTGTGACGTTGGACGATGGAGGGTGGTCTAAGAATGCGTCTGGGGCATCGCCATTGTGCGATTTGAGGGTCGGCGGCCCAGAGACCGAGATGCCGGAGTCGTTTTGTGGCTGTTGGTCCATAATATCAGGTGCGTGGAGAGACGTCTGCATATGTACCGCTGTGTGCGTCGCGGAGGATGACTCGAAGTGCGGTCAGCCAAGTCGACTGTCCGGGAAGCGTCGTGGCATAGACAAGGGGAGCTCCGGGCAGGCACATGGACCATTCCGTCGTGTATACGGAGTACGGAGTACGCGATGCGTAGGTTGGTGAAGCCAAGTCGGAGAATACGCTCCCGCCAAAGTCCCGAGGTGTGGGATGGGGCACCCCTGCTTATAGGTTTGCTTCCCGCCAACGGCCCTGCTCATCCCAGGCCAGGGCCCAAACCGGCGGTCCTGGGACTTGACTGATGCAGGGCAATCGAAAACGAGGCGAGTCTCTTTCGGCGGGTGGGCGGCCAGCCAGCCCTCTGCGTGGAGCCGCGGGCGATGCGACCGATGTCAGCGCAATCGCGACTCTAGGGCTGCGAGACAGATGCCGAGGCGATGGGGAGAACGGCGTATCGCAACACAAGGAGGGGGGGAAGGTGCAGGAAACCGGAGGGGGAAGACAGTGGACACCGGCCCGCTGATGAGATCCATCGCTGGAAGGAGGTTAATGAAGTGGTCGGCGACCAAGGGACACACATCTGGCCGCTGTGCGAGTACTCGTACGAGTACTCGTACGAATAGTGGAGCTTCACCCCCGTGCGCCTGTGGCACTGATTATAGCGGGCGTGCGGCCCGTCCCCAGCAGCGGAGGCGCCTGGAGCCCTGTCACTGGTCGCCTGGAATGGCCCTCGAGCCCCAATGCGGCAAATGCCGCGATAGATCACAGGGTTGCTTTTTGACGCGAAGGGCGAGATGTGGGGGCGGTTAGCATCTGTCCAGCGGCGTGTGGGCGGCAACGCGGTCCGTCAATACGGAGTAGGTACCTTACTGATCGTACCTACCTAGGTTGTTACGTACCTACCTACCTACAGGCACCTACTGTACAAGGTCCTGTCTACCTAGGCCCTCTCGGCCATCTCGCTCGCCTGCGATGCACGGCCTTGCCGCCCGGGGTTGGCGCCCATTCTTGCCGTTCCTGTATTACGAGTATCTGCCGAAATCCCTGTTCCTTGACGTGACGAGTCAATCTGCCCAGAGCCAGATCGGCTAGACCGGGGACGGACATTAGGTGGATATTCGGCCGAGAGAAGAGACAACACGACCTGCTGCGAGGAACTCTTGTGGTTGCTTCATAAAAACGACGTACGAGTACAAGTACCTACCGACTACTCGTAGTCCGCGTGTCGGGTTCACTGGTATTACTAGGTACCTATCCTCGGGGACATCCCCTGGTGGCCCCCTCGTGTCAGGTAGGTACCTTAGGTACCTAGGTACCTTAAGTGGCATCAACGTTCCTGAGCGGAGGCATCAGCAATTACCCGCCGTGCTTAACCGGAGATCAGCATCGCTACCCATGTTGACGGAAGCCGCTGCATGTCGGGCCACCATCCGGTCATCCAAATGCCGTTCAACTAGAATCCGTTCGTGCGCACATTTGTTCTTACGAGTACCTCTACTCCGTACTCCGTAGAGCTGTGCGTAATTAGCCATTAATCCCGTGGTTGCTAGCGGTGCTTGACAGACGTGCCCGCTTTTGGTGTAACGCTCTCCGCCCATGCCGCTTCCATCGACTCGTCATCCAGCACTCACTCGTCGCAACCCCTCACCCCATGTCGCGCACCTCCAAAGGCCCGCTCTGCCTGGGCAACCCGTCGTTCCGGCCTGAGGATGCCATCGAGGACGCCGCGCGGCACCAACGGGCGCGGGACCTGCTGGCCAACGACGACCTCTACGGGGCGAGTCGCGCCTTGCTGGGTCTGCCGGAGCGCGACACCTACACGTACCATGCCACCGCGAGCGTAAAGCTGGCCGAGGCGCAGAGTGTTGTGAGCCTGGGCGGTGTAAATGGCCTGCACACCTGGTATCGCGGCGAGGACGGCTCGCCAGTTGGTACCCCGACATGTATGCTGATCGGTCTGTGAGTGTCGAAACTGAAGCAGCTGCAGAGAGACCCTCCGCCGCAGCCAGACATTGAAGCGTACATCTCCATCTTCAGTCCCTCTACTGCCACGGCCTCGGCCCTGAAGAACTTTATTACAAATGCCAAAAAGGGCTCTGTCCGGTCAGCGGTGGCCGCTCACCTCAACGACAAGCGGTACATACACCCTGCCCTGTCGTCCAAGTTGGCCATCCCCAAGGCCAGGTCGCCACCCGACCAGAACCCCTACTTTGACTTTTGGGCCTGGTCGTGCCGAAACCTGGAGTGGTGCGGCCCCTGCGCGTCGTCGGAGCGCGTGGCCACGAGCCACCACGTCCTGCCCATCTTCATGCACCACTTTGGCTGCGCGACGCCCTCCCACGAGAGCCTAGAGATGCTGAGGCTGCTGGCGGACGGGCGGACGGTGGCGGACGTCGGCTCCGGCAACGGCTACTGGTCGTTGCTGCTGCGGTGCTACGGGCTGGCGGTGCATCCCGTGGACAACATGCAGAGCGAGTGGCGGGTCAACTGGGTCGACGACACGACCGTCAGCGACGGCGTCAGGTGGCTGCGGAAGAGCGCCGGCGCCAAGGACATGGTCCTGCTGCTGGTATACCCCGTGGTTGGCGGCGGCGAGGGGGCGTTCACGCGCGACCTGGTGAAGGCGTTCCGGGGAGACACCTTGGCCGTCGTGGGCACGCAAAACGGCAACGGATACACGAGCTTCAGGGGCGTCACGATGGACCAGTACATGGAGAGGGAGCACGCGGAGTGGACGCGGGCGGTGCAGATCCCGCTGCCCAGCTTTGCGGGCAAGGACGAGGCCCTGTACGTCTTTCAACGGGGGCAGAGGGCGCCTCCGAAAGAGTACCTAGATATCTCAACTTAAAGACGAGTTACAGCAGTCCTACTAGGGCCTCCAACCGCGGCACAGCCGTGGAGACTCGTGATGTAGTCTGCTACCTGAATTGTTGTCTTTAGGTCTCATAGATCCCTCCTACTTCTATGCTCGCTTATGCTTCCCCTGTTCCTTATACTTCCCCTCGATTCTATGTTACGGCTTGAAGCCGCCCAGGGCCGATGACTCGCTGTTTCGATCATCCCAAGCCCGCGTGCGACTGGTGCCACGCGAGCAGCCACGGCACGTCGCACGCGGAGCATGTCCTGCAGCTCGGGCTCCTCCGAGGCGTGGGCCGCGTGGCTGCATTCGGGCGGCTCGGTTCTTGGCGCCAGCTCTCCCATGCCGTCAGCCTTTGGAGACTGTCCGGGACGCGAGGCATACAGGATTCCGGATCGCCAGATGGAGCCTCCAGTTGCGAACCTGTAAATGCGGCTGTCCACGGTCGAGCGGCTCGAGCCCCGCCATTGGCTGCGGCCCCGGCGCTGGCTGCTGCAGCGAGGCGCTCCAGTGTGGATCACTGTTGCGAGGGCCGTTTCAGCACGCCGATGGGCCATCTGATGGTCTGCAGCGGTGCAGCCCACCCAGAGCCTCAGACGTCCCGCGCCAGCTCGAGGAGCTTGGCTTCTCTCCTCTTTTGTTCCTCCTCCCGTCCCAGCTACTTCTGCCCACGGCTGGGCTTCAATTGAGCGAGCCGCAGCACCAGGGCCCCCACTCTACCAGGCTCACGAGAACAGGGACTGACCCCTCTCGTACCCCACGACACTAATACCGCCGCGTCATGTCTCTCGCCGTTGATGGCGGCCGCGGAGGCGCTCGCTCGCGGTCGAGGTCTCGTGACCGGCGCTCGAGAGAGGAAGCCGATGAGCGCGACCCCGTCCCTTCGTACGCCGACGTGCGAGAGCCGAGCTATGTCTACCCTGAGGACGATCTCGAGCTCGACGATCGGTATAGATCCAGCCGCCGCCGGGAGCCAGCTCAGGGCGGAAGCGCGCTGCCGTATCCTGCCGCCGGAGGCATAGACAGCATGCTCCCTGGGAGCCAGTCCATGTATAGCTACGACGACGCCCGCCCCATCTATCGCACCGCCTCGCCCACGCGCGAGTCTTCCCACCGCAGCCCCAGGCCCAGGGTCGATGCAGGAGGCAGCCAGCTGCCCGGCTCGTTCCCCGAGGACGGCCGCCCCAGGCGCGACGATGGCAAGGATCGACGCGTTCGCTACGCCGAGCAACCCGGAGACCGGGACCGGGACCGGGACTCCAAGTACGGCCGACGGGACAGGTCGGACGAGGACGAACCCCGTGTCCGGTATGCCGAGCCGCCGCGAGACAAGTACGGCGGCGGGAGCGACATCTCGGACGACAAGCTCAAGTTCTTGCCGCAAAAGTACAGCCGCAGGTACGGCGACGATGGAGATGGCGTCGACAAGCCCTCCGGTCGCGACAAGGACAGGAAGAGTGACCGTCGTGCGAACAAGGAGCGCGATGAAGACGACTTGGCATATGGACGGCCACCGCCGCCCAGGTCGCCGCGACCCGAGACACCTCCCACCTATGGCAGCTACATATCCGGCTCTCAGCTGGGTGAGAATCGCTCGTCCAAGTACGGCCGAGGTGAGGACGGCAGGCGCCGGACCAGTCCGCCCGACGATGTTTACGGGCCAAGGAAATCCCAGCGCGACTCTTACCGAGACGACCGGCGAAGCTCAGCGTCCTATGTTCTCAGCGTCCAGCCTCCCAACAGTGAGCATGATGGATCTCGAGACCGTCGGCGGGATAAGTCTCCCGGTCCGTCGGCCCTGACGGTCGAGCCAGACCGCAGAGAGAGGGACAGATCGAGGGACCGACGAGGGAGCGCCAGGGACAAGTCGCCCCAACCTCCCACCGCTCGTATGTCCAGTTTGACTGTCTCCACGGGTCGGTCATCGAACACGTCTCTCGCAGCAGCCCCTGGCTCCCCGCTCCTTGAGTCTTACCGCGGAACCTACCAGGACTGCTCGCCGATGCCCTCGCCTCTTCTCCTGGCTTCTCATAGCGACGATGCCAAAGTCATTGACGCCCTCTCGCCACTCAACTCTGATGTCGAGGGCGATGGGAAGAAGAAGAGCAGGCGCGCGCGTTTCCATGACCCGGAGGACATTGCCACGACCCTTTCGCATGCTCTCAGGGGCGACAGACCCCCCGACATCCAACCACTAATCGAGATTCTCCCTAGCCTCACTCACAAGCAGGTGATGGAGCTGCGCGTCGAGTACAAGCGCCTCGTCAAGACTGGTTCCGACCGCAAGGGTGTCAACATCGCCAAGCATATCCGTGCTCGGCTCAAGGATGAGGACCCCAACCTCATGAAGGCGTGCTATTCTGTCGCGCTGGGCAAGTGGGAGAGCGAGGCGTACTGGGCAAACTTTTGGTATCAGGGGGACAAGACGCGGCGCGAGTTGCTGATTGAGTCGCTCATGGGGCGAACAAACTACGAGATCCGACAGATCAAGGACTCGTTCACGGACAAAAAGTACGACAACAGCCTGGCCAAGTGCATGAAGATTGAGCTGAAGGAGGACAAGTTCAAAAAGGCCGTGTTGACGGTGCTGGATGAGCGCAGGATGGAGGACTACGATGCCCACGGGTACCGGCTTCCTCTCGACGGCCAGCTGGTTGACCAGGATGTCGATGACCTGTACAGGGCGGTCAAGGCAGAAAAGGGCGGCGAGAGTGCCATGATTAGCATCGTCGTCAAGAGAAGCGATGCCCACCTCCGCGCCGTGCTCAAGGAGTACGAGCACCACTACCGCGCCAACTTCGCCCGCGAAGCCCTCAAGAAGAGCGGCAACCTCGTGGTGAGCGTCATCCCCCCCGCCATGTCGCGCATCGGGCTAACAACCGCAGGGCGAACTCCTCGCGCACATCCTCAACGGCGTCATCAACCGCCCCGTGCGTGACGCCCTCCTGCTGCACCACGCCCTCACCGCGTCCCGCAAGGACGACCTGCGCCGCGAGCTGCTCATCTCCCGCCTCGTGCGCTTCCACTGGGACGCCGCCCACATGCAGGCTGTCAAGAGGGCCTACCGCGAGCGCTACGGGCGCGACCTGCAGGACGCCGTGCGCGAGGCCACGAGCGGCCAGTGGGGCCGCTTCTGCAGCGAGCTGTGCATCGCCAGGATGCCAAACGACGTGCGGAGGGTCGAGAGGGTTGAGATTGAGCGATGAGCCCGGTGGTGGATGTGAAATGGCCGGGCGTGGGGATGTGCGTTTGTTTTGGACATCAGGATTAGTCTGTGAAGATGTAATGGGAATAATCACGAGGGATATATCGACGCGAATGAGTATGAATCTTCGTCACGGCCTCGGAATCTGCTGGCGACATGTTCTCGTCACTTCACTTCTTCGACCCCTTCCCGCCCCGACCTCCTTTCCCCTGCCCCTTTCCGCCCCCCTTTCCCTTCCCTCCACCACCACCACCTCCGCCACTGCCTCCGGCCATCATGACCCTCACCTTGCCGACCGGCACGCAGTTTATCACCTCCTCCGCCTTGAACCCCTTGATGAGCTCCACCTCGCGCGGCCACATCCTCTCCGTATCCCTGGCCGCCTCGTCCACGGCGCCCTTCCTGCCGGAGTCGGCCTTCCACCGCTCGACGACCTCCTTGACGGCCTTGCCCTTCTTGGTCGCGCCGGGCTGCAGCTTGGCCTTGTACTTGAACTTGCCGAGGGCCATCCACGGCGCGCACACGGGGATGGCCTCGAGGATCTCGT
Source organism: Tolypocladium guangdongense (assembly GCA_022114105.1). NCBI lineage: Eukaryota > Fungi > Ascomycota > Sordariomycetes > Hypocreales > Ophiocordycipitaceae > Tolypocladium > Tolypocladium guangdongense. The sequence goes on along the minus strand of NRQP01000004.1, from coordinate 2,933,765 downwards.
CGCCGGGGAGGGGCGTGCCGACGAGGACGTCGAGCGGCGTGGCCTTTTCCGCATCGTCGGCGTCGAGCACGTCGACGCCCTCGTCCATCATGACGCGGCGGATCTCCTCGTGCTCGGCCGTGTCCTTTTGCTGGCGCTGGTGCTGTGCACGGCGACGCTCCTTGGCGGCCTCGAGTTCAGCCTGGCGCTCGGCTTTGGCCTTTGATTCCGCTTCGGCCCTCTGCTTGCCGGCCACGGCGCCGATGAGCGCTTCCGCTGCAGCTCGGTCTTCTTCGTCTTGGTCTTTGTACTTGTTGGCGATCTTCTTTGCCTTGCCCTTTTGACCGCGCTTCGGCGGCGCCTTCTTACCGCTGGCTGAGCTGCCGGCCAGTGAAGAATGGGCTGCGGAGGTTTTGGTGGGAGCTTCAGATATCTCTGTGGCCAGCTCGGGTTGATCGTGGTCTTCAGATTCGGCCTCGGCGGGCTCCTCTTCTGGCTCTTGTTCTGCGGAATCATCTGCAGCAGGCTGTTCGTCGACATCGAGTTTCGAGATATCTTCTTCAACCGCCTCCAGGCCATCATCACCGTTGCCGGTGCCAAAAGTTTGGAGAGGGTTATCTCGGCCTGAATCACCACTTTGATCTTCCCCAGACTCATCGCCAGAGAGGCCATCATTATCGTCCTCGTCACCCTTCTCTCTGTCGTCCTTCCCAGCCGTGGTCTCATCGTCGTCCCCTCGGCGTTCCGAATCAGCAGCACTCCCACCAAGGGCAGAGTCACCATCGTACAATCGATGCTTGACATGCTTCGCCTTGCTCTCCTCGCTAATCTTGAACATGACACCCAGGCCGAGTAAGAGCTGGGCAGGAGGCAAAAAGTTCTTCTTCCCTCGCACCATGAAGCTCCCCGTTGGCAAAAACTCTCCAGTGGGAGCCGACTTTGAAACTTGGTCGGCGTTGACCCACCATGCGCCCATGCCAGCCTTGGAATCCCAAGCATCAGATGAGCAGACCGAGAGAGACCCAGCCTGGGCCAACGTTGCGGGGGGGATCGGCGCATCTGGGGTGCTCGGGTTGTTCTTGATCACCACGCTCGGTGCTCCGTGCAAGTCGGCGTGGCAGTAGACGTCGCCTTTTCGGAGGTACTTTCTGTAGAGCATCTCGTTCTGGGACGCATCTTTGCCCGCCATTACCAGATAGCCGTCAGACGAGACGAACCAGGTAAATTTCTCGAACCACAGCTGCTTCCGAATAGGCTGCAAGAGAGCCTTCTCCTGTTTCAGGCCCTTCTTCAGGTCTTCGTTTATCTTCTGCTCCGTGTTCTTGAGGGCTTTGGTAGCTTGCAACTGCGTCTTTTCCTGCTTGACGGCCGCTGAGCGTCTTTGCTCGTGATATTCTCTTGCGTTGGCCCATGGGCTGATGCCAAGGTTGATTTCCACCGACAGGGCCTTGTCAGCCTGCTTGACCTTGTTTGAGCTTGACTTCGCGTCCTCTTCCTCTTCCGATTCGCTGTCGTCCGTTTCAATCAGGTCTTCGTCGTCCTCGTCATCAAATTCTTCCTCTGCAAGCTTGAGAGTAATGATGTTCTCCGCCAGATTCAGCGGAAGCATGATAATCTCCGCGACCGGGTTGTGTCTCTTTATCTCCCGTTCGACCAGCGTGCCAATGTTCACCCAATCCATTCCATGCGCAAGCAGACCATTGATGGAGTCCATGGCTTCTTGTACTCGCTCCACATTCGCCTCGATGGCTGCAGCTCTGCGAAAGTTCAGAGTCTGCACTTCCTGCAGGCCTTCTATCCGCTTACTCTGGTCTTGTTTGGCCGCGTCGAGCTTCCTCTTGGCCGTCGCTTCCCTCTCTGTTAAGCGAGTCTCCAGCTTTTGGCCCTCCAATGACGAAAAGAACTCATCTACGGTCCGGTTGTACCCTTGGAACTCGAGGACCTTGATGGAAGTATCATCTTTGAGTTTTTGCGGGAGGAACGGGTGAAAGTCTTCGTAAAGGAGGTCTTCTCTCTTCAACCCGGCGTCATCTGACGTCTCCTCCAATGGCTTACCATCCCTCTGTTTCGCAAAGATATAACCAGTACATACAGACGACGCAGTTGTGTCTTCGACCGTCTTGCGGGCTTCCGATAGCAGCCGGACCAGCTCGTCTAATAGCTTCTCGTCTTCGAGCACCGCCGCAGGCTTGACCGTTATATCGAAATTGTTTGCTTGGAGGGTGTGGTCCACTAGGACGGGAGGCAGTTCGGTGATTGAGACGGCGAGGCTCTTTCTCAAGTCACCCCCTGGCTTGCCCTTTGGCTTCTTGGCCGACGCAGCGCTCACAGCGGCAGTAGCCCTTGCCACAGCAGACTTCAGGGCATCCCGAACTCTGTCCTTGGACAAGGCGGGGACGCCGTGATAGTTTTGCCTGTTGTCCAACGAGTATTGTAGGCCGACTCGCTGTGGCTCCTGGCTTTCGCGCTCATAGACATTTCGCGCAATCGTCAAGATTTTCAGGTCAGCGTCGGTGAGGATAACGTTGCCGCTCTATCAAGGCGTCAGTTCCTGGTGTCGCACGACGTCGAAAATGCAGGTCCAGGGGCCCATACTGCGAAGAATTCCAGGAAAAGACGGTACTGTCCATCGCTAAACTGAAACTCAAGCACTCTGTCTGTGCCCACTTGCGCAACAGACGTCAACCGCCTTGTCTTGAGGAACTTTCGCAGTCGAGCAACGAACGCCGAGGGGGCGGCCGCGGCAGTGCGAGCGAACTCCGTCAGATGGCATCGGAAGCCGGTGTCTACGACGAGCTGCTTCTTGTTATCGGGCTTGGCAAACTTGAGAAGCAGGATCTTGGAGGAGAGGTCGTAGATATTGGCCAGTCGCAGGGTCACTAAGCTCTCGTTGAGCTCGTGAGCGATGACCTGCACAGTGGTTAGCTGGCGATTGCGCGTCCGGGCGCGCCGGATATCTGCTTTACCTTGACATCCAAGGACGAAAACCGTTGCTTCATACTGGAATGCACTCGGCGCAAGGCTTGCAAGACGACTTGTGTGATGCAGCATCTGCAGATTCCAGACCTGAGTCGACGTGGGGCAACCTCATCGCGGGGCACTCCTGACGGACTGGCGTCACGTGCGAACGCTGCTGACAACAGCCATTGAGGATGGTTTGCTTGCTCCATGCTGCTCTTCCGCTTCAAATCAGCAATGCAATTTCTATCGGCAAATCGCGCTCATCGCCAGGACGTGAATAGAAGGGGACCCAGCGACTGGAAGCCTGGCAGCCGGCTGGGCGGCCATGAGTACTCCAGCCGTGGAATCGCCAACGTGGGAGGCTCACGGCTCGTCACAAATGCGGAACAGGGGACGGACGGTCCCGCGACATCAGTGGGAATCTGTTGTGCAATGGCAGCACAGTCACAGGCCGGCTCGTTCCCTTGGCCGAGGCAAAACGCGACCGTCCGCGGCCCGCTTCATCTCCAGACGCGCACTCATCAGCACACCCCCAAGACGCGACTTACCATACGAGGTCGGCCCACCCAACCCGGCAGCCAGGGTCCCATGTTGTCACAGCAACCAGGGATTCCCGGACCTCAGCTCTACCGTGTTGCGTGGCTCCAAACCAGCGCCGATTCTCACCGTCTTCTTGCTGCTGAGAATGAATCTCTCGAGATCCCTTGGAAGATAGCGGTGTCAGTCACAGATGGCAAGGCATCATCGTCTCCCGGGCGCACCGGAGCCCGAGGCGAAATGAAGAGCCCAAGTGGGTTCTGGGCTCGACGCGCTTCGCCAAACCTAATGAGCGGCGCGGTCCAAACCGCCAAGCCACGCTCCGGGGTGATAATCAACGCACAAGATGCTGCGGTGGAAACGGCAGCCCAATGGCGCCCGTCCACGATGCCATGTACCGTGCAAGGGGTCGGCTTAGATGCCGCTCCGCTGCGGCAAGATGCGTCGAGAGGTTGGACAGTCCCGTGGCGCCTGATTTCAACCTGCCATTGGGAGACGATTGCTGCAACGCCCAGCCGTGAATATCACCCGGCCATCTACGAATCCTCGTACGAGTACGAGTAATTACCCAGCCTCCTCGCCAGATGTGCTGCCGTCAGAATGTGTCTGAGACCATCACAAATGAGCGGCAATAGCATGGGCCCCATGAGTTGCCGCTGGGCCCCCGTGGCGCAGACTCCAGCCCCTCCATTTCGGAGCCCCAATGGCATGGAGCATCACATGAAGGGCCCAGCTGGCGAGAAGCTCCTCGTTGGCTCTCGAGGAGGCGGGCTTGGTTGGGCTCTGGCGCCTGCAAACTGCAGCTGAGGACACGGGCTGGTGGCACCGTTGCAGGCGCTCCCGTCGGCGCCGTTTGGTCGATGGGACACACCGGGCTGGCGCTCTGGTGGAGTCGCGATGCAGGGCTATACCGCTTTGGACGCGAGTAAACAACAACCCCGGCCGTTGTAAACACGAGGGCTTCATAGACACACCCTGCTCAGCAACACCCGTCCGCGCAACAGCCTCGCTCATCCAATCCGCCCCCCGTCCTCAAAACCCATCGCGCATCTGCCACCGCTCTCGCTCCCTCCTCTCCTCCAATTATCTCCATACACATCACAGCCAGACAAGACAAGAAGAAAAGACTTCAAGAGGCATCCCCAAGCCCTCTTCTTTTCTCTTTCTCTTCGACTTTTGTTTCTTCAGGAACAGAAGCCAGGGAATTCTTCTTGTCTTCCTTTCGTGCTTGCTACGGAGGGTTGTGAGAAGATTCTCTCGCGCAGCAAAAGTCGCCAATCTGGACTTTGAGGCCCGCGTCCCCGTCCCCTTCAGCATCTTCCCGTCGACGTATCGGGACAGCGAAGCGCAGACCACCACCCAGACCCACGAAGAGGTTGACATCAGACTCCCCAACAAGCAGCCAGCCGGACGGGAAGGTCAATACTCTTCTTACACCGCCAACGTTGATCTCCCTCCGCGTGGAGAGCACCGCTTCAGTGAAGAAGAGGTCCGTATCACACGTGAAGAAGAGCGTTACCGCCGTCCCGGTTTCCAGCACGAGCAGTACGTCCAGGAGGAACGCCGGTGAGTTTTTGCTCTCTCTCTCCATCACTCTCTCCATCACTCTCTCACTCCAGCTCCGTCGCCCCCGCTTCGTGTGCGGGAGCCCGCAAGTCGGCGGCCTGGTTTCATGGACCACGCAAGGCAGCCGATGCGGTGTGACGAGCCCCATGAATTGCGCCTTGTTTTGGCTGGGTCCATGCGGAGAAGCACCCCGGTTCAGGGGACCCCGGCCGCCAGCCTGGTTGACCCAGAAACCATCACCCTTTCCCAACAACAAGAGCAGCATCAACTGACATCCATCCTCCGAACCTCTAGACCAGCACGCACCGAGTTCAAACCCGCTGCGCGCACCGAGTTCACCGACACTCAGATTGAGATCGATACTCACCGCCACCCGCACGCAAGCCCCATTGACATCGCTGAGCGTGAATACCGAGAGCGTTTTCGCCCCCAGTATCACACCACCGTAGACGCCCCTTCTCGGCCTCAGTACCAGACCGAGCACACCCAGGTCGACGAATACACCGTCGACGGACGCACTTCCCGACCTTCCTTCCAAGAGGACGTCAAGATCACCGAAGAGACCGTTGAGCCTGTTCGCTTCAGCCGCGCCGACCAAAAGTCCAACATGGGTTACTACGACGAGGACGGTAAGCATACCGCCTGCACACGTGTCCTCCCGACACGAATGCCCTCACCAATCGGCAAATGCTAACTCAGCAGCAGGTCACTACCACTCCTTCCGCCACGGCATCCACAAGCTGGCCGACAAGATTACCCACCCCCACCCCCATGGTGGCCACAAAGAGCACATCGACGTGGACATCCACGAGACCGTGTCGGTTTCCCGTCCCCGCGTCGGCGGCTCGAGTGACACGTATCTCCCCAACACGGTCACCATTCCCTGCCACCACATCCGCCTCGGCGACTTCTTGATGCTGCAGGGCCGCCCTTGCCAGGTCATCCGCATCTCGACCTCGCCTGCCACAGGCCAGTACCGCTACCTTGGCGTTGACCTCTTCACCAAGCAGCTGCACGAGGAGTCGTCCTTCATCTCCAACCCGGCCCCCAGCGTCGTCGTGCAGACTATGCTCGGCCCTGTCTTCAAGCAGTACCGTGTCCTCGACCTGCAGGACGGCGTCGTCGTCGCCATGACCGAGACTGGCGACGTCAAGCAGGGCCTGTCGGTCATCGACCAGTCCAACCTGTGGTCGCGCCTGACCAACGCCTTCGAGTCCGGCCGTGGCAGCGTCCGTGTCCTGGTCCTCAACGACGGCGGCCGCGAGCTCGCCGTCGACATGAAGGTCATCCACGGCTCTCGCCTGTAAACAACTGTCATGTTAGAGATCCGTCCACGTTCCATTGACGAGTCATGACATTTGTTCCCTCCAGCACATCCCGGGGGAATCACGCAGTCCTGGCGCTTGTGAAAGTAGGGTCATTGGATGGTAGAAGTATTCTGCGCTTGGGTTTTTCCAGATTGGACGGACATGTTTGATAGGCATCGGAGTCTTTTGAGTAGATAGGACATTCCTGTACATCGACCAGTGGAGAGTCATTTCGTGTCTACCTGGCGCCGTGTCTCTGTTGACCTTGTCCTGTGCACCGTATTAGTGAACGTCTTGACATCCAGGTTCTCGCATGTGTGCTATCAGTGTTCTCGGGTGTGGTCACGCATCCGGCATAAACAAACGAAGTACCCAAAGAACGTCGAGCAGGAGTCAATGCTACCATCTGTTTACGCCGTAACGGCTTGGCCTAGTTGGGCAAGCCTAGTTGGGCAAGTGTCTAGTATCCTCGGGTACGGTGCCCCTTGATACGAGCTTGAGCTGTCATGACCCCGCAGGCCCGACATTTCTTGGCAGCGCTCGACTCGTGGTGAAGGAAAAGGAAAGCAGGGCAACTTAGGCCATTCGACGCAACACGGTCCAAATATGGCGTGAGCTCGTGCCACGGATCGCCAGCCACCTAGCTGATAGCCTCCGCCTCCCAGTAAGCGGGGTTGGAGCTCTGCCTGTTTGTCGTTGGTAATACCCAGCCACCTGCTCGATGGCAGATGACCCGTGATCGATTGCACCGCTTTGGCAAGGATGTGTTTCTTCTTCTTCCCACGTAGATCTCCTCCTCCTTCTCTCTTCTTTACCCGCTCGTCCTCCCTCACACTTGGTGGCCACGTGATCTCCATCTAATTCACAGCAAGAGAGTCCATCATGGGTGGTCAGCCGTCCAAGAGCAGCGAGGCTGCCGCGCACGAAAGGGCCATGCTGGACCGCCTCCGCACCATGGGCGTGCGCGATGAAGACTACGATGAGACTGGCGATGGCACTGAAAAGGGCGGGTTCCGGGCGCCGAACCGGGAGGCTGAAGGGCTGCCTCTGGAAGCTGTAGCTTCACTGCCTGCCGACATCCTCCGGCACCCGAAAAACAGGTGAGCAGGGCAGAGCCATGCTTGCTTGCTTGCTTGCTTCACGAGGAACATCATGTCTAACATCGCCCCCCTTCAGACTCGCCCTCTCTGCACTGAGCTCGGCCAATCCGCGGCGGGTCCTCCTCTCGCCGTCCGCACAGGTCGCCGACCAGCAAATCTATAACGTCAAGATCCCCTTCGAGGGCGGGCCCATCACCAACCAGCGCTCCAGCGGCCGCTGCTGGCTCTTTGCCTCGACCAACGTCTTCCGCGTAGCGCTCATGAAGAAGTACAACCTCGAGTCCTTTGAGCTCTCGCAGGCCTACCTCTTCTACTGGGACAAGCTCGAAAAGGCCAACTGGTTCCTCGAGCAGGCCATCGACACCGCCGGCGAGGACCTCGACGGCCGCCTCGTGCAGACGCTCATGGGCGACCTTGTCTCCGACGGCGGCCAGTGGGACATGGTGTACAACCTCGTCGACAAGTACGGCCTCGTCCCGCAGACGCTGTACCTGGACAGCTGGAACGCGAGGAACTCGAGCGTGCTCAACGCCATTGTCAAGAACAAGCTCCGCGAGTTTGCGCTGAGGCTGCGCAAGATGGCCCACGACCCGGAGCAGACGGCGCCGGCCGTCTTCAGCGGCGTCAAGATCAAGATGATGCAAGAAATTCAGCAAATCATGACGCTGTTGCTGGGGCCGCCGCCGAAGCCAACGGATGCCTTCACGTGGCAGTACAACGACAAGGACGGCAAGGCGCACGAACTGACCATTACGCCCAAGAACTTTGCCAGGGACATCTCCAGCGCCGAGTTCCGCATCAACTCGGCCGTCATCGAGAGCATGGTCTCCCTGGTCCACGATCCCCGACATGAGCCCCTATCCCTCCTCACCGTCTCCCGTCTAGGCAACGTCGTCGGCGGCCGCGGCGTCAGATACATCAACGTCGACATCGACACCCTCAAGTCCGCCTGCGTCAAGATGCTCAAGGCCGGTCTCCCCATCTTCTTTGGCTGCGACGTCGGTAAGTTCAGCGACAACGTGTCGGGCATCATGGACACGACGCTGTACCAATACGACCTCGGCCTGGGGTCGGGCCTGCTCGGCATGACCAAGGCGCAGCGGCTGCTGGCGGGCGAGAGCCAGATGACGCACGCCATGGTTCTGACGGCGGTGCACGTGGACGAGCAGACGGGCAAGCCGGTGCGCTGGAGGGTCCAGAACAGCTGGGGCACGGATCGAGGGGATAAGGGGTGGTTCGTGATGAGCGATGCGTGGATGGACGAGTTTGTGTATCAAGCTGTTGTTGATCCGCGGTTCTGCAGCAAGGAGGTGAGGGATGTGGTGAAGAAGGAGCCCATCGTGCTGCCACTGTGGGATCCGATGGGATCCTTGGCCTAGATTGTTTCTCGGCTCGGCCGTTCTAGACAAGTGCGAAGAGTTCCATGGGCATGATCCGGCATGTGTTGCTTACGATTTGATGTACCATGCGCCCCTGAGCGCGGCTTTTCAAATATGAAACTTATATTGCAATGAATCCATGCTTCAATTTGGGAGTCATGGAAGTCCATCCTGTTCTTCGTTGAGCATGTCTCAAATACGCTGGTCCCAACCTCCAGAATGGCGTGTGTCGTCTACCTAGCTTCTGAGGCTCCCCGATGTATATGCCCTCTCCGGGCGCCTCGGATTGGCCCTCTTCACCGGGACAGGCCTGAGCCTGGTTCCAGGATTGATACTGGGCTCATGGCTTGAACTCGGGTGGGTTATCATGTCTGCCCAACCTGCGAATGGAGAAAGCATGCAATGGTTGATTGGGCATCCCGCCAAGATAGAGCAAAGCTGGGCCATGCGGCCACAATCGCCACTCGGCGGATGCAGAGACACCGACAGCTGTCAAGCTCTGCCGTTGAAGAATCTGTCATCCCGGGGTCAATCAAAGGCTCTTGCGAGGATTTCCAGTCGTCATTGTTGCCTCAGGGGTCCTCATTGTGGCAGTTTGGCGGCCCGATGTCAGCTGGCCAGGTCTCGATGGCAGGCTGTGACGGGCGACGATCTCGCGCCACTTGTGTGCGTACATGAGACACGGCCCAGGACAAGGCTTGGACAGAATATTGGCCGAGGTAAGCAGCCTGGAAGGGGGGTAAGCTCGGTGATGACCATTGGGCTCGGTTCTGGAGTCTCAAATAGGTGTGTTGGGTTGAAGACGTGGACGCCCAACGCTCGCGTGGTGATTGCAGATTCTTGCTTGACTCCTGCGGATGACGCTGTTGAATTTGCTCTGGAGATTTCAGTGGGTTTGCAGTGGGTTTCTGTGTGCCGAGGCGAGTCCAGACGAAACGACATCGCCGGTGAGAGGCATCGAGAGAGTGGTGGAGGAGGACATCACGTCACTGTCCCAAGCACGACGGGAAGGAGCCACCTCGCGACGGAACGAGAAGTTGCCTAATCAGCAGGAGAGAACTTTGTAGCATAAAGGCACGTGTTCGCGCTTGCCATTTCATCCTTCATCTTTCATATCCCATCTTCCATCTTCCATATTCTCTACGGCTGCTGCAATTGGAAGCCGGGACAAAGAACCAAGGAAGCACACGGAAGCGAACGCACAGCATTGACTACCTGCATCGGGCTTGCAGGCGCCCAACGCCTTTCGGCAGCCACGGATACCAGCCAAACCCTCTGCTCCACCCGCCCGCAGCGGGACACGAGGCAACTGATCATACGAACGAACACGCACGCCTTTGCCTTACCTTTGCCTTCAGCCGTTCGGGAGGCGCCAAGCCAGCCGCTGAAGGATACCCTTTTTTACCCAGCGTGGGTGGCAACGTTGGACGGCGTGGCCAGAAGCTTCGCGTTCCTCTTACTTCGAGTTACGTCGAGATTCTACGAGCACAAAGGTATTACAGGGTACCTCTCAGAAGCGCGATTTCTAGGTAGTTGGCTACCGTACTCCGTACAGTACATTATAGCCCCTGCAAGGTACAAAGCCGGAGCCTTCGTACACCAGAGATCGAACGCCCACGAGACGAGCAAGAGACGCACATGCGCAGCGCATTCGCAGTAGCACCAACGCCCACAACACGACCAGAAGCAGGGTCCGTCGTCGGTGGTGCTCCCGAACGGAACGTTTCGACGGGCTACTGTACAGCCCTGCAGAAGCGCAAACCCGTCGACGAGCCACTCAACTCTCCGAATAAACAAAGCACAAGAGCCTCTGCTGGCTCGTTTCATCACTGGCATTGCCTCTGGCTCTCCAGTTGGACGGACGGCTTGACCCCAGCGCCCCAATCCACAGACGGCCCGTCGTCCAAAAGTGCCTGCGCCTGGAGCCCAATCTTTACCCGTCTCATGCTAGACAACGGCCCAAGTTCCTGGGCTTTCGGGCAGAGTGACGTCGATTCCATTGTCTCGCACGGCAGGGGTTGCAGGCTTGGAAGAGGGCTCTATTAATAAAACGCCACTGCTATTCGGGCGTGGTGGCTATTACTGGCGACAAGTCGTCATTCCCCAACCAGGACACGACCATCGCCGACTCAGCTGCTGGAGGCACCAACTAATACCAGCCGGTCCCCCCTGCAGTTCGCCCGTTCGGTGTCGAGCAGGCCAGACCAAGAGCGTCGCATGCTTGCGAGCTGCTTGCTGCACTGCATCATCCCTTTTTACCCGAGCGTCGCCCATTTTGGTCTTTCTTTTCTTGATCCCCTTTATCTCGACTCTGTGGCATCGAGAAAAAGGCCATCCCCCGCCAGGACGTTATCTCGTGTACATCTTGCCGCAGTTCACCTTACATCTTGCCGCAGTTCACCTTCAACGGCATGTTCCTCACGGCAAGCTGAGAGAAGCTTTCGTCGCCCGACTACGGCTTACTGTGACTCCTACCACGACGTACGGAGCATTACTCGTACAACCTACTCCTCGACCCCCGGTCCGCCCGCATAAGCACAACCCCAAACCCTCCTCTGCGCAGCCTTATCCGGGCATTAATATTACGAGTGCCCCATGCAACAACCCCTCTCGATTGTTAATCCATCCCACAGCCCTGGTTCGGCTAGACACTGCGAAACACTGAGCGGCCAGCAAACTTGAGTCATCGCGATCCCCTCACCACGCCGGCCAGCAAGCTGCCAGTGTCCCTACTCTGCTTCCCCGACTGCCTACCCGCGGATTGTCGCCTCTGAACGAGGCGGTCGCTTGTAGCCGCGCGATCCGGTTGACTGGCACGTCTCGCGAGCCCCTTGTCCAGCTCGAGTCTCGGCCGTCACTATGACCGACCGATATCGAGGGTATCCGCCTGCCGGCCCCGGCCGCGCGGCCGCGTTCAATCCAGCCAGGTCTTCCATGCCCGCCAGCATAGGCTACAGCTCCATGTACGCTGGCGACATGCACGTCATGCCACCGGCGACATCGGCGACCCCGACGCAGTACGTCACTACTCCCAGAGGATATACCACGTCCACGACATCCTCTGGTGTCCCGACTACAACGAGAACCTATGCAGTCGCACCAGACAGTCGACAGCGCCAAAGCACTCGCGATAGCAGCCGCACCCGGCGCTCCACGCTAGATTCGGCTTCCAGGCCACCAGTCATCATCACGACCACACAAAATGACAGGCCGCATGCCTCTTCGTCGCACTCGTCTAATACGCGCTCTGGAAGCCCCACAAGAGACGAGTACCGCTCCAGCGATGGCCAGTTCTACGCCCAGCCTGCCTCTTCTATACGTTCCCGGAGCTCTGCTCGCCCATACCACGTCGCCTCAGTCGGCGAAAACTACGGTCGTTCGCGAGATCGCGGCGACTCTCTGCTGAGTCCTCGTGAAGTGGACGCCTACCGCAGCTCTCGACCGTCCGTGGTCTATCCAAGCGACCCCAGACACAGTACAGCCGCAGTCGATTATGGTGACGACGGCTACCAATACACCAATGCGGGAGAGCTGGCCAGATATGACCTTGATCAGTCCAAGCCGTCACGCCAACGACGACATGACAGCGTGGACAGAGGCTACTACCGGCCCAACGTTAATTACAACGCGGATCAGCGAAGCTTCAACGTCAACACCAGCCATGACTTGAGCCGGAACTACAACATGAACACCAGCCGGCCCTACGAAGGTGGCAGAGGAGGCCCACCTCCATCCACCCGTGGCTTCGACAAGATTAACCGGGGCTACGAGGCTCTTCGTGACGTGCCTCCCGCTGCTCCTGTTCCGCCATCGCCTACCACCTCGTCACAGCTGGAATTACCGGGGGGAGCATCTGAGTGGCGGGAGGCGGGGCGACGCAGCCGGCCACTTTCGCTTCATCAAGATGGCGCTCCTCGGTCATCTCACCACGATGACTATTACCGAACTCGCGAGGACGAGCGCAACTTGCGAGATCTCCGCGAAAGGGAACGGGAACGTGAGCGGGAGGCTGAGCGGCCTCATGAACCTCCCCGGTTCAAGGATGAAAGCGTTGCGACTCGCGGCTTTGGTATCCGAACGGATCTGCTAGATGTCTCCGGAGACCGTCGCCGGGAGTCTCGATTGGAAGAGCCAATGAAGAGATCCGACGAAGAGCTGGCGCGCGGATCAGACGTTGAGCGAGAGGAGCGTCGTCGGCCTCGGCAGGCTATTACGGAGGAGCGCCGCGACAGAAGAGAGAGCAGGAGGGGGGATGACGAGGACGACAAGGAACGTTCTCGCATGCGTGACAAGGTGGCCGCTGGCCTAGGTGTCGCAGCTACTGCTGTCGGCCTGGCGCCTTCAGTCAAAGATGGAGACAAGAAGGATTCGGACGCAAGAGAGCCAAAGAGGCACCGGAGCCCTGATGAAGACCGTGAGCGACGGAGGGAACCCGAGTCGGCAGACCGTCTCCTAGTACCCGAGAGAGAAAGGGAACCAGAACGACAACGAGAACGGCCTAGAGAGGATTCGGGGGAAGCCGTCGAAGCCGCCGAGCGCCACAGACGAGATGCTGAGGCAAAGCTGGCTGGAGAGGCGGTCGTGTCGTCGTCGGATTCTGACGATGCCAGGCGGGCATCCCGGCGGCATCGGCCATCCAACGCCTTCAACCCCAATGACGCCTCGGATTTGAAGCAGCTCAAAGAGCAGCTCGCCGCCATGGAGGTCTCGGATCGGGGCAAGGAAAGGGAGCGGGAGAGCCTAGCCATTGAAGGCAAGCCACGGTCTCGTTCAGCGTCTCCTGCGAAGGAGCGAAGGTCCAGCGACTCGTCCAGGGATCAGTCCCGTGGTCGCGAACTTGCTGTTGTTCCTGCTGCGGATGGGAAACAGGTTCGAGTTGTCTCGCCTCCCAAAGACAAATCGGACGAGAAGCCTCTCAAGGGCATTCTGAAGCAGCCACGCGTGAGGTTCCCGGAGGAAGCCAATCCCATCCGTGAGGGCGTCGCGCCTCACAAAGAGGACAAGAAGTTGAAGGAGGCTCCAGCAGGTGCCAGGTGGACCAAGATCAATCGCAAAATCGTCAACCCAGAAGCTCTGACGGTCGGCAAGGAGAGATTCGAGGTTCGGGACGATTTTGTCATTGTACTTCGTGTCCTGAGTAAGGAGGAGATTCAGGCATATGCTGCCGCAACGCAAGTCCTAAGAGGTATGTCGAATCCCGCCTTGTCCTTTGTTTGAACTATGCTGACAGGTCACGCAGAGAGGCGGCGGAACAAGGGCGACGGGGATCGCGACCGAGACCGCGACCGAGACCGCGATCGTGAGAATGACCGCGACCAAGATGGCGAGGGAGGTCGGCGGCACAATCGCCACCACCACCGGCATAGGGACGAAGACGAGGAAGAGATAGATGAGAGAGACTGCGACCGCAATCGCGAGAGGCGCAGGCGCCACAGGAGAGACGAGGAGGACGAGTATGAGCCCAGACCAAAGGACTCGGAGCAGCATCACCATCGATCTTACCGAGAGCGGGAGCGAGCGGCTGAGGAGTAAGATTGAGCGGGTGTTGGTTGCGTGATCTGTTTTCTGTATACCACGGCGACCCGGGAACATGTTGGGTCGGAAAAGTTGGGCAGAATCTTGCTCTGTGTGTAAGCATGTGGCGATATTGGTTGAATACAGGTCTTGGTCAGACAAGGGCGGCGTCTCCAATGCGTCTCTATCCGTGACACTAAGGGCCACATCATCCGCCAGTCGAGATGTTGAGGCGCACTGTGACAACGATGGTGCTGGCAGGCCAGCAGGGAGATGACTAGACAACATGACATTACGAGGCGGGTCTCGTTGACCTTGGGGGAAAGGGCATGCTCGACACTTCATCTCCAAAAGAAGGCCAGATGTCCCAATCAATGCATCATGTCCTCTCTCTCAACTGAGATGGTCAGCAGCAGATCGACAATGGACTTGAAACAGCGTACCTAAGAATGGACTTGAAACGGCGTACCTAAGAATGGTCTGACACGCTCAGCGCGGCAACCGCTGAGCTGAAGTAGGAAGGCGGCTTACTCGGCCCGTGGGTTGAGTTGTCAGAGGCAACATGGGATGATGTAAGGGGTATAAGTAGGGGGTGTTTGGCTGGATAATTGTCGTGGTCAGAGGATGTTTAATTCACACAGACGAGGAAAGACCATGGGCCAAAAGACAAATCTCGACGAGGTTGGAGTTGCCAGCATATCAACTGACACAACTCGACAACACGCAACCGTCAACCACCAAGGCAACACGTCTCCCTCTCCATCAAATCAATGCCCCGACGAGCCGCCGGCCACTGCATATCAGCTTCGCCACCTCGTCCCACGGCCGCGGCAGCCCATGCACCCGGCGACGCATCCCCAGCTCTCGCTCGCCTCGGCGGCGGCGGCGCGGCGTGCGTGGCGACGCATCCGTCTGCTCCGTCGCCAAGGTGGCGCTGCACGCGTGGAGGATCACCGGGTCACGGCGAGGGGGAGGGGCTGGGGATCCCGGCATGAGGACGCGGCCGGGCTGGGAGCTTGAGGCTTGGGGGCGTATGCTCGTGGGAGTTGGGCGCGGATGGGATATCGATCTAGGGCGTCTTGTGGGGGGTGCTTTGTACTGGTATGTAACATGTTTGGATTTCTTACGGATTGCCTACTTCGTACACTCCAGGTTCTTGCCGTGATCGACAGCTAGGACTCTTCAGGGCCTCGACGGAGCTCGGAATCGAGCCGACGCCGTGTGGGCAGACTCCCTCCATGCCCCTTGACCAGCCGTCTATCAAGCCATCCGTCAACACTGAACAAGGCCTCCTCACAAGCCAACCCCCTCGTATAACCGCGGCCCCATCCCACGCATTAAGTAGCCGTCCCCCTTGCAGCCGCGCGGCGCATGCAGACCATCTCGGCATCTCTACCACCTGCCAAGCATCATCTCGCGGCTCCGCGTTATCCGGGACATTGCAGCGCGACGCTGCATACGGGGCGACACACAAAATCACCACATGCGTACGTACAAGTACATTGATGTGTCTCACGCACGGCGCAGGGCCATGCCGTGAGCCGAAACTATAAACGGCCCCCGCCGCCATGGTCCGTATTCGGGTGTTGCAGTGATACGCTGCCCATGGACGGGGCAGGCCGTGGTAGATTACGCCGTGCAACCACACCACCACGACACGCCTGCGATGCCGCTTTCTCCTCTCGCGGTCAGCCCTGCTATGCTGTCTCTTCTGGTGTGTAGCTGTGCGCCTTGCAGGGGTTATGATAGACTGCAAGGCAGCTATTGACAAAAATCGCGTTCTGAGAGGTACCCCATAATATACTCGTAGAATCCCGGCGCAACTCCAAGTACCAGGAGAACGGCAGGAACAGCGAGCAACTGCAAGGAACAGGGAGTTGTGAATATTGCGGTATTGCCAACTCCGTGCTCCGTGCTCCTACTCCTCGTTTCCCGCGCTTGGAGACAACAGTGTGCAACGTGGGCGCGGGAGACAGGCGGTACGGGGCACGGCGTACGGGGCACACGGTGAGGGCAAAGAGAGTTGATGCCGCTGCTGCGGGCGAACCTGGCCCAGCAGCCACGGCAGGCGTTGCAGAAGCGATACGTGCGGGAAGGGACGAGAATAAGCTTAACACGGCCGGCCTGGTATCACAGCCTCTCACGAGGCTGCAAAACACGCATGAGGGCATCAAGCCATCAAGCCTCGTCCAACATGAGGAAGTCGCACAGAGCCGGATGCGGCCCGCCGGCGGCCAGATCAGACTCTGCGAGGGAGGCGGCGGCCGCTGCCCATCGAGGACGGCCGTCTGCAGAGACGCCCACGGCTGATATGAAACTCGGCCCGCGTTCAGTTGAAGACAACAGGTGCAGTGCAGCGCAGCCCAGGCTCCGCTCGGGACTCGCAGCGTCCTCACGACTGCAACCACGGCAGCTCAGTTGTCGCAGACTCAACGGCCGGCCGGCTCGAAGCCCGACATCTGTCAAATCAAGCCAACAAGCCGGAAGAGCCCGATCGTGCGTGCCGGCCAGAACCGCCAGCGACAGAAGCAGCAATCAGCCTTTCACCCTTCGCGAGGCCCACACCGGCAACGGCCCGGCGTACCGCCAGCCTGCGAGTCTGGGCCTGCGCATGCGGTACACCGACTGACCGGCGTGTCAAGCGCGCGGTCGCGGTCGCGGCCGTGGAAAGGGGCGTGCAATCCGTATGCTGCTGTGCTGCGGGCGCCGTGCTGTGCGTTTGCATGGGCCGCTCTCTCGAACGAAGACAGCGAATGAGACATGCGCTGGGTGGCTGGATCGGGGCCGAGCCTGTCAAGTAAGATGTGGCCAGGACTGACCAGAGACCCGCCTGCGTTCCAACATCGCCGGTCCTGTAGATGTCTGCCGCCGTTGCTGCCGTGGAGTGAGTTGTGATGAGCCTCTAGTGCTGAGACACGTCCAGCCTGCGAGCACGGCTACCCTGTACGATGCGCCAACTGCTCGTAGACGGATTCTCCAGCGAGAACAGCTGCTGCTCGGTGCCTTGAGAGGACCGAGATAAGTCCATGACTTAGCATGCGCTGTCTGTGGGCAGGCAAACACCCTCGCTCCGACTTCAAGCGGCCAATGGGCCCTCGGCTCTGTGCATCCAAGTTGAAAATTGTAACCGGTGAGATGGAGCAGACGCATGCAGGCGCCACGCACCCGCCTCAACAATTCCATCAGGGCAGTTAGCAGTGTGCATGTGAAGCAACGTCTTCCAGTCCAGTCCGCACGAGCACATACTTCGCACACACCGGTCCGTCGTAGATCCCCTGTTGCCCAAGCAGCCAAGCACACCATGCTACGCACAATCTAAACTTCGGTGCAGCTGCCTTCTCGAGGGGGCTCGCTCGCCACTCCCACAGGTCCGACGGTCGCCTCGTCTGCAGCGAGGTGGCGCCTGTTCCTCCTGGATGCTTGACCGCGGCCACTTCCAGTCCAGAAAAAGGAATGTCAGACGGACCGTGGGCCCCAGACCTCTCGCGAAGTCGCCCGTCAAATGTGGGCCGCACGATGCAGCCATGGCCTGCTTTCCTCCAAATTGCAGATGAAGGAAGAAGCCCCTGCTTCATCCCGCTGATCCGGCCCAGTGTAAGCCGTCGACCGTGTAATCCGCACCAGTACCGAGCAAGTGTCGGGTCCAAAAACGACAATCCGTGCTCGTTGCCAGTCAGCGAATCGCAATTGGCCTGAGCCTGACGGCCTGATGAATAAACATGCAGACCGCACGAGGCAATTATCGTGGGGGAAGCCTCGAGGCTAGAGTCTGCGACATCCTCGACGGTGCCGTCGAATGCAGGATGCGCCAACCTCTCCCGAGTGCGTCTCTGTGATTCGCCCGGGCAGACAGAGGGCATGCCCAAGTCGTCGTCATGGCCACTAAATTTCGGAGGCAATTTATGCACCATCGGTGTTGACGCTTACGGGTACTCGTACTCGATTTGCAAGACGCTGTGAATTTGTCATGGACGGATGCTGCCCAGAGGAGCGTCACATCAGAGGAGTAAAGGCATCCGGCTTCAGTTTGCGCAGGCGTGGCGAGCAGAGGACGCAGCACCTCGACAGGGACATCAAGTGCGGATGGCGTTTGATCTCCAGACCAGGCAGACGGTTCAGACAGCCGTCGAATGCCCAGCACCGCGGCTCGACATCATCGCGAGGCTGACGCGCCAAATCCGACGCGTTGTCCCTCCAGTCAAAGCGGGTCAGACTGCATAGACGCGACGACTTGTGCGAAAATGCTCATTGCGAGTACGAGTATACCGAGTACTCCGTACGAGCGGCAGGGGAGTTGACTCGCCCGAAGCGTAATGAGCAGGGGCGGGCGGATCCACCAAGCCGGGAGTTGCCGTTCAATATTACGGTGTTCTCCTTGCACGAAGCGCGACTCTCAACGTCAAGTATCGGTCGCTAGTATAAATAGATGCTTGATTGGCCGGCAAGGAGGTGTGGTCGACCCCCACCCTTCAACCATCCAAGTCAAGTCGCAGGACTCGCCAGCACTGTTCAACAAAGTACGAGTACGTAGGTACGGAGGACGTTATCTGGCAGTAGGATCCGGGACTCAAGGGTGCTCTTCCGGTGCGTCCTTCTCTCTGCAGGGCTCGCGGCGCAAATGCGCGCGTAATCGTCATGTGATTGTCTGTTCAAGGCCGTGCTCCGTACAAGTACATATCGGACACCCAAGTTGGGATGCTCTGTTGCTTTCGAGCGAGTGGGGCCGCTCGAATGTTGTCGAATCATTGCTCGACAGGCAGATTAAACCACCGTTAGTGGCAAAGCAGTTGTGAAAGCAGACTAGCTTGGTGCGCCGTACTCGTACAGCCGCGAACGAATGCTAATGCTTGGATATTTTCGGTGGAGCAGCTGAATGGAGACGATGCCAGCTGGTAGGCTCCGTCTTGGTACTGTCTGTCGGACCTTGCCATCAGCGAACAGACAAACATCGTCGTCTCGCGGAGAGGTGTGACGTGATGTCTCCATACACCATCTCTGGCTGTGGGAAACGGGAACGGCCCTGGCTAGGAGGATCGCCCCCCTTGCCTGGCCTTGCCGACGCTGCCTCCCCCACACAGCCCGCGTATCCCTGCCACAAGGACAAGGCTTGAGCCAGGTGCCTGGCAATGGATGAATCCTGGATGTGGGAGACAGGCCAGGCTAGTGGCCCTGGGCGGCGTCCCACAATGGACGGCAGGGGCGTGTGGAAACACATCCCTGACCAACTCTGCTAGGTTTCGATGGGCTCAAAACGAAGCGTGTGTCCGCCGCAGGACGTGAAATTGGGGGTCTGTTACGAAACGACGGCCTGATGAAGCGGCTGGAGTTGGGCCGGGACTGGCGTGCGAGCATGTGCCGCGGCTGTTGGTTCCAAGCCGGCCAACAGAGGCACGAGACGTGCGGAGTAGTAGAAGGAAGAGCAGACAAGAGGTCGGCGTTTCATTGAGTGAGGTGCCGGGTACGGTAGCCCCAGTTGCATGAAGCCCCTGTGATTACCGCAAAAATCAATGTCGCAGGGATCCTTTCTCGGTAACCGAGTACTCGCTCGCCCACAGATGTGAGCAAAGACAGCCACAGTGCACAGGGCGGTGCCTCGGTCAAACGGTAAACGGCGCTGGCGTCGCCGACGAGCCACTGCAAATGCTTCATGACTTGTGCTGGGGCCCTTGAAGTTTGCGGAAGGCGGTGGCATCGGCAGCTCGTGGCTAGTTGGCCGTCAGCGCGTCATCTGTAGCTTGGTTTATGCCTCAATTTTCCTTGAAATAGACCGCACACTGTCGTCCAAAACAGCTGTTCTGGCGGCTTGAAGCTCGGGCCCCGTGCCACGCTTCTGGCTGTCAGAAACACCAGAGGCACAAACAACCTTGGGATCGATATAAATAGCAAAGGTGACCGAGCAGGGATCCGTTTGGATTAACAACTTGACAAGAGGAAAGCAGCACCTCCTGCTCCTCCTGCTGCTGTCGCAGGTCGCAGCCCCGGCCAACCACCAGGGGGGCGCTGACATCCGAGCATGCGCCTCACTCCTTGTCGGCCATAGTCCGGGGTCAAGGTGGTGGCGTGGCAGCTTGATGGATATTAGCATCTTAGGAATCACGGTACGGATGCGTATTCGTACTCGTACTTACTACTCGTAACTGCATGACGTCAAGCGTCGAACTGCTGCCAACGTAGTCGTAGACCACAGAGAGCGTAATGCACGAATGGATGACCTCATAGATCCGCCGACGTCGATAGGCAGCGAGCATCGCCGGTCAGGTTTTAATCAACCTAGTCAGGCCGCTTTCTGTATGACGGCATTGGATTTCAGCCGGCAAGATACGGCGGCAGCATCGACCAACTCGGGATGAGCGGCTGAGAGTCAGCCCGATCATTAACAACACCCTGACTCAAAATGCCAAACAACTTTTCGAGTCTGAAACTCGGGCACTGAGCAGACCACATGTACCAAGCCGTCCGTGGCGTGCCCGACGCGGGGTGACTGATGATATTCAGCTCACCTACCATCTTGAATCCAGCGCCTGGAGAACGGCGTCATGCACGAACCCCTTTCCATGTCGCACCGCACCTCCTCCTCTACTAGCCGGGTGCCTGTGCCGCACGCGGCGCAGAGGGAATCCTTCCCAGTTTGCCAACCTCTTGCACTGGTTGGCCGCAAGGCTCTGGCAGCCCAGTGCGCACTGGTGCAGTCTCCACCGATCCGTGGCGCCAGTTGGTCCTCATTCGGAGTCGTCGTGCGCCATAGCGGAGCACAGAGCCAGCATGTCCGTACTCAACGAGTCATCTCCATGCCCGAGGGAGACGATCATCGTCTTGTCGACTTGGGAGCAGAAGGCGGGTGTTGAATTCTGCAAAGACATGTCGTTGAATGCAAGGCTGCCAGCACCTCCAGACGCGCCGCGACTGCGTCACGCAGCTAGGGTCCTGGCTGGCTGCCGGCTTGGTGAACTTGTCGGGCTTGCAAGGATTTTGCCACTCCACTACCCGCGCGGACGGCGTGGCCATCCCTGGTCTGCCACTCCGCACTCTGCCCTGCCGTTGCAACTTTAAACACCTCCCGGACAGCGGGGATGCAGCGAGTGATGACAACCTTGCGTGCCTGTCCAGGGACATGTGGAACAGGGCGCTTGAACCCTTCCAACGCAGCAATGTGTGCAGTCAGCCCTATGGGCCGCATCTCGTCAACGCGACCCTATCGGCGGACAAACCGTTGAGCAATTTTAGTTCCGGGGTCGGGTCGTGACCAGAAACAACGGCCAAGTGACCGCACAACTTGTGTACCTGGGGCGCAGCGCTTGCTTTGTCGATTCGTGCAGTGATTGATTGGCAAAGTTGAATCCGCCGAATAGACACCTTGTGTTGCCGTAACCTTGGTGAGGGTGAAGCGGGAACGCCATGAGAAAATGCGGTTAACGTTTGCGCGACAACCAACCTGCTACCCTGTAGTCCGTACGTACCGCGAAATGGCTCCTCGGCTCAGTATTCTCAACGCACATGACGGCCGTACGAGAGTGCACGATGTGAGTGGACAAGGAGCCGCTTCGTCCTAGTGTCGACCGAGCGTCGGTGGTTCCAGTCCCTGGCCCAGCGGTCCATTCGCATTCCTCGCAATCCACGTGCCTCGCGTGCTAGTGCCCTGAATCGGTGTCAGTCCAGCGACCTCACTTGCCAGCCGGGGCCCCCTGTTGACGTAGCATCCGTGGAGAAGATCAGGCTGGGCTGCGACAACCACAGGACGATATCAGATCCGGGGAGGCGAGGAGAGGAGAGGAGAGCAGTTGGAGTTTTCCCTCGGCGGTCTCGCCTGGGCAGTCGGCGCCGGGCGCAACGATGTCCAACGCAAGGCAGGAAGCGTTCAGAGGCAGGAGCAACACGGGCTGCCCCCCAGGTACCTACGCGGTACGTACCGACTCGCGCTGAAGAAGTGCCCGTACAGTTGAACTGCTCCGTCGTTGGCAGGAGCGCTGTCAGCGTTGCGGGTCCAACACCCGACTTGCAAATCTCCTTCTCCCCTGGCCGCGATGATCTCGAGAGAAAAATTTGCAGCTAATTTCTGGGCCGGAAACAGGGCGTGTCGTCCGTAGCTTTTGTTATCATTTCTAGGACATTTTTCGTCGACCGTTCCTTCAGCTCTCCCTTCGACGGCGACTGCTGCTGGTCTCTTCCCCAGATCCCACCCATCCGAAGCCGAACAACGCGCGCCACGCGCGCCACGTCCCTGTATCCGAGTGTCTCGGACTCCAGCTGCTGCTAAGAATAAGGCTGCCCGCCCAACCAAAGGCGTGCCAGCTCGGCT
Source organism: Tolypocladium guangdongense (assembly GCA_022114105.1). Classification (NCBI taxonomy): domain Eukaryota; kingdom Fungi; phylum Ascomycota; class Sordariomycetes; order Hypocreales; family Ophiocordycipitaceae; genus Tolypocladium; species Tolypocladium guangdongense. The sequence goes on along the minus strand of NRQP01000004.1, from coordinate 2,911,126 downwards.
CTTCCCTATGTACGTGTTCCACCTGCTTGTCTCGCCCCTTGTTGGTCTCTATCACGGCCCGGTGGCTTCTGGGCCAGGCCACCCATCCCTGCATTTCCATCCGCTGGACTTCTCTTCCGTCTTCTCTCACATGCGAACAGACCCGTTGTCGCGAGGCTGTCAAGTTGGAAGAACGTGTCTGACGGTGTGGCCAGCCCTGGACCAAGGCTCCATTTCGACAACTGTTGCTCCGTACCCCTGCCACGCGTCTGTTGTCAAGACCTGACCGACGCGCGGGCTGCCGCTTGACCCTGGCCAACCCGTTCGACGAGGGCTGACCCTGCAGAAAACCTCCACATCACCACTTGCTCCTCCGCTGACAGCATCGCTGCACGCTTCTGTACGGCCGTTGGATACGCGGCGGCACCGACAAGCCGAGAGTTTCTTCATACGAAATCGCACAGAATTGCACAGCGACAATCACGCGCCGCCAGTCGCCGAAAGAGCCTTCGACTTGTTGTCACCCGTCGTACAGCACGGCGCGCGGTCCGAACCATCAAACGAGCGCGCAATTCCGATTCTCGTCGCGCGAAACCGCACTCTCGAGGCCTTTCGAGCAACACTGCATCCCGTGCAACCGCGCCGCCGGGCAGTCGAGGTCTTGCTGCAACAAGGCTTGACGTTTGCGCGCGCGCATCCACACGACGAGAGTTTGCACCTGCAATCGCTTCGGATCGCCACTCTCCAGTGCGAGGCTGCCCCCGAAATCGAGGTGCGCCTGGCTGCTGTGCGCTCCAGGCGTTCCCGGCGCCATCAAACAGGGTTTAGTGCTGACCAAACGCCGCTGACAGCCCCTAACGCTCGCCGACTCCACCGTCCCGAACAGGAGGTATCTGGTACCTGACCAGCTCAGCCCCTTGTCCCCTGGATTCCGTGCAAGTCCCAGGTACGTATCCCGAGACGACATTTCCTGCCGTTTTGTGCTCGATTTTTCATTTCCTCAATGTACGGCCTACTTTACGACGATGCAAACTCATATCTGCCGATTCCATCCCCAAACTCCGTTCGAGCCCCCTCTCCTCTCGTTTGTCGCTGGGTTCTACTATTGTCTTCCTGCACGCGCATCCGCGTTCGTCTTCACGCCACACGCCCCCTCGTCCCTGGCGTCGAGCTGGGAGCGGGCGTGCCGAGCGTTCGGAATCGCGCCCCGTCGACCGGGCTAGAAAGGGGCCACCGAGCAATTTGGGGCCTGCCTTGTCGCCAAGTACGGAGTATCCGCGTGGGTGCTCCATGCACCTGGTCAACGGCTTCTGCCAGGGCCGACGGGGATGCGCAGGGCCGCCCTTGTCAACGCAACTACGGAGTACGGTCGCGCTTCTTGTTCATCACTCACCTTGGATGTCGGCCATCTGAAGTTTACAGCCTTGAACTGACCTTTGTCGACCTCAGAGCACCGACGCCATCGACTCAGCCCAGTGTCTGGCTACTGTGCGGGCCGTATTGCCTGTTTTCTGCCCCGAGCCAAGGTATGCACGACCGGCTTTTGTGCCGGCGTACGGAGTAGTACTTGGGTACTCACTCGTCTGGCAAGGAGCAGCCTGCATGAACTGACACCCTCCACCCAGACCATACACCACGCTGGGATCCGTTGCGATAGATCTGCGAGGTGCGTCTGGTATTGGTGTGCGCTCCCTCTTGACGTACCTCCACCTCCATGGCACGAGACGCCATCTGCGGTTGGCATAGTATTTGCAGAGATGCTGATCATATCACAGGTCAGCGGCTTGCATAAGCGCTTGCAACTTCCATTCGTGATTGTGGAAGAGTGCGAAGAACATCACTCAATCCTGCCGATTCCAGCGAGCGCTGATCTTGCTCTCACGATCAGAAGTGGCCTCAAGGTTGGGATTAGACCGCGCATGTGCAGGTACGTTCAAAGTTGGAATCGATGGATGCTGGCAAACTCAAGTGCCGACCTCGGTTTCCCATTTATCATTCATTCAGCGGTTGTGATGAAGGATGGACATGCATTGCGCCTTCAAGGCTACACGTCTGTGCCGTCCCTGCTAGGATGGCGAGCGTTCGGACTTGTCGAGCTTCTCGGTCGCGTTTCGGTGTGATGGCGACCTTGCTGCATGGGGCAGCGGAGAGTGCCTTCAGTTCAATCACCGCATGAACAATCTTGTTCCGCATGATATCAGTTCAAAGTAAAGCTAATAGTGACTCGACTCAGGGACCAAACTCTGCTCGACCGATTCTCGGCTTCCAGAGTCCGTTGTTCGGCTACATACAGACTTTGAGTCGCGACAGCAGGAAGCACTTGCAAACTTCAAGTATCAAAACCCAGCGACTTGAAAGGTAACTCCATGGCAACTCCGCCTTGACGACAGCTTGCTTTCCTCATGGAGGTTCGGCCGAGCGCAAGCACGAGCAAACTGAGCGTGTGGCTAACATGCATGCCACAGGGCTGTTTGTTATCTTCCCGCCGTTTCTATGACCGCAACAATGGCCACACACCGGCAGGTTCGCAGCCACTTCAAAGAAGAGCCCGGCTCTGATCCTGTGAGTTTACGGTTTCTTGCGCCTGAAGCCTCATGTCAGATCCAATCGCCAAGTGGCTTGCTATGACTGGGAAGACCCCCAATACATTGATCGCATTTCGGCATCTCTGGTCGGTATTGAAATATCATCCGCGCTGCTCAAGTGGCAGACAGAGGCCCGCCTGGGTTGAGTTTGCCCAGGATGCGGCCTCGAGCAAATCCGCAGTACCTGCAGACCCAGCAGGCCTGTCGCAAGCTTGACCGGGTCAAGACTCCGCGGTGGGTCTAGCAGGGTAGCTCCTGTTTCACCACCGACTACCCAGGTGCCCGCATACGACAGGGAGGGTGGGTCTCCCGGCGCGTGCTACCACGAAGCCGACATCCAGGGTGGGAGGGCTGAGTCGGAAGGCTGCAGCCTTCGCATCAGCTCTGCCATTTGTTCACACGTCAGTGTGCGACGCAGCGGCCAGACCGTCGGCCCGCAAACGCCTCAACATTCAGGCGAGTCACGCACGGGCTGAGGATGGCGCAAGCAAGACGAAGCCGCCAGGCGACGGCCACGGGGCTGCGAGGCTGTCAAAAATCAGTTCCATCAACGCCGGCGCAATAGTGCGCCGGCAGCAACTGACAGTGGGTCGCGGCCAACATTCACAACGCGACACTGGATGGGGTGTGTTCCGGGACACGCGCCTGTTCTGCTCCTCCATGGAGAGGTGGAGAGGGACGTCGAAGCGACATGGGGAGAGACCTGAGCTGGTGGAGATTGGCGAACGTCTACCTAACGCGCGCCGCTCCGGAACCAGCCAGTCGCAGGATGTTGCTGTGCCCCAGTGGGTCCATTGGACAATGGCGGTGGCTGTCGAAGAGCGCGGGCCAGGGCCGAGACGACCGCCGACGTCTTTGATTCATGTCTGTCTTGCCAGCTGTGGCGTAGCGCTAGACGCAACACAAGGTCGTTGAGCCGAGCGGTACCAAGGCAGGCGGTCGAAGGCGGGCGGACGAGTGTCGTGCCCGCGCGAACGAAGACGGGCGACGGGCCTCGGCCGTGGGAGAGCGAGAGCGCGAGCAAAGCTGTCTCCGGCGCGCGTGGGGAGCAGCCGGCGCTGGCGAGAGTACCTACCTAACGCAAACTCGGCGCCAGCCGTGTGGCCGGCAGCAGAGTCAGGTCCCGGTACCTCGCGCGGCGTTGCACGCTGCCGCCGAAGCAAGCCACTGCCCACGCCGCCTTGGCCCTGGTCAAACTCTCATCGACGTGCCGTTGCGAACGACAGCTCGTTGCAGACAGGGGCGGCGGGCGGACCCATCCCATGGCTGCCTCTGGGGACCGTGGGAATGGGAACGGCCGGCGGCCTGGCCTGCTTGCCGCTGTCGCTGCCTCTCTGCTCTGCTCGACAGCCATCCACACCGCTTGTGGCCCAACGGCGGGCAGGCAGACGACCCAATCCCGGGCGAATCCTTGTCCGCTGGCTAGCCCCGGCTCTCGAATGCCCCATTGGGCAGCTGCCCCAAGGGATGGCGCTTCCTGGCTCCCCGGTCGACATGTGCCATTGGCCGTTTAATCAAAGGCTTCCACCCCCTGTCACGTTTCTTCCATGCGCTGGCCGGCCCCCCGGCCTCTTCTCTCCCACCACCACCCTCCAGGAACCCCCGTCGCTCCTCGAGCCCCCAACGCACCCCACCCCCTTGTCGTCAAGTCCCCCCAGCTGCCCAAGACACGGAGCCAGCTCCTGCGGTTCCTCAATCTTCATCGACAGCAAGCACAGGCTCGAGCGCGGTCTCGAGAAGTCCATGCTAGCCCTTCACGTCTTATACGAGTACCTCCCCCCGTCTCTCTGCCGGCCGCCACATTGGGGGGCCCGGGACGGCGTTCTGAAGGCCAAACGCGCACACCCCAGGGACCTGCAACCATCCCACACATCATTCACAGCACGGTACATGCCCGTACATGGTCAGCCCATTGCATACCCACTTGGGATCCTACCTTTGCTCCCATCCCCATAGCCTTGGTTCAAATATTACTTGTTCCCCTGCTGTTTTTCATCTGCGCCACCACCCCGTCGTCTTCTGCTGCCGCAACAGCGTGCTCCTGTCATTATTCCCTGGCCTCGGGTTGTCTCGCCGTGCCTTACCACGAGGCTTCGGCTTGAACTGATTGGTACTCACGAGCCCTTCCTGGCTGTTCGTCTCTCGTGTCTTTGGACATCCGACTGGAGTTGCCGCGGTACAGCCTCCCCCACCCACATCCTTCTATCGTTCTCCGAAGGGGCCAGGTCTCCTTCGCTGTAGTCAGCAGGAGCAAGGTTGCTTTATCAGCGAAGTCGTTCTAGGCCTAGCACGCCTCACCCGCGCAATCCCAGTTCTCGCCAGGGGACGGCCCACTCCACCAGAGCTCCCCCAGACCTTGTTACGGTCCAGGGGATGCAAATAAAACATCAACGCGTCCTACCTCAGATTGTTTTTTTTTAACTTGTTGAAGAAGCCCTTCTCATGTCGATGTCTTACTGATGCGTCCCGTCTCTATGCAGCATCATACCCACCACCAGCAACAGGGTCCTCCGCCTTCGCAGCACCTTCATCAGTCTCGACCGCCGAGCATTGTTCACCAGCAGCAGCAGCACCAGCAGCAGCACCAGCAGCCGCACCAGCAGCATCAGCACCAACAGCATCAGCATCAGCAGCCGCAACCGCCGCAGGCGCAGCACCACCAGAGCGCGTACTCGTCGACCCACTCCCTCCCGCAGGCTTACCAAGCCGGCAACCAAGGCGCGAACACCCAAGACAACCTGGGATACTATAGTCACCCGAGTCCCTACAGCACGCCAGGTGCGAATAGCGGATATACATCCGCAGGTGAGCTCGACCTCACCGACCATGGCCTTTGTTGGGACGTTGCGCCCGCGATGCTGACTTTGCAATCTAGCAGACACCTCCGACATGATGGCCGCCGCACAAATGCCGCGACCCCCTTATCCTCCGATGTCATACCACACGCCGCAGTCAAACTCGCCTGCCTCGGTCGCGTCGCCTTCGCAGCATGACCAGCACAGGAGCATATACGGCCAGCCACCGTCGCAGCACCTGCAGCAGTCCATGTACTACCAGCCGCAACCGCACTACCAATCCATGCCGCCTCATCCAACAGCTTCGCCGTACGCACAGCATGCGCACCACCCGCAACAGTCCATGACCTCCCAGCCCAACATGATGATGTCGCATTCGGCGCCACAAAATCAGATGACACAGCACGCAGCGCAGCATGCCCAGGCAGGTATGACGGGTAGCCCGCGGCCCAAGATCGAGCCCCAAGTCCCCCTCCAGCTTCAGAAGCAGGCCCAGACGTCTCCGATGCCACAAGCACAGCACCAGCAGACCGCTCCCCAGCTCCAGAGCCCCGGAAATCAGGCCGCGGGCATCAACCCGAATGCTGCTCCAGGACCCATTCCGGCGACGACTCCTCTCGTGGTCAGACAAGACGGAAACGGCGTGCAATGGATTGCGTTTGAATATTCTCGGGATCGGGTCAAAATGGAGTACACCATTCGCTGCGACGTCGAGTCTGTGAACACGGATGAGCTCTCGCCAGAGTTCAAGCAGGAGAACTGCGTCTATCCCCGAGCGTGTTGTCCAAAGGACCAGTACCGTGGCAACCGCCTGATGTACGAAACGGACTGCAACCGGGTGGGATGGGCATTGGCGCAGCTCAACCCGCCGCTGCGTGGCAAGCGAGGCCTGATTCAGAGAGCAGTGGACAGCTGGCGCAACAGCAACCAAGACCCCCGACTTCGAAGCCGACGAGTGCGCCGCATGGCCAAGATGAACAACCGCAAGCACGTTCAGGGAACGCCGACGCCGCACCCCGGCGCCCCTCACATGCCGGGGCCCAGTGGGCCGTCAGGGATGCCGGCTGCTCCCCCCATGGGCCCCGGTGGTGCACCAACCATGGGCAAGCCTGGGTTGAGCAGCATGGGACAGCCGATGAACCATCATGCCGGGGGCCATCCTGACGCAGGCGCCCCAGGTGGAGGAGACGAAGTCGGTATGTTTCACCAGATGTGATTTGCGCCCTCGCATCTGTTGCATTTGCACTGCTTTGATTTGCTCCCTGCACCTCGATGCACCTCACTGCACCGCACGGGCTCACTCTTGCACATCTCCGTGCTGCTCTGATGATACCAACTCTTTCGTCTTCCCTCTGTTGCAAAAAAGTACTTTGCAGTTGATTTTGCGTGCTCTTGGCTCCCTAATTCTCTTTGCCTGTCTTTTTTTTTCATCACGTCTTGGGAATGGGCCTGTAACAAATCTTCCTGCTTCACAAATTCTTGTCATATATAGCATGGGGTCTACGTCGACTGCCGCACCACCCTCACCCGCCCCCAAAGACGACACAGCGTGCTGCAGTGGCGAGAGTTTGAGATGAGAAGAATCTCCTCCGATTGTCACACTCTCCTGTACATTATCATAAAAGTCGCACACGGCTGCCGCTGCTGTCAAGTCTTTTGCTTTGCTGCTGGTTTCCGTGAGACTTTTAGACGAGCTCAATCTGCCTCCTGGTTGTAAAAGTTGCGCGCCTATGTTGGCAGATATAATTTGTCCTTCAAAGTCATTTCATTGGTTTTGTTGAAAACGAGAAAACGGCCAAGCTTTTGGGCCCCGGGACGAATGGCTGCTCACACCCCGATCACGACACAGTCGCGTCAAGTCAGACTTATGGATGTGTTGGGCTAACGTGTTTATTTGTTGAGGCAACGGCAATTCGTACGAAGACCAACATCACCAGCAGGCTCCCGCACCCCAAGGACATCCGGGTGGCGGCGGTGACGTGAGACAAACTCACGTCTTCACAGGGTATGGTGGTCAAGGCTACCCTGCCAGCGCCCAGGGCGGGCCGATGTCTCACATGGCTCCTCGCGCCGGGGGTGCGATGCCAGCCCGGGTTCACAGTCGAGCCAACGTCGACGGGCCCGACGGCCTCTTCCCCGACATTCCCGAGGCGAAAAAGCGCAAGTTCATTCTCGTCGAGGACAACGTGCGTGGCTCGCGGCTCCGCGTGCGGGTGACGCTGGACGGCGTCGACACCAACGAAATCCCGGACAGCTTCCGCAAGGGGGCCAGCGTGTACCCTCGGAGCTACTTCCCTCGAGAAATGCAGAGCCCGCCGCCGAGCGCCACGGGTTCGCGGTTCTTCGCCGACGACCTCTCGGATGACGGCACTCAGGAGACGGAGGGCCGGGAGGCAAGCCGCCACCGTGGGCCAAAGTCCATGAGCGAGGTTGTCAAGGTGAAAATGGCCGACGGCCAAGATGGCGAGTCGACAATTCCGAGGATGAGGAAGGCCGGCCGAGGGAAGGAAGTCAGACTTAACGACCTCGCATACCGCATGGCGTGGCTTCAAAGCCGGGTGTTTGCCGGAAGGACCGTGTTTCTCCAACGGGCCTGTAAGTCAGACGTGGTGGAAGACGCTTGCTTTCGCATCGGAGTCTGACTTGATTTGCCCAGTGGACTGCTACCGCAACAAGACGCGAGCTGCCATTGAAGGCACCATGCAGGACGTTACGACCGTTGCGCCGCACTTTGAGACTCGAGCCGGTAAGCGGAAATGGGGCGACCGAAGGAGGCGGGGAGAAAGGAACGACGTCGACAACGATTAGACCGATTTGTTGCAAATTTCCTTACCTCTCTATTTGCTGTCTCTCCTTTTGACCACTTATTCCCCAAGCGTCCGCTGCTTGTTGCAAGTTTGGCACCAACCATCTACGGCTGGACTTGCTGCTGCTAGAGTCTGCGAGTCTTGAGTACATGTTTTTCTCTTCCGCAGCCGCGGATGCCCTTTGATGCGTGGCATATTACTTGATTATCGATGACGAGCAGGCCAGGGTTTGCCGGGGCTGTTTTCTTCGTTGTGTTGTTTCTTCGGCTCATCTACCAGCTTGGGTCGACGATGTTACGTGCGAGACATTTGTGTATATCAGGAAAGGACATTGAATAGATAGATACTCAAGAGGCGACTTATTTGCGCCGCATTTGATGTGTGTCTGGCCAGTGTCCAGATGTATAGGAGTTGCGCCTTATGCAGTACTTTCAATACGGCAGCAATCTGTCAGGGCAGCCAGCCGTTGGCAAAGGGGTGGCCAATAATAGACAGCGACGGCTGGTCAAGACAGCCCTTGCCTGTGGACATGGATGCCGCAGCAGACGAACTAACGACGCATGGAGGGATCGGGAAGTGCAGACGCGGGAGGGGAGGGGGGGGGCTCCAGGGTCCAACCGGGGCGTTGATGCTGCTTGGGCTGGGTTCAGACCTAGCGCAGCGCTCGCGCATCCCAGCGCAGACCACCACGACGCCGACATGGGTTGGGTTGGGCTGGAGGCGAGGCACGGCAAGGCAAGGCGAGGCAAGGCAGGGCAAGGCATGGCAGGGCTGGGTTCCACATCGGATTTATCAGGACAGGGTGGGTGGTTGTCGAGTCGAGAGCCGCGAGCCGCGAGCCGCGAGCGCGCGCTAATCGCAAGGCAACTTAGTTGGTAGGTGGACGACGGGCTGGGCCGGGCTGGGCCCCTTTTTCAACGTCAAGCGTCGGGGCTGCACCGGAGTGCTCGCACGACTGGACGCCACCGCGGTTGTCCTGAGGGGTGCGTGCGGCTCCCGGCGACGACAACGAAGATAGGCTTCGCTCGAGCGACGAGCGCGCAAGCTGAGCCATGGCGCAGCAGCAGCAGCCGCCGCAGCAGCAGCCGCGACACCCCCGCGGCCAGGGCGCCAGCCTCCCGCCGCCGCTCTTCGCCGCCGAGCTCGAGGCCGCGCCGCCGCACGGGACCGTCGCGGCTCCAGATGGCGGCGTCGCCTTTGAGATGTGCGGCGAGCCGGCGCCGCCCAAGGGGCCAGAGGACGAGGCCAGGCGACGGCCGGCGCAGGTTACCGACGCCGATATACCCGCGCAGGCGAACCCGTGGCCGTTCCACCCCGAGGAGACGCGCACCGGCGGCTCCGACAACAAGACGGAGAGGGTAGACGACGAGGGCAAGGAGGCGTCCGAAGCTGCGCCGGCGAATCCGTGGCCGTATCATGGGCCGCCATTAGGGGAGGATGGGCCGAGTGCGACGGTTTATCCGCAGGCAGCGCAGCCAGCTCCGACGGGAGATGGAAAGGGCGCGAAGACGACGAGTGAAAGGGTGAAGGAACAACGAGAGGGCGCGGAGAGTGACGAGCGCACAGAGCCGCAGAGCGACGATCCGTCAGCACCCGAGGCGTCGACGGCGGCAGACTCTCCCGCGCCGCTGAAGCTTGCCCGGCCACACGGCACGGCGGCTTTGACTTCGGCTCCTGCGTACGAGCCCTACTCGCCGCCTCCCGACAGAGAGGGCACCGGGCAGGATGCACCTGTTGGGCTGTCGACTGATGGGACGACGAGTCCCGCGTACCGGCCGTATCAGCCGCCACGCTCGCCGCCTCCGCCGCAGGAGCAGCATCCCGCCGGCGCTGTGCCTGACGAGGCAAAGACGTCGAGCCCGCCTGCTCCCCCAAAGGCAGCTGTGGCGGCATCGACAGCTTCGCCGTCAGCGGTTCCGGCTGCCGCTGTTACTCCCGCCCAACGGCCAGCCACGGCGTCGCCGCATCCTTCGACTGCGAGCCCATCCGTCCAGAATTTGCCTGTTGCGCCGAATACCGCACATTCTCCTCGGCCGCCATCAGCAGCCGGGCCGTCTCAAATTCAATACGCCCCTCAGCCTCAGTACCCCCATCAGCCGTACCCTCACGGCACCTCTCCCTACGCCTCGCCATCACCGACGGCAGCGGGAATGGCTCCCGTCTCCCCCATGCAAGGCTATCACACTCCGTCGTTGCAAGCGCCGTCGCCAGCAAACTCCAGCTACCACGTGCCGCAACCGACGTACGCCCCTATGCCTGCTTCGACCACCTCGCCCTATCAAACACAGGCAGAACATGCACCGCCTCAACCGCCGCGGCCGCAGACTCACCATGCAATGTCTGGCCCGACGATGTCCCCCCAGTTTAGTCCGCTATCGCCGCCGCCGCCATACTCATACGGGGGCATGCCTCGTCCGGGCTCGCAACCACCGCAGCACTCGCCGTATCACTCGCCCCCGACCCCGTATCCATCCCCATATCCAGCCCAACCAACATACGCGCATGGCTCCGAGGGCAGCGCGCTCCCGGCCCAAGGCATTCACTCTGCTCCTCCCCTCCCGCCGAGACCGGCACCCGGGCAGTTCGGTCCGCTCCCGATGGGCTTCGGCGCTGGCCCCGCCAACGCGGTAGCCTACCCGCCGCCGCCGAAGACCATGTACACCCCCGGGCCGCAACCGCCGCCAGTTCCGCCGCGGTCCGGCTCGGGGATCCTGTTTAGCAGCACCTCGGCGCGCAAGTGGCTGGATAAGACGAGCCAGGTGCTGGAGAGCAAGCTGGACGCGGTGTTGCAGGGGCCGCCGGGCCCGCCCCATCGACCGGCGTACGGCCCGCCTCCTTCTCGCCCTACGCGCGGGCCGCCGGGGCCGCCGTGGCCGCCGTATCAGGGTGGACCGCCGCCGCCTCCGGGCTGGCATCCGGGCGGGCAGCCCCCCCCTGGCGGCGCCGGGGGGCCGGGACAGGGAGGGACGCACAGGTATGCCTAACGGGGGTGTCAAGCAAGAGCTACGGGATCATTTATATCGTTATTATTTGGATGAAAGGCAGCATTGTTGGTCCTGTGGCGTATACATAGCCAGGTTTCAAGGCAGGCGCAATATTCATCTACGTACAACACCCTGTTATTTGCCATTGCTGCTTTGTCACTGGGGCATTGCACTTCCTGGGGGCGCCGAGCGTTTGCAATAGGGGGTTTGACGGATTTTGGTTCAACGGGTTGGAGAGAGCGAGCTTAGTTAATGAGAACGCCCCTACATACAAATTCACCTCTGCGGAGTACCGTCGGACAACTGTCTCGCTGGAACAAGAGGCCCGGCTGCGAGGGCCTGTAATGGTGAGCACGCACCGCGGCACCGCGGAACGCGTGACCAGCCTCCGCGAATGAGAGACCCCGGCGATCGGCAGCATCCGAGAGGTGTCACGCGCACCAACCGAGATGCATTCACTCACCGCTTGCGCTCCTCTCAACTTCCAACGAGGGAGCAGTTTGCAGGCCGAGCCGCGGGCAGGTCGAAGCGAGGAGACGCTGATGGCGGCTCAAGGCTCAAGGGAGCGCTTCAGCCGCACATGCGGTGCTTTGGCCGCAGCTGGTTGGCGCAAGCGACATTGGAAGGGGACGGGGGACGGGGCCACTGATGTTTCTGGCCGAGGCGGCCTCGGACAGAGCCCGAAACAGTGGGCAGCGGGAGCGGCATTAAGGACTGGCTGGTGAGGCGGCATGTCGGACCTCAGCGAGGCGGAGGTGGTGATCCGAGATGACGGTTGCGCAGACCAACCAAGGACCAACCAAGGGAGGGCGTATCGCCAACAGCGCCGATCAATTGAATCTACGGTGATGAGACGAATCATGGCATCCACAGACGCCGCCTGCGCGTCTCGGGCCAGCTAGACATACAAACTCGATTGGTGTCGACGCAATGAAGCACAGGCGCTGTACAAGGTACGACAGGCCCGATCGAGAGACACTTGGCAAACCTGCTTCGGGCTGTGCCGTCGACGGGCCGACCACCGATTTGCCTTGCTTCAGGTGAGGGTGCTGTCTGCGATTCAGGCATGGGGTTGCCTAGGGAGCTGTTGGTGCCCGATGGAAACAGCAGGCTCTGACTATCCGAGACACCAAGGGCCTGTTGGCTTGCTGGTCAAGATGCAGGAAGCAGCGGGATGACTGGGAATGCAAAACATGAACCAGCCTCTTGCTTTTTCAGCACCGGCGAGATTGTGACGGCACCGCAAGATTTGACTGCCACTCATCGCCAACCTCGGCCGCAGGGCATTTGCGAACAGTCACCCAAGCGCGGGATGCACAGAGATGCGTTTGCCGCGAGCAATTGCTTTCACTTGTTTGCCCTCTTCCGAAAGGAGAGCCCCGACGTGAACATGATGGATGCTCGCCCTGCAGGCCCGTGTCCCAGCGGCGCCGCGTCTCATCGCTGCCGGACCAGGCACGAAATTTCCCAACGTGTCAAGGCACGTTGCCGATCGATCCTTGGACAAGAGGAACCAAGAACCAGGGCATTAACAGCGCGCCGGGGCGGTTGCTCTAGCTTCCATTCGAAAGCCAAGGTTTCAACGCCACGGATATGGCTCAACAGCTGTTGTGAATGGGGAGCTTGAGCGTCATCGAGTTGACGATGGGGTACGGGCGGCAGCGGTAGCGCCAGCTGGTGCGTGCTTGAAGGGCCCAACAAACGCAATCAAGAGAATGCGCATGATATTAGCCGTTGGCCGAGTCAGCAAGTACCTAGCAAGAGGGTGACAAAAAACAGGGACTCCAAACGCCGCTGCCCCTGTGTACAAATGGCCGGGTTGATTCATTAAAAGAGGGCAAGATGACATTGACTGTGTCCTTGACTACGGATATTAGACCTGAGCGCGCATTTACTGAGCCGCAAGATGAAGCGGTGAGGTCATTACATCATCATGGGGTTGATATGGGCCGCCATGCGCAGTATAGTGTGGCTGATTGTACATCTGGACGGACAATGCGGAGCCATCATGAGCAGCAGTAAAAGGCGCATTCGGTCACGTCCTGATATCAGCCCGGCTGCCTCATGTGCACCTCCGGTGTAACGGCGCAGTCGGTCCAGCGAGGGCTTGAACCGTCCGCGGCCCGCCTAGCCTGCCTGCGTGCCAACGCCAGTGGACGCGGCCCAGAAACCGCTGCAGATGGTTTAGACTCGGCAGCTTGAAGGCTTCCATGAGGCTTCCAGGTTAGGCAATCTGGGTGCCGCCATTGGCGTCATTCGAGCCGCCGCAAGCCAGGATTTTGCAGGGCGCGGCGCATCGCAGCTCGGCGATAGCAATTGGGCCGCGCTCAGGTCGCCCAGGCCTGGCCCAGCCCCCAACGGTGGCCGCTGAACCACTGTGGGCGGCCGCTGGAGCGCTGGAGAGCAGTGGCAACAGTGGACGGAGCTCCGGACAGCCCACTGGGGGGGCGGAGAGTGGGCCTGATTCCCTTTTCCCAGGTCCTTACAGGGTACCAGCCCGAGCTCCCTTGGCCTCCCCTCCCTGCCTCCCCCCTCCTCGCCTCGCCTCGCCTCGCCTTTCTTCCTCCCTCCCTCCTCTCTCCTCTTCCTCTTCAACCCCCACACACTCCATCGCCATCGACGACTCCGACAGAGCATCCCGTCCGCCTGGAAGCCGGCCACGCATCTCTCCGACGAGGCATCATCCGACGACGACTTGACTGCCTGTCCCGATTCCTCGTCGGCAGCCTCAACGGCCTTCGACCGAGTAGCACCACGGCGTTGTTCCTCGCCACCGCCACCCGCCCGCCAGCTGGAGGCTCTGCTCTGCACGCACGCTGGCACGCACAAACGCACGCTCGTGTCCTTACCGCCTCCTCATCCAAGAAACTCCGTGCAGGTCTGTACCTACCCAGCCAACAGCCCGAAATCCCCTCTCCCGTTGCAGCAGCCAAGCTGTGCATTTGCCTCTTCCCCTACGGATACATACGGTATTCCTCTTGCCCACATCGTGTTCGTGGGTGCCCAGGCGGCGGCGCTGGGAAGCCTGACCTGACTCTCGCTGGGCTGGGTCGAGGTTGATCTGCACCGAACTTCGCCCGGTGGCGCTGGCACCCGTCAGAGCCTGCACCAGCTGTCCACACTTTACCGCCTGCCATCGCCTTTTCTTCCATCACGACCATCACTCGCCCACCATTCACCGACTGTTGCTGACCTCCTGCACAGCCAAACATTAGGGCTTGCACTTGACAACACTTGAGTGTGATACAACGTGACGAGTTTGCTTCCTTCCCGCGTGGAACGAAGCACTCGCAACCGTCCGCCAACATGACGACCATGGTAGGCAAACCCTCCTCGTCCTCTGCCCTCTCCCTCTCCTCTGCAGACGCAACTTTCGATGTCTCGGATGCCGGAGACACAGAGAGAAAGGGAATAGAAGGAGACCAAACTGCCCAAGGGGCACTCGACGAAGCTGCTGTTGATGAGGAGACTGCTCTCGCTCCCCTCCGCATCCTCGCCATGGTGGCCTCTGCACAGCTCACAACGGGCCTTTACGGCCTGAAATATGGGGACACGCAGACTAACATGACTATCCAGGATCTTCGCGTCGGTAACAAATACCGCATCGGCCGAAAAATCGGTTCCGGCTCCTTTGGCGACATCTACCTCGGCACCAACATCATCTCCGGCGAGGAGATCGCCATCAAGCTTGAGTCCGTCAAGGCCAAACACCCCCAGCTTGAGTATGAAGCTCGCGTCTACAAGTCGCTTGCCGGCGGTGTCGGCATCCCGTTTGTCCGCTGGTTCGGCACCGAGTGTGACTACAACGCCATGGTTCTCGACCTTCTCGGCCCGAGCTTGGAGGACCTCTTCAACTTTTGCAACCGCAAATTCTCCCTCAAGACCGTCCTGCTCCTCGCCGACCAGCTCATCTCTCGCATCGAGTACATCCACGCCAAGTCATTCATCCACCGCGACATCAAGCCTGACAACTTCCTCATGGGCATCGGCAAGCGCGGCAATCAGGTCAACGTTATTGACTTTGGCCTGGCCAAGAAGTACCGCGACCCCAAGACTCACTTCCATATCCCTTACCGTGAGAACAAGAACCTGACGGGCACGGCCCGTTACGCCTCCATCAATACCCATCTGGGTGTCGAGCAGTCTCGCCGTGATGACATGGAGTCTCTCGGCTACGTCATGCTGTACTTTTGTCGCGGCTCCCTCCCCTGGCAGGGCCTCAAGGCTGCCACTAAGAAGCAGAAGTACGACCGCATCATGGAGAAGAAGATGACGACCCCCACCGAGGTGCTCTGCCGCGGCTTCCCTAACGAGTTCGCCATCTACCTCAACTACACTCGATCCCTCCGCTTCGACGACAAGCCCGACTACAGCTACTTGCGAAAGATCTTCCGTGACCTCTTCGTCCGTGAGGGCTTCCAGTACGACTACGTGTTCGACTGGACCGTCTACAAGTACCAGAAGAACGCCCAAGCCATTGCCCAGGCCGCCGGCCAGGCCAACCCGGACGAGGACGATAAGGCCCGTGCCTCGCGCACCAACGCCGCCACCGCCGGCCAGAGCGCTGCCGCCAAGCCCAACGCGATTCCCGGCTCTCGCCGCAAGATGCTTGAACGTGGATCTGGCGCTGGCGTTGACACTCCGGATACCAACCGCGCCATTGGCGGTAGCGACAGGATGTGAGTGTCTGACCAGCCCAGCCCAATGAAAACCATTCCTTGTAAGGAATTCATTTTCCTCCGCGCGTTTAGTGTGCTTGATACCGCTGGCCGAAGGGAAAATGTGCTGACAACTATGGCTGACTCAGTGGACGATAAACAGGCTACGCTCTGCTTCAAGGGGAGCGAACTATGCCTCTGGCAGCCATCGACCGAACTGACTCGCGAGATGGCCCCCACTCTCCTCACTTGCGGGACTCGAATCGAAATGGCGGCTGAGAAGCTGGGAGAACCGCCCTTCATCGACATTCCTGGACGCCTCGACAGATTGGCAACCCGAGCGGTGACTTGAGCGCCGGCTCCGTCTACAGGCTCTGGTCGATTTATCGGATCTCATTGCGGTCGCCCTGTTTCTCCTTCAACATTTCCTACGCATTGCTTTATCTCGTTCTTCGACTTTGCACGCATCTTACGGCTCTCTTAAAGCATGGCTCGGATGACTCTGAACGGCATTGGGATGTCAGTGGCGGCAAGCTCGCTTGCACTCATCGACGACCTCTGCCTTTTGGACCCGCATCTGAACGGCATGTCCGGTGATCTGCCTCGTTGGACCACCGCCACAGCCGTGCATCCGTGGCAAACCTCTTTGTTGGGCAAGCATGTGCTCGGGGCCCATTCAGAGCTCCAACAGCCGCGAGGTGCCCGGATGCTAAACGACGCCCTGGGGTCCCCACAACCTCCATCCTCCAGGGCCCAGTGTCAGTCGTTGCGGTACAGCTGCGCTCCTCTCAGCAGGCATTTCCTTATCTTTCTTTGGTCACTAATACTGCAGATGGACATTCACGCCTTTCAGATTCTGATTTTGGGCTCGCACCGCCAGGTACGGCTTCTGGGGAGGTATCAGGGGTTGAGGAGCCTAGCTTGAGCGGCTGGAGGGCCATGTTATGGAGGCATCACGCGATGCAGCTTCGACACCCCGCAGCTCGTCAATTTCTGTCGAGGCAATCCAGACAAGGCAATCACGCGGGGTGGTGTCATGGTATCACTTGGGGTACTTGCATGGCCATGGTTGTGGAATTGACGTCCCGGCGGAGGTGAATGCTCTTGCGAAGATTGGCAGGGGCTTGGCTTCAACGACCTCGAGCCTTGGGCATACCGCATGTCTTGAGCCGACGCACCAGCCCACGACGTCCCCCGCGCCGTCCTTTTGTTGTTGAGATGCATAGGCAACCAGGCTGTCACAGGCTGGCTGACGATTGACGCTCGACACGGGAGCGGCGGACCTCTCAAGCTGGGGTGAGGAAGCAGGCCAACCAGCATACGTCAGGCAGTCTTTGAAATGGATCGTTTGTGTTTCGTCAAGTGCTGTGCTCGGCAGCTCCACAGACGGGCAACGTGCCAAGACGTGACTGTGTAAGTGGAAGTGGTTGGTTTCGTAATAAAAGGCTGCCACGCCATGATGAGGTCGCGTGAGTGACGAGTAACCTCACGAGGATGTCATGGTCACATGGTGCCCAGCGGCAGCTAGTGCCCACGAGCCAGCCCCGGACAAGCCAACGACCGGGGTACCTTTGCACAGCTTGTTGGCCCAGGCGTCGTTAAGATTACGAGTACGCATAGTTCGTATAAGAGACGCGAACCCGCGCTCGAGGACGGCCTGGTCTTGCCTGGAGCTGATGGTTGATTCAAGGTGATGCCCGAGCCTCCTGAATCATTGCCATTTTGGGACATCCGGACCCCGCCTTGGAGGCGCCTGGCGTACCTCAGCTCAGCTCAGCTCAGCCACCTGCACGCAAGCCGCCACCCGACGCCCGCTGCCCACCGCCAGTACGAGAAGGTACGTACCAGCAGTGACCGCCTCGCAGCCCACCTGAGATCGGATCGGCAGAGCCCAGCCCTTGCATCCGCAGATGGCGACGTCGACAGCCCTCGACCTCGGCGCGCCGGAGCGCCGCCCAAGCATGGCGCCCTCGACGCTCGACCTGCTGGTGCTGACCTTTAACTGCGCCAAAAGCTTGATCAATCCGGGCGTCTTTGCCACCCACCTGCAGTCGGCGTTTGCGCAGAATGCGGCGGGACTGCCCGACCTCGTGGTCCTGTAAGACGAAGCTCCCGGCTCTGGCGGGGGAGCGGACCGCATTGTGCTGACGTCGGCCCTCTCAAGCTCCCTGCAGGAAATCGCACCGCTGAGCCAGGCGTTCATCGGCGACTACTTCCTCGGCCCTTACGTCGCGCGGTTCGACGAGGCCGTCAACCTTGCTGCGCTGCGGCATGGCGGCGAGCGAGACCAGGACGTGGTATCGGTGACGCCGACGGAGGAGGCGAAGAACGGGAAGAGGCAGTACGCCCTGGTCAGGGCGCACAATGTGGGCTACACGGCGATACTGCTGTTTGCCAGGGACGCGGCTCGCGTGAGAGACCTGCAAGAGGCGGAAGTCGGCTTCGGTGCCGCCGAGATGGGCAACAAGGGCGCCGTGGGGCTGAGAGCGCTCTACCACGCGGGCGACGGGGAGCGGACGACGGAGCTGACGTTTGTGGCGACGCACCTGGCGGCCATGGAGTGGAATCTGCCGCGGCGCAATGCCAACTGGGCAGTCATTATGCGCGGCCTGACGTTTGAGAACCCAGAGACGGTGGTGAGCAGGATCCGGGGCAGGGAGGGGACCTCGTCGCCGGGCGGCTCAGACAGCGACGAGCCCTCGGAGCGTCATCGTCTGTTGCAGGACGAGCATCACAGACAGCATGCCCAGCTGCGGCAGCAGCTCCACGACATATCCGTATACAAGCCCTCGTCGCACCTCTTCGTGGCCGGCGACCTCAACTACCGCATATCAACCACGTCTCCGCCCCCCAACACGGCCTTCCCGAGCCTCGACCCAGAGTCGGAGCACTACTATCCGACCTTCTTCCCCCTGGACCAGCTGACGCGCGAGCGGACCGCCGGGAGGACGATGCATGGGCTGACGGAGCACGAGGTGCGGTTCCCGCCGACGTACAAGTATGTCGCGCGGCCGGCCAACGGTCGTGAAGAGGAGGAGACGGACGTGCCGTGGGAGTTTGCCTCGCACCGCTACCCCAGCTGGACGGACCGGGTGCTGTATCTCGACCTCCCGTCGTGGGTCAAGGCACGCCGCGATGCGCCGCGCATCAACGTCCACGCCTACGACGCCCTGCCGCTCCTGCGCACCAGCGACCACCGGCCCGTCTTCCTGCGCGTCGACGTTCCCCTCGTCTCGCCCGGCGACATGGCTCCGCCGGCGTCGCTCCTCGAGAGCAGCGAGGCCGACGCCTCGACAGACCCGCGCGTCCGCCTCCCCGTCGAGGTCGACCCGGAGGCCTGGGAGCGGCGCAAGGCCGCGCGCCAGAAGGAGCGGGCCGTGGGATGGAGCATGTTCCTCTGGAGCACCAAGGAGGGGGCGTGGATCCTGGCCACGTTGCTGGTGGCGGGCTTTGCGGGTTACTGGCTGTACCAGACGGCCTAGAGGAGGACACGCGAGGTCTTTGCATACATGTCATGACGCGGGCATTCTAATCTCATCGTCTAGCTTAGATGGGGGCAGGGTAGAGTATGTTCACGGGGATGTCAGGCATACAGGCGAGGCGGCGTACATACTATGCATATCCATGGTAGTTATAAATGTACA
Source organism: Tolypocladium guangdongense (assembly GCA_022114105.1). Classification (NCBI taxonomy): domain Eukaryota; kingdom Fungi; phylum Ascomycota; class Sordariomycetes; order Hypocreales; family Ophiocordycipitaceae; genus Tolypocladium; species Tolypocladium guangdongense. The sequence continues at coordinate 2,891,674 of NRQP01000004.1, read as the reverse complement.
CATAATAACAACTAACCACACGGGGAAGCATCTGGCCAGCAGGAACAAGCCGCTATGGGAATGACAATAGTATGTTCTTGGTCGTGACCGTACAAGGGTTGGTGTCTCGCTTTCCAATAATTGGCCCCCGTGCAACCAACCCGTGGATTTGGCGCCTCGGAACGCCGTGACCCGATATAATGTTGTCGTTGGAATACAAAAGAAGAGTTTAGCAATGTGCGATGCCACGCTGTGAGTGCCTGCCTCCTGATATATATACTCCGGTCCCGCCACGGTCACACCCCGTCTTGAGGGTCCCCAAGCACCAGTCTCAAAAGTCGTCAAAGTACCGATCGTACTGCTGGGCCATGTCAGGCGTGTATTCGGCGCGCTTGCCGTCGTCCTCGGGGTACATGTCGAAGCACTGGGCGTCGCCGGGGTAGCGCACGGGGGGCACGATGGGGCCCGGGCAACGGCGGGCCAGGATGTCGTCCCAGTCGGTGTCGCGGAAGAAGGCGTGGGCCTTGACGCGGGCGGCGCCGCCGCTGATGTTGCCGAGGCGGCGGGAGCGGTCGACGGTGCAGAGAGAGCGGATGAGGTCTTTGGCCTCGTCCGAGATGAAGGGGTCGTGGGGGAACGTGACGGGCTTCTCAACGATCCTGATGGCGCGTTAGGCCAGCCGGGCAGAGAGAAGGAGAGGACCTACTGCTTATAGATCTCGATGGGATTCTGGTGCCAGAACGGCGGGTAGCCGGTCAGGAACTCGTAGACCAGGATGCCCAGGGCCCACCAGTCGACGGCGGTGGTGTGGCCCTTGTTATGGATGACCTCGGGGGCCAGGTACTCGGGGGTGCCGCACAGGGTGTAGGTCTCGACGGGGCAGTCGTGGTGGTGGTGGCCAAGGCGCTTGGCGAAGCCAAAGTCGACGAGCTTGATGTGGCCGTCGCGGTCGAGCAGCAGGTTCTCGGGCTTGAGGTCGCGGTAGGCGACGCCGCCCTGGTGCTCGTGCAGGTACTCGAGCACCAGGACAATCTCGGCGGCGTAGAAGCGGGCGACGGGCTCGTCGAAGCGGCGCAGCTTGCGCAGGTAGCTGAAGAGCTCGCCGCCGGGGACGTAGTCGAGCAGCATGTAGAGCGAGTCGCGGTCGGAGAAGGAGGCGAGCAGGTTGGTGATGAAGGGGTGGCCGGCGACGTCGGCGAGGATGGCGCGCTCGTGGCGCACGTGGTCGACCTGCTTGAGCTTGATGACCTCGGTCTTGCGCAGGATCTTGAGGGCGTAGATTTCGGGGTCGGGGTCCTGGCCGAGGGGCGTGGCGGCGGCGGCGGCGGCGGGACGGACGAGGCAGACGCGGGCAAAGGTGCCTGGGGGAGTCAGCGGCCAGCGTGCTCGGCGCTGCGTCGCAGGGAGGGAGGCATACCGGTGCCCAGCGTCCGCACGAGGGCAAAGTCGGCGGGCTCAAACGTGCGCGTCGGCCGGGGGGGTGCGCCGTCGCGGCCGCCGTCGGGGACGCGGGGAGACGGCGACGCCAGCGCCGTCATGGCCGCCTGCGAGTTTGCGACCGTCGCCGCCATGATGAGCGTGTGCGATGGTGCTGGCAGGCGGGGGGGCGTCGCGGGCGGTGCTGGCGGTGCCGGCGGTGCTGGCGGTGCTGGCGGTGCTGGCCAGGCTCGCGGGCGCTGCGCCGTGGCAGTCCTGGTCCTCTGCTGCGGCTCGTTTCAGGTGCGGTCCATGGGGGGGCGCTCGAGCTACAGGGCCAATTGGACCATGGCAGGGGCGCGGGCGACGGGCGACGGGCGACGGGCGCGGCTGCGCGAGGCGGCGGGTGCGTGTTGGGCGCCGCGGTCGTCGTTGGCGATGCGGTTGCTGGCGGGGGCGAGGGCATGGAGTTCGGTGAGACGAGGGGATTTGCGGGCGTGTAAGCGGCGGCCGTGGTTGGCGGGGGCCAATGACGCAACCGGGCGCGCAGTCGCTTCTCACCTCGGAAGAGCTGCCGCCGTGCGGTGCGTGCGTGTGGGCGTCGCATGCGGCAGGGTTGGTGGCAGAGGCGATGGCTGAGGTCCGATCGGGCGGGGAGCCAGATGCTGCTCGGCGCGACGGCCAATGCTGCGTCCGCACATGGCTGGCGTGCTCGTGGATGGTGGGCAGATGTGCTCGGGCCCGCATGGCGTTGTGCGACGCTGGCTGGCGGGGCTGGACGACGGCGTGGCCTAGCGCCGGTGAATGGCTTGACGATGGCGTCGGATGCAGCCCAGAGCCTCCCTCTGCAGGCGCACCTCCAGTTCTTGTTCATCGGGAGGTGGACGGGAGGCTGCGAGACCAGGGACGTGTTGGGGTTGGGTGGCCGACTGGCACCGGAAACGTCGGCAGTCGGCAGACGTCCGCGGATGCCTGCCTCAACTCAAAGGCTGCTGGGCTCAACGAAGCCAAGCCGCCCGGTGTGGCCACGAGGCCAAGCAATCCATGTTGTAATAATACTCTCCATGTGCTGTCATGTGGTGTTGTCGGCACGGTCCCGGAGGTCCCCGGGCGGTCTAGGGTAGGTAGTCTGCGCCCCTCACCCCTCCAGCAGAAGCTGAGGTCGGCGCTCCCAGGCACCTCGCCCCAGCCGGCGCGTCAGCACTGACCGCAGCCCCGTGTGCCAGAACAAGCCCCCCCAACAACCTCCCATCATCCCATCCATCAACCACCACCCATCTCCACCCAAGACAACCTCGCGATCCGCCGTGCCCCTGCCAATTGCCCACGCGACACCTCCATCGGCGCTCCCGCCCGCGGCCGCATCGCCCGCCCCACGAACCCCCTCGCGTTGCACCCGCCATGCGGCGTCGCTGACCGAGACCGACACCGAGACCGATACCATGTTCTCCAACTTCACCAGCATCGTGCAAAAGGCCCAGCAGCTCATCGACCCGACCCAGGGCCTGAACCTCTCGGGCTCCGACCGCAACCCCTCCAAGGCCTCGCTCTTCCAGAGCCAGTTCCGCCTGCCCGCCTCCCAGACGCCCCTCTACGAGATCAACGCCGAGCTCACCATCCCGCCCTCCAACGCCACCCGCGGCGACAAGGACCTGGAGCGGGGATGGCACTACGCCGGCAAGCTGCACCTCTCCGAGGCCTACATGTGCTTCTCGACCACGCCCACCAGCTTCGCCCAGTCGGCCAGCGCATCCACCTCGGCGGCCTTTACCGGCCAGACCCACGGCGCCGGGCCCAGCGGCAATGGCTTCACCTTCCCGCTGTGTGCCATCAGGAGGGTCGAGAGGCTCAATAGCCAGAACTTCCAGGTACGAGGCGGAGAAGCATGACGCGCGGGGCGTGATAGTCGTGATGCTGACCGCGGCCTAGTTTGCGCTCGCCATCACCACCTGGAACGGCCTGCTCGCCGACAGCCCAAAGGCCAAGGACGGAAGCAAGGACGCAAGGGACGTCAGGGAGCAGCGCATCACGATCCACCTGGCCGGCACCCGCCATGCTTGCGAGCGGTTCTGCGACGGCCTCAAGAGGGGCCTGAGGGCCGGCGTGGCCAACGTCGGCAGGCTGCGCAAGGTCGTTGCCGAATGCTACTCCGAGCACCTCCTCCGGTCCGAGGACAGGAAGAATGCGAATCCTCCCGACGCCGGCCTGGGCATCATCTTTCGATACCCTGGCGACCCCAAGAAGCTGCGAGACCGCGCAAAGATGCGGCTCTGGGCCGAGTACCTGCGAGACAACGGCCGCAACGCCACGCTGATACGCCAACCGACCTTTCACAAGCTGATCCGCGTCGGCCTGCCCAACCGCCTGCGGGGAGAGATCTGGGAGCTCACGTCTGGCTCCGCCTACCTGCGCCTCGAGAACCCGACGCTGTATGCCGACACGCTGGCCAAGTTTGACGGCCAGGAATCGCTCGCTATTGACGAGATCGAAAAGGACCTGAACCGAAGCTTGCCAGAGTACCCTGGCTTCCAGAGCGAAGACGGCATCGGCAGGCTGCGCCGGGTCCTGACTGCCTACAGCTGGGTCAACGCCGATGTCGGCTACTGCCAGGCCATGAACATTGTCGTGGCGGCCCTGCTCATCTACATGTCGGAATCCCAGGCCTTCTTCCTCCTGTCCGCCCTCTGCGATCGCCTGGTGCCCGGCTACTACTCGACGACCATGTACGGCACGCTCTTGGACCAAAAGGTCTTTGAGTCCCTGGTCGAGAAGACGATGCCCATTCTCTGGGAGCATCTCGTCAAGAGCGACGTCCAGCTGTCGGTGGTGTCGCTGCCCTGGTTCCTCTCGCTCTACGTCAACTCGATGCCTCTCATCTTCGCCTTCCGCGTGCTCGACGTCTTCTTCGTCGAAGGCCCCAAGGTCCTGTTCCAGGTCGGCCTCGCCATTCTGCGGATAAACGGGGAGGAGCTCCTGGACGCGGCAGACGACGGGGCCTTCATTTCGGTTCTCAAGACGTACTTTTCCAGGCTCGACGAGTCTGCCCATCCCAAGTCGGAGAACCCGAAGCTGCGCGCCGTCACGCGATTCCAGGAGCTCATGGTTGTGGCGTTTAAGGAGTTTTCGGGCATCACGCACAGCAGCATCACGGAGCTGCGGTTGAAGAAGAAGGACGCAGTCCTCAACAACATCGAAAGCTTCGCCAAGAGGACGGCCATCCGGAACCTGGGGCCCGACAGCAAGTTGCTTAGCACGGACGAGCTGGGGTCGCTCTACGACCGATTCTACAGCGTACTATACGAGCGGCAGCAACGAGACCGGATGATGCAAGAAGAGCAGCAGCGGAGAGCCAAGACGAGTAGGATGCGGGCTTCCGAGATCTTCGCTTCCGGCCCCCGGGGCGAGGTTGAAAAGGGCCGCGTGGGCCTCGGCCCGAGCACCAGCCTCATGGACTACGACGCCTTCCGGGAGTTCCTGGCAGGCATGTCCAAGTGGGCCGTTTCCGATTCTCCAAACCACTCGAGGCGGGAAACAGGCGCAGACGTGGACAAGTATGCAAAGTTCAGCAGCGCCAGGCGAGCTCCCGACGTGTTGTCGCCGTGGGGAGCCGGTCCGGAGCCTGCCGAACACGACTTCCTGCGACGTCTGTACAAGAAATGGGACGTGGATGGCAACTCGGCACTGACGCTCCAAAACGTCGTTACTGGGCTGGCCAGGATCAAGAGCAAGCGTGACATCATGGGTACAATCACCTACTTTTTCGAACTCTACGACGACGACGGCGACGGCAAGGTAGACCGAGAAGGGATCCTTCGGATATCCGAGGCGCTGCTGTTTCTGTCAAGGCGTGGACTCGACGGCACCCTGAGCCCCGACGCCTCGGGCACGGCCTTGGATAGCGACGCAAGCAGCGCGCACGAGTCTCAGAGCAGCCTTCCCTCGGGGATAACGACCAATGAGCGATTCCTGGGTAGCGTCAGCGGCTTCATTCGACGGTGCTTTGAGTATGCGGATCCGGATCGCCCTCAGAAGGGGGGTAGCAACGATGACGACGCGTCGACGACGACGACGCAAGATGGAGCGGCCGACTCGAGTGCGTTTGCCATTGGAGACGATGAAGACGAGGACTTACTGGGGCCCGAGTCGCCACCCGGGTCCCCCTCGAAAGCGAAACAGGCCAAGGGCGCGTCTTTGGCACAAGACGATGGCTCTTCCGGGGACGGCAAGGACACTTGTCGGCGCAGGGTGTCCAAGGCAAAGTCGGAATCAGCCAACGCGGCTTTGGACCCGGCACATCCCCTCCACATTACACTGCCAACCTTCAGGATGGTCGTCTTGGCCGACGAACTTCTCGAACAGTTCTTTGAGTCGTCGTTCCCGTGTTCGTTCCACGTGATAGAGGGAGTGCAGACGGTTTGCGCAACCTCATTTGACTCGCTGACGACGTTCTCGAGCCTGGGCTTCGGCGCAAGGCCGCCGGTTCCGACGCAGTCCGGTCCGCCGGGAGCGGGACGCGGTCTGCGCGGTGTGCTGGACAACATCGTCACGGACGGGATGCGAGTGGCAACCGAGGTGCGGAGACGGATGGAAGAAGCGCAAAAGGAGCTGGAGAAGAACGCCCTGCCGGGCCAGCGGCCGGACGAGGACGACGAGGACGAGGATGACATTGGCGTGGCCGTGGGGGCCAGGAAGGGCACCGGAGGCGCCAGCCAAGACATCGAACGGCGGTCGGTAAAGAGCACGGATCGCGACCTACTAGACGGCCTGGACGCGGGGGCCGGAGCGTTGCCAAAGGACCAGGAGCAGAGCTTGATAGACATGGATTCTGGTGATGGGAAGCAGCGAGTTGGGGGTCCGGCCACGTTGGGAACCGGAGTGGTGGAGTTTGAGGGATGAGGACTGTGGTGAGTGGATATTTGTACGATGAGGAGCGACTATTGACATGGCGGGGCTTGTCTATGAGATGGCAGACGGCATTGAACGAGAGTCTAGAGGGCATTGGGTTGTGGAGGGCATGTGGCAGCGTGTAGACGGTTCATGGGAGCGAGAGGCCAATGTGAGTTTGCCCACAAGACGAGTGGATGCCCGTTGATTGCCACTTCACGAGTAGATGAGAGCAGCAGCAGAGCACAGCCTCATGCGCATGCTAAATGATGACGTCTGTGCGCCGAAGCTGCGTCTGCGACAGGCGTCCCGCCATGCACCCCCTTCCTCGCCAACAAGCATCAGCCTCAGATGTCGTAGCCCGAGCGGCGCATGTCGGCGAGGGCCTTCTCGACGACCTGGGCGTCGGCCTCGAAGGTCATGCGGGCGGCGGCGTCGCGGGCGTCGACCCATTCGAGCTGCAGGTGCTGCTCCCAGACCTCGCGCGTGTCGGTGCGCGGCGTGGCCGTCGAGTCACCCCTGGCGGCGTACCAGAAGACGAGCTTGGAGGCGAGGGTGCCGTCGCAGCGGTAGGCGGAGACGGCGAGGGGCTCGCAGCTGGGCAGCCAGTCGGTGACGTCGCCGACGTTGGGGGGGGCGTCGACGCGGGCGTGGGCGTCGAGCATGGCGCGGGTGGGCGTGGCGCGGGTGGCGACGCGCAGGGGCAGGGCGTCGAAGGGGAGGCCCGTCTCCTCGTGGGTCTCGCGCAGGGCGGCGGCGTGGAGGTCCTCGCCGATGTTCTTGCGGCCCTTGGGGAGCTGGGTGGTGTTGGTCGAGGGGTCGTGGAGGAGGGCGACCTTGCGGCGGGGGGGGTCGACGGGGACGCAGCCGCAGGAGACGATGAGGTCGTGCGAGGGGGCGAAGCGGGGGTGAAGTCGGAGGGGGGGACTTGGGGGTGCTGGCGACGATGTCGACGGTCATGGCGAGGTGTGATGCTGGTGGTGGTGTTGGGTCGTGATGCTGGGTCGTGATGTTGGACCCGGCAGATGGATAGAGACGGAAGCCGAGGAGAGACGGGATACGACTCTCTCTTGGATAGTGGTGTTGGATGGTGATGTTAGGTCGTAGTGTTAGGTCGTGGTATTAGATGGGGTGTTAGATAGTAATGGTGGGTCGTGGTATTCGATAGTGATATTGGATGGTGATGTTGGGTCGTCGTGTTGGGTCGTGATGCTAGGTCGTGTGTCAGGTCGTGATGCTGGGTCGTGATGTTAGACCCGGTAGATGGATAGAGACGGAAGCCCGAGGAGAGATGGAATATGACTCTCTTGGATGGTGGTGTTGGATGGTGATGTTGGTTCGTGATGTTGGATCGCGAGGGTGATGGTGAGGTTGGACGCCAGGTAGATGGATAGAGACGGAAGCCCCGGAACACGACTCTCTCCTGTATCACGCAGCCACCCGCCTCTGCCTGGCTGACTGCATCGTCCATGTCCGGAACCAGGTCCCGTGATGATAGGCGGCACGCACGTCGGCAGGCGGAAAGGCCCCGTGCCGTCCACGGCGAGGGAGCCACCTCGGAACACCCACGAGGTTCAGCTCGCAACCCCGGCTATGCACCTCAGCCCTCAGCTGCGGGGCAAGCACATGGCGGTTTGGCTCGTTTGAGACGGGTGGGGGCCTAAACGGGATGGCTGCGGCGAACCATTCTGCTCACGCGCAACATCGTAATACGGGCATTCCACTAGTCTGCCTCGTCATAGTTCACGTACGAGTACTCGTACGAGTACACACACTTGCACGCGGGCAGGGCAGCACGCAGAGCCAATTGAATCCATGTACGGGGGTTCGCCTCGGCCTGGCGCGCACTTATTGGCTACCTACCTCCCCCCCGCGGCCGGCCTCGCCGTCCACTGTTCGGGTCCCCTGCTGCCCCACTTGAATAGTTGGGATGGTGGTGCCGGCGCTTGTGGCGCGAGAGCGATTGTGACAATGGTATACCTACTCCGTAGCTATTCCAATGATGAGCTCGGTGACATGGACCTTACAGCGTTATTTAACTTAATTTTTGCTTGAGGAAAGAAAAGGGAAAGAAAAAAAAAGACGGCGTTTATCGTGGCAGTTTTATTAAGCTCCTAGTTCCCGCAAGCCATTGCCGTTCCCTCAGTACACTGGTCGCGGGGTTGGCAATCGGGCGCTTGGACTAACCTGCCTGGTAGGTACCTTGCTAGTTTCCTTCTCATCTGCGCGCGCGCGTTAGCGTTTCGCTTGTCCAGGTTTAGGTGGACTCGGAGCCTAACCTCGGACCATGGCCATTTGTACCCCCTACCCGCCTCGCGACTGCCAAGCCGTACTCCGCGGCAGCATCAGCAGCATCAGCAGCTCCGTTTTGGGCACGGCGAGAGTCGCTTGCGAAGCCATGGCCTCTACTGGATGAGGCCAGTCGAACATGTTCGTCTGGGCTGCCGAGTGGTGAAGCTATCCCTGGTCTCTGTCTCGATGAAACGCTGCTAAAGCAGGCATGTACTGTAAAAGGATGTCGTTGAGGGTGGCGTTTGTTCGGTGAGCCAATCCAGGCAACCATCAACGACCACCAATGGTGGCCATCGTCGTCCACACCAAACGCGACACATCAGGCAATGACCACGCCAAGCATACCCGTATACACCAAGCGGCACAACGGCTTCACATGGTGTGAGTCAGAGGAATTCGCTGCGGGGTAGCCCGTGAGTATAAAGACTGACTCTGCCCACTCTGCCCTGTCTATCTACTCGTAGTCTTCACGCAATCTTGTCCTCTATCTTTGGCTACCTTCCTTTACCTGCGCTCAGCAAATCCTGCCGCGGATCATTAGGAGTTAATCCCAGCCAAACACCTTCGAGATGTCGATGAGTCTCTTCGCTACCTGTAAAAGATTTGGGTGCAAAGGCAAGGATATAGCAAGGGGAGAGAAATGTTCCCTCTGTGGCTGGGAGCGCCCGAAAGATGATAAATAGGTTTGTTACCTCACTTTGAAACCATAATTTTCATTGCGTTCTGAGCTCACCTTCTGACTTCACATAGCATCGAGGGGATGGAGCGGGCACTAATGCCGTTTATCCGGGGCAACCCGTGCTTTTCAATGCCGAGGGTTGAGCTTGGCAGACGTTCAGTTCTCGGGGAATGTCGAGAGGATTGTTAGTTGTGAAACCGGATATGGCAGGCAGTGTTTGAGAAGGTGCGAACGATGGTGGTGGATGCAGAGTATCTTTGTTAGAAATTTTTGCTCTTTGCTCCTTCATCGGAGCCCGACGGACACGGCGTCGTGGCCTAACCCAACGTGAGTCTCCCCATGTCATTTATATCAGCCTAGCCAACGTCCAACTCCCCAGCCGTAATGTCATGATATCCCGGGCAAACCTCGGAGTTGTGTAATTTGAGCGATTTGGAGCCTGCTTGTGCCGGCACCTGTGTGACTGCGATTGAACTGAGTGCGTTGATATGATCCGTTGTGTGTACGGGGCATTGGAGCGACCCGCACTGGTAATATGTGCCATCTGATCTACGAAGTACCAAAACTTGGTGGCGTGCGCTGGCAGCGGGGAGGGGAGGGTGGGCCAGACAGTGGAGATTCGTAGCCTTGCAAATACGGAGTAATCCCTGACTACTCCGTACCCTTAGTGCAGTCGGTAATATTGACAGGCACGGTTCTCGAGGCGTTTATTACCCGACCGACGTTTTTCCCTCTTGCATGACCTTGCCCTAATACCACACTTCTACAGCCTCAGGTGCTGCCCACCAGCAACCAGCAATGTCTGCCCAATGTGACGCGATTGATCCTATGTCTCTCCTCAACTGGAAGAAAACAGGGATTGCGGAAGCAACCCCCTTGCCGGTAGACTGGGACGCTCTCCAACGGTATGCGCTGCGCCTGCGACGGTCCCAGTGGCAGGGCGCCGCCGCGCCGCCCTTTTCGACGTGCGTCCTGCTCCCGCAGTACAACATGGGCGGGCTCCATCTCGTCCGGCTCGTCGAATTCGACGACGGCAGGCGCTGGGTGGCGCGCATACAGCTGCACGGCGGCACGCATCAGGCCAGCCAGCGGCTCATCCACGAGGTCCACACCCTCGCCCTTGTCCGCGAGAGGACGCACATCCCCGCTCCCCGCGTCTTTGGATTCGAGAGCACGGCTTCAAATCCTGTCGGCGTGCCGTTCTTTCTCATGGAATTCATCCCGGGCAACACGGCGATGGATGCGTTCGGGGGCTATGCCGTCCACCGTGGGGAGATTCCAGCACGATACAAATCTTTCCTCATCCAACAGGCGGCCAAAATACAGGTGCGTCCTCGCCTTCTCTTACACACAAGGAGCAGGGGCGGAAGGGCACTTGCTGATGTTGAGCGGGAACAACAGACGGAAATGGCGTCTATCCGATTCCCCAAGATTGGAAGAGTCATCCGACGAGACGACGGTTCGTATGCCGTCGGACCTTTCCCCGACCTGGGCGGACCCTTTTCCACAGCGGCCGAATACTTCAAGGCCTGGGCGCAACATGCCAAGTTCCCCACGTCAGAGCCACAGCTGCACCGCTTCCTTCCAAAGGGCCTTGAGAACGAAATCCGCTCTTCCATCCAAGACTTCCCTTCCCGCTTAGCAGCAATGGCCGGCCGTGTTTCCCTAGGCAGCGGTCCTTTTCCGCTGTACCACCCTGATTTCCGCCACAGCAACCTCATTATCGATACCGACTACACCATTCTTAGCGTCATCGACTGGGAAGACGCGTCGACGGTGCCGTGGGAGGCGGTGGAGTTTCCGCTGTTCCTCAGCACGACGCCGCCGCCGATGGATGCGCCATGGAATTACGACGACGAGGGATTGCCAATCGACCCTTCTGTGAGACGGGATTGGGACGAGCGAGACGAGTATGTGCGGCTCGTGAGGGAAGCCGAGGCGGAGAGGGGACTGGATCAGTGCCTGTCGACGACGCTAGCGAGTCGAACCGTGCAGAACCTGGCGGGGGCGTTGAAGCTGTTTCTTGATCCGGGCAAGATTGGCTTCTATTGCAAGGTGCTTGAGCAGTTCTCCGCCGACGCCGAACGCAGCGGCCATTTGCTGTAGCCCCCCCCGGCGGCCTACCCTGTTCTCGGCCATTCTAGGCGGCTCTATGCTACTGCGTCGGTCGCTGACTACGCCCGAGTTGTGTGATTTGCCTTTGATATCGCAGCTTATTAATATATGTTGTTGCGGGTTGCCGTCTGCCGATTGCCTTGATTGGCTCGCCGATCAAGCGCCATGCGCGCCACACTTCGAGAAGCGTGCCTGTCAAAGCAAGGGACAAGCCCAGTTCTCAAAAATACAGTACAAGTCAGTACGGAAGTGAACATTGGCGGCATAACCGTGCTTGTATGTTAAATCATATGCCCGTCTCATCCAATCGAGACATCTAGCAGGGAAATGTAACGACGCACATGGCAGAGTTCTCGCCGACAGCGTGGCCCTTTCCGGGCAGTGCCTTGCCAGCCGTCTCCTTTCCGCTGTATTTAACCTTGCAAGACTTGTAGTGGCCGACCTGGAAATCCGCCTGATAGCTTACGTCCTTGCTCGTCCCGGTCTTGGAGGACGGGATTACCTGCCAGCTGCGGGCGATGCTGTTTCCGACCCAGCTCTTTTCCTTTCCACCATTGACGCTGATGCCGAAAATGGTCCTGGTGTCGGCAAAAGCACTCTGCGAGAGCGAATTAGGTTTTTGCCACCGGTCGATGCCAACGGTCAAGCACTCACCTGTCCCGGACCTCCACTGCCCATGGCGATCTGAAGGTCGTAGTAGCCCGTCAGGGTGCACACGTTTTTTGGTTTCGCAGCCACGGCATCGGGCCCAAGGCTGCCGAGCAGCAGCGAGGTCGTCAGGGCGGAGAGCGTAGCAGTGAACTTCATTGTGGCGGGGGGGCTTTGTAGAGAGTTGGTGCTGGATGATGGAATGAGCAGTAGATGGCCTGGTTGAACAAGAGGTTTGAACCCGACGGTGAATCGGCTGCCCTTTATACTCTTGGGGAGCGAGCAAGTCCATCGTTTCTGGGCATACTAATACCACGCGAGATGACGCTTCGCCAGAGAATGGCAGAGGGATCCCGTTGGGGCAGAGTTACGTTCATGCCCTCTTTCGAAACAAAGCGCGTGACGATCGCCCAAGTCTGACTAGAGTTTGCGGGCCTTCTTGACAAGAATCCCCGGTCGTACGACGCAGCGGTGATATACGTCGCCATCCGGGCGACCTCTCTGAGTAAGATGGCTCTATGCGAGGAGGAGCGGTTGTGCTCGACATTACCACGCCTCGCATGGCGGAAGGATCAAAGCGTGTCTAACAGAGTTGCAGTTATCACCTGCCCCATCGGAGCAAGCGCGTGACGATTATTCAAGCCTTTGGGACAACTCCACGCGGTATTACCGCACTCCGCAGGAAGAGGCTCCGGCGCCAACGCACGAGTCGGCGGGTCTCTAGGCAGCCGAGTTCTAAAACGCGGCAGAGGACAGGGAAGGGTGCTATTGCAGAGTTGCAGCGGAATCCTACGCGCAGCAATAGTAATATCGCCATCTGGGGATTCTCTTAACGGATGCGGGGGACATGCGGCTAGATGCGGAGGACTACGGGTCCTACCAGGCTTCCGTGATTCTACCGCACAGACAGGGGTTCGTCCCTGCAACTATGCATGCACTCTATACCGAGCACACGATTTCGTCAGAATTACAGCCACGTCGAATGCCTTGACTGGGGGGCGGGGTGTGTGACGTCCTTGCCCGCTCATCAGCTGCGGCAACGTCACTGAGTTCACCGCCATCAGCATCCGTCGTGAAACTCACATAGCGCATCACCTCGGAATGTCGCCGATCCTGATCGTAGGCGCGACTCGGGGCCTCGGGGCCAGCCTCGTCACCCAATACGCCTCCCGAGGCGGCGCCGTCGTCTACGGCACCGCGAGGTCCAGCACCATCCCCGGCGCGGCCCCCGCCCACGTCAAGTGGCTGCCCGGCATCGACCTGATGGAGCCGGGCGCGGGCGACGAGCTAGCCAGGCTGCTGCAGCAGGGCGGCTCGGAGCCGCTGTCCACCGTCGTACGTCTCCGCGGCCCGGCCGCAGCGCCATCTAACCGGCGCAGATCATCTCGGCCGGCCACTTCGGCACCGAGGACCTGAGCGCGGACAGGGGCCCGAGCTGGGCGGAGCAGCAGCGCATGTACACGACGAGCGCCGTCGCCCCCGTCTTCGTCGTCCACCGGCTCGTCCGCGCCGGCCTCCTGCGGCGCGGCGCCCGCGTCGTGCTCGTGTCGTCCGAGGCCGGCAGCATCGCGCTGCGGCACGCCAGCGAGGGCGGCGGCAACTACGCCCACCACGCCAGCAAGGCCGCCCTCAACATGGTCGGCCGGCTGCTCGCGCTGGACCTCGCGGGCCGGGGCGTCGTCGTCAGCATCGTGCACCCCGGGTTCATGCGCACCGACATGACCCGCGGCGTCGGCTTCGACAGGTACTGGGACGACGGCGGGGGTGAGTGCCTTTCGGCGCGTGCCGGTGCGAGGACATGGGCTGACGATGCCTGCAGCCGTCACGCCCGACGAGGCGGCCGCGAGCCTGATCGAGTGGACCGACCAGCTCGACATGTCCAAGTCTGGCGAGTACTGGGCTCCCAGGGGACCGCGTGAGTACCGTGCAAGCAGCGGCATCGTCATCACCGCTGACGACTCATGGGCAGGCGACATCGGGACGGCAGAGGCGGTCCTCGGACAGAATCTGCCCACGCCGCTGCACCTCCCTTGGTAGCGAATGGCCGATATCAGCGTCATGACCTCGTCTCACTGACAATGAAACACCAGCCTGACCTCACTCGGACCGGGTTCATTCCTACGCTCTACGAGACACTATTCCATTTTACGAGACCAAAGTGGATGCAGACATGACGCCACAGGCGGCTACGGAATGCTGTATACAAGCACAAGCGCCTTATGCTGGCGGATGCTATAGTCACGAAACGAGTTATGCTAGTACATGTATACACAGGCGCATCAGACGCCTTTCGCTTTTGTTCCCGTCGTCGGCCTCTCTGTGCCGCCGACGGCTCACGCACCTCACAGCTTGTACGCGCTGGGGCCAATCATCAGCTCCGGCTTCACCAGGGCGTCAAACTCGTCCTCCGTCAACGCCTTGAGCTCCAGGGCGCTCCCCTTGAGCGTCAGGCCCTTCTTATGCGCGTTCTTGGCCACCTTGCTGGCCATGTCGTAGCCGATCTTGGGGTTCAGGCACGTCACCAGCATGAGCCTGGTCCGCGGTTAGCATGCCATGAGTAACAAACATGTGCTGTCTTGAATGCGGCAAGTGGAGCTTACGATTCCTTCATGATGCTGGCAATCTTCGCCTCGTTGGCCTGCAGGCCAGCCACCAGGTTCTTCTCAAACGACCGCATGCCGTCGGCCAGCAGGCGCGAGCTGTGCAGCAGGTTGCGAATCACCAGCGGCTTGTACACGTTGAGCTCGAACTGGCCGTTCATGCCGCCAATCGTCGTGGCCACGTTGTTGCCCATGACCTGGGCGCACACCATGGTCAACGCCTCGCACTGCGTCGGGTTGACCTTGCCCGGCATGATGCTGCTGCCCGGCTCGTTCTCCGGCAGGTTCAGCTCGCCGAGGCCGCACCGCGGGCCGCTGCCCAGGTAGCGCACGTCCTGGGCGATCTTGGTCAGCGAGCCGGCCAGCGTGTTGAGGCTGCCGTGGGCCTGGACGATGGCGTCGTGCGCGGCCAGGGCCTCGAACTTGTTGGGCGCCGTCTTGAACTCGGTGCCCGTCATCTTGGTCACCTCCTCGGCGATGGCCTCGGCGAAGCCCTCAAACGTGTTGATGCCGGTGCCTACGGCCGTGCCGCCCTGGGCTAGCAGGCGCAGGTCCGGCAGGGAGCCCTCGACGCGCTTGATGCTAAAGTCGAGCTGCGCGACGTAGCCCGAGAACTCCTGCGCGAGCGTTAGGGGGGTGGCGTCCTGCAGGTGGGTGCGTCCGATCTTGATGATCTTCTTGGCCTCGAAGTCGTCCACCTTGGCCTGGAGGGCGGCGCGGAGGCTGCGCAGGGCGGGCAGCAGGTCGCCTTCGAGCTCGAGGACGGCGGCGATGTGCATGACGGTGGGGAAGGTGTCGTTGGACGAGGCGCTGCGGTTGACGTGGTCGTTGGGGTGGACGGGCTTCTTGCTGCCCATCTGGCCGCCGAGCATCTCGATGGCGCGGTTGGAGATGACCTCGTTGGCGTTCATGTTGGACTGGGTGCCCGAGCCCGTCTGCCAGACGACGAGGGGGAAGTGGTCGAGCAGCTTGCCGTCGGCCACCTCCTTGGCCGCCTGCTGGATGGCCTGGCCGATCTTGGGGTCTGCGAAGGCGCTCTCGGGTCAGCTTGGGGTTGATTACTTGCACCGCCCGGGGCTGTCGGCAGCACTCACCGAGGCCGTAGCGCATGTTGACCGTCGCCGCGGCGCCCTTGAGGATGCCAAAGGCCCTGACAATGGGCGGCGGCATGCGGTCCTGGGGCTGGTTGATGCGGAAGTTCTCGAGCGAACGCTCCGTCTGCGCGCCCCAGTACTTGTCGGCGGGCACCTGGATCTCGCCAAAGGCGTCGCTCTCGGTTCGCGTCGCGGGCGCCATGCTTCTCGCGGTGGTGTGGATACCTCTGCTGGCGACGGAGAGGAGGGCTCGCGGTTGTAGACGGAGGAGTTGAGGCTGCAGTTGACGTCGGAGCCGCGGGGTCCGCGTTTGGCATGTGGCTGCCGAAGCCGCTCCTCTGCCGGCCCTCGGCAGCCAGGACCTCGCATGGCCCGGGGCCGTAGCTGTCCGTAGCATCCTGTAACGGTGTTTCGGGAGAGGTAGGAAGTGGAGTGAATACGTGGACAGCGCCAGGAAGTCGAATTGGATTCCCCTGCCTCGCCAGAGCTCGTATGGACAATTAATTAATTTACCTGGCCGGAGAGGAATTCAACTCCATCCCGGTTATTTTTCGGACCACTAAATGCCGCCGGAGGGCTTTCGGAGTGCGACGGAAGCAACGGGTAAAGCTCGGCTCGATGCCAGACGCTCTCGATGCTTGATCTGTTAGAGGTACCTCAGAATGCGATTTCTAGTTGGCTGCCTCCTTACAGTACATTATAACCACAAAGCTGGAGCCTTCGCACGCCAGAAGAGATGGGCCACGTATATACGATCAACAAGTACGTAGCCTTGAAGTTGGCTAGATACGGGACCCAGATGGGTACGCTCCCCGCCTCAGAGTTGCACGCCAAATCTGGTCTGGCTGCATGCAGATCAGAGCCCGCGGCAGATGCATGAATCCCCAGCAGCCCTCAGGACTCGGAATGCATCAACGACTCACGCTCCAAAACCGTACGAGAAACTTCGGTTGCAGGCCGAAAGCCTCCGTCAGTGCGCTCACGGCACATTGCGGCCCTGGAGATCTGCACCGCCTCGTGTTCAGTGACCTCACAGGGGTCGGGCTCCCCTGACCGCCACCCCGCAAACCCCTGAGCCGAAAGCCAAGCTGGGCGCTCGGGGGGGGAACCGCTCAGGCTCCATACGAGCACTCGTATCACCTTGTGTTAAACTTCGGCGCTCTGGTGGCCCACGCAGCCTCGTGTCGAGTTTTTGCAGCTTCTTTTTCTTTTGACGATGACGGAAACTCGACGAGAGCAGTGGAGGGGATAGCGTATCCCAGGGCGCCCAGCCTGTTGAGCACGCCATTCATGATTTGGTCTGGTGGCGCGCCTCTACGAGTACGAGTAAGGTAGGTGCAAACTTTGGCTGTCCGTCCCATTCCTGGAGCGGGCCAAGGCCGCCTGCTGGCGCCTGCTCCCGCCCCCAAACACCCACCCTCCATTTCGCTGCGCTAGGACAGCCGGGGCCATTATTAGTCTGTCCGCTCCTCGCCTCGCCTGGGACCCCAACCAAACACACTTCCATCCCCCTCCCGAGACACCATCATCGCCAGCAGCCTTGGCCGTGCCGCGCTTCTGACGCTCCTCAGCGTCCGTCTCCTCAACGCGCGTCCTCTCTGTATCCTCAACGCCGGCGGGTCGGGGCCAAACAAAACAGGAGCCGCTGCCGTGGGACAAAGAGGCGGCCAGCCTGCAGATTGCCGGCCAACCAGCCCGCTTCTCTCCGCGCGGCCGCGTTGCATTGCGTTTTGCAACTTGCTCTCAGGCTCAGGTCCCGGGTCCCGCTCCCGACACACGCGTTGTCGCTGCTTGCCGTCGCCGCCGCACGAGTTGTCCCTGGCTGGGCAGCGTCCTTGACCTGCCGATCAACGCACCCACCAGCATCCATCCATCCTCTCCCGACCAGCGAGCCCCTTTTTGGAGCCCGGTCCTCGCACCAGCGCCCCGCTGTAGCGACCCGTCGTCACTACGGCCGCTCGCATCGTGTTTCGCTACTCGTACTCGGGCTCGGTGCTTGGCACGACGCTAGGTCTGTTGCCACGTCCAAGGAATTTACCACGGCCTGGAGCCTTGGCAACGCGCATCTCGAGCATCCGGTAACCAACCATCAACCGACGCCAACATCGTCCTGTTCATCGTCATATCATCACGGTCCACGTCGGCAGCCAACATGTCGTCCTCGGACCCTTTCCAGCAAGGTGAGCCGCTGCCCTCCTCCCGTCTCCTCCCGTCGCCTCGTCTCCCCTTGGGCCCGCAGACCATACGCCTCGAGTTTCTGCTGCACCCTTGCGGCATCCTCTCGCCTCCCTCCCTCGCCAGAGGATCGAGGGTTCGTTTCCAGTCCCGACTTCCCGATCCCGCCCCAGCCAATGCCGTCGAGTATCGGGCAGGCAGGGGCTGGCACACTTGGGGCGCATTGCCACTATAGTTGTCGTCCGTGTGTTTCACGTTGCTCTCTGCACGGTTACCCGCTTGCGTATCTCACCTGGCCGTTCGCTCATCACTTTCTCTTCCAACAGGGCAACAGCCAGCTGGCGCTAAGTCTGCTGGCCTCTCCCTCAATCTCTCCTCCAACAACCCCTTTCGCAATCGGGCTGCTTCGCCTTCGAGCATCGACGCCGCCTTGGCCTCGCCGGGCTCTCCATTCGACGATCCTGCTCCCCGTCCGCTGTCGCGAAACCCGTTCCTCGACCAGGCCTCGCCGCCCGTGAAGTCGCCCGGCGCCATGTCGAACCACTCCGAGTCCAAATCTCTGTCTGCAGAAGAGATCTTTGTACGTCTAGTCTCCCCATCCCGCCCGTTGTTTGTCTCTGAAACCATGTTCGCGTGCAACCCGCCGCCTCTCGTGTTGGGTATCATGCGACTTGACAACTGGCCGGCCATGAGCGGCGCCTGTGAGCTAACCTCCACGAAAGAATTCCCTGACTCTGGACGACAAGCAACCAACCGACAAGCCGGCCGTTGCTGCTCCTGCGCTGCGTGCCCCCATGGATCGCCAGTTAGCTCCCCGCCGAGGGGAGAACCAGCCGCTCGCCAGGCCGCCCAACGGCAATCACCGGCCCACGCGGTCGCAAGAGGAGGCCTTGAGGGCCCGAAACCCACAGGCAAGCGGCTCCCGACCAGGCCCTTCGGAGTCTCCTCAGCGAAAGCCGCAGCGGCGCCCACGACGAAACTCGGAGTCCTCCATCCTGGACTTGAACGCTCAACCCATCACAGAGGAGGAAATGAAATTGATTGAGGCCAAGCGGATGCGCGATCGCCAGCGCCGCGAGCGCGAGAGCCGTTCGTCGCGTCGCGAGGGCAAGGACAAGAGCAGGTCAGGTCGGCCGAGCCGCCGACTGGATATCATCGATCAGCTTGACGCCACTAGCATTTATGGAACTGGGTGTAGGTTGCTGTCACCACCTGACCATCAGGCACCGTTTGCTGACCAATTGCCAGTGTTCCACCACGACGGCCCCTTTGACGCACTGAACCCTCACCGAAACCGCCAGAGCAGCCGCCGTGCCCCCATGCAGGCGTTTCCCAAGGACTCTCTCAACAACTCCCTCGGCGGCGCAGGCCCTCTCAACCAGAATCCCGATCATGCAGTGTTCATGGGCAACGGTACGGATGAGGCGTTCCGAGACTACGCCGGAGGCGGAAAGAATAAGAATGGCTACAACTACCCGACGCCGTCGAATGGGGAGGCGGTGATATTCGACCCAATTGCACGTGGCAACGTGGTCCACGGCGACGAGAGCTACGGCCTAGGCACCTCGACGTTCCTCGAGGGCACCCCGGCTGCGAGAACGGCGATTGCCCGGCGTGAGGCGGAGCAGGCGCAGGAATCCACGGAAGGTGGTATTCAACGCAAGAAGTCTCTGGCGCAGCGCATCCGGCACATCAACAAGGGTCAGCGAGGGGACTTTGCACCCTCTGGCCGGACGATGAACCCCGAGGGCGGCAAGCGGTCGCCGGATGCCATGGCCACAAGCGCGAGCGTCGGGTCTGATTCGAGCCCCTTTTTCGCCGAGTTCAGCAAGGGCGGCGACAGCATGAGCGTCAAGCGCCAGGACGGCGCCAGGTCGCCAACCAGCCCCCCTCCCGTGCCACGTCGAATGTCTGGCGGGCTGCTGGAGCGACGAGCGACGACGGACGCAACCGCAATGACGCATTCGGAGGATGCCCCGGCCAAGCCCTCGGGCATCCTGGGCCGAATGAAGAGCTTGAAGGGCGGGCGGCGACCTAGGAATGCCGACAATGGCCAGGCGCCAACTCCCGGAACGGCCATGTAGTGCGAGGAAGAGCACAACGAGAGCTTTGGCCACCAGCAGGCTGGCCAAGTTGAAGGGAACCCCGCTGGTGCCAGGAGAGCAGAGAGTCAGGTGACGTTGGGACGCAGGGCTCCCAGCTTTGTATGCGGAATGCGAATGGTTTGATGACGGGAGCAAGGGCAGCTTGCCTTGCTGTATAGGGGCTGTGGCCCGAGAGCCAACGGCCCCTGACGTTGGCAAATGGGCAGACGGACAGAGGCGATGACGCACATGCACCGAAAATTTCCAGCCACTAGCCCTAATATCGGTGGAAGAGAAGTGCAATTCTTCTTGTTAATGCTTTCTACACAGTTCGATGGAGTACGATGGGGGGGCGGCGCAAGGGTCGCGGACGACGAGGGCAGGACATTGATTGCCAGAGAATCCCTAGGCAGATTGCTACGAATAAACCTTTTTGTTATTCTACAGAGGGCGTCGGTGTGAAGAGGACGAGATGTGTAGAGAACAAGGCGGAAGTGGTGTGTTGAGGGTCGTCCACTGATTGTACCTAGTCGTGCTGAGGCTCCCAGGTTGCTGACACTTGTGGTGGGTTGTCCAAGTGCGTGCACCACAACGCTCCTTTGACATCACCCCGTACCTGTCTCGGCCAACACCACGCAAAACATGACTGGGACAGCCCTCGACAGAGGCGCAACGCGGACGGAGCGGTGGACATTGCTGGAGATTTTGGATATTTTCCGTTGACATCTCGGTCCGTCCACGCGCCATCCCCATGGACAACGACATGCCTTCTCCATCCATCCACCCGCTTCCAGCGTCGGCCGCGGAAGCACCAGCCTCGCAGGCGAGATCGCAGCACTTCCCCCTCGAGCCCATACCCGCGTCGACGCTCGCGGCCAGGGAAGCGGCGCGCCGGGACGCGGCGCGCGCGCTGGGCCCGTGCCGCAGCGGGTGCGCGCAGCTGGACGACTACGTGCTGCTGGGCGGGCTGGAGAGGGGCTGCGTGGTGGGCGTGAGCGCCGAGGAGGAGGATGCGTTTGGGCTGGTGGTGCGTGTCTCACTTCCTCGTCCCTCGGAGAGCAGATGTAGGGGCTGACGACGCGGTTAGCTGGGGCTGCAGGTGCTGGTGCGGGCGCTGCTGGACGACGGCACGGCGACGGCGCTGGTGGTGACGCCGCGGCCGGCGGGGGGGGTGCTGCGCGCGCTGCGAGGGGCGGTCGCGGCGGAGCTGGCGGCGAGGGGCGGGGACCGGGCGGAGGCGCGGGTGAGGGCGTGCTTGGAGAGGGTGATGCTGTCGTGCGTGTTTGGCCTGGATGGGCTGTGGGAGGTGCTGGCCGACCTGGACGCGCCGGGGGGGTCGCCGCCGGCTGCGATGGAGGCTTCGGCGGCAGCAGATGGTGATGAAGCAGCTGCGGATCGTCGCCCCGAGAGGTCGCCCGTTTCGGAGATCCGGGACAGCCAGGACGAAGCGTCGACGCCGTCGCCATCACCAGCATCACCAGCATCACCACCACCACCACCACCACCACAAGCAGACGCGCGACGCCCGCCCGCCGTCATCCTCGTCACGCACTTCTCCGCCCTCCTCACCAGCCTCTTCACCCACCGCGAGAAGTCAGCCGCCCACACGGCCCTGCAGCTCCTCGGCGCGCACCTGCGCTACCTCTCGCGCAGCCTGCCCTCGCACCCGCTCGTCCTGCTCCTCAACTCCACCACCGCCACCGACAGCACAGGCACCCCCCGGACGCAGCCCCTCGATCCCACCCTGCGCTCCGTCTTCAGCCCGCCGCCCCCCCCGGGCTGCGCCGCGCCCCGCGCGCACAAGCCCAGCTTCGGCCTCGTCTTCGCGCAGCTGCTCGACCTGCACCTCCTCTGCGCGCGCGTGCCCAGCGCCGGGGACGGCCGCGGCGCGGCGCGGTGCGTCACCGTCGTGGAGGTGCTGCTCGACGACATGGGCCTCTGGCAGGGCAGGACGGGCCGCCGGCCGCGCAGGGAGCAGCGCTGGGCGCCCGTCGACGTCGTCGGCGGCAGGGTCGTGGATGGGTTCGCGAGTTGAGAGGCATATCCCGAGCTGAGGCTGGCGGCTGGGTTCGGGGGACGGAGGCCGTGATCTCCATGTCGAGGAAGTCTCACGAGCCTGCCTCATGTTTACGACATGTTCTCAAGCTTAATACCAGCTATATCAGGCCTCAGGGGCACCGTAAACAAAGGGGCATCAAGACGCACGTCAACATCACCGGCATCAGACCTCGCTCACCAACGAGTGCTTCAAATCGGTGTACACGCAAATTAATAATAACCTCCTACCGCCCCGATTAGGCCCGCCTCCTACCGCTCAGTCACAAAAAATGCCATTTGCTTCACAATTCACACACATCGCTAATCCTTCCAGCGTACACGCACGCACCCTTTTTCCTCTCGCGCCCGTCTCCCCCTCCGTCTCGCCTCTAGCTGGGGCTGTTGCCGAGCGGATAGACATTAAAAAAGTGAAAACAACAAGGAACCGTCCGACGAAGCAAACCGCACCCCGCTGCAGCGTGCCTCGAAAATCGATACACCACCTCGCTGCGGAACGAAGCCTCCCTCTTGCTCTCGCCAGGAACCCGGGATGCGTTCCCGAATAAGCCGTATACTAAACAATGTTCGCCTCGACAATCCCTTCGTTTCCGGCCGACGAGGGCCGCCGTGGGGAATAGAAGCGGCGTGCTCGGGATGCCATCAAGTGATACAAGAAGAATTTCCTGGAAGGGATTCAAGTCTAAGTCTGTTCAAGTGGGAGGGGGCCGTCAAGCTATCGTGGGGGTGCCGCGCTGCCGAGCTGGGGAGAAGAGGCCGGCGCAAGAAGCATTTCCGACTTTCGGTTGGTCTTCCAAAAGTCGATGGCTTCGACTACGTCTTCTCCTCGCTCGTCCTCGTATGCAAACAGAATCTAAAGCATCGTCAACAAGAGAGTCCTAGAGAACAAGGGTTTAGCCTGTTGCAACATACCTCGTGAGTGCTGCTGTGAAGCATCCGGATATTCTTGTGGGGCACGATATGAACCGCGCCGTTCTCGATGCTCCGCAGTTCGATGAAGTTGGGCTCAAACGCAAGGATCCAGGGGTAGCTGAGGGCAAAGCCCTGCGGAGTGCCCTCCCAGTCGATGCGCCACTCGGGTCGCGCTCGCCACCCGTTCCTGTTAACAAAGAATGAGAATTCCGAGTAGTTGAGCAAGAACTCCCCGTTGAGACGTTCAATGTGAATTGGCCGGACCCCTTCCTTACGCGCAACAAAGTCGAGCGAGGTGTCGGCCTGATCCAGGAGCGACTGCGTCTCGAGCGTCTCGAGCGACACCACCTCGAAGCCCCTAGCGCATGCCACGCATAGCTTTGACTTGAGGAAGTGGACCGACGACGACTCGGTGGGGATGTAGAACTCCTTGAACGGCCTGAGCTCGTCTTGGCCGCCAGCCATGAACTTGCCTAGGCCCTTTTGCTTCTTAGCCTTGGTCATGGCATCGTTCGGCTCAAACACCTTGATGGTCGTCGACAACGCCGACGACTTGACGCAGCACACGAGATGCCTGCCCAGGCAGATCCCAGTCTTGAAGAAGCTGCAGTGATTCTGAATCTTCTTTGGTCGCTTGGCCAGGGCCGGCTCGTCAGGGTTCAGAGCCGACAGAGAGTACGACTGCAGCGTCTTGTTCGACAGCACCAGCAGCAGCTGATACTCCTCCAGGATGTCAATCTGCGTGACGCTGCTAGTCTCCAGCACTCTCCTTGGAATCTGGTCTCTGTTCTTGCGGTCTGACAGATAGATGCCGTTGTCCGTGCCAAACAGAAGCTTACGTCCGCCGTCTGTCCATCATCAGTACTAGTCTCATCGTCACCACGACTTGCGAGCTTGCTTACCGAAGGGCGTAACGCAGTTGACCTGGTTGGTGCCCACAAAGAAGTTGCTGGAAATGATGGTCGTGTTGAAAAAGTCGGCGCGACCACGAAGTCGCTGCTGCGCATTGTCGATAAACTCGAGCCACTTCTTGCGGGCGGCCTGGTTCGCAGCATAGAGGGCGAGCTCGTATCCGGCTTTGCCCAGATGGCGAAAGGTAATCGGCCATCCCTCTCCCTTCTTGACTTCAAAGTTGTTCGCCCTGATCGACGGGATCAGGCTCGAAGAGGAGCGCTTAATGCCTTGGACAGGAATAACCTCATCCATCTCGCGGATCGCGAGGAGCTCCAAGGGGATCGGGCGGCGATATGCCTTGAGCTCCTCGCTCTTCCCAACCTTTTTAGTACGCACGAGCAGCACGGCGTGGTCGAACAGGTATGCCATGATTTCCGTTGGGTCCGTCGGCGACTTCTTAAGCTGGCTTTTAAAGACGAGTTCGCGACCTTCTTCTGTGAGCTTGAGATCAACCCTCTCGTTGGGCCTGAACCTCAGCTGGTCATGGAGCCGTCTCAAGTTAAATCGGTTCTCTGCCTTGCCGGATTCGGCATTAACTCTTCCGAGCAGATCTCGGATCATGGTGAGCACCTTGGGAATGTCCTCCTTGTCGGAGTTCTCGCCTTCGGTGTACCTCAACACGTTCTCGAGCAGAAGGGGGTATCGCGCGAGACGCGTCGTGGGCTTGGTGAGATAGCCGTTGAGCTCCAGCTTTCTCGACTCCTTCCGTCGCTCAATCTCATCCACGAGCTTGCTGAAGTAGATGTTCATGGCTCGCTCGTTCTCAAACTCAAACTTTCCTTCCAGCTGCCTGGAGCCGTAATAGATGAAGGGCTCAAAATGCGGCACGTATTCGAGGAAGACGTCGCCAATGTTGTGGACAATGGGCTCCTTTTGTTGCCGAGCCGTCAGAGAAGACGCAAACCGTGAGCTGACGTTGTGAATGCTAGGATGATCGACAATGTTGCTGAAGATGTTCTTGACGACCTTTTCGCGGCGCTGCAGGGGGATTGGCGACGCCTTGGACCGAAGAGGGATGATCCAGAAGTCGCGAAGGTACTCCAAGTCCTTGACAAAGTCGCGCTCGGTATAGCAGATTTCCGAGATGATCTCTTGCCTCTTCTTCTCCCTCTCGCTAACGGCATCGGCGATTTCCTTGGGGACCGAGTTGATCCAGAGCTTCTGCTCGTCAGTCTTGTCGACCTCGTCGTCATTGACGTTTGCAGAGTCTTCCTTGCGCAGGCCGGGGCCCATCTTCAGATTAAGCCTAGACACCTGCTCCAACCTGCGAGGACAGGCGATGGAGTAGCAGAGTTGGTCTCTCGTGCAAGTCGGCGAGTAGCACTCCGACAGCAAAACAAAGACACCGTTTACTGGAGACTTGTCCTCTGGCTCGTCCATCAGGCTTTCCCTGAACTGGTACATTTCCGACTGCGCGTCTCGCAGCCGGTGTTCGTACGTTACGTCGTGGAAGAATTTTTGCGCGTCCAAGGCTCTACCAAGGAGTAGGGCTAGGTTCCGGTCTGTCGTGCGGATAATATACGACAGGACATCAACCGCTTCGGAACCGCTAAAGGCGTTTTTGTAGGTAAGTTCGTTTTTCGTTCGGTCGCCTATGATGATCTTTCGTCGGAAGCACTCTGCGACTTTCGAGAGCTGAGCAGGATATACAAGGGGTGGCCGTATCTTGGTCGCCGTGGCAGGTCGCTCGCTCTCGGCCGATTTGCTCCTCGAGGGGCGCTGGGCCAGCGTAGTGGCATCGGACTCGGACGCAACTATCGTGGGCGCGATGCTAGACGCCATCGACATCGTCCTCGAGTGATCAGGGGCGCCGGCGGCCGAGACCATGCTCGTGCGTGTCTGCGCGCCCGGGGCACTTGGGTATCCTCCACTCTGGGGCGGATAGCCATGCGACACGGGCGCTTCTGCCGGAGCCCGTCGGTTCGGAATGACCCGGCCGCTCATGGTTTGATGGGCATCTCTGTCCTGCGGATGATACGTGCCAACCATGGACATGGATCGGTCTTCGTGTCGTTCCGGGACCACTCTGCCCTGGGCCGTTGTCCTCGCCGAGCTTTGATTGTTGTACTGAGCATGTCGAAAATGGCTCGCGGGCGACTGCTGGTAGGAGCTCGGCGGCGGGTGGTACATTTGCGGGCGCGGCGCAGAGGCGAGAGACTGGGAGCGATAAGGGTCGCTGTTCAGTGCAGGCCCGGGCCCGCTCTGATATGGCCTCTGCGGTGTTTGATATCTCGCTCCAGCAGTCTGTGCCGGAGGGCCTCGAGACTCGAATCGCGGAGGGGGCGGGCCTCCAGGGCCGGGATAAGGCCGCCTGGCCTGCTGCTGCTGCTGCATGTACTGCGCCTGATGAGACGGCAAATGGCTGCCAGAGGCGGCCCGCTGGCCGGGATGGTACCCGCTCGAGTCGCTCTGCCGGCTTCTCGCGGCCATGGGATCGCGTTCGCCGTAGTATCCCTGCTGCTGCCGCGGTGGAGGCTGCCGATGCGGGCCTGGGCCTGGGCCCATCGACGACATGGTCTGCGTCCGGCCCTGATCCATCGCGGGATGCGAAGACGATGTCATGGTCTGGGACCGCCCGGGCGGAGGAGCGGCGCCAAAAATGCTGGAGAAGGCGGCATCTCGCTGGTGGTTGTTGGCATCGGGATAGCCGCGTGGTGGGTGTTGTTGCGGAGCTGCTCGAGGATCATACGGGTAATCCGCCATGGTGACAGCTGCAGACGGCGACAAAGTCCTGTATCAGCGGGCAAGGCACTCGGGGGAGGTGTCGAAAACGCCACGAGCAGGGCAAACCAACCGTTACGATGCCTTGAGGGCCGCCAGCAGGAGAGAGCTCAAAATCGCGGCTGACCAGGCGTCCGGACGGACAGTCGACGTTCGACGGGGAGCAGCGCCGCCGTCGGTCGACGAGGCTGGCCGGTGCCTTGATTGTAGGGGACTGCGTCGGCCTCGTGGAGATATGGGATGCGTGGACGACTCTCTTTGCTTCACGGAACGACGCGAGGGAGTTGGCGTGAGGGAGCAACGCTCGTCGGCGTCGGACGAGCAGCAGCACTCGAGGCTGTGTCGGGTCCCTGCCCAAGGTCCTCCACTCGCTCGCACGTTCCGGGGCGCTCGAGGGGGAGCGAGGCGCAAGACAAAGGTGTCAAGACGAGGGCATTAGCGAGAGCGGGCACAGGAATGTGCTGCCGGACGAAACGGGCAATTGGCGATCGCGACGAGGGCCAGGTGAAGGTGGGCGTCGACGGGGGTGGTGGTCCAAGAGAAAGAGAGGGTTTGCAGGTTCAACGCTGACGTTTGCTGGCTTGCCTCGTTCTGGCTCGGCCCAGAGTGTCAGTAGGTAAGGTACCTACCACTGTACCAGGAGGTACCTACGAGTGCTCGTACTCGTAGTTGCTGGCTGCCCGTGCGTGCTGTGCCGCGCTGTTCTTCTGCGCTGTGCCCTCCAGGCCTGTAGCGACGTCGTAGGCGTCGTAGTGGCTACATTCCAGCGCCGGTACCACCCGCCAGCGTATCCCCGGGGGGACGGCATGCGGCAAGGAGCTGCGCTAGCGGCCGTTGGATTCTATTTGCCTGAGGTGCGCAGCTCTCGGATGGCCGGTGCTGGTGAGACCATGTGATGCTCTGGGTACAATCCGAGGACCGGCGAAGCATTGCGGCATCTGCGTTTCCTCGCACACCCCGTCCGAAATGCCCAAGTTCAATGGAACTTGGCGGCCATGTATCGCTGTCACCAGCCCAAAGTCACCCAAACTCGGTCGTGGCTGTTATTACTCTTAGGTTTGGTCCCCGCTCCTTCCTAGGCTTAGCGCCAGTCACCATAGATAAGGGAGGGAACAGCTATCAAGTCACGTGCCTGGTCAGGAGGGCGCCCGCCGTGTGATTGGCCGCCATGACGCCGGCTCTCAACCTGGAGCAACAAGGCCTGGACCTGCGACGTCCATCAGGTCGCCAGCTCTCGACACTCCGCCGTGTTCCTCCTCCGCCAGCAACCCTCCTCCGCTCACGATGGAATCAGAGCTTGCTCCCAAGTTCGCCCCCTTCTTTGGGATGGTAAGTGCGGTCCATCATCGGCAGGCACGGGCGTCAAGGTGCTGACGCGGCCCGTCGCAGGCCGGCATCGCGTCCGCCATGGTCTTCGGATGTAAGCCGTTCTTCGCCTCACCCGCAGACAGATCGTCCATGTTTCCATGTGGATTCTAAACGAGATATACAGCCATCGGCGCTGCATACGGTACCGCGAAGTCCGGCATCGGCATCGCTGGCGTGGGCACGTTCCGGCCGGACCTCATCATGAAGGTAATGGCGGAGTTCCATCGCCAATGAAGTCAACATTATTTTTTAACGCCGCGCGCAGTGCTTGATTCCCGTCGTCATGTCCGGTATCATCGCCGTCTACTCGCTCGTCATATCCGTCCTCATCGCCCAGGACCTGAACCCGCCGGGCAACGAAAGCTACTCCCTGTTCGCGTACGTCTCCCGCGAATCTCAGGATCGGTTGCGCAGCTCAGCGTCTAACATGTGGCAGGGGGTTCATGCATCTTGCATGCGGTACCGCAGTCGGCATGACTGGCCTCGCGGCAGGCTACTGCATCGGCATCGTCGGCGACACTGGCGTCCGGGCCTACATGGAGCAGTCCAGGATCTTTGTCGGCATGGTCCTCATCCTTATTTTCGGCGAAGTTCTGGGTCTCTACGGGTATGTTTCATCGGAGCGTTTGAGCGAAAGGGGGCTAATTATTACGCAGTCTCATTGTCGCCCTTCTCCTCAACTCGCGAAGTAAGGGCTGAACGTCATGCGAAAACACTATCTACAAATAAATATATTGCGGTGTGCCGTCGTTAGACAGCAGGAGCAATTTCTTAATAGCTGCATGGGGCATGGCGTTATGGAACGTGTAAACTTACGACGGCAGGTAGAGCTCAGACGGGCGTGTTACAGAATCAAGCTACACCGGCAGCCAGGGCTCATCTGCTTACGATTGGGCTGCACATGCAACCACGACTACACCCACGACCGGACTCGTCTTGCTTGAACTGGGTGTCCTATTCTCAGCTGAGCTACAGATACCGACCCATGATGTGCAGAAAGCAGAGCGAGACGAATGAGAGACACGGAAAAGTCGACCGGCTATGCAGCCCGTACCTGCACTTGACGCAGACCCCGAACATTAGAGTGAAGATGATTGCACCAAAGTTCCGAAGACGAATGCACCGAACAGTCCATACTAGACATCTGCGCCGTCATATGCGTTCATGGTTTCGTCAAAAAGCGTCAGAAAAGTGTAGCCACCGGTTGCAACTGGACACCAAGCATCAAACCGTGGCCGCGACCTACGCGAGCAGGCGGCCGCCGATGCGGTGCAGGAGCTTCTTGCGCTGGCCGTTGTCGACCTCGCGGCGGAACCGGGCCCAGCTCCTCTGCCGCTCGTCCCAGTCCTTCATTTGAGCTGGCGGGCGCGTTAGCATCCGACAACAGGTTGGAGCAATATCCTCTGTACTGACCCAATAGCCAGTCCCACCGCTGATCCTCTCGGATAAGGACGTCGTCGCCCGACTCGCGCGCAAGTCTCTCGCGGCGGGCCTGCGCAGCAGCCACTTCGCCAACCAGGTAGGGGTCCTCCAGGGGTCGAATCTCGTCCGGGCCGTCGTTTTGGTTCTCTAGAGGCCGATCGTTGGGCTCGCTCCGCTTCGTGGGGTCGTTGGACGGGTACCTGCCATCCGTGATGCGTCGTTCGGCTACGTTTCGATAGTGACGGGCTGCGACGGCGTTGTTGGCGGACCATGTGGGGATGCGGAAGTTGTGCAGGGTCATGACGGCCGGGGGCGAGGCGGGAGGGATGGGCGGGAGGCCGACTTGCGGGCGGGGCGTCGAGGCCTCGTTCCGGACCGGGGAGTTCGTGGCCGACAAAGTGCCCGTTCTGGGAGCGTAGGCGGGAGCGGCATCGATGCTTTGGGCGGTAGAGTGATACGATGGCGCATTGGACACTGCAGACAGGCCATGCATGTCAGCCTCTACCTCGTGGCGTGAGGCGGTGGTGGGTGACTTGATATGCATTGATATCCAGTCGGGGGTGCACGCCGTCAGCCGGGCAGGTGAGTTTCTTACCATATGAGGGTGCAGCGGAGCGGACCGATGCTGTCTCAAAGTCCTCGTGGCTGTAGCGAGGGGTGGAAATGGCTCCCGTCATAATGGGCAGATGGGGTCGGCCAGGAGGTCAAGCGTTGGAGGCGAGCGAGCGGGAACAGGGGACGGCCCGAGCATCTGTCCAGGCAGCTGTACAAGGTAGAACACACCAGTTCGCCGCGAGCTGGCAGAGGGTCCAGGCTGGCGTGTAAGGTGTAGATGGCTTCGAGGACTCCGACCTGGTCGGCACGGAACTGATGTAGAGTCTGAGCGACGTCGCCTCCGAGAAGACGAGTAAATCACAGGCCGTTGAGTTAATACCAGGCTATCGCAAGCGGCAGAGACGCGGGCGTCCAGGTAGATGATGTGCGTGAAGCAGCCGTGGTCCTCTCTGGTGTCTATCGCCTGTGAGCGCACGTGAGGTCACACCCGGAGGGGACCAGTCGTGATGCAGAACGCTGCACCGGAGATGGCAGTCCCGATGACGCAACAAACAGTTGACAGTGTTGTAGCCGGATGCGACGACGTTCCGCGAAGTAATGGGGACGCAGATACTTGATAGAAGCGTAGTGCACGGCAGAGGAGAGGTGAAGACGACGGGAGGGAGGAACGTCACACATACGCACGCGCGAGACGTTGATGGGCGGCCACGGCTTATAACCCAGCCCTGGGGGGGGCCTCGAGTACATAGACCTGGACCAGCCTCGAAGGAGAAGACCTCAGCAAGGAAGCTTTCGGGACGGACACTTAATACTACGGGTAGCTCGCGGCGGGGTAAAGCTTCATGAGCAGCCAGAGCCACTTGACGCCATGGCTTGCGGGAGGTGGCTTGCGCCGAACAGCGGCTGCGGATCATTCGCCAGTGCGTGCGTGGGCTGTGCTCCATAACACCAGCAGCGATTGCTGGTTGCAGGGAGTGGAGGTGGTGGACGGAGGTTGGTGGTCCGTTGATCGATGGAGAGGAGAGGGGAAGAGGGGCGGCGATATTAAGCCGCGCGTACGCTGCATCAAGACCTGCCGCAAACAACAACGACAAGCCACTCACAGGTACCTCGTACGAGTATCCGTACATCTAATCCGTACCGTACATCTACGGAGTTCGACATGCGTGCCATCGATGGCAAGGCCATCCTGTCTCACACGCGGGCCCGGTGCTGGTGGACCGCGATGATGTGTTCTGCACGATACCGCGAAGCCGTCCGCAGTGACGGCGATGGCCCCACCGCGTGCCTTGGTTTTGGCTGCTCCGAGGTTTCATCGAGATGCCAGCGTCTGGCCCAGGCTGCGCTCCATCAATTTGCACTGGCCATCTCGTACATACATACCTGCTCGTGCGCCTCTTCTGGTCGATGGCCCAGACGTGCGCGTGAGGCTGGCCTGCAGCCGCCCTCGGATGCCGGGGCTGGTTTGGCACCCAAAAGTTGCCTTTGGACGAGATAAGTGAACCGCGCATGCAGTTGCCAGGCTTGGTGAAGCACCCGTCGTGCTAGCAGAAGAGGCGGCCCGGATGTTTCTTATTCGGTCAGGTCCGTGCACCAACCAATGCAGGGTCTGTCAGCAAGGCATTAAAACCTCAGCATCGTGTTTATTACCCGGCTGCGGCGCTAGTAGAGTGTCTCTGCATTCAGCCTTACACATTCGTGCGAGCCGGTCCGAGATCTGGACGCATCCAGCCCCTCGTTGACTCAGATAAGCCAGTTGAGTGCGCAGAGATGCCATCCATCTTTGGCGAAGTTGGGTCTGCTGGAATCTCGAGGCATCCACATGCCCAATCCTGAGCCTGGCTTGTGATCCCGCTGACACATGTTGGCGAACCAGATGCCGAGGTGGTGGGCCAATGACCGACGTTAGTACCTACGTGTGGATGTACAGCCCGTGTACATGTCAAATGTGTGCGGCGCGTTTGGCTTACCTAGGTACCCAGTCCAACGTCAATGGGCATCATGATTTGGTGCTAAATTCAGGCAACGTGCTGCATCTCGTGTGCCGGGCGATACTGTAGCCTGTTGACTTACAAAGACGGCTTCGTGGAGGTGCACAAGAACGACAGACCCCATGTGAACACCAGGGGCCACCTTGGTACAATTTAATATAAGCAAACCCAAACACATTCCATATTCACTAAATATGGTCTCGAACTTGAATGAAACCCGAAAATGTGATGCATCGAGCCTTCGAGTGGGCGTCTTAAGGTATGAGGCGGCAATGGACGCGCCGGGTGAGGTTAGGTCGGAATGCGGGGCAGCAGTTTGGGTAAAGAGCATTAGGTAAGTGTCTCTCGCGTCTGGCAACGCGACTTTTGGTTCGTCCTTCGAACGGCACGAGCAAGACACAAGAGTCGTCGAGGCCAGGTCCAGGTCGGCTTTCGAGAGAACCAACTGGGTACTGCCTGCGTGCGGCTCACACACGCGCTGCGATTGCACGACTGCTTCAACGCCAGCCCAGCGCGCAACGTCGCGATGCCCACACGCGTCCGGGACCCCTCCGACGATGAGGATCAAGAACGCCCCTCGCCATCCCCGTCGCCGGCAAGGCAAAACCTCTCGATGAGGCAGCGATCCGAAGCGCGCGGCGCCTCTGGGGCCAAGAGAAAGCGCGGCACCACGGCAAACGGCGACTCAAACCAGCGGCGAAGGACGGCGCAGCCAGACGGAGATGGCGGCGAGGACCCAGACGAGGATGTGTACGATCCGGACCAGCCCGTGGAAGAGCGCCGCACGGTGCAAAAGGGCTACAGGGACCTCCTGCGCGACATCACCGAGAACGGCGAGGAGTACCTGAACAAGGACTCTCACGGCTTGCACGAAACGATCCTCAAAGCCGACGCCCTATCCAAGAAGCTGCGACAGACGACAGAGGCGACGATCGATTCGCGACTGCTTGTCAGTACGACGGACCTGTCATACCGCAAAACGCTGCGCCTGACACAGGGCAGTCTGTCACAAGGGGTCGACGTCGATGAATTCGTGTCCAAGTGCATCACATACATGAGGAATGGCGGCGGAATCTCCGACGATAATGCTCCGGAGCTCTCCAGCACCCAAAGGCAGCGTCGCACCATCCGTGGCAGAGGCGACGACGACGACGATGAGGTTGGTGATGACGGAGACATGATGAACTGGCCACACCTCGGGCGGTTCGCCTGCTTGCCGCACATACGGCGGCCGGCATTGCCGGGGTTCCTTCTGGGACCGCTATCCGTGGAGAAGAAGGCACGAAAGATTACGAAGCGGAGCGCCCCCTTTCGGCCGGATAACTTGACCGAGACGAGGCCAGAGGTGCTCAACGTGGAGGACCTCGCCAAGAGGGAGAATGACTTGACTGCCGTTTGCGGAAAGATCCTACAGCAACTACACAAGATTCAGGCAGACACGCAAGAGACGGTTGCGGAACTGATAGAGGATGATATGGATGACGAGGAGAAGACAAAGATCATGCACAAGCATGGGCTTCGCAGCACAGGCGGCATCGACCTGATGAGATTTGTCGTCAACCCAAAGTCCTTTGCGCAGACCGTCGAGAACATCTTCTATGTCAGCTTCCTCATTCGCGACGGGAGGATCGAGATCGACCTGGATGAGTTTGATCTCCCGGCCCTGGGTGAGTTGCCTTTTTCGTCTGGTCTACAAGAGGTTTCCTTAACACGCCTCGCAGCACCGTTTGACCGAGAAGCGGACGAGGATGGCACGGTCCGCCACGGTGCGTCCAAGCACCAAGCCGTGCTATCTATGGACA
This sequence comes from Tolypocladium guangdongense, assembly GCA_022114105.1. Taxonomy (NCBI): domain Eukaryota; kingdom Fungi; phylum Ascomycota; class Sordariomycetes; order Hypocreales; family Ophiocordycipitaceae; genus Tolypocladium; species Tolypocladium guangdongense. Next base: position 2,857,928 of record NRQP01000004.1, on the reverse strand, counting down.
TGAAGACGTGGCGTGAGATTATTCAAGTCTTTAACCTGAAGGAGTCTATGATTGAACACAGGAGAGAGGCGACCAGCAGTGGCCCGGGAGCACGGGGCTGGTACAGCTAAGTGTTCGTGGAGACGTGACTGTTGGGATTTGTATTGGCGCTGGTGGAACTGTTTTGACAGAGCTTGCATGACGACATATACACGAAGGAATACTCCGTACAATAATTCATGTCAAAGGAGACGGATGCCCGTGGCGTCCACTCGGTCCGAGTTCCGACTTCTTTCACGCCTTGTTTCTGTCGCCTTTCTCTCCCTGCCGCACGAGTGCACTTGCCACCAAATGGTATTGCCGCTGTCAATCCTTGCCACCGCTGTCAAAGGCCTCTGCCGCAAGCGGAAGAAGCAAGTGAGTCACAAAGGAGTTGCTGACTCGGACAAAGGTTAGGCAGGGAAGCACATGGAATGTCACGATCATGGAGAGATTGTGTTGGGATGTGTACAAAATGGCCTGTTACCATCCATGGGGCAGCAGCAGCTCTACCCTCACGTCTCCTCCATGTCACCAGCTTGAATCTTCGCCAAGGTCATAATTCATCTACTCAGTGCTTCATGCCTTGGCCCCTGATACAGTACAGGCCACCTGGATCTCGATATGGATGAAGCTGAAAGTCCACCGGAGAACCCCACGGTTCCTGCCAACACGGCCCCGCAGAGCCCGCCACAAAGGTCGGAGGACTCCGAGAGCGAATATTCAGGCTACGGCAGATCAGTCACATTCACCGACAAAGATGATGGGAGCTCCCTCACGGCGTCCGACTACTCGGAAGAGGGGAGGCTCACTGAGGGGGGAGCCGACTCGTCCCACGAGGATATGAAGGGCTGGCAAGATATTGTGAAAAAATGCAAGGAGCTGCGAGAGAATATCCCGTCAAATCCTGCTTTTGCGGACTGGGGGGCACTCGTGAGGATTGGACGCTTTGCCCAAAGGATCAACAAGAACCAGCGGCGCCTGGCCAAGGCCCAGTTGCAGGCTCTGGAGAGGACAACACATCAATGCTCAAGAGCGCCCTGCACGCAAAATGCTATTGCTTTTACCAAATGCCTCCAGTCAGGGCTCGAGACGACGGACCAGGTGCTCAAGACGTTCAACAAGCACATGTCTACGTGGGACGACGCGGACAACGATCTTCCCGCGGCACACCGAGATGGTACGGAAGAATCGGATGGAGACGACTATGCGATGATTTTGAGGCTCATGAAAGAGAACAGAGATAAAAGCGAGGTCATCACAAGTCTGAAGATAGATCTTACGAGGAAGGACATGGAGTTGGCGATGGCGAAGGCAACGGTACATGGACAAGGGCAGGTGCAGGAAACGAGTCTGCTCCATGATGACGAGGTGCAAGCAGCGAGTCGGCGCCGTGATGATGAGGTGCTCTCACAAGGCGGCCACGAATTGGGCGCAGACAAGTCGAACAGCCTCCTCCCGTCCCCTGGGCCAAAGTACTCTGGAGAAGAGTCCCGGCGCGGCTCGCCAGCAACAGACGCAGATATGCCTGGTGTCTCCGACGACAGCTCCTCGCCCGGAACAGGTAGCCCGGCCGGCTCCAGCCCCGGCCTCGGCGGCCTCGCAGGGACCCCGGCCTGGGACGTCCAGAGCTCGAGCCGCCCCTCCGACTGCAGCAACGAGGGGGCTGTCAACTGGCGGAAGAAGGCCCAGGAGGAGCAGCACCGAGCGGAGCAGCTGCAGCAGTTGCTGGAAGACAAAGAGAAGGAGGTGGAGGACAGTGAGCGGGAGCTGCAGGAGTGCAAGCGGAAAGTGCAAGAGCTGGAGGACCGCCAAAGAGAGCGACAGGGCGTAGCGGCCAAGAGACGCAGCTCGCAGTTTGTTAGGTCTCTCGGCAACTTGTTCAGCGACTATCCGGCCAGCCCGGCCTTTGGCAGCGGGTCTGAGCATGAGTGGGACGAGCAGCGCCGGATGCTGCGGTCCTCGTCCCCCTGGACGAGCGACCAGCACCGGGTGACCCCTTCGCCTTCGATGACGGAGCGGCGCCCGTCTGATCGGCGCCATTCCCGCTTAGTGGGCGAGGAGCAGCACGGCACAGCGCATTCACCACCTTCCCCTATGACGAACAAGCAGCCGGGGGCGGCCGTTTCCCCTTCTCTGATGATGGACGAGCAGCCGGAGCCGCAGCGTCCCGTTTCCCTCTTCACAAAGGAGCAGCGCCAGGCGCCGCGGCCCTTGGATTCCATCATAGGGGAGCAGATTCGGGCGTGGGCGGAGGTCTGGGTGTTCCTTTACGCGCTTGTCCTTTATCCGCTGCCAGCGCTGACACACTTCCTGTCCCCTGTGTCGTTCCTCGCCAGCATGGGCTGGGACCCCTGGCAGCCGGCACCAGTGCCGCTGAAGCCCTTGCCGACAGAGGCACTGGGCCGTGTCCTGCGCCAGGTGGTCATCTTCCTCTCGATGCAGACGTACATATCGTGCCACCAGCAGAGGAAGATCTGGCTCGACGCCAACACGCTGACGCGGAGGTACCTGGTCAAGCAGTTTCGCGAGGGCACGCGGTGGTGGTGGCTCCCCGGCGTTGATCCGGACTTGATGAGTTGGGGCAACACTTTTAGTCCCTTGCTCGTTGTGTTGGTGCAGACGGTGGATATGTGGGCGCCGTTTGCTCTTGCGAGGCTGCGGAAGATGAAGCTGATGGAGTGACGGCGGGTACATGTCGGAGTTGTGTTAGCTGCTTACCACCATTTATCGGTTGTATTGGAATTGCTGTTATACATCACGAAGCCTTTCCGTTGCAGACGGCGCTCGTCCAGCAGCTCCATGGACGTTGTTTGCCTTGGTCGTCAATCTGGACTGGCTTGTTGATAGCGATGGCATCACACCAGACTCGGAGCATACTCCAATTGCGGCTCTCTCGTATGACTTCAGTCGGCATAGATTCATCCGGCGGGCCAATTCGTGATTCCAAATACATGCCGCCTGCTCACACACACTAGCTGCGTCCGTTCGGATGACAAAACAGTCAGCGGAGATGGTCCTGAAAACTCCGCCCTTGCATTGGGATCGGAGGCATCATCGGACCCGCCGTACCTCGGCAACGGCTTGGAAGTGTGGGCCCGCCGAAGCGGAAGGCGTTTGATGTCATGAGAGATCATTGCCCAAGCTCCTGATGATGATGCTGTCAGTGTTACCGTTCAGGTTCCAGTCTGGCTGAGTCGCCTGCAGCGTCAAGCCCATCTGCAACAGGCATCTGTCCCGGGCCTCGCCATCGTGTCGGGGAGCCGCTGACAATTACGTTTGTCTGGAGCGCACCGAGCTTCACATCCCAACTGGGTCATCGATGATTGCGAGTCGAATTAGCTCGCGGAACAAGCTCGCTGGCATAAGACGTTGCGCCTCCTCGCCATCCACAACGGTGCGACGACCGTTGCGACGACGACGTATCGATACCCAGCCCATTGAAGACACCAGGACCAAGACACGCGCATTCAGTGCCAGCCCAGCAACCGCAGCGACAATGTCGGCCAGGCTGATCCCGTCGAACCCGGCGGACCTCATGGTCATCCGCAACGTCACGCCCAACATTGCCACCTTTTCGGTGCCGTTTTCGCGCTTCGGCAGCATCAAGATTGGCGGCCGCGGAACCCTGGGTATGAGGACGGGAGTCTCCGGCTTCGCCTGAGCTTGTGCTGATCGGCGGCAGCAAAACTCACCTCGGGGACCCTCGCCGCCTTCTCTCCCGTGGCGCTCACCGAGGCCTCCAAGGCCAAGGTGGCCGAGATGGGCGGCAAGGTCGGCTACATCGTGGCCCTCGACTTCGAGCACCACATCTTCATCTCCGAGTGGGCCAAGGAGTACCCCGGGGCCAAGATCATCGGCCCCGAGGGCCTCCAGGAAAAGCGCGACAGGCAGCGGGACGACCCCAAGATCGGCGGCGACAAGTTCGATGTCGTCTTCACAAAGGCCAACAAGCGCGAGGTGCGCATCAGCGACGAGTTCGACGCCGACTTCGACTACGAATACGTCGACGGCCACGTCAACCGCGAGCTCGTCTTCCTCTACCGGCCGGAGCGGGTGCTCATCGAGGCCGACCTCATGTTCAACCTGCCGGCTGTTGAGCAGTACAGCCGCGCGCCCGAGGCGGACCGCAAGGCGGCGGGCATCGCCGACAGGCTGTTCCAGCGCGTGCAGAGCCCCGCGGGCGACGCCACGTGGATGAGGCGCCTCAACTGGTACCTGGCCTCCAAGGACCGCGCGAGCCTCAACGACAGCGTCAAGGTGATTGGGGCCTGGGACTTTGCGACGCTGATCCCGTGCCACGGCGACGTGCTGGAGGGCAACGGCAAGGAGGTGTTTAACAGGGTCTTTCGGTGGCACCTGGAGGCGGAGAAGTGACGAGGATGCCGTGGCCGGGTGCCTCGGTGGCGGCGTTTGGGTGACGAAATGACATTTTGAACAGTAATTTGGACAAGACAGGACGCTTTGGATGATCAAGTCTGACCCAAGGCCAGAAAATCGCCTCGCGAACCTTGCAAATAAATGTACATAAATATAAATATCCGTCTATAGATGAGTTGATGCAGGTGGTGAGCCTCTAATGGCGCAGGCACCTGTGACGTCTAGTGGGGCTGATTAGCGGTGCGGTAGGTGCGTCACTACAGCGGCCTCTAACCTACTTCGTATCTTTTGAAGACGCGTGCATTCGTACATCACCACCTTCGGTTGCCAGGCAACATCCCCAGAACGAGTCTCCCTCCCCCTCGACCCAGAATGCCATGAACGCGTCGCCGCCATGACCGACTACGGGAGAATAGACCCTTTTTCTTTTGCGGGCTCCAAGGATGTCGACCACCCCGTCAGCATCCGGATGTATGTCCCACCACGCAGCCAGGCCATGCGACGAGGCACGCTCGTCTTGCTGACTGCTTGGCCTATAGTATGAACCTGGAGGGCGATGAGCCGCCCGTAAAGAGTTCGATCCTTCTCGACCGACCAGACCTGCGGCACATCGGCTCGAACACGAGGTAAATGCCCGACCCGCATCCATGGATGTCACATACGAGGACTGCAAGCTGACAGCACGCACTGCCAGCCCCTTCTCCGATCTTTACGTTACCGTCCAGGTCTGGGCGGGCTCCAAACCCTTCACCGTGCCTGTGCAGACGGCGTACAAGTCGTTCCGCTCCGAAAGAAAGTGTGTATACCTCGTCGAGCGAGAGGACGCCGCGGCTTGCTAATCGAGCCGGCACACAGGTGGAACGAATGGCTAGAGCTGCCCATAACCTACAAGCAGCTTCCCGTCAATGCCTGTCTCGCCATAACGATATGGGATCTGTCGCCAACCGGAGGCAAGGGTGCGCTTGACCACGCCATCTCTTTCGGAGGGACCACACTTCCCCTGTTCGATGCAGACAACCAGGTGCAAAAGGGCCGCCAAAAGTGCCTCGTCCACAGGCACAAGCACGCCGATGGAACGGACAACTCCAAGACTCCGGCTTTGGTCGCTGCGAAGAGAAAGGCAAATCCCAGGAACAGCAACGTGACGCCACAGGACAAGGATTCCGAGGAGCTCGACAGGATGGAGAGGCTGTTCAAAAAGCACGAGATGGGCGAGATTCCGCGAGTGGACTGGCTGGACCAGATGGTCTTTCGCAGCTTCGAGAAGCGTGGCCTACAGGCGGCCAAGTCGTCCATGAAGCTGCTCCAGCGGCAGCGTGCGGTGAATGGCGACGGCGGCAACGAGGCGGATGACGACGACCAAGATTCCATCGATGACGGACGGCCGAGCCCGTCCGCTTTTCTTCTCAATGTCGAACTCCCGCGGTTTGACTTTCCTGTTGTCTTCGCAGATCACGAGTATGAGCCGCCACCAATATCAGCGCTGCAGTCTCTGTCGGCGTCGCAGGGCAACCTCTCCCAGCGACAGCCCCAGGTACACCTCGGCCCGGGCATTAACGCTTTAGGGGATAGCTCTGGCGGCCTTGGTGCGCGCATCATCAAGGTGTACGACCCGGAGGTCGGGCTTAGGGACAACCCGGCCGAGGCCAAGCATAGAAGGCTTTTCCGAAGCTCCCATCGGCACGGCATTCTAGATAAGGATCTAAAGCCGAACGCAAAGGTCCGCGATGAGCTGAACATGATCATGTCATACTCGCCGACGCACGTCCTGTCTCCTGAGGAAACGGACCTGGTCTGGAAGTTTCGATACCATCTGACTCGAGATAAGAGGGCCTTGACCAAGTTTGTCAAGTCTGTCAATTGGGGTGACCAGAGCGAGTCTAAGCAGGCGATCCAAGTTCTCGGCCGATGGACCGAGATTGACATTGATGATGCTCTCGAGCTCCTTGGGCCCTCGTTCGATAACCCTGCCGTTCGATCCTATGCCGTGGATCGGCTGCGAAAGGCCGACGACCGGGAGTTGCTACTCTACCTGCTTCAACTGGTGCAGGGCCTCAAGTATGAGCACATATCCGCCGACGCGGAGCATGACGGCACCCGGGACTCGTCGCTCGCAAAGTTCTTAATTCAACGAGCGGCCGCCAATTTCATGCTCGGAAACTACCTGTATTGGTACCTGATGGTGGAGTGCGACGACCACAGCCCTGAACAGGGCCTCGACAATCGGAACATCTACCGCAAGGTTGCGTACGAGTTCATGACGGAGCTTGTCAAGCAGCCAGGGGGAAGCGAGGATAGGAAGACGCTTCTCCGACAAGCTGAACTCATTGCCATCTTGTCAAAGATTGCTGGCGAAGTCAAGATGTCCAACGAGTCGATAGCCAAGAAGGTGGAGCGGGTCAAGAACTTCCTTGCCGACCCGAAGAACGAACTGGCAACCATCGATCCGCCGCTCCCGATGCCCCTGGACCCGTCCATCAAGATCACGGGCGTCGCGCCGGACCAGGTGACGGTGTTCAAGTCGTCTCTGAACCCCATCAAATGCACCTTCAAGACAAGTACAGGGGGTTCCTATCCCATCATCTTCAAGCTGGGTGACGACCTGAGACAGGACCAGCTGGTGATCCAGATCATCACGCTCATGGACCAACTGCTGCAAAAGGAGAACCTGGACCTGAAGCTGACGCCGTACAAGATCTTGGCGACGAGCACAACAGCCGGGGCCTCTCAGTTTGTGCAGTCGCAAAGCCTGTCCAGCATTGTTGGCAAGTTCAAGGCCAACCCGGCGCTGGCGTACCTCAGGCACCACAACCCCGACGACAGACAGCCCCTCGGGGTTCGTCAAGAAACGCTCGACACATACGTCAAGTCGTGCGCCGGCTACTGTGTCATCACGTACATCCTCGGCGTCGGCGACCGACATCTAGACAACCTCCTCCTCGCGCCAGACGGCCACTTCTTCCACGCCGACTTTGGCTTCATCCTCGGCCGCGACCCGAAGCCCTTTGCGCCCGTCATGAAGCTCTCCAAGGAAATGGTCGAGTGCATGGGCGGCGTCAGCTCGGAGCACTACCAAATGTTCAAGCAGTACTGCTTCCTGGCGTACACGGCGCTGCGCAAGTCGTCGAACCTTATCCTCAACCTATTTAGCCTCATGATCCACGCTAACATCCCCGACATACGCCTCGAGCCGGACAAGGCGGTGATGAAGGTGCGCGAGAGGTTCCACCTGGAACTGACCGAGGAGGAGGCGATTGTGTACTTTGGGAACGTGATTGAGGGCACTCTGACGGCGTTTGCGCCAGTGGTGATTGACAAGCTGCACGAGTGGGCGCAGGCCTTGCGGGCGTGAGAGGGACGAGTACCTATGTTGACTTGACGCCAGGACTTGGCGTCCTAGTGGCGTTTCTGCCCGGGCAACACCAGCACCACCAAAGAGCCGCCTCAACTATATTGCGGTCGTAGCTTCAAGCGAAGCGAGAGACCGTCTCTCTTTCAGCGGGGTTTGTAGTATTAATTCGAAATGAGTTTGTGCTTTGGTTGGTTCGCGCGGCGGAAGCGCAGCCCTGAGACGAAGCCATTTCTCGCCATCCAAGATGTTGCACTTAATTGCCGCCTTTATTTGCCGCATTCTCTCCTATTATTTATTCTTGTCGTCCCTGGTTCTGTCTCTTCTTGTTGCCATATGCCTGGCCTCACGTACCCCTTCTCGCGGTGTTGACATCTTCACGTTCAAGACCTCACTTCACGCGGCCATCACCACCTGCATATTCTACCCAAGTCCAGGTATTTCCATCTTCCTACCATACATCTGTCTGCACTCACTTCCTAGCCTCGGCCACCTTCGTCCCAATGCAACCCCCGAGTGCATCCCAGGGAGGAGTCCGACAAGTTCTGCATGGTGGCCACCGCCCCTGTCACAATGCGGCACAGACACGTGGAATGCCCGCCGACGAGGCCTTCAAGAAAATATTTCCCTACCACGCCCAGCGTAGGGCTCGGGAGCACGTCTGGAGGAGCTGGTGGGGGACCTACTGTGACGGCCTCGACCTCATCAACAAACGCCCCCAAGGGATGGAGTTGACGTTTGAAGTCGAACAAATGATACGAATGCTGCACTCAGAGGTCGCCTGCGGACTCGTCTGTGTGAATGGCCGGCACGAGAAGCGCACTGGGAACCGACTCAAGGAGCTCCGCTCGTCTGCCCAGGAACTGGCGAGACGAACGCTCAGGAGGGCCAAGCAGCAGGAGACGTACTACCAATTCATCGTGCAGCTCGTACAGCTCGACTACGAGAACCTCCGTGCGCGCTATCTCGATGGATACTTTGACAAGCCTGAACCGTCCTCGTCGAGCTGGTGCCCGCTCAGCCCCTACTTCAGGACCATCCTCACCGAAGTAAGGAGGGAGAGAGACGCCTTCAACGAGTGGGCGAGGGACGTCCACACAGGCAAGGCCGTCGGCAGGCGCCCGCCCTCGCGGAAATGGAACAAGTTGCTCCTCAAGGTGTCAAGATTCGCGGCGACATCGCATGCCTCATCGCCGTGGCCGTTCCAGCGCATCATGCGCGTCATCGAGGAATCGTACTGCCGGCAGTGCGAACCCTTCCGTCGCGGCACCTTCCTGACCCAGAATACGCTGTACTTGCTCCCAGCGCTGCAACAGGCCGTCATCCTGACGCGGGACTCGATGGTCATGGAGCGGGCGCCCCCTGCACTCGTCGGGGGCGCCGACGCGCGACTGATTGAGAGCGCCGTCGAGCGGAGGTGCAGACGCCTGCTCCTGCGCCTTGCCAGGACCAGGCACGGGCTGTTGCTCGGGTGCTACTTTCTACACGACGGGAACCCGTGGCGAGTTTTCGGCCGCTGGGCAACGGTAGACAGGAACAGGGACGACAGGGTGTGGCACGCGGTCCCGCGATGCCGCGTCTGGGGAAACTGGGTCATCCCGTTGCAGAAGATACAGAGCGAAGACGACGGGGACTGCGTCCTCGTCTCGTTTATGCGGCCAACCTGGAACTTCGCGGACGCGAGGGACCTGGAGGTTGCGGTGTGGGACGACGTGATGCTGTGGTTCAAGCGGCTTCGGCGGCGACAGCTGTGGGAGACGGCCCCCGACGAGCCTTACTCGGACAGCTCGGACGAGGAGGGCGACGAGGCGGAGGAGTCGGAGTTCGTCCCATCCATATGGAGCGATGAATGGGAGCGGAAGATCGCCAGCGCCGGGGGGCCGGAAGGGTGGCGGAGCCCGGGGGCTTATGCGGATGAAGATGGGGAAGACGACTCGTCCGAGAGCGACAGCAGCTCCCTGTTTACGGAGCAGGGCGACGGTGAAGGTGGGCCCGAGGCTGGAAGCATGACCAGCTCTGTTGGCGACAGCGACTCGGACTTTGACGACGGCGACTTGGACTTTGACGACGGCGACTTGGACTTTGACGACGGCGACTCGGACTTTGACGACGGCGACTCGGAATCGAACGACAGCGACTCGGACTCTGACGACAGCGACTCGGACTCTGACGACAGCGACTCGGACTCTGACGGCAGCGACTCGGACTCTGACGACAGCGAATCGGACTCTGACAACAGCGACTCTAACGAAGCTAAGGACGACAGCAGGTCCAAGTCCGAGTTTGTCGACGACAGCGCCGTCGACGAGGAAGACCGATACCAAAGCGACGATCCGATGAACGACCCCCGGTCCATCCGCCAGATCTGCGTCGCCGGCTTCCAAATACCCGACCCGGACGCGGACGTGGAACGCCGTCCCAGCCCCTTTTCTCTCTTCATCGACGCCATTGGGGCCGTCTTCCCCAGGTTCTGGATCGCGACCCCGCGTCCGGAGGCACACGAGGCGACGGGGGACTGAGCCGCGGTGGAGTTAGATGGTGGCCTTGGTCCAAGGTTTTCTATATATGGTGCACTCGCAGCGACGTGAGGCGGCGAAGTGATGTTAACACCCAGAATGTGATCGTTTTCTCTCTTTTGCCCACAGTAATTGTACAATCAGGGAGTTCAGGTGTTCCCGAAAACAAACACGCCCTTTCCTTTCCTGAAGCCCTTCAGGCCGTTCTGCGCCGCGCCGCGCAGGACTGCCTCTTCCGTGTCCCAGTCCCACCTGGCCTCCTCGACGGGCACGTCGCGGAACTGGCCCGCGCGGATGAGGCCGAGGATGTCCCCAATCATGTGCTTGCGCCCCGTCGCGTCCTGCTGGCTCCACTTGGACAGCCAGAAGCCGACGAAGCGGATGTCCTTGAAGATGAGGAGGCCCACGGGCAGGGCGACGGGTTGCCTCGCCATGCCGCCGTAGGACACCATGGTAGCGCCCTCGCCCAGGGAGCGGGCGAGGGCCGTCGCCGACTTGCCGCCGATGCAGTTGAGCCCGAGGCCGATTTGCTCACGGCCCTTGCGGGTGATTTCCGCCAGCTGGTCTTTCCAGTCCCGCGACAGGAATTGCGATTCCGTCACCACGACGTCGGCGCCGAGGGCGACAAGCTCCTGCTTCAGCGCATCCGTGGCCTCGACCGTGTCCCTGTCGCGGACGACGTTGATGCTCCTCAGCCCCCACAGCTTGCCAAACTGGATGGCCGCCCGCCCGACGCCCGAGTTTGCGCCGTTCTGGATGAACCACTGGCCGCTGCCGACGTCGAGTGGGCGCATGCCCAGCGCGGCCTTGATGCCGGCGCTCGGCCCGTACGATCTCAGGATGCGATACGCCGTGCAAGGGTTCACGCTGACCAGGGCCACTTGCGTTGGGGTCAAGCCCTCCTTGTCGACCTTGAGGAGTTCATCCGCCCCAAGCACGGCATGCGTCCTCCAAGTGCCGATCTGGGAAACCGCGGGGATGACCCAGTCGCCTTTCTTGAGCTCCGAGGACGGGCTGCCGGCGGAGAGGACTTCGAAGACGCCTTCGTTGCCGGGGACCGCGGACGGCTCGGAAGTTCCGATCAGGGATGTGAAGGGCTGCTTGGAGGCGTACGTGCCCTGGATGGTGTTGATGTCGGCGGGGTTGATGGGCGCCGCGAGGGACCGAACGAGGACGGCTGACGACGGTATGGACGGGGAGATGGAATGGTTGTGAAGCCTGCGAAGCTGTTAGACGTGCCGCAAGTCCCCTCAAAGGATGCTGACCTCAGAACATCAGAAGGCTCGCCGTTTTTGGAGTAGACGAGCGCCTTGGCCTGCGTATAGCCGTATGGGCCCGACTTACGCCGGACGGCTGTCTTGGGTAGTCTGCTCAAGCAATTGGCGCGCAGCCTCGCGGACGGGCGCGAGATGCCTGGTGCCAGCAGCTGCAGCTGCGGCCCGAGGCGTTGAGGGCTTGCCATGCTGTCGGATTGGGGCTGCTCGGTTCGGTTGTAGCGAGAGGTTGGATCCGCTCGCAGCTTTTTCGGAAAGCTAGTCGTCGATGACGTTGGCAGGGGAGTCGATGGTCGGCTACGAAGGTTGAGCCCAGAAGTATCCGGACCGACCCACCCTACAAGCGGACCCCTGTCACCGTGTGTATACAGTATTTTTGACAATTCATACTGGTCTCAATAAACTCCACTCGAGTCTCAACACAGTAAAATATACCTAGTTAAGAGTCTTCGTCAAAGGGGCTTGCTAAGGAGTATCTAAATTCAACAAAAATGACGCAAACTAGGATCCAAAAAAGGGCAGCTGCCGTACCGGACCGCCCCACAAGCTTCGAATTCAACCGCCGCCGCCGCCGCCGCCTCGCAACTACGAGCCGCTTCTATTGCCCTCTTCCACACGCCATCAAAGGCGCACACAAGCTGCCCTCGCAGCTGCCTAAGACTCAAAGCTGCCGCTGCGGCAGCCTCGCAACCTTCTAACAACACACACGGTTAGTAATCTACGAGTAGATTAGGGGGACCTAATATAGATACGGGGCCCCGTGCATTTAAGTGATACGGGGCCCCGTGTCAATTATATAAGCAACACTCAACACCACAAAGGCATTATCGTCATTATCATCATTAGGAGCAAAGCTAAAAGTTTCATATCGCAGGCATCCTAGGTACAGTGGGAATTGCAGGCATCGTAGGCATTACGGGCTCGTAGGCTTGTAGGCTCGTAGGAACCTATATACGCACGCAGGCATCACGGGCTTGCAAAACGCAGGCAACGCAGGCAACGCAGGGCAACGCCGCCGAAGATACTCACTTTCAGCTTTGCTTACGCCTATGATAGCAGTCTTCTATTGGCATTGGGTATTTTAATAATAATGACGATAATGCCTTTATGGTGTTGAGTGTTGCACTTTTTTAAACACACGGTAATAGGGGCCCACTTTTAGGGTGGGTCGGTCCGGATACTTCTGGGCTCAACCTTCGTAGCGGGGCATCGATATGCCGTTGGCGGGGCCTTTCAGCGGTGTGAAGTTGCCCCAGTCGGCATCTCCATCTGTTGGCATCCCATTTGCATTTGCATGCCCATCCTCTGTTTCGACTGCGAGACGAGGCTTGAGCATTGGTGCAGGGCGCATCGGTAAGGCGCCTCTAAATTCCACGACAAACGCCATCCGATGCCGACAAGAAGCATGATGCCCGATGCCGGGGTTGACGCGATGATGCAGCTGTCATCGAGATGCATTAGCACTGTTACAAGGCCTCGGAATGCCTGCGGGGAACCCGGTCTGGGGCCTGGGTTGGCTGAGGTGCGCAGAACGCTGCCCTTTTGGGGAGGCTGGCCGGGATGGTCCAAGACAGGCTCACGCGTCGCACAGTGTCGATGGCAGGGTCCGTTCTGGATGTCGAGATGCGCGAATCGCGCTCGGTGCGGTGTCTTATCAGCGGAAGCCTCCAGCGCCTCCAGCCGTCGAGCAGGGCCAACAGCATGACGGTGAAGCTGCATCTGCACGCCCGTGCGTGCCTTGCATGGTTGCATCCGCACGCCGCCGGTCGAGCACGGCCAGAAGGCGACGGCCAAGCACGCCACCTCGGAAAGCTACAGTCATACGATGCCGCCCGCCGTGCGCAGCTGACGATGCAATGCGGGAGGGAGGGATTTGTGGCACGTCTGCCAGCGCTGTGGCGACTCTTCTGCGGCGCGCTGCCCATCATGTCATGCTGCCCTGGGAGACGCAGAGTGCGCGGCTTGGCACAGCAGATGCCGAAAAAAGAAACGGACGTCGGGTCTGTGTGAGTGGGCATTGGCTGCTGGTTGGCGCTGGGGCTGGCTGGCTGGCTGGCGGGTGGGTGTTCGATGGCTTATGCTGTCGAGATCCTGAGTGTAGGGAGGCCCACAGCCAGACGCACACGCTCGTCAGTGGCCGCCGTGTCGGGCGCTCATTCGCCTCGAGGAGGAGAGCGCAGCTTGCTGGTTTGCTCGAGCCGGCCACGTCGCGAGATATCGCACTCGTATTTGCGTCTGGCAGAGCTCTGGTGATTCCTGACCTGTCCCTGGCAGCTGTAGGTACTGGCACATGAGATGAGCCCCCAGGGTCCGGGCGCCGAGAACCGCCACCGGCCACTGAGCGCTCCAGAGGCCCCTGCTAGCCGCCCCGAGGACAGCGAAGGCGGCTAGTACCAGCGCTGCGGAGCACTAACTGCATGCAACGGTGGCTCGCCAGCCTCCGTCTCCACCCCGTGGGCCGCAAAGGTCAAGGTACCTGAACATTCGACCCCAAGGCGGCCAGCTTTGTGCCTGAGATGGCCCTTGCCTTGGGACCCCGTACGGGCCGCTCGACTTTCCTCCTCTTCCTTCATCAACTCGCCCATTGTCCTCGTCCTGTTCCCGCAATTGAGCACCGGACAGGCGTTGGAAGCCTCCCGCCTCGTCTCGTTTCCCGCCGAACAGCTCATCTCGTTGGCCGCAGGGCCAGCCATACCGCCTCATACCACACTGGCACTGTCGAGCTCCCGCCACGCTCACAGCCAGCAGAGAGCACGACCCTAGGACCACAAGCCACCCGCAGCTCCAGTTTTCCAGCCGACCCTGGGCTTGACGAGTACCGCGTGCTCCGCACCGACGGAGCAATTGCTCTCCTTTCCATCTGTCTGACCTTCTGTGGGGCGCCCGAGACTCTGCTTCATCATCTCCAGCCGTTAAGACGCCCATTGCTGCTTCCTGGCCGTCGACACAGCAGCCGGCTCGACTCCTCGAGGCTCCTCTGCCTGTCCAACGCGTTCGCTGGCTCGCTCTCCCGTTTTCCCGCCATCTGCTTCCTCCCTCCCTCCCTCGCGTCTCCTTTCCGCCGCCTCCGCCGAGGACCAACGCCCATCATGCCTTCTCGCCTGAGCAACGGAGCTGCGACGACGACGACGCGTCCGCGGTTCGAGCTGCCCGTCCTCGACCTCGACTTTGGCAGCATCACCGACGGCACCAACATCCCTCCTCCCCCGGCCTCTCCCGTCCAGAAGGTGCCCACGCCGCCCCAGACTCCGCCGCCGGCCGAGAAGAAGAAGGAGGCCATCAGCGCGGCCAATGGCGCAGAGAAGAATCTCACCACCACGCCACCAAATGGTAATTTCGCTGGAACCAAACGGTCCGCGGACCAGGCACCCCTGAGCCCGGCCGGCTCGGGCCGCCAGGGCAGCCTCCGCCGGCTGTTTAGTAGTAGGAATATGCTGAATGCTAGTTATACAGAGGGCCGATTGACGTCGATGGGGATCGCTTCGGTGGACGACGGCGGCCGGCCGGACAGCCGGGGCGCCGCGAGCGTCGTGGACGACCGAAAGTCGAAGCGAAGCAGCGGTTGGTTCAGGCGGCTAAGAGGCGGAGATTCCAAGCGAGCGAGCATCGTCTTCGACGACGCAGCCTCGACGGCAACAGAGCCGCCGAGGAAGCCTTCTTCCGGACCGCCGGCCCCGATGATTCCAGAGCTGGCCGACCTCGAAAAGGACGAGGGCAGCCTGGGCGGCGACCTGTTCAAGAACATCAAGTAACGGGGACCAGCGTCTACGGGCCTTTGCACGGCCCTTTGATACCTACGACGTCGTTCAACATCTTCCCTTCACACCTGGACGAGCAACGACGCATCCGAGGCGATCTGCGTATTTGAAACAACCTTCTTTTTACACATTTTCATTGCATCAGTCGAGAGTCTGTCAGAGCTGGGGCACGATACCGAGAGGCGGGAGAGGCGGAAGGGGGCAAGTCACTACAGAGACGGGGGAAGTGGTTGAGTACCAGAGCGGCTGATCGAGATACCCAGCTCTTTCGAGAGCTCATTCATCTGACGCGCGGCCGTTTAACCTTTTTCAGCTGCCGGCTTGTTGTTTTCTTTCGACACATTGCTGCGTTGTTGTTCTTCTACCCTGTTATGAAATCAGTGCAGCGCAATTTGCGTGGGCAGCGCCGTTGCTACGGACTCGCCGAGGACACACAAAAGTGGGTTGGTGATGCCGAGGGGAGGATTTCCTTGTGGCTCAGACAGCTAGTTCGTTTATTTGAGTGTACAATCTTCTGGAGGACGCGTTTGTTTGATGGCGACAGCTGATGAAGCGGCGAGTGGAGGATAGCTGGAGCAGCTCCTGGTGAGAATCGTGTCTTGCGCACAAGATAGCCGACGACCTAGGCGCGTGCAATTTACTTTGTCAACTGCCCACATCACGACAGGCGGTGCAGGTGACGATGGAAACGTGTCCTGGGATAATTGGAACCGCGACAGGGCTTACTCGAGGTACAGATTCAACCAAATACAATCTGCTGGCGCCCGATCGTGCGCCCGATCGTGCCGCAGCCTGCCGTGTCCCTATTAAGGGGTGGTGGACGTTACACACGGCGGGCTCGAAACCTGTGGGCAGCCTTGTTTCACGTTGTCGGATGTACGCTTTCTTGTGAGGCTGGGAACGGTACCCTGGAACTCGATGCTGGTGCAACGCAGAGTATGCGCCCGCAAGCCGGCGAAGACCTCTCACTCAACGTCTTCACATGGGACTACTCACTCGCACGCAACTCTCACGGCCAATGTGCCAGCATGCTTTGCACGGAATTCAACGGCTAGTCTGCTCAACTACCCCCAGGCAAGTCATGACCCTCCCGTTTCAGCTTGACTCTTGCAATAACCCCCGCCATCATACCCGCAGGCCGTCGGTCTTCAGCTTCTCCAGCAACGCCAACTGCACTTCCCGATAGCCCGAAAACGCCATGGCAGTCGGCTCCGGCGGGTCGGCGTTGAACTGGGGCACCACGCGCGTGCCGGTGGACAGTATCTCGAGGACGGTCCCGTCGCCCTTGTCCTCGTCGACGACGAGCTGGTACATGGCGGCCGCGACGTCGGCGGGCTCGATCCACGCAATGTCGGCGGTTTCCATGGACGCCAGGATGGGATCCTCCCACAGGGCCGTCTGACGGACTGGTGAGCCTCGCTGCATCATCGAGGGGGAGGGGGTCCGGCGAGGACGATACCTTGACGGCGCCCGGGGCCACGGCGCCGATGCGTATGCCCAGCGCGTCACGCAGGCCGCCGAGGCCCCGCACGAAGCCGTGGAGGCCGTGCTTGCTCGCCGAGTACAGCGGCGTGCCGAGCGAGCTCGTGTACCCGGCCATGCTCCCGACGTGGACCAGGCACCCCTTCTGCCGGCGCTGCGTCCAGTGCCCGATGGCGAGCTGGCTGAGGCGGATCGGCGCCACGAGGTTGACGTCCAGCGTGGCGTAGTGGCCCGGGTCGGCGTCGGCCGCGTTCGCGTCCGTGCCGGGGGGGCTCCAGAAGGAGGCCCAGGCGGGCTCGCAGATGCCCGCGCCGGGGACGACGATGTCGACGGTCGGGAAGGCCGACGTGGCGGCGGCCCAGAGGGCGCTGAGCTGCGGCCAGGAGACGACGTCCGTCTTGCAGAAGACGACCGAGGGCGCGGAGGAGGCGCCGCGGTGGCCGTTGTGGTGGGGATGCTGCGTGAAGAGGGCTTCCGCCTCGGCGCTGAGCCGGAGGTCGCCGACGGTGACGGAGCAGCCCTTTTCGAGGAGCAGCTTCACAAAGGCGAGGTTGATGCCTGCGTGCGTAGGCGACGGTTAGATGCGTCGGCCGAGATGCCTGGTCGAGGTGCGGGTGAGCGAACCTGAGCCGCCGCCGGTGATGAGGGCGCTTTTGCCTGCGAGTTCGGGAGCCATCTTGGTGCGTTGAGGCGACACTTGCGTCTGCTGCGGCAGGGAGGCTGGCACGGGGAGCGTCGGGAGCAGCAGGCCCAATATATAGACTTCGGGGTCTCTGGGACAAGGACAAGGATACAAGTACCCCCGCTTGCAGAATCTCGGAATCCGAGCCGAGCTGCATCTACGCTGGCGTCTCGTACGAACCGACGGCCTCTGCTCCCACCTCTGACATATGCAGCGCGGGGTAGGATGCGCGGCTGGGGCGATATCAGATCGACATCGCGTGGCTTGCAGACGCAGCTTACAGGCAACGGGCCGACCTCCAATCTGGGGGTCTGGCCTTTCACCGGTCTGCTGTAGTATTCGGCGACGGCGATTCGTCTTACCTACAGCATCCGACGCCACATCCCCCTTCTCCTCATCGGACGACACCATCTCCGGCCGCTAAGCCTCGTCCTCCCCATCCTCTTCCCCATCTGGACTCCTCTCTGACACGCCCAGCCGTCCACCGCCCGCGGCGCCTCGCGGGACCAGAGACGGCTCATGAGCGAGAACCGCAGGGGCGCAAGCGCGGTGATGACGAGCGGGAAGGCGTGGCGACGGTGAGGGGATGCCGAATACGACACCGTGGGCACCACCTGCGTAATCGCCGAGGTGCAGTAGCAGAGGGCCCCGAGCCAGCTCGACCCGCCGGGCAACGCTGGCCGGGGCGTCAGGAGGTGGACGACGCGCGCGAGGATGGGGTTGACGGCGAGGGAGGACGCCAGCACCGGCTGCGCCAGGCGGAGCAGCGCCGCAGCGGCGGCGAGACGGAGACGAGTGTCAGGGCGGCCTGGAGGAGCGGCGTCTGGCCACGGGACGCGCGGGCCCGGCTCGGGCCGGCCCGCTCACCGGTCTCGTCCGTCAGCGAGCTCTCGGCGACGTGGTGTAACGGCATCAACGGCGCCTGCGGCAGCAGTCTATTGGCTATGCCGCAGACCACGGCTGTGGCCCCCAGCAGACACGCCCCCCGCCCCGATGACGGCAGTGCGTGCGCTGCAGCTCAGGGCTGCCTTGTGGGATGACGCCGTTGAGCAGCGAGAGACGGCGGCGCTGGAGAGCAGGCGTTGAAGACGGCGAGCAGACGTGCGCCCAGCCGGCGTGGATGGGTGACCACGCCATGACGGACAGGAACTCAACCTGCAAGTACTCATTCGTCGGGGAAGTGCGTCTCGCAGAGGGTGCACATGTTCTCCGCGAGCACGGAAAAGGGGCCCGCCACGCTGAGCGAAGATGGTCGCACAGCCCGGTGCAGAAGACGACCAATGATCCCGTACGACTGCCCGTCAGCACGCACAGAAACGTGATGCCCGGCAGCTGCTGGTTGAAGACGGCCCAGTAGC
The DNA here is from genome assembly GCA_022114105.1 of Tolypocladium guangdongense. Taxonomy (NCBI): domain Eukaryota; kingdom Fungi; phylum Ascomycota; class Sordariomycetes; order Hypocreales; family Ophiocordycipitaceae; genus Tolypocladium; species Tolypocladium guangdongense. Next base: position 2,839,111 of record NRQP01000004.1, on the reverse strand, counting down.
CCCGTAAGCGCCGGAACGGACGCAACGTGCCCGCGGGGCCAAAGTATCTGCTCCCCTATCTTGTCCCCCGGCGTCCTGCAGCCCGTGGCTGTCGTTTGAGGATGGATGCCCCATCCCGGCGCGTCACGCTGGCTGACGCCGTCCGGACCGCAAGCCGTGTTTTCAACAGGGCCGAGGTTCATGACAAGCAGAGAGCTTGGAGCGAGGGCCTCAATTCGGTCTATAACGACAACGAGGAGGAAAACTGGTTCGTATCCGTTGTCATTGCTGCCCGTGGACGACCTCGTCCTCGGTCCACAAGCTGCATGCCCCCAGGCCTCTCCAGCGTCCATGCCGCGCCATTGGCCACGGTGAAGCGGCGGCGGCAGATCGTCAAGCCTAAATTGCTCAAAAGTCGTGTTTGCGGCGGCGGCCATCGGTTTCGTTCCGCCGGAACTCCTCCCCGTCGACTGGGCGGGCCTTTTCGTCCCTTCTTGGCGGTGACGTCAGCGGCGGCACAGAGCCGTTTTTGTCCCTGCACCGTGCAAACAAGGTTATCTTATCGGCACGTGCGCTCACGGGGCACATGGGTTCTTGTTCAGCGTCGACAGTCTCACAATCCATCCACGAACGGGTGCGGCAGCCAGGCCGTCGCAACCCCCGAGCTGCCTCCAGCGCCAATTGAGCCTCGCGCTGCCAAGATGATACCGGCCGACACGCCGAGGTGACGCCCATCGCCCGCCATGGCGCGCTTCATCCCGCGCGACTCCTTCGGCATCCCGTCCTCCATCCCCAAGACGTACTTCCTCGGCCACCACGCCGCCGGCGCCAACAAGATCAAGGGCCTCCTCTCCACCATCTCCCTCGTCCTCGAGTGCCGCGACTTCCGCCTCCCGCTCTCGACGCACAACCCCACGCTCGAGCGCGCCGTCGCCGGCCGCGACCGCCTCGTCGTCTACACCAAGTCGGACCTCGGCGCCGACACCCGCCCCGCGCGGCAGACGCTCCGGCGCCTCTACGGCGACCGCGCCGTCTTCTGGGACAAGCACCGCCCCGCCGCGACCGAGGCCCTGCTCGCGCGGCTCAAGGACGCCGCCCGCGCGCAGGACTCGCTGACGGGCCTACGCGCCCTCGTCGTCGGCATGCCCAACGTCGGCAAGAGCACGCTGCTCAACGCCCTGCGCAGCGCCGGCTCGCCGGGCAGGAAGGCCAAGGCCGCCAAGACGGGCGACCAGGCCGGCGTCACCCGCAAGGTCGGCACCGCGGTCCGCGTCGTCGAGCCCGAGGACAGGGGCGGCGTCGCCGGCGGCGTCTTCGTCCTCGACACCCCCGGCATCTTCCAGCCCTACGTCGACGACGGCGAGACCATGATCAAGGTCGCCCTGGCCCACGGCATCAAGAAGGGCCTCATCCCCGACGAGGTCCTCGCCGACTACCTCCTCTTCCGCATGAACCGCTGGGACCCGCGCCTCTACGCCCGCTACTGCGAGCCCACGAACGATGTCAACGACTTCCTCACCGCCGTCGCCGCCCGCGACGGCAAGCTCAAGACGGGCGGCCTGCCCAACTGGCAGGAGGCCGCGGCGCGGGTCCTCTCGCAGTGGCGCGACGGGAGGCTCGGCCGCTACGTGCTGGACGAGCTGCGGGACGAGGATATACGTGCGCACGAGCTGCTGCTGCAGCAGCCGCTGTTGAGTATACATCAGGCCAAGAAGTTGCAAAAGGAGGAGCGGAAGAAGGAAAGGACTCGGTCGTGACATGGAACGGGCAGCTTCTGTCGCTGTACCTGTATCACCATCTTGTACACCCATCTCTGTATACTACCTCCCTATCCGTCAAGCCACAATGCATTCATAAACTCTTCAAGACTAGAGGGTTCGACTTTTGCCATGTGCCCCTTCCGTAGAGCACAGGCGTTCAGTCTCCCCAGCCCAACAGATGGGGTATATTAAAACGACAAGCCCGTGCTGGGCCACAGACCTCGCGATCCATGCTGAAGAGAAGTCTTCCTCTCATCAAAACCGCCCAGTACGCCGCCGATGCCACAGTACCATCCAACGCCGTCGACAGCACCGTCATGCCAGTATCGCACACTGAAAATTTAGACGCCAGGCCGCACTCAAAATTCAGACGCCAGGCCGACGACCAAGCCGACCTCCCGCACACTTGTGCCTAGGCAATGTCCCTACTGTCGATGCAAAGGCTGACCAATATATCAGACGTACTGTTTCTGCCACTTGACCATATCGCGGGTCAGAACATCCATCATCTCCATGCAGTTCAATCGCTTGAAGTTCGCCGTGTCAGATGCGTCAGGCGTACTTCCGTTCGCCCTCTCCCCCTCCGGCTTCTCTGTAGCAGAATCACCGTCTGTCTGTGCCGATTCGTCCCTTTGCGGCGTATCCTGGCCGCTGCTTGAGCCTCCGTTTTCGGCGGCCAGGTCCAGCTGGGTTCTCGAAATGAACTCCATGATTGCGCCGACCCGGCGCTTCATATCAAGCATGCTCATCTTGCTCGCCATGGCCTGTTTGCCCTTTGATCCATGCTTGTGATCACCGGTCGATGATTTGGAGTGGCTCGTTGTCTCGTCGCCGTTCTTTTGAATGTCTCGCGACATGGACCGAGCCGGCGATTCTTCGTTGTCCGGGTCTCCGTCCTTCGCGTATTGGTTCTTCCCCTTGCTTTTCTTGTGATTGCTTCTTGCGCCTCTCTTGTGGGAGCTTGCGGTCGTTGGGTGGCTCGTCGGTGGTGTGCCTGGAAGCTGCGCCGCTGGAGACTCGACTGTATTGGGTGGCTCGACGCTCTTGTGCTGGACGGCTTTCACCGCTGCTAGAGGCATTTCCTCCGAGAGGTCTGAATCTATGAAGAGGCCCATGTCAGCTTCTTGGCGCTTCAAATCCCCGTCCAACGCTCACCTTCTGCGCGCCGGCGCTCGGCCCGTCCTTTGCGTTTGTTTGCAGCCTCTTGCCTCTGGCGCTCCTTTTCCTCCTTCTCAGACCTTTCATGCTGGTGTCTGATATTCCGAGGCTTCTTCGCTCCATTGCGCATGTTTCCCTCATCGTCTGTCCCATCCCCGCCATTGGTGTCGGGCTGCTCGGCCGGCGGTGAGGCCGATCGGGAACCAGTGCGCTGTCTTTTGACGATAGCACTATGCCTACGACGTGTCAGCGAGGCGTCAAGTCTGTGGTACTCGGGGGCAACGGACTCTTCACTGTCGCTGCGGCCACGTTTAGCACGCCTCGACGTGCTTTCTGCCGTGTCGGGGGCGACGTCTTCCTTGCTTGCTTCTATCACCCGACGCAGCAGTTCGTCGTCATAGGCCGCATCGCGGCTGTTCATTGTAGATCGTCGTTTCGCCGCCGCTTGGGAAGCGGAGTTGGGGCGGGAAGGCTTGGAGGATCCATGCCTCGGGGACCGAGTGCCTTCTTTTGCAATCGACGTTGCCCGCGAAGTGGCTCGAGAGGGGCCATGGATGGGCAAGAACTTGGAGTATCTTTGTCTGTAGACGCAAGCATTGTCAGCAACGGAATGGCTCTGCTGTGGCGGGGGAGGAGGGGCGAAAACCTCTCCTCGGCGGCCGTGAGCCCAAACGAGAGGCCACAATTGTGAGGAGCGAGCTGCAGGGCCGTGGTGGGTGCAAGTGGAGCTTGAGACTCATGGCGAGACAAGAATGACATACCCGTTGATGGCCGCATGGATCTTGTGAAGATCCTTCCGGCACAGCTCGCAGAAATACTCTTCGGGGGAGCTCTCGGCGCTGAAGATGCCCACACATGCACCGTGCTGCCAGACTTTGCAAATGTCGCATTGCACGAAGAATCCCGTAACGTCTTCGGTGAGTTCAATTGCGGCAAAGAAGCTGGCGTCTGGACCCTCGACGGGTGGGCGACCCGGGTAGTCCTCCGAGCCACAAATGCACCGGACCGCCTCGTCCTCCTCGTCCTGGAGGTCGTCACTTCCATTGGCCATGTCCAGAGTGCTGACCAGGATGGCCTTGTCTTGTTCTTCGTCCTGGCCGCGCTTGCGTCTCCGACCGACGAGGGTATCGTCGAGGTCGTCGAGCGGCTCTGACGACAGGGACGCGCTAGGCGTTGACTTGCCCGACGAAGGCTTATTGAGCGATCTGGTGTTGCGCTCGAGCCGACCAGACGTCCCCGAAGACACAGATGACTGCTGGGACTGTGAGTTTGTCGCGCGAGCTCTCGAGGATCGCCGCGGCGAAGGAGGTGCCATCGAAGGCGGTCGGAGGAGGAGCGTGGGGCGAAGGGAGGGGAGCGCAGGTCGACGGCGCGTCCTGGGCAGCAGGAGGATGTATGATCCGGGCTCAAAGGCCTTCGACGACCCGGGTACGAGCTGGAGAGCTGTGGAAGCTGGGAGCGTGCGTGACGGCAGGGGAGGCGGCGCTTGCGCAGGTGCTGGCGCCAAGGCGAATGCGACGGGGCTACAGCGAAGAGGGCAAGTCGAGAGAGGAAGAGCAGCCGAGTCGAGGAGACTGGTGGTGACTTGTCATGACGGAGCAGGCCGGAGGAAAGAGAGACGCGCTCATGCCAGGGAACGGATTGAAGAGAGAGAGAGGTGGAATGGTCAGGTAGCGCGAGGAGGAGGAGGAGGAGGAGGAGGAGGAGGAGCAGGAGGGCTGGTTGGTGCTCTGTGCTGGACGCGGGCGAGGGACGGCGGGCGGTTTCCGTGGTGCTCGCTGGTGCTGAGTGGCAGGTACCTTCCGCTGCTGGGCTTTTTAGTGGGGCCTGCAGGCGCTGGGCAGAGCCAGCGGCCTCAGCGCCGGACAGCGCGCTGCGGGCCAAAGGCTAAGCCTCGGCTAAAAGCACACGGCGGGCCGTCGCGCTGAACGACAAGCCCACCACTGGCGTATGACGAGCATACTTCCGTTCCCTCTTTCGACATGCCAATGCTGACTTGCTCAGGAACTAGCTGCTTGCGGCACCCTGTAAACAGAGCCACCAATCCTGTCCAACTGCGAAACCGCCGTCTCCACGTGCAAACTCATTCACGGCATCCCACAAGGCCTGAAGCGAATGCTGCTTACCTAATGCCCCTAGCGTGCGGAGGAGGCCCTTGCCTGGCCTCTCGGGCTGCACACCTCCTAATCCACACAGCAGTCGCCATCAAATGCAGTCATTTGCAATCAAAAGCGTGCTGTAGAAATCACGACCAGGCCGTGCGATTCTCTGCGTCCTGCGCCGTCTTGGACCCTGCTCTGGCTTTCTCTGCTCCTCTGCAAGATCCTCAATCTACCGCTCCAGCGGATCCATTCGCGCCGACGCATCGTCCCGCCGCCTCGGACCGAGGCGTGTCCCTCATCCGTGTCTGGAACAGCCAAGTCAGTCCGGATCCGCCATCCCCTCCTTGAAAGCTCCGGCAGCTGTTCACCCGACAACGGCCGCATTGCTGCTGCATCTACCCGAACAGCCTTGCCGCTGTCTACCCACTGCTGTCGATGACGTGTCGGGCCCGTGTTTACTGACCTGCGAACAACACAGGTACCGCCGTTGGAGCCCGACGGAAACGAGCCCTTTCGATGCCCTTGTCCCCTCGACGTCGACGGTTTGCTCTGCGGTAGACTCTGCGAACGGTTCAGAGCCCGCGGATCTCGACATCAGGCCCTATACGCTGTTTCTAGCGCTGCTGCTTGTGCTTTCCAGGGACTTTGCTCCTCCTGTTGGCCTGGCATTGCGCCTGCGAGTTGTGGGATACGTTTGCACCAACAATGATAGATGGGTACGCTTTCCCGCATATTCTTTCTCCCCTCGATGCCCACCCTCCGCCTGGCTTCTCGCGTCTTCCTTGTCCTTGCCTATTCACTGCTTTTCCTCCCCCACGCTGCGAGGTCTGCGCAGCCATGGCCATGGTCTTCTTGATCCTTCGTTGGGCTGCATCTCTCGTCTGCTTCCTTCTGCGTCACACCATGGCCAGCCTATTCGGCGTCGCGGCGATCTATTTGCTAACAAGGCGGTCTCGATGGCCTACGACAGAGCATAGCCAAATGATGTCGCCGGATACTGTATCGTCGCTTTTTCCAGACCGGCCCATTCGGCCGCTGCCGAAACGCCGCCTTCGAGAACGGTTGTCGCCAGAGGTTGCCGATTCGATCAAGTATCCTTCTTCGACTCTCGACAATGTCCCTCTTTTCTATTACCCGCCATATACCTTGAAGGAGGAAGCTGGTTCGGGTCCGCAAACTGCCGAATCCACGAACCCTGTCGAGCAGGGTCGGCGCTCTGATTTGGGGCGAGCTTTCACGCCGCTGCGAAACGGGCTTCGCCTGGGGGTCGGAGATGGAGACGGGAGTGGATTGCGTAACACGCTCGTCACGAGAGCTCCTGCGGAGATACTCAGTCGAGCAACCCGTACTCCGTCCCGGCCAGATCGACCCCGGCCAGGCGAGCCTCAGCCACCTCCTTCGGCGGCCTCGTCAGTGGATGGCTACGATTCCTTTGAAAACACAAACAATAAAAAGAAGCGAAAGATTCCTTCCGCAGGAGACTCGGTACTCAATGGAGCACATTCCCTTAACAACGAAATCAGCTCCCTCGCTATCTCGACTGGTGCACATTCGCCCACAAGCGATGCCAATGGGGACAGGCCGCAGCACGGCTCCACCGGCTACTCGACGCCTGGGCCGTACATGGCCAACAACAACCAAGGATTCTCGGGACCCGGAAGGGGAAGACTGGGGCGCTCACGGAACGGTAGGAGCCCTCTGCGGTCTCTGGCAGACGGCAACAGCGTATGGCCGGCCCGGGCGTCCAAGGCCAGTGCATCCCAGTGGCCTCCAGGTACGTTTAGATATTGAACTTCTCTACTCCCCCGCACTTGCTGTTTGTTCCCGTATGACTGGACCAGCCGTGGACCTTTACACACCTAGACAAGTGGCTTCTCGCCGGATGTGCACCCTGCAACCCTCTCAACCGAATATCCTCACCCCCATCCGCCAGACTGTCGCATCCCACTCTATCGCCGTCTATTATGGATGTATTCTAACTTGGCTGCATCTTGCACTACAGCACAAGAGGGCGCTGGTATCATCTCTAGTGCGATAGCCAACGCCGAGAAGCTTCCCCCTCAGGGACAGGAGAACGTGAGCCTTTTGCAGCAGCATTCCTCCATTGCCAAGACCACGCCAACATCGACACAATTTACTTTCACCTGCGACTCCCAGGTGCCGGGGACCGTGCAATGGCCTGGTAAGTCAGCTGCCTGGGTTCATCCATTCGTCGGCTCACACTGCCCAGGTCATCCAAACAGGCACAGCATGGCAGGTCAGGCAGCGCCGTCGATGGCGAACGCACCCAATGGCGGAAACCACGACGCGCTTGCAAAGGGGGCTGGCGCGAAATCCGGCCACTCGCGCCGGAAGTCTCGGCGGCGGCTGGAAAGGGAGTTGAACATGGCAGCGCGTCATCGACAGCAGATCGCTGCCGATAACTATTACCATCATCCCCCGAAAGGAGGGGATGTCTGGATCTGCGAGTTCTGCGAGTACGAGCGGATTTTTGGCGAGCCTCCTCGTGCTCTCATCCGGGACTATGAGATCAAAGACCGGCGCCACCGACAGGAGGAAGCCGACCGCAAGCGACTGCTGGAGAAAGCCAAGGCGAAAAGCAGGAAGGGCAAGAAGAGCGGCAAGGCACCCAGCAAGGGAGGCCACGGAGCACATCACGCGCCAGATCAAAGCCACTCGGACCTCGTTGGCGACCAAGACGCCCCGCCCATGCACCACGGCCACAGCCACAGCCATTCGACGCAATCAGAGGAAGACGAGTACGAGGATGAATTCGAGGACGATTCCCAAAGCTCGCCGCCTGGGAGCCTACCAGTGGTAAGTGATGGTGGAGGCGGAGCAAGACCGATACGGGCCAGGACGTAGCAGTCGTCGTTGCCTATACCTAGGATAACAGCAATTTGGAAGCTAGCCAGCGCCGCAGGATTTGATATTCTTTTTGGCCGGCCACGCTTCTGGTCAGCACAGCTGTCTTGTATGAGCTCGAGGACTGCAAGTCGGTGGGCATGGGCTGTGTTATTTCTGGGTCACTGGCATTACACCCCTTGGGGTTATATCTGTCAGGAATGGCATGGGAGAGTATTGGTATAGGAGCAATCTCGGTGGGGAGGTTGGTCCATGGCGGACAGCATTTGGCAGGGCTGCGAGGCTGGCCCCGAGGGTGCCATGGGTGTGTGTACCAGTTGGTCTAACTAGGATATGCACCAGGGCCGGCGGCGAGGCTTCATGTCGGTACCGTGATGCTCACTAACCACGAGGTGTGGGTTATGAATGCACACTGATGAATTAACGATGCTGGCGAGGGTTGGCTCTGGTGGACGGGATTGCGAGTGGAGGGACCTCGACCATTTCAACACAGGGTAGCGGATTCGAGAGCGAATACAACGTCTCGAGTCATGAAGCGATTGGTTCCTGTGACGTATCTAAGTAAGTCCGTTCCCGTACCCGGCGACTTGAGACCACGAGGGATGAAACGGGAAGGGGCCGGGGCCGGCTCCGTGTGTGAAGCTCGTTGGTCCGCCTGTGGCGAGACACAACCACAGGCCACGAACGTATGAGTGTCTACTCGTAGCATGACGCGCCGCCCTAACGACGCAACTGCAGCCGCCGCCAACTGCCAGGGGTGCTCCGAGGGCGCCGGGTTGCGTTGCCGCTAGTCCGGCGAGGTGAAGATGCCGGCCAAGCAGGCAGAGCGTCGGGTTGTGAATTTCACGTCGTCGTCGTGAGGGCGGCCATGTGAATATCTGCCGACATGACGACCTGGTATGCGCAGCTCGAGTGTCATGGCGTAGACGGCGTTGGATCTCACGAGTTTTCACAGCATTGATGATGAAGCGGCCGCCATCCTCGCAGGGGAGACGCCGATTCTGCTCCATATTTCGGTCCCTTGTGGAGGGATTGCAAGCCCATCAGAAGCCTCGCAAGCTTACCTACCTCACCTACCTACCTACGAGAATCCCGCGCCTGCGCCACTGTACCAAGCACTAACAGCGGAGCCTCGCCCAGCTCCGGTGTCGTCATCTCGAGCCTCCGCTGCCTGGAACCCGAGCCGACGTCTGTCCGCCCACTGTTTTGCATCCCTACCGTGGCATCCAATCCGTCGGCTCATCCATCCGCCCAGCGCCTCCTCCTGTCTCCCTCTCTCCCTCTCCCCCTCGCCCTCTCAGCTTCCTCCCGTCGCGTCCTCCGCATGCACCGCCGCTGCTGAAAAGACGCCGCCCGTGGCTCCGTCGAGCCCGTAGCGGTTCCCGCCTCCCGCCAACGGTGTACATAGCCACGCTTTAATCTGCCTGCGCAACCTTACCAACCATGCCCTCCCTGTTTGGCTCGCGGAGGCACGCGCCTCCCGTCCAGGTAAGTTCGATCGAGGCGCCGCCATCGGTAGCCTCGGCTTGCGACCGTCATGAGCCGTGGGCCGGATGCTGCACGGCGGTAGCGCGATGACGCACCTAAGACGTCGCGCTGGGTTTGTCGTCGCGATGCCTGCTGCTGCCCCCTTCACAGCTACATGCCTTCCGCTGTCCAGACGTTGCTGACCAAAGGCCTCTTCGATGTCGCGACAGCCTCTCACCAGGGAGACGGCCAACCCTAATGCGGCCACAGCGGCTGCGTCGGCCTTTATGCGCCGCGACTCCAACGCATCGCTGTCGTCGGCCGCTGCCGCTGCTGCCCTCAGGGCGCGGCCGATGACGCCGACCAACGTCGCCGACGTCCAGTCGAAGCGCTTTCACCGGAGGAGCCCTTCGATGTCGTCGCTGAACGGCCGTGGCAGAGTGTCGAGGAGGGAGCTTCAGAGGACCCCAAGCGCGGGCTCGATGATTGAGCGAACCTTCCGATCGCCGTCGCCTGCTCGAAGCCTTGCGCCGACGGATCCCAATGTGCCTCCCGTCCCGAGCATCCCCGACGTCGATCGCATCGTGGCTGACAGGAAGGCCAACGGCGCGCAGCGCAAGGAGACGACGCTGCAGACCCAGCCCTTCAAGACTGCCAGCGAAAAGATGAGGGACGGCCAGCAGGGCTCGTGGTTTGGCGGTGCGACGGCTGGAGACCCGGGCAACGTCAGGAGGTCCGACTCTGTGATGCACTCCGCCGCCAGTGTCCCCGAACCACGTCCCGGCAGCGCCAGCCCGTCCATCAACTTCTCCTACCCTCGCGCGAGGACGCGCTCTCCATCACCACCCATCGACGACCAGGCTCTCGTTTACGACCCGAACTCAAGACGAATGGTACCGCGGGGCGAACTCTTTCCACGATCACAGAGCGTTCGCCAAGTCTCAGAGAAGCCGAAGAAGAAGAAGCAGGACATTACGAGAACCGGCTCGCACCTATCTAGGGGAACTGTCGAAAGGACGCAAGCTCCCGCTCTCGAAACACCACGGCCTCTGCCCCCCGAGCCAGAACCAGCCCCAGCACCGGTACGAGCCGTTGCGCTCGAGCAGCCACAGGCAGCGGCCAAGAAGAAGAAGAGGAGGAAGAAGAAGGCCGCCGAACAGCCAAGGCCTGCAGTGGCCGAGGAGCAGACGATGGAGCAGGCCACAGTGGACTCGGCCGAGGTCGTGAGACGGCCGATTGTCCAGAAGCCATCCGCCGTGGAGGAAGAGCCGGGACGCGAAGTGCAAGAACAGCAAGAAGAGCAGCCAGGCCAACAAACGAACCCACAGCAGGCCGCCGCCGTTGCCCCCGTCGTCGTTGCCCGCGTCGCTGCCCCCCAGGCGGCCAAGAGCGTTGCTAATGGACAGCCGCTAAGGCCCGAGACGAGACAACCAGACGGCCTTCGCAAGACTCGACCACCGTCTGAGAGCCCGGCACGGTCGGCTCATTTCGCCCCTGCCATGGATCAGCTGACTGTTAGACACGAACCGCCGCCGCGATCCGTCTCGCCTAGAAAGTCAGCCATGAAGTTGGCCAGCCCCAGGGGCATGTCGCCTTCTGATGACGGCTCAGAGGCGTCCGGCCGGGGCTCGAGTCCCCAGCGGCCAGAAGACCCCGCTCTTGCTCGAAAGAAGAGCGTGCGGGTGAGCTGGGACGATAGGAATACTGTTGTCGTTGGTGAAGCCGTTCAGCCACACGACGCGGAATCCCGTACGATGCCGAGCCCTCAAGCAAAGAAGCCGTGGCACAGCATCGTTACAAAGTATGCCAAGAAGGACCCTGTCAACCTGGAAGAAGACGAAACCATGACTCCGAGACCTGCACTGCCTCTCTTTGGCAGCGTGCGGGAGAAGAAGGCCAAGGAGCCCGAGGAAAGGCCGTTGGTGCGGCCGTCGGAGCGAACGTGGTCTCAGCCTGCGTCTGCCCTCTCGGAGACAAGTCCAGGAGCAGACCTCGGTCAATCATCCGATGCCGCGATTGGGGCTGCTTTGATGCAAGACCAGGCGTCCAGGAATGCAGCCAATATCTCCAAATACAGAGAACCCCTCCCCCCCGTCGTTACATCTGTCGAGGGCAGCGTTTATGACGACAACTGGGCGGAAAGCTCAGACGATGACCTCGACACTGATGCCACCACGGAGCCTGACGACGCTACGGAAACCACTTTATCAAAGCCGGCAGAGGGGCTAATGCCTGAGGCCTCGACTCCTACCAAGAGTGCCTCCGAGGCTGCGACCCAGGATGGCGAAGGCGTCCCGGCCACTTCCGTTTCTCACCCCAGCCCACGGCCGCAAGACCCCAGGGAAAACACTTTCGGCAATGAGCACCCGGGGCTTCCTGGTGGCTTCCCTCACTTTGCAGATAATGCGCAGAGTTTGGAAACACCAGCTGATGATGTGCCCACTGATGATGTACCCGCTGATGATGTGCCCGCTGGTGATGTGCCCGCTGATGGCGCGCTGTCGACTCCGTCGCGACCCCTCGAACCCCCGACTGTGGCCATTACGCCTATCATGAACAATATCGAAGAGGAGGAAGAGGACACGGATCGATGCAGTGTCTACAGTGATGCCTATGAGGACCTGAACGAGGTTGACGGCGACGGATTCATGTCACTGGATGCCGTGGTCGAGAGCCCCTCAGGTGGAAAGGCGGCCAAGAAGATCTACGAACAGAGGCTCGCACAACCCAAGGAACGCAGCCAGGAGATCTCCGAGTCCCCGGTTGAGGCAAGGAAGTCATTGGGCAATTCAAAATCACCTGAAGACTGGGAGAATGCCAAAGCGTACTGGAAGAGCTTGTCGGCTGATCAACGCCGACTGCTGGAGATGGAGGCGCTCTCCGAAGGCGGTGATGATGCGGAGCCGGGAAAGCAGCCGGCGACTAAGAAGGACGACAAGAACAAGGCTACACTGGACAGCACCAAGGCTATAGCTGAGCCTGTGCAGCCTCTCAACGGCGAGAGAATCTATCAGATCCAGCCAGGAACGAAGTGGCCCGACGACGGGTCCGACGAAGCCGCCAAGCGAGCCTCGGTGCTTTCTGTACAGCCCAAGGCTCCCAGCCAAAACGTCTCGAAGCTTCGACAATCCATGCGCAGCGAGCAGCCCGCGCCAGCGGCTCAGGCCAGCCACGATCAGCCAGGTAGCCTGAGAAAGTCCATGAGAGCCAGTGCCCCCGCGCCTTCATCGGCACCCGACAGAGCCGCGAGGAGATCTCATCCCCCACCTGCAGAACGCGATATGGCCGCCACGGCTTCGGCAGCAGGCGTTGGGATGCGGAAGTCGTTGAGGGCTGGTATATCGAATGGCGACACGCTGCGGCGATCCGTGTCGCAGTCTGGTCGACCGGTGTCCTACCACCCTCCTCCGGTAACCGAGCCGTTCAAGTCTCACAAGCGCAACCTCTCGGCTGACAATCTCATTCCCGGCGGTGCCACGAAGCCGACGGTCGGCCGGCGTGGATCGGACGACAGCGTCAGCAGCTTCACGCGCGCGCGAGCTGTTTCTGGCTCGGGACATGGCTTCAGAAGATCGATGCGAGCCCAAGAGCTACCGCCGCCGACGGCTGTCCGGGACAGTGGTCGGTTCAGCCTGCGATCGCTGTCGCCGGCGGCACTCCGACGCAACTCCGTCGCCTCGATGGCGAGCACTCCCAACTCGTTTGGCGGAGGCGGAGCGGGCCGCATGCGCCAGTCTCTGCGGGCGGAACCTGCAGAACCTCGCTCGCGATCTCGCATGTCGCCCTTCAAGCGGTCTCTCGGCAGCAGGAAGGGCAGGAAGGCAAGGAGTGGGAGTCGCTTCGCGGATTCCAGCGACGAGGATGAAGGTGGGCCTTCATTCTTCAGCAGTCGGTTCGCCGACTCGAGCGACGAGGACGATGTGCCCAGGCCGCAGCCCAAGTCCCCGCGCAGCGCCAACAGATCGTCCAGCATGGCAGCCGCAAGCGCCGTGGGCGTCCCCCGCGCTGCACCGAACGTGGCCTCGCCGCACCTCCCGGAGAGCGGAGACGACGCGGTCCAGCCCAATCGCAGCGCCCTGCCCAACGGGCAGACGTCGACGCTGCGTCACAGCCGCTCCGGCCGCGGCACCCTGATGCCGCTCCCCGCCGCCACCGAGGGAGAAGCGGGCCCCCGGCGCGGCACCTCCCGCCGCGGGGGCCTCATGTCCATCCTCCGCCGCAGCAAGGACACGTCTGGCAAGATCTCCCGCGACGTCGGCGAAAGCGCCGCCCGCCGCGACACCAAGCTCGAGCGCTCGCCCGAGGAGCTGGCCATGATCCGCAGCAACAGCCTCCACAGGATCGGGCCCAGCTGGCCCCTGCCCGACGACGACGACGCCGAGGGCACCTCCGCCCGCCGTCCCGCGGCGGCCTCCCCGAAGACGAGCGCCCTTCTCCGGCGGCACACCGACGGCGACGCCGAGCCCGCGCCCCAGCCCCCGCCGCCGCACAAGAAGAAGAAGTTTGGCGCCCTGCGGAAGATGCTCGGCATCCACGACTAGGATTGTGCCGGCCCTGCACCCACCGGCGCCTGCCGACGACGAGACGCCACCCCGGCGCCTCGAAACGATCGCTTTTCACCGGTTTCCTATCTCTTCCCCTTTCTCTCCCTCTGCTCGACCGAGCCCCTCTGTTCTTTTCTCTTCTCCTGTTCTGTACTTGTTGCGACGCCCCTCTGACCGGGGCGCGCATGGCTTTGGATGGGGGCGCGATGCGACGCCGCCGGGCGGGCGACCCCCGGGATGGGATGGCATGAGCGCCGGAGTTTGCCCCTGGAACTTGGTGTGGAATAATTGGGCCTCGAATAAAATGGATTGGGCGGATTCGTTCGTTGGAAGGTGGTGATTTAGGTCATCGCGACGAGACGAGGGATGAGAGACTGACTGCAGACGATAACTAACATCACCTTTGTGCGCTGTGCGCCTGCCTCGATCTTGAAGCCCCCGGGTAGTTTTATTCACTGTGACTATCACGACAGGTGATCATGACGAAAATGGGCATCATGCATCCCCTTGGATATAACCCCTATAGTCGTACATCTACCCTAAACGCCCATCCAGGCTCACGCTCCGGCAATTCTAATGCTCCCCTTCACGGAACAAGCCCGCTGCCCTCTGTCGCTCGCGCTCCCCCTTTCCTGGGGAACGCTTGGAAAACCCATAAATGCAGCAATATCAAGTGGATGCTGTGGCGAAACGATGCCCCCTTTGCTCGCCCTATACGCCGTCCTCTGAACTCCGCGAATGCTCCGGCCGCTGTTAATGTGATGCTATGATACAGGGGACAAAGGAAAATCGGGCCGCCATAAACCAGGGAGTGTTTTTGGGGCTTCGGAAATATTGACAGAGTATGACAGTCGCGCTGCGGCTCAACGAAAGGGAGAGACGTCTCTCTAGCCCGTGGATCGCGGTTTGTCGCCGACTCTCGTCTTGTCGCGCTCCAGCAGCAGCGTCAGCTGGCTCCTCGTCCGGCCCATCGGGACGCTAGCAGACGGGCCTGGTGGAGTCGGAGTCAGGCGTGGCTCGAGCAGCGACGACACCGGAGGCCGGGTCTGGAGAAAGGCATCGTTGAGCAATGTTCCGGCCACGCTCGACGTGGGCAGCAAGCCGGACTGGTCGATGATGGTTCCCCGAGCCGCGACATTTGTGGTGGACGCGGTCGCGCTAGTAAAGAGACCCTGGCTGGGGCTTCTGGTATGGATGCTGTCGGAAGGGCGTCCGTAGGCATTGTGCGACTGTGAGCGGCCCATGGCGGGAGCCGCTTCAATGGAGGGTAAGCCGACGACGCCCATCGTGGCTTTGACCGCACCAGAGGACGCCCGAGGATGGCTGGCGTTGCTGGCAAGGGAGCGTCCTGTAGTCGTAGCTGTTTGGCCCCCCATCGAGGCTGATGGCGGACCGTGCCCCTCGGTCACCGCCCTTCGTGGCGCGGCAGGTCGCTTTCCGAGCGCTTTGGCGCTGGGTCTTGGCGTCTGGGAGAGGTCCCCTTCGACGCGATTCGGCGTTCGCTCGGGAATGGGAGAAATAGGTCGTGGTGGTCCTGCGGTTCGCGAAGCACCCGACAAATCGCCATCTCGAGATCTAACTGCCGGCACTACCACCGAGTGTGGACTCGTCTTCCTCAAGGGGCGCCTCTTGGCAGCGGCAGTCGAAGCGGCCACGGATTTCTTGGTCGGAGTGGGCCACCTGTTCTTGAAAGCCTTCGGCACAATCTCCAGCCCGGTAATTGCGGTGCTGCCAGATGACGGAAAGTCGCTGTCCTTGTCGCCTTCGCCCGCAGACTCGTGCGGCGATACAAAGCGGGCGGTTGGCCGGGGCCCCGACGCGGATGGACCCCCGCACTTTTTCAAGATGGGATGCGGAGGCGGCGGTTTCGAAGCGCTGGACGAGAGGCTCTTGACCGAGGTGTCACTTGGTTTTGCGGGCGGCGGAGGCGAGACACGACTCGGCTGCTCGCTTTTCTCTTGGTTCACGTGAGCCAAAATCATCCGTTTCGTCAAAGGGGGTACCTGGGTTCACGAGTCAGCTGCAATGGCTTGCCAAACTTGTCGCATGTCACTTACATCTGGCCCCTCCCATCGATTTGGCGGACCCTGGAGGGGGACGACGGTCGGGCCCAACGAGATATGCTCGTAGAGCCTGGCCAGTGTTCGGCCGCTGAGGAATCGACGGTCACTGCCCCATACCTGCCACCAAAAGTTCTCCAGCCGCCGGGCGGTAGGGTCCTTAAGCCTCTTGCTTGTCACTGTGTACACTGAGGGATGCAGTCAGCGCATCGGCTCGAGCAGTGGGTGGCGCGGGGCTTACCATGCCAGTACTCCCAGACCTTTTCGACAGGGAGTGTGCGGTAGCTTGCGACCTCCTGATAGATGTTTGCGGTGTTGATGACAATGCCCTTGGGCAGTATCATTGGCGCGCCAGACTCCATCTACAGGACGAGGTGGCTGCCAGGAACCCGAGGAACCGGGATGGCAGCTCCAGAGAGGGTAGAGAGTGAAGAGTGATGCACGAGGCGAAAATAACCTGCAACAGCCTCAGCGCAGCCAATCTTTGGCGTGCGAGAGTTTATATGCTGCTTGAAGGGCAAACCATGGTCGCAGGCGATGAGATGGCGGCCAGCGGAGAAGATGCGCCAAGCCACAGACCCGGGCGGCCGTGGTGCGATGGGTTCCTGGACAAGGCGAGAAGCACAACAGGCAGTGGCTCGGGCGTCGAGGAGCAAGCCTTTCGGAATACGCCTGTGCCGGCGGCGACGGGCACGGCGAGCGGTCGTCGAGCTGTCGCGCGCTTATACCTGCAGCCCCTCGCCGTGGGCTGTGGGGGCGACGGGACGGGATGCTGTGTAAGTGCAGCAGCGCCTATATGTACGGAGTACGTGGTAGGTGAGGTGGTCACGCGGACCAACGACGGACGCACGGACAGGAAGGAGGAGCTCGGCGGAGCAGCTGAACAGGGCTTCTCGTCACACGCCGAGGGACGCGGGGGCGGACAAGGAGTCGGGAGCGCCGGAATGACGAGGGCAGAGAGCGCGCGGCCGACGATGTTTTGTTTGTTCCGTGCTCTGCTGGGCTTGAGCGGGACCCTGGCAACAAGAGGCGCGAGGGAGGGAGGGGTCTCGTGACAGCCACCACCCGAGGAGTGCAACTCGCGGGTACCTGAAGGTACTCGCCGGAGCGAGAGCGGCCACTGGCCGGGCGACGTGACGCAGTGGTGAATCAGTTCACTTCGGTTCGGCGCAGCGCACGTTGCGCGCTCGCTCGTGGAAGCCGGAACCAGGCACAGGGGGTTGGTTGGTTGGTGGGGTGGGTTCTGAATGTGGCAGCGGGCAGCCGCAGGGGGAGCAGCAGGAGCAGCAGCAGCTGGCGAGCGACGAGGGCGGTCGGGCAATGGAGAGAGCGCGGAGCCGCGGCCGGCGAGGGGAGCAGAAGAAGGAGAGAAGAACAGAAGCAGACGACGGCAGCGGGACAATTGACAACTCGTCGCGCACGCAACCGAGGTCGGTGTGCGCTGTGGCGGGGCCGCGGCTTCCACTGCCACTGCCACTGCGCGTGCCCTCGCCCGCCGCGCCCGCGACCGCTACAGTCGCGCCCTCAGGGCAGCCGTGCCTGGCCACGGGCGCCAGGCCAGGGGCCTCGTTCGCTCACCGCCCTGACCGACGGCTGGGCAGCCGAGGACGCCCTCATGGAGCTGCGATGCCGCAAGGGAGGGGCATTGCGTCGGGACGGGCCCTGTCGGGCAGCGGCGGCGCCTGATCAACAACTGCGGCGCCCCGCGTCTTGGAGCCTCGGTGGACATTCACCAGCTGCTTCGCCGTATCCCTGCCGCTCCGGGCGTCCCTCGTTGGCCTGCGCTCTGCCCAGGGACGTGGTCACGGCAGGAGGTGGCCGTGCTTCATGCGAGCACTGAAAGGGACGGCAGCAGCACCGAGCATCCAAGAGCGCAAATCCAGCGGCCCATCCACCCGCCTCCAGCGCAAGGTGAACGGCACGGTGAGGCGAGGCACGGCCCCGCGCCCCGGTGATCAACAGAGCTTGTTCTGCTCCCGCCGGCGCGGTCCAGCCAAGCAGACACCGCCGCAGACATCCCTCCCTCGCTTCGATGCTCTGCCCTGCGAGCCGCATCCAGCCATCGCAAGGGTGCTGCATATATGACCAGTCACATGGCCCCCCACTCCCCGGAGTGGCGGCTGGCATGGATGCCTGTGTTATTAGTCGGCGGCGTCGGTGAATGGGTGGGTGTCTGTCTCTATCTGGAATTCCCGCATGGGCGCGACGACGACGGCGAGACAGGCGGTTCCTCAGCCTGTTATGTTGCCATCGTCGTCGTCGTCGTCACCGTCGTCACCGTTACGTACCACTACCTAGGTACCAGAGAGTATCGTACTGCAGAGAGCATCACCACCACCCGCGACGATCGCTCCCCAACGCCACGGCAGCTCCCCAACACCGACGGTAGCTCCCCAACGCAAAACCACCTGCGTCCAGATTGCACGTGCA
This sequence comes from Tolypocladium guangdongense, assembly GCA_022114105.1. Classification (NCBI taxonomy): domain Eukaryota; kingdom Fungi; phylum Ascomycota; class Sordariomycetes; order Hypocreales; family Ophiocordycipitaceae; genus Tolypocladium; species Tolypocladium guangdongense. The sequence goes on along the minus strand of NRQP01000004.1, from coordinate 2,820,746 downwards.
TCTCCACTGCGGCCGTGCTGCGTCGCACCACCACACCCAGATAGCCGGCATGGGACCACCCACAGGCCACACGTCACCCATGCCATGCCGCATGCACGCACTCCCCACGCTCTAGAACCGAAAACGTGCCTTTGTGCCACTCTGGGCCTGCTGGGCCTGTCCCGCTGGCGCCACGGGTGCTGCACTGCCTCCCGGCTCTCGCGGCGGCCATGGGCGCAGCTCCAGCCCGTCCTCCGCCGCTGAGCTGAGCGGTGGAGCTGTTCCCGTCCACGCCCGGCTGCCTATACCTGTTCTGTGCGGTTAATCTATGCCTGTTCCTGTGCGGCTGCTGACAATTGGGCATCACCCCAAGACATGGCATTCTCGCCCAATTCCCACACCGAGCCGCCATGGCAGAAGCCGTCCCGTGATGCGACTCACCCCCGTCCCGCAGCACACCCTTTCGGTCCCGACTGGCTCGGTGTTCTGCTGCCTCGCGTCGCATCTTCGAGCAGGCGTCCCTCTGCGGCGCGCATCAGCGCAAGCAGGGCTGTTACACACCGGCTTCAGTGCTGGCCAACGGGGCCTCGGGGGCCCTTTTGTCGTCGGCTCCCGTCGCCGGCCTTGCCCAGCGAGGTATGTCCTGCCGACAGCTCCTCTCATGTGCACCCCGGCGGCGTCGTGTGACTCTCCAGCAGGCCAACGGCGCGGCCTGCGGGCTCGTCACATCATCTCCATTGGCGCGCAACCCCGTGACGGACGGACGGCGCTCTGGACGGCCTTCAACGTCCACGGCGAGCCACCTGACCCCCGAGCCGTACATCAGCGGCGCTTGTCCGAACCCCTGGCCGCACCCGGATAACCCGATCGGGCCGCATCCACGACTCTGGTGGAGATTCTGCCGATGCTAGCCCGTGTCCCTCTCTTGAGCACACGTAAATGCGCAAGTCGTCTTTCTCGGCGCCGTTGCCGTGTGCCGCCGGCTTGGCGCGGTGACGCCGCTGGCCAAGCCATCAGCCCGGTCTGGCCGCCTCAGCGACAAGCCAACACAGCTGACTGTCAAAGTCTGGTTGTCCATTGGCCGACGAGCAGTTGCTGGTTGCCGCCGTGCCAAGCAATGCGCCGCAACAAGCCTGCAACCAACTCGCCAGTGTTGCCACCGCTCCTCCTGCAAGACCGGTTGGTTGACAATGCAGTCAATCGCATCAATCAAGCTCCAGTCAATCAATTCGCCCTCCGCCACCTTCTCAATGGGGCTTCCCACGCTGCATATACACGCATGCAGCGCATGTGTCCATCCCGCCACACGGCTCCCCATCGGCCCCAGCCAAACCGCCGTTCCGCGCCCCCGGTCCCGCTCAGCTGGCCTGGTCTCCACCCCCAGGGTCCCGCCCGCTCGGTGTGAGGGCCTCTGGGGTGACACGGCCTGTGCTGTGCGACGCGACCCCGTCGTGGAGGGCATCGCATTGCATCTGATATCACGGGGACCTCAGCAGCCATAGATATTGACCGGAGTTGAGGTTCCTTCGGGGACTGAATTGCATGAATCCCCGATGCCTTCCATTGCCATTGGGAGCCGGGCAAGAGAATGCTACCTGACGGCGGCTTCGTCTCTCGTCACGAGAGCTGTATTACCATTAATACATCTAGAAATGAAGCCAGAGCATCTCCCCTCAAGTTTGTTCGCTTGCAAGAAAAGACATGTAGACCCGCCCAAACGGCCCAATGGTTGATTCCCCAAAACACAAAACAAATGGCCTTTCGACTACTTAGGTGACAGTATAGCCACCGTCGACGCGAATATCCGCGCCGGTAACGTAGTTGCTGGCGTTGGACAGCAGAAAGGCGACGGGGCCCATGAGGTCCTGGGGCTGGCCCATCTTGCCCTGGGGGATGAGTGAGGTCCACTTCTGCTTGAGGTCGGGGTTCTCGTCGAGAATCTTTCGCGTGAGGGCCGTCAACATGTAGCCGGGGGAGATGCAGTTGACGCGGATGCCGGCGTGCGCCCACTCGACGGCGAGGGAGGCGGCGAGGTGGCGGATGCCAGCCTTGGCCGCGTTGTACGGACTGAGAGGGAAATGTCAGCCGCGTGGTTCCTGCGCAATGCGGAGAGCGACGAGCGCATCGGGGACTTACGCTTGAGGCTGAGGAACGTTGACAATGGAGCCCGACATGCTGCCAATCATGACCATGCTGCCGGGGCTCCTGCGCTCCATCAGGTGGCGGGCGACAGCGGTGGCGAAGAGGTAGGTGCCGTCGACGTTGACGGCCCAGAGCTTGCGCATGCGGTCGATGGGGTAGTTGATGGCCTCGAAGTTCTCGGTGAAGCCGGCCGACGTGACGAGGTTGTCGATCTTGCCGTGCGCGGCGATGACCTCTGCGATGCAGGCGTCGACGGACTCGGCGTCGGACACGTCGGCGTAGTGAGCCGTGACCTTGGGGATGCTGGGCGAGTGCATGTCAGTTGCGGGCTTCTGGGCAAGTTGCTTGCGGCTCGACGCTCACCGCTCAGCGCCGGGGTTCTCCCTGATGAAGGCATCCACCAGCAGCTTGGTTTGCCTCTCGGCCTCCTCCTCTGTGAATATGGGTCAGCTACAGCTCGTTGAGAGCGAGAGCAGCTTAACGCTGGCGTCAGGTTGAGAAGCCCACTGTTCATGTCGACGAGCGCCAGGTCGGATCCAGAGTACACCATGCCCTGGCCAATGACCAGGCCCAAGCCGCGAGCGCCCCCCGTGACGAGGCCGACATTGCCGTCGAGGGAGAAGCTGGCGAGCGTGGGCTTGACGTACTGCCCGGGCAGGCCGCGGACGGGCTTGGAGGGGGGCAGATCGTGCTCCGCGGGGTACTCGATCTCGACATCCGACTCGGTTCGCGCGTATTTGCCGGGCTTGTCGCGGCGAGGGGGCGCGCTGTGCAGGCTGCGAGCGGCGGCGAACGAAGGGCGCAGGCAGGAGGCGACGGCGGATCCCCGAGTGGCGTGGCGAAGCACGGGGGCGAAGATGCCGTGTCTGGCGGCCATTGTGACGGATGCGCGCGTGGTTTCGGGCTGTGGATGTAGAGAATCGACGAGTCGAGGAAAGGGAGAAAGGGGGGGTGAGAATCGCTTGATGAGGGGGAGATGAGATGGGCGAGTGGCGAATCGGCACGGGGTCTACGATGATGAAGCCCGACGATCCCTGAGGAGCTGCTCCAGTTAGGTGCCCACGGTGGTGAAATGAACGAAGACGGGCTGACACGCACAAGCAGAGGGCGGTGGTGAGCAAGAGAGGAAGATCGTGAGACGGGAGCGGCCGCGGAGCGCGTGGTCTTATATTCTGTTTCGCACGGCGTTGCATTCCGTTGTCCCCCCTCCAACTGCCGACGGGATACTCTCGATTCATCGTGTAGCCCATATGCGTCGGTTTAATAATTAAAGGGGGCGATTTAAAATAAAGGTCAGAGAAAAGAAAACTCATTAAAGCTTAGGGTTATACTCGAGATAATTTGCAAAGGCCATTGAAATATAAGCAATCTTTAACACGCGGCTTTCGCCTCCGGCAATGCGGCCCTCCCGTTTGGGTAACGCGCCGTTGCTGGTCGCAAGGCTCAACGCCAACTCCTCCTCCTCAACGCTGACGACCATCGCGGCCGCACCCTATCCTCTGCTTGTGCCCACCTCTCTTAGGCGCGCTTTATTTCGCCTCGAGGCAGCTTCGTTTCATGTTCCACCACCGCCGCTCTGCCTCCCACGACTGCGCGAACCTTCTCACTTCGCCGGCATCCGTCTCCTTCAACTTGAGAATCGCCAGTCTGGTAAAATATTCGATGCCATAGAAGTGCATCACGGGTCCATTAACAATAGAGATTTATTGCTCGAAGAATATCCGAAGAGCGGATGGTCCCGAAACCTTATTGCCTCGCAGGCATCGCAGGCATCGTAGAGAAAACATTTTTGTTAGTAATCCCCATACAAAGCCGTATGCAAATCAGTCTTAGTGGCGAGAGCAGCTCTGCGTTGAGTTGATTGCTAAATATCACCGCGACGCAACCAGAGGGAGACTCACTACAGACTACCGTTGCGATAAATGCAATGTACGAGTAGCAATTTGTACGTACTGAGGATCCAATGATCTAGTTAAAAGAAGTATCGTTGATGCGCTAGCATCTAATTGGTTTTTTGGCCCTGTAATTTAGGACCCACAAGCGTTACCGCTGCTCAAGGGATTGAGTTCCCCGCACCAAAAAGGAGCAAACCTCGCAGCACCATCATCAGGCTCACTTTCAACCACTCCCATCATTCACCATGCCTACCCCGCCACGCTTCCGGTTTCCCCAGCCGCTGGACGTCGAGGACGTCGAGAACTACGCACCTGGCGGCTACCACCCTGTCAACATCGGCGACGTCATCTGCTCTGGCGAGCGGTCCTACGAAGTTATCAACAAGCTCGGCCACGGAGGCTCCTCGACAGTCTGGCTGGTCTTCTCACGTACGCACACACCATCATCGTACTTCGCGTTGAAGATTCTTTGTGCCGACGTCGCTGACACCGCTGATGGTGAGCTGAGCATCCTCCAGCACCTCCGAACGGTCGCCGGCCCTGGACATCCGAACGTGGTGGTCTTGTACGACTCGTTCAAAGTCTCTGGCCCCAACGGCGAGCATCGCTGTCTCGTTTTCCCGGTTCTCGGCCCAAGCCTTAAGAAATTCAAAGATTATGCGGCATTATCCGGTGCTGTGCGACACCAGGTGTGCCTACAGGTCTCCAGCGCTATGACATTCCTCCATCACCATGGAGTCTGTCACAGAGGTGAGCCCCATTCCCCAGCCCCTAGGCTGGCCTAAGCTGACTGATGAGTATATTATTGCAGACCTCACTACATCCAACGTAGTGTTCGAGCTTCCAGGCATTCAGTCTATGTCTCCAGTTCAAATATCTGAACTGTTCGGCCCTATCGAGGCCGAGAAGCTTAGGCCGTCCAAGGCGCCACATGCACCGAGGCAGGTCATCCAGACTCCCACATTCTCAGGTCTAGACTATTCTTTGCTCACGCGGATTCGGATTATCGACTTCGGACAAGCCTTCCTCGCAGATCAGCCGCCACAATCGCTAGGCGTTCCTATCGATTTCTTTCCCCCAGAACTCTGCTTTGGCTATCTACCCTCAACCAAAAGCGACATTTGGCACCTCGCATGCCTCCTATACCAGATTCACACTGAAGCGTTCCTCTTTCCCACAGGCTTTCGGATATTCGAGATCCTGGTCGGTACCATCGTGGGCTATGTCGGTCCGATACCACAACACTGGAAGGGGAGGTTCAAGTTCGATGAATGCGGCTACTACGAGTTGGGACAACTCAAATTAACGACAGAACCGGAGTGGTGGTTCGAGGACAAGCAGTCCGAGAAGTCGATTGGTAGCCGGCTTGCCCAGGAGGCTGCGCATCTCTCCACCCGTCAGCAGGAGGAGTTTGTCCACCTACTCCACGATATGGTTGCATACGAGCCCGAGAAGCGCCCCTCGGCGGTGGATGTCATACGGCGTCTGAGGTCGGCCGCGTTTTTGGATGAAAACTCGAGTGGATCAGTGTAGGAAGAAGTTGGCAGGCAACGCGGCTGGCATGGGCGTCTCCCAAGGGGGAAACGAATCGCGACGCGTTTGACGGTGTTTGTAGCGATTTCCTTCCGGCGGCTGCACATCGATTGGGAAGACGAGCAAGTGAATGCACAGACTTCCTGTCTGTGACTGTTGCTTTAAGGTAAATATCGATGACGGTCGTGGCATCTCTGCGACTCGGCTGTCCAACAATGACTCCACGTCGACGGTCCCCTCTCACCTTTTCTTTAAGAGCAGTGAGCACCTGTGCCAGTTGAAGGTAAGCAAGCCTTGACATATACGGGCTCCCCAAGTTTTTGATGAGATCGTCCAAGGTCGCAATTGCACCTGGTACGTTCTTCTCAAAGCATGCCGCATCGGCTGGCAATCTCCGCACACGTCTCCGGACAGCCCGTCGGCGATGCTGAAGCGGCTTGTCTGTGCCTCGACGTCTGGGAGAGCGCTAATATCCTGCTATCCTATGGCTTCTTCCGCGAAGAACGTGGCTTCGCTCGTTTGACGGGTCGGAATTCTCGAACGTCCAGTGACAGTTCATCTGCCGAGGTCTCAGGCTCGTAAGATGGCGGTATGTTGGAAACTTGGCTCGCGATGATGGTTCCGCCAGCCTTGCTTGCGAAGCTCAGCCCCAGTCCATCCCCAAAAGCAGAGGCACCGGCTTCGGCCGCAGCTGCTCTCTCGTTTGCTTGCTTGATCGCAGCGTCCCTCTGTCGCTTTGCTCAGTCCCTGCCATTCCGGTACGCGGCAGCTCCTTGTCGAAAGGCATCGGCATCACCAGTCAGACCCCAGGTTTTGATCTGCGTCATGGCAAAGCCAGGTTGTTCCCCTGGCGTAGCGGGCGGAATTGGATGACTGGTGTACATCTTGAGTTGCCCTCCGTGGTATATAGCCGTGAGTGTATAGGCCTTGTTGTCGTATTGTGGCGGGCCAGGCTGGTTGTACGACTGCAAACTATGGATACCTCTCGCCCCCAGTGTTCCGTCGTAGCACGCTTGTCGAGATGCGACTGATAGAGATCCATCAGGGCCCTTTACGTGGAGAAAGAAGTTCGGCGCCACGGGGAGGCTGTCCTGGGCTGAAGGTATAATATAGCCGCCAAGATCGTCGGGTATTCCCGGTCGAAGCTGTTCGGGACGCGCGCCGTAGTATAGATCCGGGTTCCCAGGCACAAGCGAACCATCAGTCAAGTGGGCGAGGTTCCTTAATGGTATCTGTCCTGCGGCACACTTGGAATCTTCCACTTTTCCTTCAATAATCGGAATAACTCTTGCCATGACCTGCGCCTCCTTGGCAGCATGTGTATCTGCATCCTGGAAAGAATCGAAGGCACCCTCCGAGAACTGCGAGGGAGAAAGTGAGGGTCTGGGTTGTCCAAGGACTTGCTTGATTTCGTCTACGTTGTCGGGTCGCGGCAGGGCCTTGCCGTCGGGATAGGTATATCGCGCGGGATAGACTCTATGATTGGTTAAATGCTGCTGGAAATTACCATCGTATGGACCCGTGCTCTTTGTTGTGGCCGTTTTTGGCGTCCCACTGCTCTTGACAGCAGACTGAGAGCCTCGTTTTCGACGGCCGAGACTTGCCCGCGAGCTCATCTTATATTTTGGCCCAGTGAAGTGGTACTGCGAATGGTCAACCTTGATGATGATGCGCGGCACAAGCAAGTGCTTACCCCTCTCAAGTGCCCGAGATCAGGGCCACCGTGTGACGCAAACCGACGGATCCATCTCGACGATGTCGGCGAGCAGCCGCGGAAGCACTCTGCTGGCCGCCGGTCGCTCGTCGACTCGGAGACGCGCCGAGCAGCAAGCCGGCGGCTCCGTCTCAGCGTCGAGCTGGGAGGGCGGGCGCTATACCGCGCGACGGAGCAGCTGCTCTTCTGGTTGCGAATGTCCAGCGCTCGCAGAGCGTTTTTGGTAAGGTGCTGCTTGGAGAGGTTCTCCCAAAACCTCGTCGGTGGGAAGTCGGGATGGCTCGGCCTTTGTTTCTTGCATGATTGGTGAGCCGCGTCGGACGAATCTGGGCAGGAGGGATGTCGGCGTTTGCGTGAGCCGTGGTCAATCGGTCGCTCACGTGGTGTGCTTTGCGGCATGAGCATCTTTGAGAGCTTGACATGGTCGCGTGGTGGGCGAGGGGATGTCGTTGAATGCCTGTTGCGACGGGTGTGAAGCAGCTCGCGATCCCTCAGTCGGGATAAGAAGGTGCCCCTTGCAACTGCTGATTAGCCGCATTTGGAGCCCCGCTCGGTGCGGACCGCCACGGCTTGGCGCCGCATCTCAAACTTCTCCCTCCAGCGATTCCCGAGACGTGGGCGCTTTCAATCACGATCATGTGAGATAGTTCTAATTTTAGAGTCCATCTCAAGCTGGACGTGCATTGTCACTTTCTGATGACGCCCTGGAACGTTTTTCGATGGGGCCTGGGCCGCCTGTGTGTCCAGCTCCCCACAACGTCAACCTGCTCGCCTCATTTCGTGCACTCTTTTCTGGATCTCACTCCGTGTTCCATTCTTGAATGAATCCTTTTTTTGAGGGTCTTCTAACCCTTTTTGAATGTCTTTACGTTGGACTGTAGCGGGGCTAATCGTCACAACCCAATTCGGCCGATTGCGGATGAATTGATCATGATGGCCAACCTTTATGATGACGCCGTGCCGCCCGGTACCAGCGTGTCCTCTGCCCGTAATTCAATGCGGTAATAAAACAGCGCCCGTTGTCGCACCGACATGGGCCTCCACGATGCTAATCTCACCATGGCACTTCCGTGCCGCAATGCCCATTGCTGGGCATCGTCCACTCCCTTGTCCACCATGCGCCTCTTACGCGTTCGCGTACTCCTTGTTAAAGGCACGGCCAATGACCATGCGCCTGATCTCCGACGTGCCGGCGCCGATCTCGTACAGTTTGGCGCTGCCGGCGCGTCAATAAAGCCGCATCGCGAGCACACAAGGAGGTGACTTACTCTCGCAGCAGCCGCGACGCCGGCATCTCCTCGACGTAGCCCATGCCGCCCAGCAGCTGGATGCAGTCGAGCGCGCACTCGGTGGCCCGCTCGGCGGCGTACAGGATGGCGCCCGCGCAGTCCTGCGTGCGCACGACGCCCCGCTCGTCGACCTGCTTGGCCGTGGCGTACGTGTAGGCGCGCGACGCCTGCAGCTTGGTGTACATGTCGGCCAGCTTGCCCTGCACGAGCTGGTTGTGCGCGATGGGGCGGCCAAACTGCCGGCGCTGGTGGGCAAAGGGCGCGGCCACGTCGAGCGCCGCCTGCATGATGCCCAGGGGCCCCGCCGACAGCACCAGGCGCTCGAGGTCGAGGCCCTCCATGAGCACGCGCACGCCGCCGTCGACCTCGCCCAGCACGTCCTCGGCGGGCACGAAGACGTCGTCGAAGACGAGCTCGCCCGTGTTGCTGCCGCGCATGCCCATCTTGTCGAGCTTGCGCGCGCAGCTGAAGCCCGCGGCGCGGGCGTCGACGATGAAGGCCGTGATGCCGCGCGCGCCGGCGTCGGGCTGCGTCTTGGCGTAGACGACGACGAGGTCCGCGTCGGGCCCGTTGGTGATCCACATCTTGGAGCCGCTGACCAGGTATCCGCCGTCGACGGGCCGGGCCGCGGTGCGCATGCTGACGACGTCGCTGCCGGCGCCCGACTCGGACATGGCCAGCGCGCCGACGGTCGTGCCGGCGACGAGGCCCGGCAGGTGGCGCTGCTTCTGCGCCGGCGAGCCGTTGAGCTGCAGCTGGTTGACGCACAGCTGCGAGTGCGCCGCGTAGCTGAGGCCGATGGACCCGGACGCGCGCGACACCTCCTCCATGACGACGCAGTGCGCCTGGTAGCCCATGCCCAGCCCGCCCACGTCCTCGTCGGCCGTGATGCCCAGGAAGCCCGCCTCGCCCAGCCGCCGCCACATGTCGCTGGGGAAGGCGTTGGACCGGTCCGCGCGCGCCGCCACCTCCTCGCTGATCTCGCGGCGCGCGAACTCCTGCACGCGCTCGCGCAGCTCGTCGAGCTCGTCGGCCGTCGGCGCCGCGAAGCCCTTGGGGTGCTTGGAGGACGAGTGCGGCCGCGTCTGCAGCGCGGGCAGGGCTCGGAGCCGGTGCCGCGCGGCGGGGCGGGCCAGCGCCCTGCTGAATGCCGTCCTCAGGCTGGCCATTGTGCGTCTCGTGTCGTCTCTGCGTGCGGGTGGGACGGCAGAGGTGAAGGAGGAGAGACGTGTGGAACGGGAAACGAGTTCGGTGGCTGAAGACGTCGCGGCTCACGGCGCGGCTCAATGCGGCTTGTCGCGGCCCGCAATCGCTTGCGACGTCACCGCGCTCGGCTTATTAGACTCCGTCTCTCCACGCCCAGCATCCCCAACCCACCGTCGACCTCATCCGCATCCGCAGCTCCCACGGAACCGCCATGCCTCTGTCGCGGCCCACGCAGCACGCGGCCCTCCGCCTCGGCCGCCAATGCCACAAGGCACCGCGCCGGGCGTGCAGCCGGCGCGTCGCGAGCCTCACCCCGCCGCACCAGGCCCGCGCCATCTCGCGGCTGCCCACGGGCGTCGACGCCTCGTCGGACGAGTTCCGCGACAACGCGCGCCAGATGGGCGAGCTCATGGCGCGCATGCAGGAGCTCGCGCGGGGCGCCCAGCGCGGCGGGCCCGACAAGGCGCGCGAGAAGCACCTCGCCCGCAACAAGATGCTGCCGCGGGACCGCGTCACCGCCCTCCTTGACCCCGGCACCACGTTCCTCGAGCTGTCGCCCATGGCCGGCCACGGCCTGTACCCGGAGGCCGACGTCCCCGCCGGCGGCATCATCACCGGCGTTGGCGTCGTCGAGGGCGTGACGTGCGCCGTCGTCGCCAACGACAGCACCGTCAAGGGCGGCACCTACTACCCCATCACCGTCAAGAAGCACCTGCGCGCGCAGGCCGTCGCGCAGGAAAACAAGCTGCCGTGGGTCGTCCCGGCATCGCCAAGGCAACGGGGGGCGTGGGCGTCTGCTGACCCGTGCCGCGCAGCTGCATCTACCTCGTCGACTCGGGCGGCGCCAACCTCCCGCACCAGTCCGACGTCTTCCCCGACCAGCACCACTTCGGCCGCATCTTCTACAACCAGGCGCGCATGTCCGCCCAGGGCATCCCCCAGATCTCCGTCGTCATGGGCCCCTGCACCGCCGGCGGCGCCTACGTGCCCGCCATGAGCGACGAGGCCATCATCGTCCAGGACCAGGGCCACATCTTCCTCGCCGGCCCGCCCCTCGTCAAGGCCGCCACCGGCGAGGTCGTCTCGCCCGAGGACCTCGGCGGCGGCCGCATGCACTCGTCCGTGTCGGGCGTCACCGACTACCTCGCCGTCGACGACGCCCACGCCGTCACCCTCGCGCGCCGCTGCGTCGGCAACCTCAACTGGCCGCCCGCCCACGCCGCCCGCCTGCCGCCCGCCGAGCCCTTCGCCGAGCCGCTCTACGACCCGCACGAGCTGCTCGGCATCGCGAGCACCAACCTGCGCAGGCCGCTGCCCATCCGCGAGGTCATCGCCCGCATCGTCGACGGCTCCGAGTTCGCCGAGTTCAAGAGGGACTACGGCACCACCCTCGTCACCGGCTTCGCCTCCATTTACGGCCACAGGGTCGGCATCGTCGCCAACGACGGCATCCTCTTCGCCGCGTCGGCCGTCAAGGGCGCCCACTTCGTCGAGCTGTGCACCCAGCGCGGCGTGCCCCTCGTCTTCCTGCAGAACATCGCCGGCTTCATGGTCGGCGCCGCCGCCGAGCGCGACGGCATCGCCAAGCACGGCGCAAAGCTCGTCACCGCCGTCGCCTGCGCCGACGTCCCCAAGTTCACCGTTGTCGTCGGCGGCTCCTACGGCGCCGGCAACTACGGCATGTGCGGCCGCGCCTACGGCCCGCGCTTCCTGTGGATGTGGCCCAACGCCCGCATCGGCGTCATGGGCGGCGAGCAGCTCGCCGCCGTCATGGAGACGGTCGGCCAAAAGGTCGGCCCGGAGCTCAGGGCCCGCATCGACCGCGAGAGCGACGCCACCTACTCGTCGGCCCGCCTCTGGGTACCTCTCTCCCCCCCCCTCCTCCCCTTGCCGTGACGCTGACACCGGCCCTAGGACGACGGCATCATCCCCCCACAACATACCCGCCGCTACCTCGGCCTCGGCCTCAGGGCCGCCATGGGAGGACGCAACGAGGTCAAGGCCGGCGATACCAAGTACGGCGTCTTCAGGATGTGAGGCGACGGTATACGGATTAGAGAGCTCCACTTTGTCGAGCAAAGGGGTCAGGGGTCATGGGTCAGGGGTCAGGGGTCAAGACAGCGCCTGTAGTCTGTACACATCGTCATGTAGACGTCTTGGGAATGAAGAGTGAAACAGTCTCACGGCCATGCTACCGTACTCAATGTTCGTTTCTTGGTATGTCCGGCGATCTGGATGGTATCTACACTCGTCTTGTCAACGCCAACGCTAATCTCGCGAGTGACCTGTAAATGCACATCAAAAAAGGGGGCCCGTGAAATGTTGTATACAAGATTTCCGCCACCATCCGTCATCAAATTATAGCCCGCATCGGGACAACATGCTCGCAGTCGCATCACACCAACGGGCATACGCAAACGCGTCGACACCCATGTGCAAGTAAGTGGTCGGAGTCAAGGCAACACGGATCCCCCAGCACGCCTTCGAGGACCCGGTTGAGAGTCCTCGACGGCTTCGTCCTCTTGCACGCCGCGCTTGACATTCTTACGTCCCACGGGACCTTTGCCAATGTCGACAGTAAAGCCAACCAAGTTGATGCTGTTATCGCCCCCCAAGGCGAATTTGGCTGCCTCTTGTTGCGTTGCTTGGCTGCCCAGCTGCGTTTTGCTCATGCCGGCTCTGCTGAAGAAGCGCTGCAGCTCAGTTTGTGCATTTTCCGCAGCATCCACGCTCTCCTCTTGCAGTATGTAGAGCATGGCGACACGCGCGAAATCAACGACTTCTTCGGTGACGGTGAACGTGCCAGTAGGAACGGGTGTTGGCGCAGCTGTTGTCATTGGAGACGTGCTGGTGGGCGTCGAGGTCGTGCTCGGGGCAGCCATACTGGAAGTAGTGGGAGTGGAAGTAGGACTGCCGGCCGTCGAGGGGGGGACGACTGTCGACAAAGAGGCGATGGCCGACGTGGTCTCGGACCCATATTGGCCGCCCTCGTGAAAAATCGGCGTCATCGTGCTGGTCGAAGGCGTGAAGGTGATGATGGAAATGGGCGGAAACTCTTCCTCGGCGTTCGCCTTCTTGTCGCCGACATCTTGCACCTCGTCGGTCGCTTGGCCGGTCCTCGTCGACTGCCCATCAAAGGTGACGAGCGAGTTCTGTGCAATGCAAGAAAGGCTTGCAGAGTTGAGCTTGGCCAGGATAGTGGTCCCAGAAAGGGGGATGGTAAAGTTGGAGTTGGCCTCGGCGATGAGTCTCGGGATAGCTCTGCCGAGGGTGACATTGTTGACGCTGCTCGATCCGTCCGTCGCCACGAGGTTCGTAGTCGTACAGCCCAGGGAGCCGGCGACGGCGCAGTTGGACCCTGTGAATCCGTTTGCGCAAATACACGAGCACACCGCTTGCGACATCACGTTGGTGCCGCCGTTGAGGCATACCAGCGACTTTTGACAACTCTCGAGGCTCTGATCCGGGGCATCCTTCTTGCCCAAGTTCTTGAACACGAAGAATTCCAGGGGAACGACAATGGCGGCGGCGATTATGCACAGGAGCACAATTACAATAAGGATAAAGACCCACAGCGGCAGGCCGCAGCACCGCCGGCGCTGCTTCTTGGCATCCTTGTTGGACTGGGTGCTGGGCGAGCGTGAGTGGCCGCTCGGGGCTTGGTCGGCTAAGACGACCCAGGAGCTTGGCCGGAGCCATGATGTCCGGCTGGTGGGGTTGCCCCGAGGCGTTTGAACAGGAGGCGGGAACGCGGCCAGCATGTCTGATAGGCCCGAGTGATACCGGTCGTCAGCTTTGCTTCAAGTTAGACTGTCGAACATCACGAGTAATTAGAAAAGCCAACGTACCCGATAGGGACACCTCCCTGTCCCCGGCTCCGTTCTTTTCGTTGAGGAACAGGCCCAAGTCATCCATCCGACTCCCAGGTCTCTTTCCCTTTTCAATCATTGAGGCCAGCCTTGTGGCGCGTCTTATCAAGTCCGGGAGACTTGTCAGGCTGCCTCGTGCCTCCGCCGCTCGCACAGCATCAATGTCCAACCTCAGGGGCCGCCTCATGTTGGAGAGTCGGTTCGGCGGACGGGGCGAGGGCGAGCCGGTAGCCGCACGCTGCTCTGCTGGATCCGACGAGCTGGCGGCTGCATATGCCTTCAATATCACGTCCGGCGTCAGCCCCGTTTGGTTAGTTGTTGCTGGAGTGGTGGGCGACGTCGGTTTGGTCGTCGGGAGCGTATTCAAGGAGCTCGTCGAAGTGTCCATGTATCCTGTTCCTCCAGCGAAGGGCTGCATGGGCGACAGGGCCGGCCTGGAATCGGTTTGGGTGTTGGCAGCCGATCTTGTGTTGACAAGCGCTGGTTTTCCCTTTTTCCCAATGCTTGCACTGCGGACCAATCTGCTTTCGTCTCCAAAGTCATCGTAGCTCTGTTCTCTGTCCGTCGCAGAGTCGCGAAATGCTTCGCCATGCCCCGGGCTTTCATATCCCGGGCTGGCCCTCGGTGACACAGACCCCCAATCTTCCGGCATGGCAGCACTCGAGGCGTACGATGCATGCGACCTCGACCGCGGGCTTTCTTCCGGAATCGGCGAAACAAAAGACGCATTCGAGTAAAAGGACGATGCCCCTCGGCGGCTGGATGGCGGCGGTCCCAAATTAGCGCTTCTCTTAGGTACGGGGAAGTCTGGTACCGAGCCAACAGACGACGAAGCTTGTCTCGAGGGGTTGGCAGCAGGCGACAAGACATTGCGTCCATCGTCCGATTCTTGTGGGCTCTCAGGAATGTTCGAACGAGAGATGTACGAGGAACTCGGGTCCTGAGGCTCTGACGGATAGCGTATCGACGGGAGGTTGCTCGGACGTGGCGGTATCTGGAGCGCCTGCGGAGACCGTCCAGGGGAAGGCCCTGAGTCGGCAGGGCTCACGGGGGCTACAGCCGGACCAGGAAGAGGCCATTGAGGCATGCGCGTAGGTCGCGATATGTTCTGACCAGCTTTTGCGTCGCCTGCCGGCTGTGGTCTGGGTTTTGCGAGTCTGGATGGTCCAGCTGTGGCGGTTGGCGATAGACGGATCGGCGAAGCAGAGTGGTCACTTGCCGGAGAGTCTGGGCTCATCTGCAGCTGGCGTAGGGGAAGCGTTTCTCGCGCCTGTCCGGCCTGGGTCCCCCCGCGCGCTCTCATGGCGGATCCTGATGCTGGCAACGGCCGATTCACGTCTCTTCCATAGTATTGTCGACTCATCTGACCCTTCTGTCCCTATCGGTAAGACAAGTCGACTCGACGGGTACCTTGGCCGGGGAACAGGGCCTTATCTGTGGCCCAAGCTGGGCGAAGGCCCTGGCTGCCTCGGAGTGGGCAAAAGCAATGCAGGCGTCCGACGGACTATGCCTGCCGGATGCGCACGTATAAAGAGTGGTGACGAATGCCGTCCTCGTGTATGACGGAGTCGACGCCTAGTCGAGATGAGCACGGTTGCGCAGCATCAATGAATGGTCTTGGTTGCTTCCGAGACGTCGGGATACACAAATGGCGGGCGGGCCAGTGTACGAGGACAGACTGAGAATAAAACCCGGGAATGAAACGAGAGTGCGTATGCGAAAGCGGAAAATATACAAGACAGAAACGAAAAGAGGTGGCCAGCTCCCTGAACGAGTTGCTTGGGAGTGTGCCGTGTAGACGTCGGATGTACGATAACGAGACGGCCAGAGGAAGTCTAAGCCGTGTGGTCAGCAAAAGGACTCGGGGCTGATTCGCGAGGAGACGAGTCGAGCTCCGGAAAGAGATTCCATTTGGGCAGAAGCAGACCTGCCATGCGCTCCGGGTAGAAAGCTGCTGGACAGCTGGAGTCGCAGATGGGAGAATCAAGGAGTCGGAGGAATCATGGGTCACGTACGGGAAACGGCTGGAGTTTCAGATGGTGCCACCCGGCAACAGGGACAGCAGACCACGACGCCGTCGTTATGGACCGATTGCAAGGCCGCGGTAGCCGGATCGTACCAGCGTGGAGAAGAGAACTGGACGCCGGGTCACAGCAGGCGCGACGGCAAGACCTCGACCGGCTTGGACTCGACGAAGACGAAGATAAGGGCTGAAGTAGGTTGCGCAACGAGGTTTTGCTACGCGGGTGCTTCGTGTTACGAATCTCCTCCCGAGGCCGTGTTTCAGATGGGCCGCAACGATGGCAGGAAGAGGCAACGAAGGAGCTGGATTGAGCAGACGAGGTAAGCGCAGGCCGAGTGACGCGGAGGCAAAAGTGAGGACGGCGACGATAATTCAACGAGATGAGGCGGGTGATGTAGAAGGAGCTTCTGCCGTCGCGACCACGGATGATGGACGGCGGAGCAGTGAGGGCAACGAGGAGGCAAGGAGAGCATGTTTTACCTTGTAAGTCTGTCTGGTTTGTCCGGTCTGTCCCGCGCGCTGGTGGGAGGTGGAGACACGGAGGGAGGTGTTGCTCGCTCGCTCGCCCGCTCGTCCTCAACCGGGCCAGATCCAGATCTTGCTGGCCCTTTGAAAAGGATAATACTCGTAACTGAAGAAGAGAAGAAGGCAAAAAGCAATGGAGAGGAGAAGACTGGAAGGGGAAGTAGCAGCGACAGCCAGCTAGCGAGCGACGAAGAATGGAAGAGAAGGAGCGGAAAGGGGGGGGGGATTCGGAAGGAGCGACTGGCGATGAATCACGAGGCTACGAAGCAGTGCTAGTACCTACAGAGTAATCCGTAGGCCTAGTGCCTACTCGTACGTACGAGTACAGAATGCAGACGAGGGCCTGCCAAGGAGTGCGTTGGACTGCAGACAACTGACCAAGATTGAAGGAGGGGAGCCTTCTCCACGGCTGCAAGGCGATGCTGTTGGATCCAACGGCTGGGAGACTAGCAGGCCAGGCTAAAGTCAATACCGAGTTGTCCGGGCCCAGGTCCGGTCCAGGAGCCCTGCATCCAGACACTGCCGACTGAGGAGCCATTGTCCTAATACGGAGCAACCACCGTAGATGCTGAGCAGGAACCGCGATGCTCTGGCCCCGGCTTGGGCATCCAACGGCGGCCTGCGCCCTGTGGGGTTGAACCGGACAACACGCGGGAACGGGGACAGACGCAAGGCAGGGGCAAGTCTTCTAGCGCGTAGAGGCTGTGCAGTGCGCTCGCCCTCCTCTCTTCTCGCCCGCGATCCAGCTACGAGCCATCGCCAGACCCCTTGTCAAGCCACTGCCTGCGTATGGAGCAGCTGTTGTCAAGTGGAAACACTAGCGCCTTGTTCCTCGTATTGCGGGCACGGAGCTGGGGCCAAAAGTGACGGGTTGAAATACGAGTCCAACGTCCGGCGTTGGCTGTGACTAACCGTCTCGTTGGCTCTCGTTGGCTGTTCGTCCGAAGCGTGCTACAGCATGCAGGCCCACGTGCCAATGAGGCTCTCCAGACCAGGGGCCGCTCGCTACATGGTCGCCTCCTCGTCGTGCCATAGGGGGTGTTTGCAACCACAGGACATGTTCCTTTTCTCCGCAATCTTCCTTTTCTGCCACGCACCTCTGCCGTACTCGTATTTGCCTGCACGACAGCCAGGGGCCAGCGCAGCACCGCCTCGGTCGCATTGCGCCCGCATCGCATCCAACGACAGTCCGCCCTCCTTGGAAAAAAGGAAGCACAGGAAAGAAGCAATTTATCCCCCGATAACAGACCCGGCACCTTTTTCGCCCTCTTTTCGTGTTCCCGTTTCCCCTCGGCACTTGCATCCCAGAGCTCATCTTTCTCCGGCGGCCATTTCATCCCGCAGCTTCCTTTAATCTCATACTGGAAATCTTACCTTATTGCCTACCTTATTGCCCTAGGTACTGACCTCGCAAGGTCTGTCCAATGGACCGTGGTACTCGTAAATGGACGCGTACTCGTACATGTATTCGGCGTTTCATCTCCTCTGCCACGTATCTTAAAAAAAAAAAAAACAGACGACCAACGCGCAGATAGCGCCGATCTCAAGTGGCCCCGTCTCAGATTTGTCCGTCTTGTGGGGGATCGAACGGCTTCTCCATCTAGATGTGAGAAGCCCGCGACCGCTCTTATTCAGTGCCATGGTATACAGAGCACGGACTACTCGTAGATGTATGCCTGACATACGAGTAGTCGCCCAAGGCTCTATCAGCAAGCCAATGAAACAAAAATTGCTGTGATTGCGAGATGGTGCCGCAGCTGACGCATCGACTACTGCTGCGCTGTGGTCCAGGGTAGGTCGAATGGCCATTTCAGCTCGACTCACCATCAGTACCTCGCGCAGTCTTCCCTCTGGAACGTCATTCATCATTCATATCAAGGCCAATCTGAACCCAACCCGCGTTTCCCAGCCCAGAAACAAACCCGCCAAGGCGCTATTATAGTCTCCTTGCCCAACCCATCACGCCTGGTAAAACACCTCCTCCATCGGCCGCCACCAGCTCGGCTCGCCCGCCTGGGAGCTCGTCGCGCCGTCCACCAGGCTCTCCTGGAAGCCGTCCGTCATCTTCCACCACTCGCGCACCTTGGGGTTCTCCGCCATGCGCTGCATGTCCCCCGCGAAGTCGTACCCGATGTACTTGAAGGACCCGAACAGCAGGCCCGTCTTGTCGTCGTGCCAGATGCTGTCTGTTTCCCAGAATGCCATTAGCTTTCAGCGGTTTCACGGTCGGAGCTGAGAATGGCGAGAGGAGGGTGGATGGTCCAAGTGAGGTCTGGGGATGGGTGCTGCTTGCGTGAATCCTGAGCGTGTGCTGGTTCTCACTGACAGTCTTCCATGTTGCAGTCTTTAATCTGCTTGGCCACCTCGGGCCAGATCTTCGCATGGCACGCCTTGTACGCGTCCACGCACTCGGGCCTCAGCTTCACGACCTGCCCAAACCGCCGCCCGGGGTTCCGCTTCCTCGGCGGCGGCGCGCCCTCCACGCCGGGCGGCGACCTGGGCGGCTCGGTCGGGGACTGCGGCTGCCACATGCTGCTTAGGTATGAAAGCCGTCGGGTGGTTGTCCTAATGTCTCGTTGTCGCCTGCCCGATCCTCTGCGCTCGTCTCCGCGTCTGCCTCGCTCAAGGATGCGAACACGTCTTTCCCGTGGGGAGCGAGAAAGAACAGAGCAAAGCAGAGTCACGGAAGGATGGAAGCTCAGCCAGAAACCCCGCAGATGGGGCCGCCTGCTTTGTCGACGGAACTGCCTGCCTGGAACGGCGGCTGCGTGCTTGGGTACCCGGTCGTGAGACCTCTGTGCTGCTACGTCACGTCTGGTAACTGGTTCGCGCAAGCGCCGGGTGGGGGGAACGTGGCTGTTTGCGAACATGGTTGGAGGCTCAGCGGGCCGACGTGAGGCGACGCGGCTTCATAATAATAGGTACATATTAGTCTTAGTCACTCCAGTCACTCACAGTGTACGGACTACTCGTACGATCACAGCCCGAGGACCCCGCAGCAAACACGCCAGATATTATTACCCATGTTTCCTAAAAGAGTGTGTCCGTCGAGCATAGTCCGCGGAGTAGATGACAGTGTAACGCTGTGAGCAATACAGCACCCGCAAACGAGAGGAATGGCGATGCCTCCAAGGACTCGCCCATAACCAACCACATCCGTCGCCGTCGTATCCCAAGCCATCCTGCCTTGCTGCTGTCCTCGAACGCCCGAATTCCAAGCTGCTTATCCGAAAATCTGAGTATTTTTCGGTATTGCTCCGAGCCGCAGCCTTTCCACTCCGCCTGCCCATACGCTAAAATGACAATCGTACCGTCAACTTGCCCTGGCACTTCGACTTCGACTAATTCTTGAAATCGTCGTCCCGATACTGGGGCGGCCGCTCCTCGGGATTCTCCTCCATCAGGCCGACCTTCTCTATATCGGCAGCTTGTTCGCGCGATCGCTGCTTCTTGCGGCAGCAGTGGGTACCCCGACTGCGCTTGCATCTGGCGAACCGAGTCAGGCGGACTACGACTCTGCAGAGGATCATGGCAAACCTGTGATGTATGTCAGCGAAGATTCGGACACTTGATCCGGGGGGACGGGGGAGGCATACAATGCGACGCCCACACCAGCGGTAATGCCCATCAGGATCGGCAAGAAGATGTACGCGGCAATATTCTTCAGGAGCTTGCGCCAGCTGTGATGATGCTGCTCCATGGCCTCGTGGTCCGCGCCACCACCGTGGAGAGGGACGACGCCCGCGTCAGTGTGGCCTTTGTCGCCATGCGCGTGGCCCTTGTGGTGCCTGTGACGGCCGCAACCCTTGCCCTTGAATGGTTTGAGAGCCTTGAAGACCTCTCCAGCCAAGCCCTTGACCTTGCACCACACGGAGCCGCACCCCATCCCGTCGGCGTCCTTCAGCACGACGTTGCCGATGACAATATCCTCAGTTGCAGCCTTTACCAGCTGCACCCGGATGGCCGGGACGCCCTCGACAAACCGGCTGCCAACCTCGATGACCCTCAGCTCGACGTTGATGAGCTGCATCTGCTGGTCTTGGTCCATGGCCGCAGGCCCAATCGAAAGGCTGTACCCCAGCCTCTGTTCCCTCTCCTTGCCACCGCCATTGACGACGATGGCCGTGAGATCGCCGTTCCAGGGATCGGCGTGGGGGTAGAGCTCGAAGCTGTTGAGCAGCAACTTGGTCCCGTCCGCCACGTCGAAATCCAGCTTCAGATGGCTGTCCTTGCCTTTGCATTGCGGGCAGGGGACGCTCAGGCTCTGCGAAAGGGCGCTGGGAGGCAGTTCAAAAGTCTCGGCGTGGATGGGGAGCGCCCTGAAGATGTCCTCGTCCGCCTCGGATATCTCGGGCACGATGACGAACGCAGCGGCCGCGGCCGCGAAGGCGAGCGGCTTGAACAACATGGTGGCGGCCTTTGTGCACTCGATCGAGGTCGATGCAGTTGGCGATGAGGGCAAAGTAGATGGCGGGTTTCCTTCCGTGGATGGAATTGATGATGGGATGATGGAACGAAAGGGATGAAATGGAGGAGGGGAGGGAGGCATAATGCACGGCCCTTAATGCCCGGAAGCTTCGGTGGCGTCTCAGAACAGCGGGTCCACAAGGTCGCACAAGACCCACGGCCCTGACACCTGATTGGCGCAGGGGGGGGGGGTACGAACGCGTGCACTACGCAACCTCGCATGTGGCAGGTACCGAATCCTCCTGAGGCGCCCGCATTAAAGCGTCGCCGCATCTGGGGGCGGCCAGGCAACCACTGTATTATTAACTCGTAGCTGCACCTGAAACAAATCTTTTGTTACGCGAATGCATTCTTTGGCCCCCATTTCGCCAACTCGTCCGAGCATGTCGACGCCGTCGTCCACCGCTCCCCAGTGTTGCGCACAATCTCAGCTGGGCGTCTTGGCCAGTCGACGCCAGACAAGCCAATCAACGTGAGGTAGAAGTCGTCTCGTGTCTGCTACGACACGGCAAATACCCCCACAGAGAGGCCCAATCTTCATTCCTCACAGCAGCACAGCCTTCAATTTGGCCCCGACTTTGCCCCATCTCGACCACAGATCGCCATCATCCTGTGGCTCCTGTCCTGCTCCATGGTTGACAATGCCGTCGCCAAGATCCGTCACGTTCTGGTGTCGGTGAACTGGCGAGTCTCTGCCCCAAGGATAGTTGGCGTCATTCGGCAGTTTTGTCTCTGGCGGATGCTCCGTCGTGGTATCTGGGTGAATAAACACCTGCGACCCTGACAAGGATTCTCTCCTCGTGACCAACGTCTGGAACGTCGTCAGAAGGGGATACGTGTCTGTGCCTGTATCCCGTGTCAGCGCCCATTCACCTGCGAACTATTGCGTGACGACTTACCCGCCGATGAGTTTGAGGCGATCGAAGATACGTCGTAAGTATCTGTCGAGCTTGGGTGCCCGCCGATAAGCGTCGCCGGGCTGGTTAATGTCGACGCGCCTGGGCACTTCGTCACTGCTGTCATGCCAGCTACAATTGTGGTACATGTCGCCGCATTTGTACCGCCCTCATGATCTGGGTACGGATATGTCACCGCGTGTGTGCAAGCCGTGTCGGTACCGGATGTGCTGACGTACATGCCGGTGCTGTTGCCATCACTCCCGGTGGCCTTTCCTGAGCTCGTGGCCGTTGAGTTGTGGAACCCCGAAGACCTCTCGGTTTTTGTCGATTGGCCTCCATTGGGCAGAGAAATCGTCGTTGAGTTCTGCCTTGAATAGCTCCACGACTTGGATGTACGTGACGTGGTTGGGCTGGCTCCAGTTGTCCATGCCGATGTGAAACTGGTGGCATTGCTTGGACCAACACTTGAACCCGAGGTCACATTCGTGACCGTTGTGAAAATTACCGTGGCGCCTCCTCGAGACGTCAAGGTGACCTTTGTTAAGGTAAGCTTGGTTGTGTTGGTTGTTTCAGAGGAGAACGTAGTTGCCGATGCTCCTCTGGTGGTGTTTGTCCACAAAGGCGAGCTCGTCAACCCCGACGACTTGGAAGGCATTACACTCGATGGGACTGACGCTGTCAGCTGAGTGCTGCGGTGCCCCGTCGATGTAGTCGAGTTGCTCCATGGAGCTGTGGAACCGGGGCTTTGCGTTGTGGCCGAAGTGATATACCTCGTCAGAGTCGCCTTGCTCGTCGAGTTGTGCGCGGTGACTGAGCGGACATTGGACCACGTCGATGCCACATCTGTCGTAGAGTTCGGCTCCCCGGTACTCAACGTGGAGGACAGACGACCGCTGGTTGGCTTCCACACGGTCGAATTCGACGTCAAGGGGAATGGGGCAGAGCTACCCTTCGGAGGCAACATTGAACTATGCCTTCGCCAAGATGAGGCTCGCGTTATCGAGTTGGACCATGTTGGGTACGGAGACGCCGCAGTCCAAAGCCCAGTCGAAAGCCTGGAGCTTCCAGAAGCTCCTGGCGCACTTTGAGTGGAATTGTGGCTTGTTGGATACGGCGGGCTGTAGCTAGAAAAAGAAACCGTTACAGATACCGTGCCGGTACTTAATCTTTTGCTTGCGTAAGTTTTCGTGAGGTTCCTCCTGGAAGAGTAGGTGAAAACTGAAGTGGAATTTGCTGCAGGCACGGTTTTTGTCACGGTCGTGTTGAGCGAGCTGTGATGACCGCCACTGGTCACTCCAGACCGGCTTGTGATTGTAGCCGTACCCAGGATGGGCGAGGTGCCCGGCCGCGTCGTCCACGATCCCGAAGTTGAATTGAAATAAACAGGCGAGTTACCAGGAACGTTTGACGCGGTACTGGTGAAACCCGATCTGGGGCTGGTCGTCGTGAGCGGCAACTTGGAGCTGCCGGAGGCCAAAATTCGACTCGTCGCGGTGCTGACCCAGGGACGTTTGGAGCTCTCCGTAGCCCCAGACAGAGTTGTCGAGTTTGAAGAAACAGAGGATGGAGGAACGAGAGAGCTAGGGGTTGTGCTCACGGAGTGTGAGCTGGTGATGTTCGACGTAGGGAACGGTGGTTGAGTTGTGCGCGCAGACGTCGAAGGGACGGGCGAGACCTCTGAAACATAGGTGGTGAATGGATTTTCAGGAAGCGAGGCTGACGTCGAAAGAATAGAGGTACTGGAAAGTGAACCTCGAGAGATACTTGAAGGTGATGTGGCCGAAACGGTGGGATGCACGAGAGTCGATGTTATGGAAAGGGTAATGGCAGATCCTTTAGGCGCAATCGAGGACACTAAAGTCGGACGAGGCTTCTGATCCCCTGCCTCCACTGAAGTGCTGGAATTAGTCCACACCGTTGTGGTTCCGCCTCCCGTTTGATGTGTATGCGTCTGATCCGGATTGGAAAAGGTAGATACAGTCTGCTTGCGTGTAGACGTCGAAGTTGTAACCCGAATCGACGACGGCGGCTCACCAGTCACAGAAGTGTTTGTCGCGTTGGTCCAGGGCTGGGTCGACCTGGAGTCTGTAGAAGAGCTATCGCGAGGACCTGTGGATGATGCTCCGAGCAAAGACCTCGGGGTTGTGATTGTTCCCAAAGTTGTAGACGAGTTTGTAAAAGTTGCCCACGCGGCCGAAGAGGAGATTGTAGTGCTTGTATTGTTGGAACTGGCCAAGGTGCTTGTCGCTCCAACTGGCGGACTCGATGCCAGCCCCGTAGAGCCACTTCCTGCGAGAGCGGAAGATGATTTCGCTGTCGATAACGTAGAACCACTTTCTGTGAGCACCGAAGACTCTGTCGAAGTCCCATCGAGTGAAGAGCCTGGTGTCGACACCGTAGAGCTACTTCCTGCAACCGCCGAAGACTCCATTGAGGTCTGGCCGACTGATGAAACCGATGTCGTCACAGTAGAACCACTTCCTGTGAGCGTGGAAGACAAAGTCCATGTTGACATGGTAGAACCGCTTGTAAAAACGGAAGACGAACTCGTTGTCGATAGAGCAGAACCACTTCCTGTGACCGTGGAAGATTT
Organism: Tolypocladium guangdongense; assembly: GCA_022114105.1. Classification (NCBI taxonomy): domain Eukaryota; kingdom Fungi; phylum Ascomycota; class Sordariomycetes; order Hypocreales; family Ophiocordycipitaceae; genus Tolypocladium; species Tolypocladium guangdongense. Next base: position 2,796,612 of record NRQP01000004.1, on the reverse strand, counting down.
CGTCAAAGTCAGGTCTCCCAGAAAACTCGACGTAGACACAGTCGAATCTCTCCCTGTAGTAGCACCAGATCCTATGATAGAAACACTTCTTGTGAGGGCGGAAAATATCGTTGCAGTGTGCTCGCCGGTTCCTGGCAAAGCTGAGCTATCAAATGACGTCGTCGAGCTTGTCAGGGGCAATGTATCGGTCACAACAGGCGAAGTTGACCGTGATGCGACAGAGATACTTGTCATTGGCGCTGACACCGATCTGCTGGGTTGAGACCCGGATATCGCTGTTCCATTAACCACTGTGGTGCTACCCAGATTAGAGGATGGGCGAGGTGTGCTGGCAGTGTCTGAATAGGTCAGTGACAGAGACGAGCTTAATTCCGAGGTCACTGGGCCCGACCAGCCAGAAGCTGTCGAAGATGTCGTGGCTGGCGTTGGAACAGAGTCTGAAGTCGAAAACACTGATCCCGTCATCAAGGTTGTCTGCGGCGTCGTAAATGTGTAGCCTCCGCCCTTGGACGTGGTCGAGGTCACCATGTCTGTCGTGGACGACGGCGAGCTTGAGACGGTTGGCTCTCCCTCGGTCGGGCCTCGGGATGGCGAGGCAGCCACAGGCAATCCCGTGCTTTCAGCATTGGAATTGCGATCCGTGGAGGACCTCGTCGCGCCCGACCTAGTAGAGATAGTCGAGGATGTTGGCCCAGAGTGAAGGCGAGTCGAATCGCTGTCAGAAGAAGTCGTGGAACCGGCGTCAGACCGAGAAGTTGCAGTTGGGGCAACTGTCTCGTAAGTCGATTCGTCCGGAGGAGGGTCTAGAGCATCGGTCAGCCTCGGGTTGGAACAACAACCCGTCTGGACTTACAATATCCCGAGGCTGAGGTGGAACCAGAGGTAGAGGTCTCAACTGCGTAGGGAGGCGGATTGCCGTAGTAGTTGCTCGGCTCGCTATAATAGCCAAGTGGTGAATCGCGAGCCTCCACACGGCCATCCTTGCCATTGAGACGCTGCCCAGCGCCAAGCTGCTGAGCACCGTGCTGTGCAATGATACCGGAAAGGCAGAAACACAGGAGGAATGCCGACAAGAAGCCGACAGAAGGAGTCGTCGGCCTCATGGTGGCAGAGAATAACGGAACTGCCAAGCATCAGCATTACGGGCGCCCCACCGTTTGGGTAGTTGATCGGCGACTTACCTGCTCTCTACAGATAGTATTGAGGACAGATATCCAGGTTTCTCCAAAAGAGAATAACGAATGTGCTGGCCGAGAAAACAAAAGAGGGTTCCAACGAGCGGATCTGCTCGGCCTTCCAAAAGAGTGTCGTCTCCAAACTATTAGATGGCGAGGTGTGAAGTTGGAGACGAAAACGTGATGACGCGCAACAGGAGCAGAAGAAGACGTGTATGCTGAAAAGGATGTGAGAGGAGGAGGAGAAGGAGAAGAAGAAGATGATTACGAAGGCGGGAGAGGGAAACGAGGGTGCGCCGTCTGGATTTCATCAGCTGGTGGAAATGGCAGGAGCTCGGTGCAGCAGGCGCGAGGCGGAGTCGGGAGTCGGCTGGCAGCTGTGCAAGTGTAAGTGCTAGCCAGCTGTCGCCTCTGCGCGAGGCATCTCGCCATCTCAACCAGCGCGTTTGCTCCCGGCCCGTTGGCCTCGCTCGCCACGGGTCGCCACGGACTGCCTCATCCGCCGGCCCAACTGGCAGCTCGTCGGCGCCATTTCGTCCGTGAGACTGCGTGGCCCTCCCTGCGCAGCCATTGTACCCGAAACGGACGAGGCGAACGTTGGTGATCTCGGCAGGGGTGGAGGAGAACATGTGCTGCACAGTCCTCGGCGCGAACAGTTCGGTTCCGTGGTATCGTTCGGTTCCGTGGTATCGGAGCATTTGCATCGTCTACATGTCACTGGTGACGGCTCGCACAGGCCATATGCCGTCTCACGCAGGGGCTTGCGGTTGCGCCTTGCCAGTGACACAGCATAATGGCTTGTTGACAGCAGAGTGGCAGCCAACCTGACATCGATCCTTGCCAAAGATTATGCCGAGATGATTCTGTTCGGGGCACTGCTGGACTGTATCAGCCATCAGCATGACATTATTTGCTTTCAAGACAAGGACCATCTGTCTCACCGGCTGTTTTCTCCCTCAGCCTCGGCTTGATATCGCCTCACTAGGTGCACGGTGCACGCAGCTCGAAATTGCTCTTCCCAGTTGCTCTACAGAATATCCTTTGCCAGGAAAACGAGCCTCGCCACTACACCGGCTCTCTCTTGCCAAATCGCCTGGGTTCTGTGGTACAGACATGTGAGATCTACTCACCTGTCAATGCGGCTTCAATGTCAGATCTCGGCTCCATCCCGTCAGGCTACGCCATTACCAAAGAGAGCCCCAGAAAATCGTCGTCTAGCAAAGCGCACAACTCAGTGCTCGTGTCACGAGCCGCTGCACCAAGCCTTCTCGGAACCGTTGCGTCGTGTAGGGAGCCGATAGAAGTGCCACCGGTCCCTTGTGGCACCGCTACCCCTGACTCGACCATGGGCTACAAATCTGTTGTACCTCAGCGCACAGTCTGTCCAGATACCCTTTGGCTCCGCCTAGATCATCACTTAGTGCAGGAGTGCTGATCAAAGACACATCTTATCTCTGTTTACAGGGCGACTGGGGCCTCAATTGCATTAGTAAATTGGTCTACCTACAATAGACTAGCCGCGCTTGAATATTCATGTTTTCCGTTGTATTTGATGCAGCTTGCGCGTCCTTCTCTAAGATCATCTGCATACCACTTGTCGTTGGGTCATATGAGCCCCTCACTCGCTTCTTCACTCAGCCCCAGATCTGTAGCCACCGAGCCGGTAACAGTTATTTGAGGCTCCAAATAGATAAAAGCCCACGGCTTATGTGCAAAAAGCCTTAGGCATATTCCCCACGCCAGGTCCGTAATACGAGGCTAAGTTTGGTACTTACAACGCTTGCCGGGACTACTTCAACACCCCCTCCTTGTGCGGTCACTAGACTTACAAAAGTTATCCTTCAAGGTCTCTAATCATCCAGATCCGCCTGAACCCATACCCGAATCGGAAGCAGAGGTTGTACTGCAAATGAACACAGAGCAGAGTCCACCGGGCTCCATATGCGATGCGTGCCGACGCATAGACTTTTCAAGAGCCCTAGCTGTATCGGCTGTATCGGCCGACAAGGTCCGAGAAAATCAAGGCAAGTGGATTCTTATGGTCGAGGACATCTCGCGCTTCTTCCACCTCTGCAGATAAAGCGCAAACTTTGCAAATGCTTTCGTCTGTGATGTGCTGGTATCATGGCTACTGGAGAGATCCGACCACGCAGGATCAATGAATCCCGTCAAGCTGAGAGCAACGAAGTTCCAGAAGGGCAACAAGGAGAAGGCGTGGCAGACGAAGAGGACAAGGAACACGTTGGCCTAGACTACTGGGCCAACTGGACCGTCGGCAAACACAAGTTCGACACATGGCTTGACGAGATGTGCGGTTGGTGTGAGGACCGAGGGCGGCGGAGAGGCGACGGTGTGTAACGGAGCGAGACAAGCTGTGACGCGGGCTCATCAAGATGGGTGAGACAGCTGTAAATCTTGTAACGTCTTCAGCTGGGCAGATCCGGCATCGGTTGTCCTCCCGGGTGTCCGCCCGGGCATAGAAACCACTTCGCCCACAAGCAAACAAGACGGCTCATGTATCAGAGTACAAAGCCGGCCCCAGAGCCCGTCAAAGGCATTCATGTTGATTTCCGCCTAGCGCAAGGGCTGCTGCTCGCGGATGAGCGCAGATGCCGTCGCTTACTCAACCTTCTTGGCCGCCTCCCTCAACGTCGGAGCCGTCTCGTCCGTCATGGACGCGTCGAGCGCTTCAATGTCCGCAGCCCACAGCGCCGCGCCAACTATACCCGTCAGCAAAGCTACTCATCTCAACAGGGGACCGACGGGTCGTACCGGTGTTTGTGTACGTAAAGAAAATGGAAGCTACAGGCACCATCTCGAGTAGAGTGGCGACGAGCCCAAATCTGAGCCAGGGTTAGCCAAGCTGAAACCACGGGGCGACACAACGCTCAGATCACAACAGGCAACCGGAACCGGGGCACTGGGAGGGCTTGACCTACGCCGTGTACGGCCCAGTGTGCTTCTCGAGCCAAGCCGAGCGCTGGGATGCCGACCAGTTCTTGAGCTGAAAGTACTAGGGCGGGAGTTAGCTGCAGATGTCGTTGGATGCAGGCGGTTTGAGCAAACTTACCCGACCGTGAACAAGTTTGCCGCGGTTTCGCCCTGAAACTTCCGTAAGTATATATCCCCAAGCGAGATGGTAGAAGACCAAGCTCACCCTGGAAGAATATAAACATCAAGGTGCCCACGACGGGGACAAAGTTGAGCGGCAGGTACATCAGGTACCGCACCAGGGCCCTGGGGCTGAGGCGCTCAAACGGGCTCTTGAGGATCCTCCCTAGCTGCTGCATCGGGTCGCTTCCGGACTTGAGCTCGCGGCCCTCGCTGACCATGCCGGCCCTGTTGCGGGACACGAGCGTGCCGTCAAAGGTGTCGAGCAGCGCGTCCCGAAGGATCCAGTTGCGCGCGACGATACTGATGATGGTGGAGCTCTCGTTGAGGACGAGCAGCACGGTGCTCAGGACGGCGAGCGGGCCGTTGACGAGGAGAAGCACAGCGAGCTGCGGGAGGTACGTGATGGCGAACATGGCGCCAATGACGCAGACGGAGAGGGCCACGTAGGGGCCGAGGCGGGAGAGGAAGGGCTTCCACAGCGAGCGGTGCATGAAGAAGTAGAAGATTCCCTGGATATCACATCAACATGACGCATCTTTGGACATGAAGGGTGAGCGAGCAGCCACCTTGATCGGGTAGAGGTATGCTCGGCTCTTGAGAGCGTCAAGCGCCACAGTCCTGGCCTTTCCGTAGTCCTCCTTGCTGGAGCCTCGCGTCAGCATCTGGAGCGTGCCGCAGTTGCAGTTGATGATGGAACTCTTACAGGACTTCCTGGGCCTTTTCGCTGAACGAGTTGACGACGCGGCCGCTCTTCGTCGTGGGGGACGACGCCCCGGTTTCATCATCAGCCATGATTGCGAGCTCCTGTCAGCAGTTCAAGCCAAAGTCAAAGAAGGCATGGAGCTTTATTTGCAACGAGGCCTTGGTATCGCGTCAATTGATGAAGATGGGACGCTTGGTGCTCGTGTCTGCGCTCGCAGCCGCAACTTACAAGCTTGGAACGGGAAGAGCAACGATCATGTCGTCATAGATGCTCAACCCGGACTAGCGGCGAGCAGGTGGCTCGTGCGGGGTAGGGCTGGCGATTCTTCATCGCCAACAACCCCAGGCTGCTTCACTTAAAACCCGGGATCCGCCAATAGAAACTAGAGACAGTCGACGTGAGGGAACATGGGCGCCATCCATCATCCAGCTGCACGTCACATGCATAGTGGCCCAACGGGGAAACGTGGCGGTGCGCGGGAATATCACGCTTCAAGCAAGCCCGAGAGGATGGAACTGGTGCGAGGACGTCTGAACCGGGACCCAGAATCTCGGGACGGCTCCTTCAGCTCTCCACCTGGCGCGACAGCTTCTGAATCCTTGGAGTCATAAGATCCTGGTTGGCGGCTGGCGGGTGACGCACGCTGCAGCAACCACGCAGCGACGGGCCGAGCTCCGTGTCCTCGAAAACGCAGTGGAGTGCCGTGCGAGTCTTGGCTGCCCAATCTCCATCGCTCGCCCCCAACCTCCATCGCTCGCCATCGCTCACCCCAATCTCCATCGCTCGCCCTTCGCAGGAAGCGAAAGCACAATATCACAGCTGTCAGGTCGAAAGAGCCAGCAAAGCCAGGCCGAAGCCGCAATGCACCAGCCCTTCATCTCCAACACCATGCCGGCGCAGACCCTTACGGCCGCGCCGGCCGACCTCCTCCAGTCCAGCCTCGAGGAGATGATCAAGACGCTCCCGCCAAAGGACAAGTACAAAACCGGCCCCGGCAAGGACCGCGACGTGCTCGGCGGCCTGCTCCTCGGTCCCACCGGCACTGCCTATCTCTTCCTCCAGATGTCTGCCCGCCACCCGGAGCTGCAGCTCCAGGGGCGCGACTCGCTATACTGGGCCAGAAAGTACATGGAGGGCGACCGGGGGACGCCCGTCATAGAGGACGGCTGCTGTGGACTTATTGCCGAGAAGCTCGCGTTCGAGGCTGTCCGCGCGAGCATCTCCAAGGAGCGGCGCGACGTTCTTGCCCTCCTCGAGAACATGCCGAGGCTCCTGGCCCCAGCCGCGGCCGGTGGAAAGGACCCCTTCCCGGCAGAGATGATATACGGCCGGGCGGGTGCCCTGTATATGCTCAGAATGGCGCGCCACTGGGTGCCTGGCTGCGAGGACTTGCTCGAACCGGCTATAAATCAGCTTGCGCAACGGATCCTGGACATGGACGACGATGGCAAGGGAAACTGGACGTGGAACGGGACTCGGTACTTTGGCGCCCCTCATGGTGATGTTGGCACCATCACTCAGATTGCGCTCGGCGTCCCGTCCCTCGCGCCCAGGCTCGCCGGCAAACTTGAGGAGCTGCTGGATCTCCAGACGCCGAAGGGTAACTGGTTGAGCACCAGCACAGCCCAGGCATCGGCGGACAGCGGTCCCGGCCTCGTGCAATTCTGCCACGGCGCTCCTGGCTTCACGTACGCACTCCAGTCGTTGAGGCCACACTACCCAGCTCTGCAGGATCGGATGGACAAGGCCATCGAGAAAGGGCATGGGATATCCTGGACAAACGGCCTGCTCAAGAAGGAGCCCAGCCTCTGCCACGGCCTCTTTGGCAACGGCCTGTAAGTCTATCAACCCGAACTCCCCAATGGCCTCCCATGGCTTCTGCATCGGCACTAACCAAAGCACTGGCGCAGTACCTTCCCCAGGGGCCCCAAGCGAGAGCACTTCCTCGCGCTGGCAACGCCTGATGCTGTCGCTAACATGAGGAGGCAGGATCCCACGCTTTTCAAGGCCAGCAACTACGGCTGCGACCTCTCGGTTCTCATGGGCTACTGGCCCAGCGCGGCGTGGGCGTGGTCGGTGTACGAAGAGGACGAGCCGCGGATGATTCTCTTCAACGACATCTAACGCCACGCCACGTGCGGCCCGGCGTGCTCGTCCGACCGAAGTTCTTGGCGCTGTTTGCCTCCACCGTGGACCCGTTCAGCATGGGCTAGCCGATTTGGAGTTTCCTCCGTGTATGTTTGTTTCAAGGCGGCGGCGACGGAATGTAGGCCGCGTCTAGAAACACAAAATGCATTGACGTCGAGTTCCGACCGTTGCAAAGGAGATGATGTCCACTATCCATCACGACGACAGAGAACGATGGCGACTCGAAAATTTTGTTGAGGCAGGCCATGGCTGGTGTTAGTGAGCCTTGAAGCTCGTCGGCTGCGGACGGCGCCATGTCTGGCGCGATGATCGATTCGGCGCAGCGCGGGGCTGCTACCAAGACATAACCGCCAACGGTGTAAGCAAGGCATAACGGCAATTGCGTTTGATGATGTCGCGCTTCATTGGGCGGGACGAATATCTGGGGAGCGGAGTGTTGGCGAGACCCGGGCCGGTGTAATGCATGACGGACGGCAACCATGGTAGGTCTCTGGAGATGACTCGGCCGAGACTCGGCGGAGGGCCCTAGTGACCAAGTCTGTGGAGGACGCGGACGGGCAGCACATCACACCGCGCATCGCATCGAGAGCTGTGCATGCTGTGCATACCGAGTTCCGACCACGCCTCCAGGATTGGCTTGGGGACGAGCCCACCCTGATGCAGCGCGGCCGGCAGCGAGCGAAGAGGCTTGGGAAGGGAACGGGGGATGGAGGTGGGGTGTGCTGAGAGCCGAGGCGAAGATCATCGTCATCCATCTCGGTGCCGAGCAGGAACAACAGAGCGAACTCGGACGGCGGGCGTGGAGAACGCTGCGAAACCCGGCCCTCTGGATACGGCCCCGGGCCAACGCTCGAAACTCGGAGTTACGAGTAAGAGGTCGGTCAGCTTGCATGCGCGCCCGCACGCGTGAGGCATTTCCAAATCCCGACCTCGTCCTCAGCGAGGCTGCGAGGAGTGGTCATGGGATGGCGATAATTGCAGGCGCTGACCCTGCGGGGATCTCCCGCCAGGCGCCCCTCGCTGGGCCCTCGCGTGCCGCGCGGCGAGTGGTCGATTGGGCCTGGGCGAGATGCCGGTCGGCGTCCGAAACGCCGCGTCCGCGCGAGACTGGCCTCGTGGAACCGCTGGACCAGGAATCACGGAGGGGGCGTCGTGGTTGTTTCCCGTGCACGGCATGATAGATGGCCTCAACCTGGTTCTGTCGTGTTAATTGACGCGAGATGGCACGAGACAAACACCACCAGCAGAGCATGGCGCCAGCGCCGACCACTTCGGCACCGAGTCGGCTCTGGCCCTCTCCGGGGCTTCTAGAAAGCCGGTGGAAGCTCCGTGGGCGGAACCGGCTCCCGGCGCGACGCCCGGAGACACCGAGACGCCACACGAGGCTTCGTCGACGATTCATCGAATGGGTGTGCCGTCTTGGGTGGCTGACGTCGAAAGCCACAAGGCAACGTTGGTTTCCGCTCTTGAGTCTCGAGTTGAGCATAACCGCGAAGGGCCGAGGCTCTCGGTGGGGTTCTGCCATCTTCCACGGACCTTGGACGCTGGTGGAGCAAGAGGCTTGATCGCCGTCGCATCGCATGGAGCCGTAGGGTAACCGGGAGAAAGAAAATTTTATAGTCACGCATCGGCAAAAGCAAGCGAGGTCCCGCTCCACCAAGGCCAGATCGAGTGCATCGTCGACGTATCACCAATGCCGTGTGATGATGAGGTTCTGGTTGAAGCTGGCAACTCACATGCTCATCAGCCGCCGGAACTGAATTGGATGGAGGGATGGGTGAACGGCCTGTTGATGACCAAGCACGACGTGGCTGTCCTTTACTCAGTGATGACTGTAGTGTTCGATGGCTTGACGGTGACAACCAGCCCTGCGCCTTAATTATTCCCGTCCGGGGGCAGGCTATTCCCGCCGACGGGACCACACGGCACCATTGCCGATAATGGCTTAATATTAATCAGCACCACAAATCTTCACCTCGCAAGCCACCGCGCGCGCATAGGCCCCGTCGACAACCCAGCACAACTCTCAGAAAGGAAGAAGCTCGCAGGCACGCAGGGACGCATGTGCTCGCAATGGCGCGGCAGGCCCTCACATATCACCTACATGGCAACAAGAGAGGTGAGATTGGCGGGGCTTGCGGATTGGCGCTGACCTGCGGATGACGTCCTTGGCCGTGCCGCCATTGGCGAGCCCCAGTAAGACGGCGACTCATAGTGTTTGGGTGCAGGCAGTTGGGTTGACTCTGCGCCAGTTGACTCTGCGCCCAGGGTAGCCTGCAGCTTATCATCAGCCAAAAGTGTGCGACATGTCGCCGAGCATGCCATGAGAAATATTAACTTTTCGCGTGGCTGTGGCCGTGCCTTTCCCTTGGTTTCCGCGGATTGCGCCGATGACTGGCGGGCGTGTCCGGATAGAGTTGCATGGCTGGCGATGGGCCCGGCCGGCACGAGAGGTGTCGTCGAGGTCGGGCTCCATGTGTAGGTTGGCTGGCGGCCGCTTGGTGGTGGTGGCTGGCCCCGAGCGCAACGAGGGCGTCGGTCGGGGTCGGCTCTAAGAAATCTCCGGGCTCCACCGCGCATGATGTGTCACCTCCGGCGCGGGCGCCGTGCAGGAAGGAGCAGGGGCCAGGACCGTGGGCATGGAAGGAGACCACGAGCACTGCTCGTACTCGCAGAGACTCGGCGCTACCAGAGCTCGCATTCGCTCCGTCAATGCGCACGCGGCACGGAGTGCGAAGAGAGGCAACTGCCCGAGCCTCTGGGCCTCGGGCTCGAGCAAGCCCCAGAGCGCCGAAGACGAACAGGGTTTGGGGCTGAGAGACGGGGCGCAACCTTCTGGCTCGCTGCAGCCCGCGAGCTTAACGGTCGTGGCTGAGGTGGGGTCGTCGCCGGTCAGTAATCACGGAACGGCAGCCAAGCGAAACACGAAGCAGCAGTCTGACCACGTCTCATCCTGTGCCGTGGTGGTAACGGCTGTAGGGACTACGGAGTACCATGACCCGGTCGTCGATGCTGTGAACCGGCAGCTTGCAGGCGGCTTGCATGGACGCCGCATGGAGGATTGCCGCGGACAGCGAGCGAGAATCACAGCGAGAATGTGACGCGACGACGAACGCACCGGCACGGCAGCCCGCGAGAACTCAACGGCGAGCTGAACTATAAACGCCTGCGCGGCCTCCCAGCAGCCTGGATCGCCCACCTCCTCAGCTGGCCTGGGCCCGGCTTCTTGGCATTTGGAATCGCCATGCTGAAGTTCCGCCGCGGAAGGCCAGGGCCGCTACCCACCGCCTGCTGCACCTGCATCGCGGACCGCCTTCCGTTGTGCTGGCGGAGGGTTGCTTCACCAGGCCGTGAATCCGCGAACCGGCGTCGTGCGGCGTTTGAACGGCGTCTCAGGCCGTGCCTTGGGCCCAAGGCTGGGGCTCTGCTCTGTGCCTGCAGCAACTCCACTTGAGAGGTGTCAATGACGAGGACATGAGCGCTGTCGGCGCGCCTGACAGGTACGAACAGGGCGGCGCCATCCTTCACGCTACGAGGCCACCGCGGCCACCGTTTGCATCCCCTGGCGAGTGTTGCTTCCTCGCCGTCGATGCGGGCACAGGCCGACGCTGGCATCACAGCACTCGGCGGCGTTGGGCCCCGTGAGCCCTGGTGCCCATCGTCGCCCACAATTCGAAAAAGAGCCGTGTGCAGCGGCTTCCGCTGTATAAGCGGACCGCCCACGATCCGTGCAGCCAGGTCCGCACCGCGCGGCGGAGTTTTGACACAACTGCTTGTGTCTCCGGTGGCTTCTGTCTCTCCACCCCCCCTGTCCATCTCGCCTTTTCGGAATTAAAGAGTGCACCGACCGGCTACGGCCACGCCCTCACCCCCCGCCCTCTCGTCATCATGATGGGACCCCAGGCAAGTCCAGGCCAAGCCCAGCAAGCCCAGCAAGCCCAGTCAAGCCCGCAACCGGCGACCAAACATTCATAAAGGTGCTCAGAGTCTCACTAATCACATCCAGGGATGCTCACTTTGCTGTGAACCCTATAATACAGAGCACCTTGCCTTACAACCTCCCCTTTCATTATTAAGCCCGGCCCCGGTTCATCACCCCCCCCCGGCACCTTGGTTTATCCCCTTCGTTTATATATACGACCCCGACCTGCTGCACATATCTCCCCCTCGCCTTTCAACACTTTTGGCATCTTGACACCGTCTCGGTGACGCCATCCTCCTCGGCCTCTTTTATATATACGGGCTTCACTTACATACGTACACACACACACGCACACACAAACACACACACACACACACAAGCACACACGCGCACCCACACGCACACACACACGCACATACGTACAAACATACGCGCACACACGCGCACACGCATACGCACGCACATACAAACACATACGCACACATATACAATGGTGCTATCACATAGCTTACCGTCGCCGCCGGCCGACGAACACAAGTCCGGCCTCTCCAGAAAGGGCACCTCGTCGAGTGGCAAGTCGGCCAAGGCCGCAAATCGAGTCTCCAAGCGCGCCAACTCCAATGCTGGCGCCGCCGTTCATCACCATGACCACATGACGCACGGCACTAGCATGGACGGCCGACACAAGCGGGTCTGGAAGGCATGCGAGAGGTGTAGGATGAAGAAGACCAAAGTAAGTTCCCACGGCGATTGCTTACATTGAGCCACTCTAACATGTGGCGCAGTGCGACGGCGAGTTCCCGTGTAAGCGATGCAAGGATGACGGCATGGTTTGCACGGCGGGCGTCCGCAAGAAGGTCGAGTACAAGCAACTGCCCAAGGGGTACGTTCATTCCAGCTCCTCGCGCTCTCACTCACCCGCCGTCGGGTGAGGCATCGTCCCAATGACTGACCGGAGCCCGTCCACAGCTACGCCGAAGTGTTGGAACACACGCAGTTCGCCCTCATCGCGACCGTCGTCAAGCTCTACTCCATGGTGCGCAGCGCGCAGCCGTGGGACCTGGGCGAGCCCGAGCTCAACGACCGCGGGCAGCCGGTGATCCACAACATCGCGCAGAAGCTGGGCTGCATCCGGCCCAACAGCGACATCGACCTCCCCGTGCACTCCGTCTTCCCCGAGGACGAGGCCGGCATGGCGGAGCTGGCGCGCCAGCTCGAGGAGCAGCAGGCGCTCGAGGGCGAGGCCCAGGGCGGCGGCGGCGGCGGCAGCAGCCACAGGGAGACGACGGGAAGCAACAGGGGGGACGCGGACTCGTCCATGTACGGCCGCGCCGACCGCGCCTCCTCGTCGGAGGCCGACCACTCGGACAGCGAGCCGGACTACCGCCAGCTGGCGCAGCAGCACGACTACCGCCGACAGGCCTTTGGCTCGGGCTCGGGCTCGGGCTCGGGCAACTCGTTGACGCTGTCGCCGCAGAGCTTCACGGGCACCACGGTCAGCACCGACTTTGAGTTCAGCCCGACGGGCCAGGACATGGACACGAGCGGCCTGTTCCCCTCGCAGTCGCCGCAGGTGGCCAGCTTCCCGGCGTGGGCGCTGGCCAAGCCGCCCAGCGACGTCACGATGCACTTCCTGCAGCAGGCGGGCCTGCACAACCCGGACATGCTCAGCCAGGGGCTCGTCGAGGCCGGGTTCGACACCATCAAGCCGGACATCCTGTCGTGCGCCAACCCGGACGTCATGATGGGCATGGGCGACCCGATGATATACTCGGGCTTCGACGGCGAGTCGATGCGACTGTGACGGGTAGTGCGACCGCGGATGATTGTATACACGCCCGGCATATTTAATTTCAGCTATTTGCTGGTGGCTCATGCGCATGAACGAGGGCTTACGCAGGGCGGCTGCCTGATTTCAACGGCCGGGACACGGGACACGGGACACGGCGTTCTTCTTGGGCCTCTCGGGCCAGGCGTTTCAAAACGGCGCGGGGTGGCGGCGAATAGAGGGGACAGGCACGTTCTCTGTTGTCAGTATCGGCGAGGGCATTTGCAACGGCGAGGCCGACTTGACCCGGCCTCGGGGCGTTTTGCGATGGCGATAGAGGCAGCCATCGAGATTCCAATCAATCAGCTTGATCTGTTCCATGACTGCTGCTGGCATCGTATGGGATACATGACTGCAGAACGTGGCGGGAGACGTGACGGAGAGCAAATGCCATGTCTGTGCACCGCGGTCCCATCGTCCCGGCCAGCCACCAATCGCGCACGTCGTCGGCTTTGGTGCCCTGCATCTGGGGCGCCCGCTAGACTCGGTGTCGGTGCTGGACGATGCCGGTGCTGTGTTCCTCGGCGGGCGGACACGGACGAGAGGAGAGAGAGGACACGCGGGCAGGGCGCAGCCGGCACGGCGCGCTGGCGACCCCCCAGACACGGTATTCACTCGGCGGCATCAGCGCGCGGACAGAAGGGCGAGCCCGCTGGCAGCCCGGCGTTCGGGCTGTTGCGAAGCCCCGGGCGCGGTGGGCCCCTCGGGGTGGGACAGGCCACGAAGGGCGAGACAGCACCACCACCACCTCCACCAGCCAGCAGAATTAGCCCACGGCGGCCTGGTCCGACCGCCGCATCGGGCAACGGGCTGGACGCCCTGTCGGAGGCGGCGGTGCGCTGGGCGCGAGTTCCCACTGGGCGCAAAGTAAAACCCACGCGCGCAGAGAATTCGCGCTCCGCCGCGCCTGCGGGCGGGCTGGGGGGTGGGCTGTTGGATCTGACTGCCTTGGCAGCCATCCTCCACCTGTGGACTGCGCATGCGGTGGCATGTTGGGCTGATGCGGGCTTGCAGGGACGGCGGCCCCGTCGTGGCGGGCCGGCGATGCCCTTGGCGGCGGTGTGCCGACGACGTGCCACGCACGAGGACGAGCATCGTCGTCGCCAGCGCGCACGGATTCGCATCCGCTGGCACGTATGCGCATCCGCGTGCGCGCCAGCGGCGGTGGGCCGTCGCCGTCGCCCGACGTGGAGCGGCGCGATGCGATGCCAGGATCTGGCGCGGCACGCCTGCTGCGCCTGTGTTGGGCAGGCAATTCATTCCCTCGACGGGGCTGACGCCTCATGTCCGCGCGGCGGTGGAGGTTCTCGCCGTCGGCGGGCAGGGTCATCCATCGTCCATCATCCGTACCCATGCATGCCTCCCAAGAACGATGGGTTTTCCCTGCTCTGCGGATTTTACCGATTTTACCGGGGCCTGCGTGCACACGAGGCGCGCGGGGTGATGCTCTTTATGGAAACCTGGTCGATCCCGACTGACCGTTTGTCCCAGCCTCTCAACCGACTCACACCGCTGGCCAGCTGCTGACGCTGCACCGTTCTCTGTTTAGTCCTTGGGCGCCGGTGGCGGAGCATGTTTGGTAATCACTCTATTTTCGTAGTTGGCCCTTGAGCTGATGAGACGAACCCTGTATTGTCGTTGTTCAACCTCAGATGCTCTACCAGCGAGCTTGGGTGAGCTGTGCATCCATTCACCCCAGCATCCATTCACCCCAGCTCGCCGTCAACCTGCCTTGAGCGTCCTGGTTACAAGCTGTTGCCCATGTAGACAAAATAGGCAATTCAGAGCACTATTCTGAGCCTCGTCGCGCAGGTTGTCAAGTGTCCAACGCCAGGCTCCCGAAACAGACAACAGAACGCCCCAGACGTAAACCACACACCACCGTCTCTCAGTTCTTCATCTCCAGCACCTGCTTCAACACAACCTCGCTCGCTCTCCACCACCGCGCCCTCTGCTCCAGGTCATCGGCCACGCCCCCCAGGGCCGCCTCCTTTCTCCTCTGTGCCTCGCGCGCGGCGGCTGTGCTGTTCTGCACCCTCATCTCCAGCGGTTGCAGCTCGGCCCGTAGTCTCTCCGCCTCTTTCCTCTTGCGCGACGCCTTTGCCCGTAGAGCTTCCAGTTCCCGCGCCAGTTCTTGCTGCTCCGCCTTGCGCTTCGCCACCAGACCGAGCGTCTTTGTGAGTGGCAGGTTGAGGCTCGGGTCCGATCCTGGGGATTCGTGCGCCGCCCTGAGGCCCTCAACCTGGGCTTCCAGCTCTTGTATCTTGGCGGGCAGCTCCTCCAGCTGCGCCGTCTCCGCCTGCACCCTCTCGTACCGTCGGCTCAGCTCCCTGCCCTTCTTCTCGAGCTCCGTCACCATATTGGCCACCTCCAGCTTGAGTGACTTGAGCTGCGCCTTGGCCTCGCCGTTCTCCATTTCCAGATCCACGTTCTCCTGCGTCGTGACAATCAGGGGCGGGTCGCCGACGATGGCGCGGATGAACTTTTCCTTGGTGACCTGCTCGACGTAGGAGAAGCGCAGCTTCGCAAAGAGCTCCGTGTAGTGCGCCAGGTCGGCCTCGAGGCTGGCCGGCGTGGGCCCGTCGAGGGAGGCGTTGGAGGCATCCGAGGCGCGATGGCGGGCGTCTTGCGGCGTGGAGCTGGTGATGGGTTCGCTGATTCTGATGATGGAGATTTCGTGCTTTGATTGGAGCCGCCACAGGGTCTCGAGAACCTCGGTCGCCTTTCCTGTATCCATGGTGCAATATGAACATGCCTCGTGCGACTTGGAATCAGTACGTTGGCCTGTTGGCTCCATCTAGCAACGGCGCGTGGCGGAGTGTTTACTTTCAGCCTAATCAGGCCGGCGCAAATCCTTATCGCTTATCGGCGCCGGTATCGCTGGCAGGGACCCACTTCAGCCGTCATCATCTGCACCGCAGCCCTTTGGCTTTGGAACACATCGATTCTCAACCTCCCCTAATCTCGCCTTTTTTTGTTAAATCCTCCCCTCAACGCCGCATGTTTTGGAATCTGGAGCCGCAATGTCGAACGACCGTATCCTTACGGACGAGTACGTCGCCGGCGTGCTGGCCGAGGAGGCGGCCGCGGACTGCTCGCTAAAGTTCTCGGCAATGGGCATGGAGTCCTCCCGCGCAGACAAGAAGCAAGCACCCGCCGCCCAGCAGGGAAAAAAGACTCGCCATCTAACAGACCGCAGAAACTACCGACCTAACACGATGTTCTTGGAACGCATCATCAAAGGCACAGATACGCACAACAAAGCAAGGCTAGCCAACCAAGCCGCCGAGTCGCAGGCTAGGCTCAAAGAGCTGGAGCTCGCCAAGGAACTTAAGAGACTGAAGACAAACCCGAACGCGAGCGACATTCGAAAGAGACAGATGGGCGCCATTCACGCCATTCTTGGTGACAAGAAGCGGGGCAGAGACGGGGATGACGATTCTGAGGCTGCTACCCCAGAGCCCAAGAATCGAGACAAGCCCGAGAAAACCGAGAGCCCCCAGAAGCGACACCGTGACCACAGACCTTCGAACCGCGAAAAAGATGTGTTCCGAGACGGGCGCGACGAGAGTAAACGTCAGAGGCTCAGCGAACCTGATCACATGAGGGACGGCGGTCCAAAGAAAAATGAGGGGCGAAGCTCCAGGCGAAATAGAGACGACTCTGGTCTTGTGGAGAGTAGCAGGAACCGCCACAGCCGATCCCGACGAGAAAGATCTAAATCTCCCCGACGGCACGAACGATCTCGCTCGCCAGGGGCGCGGAAGAGCAAGCACCGCCAGCGGTCTCGCCATCGCTCTCTCTCCAACAGGGGACCCGCCTCCTCTCGACAAGCGGCAGATGGCAAACGAGACGACGACTCAGACTACGACCTTATCGGCCCGGCACCACCTCCCAGGCACCGCGGGCGAGGTCTGATCGGCGGAGCATCAAATTTAGACCGACGCTTTTCAGCGTCGTACGATCCAAAGATCGATGTACTTACGGGGAGCGATGAAGAAACCTGGGACGATGCGGTGGAGGCGTATAGGGATCGCCAAAAGCTGCGGCAGAACCAGGAGCAGCGGATGAGGGCGGCCGGGTTTGCCGAGGAGAAGGTCCGAAAGGCGAACGGCCGCGCTGATGACGCAGAGCAGCACGTGGTCTGGTCCAACGCGGGCGAGAAGCGAGCGTGGGACGAGGGCAAAAGTGTTGGAGGATGAGGACGTGGGCGGCGCGCCGGGCTTGCTTTCCGGCAGCTCTTGATCGGCCTTGGATTGTGGGCTTTGCTTGGACACGGCACCTCTGTTTTGAACAGGCTTGGTGGACAACGTGCCATTACTATGAGGAGTACGAAGCGGTATCACGAGTTATGAACTTACATGTGTACGGAGCTCGGGAAGATGATTGTCACTGCAGGTCAATGCACCGCCTGCGTAACGGGGCTCTGCTCTGGTGAGCGCAATCCGAGTCCCAAGCACGCGATGAGCGACTGATCCCCGATAACCAACAAACTTTTAGCAAAGCGCCTATATGCGACGCGTTTTAGAAGCCAGCGATAAGCAGCGCCCGCTTCGACTGGCAATGTCGGCAGTAAAGTGCCGTCGGCGCATTCGCGTACCCCCTTGAAACGCCTCATTCGAGGACCTTTCTAACCAAGGTTTCTTGCGATGGCTTCTCCGACAAGGGCCCTGCTGGAAAGAGCGGACCTAAAACGTTTCAACTGCGGATTAGCCGCTGCGTTGGAAATTATTCTCCACAACCCATCCTCGGACGGCGATAGCCGGACGATCATGGCGATCAGCTCGTCCCAGATAGGCAGACACCCTGTGCCAACCGGCGCCAAGGAACAATTGACTACTTGGCCTGATTATGCGGTTTATGCAAGTCGGGAATCGGCTATCGGAGTTGCCGTGATAAATCATGAATATTCTCCCGTTTGACGATGTCCGGGTATGGAAACGAATGGGTCTCCGAACACGGTTTCGAATGGGATCATGTAGGAAGTGATGATGCCCTTGGAAAGTATCGTTAGAGCGTATAGAGAACGACTCGGGATATAGAGAGTCGTCCTCCCCGTTCATCAAGCTAATGAATAGTTAACGCAGTTCACTTCTTGCCCCCTAGTCACCCTTCTTCTCATTTCGATTCACTTTCTTTCACAACCCCCATCCCTTTTTTATAAACACACGCTGGCACGCACATTTGAAACCATATAAAAATGCTTCCACCACTGTCCTCGCACCGTGGCGGCTCGTTCTCCTCTCGTTGCCGCCCACGACCGCATCAGCGTTGCCGTAAGTGCACCTTCTTGCCCGAGAACGGAATGTCTGATGTTCCGACGACGCACACTGGCGATGCTGGCGGCAACACCACCGCTCTCGGTATCCAGGGCACCGGCCGCAACTTGGTGACGGAATTCGACATGACCGTCTTCAACTCCCGCAGCATCGCCAGCGATGGCCTGGGCCGGAGCACGGGGGGAGGCAAGAACACCATTGACGACGTGAGCCGTGCGATGGCTCTGTCCGGCTCGACTTCCTCAGGTTGGTGGCAATGGCGGGACCATCTCCGTACCACGTTGTTACCATTGTACGTTTTCCTGAACGCTTTAAATGACATCTCCATGGAGACTCGGGCACTGACTGGAATTGGCTAGGTAGGATAAGCCAGGCCATGATCGACCCCTACTGGAATTGGCTAGTTCTCGCAGGGCACCCCGGCCGAGGCCGCGATGCAGGTCCTCGGCAGAAAAATGGGAATATTGCCCCCGGCGGTGGGCGGGCAGAACAAGGCCAACGGGCTGCTGGCCCGTCTGAACAAGCGTGCCGCGAACGTCAACCAGGACTTTGTGGGTTATCCCCCGGGTACGCCTCGTCAAGGGACGGATGCTAACAGACAACGACAGCCCCTCCAGGTTGCCATTCCCGCCGGCACAACCTGCAGCGGGACGGCTGGAGGCCAGTTCAACGTTTGCCTCAAGGTGGCCGTTTGGCGGCGCCGTCGCCTTCCAGGTTGCGCAGGGCGCTGGAGGTCCTCGGGCACCCGCTCCCAGCGCTCCTGCTCCTGCTGCTCCCGCCGACAACCAGCTGGATGACGGAGTTGCTGCTCTCGGCAACACCGAGGCTCAGGGTGCTGGCAATGGTCGCAACGCTGAAGTGATTCACTGCCTAAGTGCATGTCAGTATCCTGCATTGACGGGCTGGACCGATACCCTGGCTGTTGGCTGTTATGGCTATTCCCCGGCGTTTGTGGGCTTCTGTCTTGAAGATGGGTTCCTGTCCGTCAAGTCAACTAGCAAATCCCACCGAATTCCATCAATGGCATTTCCCCTTATGCGATGATGTAGGCAAAGCATGCCTGGCAGACTCGCGACGTGCTTTGTTGACGTCCGGAGGACTGCATAATGAATAGCCGTATACTTGCTCTGTCGAGTATTTCCAATGTTCCTGCATGCAACTGCAAGTGAGCCAAGTCCATCGCCAGACAAAGCCCTTGGTGGAATTGCAAAGTCACGAGCATGTATTGACGCATGACGACGTGGCAGGGTACCTTGGTTCTCACGAGCTGGTCACGAGGCGGGGACTCGTCACAACTCACAAAGTGCCCACAGCAACACGTGGGCCGTGCCGGTGGTACGAGCACCGTCGCTTGAATCCCTGCTCCTCCGCCGCGCTCATCATCGGACGTGCTAGAAAGGCACGGTAGAGATGCTGGCGACGACACCGAAGGTGAGCGAGGTGAAGTCGACGACTCCTCGGTGAGCACGAGCCAGCCAGTGGAGTGTGGAGCCGCTGTAAGTCCGTAGATGCTGGGCGCCCCGCTGCGGGCGCCTGACGGCGCATCATACGAGCACAGCGCACCTAATGCCCCCAGCCCCAAGCCACCGGAGTAGGACGTCTCAGGCGGCCGAGACAAGAGCGCCCCTGGCTGAGCGGTCTCGCTAAGATACGGACGCGTAGAAGTAAATGCCAGACTACGAAGTACTATCACGAAGTACCGCTCCGCACTTGATACACGCTTCCCACTCGTGCATCTCCCCCGAGTCCGGCCCAGGCTCATCCGCTGTGGCTCGCCTGTACCAAGCGCCTGATCCGCGCACTGCCGAGCGCGACGCCCGCGCAGAGACAGACCAGCAATTACAGGAGGGCCCCGCCTCGCTCCTCCTCCAGCCGCGGCCAGCCACACCGCACGGGGCAGCAGCTCCGCTGCGCTTCCATCTCTCCCGCCTCAACCTCACCTCACGTCCACTCTCCTCCATCCTCCCCGCGCTCTTCCTTGTTCCCGTCCGTTTCTCGCCATCGCCCGCCTTGCTTCCCGTGTATGCTTCGCCCCTACGGTATTTCTTTGAGTCGTCACTTGGGCTTCTTCGTTTCCGTCCCGCCGCACGAGAGACGCCGAACCGCTCGGGCGGCAGCTGCGAGGCGGCGCTGCTTGAACTGGCTTTGACGCCAACGTCATCCATCCTCCTCGCCGCGCCGCGTCGTCGCCGCGACGCCGACGTTGCCCACGATGCGGCCGCCGCGCATCGCCATCCTCGTTCTCTTCATCGCCGCCTCCATTTTCATCGTTTGCCGCGCCCTGACATCCGCCAGCCGGGCCAAGGCCTCGTCATACCCTACCGAGGCTCGCAGCACGAGGTCCCTCTTTGGCTTCATGTATTACAACACGCCCTTCTCGCTGTTTCCTCCAAACGCCGCCATCAGCTTGACCGATGACAACAGCACATCGTTTGCCGCTCGCCCCGCCGCTTTTGGCCCGAAGCTGGCTGCCGCTGGCTTGAGCGGCCAGCTCTGGGTGGGAAGCGGTTTCGCCGAGGACAGCCTGGATGGAAATGGAGAGCTGGGCTGCAGCGACCTTCCCGGCTGGGGCAGCGGGAACACCAGGGCCGCGCTCAAGAACTCCTTCCGGACCGGGATAGCCCGAATCGCCAACGCTCAAGTCAGTTCCGGCCACCCCAAGCGTGGCGGACAGCTTCTCGATCCCGACAACCAAGAAGCCATTGCCAAGGGGCGGCCGAATTCAAAGACTGTCGACACCGACAACCACCTCAACGACAAGTCTTACGGCGCGATATCTCGGCGAGACACGTCATCTGCCTCGTCCCATGCAGATATCCAGTCTATACAAGAAGCCGCCGAGATACAGGGCAAGATTGTGCTCCTTATGCGTGGTGGGTGTGGCTTTTTAGAAAAGGTCATGTGGGCTCAACGACGGGGAGCTGTTGCGGTCATCGTCGGCGACAACCAGAAGGGCGGACCCCTGATCCAGATGTTCGCGCACGGCGATGAAGTCGACAACGTGACGGTGCCTTCCGTCTTCACCGCTCGAACAACAGCCCACTTGCTGTCATCCTTGACGCAACCCGGTAGCTTTATTGAGGATACTCTCGACGACAACGGAAATCCTGTACTCAAAGTGCAGCAAGGCCCCAAAGTCGAACAAGACAAGAGAGAGCGAACGCCGAGCCCTCGGAGAACTGCACCTTCCCCCAGAACGGCCCCTCCATCCTCAAAGGCCAAGAGGGCCGTCAAAGAAAAGGTCGACAAGCCCGTGTCGAGCGCTTCGGGAAATCGCGGCTGGTTCTTGAGCATGTTTAGCTGGGGCCACTCCTCTCGTGCTGTTGACGAGGGGAGCCGACCGCCCAGCAGCGGGCGCCTGGATTGGGTCCTTGTTGAGGACTGGAGCGACGAGAAGGACAAGGTTCTCAAAGACAGCCTTCGCAAGTCTAAGAAGCCCGAATCAAACCAGGACGACTTTGTCATTGGCGTGCAGGATTGGCGGGACCCTGATCTCGTGGACAAGTCCGGCCCCGGGGCCAACAAGGGCAAGGCGGCGGACAAGGGCATCGACCAAAAGGCTGCTTCCGGCTCCAAAGACCGCGCGGACGGTTCGGGCAAGAGCGCGCCCGAGGCTAACGGACCGAAGGGCGGGAGCATCACCCCCGGAAGCGGCGAGTATAATCCAGCCAGAGTGTTGCCCAAAGACGGCAAAGAAACCAGTGCGAAGACCGGGTCGGCAGGATCCGGAGCTGGAGGCAAAGGGCATGGCCTTATGTCGAGATTGTTTGGCGACGACGAAAATGGCAAAGGCCCAGAGACCGAGGCTCCCGCCACGGTGGATGACCACGTCGCAGAGAGTGTCACCGTCCCCGACCACCATCATGGGCTTGAACCGCACGAGGGACTATGGGTAACCATCACACCCACCAGCAGCGCCAGCCCCTTCTTCGACACCCTGCTCGTGCTCGTCGTCAGCCCGCTGGTTACTTTGACCGTTGTGTATGCGCTCCTGTTGGTCCGTGCAAGGATTCGTCGGAGAAGATGGCGCGCCCCCAAGTCCGTGGTCGATCGGCTCCCTGTGCGAACTTACCACACCGTCGCTGCATCGCCCAGCTTGTCTCCGAGGCTGCCTTCGCCCTCGAGCGCGACTCCTACAACCCCCTTGCTTCAACACAGCTCGCCCAGGTCTCGGCCGCGCTCGCGAACTACGACGGGGGTCTTGGAGAGCGAGACCTTCCTGGTGCCCAGCTCTGCCGCACCGACGCCGCAAGCCTCTGCTCGGAATGGTGGTCGTGCCGAACACGAAAAGGGCGCTGGAGGCTTCTCGGCGGAATGGAGAAAGTACATGGGGAGACAGGTGGAGTGTGTCGTGTGCCTGGAGGAGTATGTCGACGGCGTGAGCAGGGTGATGAGTCTACCCTGCGGCCACGAGTTCCACGCCGACTGCATGTAAGTTTTGACAAGCATCATGAAGCTCTGCCTCTGTCCTGCGGTACTGACAGCCATGACAGAACCCCCTGGTTGACGACGCGGCGGCGAACGTGCCCCATCTGCAAGGGAGACGTCGTTCGATCTCTAGCTCGCGGCTCCCGAAATGTTCCTCGCTACGAACCTTACCGCGACGACAGTGACGAGGACCTGGACGCTGAAGCTTCCAGCTCTCAGTCAGCCGGGAGGGCGCCGGATCTTGAGCAAGGCATACTGTCGCCGGAACCCGGTGACGCATATCAGTCGAGCAGGCCGGAAGGCTGGCTTGGGCTGCTATCGAATGGCTTTGGCACCAGAACCAGACAGTCGGAATCCCCTCGACCGGAGGATCGCAGCCGGTGATGGAGATTGAACGCGCCGTCAACGCTGCGACGCTAGAATGCGAGGGATCACCCAACGTACTGGGACAATTGCGGGAAACGCGGGACATCGGGCTAATAGCGTGGTTATGATATTGGCGTACTTGGTATTTTGCAGGTATCGAGTGTCTTTTGTGTTGAGCAGGCACGCATATTACGGGAATTGGGAATCGGGACTCTTGAGCATAGCACTCTTTCACGGAAATGGCTTTTTTGTATCTCTTTGTCTTTGACTCACGCGGCGGCGTCTGCGGTTATCAGGTAGTGTGGAGGCATATACCCCCCTCGATGATGGCTCCCAGGATGGGAGGCCATGAATTGCAGTACGATGTCGACTTTGACGATGCACCGTGGACGTGGTCGCTGTAATGGCCTGTCGCCCCGGACGGAAGCAGGGCATCTGTGTCATTGATCCTCAAGCGCAACCGGCAACTTTTCATTCCTTTTGGTAGCCGACGGCACCGTCTAGATGTACCCCTTGAGCACCGCCGCTTCGGCATTCAGTATAGATGATCCCGCCGCGCCAATAACAGCTACAAGCAAGCTCACGTCAGCTCGCCTTCTCATACTCACAGTATTTAGGGACTCACTGTTGTGGCTCAGGGCCGTAAACTTGAGATCAAAGATGGCGCTCTCGTCGGCGCGCACGCGGCCCACGCTGACGGTGTAGCCGTTGCCCAGGTCGCGATCCAGGCGCGGCTGCGGCCGGTCTTCGTCGTCAAAGACCTTGATGGGCGGGCTCGGCGCAGACGGGCAGCCCAGCGCCTGCGCCTCGGCGGTGTACCTGCGGAGCGCGTCCTTGCACTGCTGCGCCGTCGGGGCGGGCCGGCGCTCGAACCTGAGGCTCACGCAGGCGGTGTGCCCATCCATGACGGGGACGCGGTTGCACGTCGCCGACACGCGGAGGCCGTCTTGCTCGACGAAGGCCTTGCCGGAGTCGTCCAGGCGGCCGAGGATCTTGCGCGCCTCGGTCTCGAGCTTGTCCTCCTCGCCGGGGATGAAGGGCACGACGTTGTCGATGATGTCCATGGAGGAGACGCCCGGGTAGCCGGCGCCAGAGACGGCCTGCATGGTGACGATGCTGGCGGCGGCGATGGGGCCGAAGGCGGCCTGCAGGGCGGCGAAGGGGATGACGAGCCCGATGACGGCGCAGTTGGAGTTGCAGACGAGGAAGCCCGTGGAGAGGCCGTGGACGGCGCGCTGGTGCGGGATGAGGTCGAGGTGCGGGAGGTTGACGGTGGGGACGACGAGCGGGACGAGGGGGTCGCGGCGGTGGTTTTTGGCGTTGGAGAAGACGGGGATCTCGGCCATGAGGAACTCGTTCTCTATGCGGCAACGGGCATCGCATTAGCAACCTGGCGATGCCTTCGCCGAGGGGCGCAAGGTGGGTGGGCGTGCTCACCAACATCACCCGCCACGTCCGAGTCCAGCCCGCTGAAGACGACATCGCAGTCGCCGAACTCGGACGCCTTGCACTCCCTCACCACCATGTCGGCGACGGCGCCCATGGGCCGGGCCTGCTTCCACCGCACCGCATCCTTGTACTTCTTGCCGGCGGAGCGCGACGACGCGCCGATGGCGTGGAGCTGCAGGTGCGGGTGCTGCGCGAGGAGGAGGACGAAGCGCTGGCCGACGGAGCCGGTGCACCCGAGGACGCCTTCGTTTCGTGTCGTCAGCCCAGGGTCTCAGTGTTGGATGCGTTCGGGATGATCACGGTGGCCGCGATCGGCGAGCGGGGGGGACGGACGTACCGCACTTCTTGGTGGGAAACTGCGTTGCCATGGCGCCAATTGAGCCTCTCTGGGTCGAATTCGGTCTTGGACGGGATCAACGCCCGTGGATATATCGCGTCGAAAGGAACTGTGTATGAGTCGAGGAGGCAATGGAAGTGAGCTCTGCACCCCGCCGTTATCAGTTATCAAGGAAAATGCACACTTGGTCCCGGCTCCAGCCAATCGCGCGACCGCGGTGAGCCATGCAGGTGTGAGAAGGGGCTGTGAAACTCATCTCCATCCGTAACAGACAGAACATGTATGTTACACCCCAGTGTTACTGTATTCTTTGTCGGAAAGGCCTCCCAGGGGCAGCGACCTTCGGTCAAGGCCCACCCGAGGGCAACTCTGAGGATTGGGAGGTCAGCGTTATTGGGGGTAGGCTCAACTTTCACAGTTCAACTTTCACGCTATGCATGAACGTTCCAACTAATCTGGCCAGTCTGCAACCTGTCGGAGGACATCTTGCATCCCCAGGTGCATACTTTCAAGTTGAACCTGAAGCACGAATCATTCCTATACGACCCTCCCCTGATCCTGAAAAACGCCCAATGCGAATCCCGATCCGTTAGCGTCTGTTGCGACCCGTCGACCAAAGAGTACGATCTTTCTCGGCCGATTTTCTTTGTGCATCTTGACTGCTGGAATGTCGTTCGCCAGCAGCAGCCTCGCCTTTCAGGTCTCTGGCTGTACAAGCTTGCGCAGCAAACACAACCGGTCCTAGCCGCGGACCTGTTGACTCGGAGAGAATCACTCTTGGACGCCCGGTTTCCGATTGGCGGCGTCTCCAAGGGAACAGACCTGGGCAGAATTATCTCGCGATGCACTCAATTGCCCTTCGAGTTGCAGCAAGAGGTGCTGCGGTATCGCGCCAGCGATCTCGCGTCCTCGCTCATTCTCGCGGCCCAGACCGCTGCGGTTTCCCCTCGAGCGCGCAAGGCTCTTTGAGATGAGGAGATGATCCGCTGCCCGACCTTGATCAGTCGGGGCAACGGCGTCATCGCTCCGTGACTGTGCCCTTGGCGGCCTTGCCGCCCGCGCTAATTGATTTGCTGGGCGGATGCCCTCCGCCAATCAAGTTGCTGGCGCGTTTCCATCCGACACGGGCCTGACATCTGGCCCTCCTGCCGTTTTTATCTGCACCTCTCCCCTTCAACACCGTGGTTCTCCTCGAGACGCTCCACCCATAAGGCACACATCATCCCCTTCTCCTTCTTCTTATCGCCATGGCATGCACTCGAGCACAGGAGCGCGCCGACCAGAAAAGGTGCCAACCCCCAGCACTAAATCATCAACGTAATCAAGGTACTGCTCGTCTCTCCATCCTACTAAACAACTGTAGCTGACCGACATCAGGGAAGCACACCCAGAGCAACAAGGTGTGCAAGAGCAAACACCAAAACACATCTCGTCGCCTCCACGAACGACTTCATCTTACGAAGACTCGGCAGAGATCGACGCACTCGCCTCTGGAGAGTGCCTCGAAGCCATCCCTCGCAACCTCTCCCGCGACGCAACCGCCCAAGCAAACACCTTCCGGACAAGATCAGGATCATTCCGAAAACACCTCAGTGAATGATACCTCGAAGCGGCTACGACCGTCCGATTGTCCGCCCCAATCAGATCACGACGAGGAGGAGACCGATCCGATTGCACATTGGGCACGAGAAGGACATTGGCCACGGCAATTTACTGAGCGGGATCCCAACATGGAGCGCTTGCTAGCAAAGCATAAATCTTCATCCTCTATGAGGAGCTGCAAGCGGTCAGAACCTAGTTCTGCCAGCTATGCGACTCCCAGCGACCAAAAACCGAGAGAAGAGAAGAGCGCACCGTACCGAGACCCACGGTACAAGACACTACTCGAGACTAAAGGGAGCTTCATGTATGAGTCGGGTCTAGGCATCGCGAGTGAGAGCAAGTCCCTTTGCCGAAACCTACTCGAGAACGAGCAGCCAACACCAAAAGACTCGTTATTTCGCGACGATATTTTCGAGGCCACCTGCCAGAAAGTCGAGAACAAGAACGAGGCAAGAGTCATACGGGACATCACCCCATTGATCGTTCCCTCCGCGGAGATTCTCGCTACCTACGGCGCGAAGAAGCTTGATTGCTTGATTGAAAGCATCAACGAAGGATGGAACAATGCTCTTGCCCTAGTTGGGACTCGCCCGCAACCCGACTACTCCTTGGGCTTCCGGCGCTGTGCATTCTCGGAGGACCAACTCGAAAAGCTCTCTCCGTTCATTGGTGACTTCATTGCGGGAGACCAGTCCTACTTCATGGCGACATACCAGATGTACTTCCCGTTTCTGACATGCGAGGTAAAGTGCGGCGCTGCGGCACTCGACACCGCAGACCGTCAGAACGCCCATAGCATGACGCTTGCCGTACGCGCTGTCGTCGAGCTCTTCCGGCTCGTGAAGCGGGAGAGCGAGATTGACCGCCAAATCTTGGCATTCTCCATCTCGCATGACCATCGAGTTGTGCGAATTTACGGCCACTACCCAGTCATTAGCGATACTGACACGAAGTTTTATCGCCATCCAATTCATGAATTTTCTTTTCAGGCCCTAGACGGTAGGGATAAATGGACGGCATATCGCTTCACGAAGAATGTCTACGACATATGGATGCCGGCGCACTTCGAAAGAATTTCCTCAGCCATCTCTCAGCTGCCGTCTCACTTGGACTTTACCGTCCCGCCGCATCCCGAAGCCGGACTTTCCCAAGAGCTCGAAAGCAATCATCTATCGCAATCGGGCATCGGTTCGGGAGAGGAATCCGATGGACAGTCGGGAATAGCACTAAAGCGACCTCGTTACAATGTTAATAAAGAGCGTGCTTCACCCAGAGAGGAACAAAGTCACCAACTATAGGAACGCTACAGGCTACATGGTTAACTTAGATAGGAAGAGGAGAGAGGCCTTAGGGTTAGCGAATAGCAAGCTTAGACCTCGGGAGACCTACGTAGAGTTTTATATATCGATAGATCGTCTTTAGTCTTTATATTTATTCGCACTCGCCCGTTAGGCCCCTACTCGCTAGTGGACATAACTTTATTTGCGTCTAATTAAGTTGGCTCCCCAGCTTTATAACTCTTCGTATATAACCCTAACCTTTATCTGCCTTTGTTTTGGTCCAAGTGAATAGCCGCCTTACTTAGACTATAGTGAAGTCGGGCTCTCTGCTGCTCGCCTAACCGGCCTCTTAAGTCTCCCTTAAGACGTCGGCGCACGTCGGGGCTATGGGTCAAGAGCCGGTAGTGTAACGGGCTAGGAGGTCTGCTAGCCGCGCTCAATAGATCAGTCGGCCGTTAGGCCAAAAGATCCGCCAGTCCCAGCACTTCGTGCTAGGGCTGCACCTCACATCCACCTATAAGGCATGCCTGCGGTAGTGCGTGCGCTAAGCGCCACGCCCTCCGCAGCGCATCGTTACAGGTAGGGCTTGGGTCCAGGTTAAACCGCAGTTAGGGTTATACGATACTTTGATGCCTTAGGGCAGAACGCGAGATCTAAAGGAACACTAAACGCAACGCGGAAATACACGCGCGAGTCTCTCGGGGTTAATTAAACACTTAATTAGGGATTTCACTCGGACTATATAATCACGAGGCTAGGCGACTGCGGCAGTTATCCCGAGCGCCGCGAAATGGGCAGAAGGGGAACAGTGTGAGGAATAGGGCCAAAGGGTATAGACTATTAAGGGGCCCTAAGTACTATATACTAGTAGGTCGCTTGTATTTTACTAATTAGTTAGCTAGGATATACTATATAATTATAGGGTAGTTTGATGGAGTCAAACGTGCGGCCCAAAGGACAAGCGGTTGCGCTCTGCGCCAAATGCACACACAAGTCTCCGGGTGTCAGTCACTCACTCGCAGGGGGTTTTCACTTACTTAGAGCATCTGAACACAAGGCCAGGCAGCTTTTTGCAGCAGTCCGTGGCCTCGTGGCAGACGTGGATCACTCACTTCATGTTCACTCGCAGGGGTTGACCAGACGGTCTCACTCACTTATCACTCGCAAATTCTGACGCAACTGGGGGACACAAGGCGCCCGTGGGCTGTTGATTCCAAGGAGCGTGCCCTCTTTACTCGACAGTGGGAGAGAGGCTTCCCTTATATACACGTGCAAGCTCCTGTGCCCCCCTGTCTTAGCACACCCCCTGTCGTGGGGTGTGTCTGTCTTCCCCGTCAAAGTAGTCTCTCTTAACTCTAGTCTAAAAGGAAAACTCTTTTTCTTATAAGATTTAGTCTTTATATTAAGAGAATAAATAATACTAAATATTAAGCCTTTTTATTATTATATTTTTAATACTTAACTAAAGGTATTTTATAATTACCTTCTTATAATTTTAAGCTTAAAGTCTCGGATCGATCCTAATATAAGAGGGTAGTTACGGAATACCTCCGGTTAGGTATCAAAGATGCGGGAGCAGAAGGGCTTGGTATTCAGTACTGTCTATCCTCTTGGTGTAGAGACTGAATCTTGCAGGAGGAAGAGTTTTCCTCCTAGGCTGGGGCCAAGGGAGACTACCCTAAGATTACGTGGCGCTTCCCAGCTGATCCACTGGTGAGACAGTGCCTCTTCGCCCTGCTCCTCACAAAATCTTATAAAAACAAGAGTTTTCATTTTAGGCTAGGGCCGAGGGAGACTACCCTACGATTATATAGCGCATCCTAGCTAACTAGCTAGTAAAACACGAGCGACCTACTAGTATGTAGTACCTAGGGCCCCTTACCTATCTGTACCTCTTGGCCCTACTCCTCACAGCTATACGTTGCGATAGTGGTTAGCCCTCCTATTAAGCGCGGGATTCTACTAACCAGCCACTTAACTCGCACTGCTTAAAGGCGTAGAAGAGTTAGGAGCCGGTGTTTAACAAC
Organism: Tolypocladium guangdongense; assembly: GCA_022114105.1. Taxonomy (NCBI): domain Eukaryota; kingdom Fungi; phylum Ascomycota; class Sordariomycetes; order Hypocreales; family Ophiocordycipitaceae; genus Tolypocladium; species Tolypocladium guangdongense. The sequence continues at coordinate 2,766,954 of NRQP01000004.1, read as the reverse complement.
CGCTAGAGCCATACCGAAGGCGCACGGTCGGTATTGATCAGTGCTTGCGTATGTCGTCGCGCTAGGCAGCTAGCTACTATCTCGAGCGCAAATGCGAAAGGCACGATAGCTAAAGACGTAGCGTATGGCTTCCACTAGCCTGAACTTGTAACGGGAAGATCACAAAGGGGTCTGCAGTCAGGTAGGAGCGAGGGTAGCCACTGTATTGCAAGCAAGACTGAAGCTTGAGTTCCTCAAGCTTCTGCGCCGCGCGGCCCCCGAAAGGGGGCGCGCCTCGCATTACGTGATACTAGTCCGTGCGGCGGCCGTCGGCCGCCTCGTTACAGAACTCTATTAGCCGGGAAAACGCGAGGCATGGGAGTTACTTGCTATATTACTTTAGCGCTCTCCAACGGACGGGCGGCCCATATAACTTGTCGCTATCGCTTATCAGCGAGATCACGCAGAGCAAATTTAACGCGGGGATAAAGGTACTTGTCGTGAGTTCTTTTGATACTGAGCTCGAGCCCTGCGAGAAATCGTGCTAATGTGAATGTCGATAGCGAGTACGCGCGAGCGAACAACTAGGGGTAGTAGGCAGGCAGTACAGCGCCATTATCGTCGGATAAAGCTCGCCTTCTCGCGTACGTACAAACCCCACTCCTCTTAGATCTGCCTGCGACTTGGATGGCCTCCGGGAAGATAGCTCGTCGTGAGTTTTGACAAACCTACCGCGGCGGATGTTAGGACAGGGTCGGGCGAGTGAATGGACGGGCACAATACACGTTGAATCTGGAGGATATCGCGGAATCGACGGCAGAGCTGGACTCTTGGCAACTTCGTTTGCTGGAGCTAACGGAAGGTATCAACACCAAAACACTGCGGCAGGCACGGCGATACATTAAAATTGCTCGACCAATATCCGAGGAGCGGATAGTCCCGAAACCTTACTGCCTCTGCTTATAGAAGCAAAGGTGGAAGCTGCTTGCTCGGGCAGTTGCCGTGTACCCCCCGCATCGCAAAGCTTTCAGCTTTGCTAATGAAGACGAATGGCCTGGAGCGGTTTCACAAACACACTTGCCGACAACCCTCACAGGGAAGACGCTGAACCATATCGAAGTGTACGATGATCATGGGGGCCTGCCGCGCCATTGTCGCTCTGCAATCGGAGGCGAAGCTCGATGGAGACCAAGGTCAGAGAATGTGGTCAGCGTCCATCACGCCCAACTTCCCGCTTTGCGCACGTGACCCCTGCCATCTTTCGCCAAGGCATAGGTTCCACATCCCAAGGAGCCTTTGCGTGTTCGAGGAGAAACCGGGGGGCATTGGGCCAAGTTGTCGTGCCAGTACGGGACCGTGAACCATTCTGCGAAAGCTGTTTTCGTCCTGTGCCCGCCAGTTGGTTGCGTGTGCTCTTTGGTCATTTGTGGGTAGGCCATTGTTGCCCCCCAGGCCAGATTTGGGCGGCTGTCAGAAAGTGGCCACCAAATTAGCCCACAGCTGCCAAGAACGTGACCCAAGGAAAGAAAGGGCTGCAACCCCTCGCGCACAAACACACACACAAGCATCGCCATCAGCATCTTCATCATCGATTCGAGCCTCACTTCCTCGTGCATCGTAACTATCGCCATCGTAGCCGCTCTACGGCTCCAAAAGGCATCATCTTTTTGACACCTCACAACCAATCAGGCCCTAGAACACACCTTCAGATGCCGAGCGATGAACGACGCTCGCTGGCAGTGTTGACATAACCACTTGTGGCTGAAGGCCGCCAATGATTGGCAGCCGTGAACGCGTCACCAACTCAAGAGCGCGTTTCCTTCATCGTCCCGACCGCAACCTGAGGACCTCAACTCACATCTATCTGATGGATATCTCTGTATATGCGGCGAGGGCGGAGGACATAGACGTACTGTCCGCATTTCAGATTGCCAACTTTTTCCGCCAGCACAAGTCCATTACGAGGGATGATTGCAATCACAGGGCTGCGACCATTATCAAAAGTCCAGTCTCTCCCACGCCAGTACAAGGTCAGAACAGCTACACCGTGGCAGCCGACGCTGGTCATCCGCCGAAAGCCGTCCAATTCCGCAACTCAGCCCTGAATATCGACATCGTCCACCAAGCACGGCAAACTTATGGAGAATTTGTCCCCAACTGCGAGTTCCGTGGCATGTTGAGTGATCTCTACATGTACGAGATGGATCTCGTGGCGGGAGTCGCCTTCTGTCGAGCCCGGCGTCAGCTCCTCGCCCCTGGGATGGAGCAGCATCTTCTTCGAACTGTGGAAGACTTTGCGAGGTTTGTTGACGCGCGTGTCATATCGCATTGAGCCCCTTACTAATTCAACGACTAGATTCTTCGCTTCGGCGTGGATGAACAGGCTAGGATTGAAGCAGTCGCCGGACGTCGCCCGCGCATTGTTCGCCCATTATTCCAAGATCCTCGACCAACTTTCCCAAGGCCTGCCCGACCGTTTCCAATTAAAGCTAGACGAGGTACGCCAAGGACTTCCACTACTCTTTCGGTCAGACTACCCCATGGTGCTCAACCACGACGACCTCTTAGAGATGAACATCCACGTGGATAAGGACACCGGTCGCATCACTGGCATCGTCGACTGGGCCGACGCCAAAATCACCCCTTTTGGTACGTCTCTCGGTGGTCTCGAAACTGTTCTTGGCGTCCAGACTTCGTCACGCTGGTTCTTCCATCCTGACCACAACTTCCTCCGAGCGAAGTTTTGGAAAACCTTCTACGACATAATTGGATGTCTTGCCGATGATGATCGGCGAGCGATCGAAGTTGGGAGGGTATTCGGTTTGTTTCGAACCCACGGCTTTGATCGCCGGCCTGAGAAGGAAAACGCGTTACCTCTTGCAGAGGGAGACTCGAATCTCGTGTGCCTCGAGGCATTCTGTCTGCCTTAGGCCAGCCGCCGCAGCTTCGGGTCGCACACAGGCTATCGCACCCGAGAGATGAATGAAGGAATGCCTGCATCACGGCACTTGTGTTGTTCCTATACGACTCGAATTTATAGTGATCCATGGCTCACAGTTACCATCTCCATTGCCCCCTCACACATACACTCAAGGCATGCAAGTAGGATGCGCGAAGTCAGAGCACATATATGTGTATTGCCCTTGAAGCCTCTGCTACAAGGTGAAAGTCGTGGCTTCCAACTGGCGGTAAGGACCGCCAGGGGTAGAAAATGACGATAATGACAGTACAGGAGGAGGCAAATGACTGACTGCCTCATAGAAGCGAAATCCGACATGGGTTCTGCAGCTGGAGGCTGCGTTCTCTGAGTAAATCTTAGACGTTAAGAACACCCTGGCAGACCAACTCGTGGACCAATTCTCCTGCGGTCCCAATCGGCTTGTTGATGAAGACCTTGTGGGACTCATCGGCTTTCTTGGCCCATGAATGGCCCGCTGGAGGGTCGCTGTCGCCAGGCTGCAGAGGGCCCGGCCAACCTGTGGGCAGGAACTCCTTCGCATTCACCAACGACCTAGGTAGCACGACGGTGCCGAGCTTGTCCACCTTTACCTCCGCGGTGCATTCGTTGGGCCGTCCCCCTTCGGCTGGATGAACACCTAGAGCGCAAACATGTTGGTCAAGTTGTTCTTGGCGAGGTAGCTAGTGAATTCCAGAACGAATTCATCCCGAAGTCCGACTCAAGTCTGATCGTGTCATTCGGGATGGGGTCATGCTGATAGACCAGGTGGAAACTGAACTTCCCAAGCTGGCCATGTCGAGTGATGACCCCTACTAGTTCTTCGACATGGTCCATGCCGATATGCATCTCGGACTGGATCCGTGGAAGACCATTGTACCTCAATTACAGACATCGGGTCAGCACGAACTAGTTGGCCAAACGGTTAGGGAGTGGCGGGAGAGAGAGGCACGAGCCACATATTGGTAACTCCTTCAGGCCCTCTGGTAAATGGCTGGTGAAGACCAGGGATGGTCGCTGCAGTCATGACATTGACCGGTAGTCGTTTCTGAAGCACAGCTGTCCTCGCCTCGAGGGAAACCAATACTCAGATCAGATCAAGGACCTCGTTGAATTTTGCATGGTGCCAGACACCGCGAGGCGGCCGCGCATCGAGCAAGTGGAGAGACACCCGTCCTTACATGTCCAACACCGCCAGCAGATACACAACCTCGTCCCTCTCGAAGCTCGCTAACGCATACAATCTCTGGAGAAAATAAGGAAGCCGGCGGTCCCTCTTCTCCGCCGGAGGTGCCCACGGGACGCCAACCGCCCCCGTAGGACAGACCGAACAACTCCCACAGGCAGCTTCCAGCGTGTGCGGATCAATACATAACAGGCGGCCACCCATAACTTAGTTAGACGAAGTACCAGTCCCACTAGGTATCTTGCCGACTCTCCCTCGTCTCGCCGACTCTCCCCTCTATGGGTCCAACACACCAAAGCCACTGCTTACTTGGCCGCGTCGTCAGGGGACTTTCGAGTGTAAAATGTATAGTCGCCGACGACGCAGTACCAGGCTCTTTGTCCCTTGTGCTGCCCCTTGAGCCACTTGTCTTCGCGTATGGCGACCCGCTTGCCATCGAATTCGAAGTAGTAACTGTATACCTTCTTGCCTCCGGAATCCTTTTCCGATTTTCTCGTCATCCTTTCCACTTTGATCCATTCGCTGGCTGGCTCCGCCTGATAGGAGCCCCCAGTCGGTTGAGCAGACGAGGAACCGGAAGGGGTGGCCCTAGTCGGTTGAGCGGACGAGGAACTACCACCCCCTTGCAAGCTCAACTTCCCCAAGCCGAAAGCGCCGTTCGCCTCCTTATAGCTGCCATTGTACTCTCCCTCGCGGGCAGGACGTGTCCGGCTATGGCTGCCTTCGGCAACGGGTTTCTCAAACCCTATAGGGACAGGGGGCCCATTGTCCGTGTTCTTGTCGTTATATGCCTTGACGATGAAGCCTAGAAGGGCTCGCCTCATTTGAGTCTTCTTGGTGACAAACGTGCCAAGGCAGCGAGTTCCGCCTTCGGGCTCTTCGTCGCCTTTGCTGCTTTTGGCGTCCTCCAGGTAGAGGAGCACAAGGGAGTTCATATCGCAGAGCGCCACGTACCGAGTCTTAAAGTGATTAAAATAGTGGACGGCTTGCTTCATCAGCAGCTTCGAGCCATATTTGAAACCGTATGTGGTCGACCAAGGATCGGTATATAGCCGTCGATGCCTTTCTTTTGAGAATATGGCTTTGTCAAACTCTTCCTTGGAGATGGCGCCAAAGCATTTGTATTCTACCACGACAAAGGCTGTGTAGGTATCCTTGTCCTCGTCACCAAAGTACGCCATATAAACACGGGCTTTGTTGTGCTTCGAATTCTTCTTGGCACTGTGCCAGATGCTCCTCTTGTAGCATTCTAACGTAACGTGTACTGGGTTATTCGGGTGCAGGGCCAGCGCATGGACGACGTCAAGCTCGGTATTGAAACGGGGGACCTCCGCGAATGCGATATGTCGTTCCGTGAGTTCGCTCTTATGGGCTTTAGCACCTTTTCTGCCTCTGTATTCCCCACCCAGCCTAATGGTTCCTTTGCCCTGGCTGTGCCGCTGGACGATTCATGGACGGGCGGGGTAGGATCACCTGGACCAAGTTCCTGGATGGGTTCGTCGAAAGAGTCGTTGATAGTAACTGGACTAACTGGTTTAGGCATTGTTGTGAACTGTGACGCTTTCTTTTGTCCAAAGATTGATGATTGAAAGGAATCTGTCTGATATTCGAGCTGTGCGATGCCTGCCTGTCTCGAGACCCAAAAAATGAAGGCAGCTATATATGTTCTCGCTAGCAACTTGGGCTTTTGCAACATGCTTCCCTCTCTCCCGTGATGTTATATGTAGTACCATACACGTTGCCAAATACAGCTACAAAAGGTGTACACACTTTCAATACTGCGGCTATTTATGGAGGATTTATGTGACACGTACGAATTGATCACAAACCGTTTGGCCGTGGCAAAAGATGGGATCCATGGTGACCACGTCCCTTGGACCAAAGTGGTCCGAAGAAGGGGGTAGGAGGGCCAGGCGCGGCCCAAGGGCTTTGGCCCAAGATTGCACGTTCTGAAAGAGTCCGTTTTTTTTGGTGCATACTGGAACAAACCTGTGGCCGCGGTTGGTTGTTTGTTCTCAAGGATGGAGAATGTATTGTTCGACTTCTTGGCCAACATGATTTCTTACTAGGATGGACCCCGCAGGCATTTACGGACCACACAAGTGAAGGCATCACAAGGCGTTGGAGGTGATCCCTACCACACCAGCATCACAAGCAACAACAAGCCCCGCAAAGAGGTACCTACACCAGGCGGCCAACGAGACCAACGAGGGCCAACGAGGCCAACGAGGGCCAACGAGGCACACAGAGCTCACGGTGGGCACACACAGGGCTTGAGGGGGAACAACTGATGTTATGACATTCCGTGGAAACCCTTTGAGCGGATTGAAGCCTGCTTGTGCCAGCAGCTAGTGACTGTATAAGAAGTGTTGAAATGAGAGCTGTTTATGTGATGATGTGTGTCTGGGTGACGCTTTTGTGTCTCCATGCCGATCTCGATTCGGCACAATAATATACGAATAGTCGTCTGCGCAAGGATGGCGTCGGTCTGCGCCTGAATTAGCGGCGAGGAGCGCACCGGCATCGACAAGTATGGGGACGCGGGCGAAGCAACATTGGGCCAGTGGCGATCGTGCAAACACTTGTGTACCATGTCCATGCATCCATTGCACCGCCAACAAGTGGCCAACACGTTGGGTCAGGGTATTTGAGCAAGCTATCGGTTTCCCACCAACATTAGCTGCTTGTCCTGGTGACGTACCTACGAAGTACCTACCAGGCTCCCGTCACCTGCCTACGGACTCGTGTCACGTGGGCGTCCCGCGATTTCATTTTCAATCCGCAGCCTCCTGATTATCCGTTCTCAATCTCTGCAATCTCTGCAATGGGTAATAGCGACTGGCTTTCAGTGCCGGGCCCCGCTGATAGGGCCAATCCCCCGCCGCCATTCCCTTACTGCCGTGGCTTGGTGCTATCCACCTGTCGTCACCTTCCACCGCCACGAACCCGACGTGAGCCACCCGAAGCTGCGTCTACATGTAGCCGTGTCGAGTACCTTTTGCAGAACCCACCGACCCCGGGACCGCCTCATCCAGACGATTCGATACATTCCCTTGAGATTATCGACCAAATCGCGGTCCGCCATGGTCGCGGTCCTCAAGTCGTGCTCTGCCGACTGGATAGGCAGAAGGAAGCGGTTGCGGCCAAGATTTTTGGTATAAGCCGAACTCGCCTTGCGCTAATGTACATGCCACTAACACCAGCCCAGATGCCCTCTGTTACCCACAAGCGTGGTCCCCCGACGCCGCCTACTGCGAGGCCGAAGCAAATTATAGACGTGAGGCTATTGCTTACGAATGGGTCCAGCAAGCCGGGGTCGATGGGAAATACCTACCCAAGTACTACGGCTCTTGGACCTTTAATATGCCTCTAGCTGGCAAGCAGTGACAAGTCCGCATGGTGCTCATGGAATATAGTCCGGCCAAGTCTCTCCTATCTATGATTATAAATGACGAGTATAAAAAGTATGACCTGGAAACCCGGCTAGAGGTTGTGGCTAAAGCTACGGAAAAATACGCTATGCTTGTATATCATGGAATCAGGCAGAACGACCTCCATCCGCGGAACATAATTCTCAGTCACGACATGAATGTTACCATCGTCGACCTCGGGATATCGAGTACTGATGGCTTAACAAACTCGAAAGCCCCATACCCCAAACACCTACGTCCTCCGTCGCCTATCGACTCCGACTTTATTGAGTTAGATGGCTGGGTGCCTGAGATGCGCTACCCCCGCGGAGACACTCCTCTGGACGCGTGGCTGGAACGTCGCTGGGAGGGCTGTGACAGGTTTGAACCGTCTAGACAGTTGGCGTGGCGCCGGGATTTTAAGGAGAGTAGGGAAACAGAGACGCAGCAGGAGGCGGAAAGCTGCAGCAGCTGCAGCGGCTGCGGCGGCAGCACTTCAGAGTGATGAATGACGGTGTCGATGCAAGAGACCACATCAACTTGCATGTAAGGTGTGTACGAGTTGAGTTCCAGAGTCTAGACTAGGTGCTAAAGGCTTTGGCCCAAGAACCACTTGGGCGCGTACATTGCACCTCCTCGGAAGCCACTGTGTTAGTCTATGGTCGTATAAGGTGCATCATATATAGTTTGTGTATAATCGAGGAAGTTTTCACTTAGTTTCGATTCCCACTCTCGCTGATGTTATAGCCAGGGGATAATTCTTCTTTCCGCTTGGGCCCGGCGGCAGGCGACGGCTCTTCGAGGCCGCTATGGGCCTGGCAGCGGCCTTTTTACCTGTAGCCGCTGCTACTCATGATGAGTTTCTCAGGAAGTAGTCAATGCAACTCTATAAGTGTTGACAGCATCTTGACGAGGACAAATTATGCGGGCCGCAGTTGGAGGCCACCAGCCATGTAGGTCGCCCAGCCACGCACAGCCCTGCGCTCTTACTTCACTGCCTCTGCACATGGGAGACACAGACTCTGCCGCCGCAATGGCTTTTGGAACGGCTGAAGCTATGCGGGCTGCAACTCTCATACAATATTGGTAGCAAGGGCCTGCACCGCCACCACTACCCAAAAACATGGCATCATGGAGTCCGAAACTGACCATCATCGTTGGAGCTTCATATATAAATGCTAAATCTACGGTGCAATTCGAAGATGCACGCCAGAGTCTCTTCCGCCTCCGGCTATTCAAGCGCTATGACATACCCGACCAAAATTGCCCATGCATGAAAGTCTCGTCCACCTGCGGCTGCCCATTCTCGTACAATGATATGCCTAAGCGCCCCTCTCGATGCACCTGTTCCCAAATCGATGCCAACGAAGAAAGAAACATATAATCATGCGTCGTTCACCAGGGATTGCATTACGGCCCCGAAAGAGCAGGGCGGGCGTTGTTGGCGTAGAGTCGGAACTGAACGAAGATGGTGACATCCTCTACTATGGTTCCGAGTGATCCCAGCAGCCACGGAAGGGCGTTGAGGAGATAGTCCTTGTCCTGGGAATAAGCGATGAGGCTCACCCCGTAGGTCAAATTGCCCGTCAAAGAGAGCAAGAAAAAGAGAAGCGACAAGCCTGGAGCCATGTTAGCCAAGGTGCTTGGTGCAGTTGGATGCTCCAGAAACTTGCCCTCGCAAGACTTTTCCGTGTAGTTCTTGACAATCTGAGGAATCCGGGCACTAGTTGTCAAGTTAGCAGGCCCTTCTCGGTATCTTGGGGTATCGCTGGATACGTACCAGAGATAACTGGCAGCGCTGACATAACCCAGCAGAAGCCCGACAATCTCAAGCGGCTGCTTCTCGCCATCGGGGGACTTGGGAACACTCGGTGCCTCGGCATCCCACGCCCCGGCCTTGTACAAGACAAACCAGCCGGCGAAGCCGACAAGGTAGACGGCCATCAGGCCGAGCGTGTTGTGGAGCCACGGCTTGCCATCGGGCGTCTCATCCTCACCCGTTACCATCTTCCGGAACGGTTCCATCGACGACTCCTCGTGCGTCGAACGGCGTATGTGAGAGCCCGGCAGGCCAGCCGAGGAGCTTCGCCGTCTCGCAAGAAGCGGTGAGCCCTCCGACACCTCTGCAGGCTCCAAGTTCTCTTCCCTAGCGAGGCGTCGCACATTGATCGTGTTGTAGTAGAGGGTCTGGCTGATGAGAATGATGTCCAAGATGCAGAAGTAGATTGCCAGCGCGATCGCAGTCGGGGCTATTCGTGTGAGGAGGGCCCCTGTGGCGTTGTCAGTACACGCAACAGCCTCGACGTGACACGCCAAACGCGAAGCCAAGAGACGACGGTTGAGGGTAAAGGGTGGTTCCAGAGCGCAAGAACACAGGTTGCACGCACCTATCGCGTTCGATGCGTCTCCCAGCAACCAGACGATCAGAAAGGCCATGCTCAGGCCATCGGCGCTCTGGGCCTTGTAGTTGGCCAATAGCTGCGGAATCTGCACAAAATGTCAGCACTGAGTCCAGGCCGTGTAAGGTGGCGGCTTTAGGACATACCAGCAGGCATATCCAGGCAGTCAGGCTGATGCTCCCAAAGATGCCAGACAGAGCCTCGCCCATGGACAGGGTCCGCGCCGCGGCGGTGAAGGCAGCCGCAGCAAACGAAGCCATGGTGATCCGGACCAAGACCTGATAGCCGATACGGAAGCAAGGAGTATGAGGAGGCGGCAGGAGAGGAGGCGACAGGAGAGGAGGCGACAGGAGAGGAGGCGACAGGAGAGGAGGCGACAAGGAGATGAGCGGGACAGCGAGCTTAAGGCACGCGCGAGTCAAGCATCAGGCCGGCTCACGCAATCAAAGATGGAGAGTTGAAGCAGCAGGATGGGGTCGAGAGACGCGAAGAGTCAGACGACAGCCTTATCGACTTATCGAAGGTTTTGGTTGTCAGCGGAGGCTCCCATTGGCTGGGTGCGAGTCCGTTGTCGGGCGACGGACGCACCCGGCGCTGCGGGTGTATGCGCGATAGGGATCGTGCTACCCTGCCATTGCAGCGAGATTGCGCTGCAGAAGCCGCCTGAGATCCGTGGCCGCGGGGGCTCTTGCGGGGACGCCGGCTCCCGCTTTTGGCGACAGGCAATCCTTACCCTATCCCTAGGTACCTATCACTACCCTTCCCACTGCAGGGAGCGCTGCAGCCAGTGGTCGCACAGCAGCTCGCGTCGCCCATCGCGCCCTTGTGAGCGCTCAGCTACGACGTAGACATTGCCAAGTATCATGCGCCACGACGTACTCGGGTCTCGCAGATGCATCTATCCGTTTTCGGGTCGCGTTACTGGTCAGCCCCAAGCCCCCGTGATAGCTCTGTCTCACGTGGGGCTCCCCCGTTGGCTTGATTCGCCCGCAGTGCAGCGCTGAACTCTCGGTTAGGTGGTTCCTCCAGCAACTCGCACCAACCACAACGTCGCATCAGTTGACAACGGCCCAGCCTGAGACTTGTGTGCACGCGGCTGATCGGTCAGGACGCTTTGGTTATGATACTACATTAGGTATATATACGTCGTGCATACATGGAACCAGCTGCCTTTGTTGCTTCTCTCGCGGTCGACCCGGGACAGCCCGGTTCTTAAATCAACACCACCACGTTCTTCCATCGACTGTATCATGAAAGTCTCGCTCAGCGCCGTGGCATTGGGCCTCGTGTCCGTTCCGGGAGTCGTCGCCTGGGGCAGTACGCCAAGTCTCTTGCCGCGAGTGTCGCGCTCGCGACGCTCCGTGTGGTCCGTACCTGTATGCTGTGCTGACGCTGAGGTCCAGGTCTGGGCCACATCACGACGGCCTACCTTGCCAGCCAGTTCGTCGCCAACTCGACCGAAGCGTACTTCAAGGAGCTCCTGCGGAGCGACGAAGACGATTACCTCGCCAAGGTTGCCACATGGGCTGATTCCATCCGAAACACCAAATGGGGTAGCTTCAGCAAGACATTCCACTTCATCGACGCCCACGATGACCCGCCCCTGTCGTGCAACGTCGACTTTGAGCGCGACTGCAAGGGGACGGGCTGCGTCGTCAACGCCCTGGCCAACTACACGGAGCAGGCCTTTGACCACTCGTTGCCCGCCTGGGGCCGTGCTCAGGCTGCCAAGTTCGTCATCCACTTCGTCGGCGACCTGCATCAGCCGCTGCACAACGAGGACGTTTCCAGGGGCGGAAATGGCATCCATGTCATGTGGGATGGCAAGGAGTTCAACCTGCACCACGTATGGGACAGCTCCATCGCCGAGAAGTGGATCGGTGGCCTGCGAGGGAAGCCGTATCCTCTCGCCCAGAAATGGGCAAACCAGCTGGCCGGCGAGATTGCCGACGGCAAGTTTACGGCTGAGAGTGAGACCTGGCTGAAGGACTTGGACTTTGACGACCCCAACGGGACGGCGATGGCTTGGTCGAGAGAGGCCAACGCACTCGTGTGCACGCACGGTAAGCAATCATCGAGCCCACCACCAATGAGCCGCTTGGCTTACTCACATTCTAGTTCTGCCCGAAGGACCGCAGGCAATTGCCGGCCAGGAGCTCGGCGGCGACTACTTCAGCGTAGCCGGGCCGGTGGTTGAGAAACAGGTCGCCCGTGCCGGATACCGAATGGCAGCGTGGCTGGATAGCATCGCCCACGAATATCAGACGCGGGGAGCAGCATCAGAAGACCAGATGACAGAGGAGTTGTAGGGTCAGTGAGATCCCGGGAGTTGCACGATAGCTAGTGGTTTTAGTCCCGAAGAGCGCCTCACGGAACCGTCCGAACCGGTCATGAATCGTCTAAAGTTGTGCGCCTTCACACAGGAAGAGGGCGATGAAACTCGATCTTATTAGGGGTCGACAAGAAACGGGACGGAAATCGTGGCGCGTTGTTTGAGCAGACCCCCATGGTTGATTATGCCACAACGGGACTGTCGCGGTCCGAGGCCAAGAGTGTCGCAGGACGCTGGTGGCGGTCGCGACCAATCCCTGCGAGATTGTCGGTCAGTCTGATCAGGCAGCGAGAGTCTCGGCATTCAAGCCCCGCCTTTTCAGGCTACCCTCCCTATTCCAACCCCACATGTGTAACCCTCAGAGGGGCGAGTCAATCAATACAGCAGCATATGAGTCCGGGTGATTGCCAAACTGAGAGCGGGCTGTCCAAAACAGCTGCTGCTGCCTCCCAGACTTAGCAAGCTTCGTCGTGTAAGTGCAGCAACAGAATCTGGTCGATACCGGAACTTGGCAGTCCGAGGGGTGGGGGCAGGTAAGAACCTGGAAGGCTAGGTGTTCGCCGCCTTGACGACGTAGCAGATGGTCCAAGAGATGCATGCTTTGTTGAAGAGCGTCGATGAAGGCACGGCTGTCAGGGCCAGGGACCATCTGAAGTCGAGCCAAGAAAAAACCGACGGTACGGCCGGTTTTGGCAGGGTAGACTCCAGACAGCCCCCGAGCGACTATTGCACTCAGCGCTGTCCAGAAGAGACAAACCGTCAAGCTCCAGCCACCTACGAGTACTCGTAGAGGTCTTGTGACAACTGGGTGTCCGGGCCAGGGGCTCGTTTGATGCAATCTTTGCACCGAGACTGCCTGCGTACGCTTCGCCTCGGCGAGAGGTGAAACGTGCAGCTACCGTTCCACCAGACGCAGGTTCCGTAGACGATTCCGAGGACGGACTGCCCCCAACGTTCGTATCGGCTTCAGACCGGTAGCATCTCGCGCTTATTGTTCCTTCGGGCGCACGCGGTGATATTTGGCCGGGAGATGCGGAGCGCTGACTCGGCTGAGACGGCGGCCCAAGGTCGGCACCCGGCGGCGTCGATGCGCGCACCGGCGCCACAGGAGGGCCATGGTATGCACATGATGTACAGCGATCTTCTGCTCAAACAATGGCGCATCTGGTGGTGTTGTGCTCGCGGTATGGACTACGAGTCTGAGGTTGCTACATCGGAGTCGAGCCCGAAGCCGAAACGCCAATTGCCTGGCAGCCTCGGCCCAATTGGCTCGGGAAGGACCCGCGCCGACGGGTTCGCGACAAGCATGAGACGGCAACGACCGCATCCGACTTCACTCCTCCAAGACGCTCTGCTTCACCATCAGGCCCACGAGCGCAGCGGCGCGGGCTGCGACACGAGGCCGATCAATCGAGCGTCCGTCCGACCTGCGCATCCCACTGCGACTACGAATTACCATGGAGCCTTCTCCCACCCGCGCGGTTCTTCGGCCTGCCAAACCACCCCCCGCGGAGCCTTCGGCATGGCCTGCCACTCTCTGGGTTTGAGGCCGCTGCGTTCGGCCTCTCATCTCCAGTTGACAAGGCCCCGTTTCTCCTGGCCCGTGGTTTGATCGTCCTCGCCGACGCCGTGGCCTTCCGCTGCGTCTGGAGTACCCGTGCAATACGGAGTGATCCTCTGCGAATTCTTCGCCCACGCCCGCAGCCGAGCCCGTTCCGCAGCCTTTCCGGTTTGCCGCCCTGTCCATCTGGTGCCCGGGTGGGTTTATAACCACGGCCCCGGTACCTTCTGGACTTATATGCCCCGTGTCTCCTCCTATGTTCCCACGCTTTGTCTTCCTTCTCTCTTCAAACCCCAACCGCTCCTTGGACACCGCCGCGCTGGTAGTGTGCTCTGTACATTCGTTCCTTGCCTTGGCCAACTCTCCTTCTTGAGCGCTTGTGTGTTTCTTCTTCTTCTGTCTGGTCTGGAACCAATCTTGCACTCTCTTTGCGGCATATTCGGTACCCCCGCCCCCTCAAAATGCAGATCAAGACTCTTCTCGTTGCCCTGATGGGCTTGGCTGTTGTGACGGACGCGGCCGACATCTCCCGCCGATCGCCTTTCTCTCGCGCATTGGCTCGTCGACAGTTTCACAACAACGACGGCAGACAAATCGAAGGCAGAAGGAACAGGAACGGTAAGGGCGGCGGCGGCGGCGGCGGCGGCGGCGGCGGCAATGGCAATGATCTCGCCTTGAGCCCGGACAACGTCCAGACGGGTTCGCAGCAGGACGGAAACAACCCCGGCGCCGATGGCCAATCTGCCTCAGCTACGTAAGGAAAGCCGTATTCCCTGGACAGAGCAGAAGGCTGACAAATGGCAGCGACGACGCCAATTTCATCAACTTCTGCGAGGGTAAAACCCTGACCAACGGCGCGCAGGTGCGAAAGGGATCCTGCAACGGCATTCGTAAGTGTCAATGCGACGAGATGCCCGACTCTTGTCTGACTCGTCCCAGCCATGGGCAACATCCCCGCCACGACCAATATGGTTTCTAGCGTCTTTGTTAACCCACAGGACGGTTCCAACATCCCTGCCAACGAGGACTTCAAGGTCCAAGTTCAGCTGGCCAACCTCGACGCCGGGACCTTCACCAATGCCACCTCCACATACTACTCCGCGCCGCAGGATCTGAACAATAATGGGCAGATTATTGGGCACACCCACGTCACGATTCAGGATACGGGAAAGACTCTGAACCCCAAGACTCCATTAGACCCTACGCAGTTCGCCTTCTTCAAGGGCATCAACGACGCAGGCAACGGCCAGGGACTTCTGGCTGCTGATGTTACTGGTGGACTGCCCGCCGGAAACTACCGTCTTTGCAGCATGTCGTCGGCGGCCAACCACCAGCCGGTCCTGATGCCAATCGCCCAGCGAGGTGCTCAGGACGACTGTGTCCGGTTTACTGTCGGTGGAGACGGCGGCGGCGGCGGCGGCGGCGGCGGCGGTGGCGGCGGCGGTGGCGGCGGCGGCGGCGGCGGCAATGGCAGAGGAAACAAGGGTGGCCGCGGCAACAGTAGGTCCAAGAATACTCACCAAGAAATGGAGCCAATGCTGATACTGGCAACCAGGAGGGAGACGAGACGAGCGCAACTAATGGCGGCAAGCGAAGAAAAGGTGCCAACCGAGGCAACGGTGCTCCCCAGGCCCCGAACTTGACCAACAACCCATTTGGTGACGGCGCCGCGTTCGCCTAGCGGGCTGAGGTCGTCCAGCGAGCCTGCGACCTCCAGCACAACGTGTGTGTGGACGACGTCAACTCCGGGGCCATGGGCAGCACCGGTATTGCTGATTGCGATGGCCAGTTTTCGAGCATGTATTCGAGCTGTCCAACCAGCCATAAGAGTACTCGCTGAGGACTTGAATGCATTACATTGACTTTCTTCTTTTCTGTATTCGGCAAACTTGAACTTTGTTGCTGCGACGCTGACTATTGACGACAACTCACAATGTTCCCCTGGCCAGGACGAGCTCGGCCAGCGTTGTCTGCCATTAACGCTAGGCCTAGGGCGACTCGAGTCAAAGCATGGCTATCCTATGGGTCACGCTTCTGTATAATATATTCTACGGAAGTCGAGTGGTGGAATTGGAGGGGAGAACCAGCGGTGGTGAGAATGTTGACATGTCTCGGGAGATATTTTTGATCGACTGGGTTCTATTTCACGTTTTGTACTATGCGAGAGGTGTGCTTGTTGGAGCTAGATTTCATAATGGCCATGATGTTTGTCGTCGACGTTAATGTTGTGAAAGTCGAGTCTCTAACCGTGTCGATGCTGAACTTGGCCACATTGCAATTTCAGTACCGTGACTGTCGATGACACTCAGGGCAGATGCAAAGGACCAAGTTGACATTGATGTTGGTTCCGGAAGGCGGGATTGCCGAGGAGTCGAATGCTACTCGTATTGTATCTGCCGGCCCTCTGAGACGAGGCATGACGATGGTGGTTTCATGTGCTCCGCGTGCGCGGCCTGGGGATGTCGAGAGTGGCTCAGACGAACCCGGGGAGGACTCTGGACCCAATGACTCGACGTTGACTTTTGATGGACGGGAAAGGCTAGAAGGTTGCCCGGGAGAACTCAGTTCGCAGGCTCCCGTGCGCGACCCCTCGATGCGTGTAGGGTAGGGGCGCTCTGTTGTTACCACATTTGGCTCACTCGACTGGAAAACGGATATTTAAGCTGCCAGATGGCTGCACACTGCATACCATGCAGAAATCCTGGCGCCTCGAAGCCACGTCTGCCGTGCGAGGCCCTCTGCAGCTGCAGACTCTGCGCCGTGGCTCGTCCTTGACGGGCCCGCGGCCGCCTGATGGATGTCGACTCCGGTAAGCGATGGTGGACGAGGGACTGGCATGATCTCAGAGGTTGCACGCGAAGACGATCCCGGTCATTGTTCTGTTGCTCGCCGCGATAGCGTTTAGGACACAAGTTCTGTTATCCCGAGAGGCGATCCAACGCTGAAGCATGGAAGCGCCCGATCGACTACTGCCCACGGGGGCCAAGCGTCCAGATATGCACGCCCGTGGGCTTGAGAGCAGCGGCAGCAGTGTCCCCGAACTTGCCTCAGCAGCTCCCGGCAATGGCGAGACGTGCAGGGCCGTCCACGTCGATGGCAGCGTCGACTACGTCGATGCCCAGGCTCTCGGCGGCGAGGTGAGGGAGATGCCTCGTGGGTACTTTCGGAGCCCGCAGTTTGTCGGGACCGTAGCGGTAAGTGTGCGCGGACGTCGACCTCGGGTGAGCTGATACTGACGGAGCATGTTCAGGCCCAGTGCTTGGGCAGCATGTGTGCGTTTCTCGGATGGGTGCTGCCAGCCAACACTCTGTATGCCCCGTTGCCCCTGATGCCCCGTCCCTGGATTTCAGCCAGCTAACCTGCGGCACAGGGCTCTCATAGACGCGGACATTGGCCCGTCGGCAAACATCAACTGGGTGGCCACGACATGGACCATGGGCGTGTCCATCGGCTTCCTCCTCGTCGGGCGCCTGTCCGACCTGTACGGCCGCAAGTGGATGGTGGTGAGCACCACCGTCGTCGGCCTCGTCGGCTGCATCCTCGGCGGCACCGCGACGCACGTGGCCACGCTGATCGCGTCCAACGGGTGCAACGGCATCGCCGCCGCCGGCCAGCTCTCCTTCGGCATCGTCCTCGGCGAGCTCGTCCCCAACAGGCAGCGCGGGCCCATCGCCACGCTCGTCTTCGCCACGTCGCTGCCGTTTGCCGTCTTCGGGCCCGTCATCGCGCGCTCCTTCATCGAGAACACCGCCCAGGGGTGGCGATGGAGCTACTACCTCGGCATCGTGCTCAACGGCCTGGCGCTGCTGCTGTACCAGTTCCTCTACCACCCGCCCACTTTCAAGCAGCTGCATGTTGGCAAGACCAGGATACAGCAGACGCGGGAGCTGGACTTCATCGGCATCTTTCTCTTTGTGTCGGGCTGTGTCCTGTTCCTCATTGGCGTCTCCTGGGGCGGCACGACGTATCCCTGGCGCAGTGCCGAGGTGCTCTGCACGCTCCTCGTCGGCATTGCCATCATTGCGGTCTTTTTCGCATACGGCAAGTCCCATATTATCTCCATATCGGAAAGGGCGTTTGGGACCAACTAACACGCAGTGCAGAGGGCTTTCTTTGCCGCGTCCAGCCCCTGATGCCGCCTCGCATGTTCACCAACATCGGGTCCGTCGCCGTCACCCTCTCCGCCACCATCGGCGCCATGGTGTACTACTCCTTTTCCGTGCTGTGGCCCTCCGTAATCCAGCACGTCTACCAGGCCAGCGTCCTACAGGTGGGATGGCAGAGCTGCATCGTTGGCGGCGGCGAGCTCTTGGGCCAGCTGCTGGCTGGTTTCGCCATCTCCTACGTGCCCAGGACCAAAGTGCAGTGCATCATCGCGGCAGCCATAGGGCTTACTTTTGTCACCGCCCTGAGCTCGCTGTCGCCGGATCGGTGGGCGAGTACCATTGCGTTTGGTCTCATTGCCTGCGCGGCGATGGGCTACATCGAGAACATTGCCTTGCCCGGCATAACTCTCCTCTGGGAGCCGCAAGATATTGGCCTCGCCACAGGTGTCCTGGGCTCTATCCGCTCCCTGGGCGGTGCCGTTGCACAAGCGCTATACATATCCGTATACACCAACAAGCTAGCCGTCTACGTCCCCAAGTACGTTGGTCCTGCAGCCGTCCAAGCTGGCCTTTCGCCCAGCTCGGTCCCGGCACTGTTGGGAAGCATCACGGCGGGAAACATTACGAGCGTTCCTGGAATCAACGAGCGAATTATCAGCGCGGCCAATGCGGCGCTGGTTACGGCGAACACCAATGCGTTCAGAATGGTCTTTTACGTAACGATACCTTTCTCGTCGATACTGGTGCTTGCGGCCTGCTTCGTACCCGATATGGGAAAGTTCCAGACGCATAATGTGGCTAAGAGGCTTCAGGGCAAAGCGTTTAAGCGGATTGCCGAGACGAGGGAGAAGCGGCCGGAGGTTGTCTAAGCCGAGGCGTTGGGTTGGCGACGGGGAATTCGAATGTATTTGTATCAGTATCTAACGATTGATATTTGTACATTTGAGGAGCGACTGGCTAGCAGAGAAGAAGAAAACTTGTCCTCTCATTCAGACTGATTCACGTCGCCGATCCCAGAAACGAGAATGCAGTCCCATCATGCCAACGAGAATATCCAAGCGATCAACGCTGTCCAGTATACGCCATTCCCCTGTGTGCAGCCGCAAATTCGCTCCGTCGCCTCGTAGAGTGTATGCTCGCCAGCAGGCATGGCTCAGCCACGCTTGGGCCTGAGATGGCGTCAGCTACCTGCTTGGGTGACTGCCGAAGGGAAGTTCTGCCTACCCGCAGCCCTGGGGCGTGACGACGCCGAAAAAGCAGTCGCCCGGGGTCTTGGCGACAATCTGGTCCGCCTCGATCGGGGTGATGACGATGCCCGCGCTGGCGAGCGACGCCGCGGCGGCGAGGATGACGGCGAGAGACGTCTTCATCGTGTAAGTCGGATGGTGTTGGTACTCGCGCTCGAATGGCCTGGAGTAAAAGCACACGCGCACGCGTGGCAAATGAGCAAAACTGGAGACTAGAGAAATTAAATAGGTAATGAAGGAGGGAAAGGGGACTGCGAGGGTGGGAGGGTGGTTCTTCCCAGACGGGGCTCGTCGCAGGGGGTGCTCCGGCGAGGTTTCAGATGGAATCGGAAGGCTGAGCATCGGAAGCGCCGGTGGGCCGAATGCAACGTCTGGCACCAGCCGCTGGAGTACGCCTCAGCAAGAGTCGGTTCAACGGTGATAGTAAAAGAGCAAATGCGGGAGCCCAATGGCATGGCGTAGGGAGGCTTGGGAGGAGATGGGTCCTTGGTGTTGCGGTCCGCCGAGCTGGGATGAAGCCCATCTTAAGCGCTGGAATGCCTTTCTCGTCGAATCATGGCGAAAAGGGGCCTAGATATATTCCCCCATGGTGAAATGCGGCCCTTGGCCATGAAACACGGTGCCATTAAGAAAGGTATCGTAGCAGTCTACCGGGTGATTGTACGGTGCGCTCCCTCCCTGCCCGGATCAAAGCCACCAACTCGTCACCAGCCTGTCGACGACCCGCATCCCATGGTTCCATTCGTGCTTCCACATCCACCTCTCCTTCGCCTGTCCGATTATTGCGGAGGAATTGGCGCGGGTGCCTCGGTGCCGGAGCCGGCGGGAACGGCCTTGGGAGGCATGAAGAGCGGCATGTAGGTGACGGCCAGAGCGGCGACTGCAGAGGTCCATTAGCATCCGTTGTATGCGGCCGCTTCGGGGGCCGCTTCCGAGAACCCTCCCTGACGGCTGGAGACGGGACGTACCTGACATGATGACGGAAAAGTAGCCGGGCGTGCTGGAGTTCTGCTTGGTCTCCTGGCTCTCGCCGAGCCAGCTCTGGATGGAGAAGAGGACGGCGGCCCTGTGCGCGGAGCATCGGTTAGCCACCGCTCCTTATTATCGCTGCAGACAATCCCGCTCTTCGGGCATGCTTCGGCCGCATCTCGAATCGGATCGCATTGCGACGACGCGCCGCCCGGCCGCTCCCACGTCTCCCACGACCTGTCCCGCTCTCCCCAGGGCGCGCCTACCATCCGACAAACTTGTTGCGCGTGAACATGGCGGCCATGGGCAACGTCGACGACAGCGTGGACGAGAACTCGGGCTTGTCCGCCGAGGCGTCCGGCTCCTGGTACGGGACGACTGCGGCGCGTCAGCAACCGCGGTGCACGGGCTGAGGACGCTGGGGCGAGCGCCAATGGGGGTGGAGGAGGCTCACTCAGGTCCGGCCGTCGCATGTCCTTGCTGGGCGCCATTGTGCGTTGCTTTGCTGGACAATGATGGCTGCTGGTGTGGAGAGGGTGATGGTTGAGGAGTCGAAGACGGTGTCCAGGCTCGGGAACTTGATGTGGCCCGTGCGAGCTAATACCAACCTCAACTTCAACGACCCAACACCAGACATGGCACTGCTCTGCTCTTGTCGCAAAATTCAACAGATTGCATCCACGGCCATGGAGAAAGGGAGTATACGCACTCGGAAACAACGCAACTGCTTCGTTTTCCCGCAGCCCTGAAACTCGCATGGTGCGGTGTTGCTCTCTTGCCTACCTACAAAGACAAATAAACCGACCGGTGTGCCTTCAGCGTCCTGCGCCACTAGCCAACGTCGTCCTCTCCCTTCCCATCAAAACCTGGGGCAAGCAGCATGCCTGCTTCCATTGTCGGTCGGCTGTGTTGCATCAGGTTGGATTTTGCGTACCTTGGCATAATGTCACGGGCCTACTTCTTGAGCGATCCCACAGCGTTCTCCGCAGGCTCGGCCTTGGCCTGGATGAATGCTGGGTGCATCAGCTCATCCTTCTGCGCAGCGGGAACTCCGAGGCTGTCCGCCTTCTTGACTTTCGGAATATCGAGACCAGGCATTTTGGTGATGTAGTGTAGCTGATGGATGGTGTATCTGAGTGGTGCTGAGTCTGATGAGTGCCGATGGTTGATGCTGGTGGTGGTATGGGAGGCCATACCGGAGGCTTTATACTACGAGGCGGATATATATCGATTGCTGCTCTCCATCGTGAAGCAAACGTTTCTAGAGACGGCGGTGTTGTCTTTGTTCAAGCCGCGACTGTGTCTCCTTCGAGACGGTCACGAGGAGGCATGCGAGTTAAAGGACTGGGAGTACAAAAGCAGTCTACCCCTTGGAAAACATGAAACGAGCCTCACCGACAATGACAGGCGAGTGAAGGAAAGTTGGAGTCGGGTCGTCTTTGATTTCATCCCTCTGCATGACTTTTACAGCATACACACGACGAGCGCCTCACACCACCCAGGCAAACACCCCCTCGCCCCCTCCTTACTCAACCCTCACAATCACCTTCCATCCCAGCGCGCCGGCCTCCCTAATCGCACAGGCCAGACACCCCCTCTTGCGCCGGCTAATGATGGTGTTCCACCCGCGCTGCGCGCAAATCGCCCGTACAAGAATCTCCATGTCCGAGCCGAACTGCCGCTTCTGCGACTCGAGGTACATCTGCGCCGCCGCCGAGAAGCTGCCCTTGCGGTCCGTGACGGGCGACGACGAGGGCGACGACGATATGACACGCTCGAGGATGGGCGACTGGGGCGCCGAGGTGAAGTTGGTGATGCAGTCGATGACGAGGACCTGGTTGTTGCTGGCTTTGCCGAAACAGGGGTCGACGAGGAACTCCGAGAGGGATGTCCTTGGCTTCAGGATTAGCTCGGAGATGTGGATGACGGTGTAGTTGTAGGATTTGTGTAGCGGATGGCCTGCAGAGCTCATTAGATATCGCGTCGCAAAGCATGCAGTAGCAATCGGTGTCTAACCCATCCTGTATGCGGAGCGCGAACCCTTGCCCAGCATGTCCGATCCGGAAACATCTATCTTCTGTATGGTTGGACTCGATGGCGACTTGAGCATCCTAACGCGGTGCGAAGGCGCACAGGGATGCGCAGTGACAAAGTTGATGTCGTACGTCAAGGGGCAGATAAGATCCTCGTCGCACTTCCCGTCAATGGACACGTAGAACTTGATGCTCGCCGGGTACGACAACATCTCCGGGCCCTTGCAGCACTCTGCGGCCGGGGCCGCGATGATGTCGCTGAAAGGCGTTGCTGGCACGGAGCCTGCCGGCGACGAGAGGTCCAGCGACAGCAGTTCCACGTAGACGCCGGGCGGCGGCGTCGAGTAGGCGTTTTCGTGGGGGATGATGAAGTCGGCGGGCAGTACGGAGCCCTCGTTTCCGTTACCGAGGATGGAAGACTCGCGCTCAATCTTCTTCTTGCCCCATAGCCTCGCCTTCTTGCCCAAGCGAGCAATGTCCTCTAGGCAAAGTGTTAGTGCGGGAGCTGGCAATGCTGCATCGGATGAGAGACGAACCAGGGACGTCTTCGACTTCGATGCTCAGCCATCCGTCGCCCACTCCTTCGGGCAAAACGTCGGTCGATATCCATCCCATGCACTCGGCTGCTCCCTTCCCAGCCGCCAACACACGGCCGACAATGCAGGACGTGCTCCAGAAGCTCTTACCCGAGTAGACGAAGCCGCTGGACAAGTTTGCAAACGGCCCCAGCTTGGCTATGGCTTCGCTGTCGTTTTCCAGCAACGTGGCCATGAGGTAGTGGCACAAGGCTTCGCCCGGCACCATCAGCCCAAAGACGTACGACTTGGTGAGCCACCCCGATCCATGCAGCGCAGCCGCCAGCCTCCGCCGCTGAGTATGCGCGCGCGGCTGGTGCTTGCCGAGGTGGCAGGTGACGTCCCAGGCACCAAAGTAAGAGGACCCCAGGGAATCCGAGCTAGGGCGTTTTGCCGGCGCCGCTTCGAAGGCATTCTGGGCGTTTTCTGATATCCTGGCCTCGTAGCGATCAATGCTAGGCCACATCAGCTCCCTCGCAAAATGAATCAACCCATCGACCTGGCGCTGGCCCTGCCGTCCCTGGATCGTGTAGTGATACGGAGTCATGGCAGGTTGCTTGTTCTGCCTGTTGGACATCTTGCTGACCAGCGAGGCCAACCAGCTGCTGGCGCGGCGCGGGGGCGCTGGCCTTGCGGCGCCGACCTCTTCCTCCTTGACAACGTCAATGTTCTCGAGCCAGCTTTGAGCCAGGAGCAGCGACCACTTGACACTCTGCGTCGCCCCCCTCTCGAAGTACGCCACGTCGATGGGTTTGATGCCCCCCGACCCGTACTCTACGCCCTCGGTGATGGCGTCCAGCCTGAGGAGAAGCTCAGTCGCCACTAGGATCTGCGTGAACAGCCAGTACTTCTCCTCTGCGCGCTCGCTGGCATTTTCCGCGTCGTGGACGGCGGTGGCATCGTCGAGGTCGTCGCCGTCCGTTTCGCCCCAGAGGACCTGTCCCAGGCGGATGCGCCACTCGACGCGGGAGAAGTCGATCCAGACGTTGGCTGTCCCCAGGCACTTGAGGAGCGCGACGATCTGGTTCGCGAGGCTGCAGTGGTCCGTCTTGTCTATGACGGTGTGGCCGGGCCTCATGAAGGCGTGGAACAGGTCCTCGTAGGTCTCAGCCGACTTCCTCGTCCGCAGGTTGTTGTTGCGGTACAGCTCGCCGTTTCGCTTGAGCCGGTCAAGGAGCTCTGGCTCGGGCAGGCGACGCAACCAGCCGTGGTTGGACAGCATGCGCTCGCGGGCGTCGACAATGGCGCGAGCCTTGGTGCCGAGGCTCTCGAAGCCAAACTGCTCCTCCTCGAGCGAGTCGCCGGCGGAGATCTCTAGGGCGGCCTGGTAGCCCATGGTCCCCTTCTCGAGTCCCTGCATGCTGAGCATGTTGGGCCGCTCCCGACAGCGGATGTGGAAGTGGGCTCTGTGGCGCTCCTCGGCCTGTTTCTCGGCCGCAGCGTCGTGGTTGAGGTCCCTGGTGAGATGCGGCCACGCGGTGATGCCGCTCCAGGCCTTGTCCTCGATCTGGCCGTGGTCCGTCAGGTCCCTAATCTCCAGCTCCTCGTCGAAGGGGAATGCGACGCTGGGGTGGGGAGCGCCATGGAAGTGGCTCTCGCTGCGGGCAAAGTACTGCGGCGCGCCCGAGAAGAGCTTCTCGATGTCGCCTTCGCTCAGAGCCGCCATGGCGCATGGCGCGAGACGTCAGTGCCAGCCTCGGCCGCGCAGGCGATGCATTGGCCTCGTGCAGCAATTGACGAGGTCCGGTGGTCGGCGGATGGGCGGACGGCGGGGCCGTGATGCGACCGGCCGCGGCTCTCGTGAGTACGGAGCTTCAAACGAAGGACTGCGATGCTGAGGTCCCGACGGCTCCCTGGAGAGCCGATGCGCTGTGGGAGTGTTCGTGGTCAAGCGAGGTTGCGGGTTACGAAGCCGCGCTCGAGCTGCTGAGCTCCACGGCCAGTTGGCTGTCCGTGCCGGTGGTGTGACTGGTCGCCTGACAACGCTGAAATATTGGGCCTGGCAGACCAAGAGCTGTTTAATAATTAGTTTATTAAGGAGATGGACGAAGCAAACAGCCAATTGCTCCATGCGGACGTCATGGGCCTGGACCCTGGGCTTCCCCGCATTCCGGCGCACCAGGCTGGCCAAAACGGCACCTGTCCGTCTCGACTTATGTAATTTAACCGATGTACAAATGTTCCGTCGACACGGTTCGGACCGGGGACCCAATACAGACACGGGGCCCCGTGTCAATTATATAAGCAACACTCAACACCACAAAGGCGTCATCGTCATTATCATTATCATTAAGTAAAGCTAAAAGCTTTGCGATATAGAGGGTATACGGCAAGTGCCCGAGAAAGCAGCTTCCAGCTTTACTTCTTTAAGTAGAGGCTATAAGGCGCATGACTTGGTGCGCGGAAGGTCGCATGTAGCACATGGACTACCCGACCGGGAAGACGGATCACGTGGGTGTCGCGCCGGGTTCATCAGTCTTTCGCCAGGTAGAACTTCGCAAGCTTTAGTCTTTACACAATCTGACTTCTTGCTGCTCTTCCCTAATCGTCTTGTCCTTATTCCTTGCGACCCCGTATGGCATTATAAATTCTAAACAATTGTCCTGGCACTTCGGGTCGTAGGGACTTGCCCCGGGGATCACTGCCCCTACGCCGTAGCGCACACCCACTGACTGTGCCGTGCTGGAACCCGGTTGCCAGGTTCTGGGATAATAATATAGCGGATGCGGACCCCCAAGGCTCGAGCGTGGTCAGTCTTTCCGGTCGGGTATTCAATCGATCTTCCACGCACTAAGTATCGTCAGTGCATGCGCCTTGCATCCATCTATAATCCTAGGCATCGTAGGTATCGCAGGCATCCTAGGCATCACGGGCTCGCAGGCTCGTAGGCACTACGGCCTCATAGGTATCGCCGCCGAAGATACTCACTTTTAGCTTTACTTAATGATAATAATAATGACGATAATGCCTTTGTGGTACTGCGTATGGGGCTCCGTGTCTGTATTGGGTCCCTTCGGACCGAGGTGCTGCTTAATCTGCGCTGACGCCCCAGACAACGTTCTCCCATCCAGCGCGACGCTTGACTTTGGCTCTCAGATCTGCAGTTTCCAGAGGCCTCGCGGTCTGCCATGTCATCTTTGAGGAGCCGACAGGGGGCAGCTTCAGCGCCGAGCCGTCGGGCGCAGAGATGTCGAAACCCAGAGCCAGCACAACCAGCGTGCCAAGCGCCTCGGCCGTTGCGAAGTTGCGGCCCGGACACAGCTCCCTTCCGCCCCCAAAGGGGAAATAGGCCTTTTTGCGCAGTTGCGCCGCCTGTTTGATGTTTCCACCATCGTTCTTGCCATTGCCCGAACCTCTCGCGTATTCCCCGAGGAACCGATCAGGGTGGAACTCCTCCGATGCATCACCCCAGGCTTCTCGATGGCGGTGGCTTGGGATGACGGGCACCAAGATAGCAGTCCCCTTTTTGAGAAGATAGCGCCTTCTCTCACCTTTGAAGATTCCTGAAATGTCAGTGTCCTTCAGGACACGTCGGTGCAGTGTTCCCACGGCGGCTAGGCGCTGTGTCTCGCGAAAGACAGCAACCAATGTCGGGCAGCGAGGTTCAAGCCGGCCGGTTGTGACAAGCGCTTCACGTACACCGGATCTGTTGTCGCTTTTGATGGTGACGGCGGCGAGAATCTCCTCCCGCAACCTTGCGAGCAGCCCGGGTCTGCTGAAGACATGCGCGACTGCCCAGAACACAGTAGGCACAGCGCTCACGAGGCTCCCATGAATAATGACAACCTGTGCTGCAGCTAGGTCCGTGGCGTTGAACCCCCGCTCGCGCTGCATCCGGGTCGTCTCCCGAGTCACCTGCGCGATATCGGCATCCTCAGGAGCGGATGAAAGGTCGTGGCCGGCAGAGAAATAGGTTGTTAGGGCTGTAATCATGGCTCCGTGATTCTCTGTCGAGCTTCGGTCCCCGACAGCTGTGACATTGTAGCGTCGCGAAGGGTCGCCGGCTTCGTATTTCCTGATTCCGGGAACAACGAGTCAGCACAGCCCTGAGGACGCTGGGGCCTCATCATCAACTTGCCAGTACGCTTCTACAAGAGTAAACTCCTTGAACGGATTGTTTCTTGCGCCTAGTAGCATAGACGTCGTACCAACGGTCAAGATGCCTCTGAGCCAGATCCAGAGGTTCTCTAGCTCAACCCCCGGGCCATCCCCAGGCAGAGACAGCATCAGTTCCCTCAACAAGACTGAATTCATCCTCTTCAGTGGCGCCCCTGCCATGTAGGTGGAAAAGATCTGCATCACGCGAGTGTGCATTCCCTCTTCGGCATAGGCTCGGCGGGCAGAAGCAGAAAGCTCATCCATGCGCGCAACAAAATCTTTGACGAAAGGACCAAAGCTAAGATTTGGATTGCAAAAAGCGGCTTGTATAAGGGTGGGACAGTTGATCACGTAGACCTTCCGGCCCAACATTGGTAGCGTACAGATCGGAAGCGCTGTTTTGCGACTTGGGAGCATTAGTATCTGCTACCGAGTTCGTGGAAACCACCAATAACATACTGAAGGAAGTCGAGGTAATCATGGGCATGTCTCATCAGGCCCCAGACATGACCTATGAAGGGAACCCGAGGTTTGAGTACAGGTGGCTCGCGTGGATCGAGCTTGAACCAAGCCGTCAAGAGCCTCCAAGAAACGAAAACAAGCGCGCCGACGGCAAACATACGTGAAAGCTTGGGGTCCCAAAACCCGGCCATCGAGCTTGAAGGATCGGATTGCTGTTGGCCGCTCATTTGAAGACGTGATGGGACAAAAAACATTCGATAGGGCCGTGGGAATTGGTTACATCTTCTCTCGGACGAGACAGGTTCTCTTGCGGTCTCGATCGGTTTATATTATTAGCTCCGTCAGAGGCAGAGACAAGGATGAGGTGCTCAGCGACCTCGCTACGGATTATTCCGTACATACGGACCGGACTTCGGCACTACTTTCCTATTGAGCTTCGTATGCGAACGAATCACCAATGCAATACATCGCCCTGCAGCCAAAACAGAGGAATAATAGGTTTGCACCGCAGCCAAGGCTTTCCGGATTCGCGTGTTGGCGATTGATGCAGATGCGGGCCGCTGATCGACAGCACCACTTGCCGCTCAACAATAGCCATACAAGAGCCGTACTTTGGTCACTCCGTACCCCGATTCGTCCGAGAAAACTCGTCTCCACAACGGTATTGCCACGGGTGGGTAGGCTGAGCGGAGCCGGGCGTCCAAACCGCAACGTTGCCGGGAGTTGGGAAGACTATCCGGTTCACGTGGCGTTACTCGTGCCTGTAAGACGGCCGGGGCATGGCCAATCGAGCTGTGGCGTAATTTCTGCACACTGAACCGCAAGGAGCGGTGTGAGTGTTGGGGGTTGTGAATGCGTTCAGCTCATCGCTGTAGAATGGCGTTGCAGGGAGGGGCGCCAGAAAACATCACATCGATGCTCGGCCAACCCGACGCGTAGGGCGAGCCTGGGGTAGCCTGGCAGTTGGACCTGGCAAGACAAGACCAATGGATGTCAACCCTAGCAGATGCCTCAGCACATCGCGAACTCTGCCCCGGGCAGGCAGACAGGCGGACAAGGGCAACGGCACCGGCACGCCGACCAGGGAACAGCTGTGCATCCGTATTAAGCCCCGGCTACACTGCGGACTCTGACCGGCGCCAGGGAGCGCAGGGCCAGCCATCCGCGGCTCGCGTGTACGAGTAGTCGTAGGGAGTAGGGCAGGGATGGGGCCGCTCGGCGCACGCTAATTATAGGCGCAGCGCATCCGCCCTCTGCCGTGGCGGGCCGCTTCCGGTGGACCGCCTGACGGCTGTCTCAGCCGGCACGGCTGATCCATTCTGTCGGTACCCAATGGGGGAAGTGCCACTCCTCCTCACGTCCCATGGCGCACGTCCAATTTCTCGGGCAATGCCCAAGTGTTCCCTTGAGCGAAGGACCAACAAATCCCCCAATGAGTTGTCCGGAAGCCAATCGTAAGGCGGAGGGAGGCATTTTTCTTGCCGTCTCCTTGCTAGAACGCGCATCTTTGGTCTCTTGACGACAGCGGGCGCCGCCCAATCTTCAAGAACCCGCCAACTAAGCCCGCTTAAGCACGAGATAACAGAGACATTGTGACCCATTTATTTTCCTCGTACCATCCAATCCCTGAAGGCACAGGACCTGCGTCGAGATCGGGAATGGGAATGGCTCTACCAGATCACTCCAACGACAACCTGCGCCTTGCCAACGACGACTCATCCCGCCCTGTCGAGCCAGGCAGAGAGTACCTCTCTGGACTGAAGCTGTTGGCTGTCCTCACGGGTGTCACTTTTGCTGCCTTCATCATGCTTCTGGATATGACCATCATCGTTACGGTAGGGCTCGACTGTATCTAAGCCTCCTTTCGACGCTCACATTATATCAGGCAGTCCCACAAATCACCAACGAGTTCAGTTCTCTTCCGGACCTGGGGTGGTACGGCAGTGTGTACACGCTTTCTAGGTCAGGCCCTCAACCCATCTTTGTATCGCCGTCTTAAGACGCCTGGCTCACCAGAGACCAGTGCGGCTTTACAGCCCATGACCGGAAGGCTATATTCCCGCCTGGGAACCAAGGTAGTCATTTTCCGGGCACCTACGTTTCACTGGATTGACTCAATTCAAGTGGACTTTCCTAGGGTTCATTGCCGTTCTCGAAGTTGGTTCGCTGGTGTGTGCTCTTGCCAACTCCTCGACCATGTTTATCATCGGACGAGCCGTTGCAGGCTTAGGCACATCAGGCATCATGAATGGCGCCCTGACAATCATCGCGGCATCGGTTCCGCTAGTAAAAAGGCCTGCTGTGACGGGGGTAGTGATTGGGAGTATGTAGCCCGAGCATGGACATTACGACTGTCTGTAATGCACACTGACCAGTCCCTAGTTGCGTATATGGGTAGCGTGGCCGGGCCGCTTTTGGGCGGTGCTCTGACCGAATACTCGACATGGCGCTGGTGTAAGTGTCCTTCACCATGATTTAGCGTCCAGTGCAGAGAAGCGAACACTGAGTGACAATTCTACACAGGCTTCTACATCAATCTACCCATTGGCGGGGTGGTCTGGGCCGCGCTGCTATTCACCGCCGTACCCGAGCACGCATCCAAGCGGGCCCGCGTCGGGTGTCTCATCGCCCAGCTCGACTTGCCTGGTTTATCGCTGTTTGCGCCTGCAGTCATCATGATACTCCTCGCATTACAATATGGCGGGAATCAGTATCCCTGGAATAGCCCTACAGTAATCGGCCTGTTATGCGGCGGTCTGGTCACCGGCATCGTATTCGTGGTGTGGGAAGGTTGGAGGAAGGAGAAGGCCATGATACCCCTTTCGTTGCTTTCGCAGCGCGCGGTTTGGAGCAGCGTCCTCGTTGCTGGTTTCATGACATCCACCTTGCTCGTCCATTCCTACTATTTACCCATCTACTTCCAGGCAGTGAAGGGTGCATCGCCCACTGTGAGTGGCATCTACCTCTTGCCCAGCATATTGAGCCAACTGGTTAGCTCTGCTCTGTCTGGAGTCATTGGTAAGTTGCCCACTTTCTATGCCATCTAACCGTTGTCGCCCTTCTCTTGTAACGCGATCGCTAATGAGCTGATTAGTTGGGAAGCTTGGCTACTGTCTTCCCGCTGTACTATTAAGCGGAGTCATGGTTGCCATTGGCGGTGGTCTTTTGTCTCTGTTTGACCCTACAACCTCGACAGCCAAATGGGTGGGCTACCAGATCTTGCTCGGCTTCGGACGGGGCGTGGGAATACAAATGCCCATGATTGCTGTGCAGGCGGTGCTCGGGTCTGATCTCGTCCCCGAAAGCATGTCCCTCATCGTGTTCGCGCAGACCTTTGGAGGCTCCCTCTTCCTGACCATCGCGAATGTCATCTTCACCAACGAGCTTAGGGTGCAATTGACGCAACTTGTACCGGATGCCCCGGCTGGCCGTATCATTGAAGCAGGCGCCACGGCTTTCCGGTCCTTTGTGCCCGACAGAAATCTCGACAATGTGTTGAGCGCATATTCCCGAGCGCTGAGCTCCGTCTTCTATCTGTCGGCGGCGCTGGCTTGCGTGTATTTCACACTCTCATGGGGAATGGGGTGGACCGATATTAGGGAGAAGGAGGCAGCTGAGGTGGAAACTATGTAATGCCGTCATCGCACACGATAAGAATCACAAGGGGATCAGTCAATCAAGTCAGTCAGGTAGGAGCAGAACAAGGACTTGAATTAGACTTCCTGAAGCTTGCCGGGTCAAGCTTCTCCTCGTCTAGACACGCAAGTGTCAATCGCCAACCTGCACCAACAGATGTTTCTCACCTAAGCATGCCCTAGATTATCACCGGTATCCTGGTGTGATGCTACTCCAAGTACACGAGGGTCATCGTGACACGGAGATGCCACCCTGGACTCGCTCCTCAAAGTGCCGTCTTGGGCTCATTACAGTGTGTGCCGCCCCTCTCGCGCCCCGTTTTCACTCTCCATTGGCGTCACTTGCGAGGTGCTGTGGCCATCGGTCCTGCTCGGTGCCGCCATGAGAGGCCGTTTGAGAGGTCGTTCCACTGGGGAACCTTTGAACTTTCGTCATGTCCGTGATCCAAGCCAGTCTTCGTTGTCTGCACAACTTCCAGGGGTATGATCCATCCAGTACGCCATGTCCTCTGAATCAGCGTAGTAAATCCTCCTACGGCGCGAATGGCTCGCTCGTCTCTGCCCGATCGAACATGTCCAGTCTCCCTTGTGGCTCTCCTATTTGTAATAATCGAAGACGCTTCACGCTGGCGGCGTATCGTGGACGACGGCAAGGATGTATTTCGAATCCGGGACAATCACAATCTCCTGTTTCTTCGTACGTAGTCGAAGAAGCCTCAGCTCGTCCTGTTCTGCATTAGCCGCAATCGATGCGCGCTGGGAACGAGGCCAACCGTACCTCCGTGTCTACTTCTTGGATTAGTTGACCAGATGTGCTGACAAAGTTCCAAATCATGGCGGCAAAGTCCTCCACACCCTTGGACTCGCTCTCCTCGGCGACGGGCGCCTCATTCGAAAAGGATGCCGCCGTCGCGGCGTCGCGGGCCTTGGCTGTTCGCAGAGCCGATACATCGCCACTGGTCTTGAGAATGGCGCCATTTACGCGATCGAGGACGATGCTGGCCTTGACGCCAGGTTTCTTGGACAGCCGGCCCAGCTTCTCCTCGAGAGAGTCGTGGCCGCTTGCCTGGCAAATTGATTTAGTAATAGGAGGGGCAGTTGGAAGGTGAGAGACGGACAGTAGGTGAGCCGACCGTGATTGGCATTTTGGCGGCTGCTGGTTCTCAGGAAGAAGATGCCCATCGCCCGCTATCAACCGATATCGCATGGAGCTGGAGCCGCCAAGGGGGGCAGCAGAATTCTGCCGCCAGACACCGCCAAAATTTCGAGCCCCACCAGAGGTTGCAAGTCGCAAAGTTGAATCTGCCATGAGCGACAAGAAACTGGACTCACTCCCATCGCGTTGGCCCGATGACGAAATCAATCTCGGACGCATAATTTTCAATTCAATTTAAACCAACCAACCGCCAAAATGGGTTCCAGTGCGAGGAAAAAAGCGGAAAAGAAGAAGGACTTCAAGGTAAGCCTCCTCACTCACGGTTGGAGCAGGCCGCTGACCACCCCGTAGAAACCCAAGTATAAAGTCGGCAAAACCCAGCCCAAGGCGTCCAACTTTACGGATACAAGCTTCAAGTCGAAGGGTAAGTTGATGCATTTGGCGTGTGATGCCATCAACCGCGCTGACAACGTCCCTAGCGATTGTGATGGGCCAGCAGTCTCTGTCTGCCGGTGCCCCTGACGTTGTCCAGCAATTCAAACACACCCTGTCTCTAGCGTCCTCGTCAAGATCAGATAAGCAGCGGCGAGAGGCTCTCGCATACCTGACGAGTCAATTATCCGCGGACCCCCCTACCAACCCGGTTGGAACCCACGCACTTCTCGCCAAACTTCTGCCGTTGGTGTCTGACAGCTCAACGCCGGTACGCTCCCAACTCTTGAAGCTTTTCCGGACACTTCCAGACGACGAGGTGAAGCATAGCATTGAACACGCCGTCATGTACATCCGGGCCGGAATGACACACCTATCATCGGACATCAGCAACGACTCACTCGGCGTCATGGAGTGGCTGCTCGACGTGGCGGATGACGAGCTTGTTACCTGTCCTGGCGGATGGGTAAAAACACTTAGCACCTTTTGCGCCATGATGGGCTGGGCGGTTTCATCGCCGACGGGAGGCTGGACGTCTGGCGCTCGGGCAGGGCTCAAGGCCAAAGACGCCCAGACCCTCGCTCGACAGATGACAGCCTTGACAAAGTTTCTCCAAGCTGGCTTCAAGAAGGAGACCCCCGAAGACACACAGGCCGCAAGTTACTGGGATAATCTCTATAGATTGCCTCGGGCGCCGAATGCTTTCGAGTATCTGAACCTGTCTGGCGCCCGGCGTGACGAGGAAGGAGAGATGTATTCGAACCGCGAAGCAAGGCAACAGGTGTTTCATCGAAGATTTCTCGATCCGGTGACGAAAGGCGTCGATAAGTCGAAGAAAGACGGCGGCGCAACGGGTAGAGCTGCCTCTGCTCTGGACCAGATGCTTCGGGAGGGGATGAGCGACTTTGAACCTTCGACTGCCATGGACACGCAGGATCTTCTCGACCTTTGGTAAACGGTTGATCAGCGATACCAATATGGAAATTGATCTGAAGTGGACTGGTCACTACTCACATGTGGTTCTTGGGCGGGCAAAGTCGAGATTGAAGCTGTTTGCCTCGAGGTTCAGCCTGTAGATGGAGTTGGCCAGAGATTCCCACAACTCCAGCAAGGCCCGATAAGCTTCTCGATCTCCCTTTTCCGAGTTCGTGACAGTTTCAGACACCAGGCGAGATGCCGAGGAGCTCTTCAGAAGATACGCGAAACGTCAATGATGGTTCGCCGAATCTCGGAGGCCAGGTTGGCATAATGGGGCACGACAATTCGAAGCGAAGGCAGTTCCTAATTGCGCCAGAGTCGAAAACACCGTCGATGGTGATGCCGAGTCGCTGCGATGTAACTGGTTGATGTGCGCATGGAGGCACAGCTAATAGTAGATGTGATTCACGCGAATGGCCCCGGAAGGTGTGGGTTACCTATGTAGGTGAAGACTGGATGAAATGGGAATTTGGATTGCCTCGGCTGTCTGCATGTGCACTGGCATCACTGCCCGTCTCCTCCAGGGCCTTTCAACTGTGAACCATCGTCTCCTGAGGCAACAACTGCTGCACGTGGCAACGCGACGCGGAAGGTGCGCGTTCCCGTGTGGCAGCAACTGGCAAGTCCGCGGTTATTTATTGACTCGCTCCTCCCCCCTCCCCCTGCCTCTTTTCTTCCTCCTTCACCTCCACCACCTCTTCACCATCACCATAATTTGCCCGTCTGCAGACTCTATCTGTTCTCGCCTGCTGCTGTGGCATCTCACTGCCCTCGGGTAGACTCAGTGCTCCGGCTCCATCATCACATCTCGTCAACTCCGGCCATTCTCTCGCAGGGTTTGTTTGTCTCTTCAGCTTCTATCCTTTCCCTCTCTTGAAGACATCTGACGCGTGTTTTGCACGCGTGCCCAGTTTCTCAACAGCGTTCTTCTGCTCTTCCATCTCCCACCAGCTCTCCTTGCCATATGCAACAAGGAGCCTGAGCTCCTCAAACTCTCCAAGCATTTTCTTCTGGCCCCGGAGATTTCTGCGACCCACACAAACACGCGAGCTGGTTCTTTGCCTGCTTCAACTCCTCGACTTAGCATCTCCTTCTCACAGCACTCTGTGCCTTCCACGTTGCATCTATACCCTTGCCCGAGCCGCAAATTGTTCAATCTAACACCCTTCTTTATAGATCACGCAATTGTTGCATCTTGCCCTGGAAACGCCATGGAGCAAGATTCTGGCGCTCAGGTGGTCAACGCGCCCGGTGGAACTGTTCCCGGTTGGGTCGAACGGCAGGCCCTCGACTACACTGCTGCCACCAGTAGCCGCGACGTGCAGACTTGGGACGGGAACGCTCCCATCTACGAATGGAACGACGAATTTGGGGACGTTGGACCCAAGTTTCCTGAGCTTGAGCTGGATCTCTTCGGAGACCCGGCGACTCGTCACGAGCGAGCCGGTCTCGACTTCTCGAAGTTAGTGAATCAGTTCCACGATACCGGTATTCTTGCTAATCCACAACAGGATCGACCAGATAGAGGTCCAGCAAGAGGGACCAGTCAAGATCAACCCAATTCGGTCGTTCAAGGATGCGGGGCTTCATCCTGTGCTTCTGGAGACCCTGCAGCTCTCAGGCTATGACAGCCCGACCCCAATTCAGAGGTACACCATTCCGTCGATGCTTCAGGGATACGATGTGATTGGAGTTGCCCAGACAGGTACGTTTGAAGACTGTTTATTGTCTACATACGTACATATGCTGAACATTCTACACAGGGTCGGGCAAGACGGCTGCTTACCTTATCCCAATCCTCAGCAAGCTCATGGGCAAGGCGAAGAAACTGGCGGCTCCTCGCGCCAATCCTGCGACATTCGTGGAAAATCGTGATGAGGTTGTTGCTGAGCCCCTGGTTCTGATCATCGTCCCAACGAGAGAACTCGCGGTCCAGATCTTCAATGAAGCACGGCGGTTCTGTTACCGCTCCATGCTTCGCCCGGGAGTGGTCTATGGCGGAGCTCCAGTCATGCACCAGATCAAACTTCTCAGCAAGGGCTGCGATATCTTGGTCGGAACCCCAGGCCGACTCGTGGATTTTATTTCGCGCCCGAACGTCTTGACATTGAGACGCCTCCGATATATCATTGTCGATGAGGCGGATGAGATGTTAGAGTCGGACTGGGACGAGGAAATCCGTCAAATCATCACCGGTGGAGGTAAGTCTTTCTCCTAACGTAGCCGCTCGCTATGCTCACCATTACTGTGCAGAACAAGATGAGGGCAACATCAAGTATGGCCTCTTCTCTGCCACTTTCCCCAAGGCCGCGAGAGATCTCGCGAAAGATCATCTGTCGGCTTCCCACGTTCGCTTTCGCGTCGGCCGTGCCGGGAGCACAACGGAAAACATCCGACAGATCATCATCCAGGCGGAACGTGACGAGAAGCGGGATGTTCTCGTCCGACTTCTCGAGGACATGCATGGCGTGCGGACAATCATCTTCGCCAACAGCCGACAGACGGTTGACGATCTGGATGATTTTCTGTACAACCTCGAACTACCGGTCACATCGATTCACAGTGACCGCACTCAACTGGAGCGAGAGGCTGCTCTGCGATCGTTCCGCTCGGGAAAGGCACCCATTCTCATCGCCACTGGCGTTATGGCCCGTGGCATCGACGTCCGCAATGTGATGCACGTCATCAACTTTGACCTGCCTTCCATGGATCATGGAGGCATCGAAGAGTATACGCATCGCATCGGTATGTCCCATACTTCTTTAACAGAGAGGCAGTGTGCTAACATCATGACTACCTAGGTCGCACCGGTCGAATCGGCCATCGAGGCGTGGCCACGTCTCTCTACAGCGATAGAGACGAACCGATCGCCAGTGTTCTCACTCGTACGCTTCTGGAGACCAAGCAGGACGTCCCAGACTTCCTGCAGCCGTACGTTCCCGAGGGGGCCGCTGCAGAAAAGCCGAAGTTCGAGACGGAGTCTGACTTTGATCCTAACGACCTTGGCACGGCCGCAGAGTTGGGAGGCTTCGGTGGCGACAGCTCTGGAGAGGGAACTGGCGGTGGTGATGCCTGGGGTGGGGGTGGCAATGCTGCAGGCGGCGGCGATGTTGCAGGCGGCGGCGATGCTGCAGGCGGCGGCGATGCTGCAGGCGGCGGCGATGCTGCAGGCGGCGGCGATACCTGGGGAGGATGTTCAGCTGCAGACGGCGCTGGCGGCAGCGCGGCCGGTGGCGACACTTGGGGTGCTTCTGCCGCTGCCCCTGGCTGGTAGACTGCTGAGCTCGCCCGCCCAATGTCCTGTGCTGAACGACGGCTGTCTGTCCAGTGCAAGCTGGACATGGTTTCGTGACTTGTCGTTGCAGCCGGGTACCGAGTTCTGGAGCCACATGGCCAAAGGGAAGAGACATCTGGTGAAAAATGGGGTCTGTTTAAAGGTCAGATAGAGAGAAAAGTTGAGAGCTTCTTGACACGATCCTGGTCCCGTACCTGTGATGCCTGTGGCAGTCAAGAGCGTAGCAGCCGGTTATCAGCCCAAAGTGTGAATGCTTTACCCTTTCATTGTCAACATAGATTAGGTATTTTGAAGCTCTACTAATATGGACCATGTACAGACAGCCTGTCAATCTATAACTTTACAGCTCACGCCAACCACCCCCCCTGTTACATGTTCTTCATGATGCGCGCCAAGCCCCTGACCTTCCTCGCCGGCTCGCCGTACCCGACCTCGACGACGCCCTGCGTAAAGTTCCACCCCCTCTGCTGGCTGGGCACGGGGTACCGCACGGGCGGGGGGATGGCGGTGCGCACGCCGAGCCAGCCGAAACGGTCCTCGCAGACGCTCTTGATGTTGCACAGGCCGCGGAGGCCCTCCTCGCCGGCGAAGCGGCCGTAGCCGGAGCCCGCGACGCCGCCGAAGGGCAGCTGGACGGCGTAGTAGGCGGCGAAGTCGTTGACGGCGACCATGCCGGCGCGGAGGCCGCGGACGATAGGGGCGAGGGCCGGGTCGCGCTCGGAGCCGTGGACGGAGGCGCCGAGGCCGAAGGCGGGCGCGTTGGCGACGGCAAGCACGTCGGCGGCGGAGGAGGAGGCGGCGCGGAGGAGGGTGAGGACGGGGGCGAAGCACTCGTGCTGGGCGATGCGCATGGACGGCGTCACGTCGACGAGGAGCGTGGGCTGGAAGTAGTGGCCCTGGGGGTAGTCGGGGTGGCGGTGGCGCCGGCCGCCGGCGAGGAGGCGGGCGCCCTGGGAGACGGCCTCGGCGATGAGCTGCTCGAGGCGATCAAAGGACGCGTCGGAGATCATGGCGCCGACGTCGGCGTCGGGCCCCAGGCGGAGGGCCCGGACGCGGGGCGCGAGCATGGCGACGAGCCGGTCGTAGACGGCGCCGGCGGCGATGACGCGCTCGATGCCGATGCAGTTCTGCCCGGCGGCCTGGAAGGTGCCCCGGAGGATAACCTCTGCGATGCGCGGCAGGTCCTTGGAGGCCGAGTCGAGGACGATGAAGGGGTCCTTGCCGCCGAGCTCGGCGACGACGGGGGTCAGGCTCTTGGCGGCGCTGGCGGCGACGTGGTGCGCCACGGCCTGGGAGCCGATGAAGGTGATGTGGCTGATGCCGGGGTGCGACGTGAGGTGGCCGGCCGTCTGGGGCCAGCAGACGACCGTCTGGACGAGGTTGGGGTCGTGGCCGTGGGCAGCGAGGGCGCCGCGCGCGATGCCGGCGAAGTAGGCGCACGACCAGGCCGTCTGCTCCGACACCTTGACGACGATGGCGTTGCCGGCAAACAGCGCGCTGACGACGGGCCCCATCATGTTGTGGAAGGGGTAGTTCCAGCTGACCAGCGCCGCCACCACGCCCATGGGCTCGTAGCGCACCGTATTGCGCTTATGCGCCATGAGCAGGTTCGTCGGGCGGCGCTCCGTGCGCAGCGCGCGCTCGCCGTGCCGGAGCGTCCAGCGGATCTTCTCAGCGGTGACGAGGATCTCGCCGAGCTGCGCGTCCACGGGCGTCTTGCCGCTGTCGAGCGCGGCCACGCGGCAGATGTCGGCGGCGTGGTCCAGGACGTGCCGCAGGAGCGAGCGCAGCACCGCGCCGCGCTGCGCAAACGACGTGCCCGCCCAGCCCGGCTGCGCGGCCGCGGCCGCCGCGACGGCGCGGTCGATGGCGCCGGCCGAGGCGGCGTTGACGAGCCCGAGGAACTGGCCCGTCGCGGGGGCGTAGCACTGTATCGCCGAGGAGCCGGGCAGCTTGATGGTCGTGTGCTCGACCGGCGTCGCTGGCGAGGGGATCTTGGGCGGCGCGACGGCGTAGCGGACCGGTCGGGGGGGCAGCGAGGCGCTCCATGCTCGGACGACGATGGCGGAGACGAGGACGGCGACGACGGAGACTGCTATGTGGAACGCGCCCGTGCTAGACATTGCAATCAGCACGTGGGCGAAGGCGAGGCGAGGATGGGCCGTACGAGATGCCCAGCCGCGTGGTGGCCAAGTCGCTGAGCTCGTGCCACAGGGACGCCGCCATCGCAATCGACGCCTCCATCGTAATTGAAGAGGCCAGGACACGAGCGGAAACTGCCAAGAAGCCCCAGAGACCTGGGATGCGCTGGGCCCGGCAAGGGGAGGTATCTCGGCGACGTGGGTGGTGCCACCAGGAGGTCGCCAAGTCGTGAAGTGGGATTAGAGCTCCTGTGGGGCAGGCAAGCCACGACGGCCCTGCCTAGAAACCCTACCCTGCAGCAGAGCCTCACTCCACGTAACAGCCAACGGGCCAAGTACTCGTACAAACACAAGGTTTGAGCACGTCTAGAACGAGACATGAACAATGACACTTCTTCCCATCTCCAAGAAACTACTAGGATATTTCATATACACCACCCCCGTATCCAGGGCTACGACGTCCCATCCCGCAACGCCACCCGTGTTCTCCTCTTCTCCCCTTCTCCTCCCCAGGATACAGGAGCGAACCGACGGACCAAAGGGAAAATCCTCAGTGGACGAGCCCACCCCAAGCTCTAGCGGGCGTAAGGCGTCAAGAACAAAAGGAGGCAATTTCGCCAAACCAAAACAAGCTTCTCCATGCTCCGATCCTCAAAACGCCTTGCAAAAGAGAACCCGGCTCCCCTGATTAAGGGGGCGGCGAAAACAAAGAAACAACTCTTTTTTGCCCTTCCATAACGACGGTGGTAGGACGTGCGCGTATACCATGCGTTGTATGCGTGCATGCTGTCGTGTGTGTGTGTGTGTGAAAATGTGAATGTCGTGCAGACCGAAGAACAGCAACTCGTAGATTGCTCATGCAGATCGTGAAAATGCCGCCCGTGCAAAGGGTTTCGGGCACATCGATGCCGCAACTGTTAGGGGGGATAAAAGAAACGGGGTATGCCGGTCGTGATGATAATGTACAACGAAGATTCAGCAGCTTGACCGGCTTGACCGTGACAAGCGTTGCTCTAATGATTTCTAGTAATTGGCACTCTTGGTCAGCGACAGCCCTCGTAACCTAGCCTGCAGCCGACCAGCGCCATGTAGCTGAGGGCTGGCACTGGACTCGATGCGAGACAGTCGCGCTGCCGAGGTGAAGTCGCTGCTGGCCTCGTAACTGGCTCGGACGCGGTCCATGGACATGCGCATGCGGTCGTACGACGGCCGAGCCCTGTCGATCGACGACCTGGCGGGTGCCTCGCGCGACATGCGATTTGCAGTGCCAATGTCGAGTGACGTGCGGTTGCCCGTGTAGTTTGTCGAATCGCTACCGTTTTGCGTGCGGTTATGCGTCGTGGTTCGCGTCGCCGTCGATGGCGGGTAGATTGGTCGCAGGTCCTCGTCCACACTGCCGTAGGCGGCGTGCTTGGCAGGCTTCTTCGAGCTGTCCGACGATCGCGACTTCTTGCTCTTGGCATCGTGTCCGTTGGCCGCGTCTGAGCTCTCACCAGACGTGAGATGGGCAAACTTGCCCATCTTCTCCTGCTCTCGAATGATGTCCACGTCGTACGGCCAGTAAACCTTCTGAAGCGCCTTGATGGCAAATCGTGGGAACAGGCAGATGACGGGGACAATGAAGAACACCGCCCAGAAGGTGGCCTCGCCGTACACCTGAGCTGCCGTCTTGTAGAAGTACCCAGACGATATAAAGGACGTATACACGCCGGTCCAGAAGAAGATGAACACGTCACTGATGACCACAATGAGCACCATCAGCCAGTCCCACCGATATGTGTTGATGAGGATGTATCCGTTGATGGTCAGGACGGCAGGATGCGCAATGTAGGCACCGAAGCGGAGCCTGTCTTCGAGGCCCAGGCCAGAGAATGTCACCGACCTGCCGGGGATAAACAGCAGGTACGGGATGAAGAAGACCATGACGGACTGGTAGATGCCATCAACCATGTATAGCCTATCATCAAGCCGTGTTAGCCATCTCGTTTCCACTTCACAGTCGCACATGCCCGTCACTTACCAGAACTTGCGCTGCGTCCACTCCAGCCGCTCGATACCCCGCCGGTACAGTTCAGGCACAGCCAATGAAACCTTGTCCGAGACGTCTTGGTCGAGCACACCCATGACTCCGACGGGAACCGAGGTGAAGAAGAGGTTGAACATGAGAATGTAGGTGTAGTCGAAGAGATACGTGATGTCAAAGTCGCAGAATATCTCGAACCAGAAGATGCTGAAAGTCCACACCATGTTCTTGTAGAAAAAGTTGCTGATGCTCTCAGCCAAGCGACGGTAGGACCATCGGCCATGCACCAACACCAGCCTCTGCAGGTAGCGGAACTGAGCAATGGCGTAGTCGGACGACATGGCGGCCTGGCGGCCTTCGACACCGGCGATGCCGACTCCGACGTCGGCTTCTTGAATCATGGCCACATCGTTGGCTCCGTCGCCGATGGACAGGGTCATGACGTCGAGTCCGTTCTTGACCATTGCCACGACGGCGGCCTTTTGCGCGGGGCTAACGCGGCAGCACAGGACAGACTTGCACTGCTTGCACAGAAGCAGGAACTTTTGCTTCAGGCGGTCGTTGAGAGCCCAGCGAAGGGTGAATCCATCGATGACCAGGCCGTGCGTCGGCCCAGGAGGTTCGTGGCTCTTCTTTGCTTTGGCGAGGTCGTTGTCATCGCCGACAAGACCGAACGTCTGCAAGCTCTGGTCCAACAATTTCTCCGTCGTATCGAGGAGGACTTCGTCAGGCGTCTCGCCCGTCTCGTCTTCGTCGACCTTCATGTGGATCAGTTCCATGTCGTTGTTAAGCAGGTTGCAGGAGAAACCGATATTGATGGCAGTCTCGACCTTGTCGCCTGTCAGGACCCAGAGCTTGATGCCAGCCTGGCCGAGCAAGGCGATGGTGTCGGGCACGCCATCCTGGAGTCGGTCCTCGATGGCGGTGCCGCCCAAAAGAAGCAGATTCTGCTCTATGAGCTCGGCCACGTTCTCCAGCTTCTCTTCACGGTCCTCGAGCGACGCGGCCGCAGCGTCGTGCTCCCTTTTCCACTCCCTGTACTCCTGCTCCGTCAATTCTTTTTGGGCAATGCAGAGTGTTCGAAGACCTTCACGGGCAAACATCTCGAGGTGCTCCGCCGTCTCCCTCCTCAGCTGTTGCTGCTCGCCCCTCTTCAAGCGCGCGTATATGACCGAATCGGCACCCTTGCAGTACAGAATGATCTTGCCGTCCGGCATACGGACGATGGAGCTCATTCGCTTCCTGCTAGAGTTGAACTCGATGGTGTTGAGGATCTGGTAATGGCAGTCCTCGCCCAAGACGTTGAGGTTGATGCCGTCGCCAGAGTTGCTTAAGACGGTGAAGCCCATATCACGGGCAGTAGCAACCAAGGCTTCTTCATCGGGTGATTGCGCCTTGAAAATCATCTTCGGCGGGTCACCCGGCGTTCTCTCCGCAATGACCGTGTGGCACAGGGCCAACGCCAGCATGAACTCTTTGTTGGCAGCCTTTTGCTCCGGTCCGGACTCGCCTGCCAGGTCCAGGACAAAATCTGGCGCAACAAAGGTGACGTCGTCGTCGTGAAGATATGGGTTGTCGTGAATCTTGCGCATGGCCGCGATGGCTCGAACCTTGGCGTCGGCGAGTTCGGCGTGGATCCTCGCCGACTCCTTCTCGACGTCGACGCCCAGCCGTTTTTGCATCCCCGCCTGGGCCTCGGTATAAGCCTCGCCATATGGCTGGCCGTTGATGGTCGCCTTCTTGAACTCCATGACGTTCTGGGTCAGCGTGCCGGTCTTGTCGGAGAAGATGTACTCAATCTGCCCCACGTCGTCGGAAATGTTCCACGACTTGGGAATGCACGGCTGATCAATCTTTTCGTAATACATCTCGACGTCGCTGAAGATGAAGACGGCCTGGGCGGTTCGCACAATCTCGAGGGTGATGTACAGGGAAATCGGGATCAGGTTCTGGAAGACGATGATGGCGGCCCAGAAAGTGATGAAACCACTCATAGGGGCGTTGCCACCAATGGAGCCAAAGTCGAAGAAGTAGAGCGAGGCGTCCGTCTTGGCCCAGGCCACACCGTTGACAATGGCTGCGAGCAGGCACATGACGAGGAGGATGCCAAAATTGCAGATAACATTGAAGTTCATCTCTCGGGCGATCCTGGCGCGCTTGCTAGGGGTGATGCCGGCGTTCATCATGATCTTGGTGTCGTGTCCCGTGAAGATGACCACTCCAAGAACCCACTCGGTGTTCCGGAGGTTACAGCCTCGCAGCAGAAGGTTGTCGATGGTAATGGGCTCCGTCATGTCCTCGGGTTCGTCATCGGGGTATCCGGGCACCGTTTGGCTCCATCGTATGGCTCCGTTGTACTTGTAGAGATTCGGCTGCGGGGGCTCACTCTCGATCCTGAACTCTGCCCTCTCGCAATCGCGGGCGTGCCTGAGCGTTCGCCCACATCGAAGGGCCTGGCGGACCTTGAGATTCGTTTCGCCGTCCAAGTTCTTCGTCTCGACGTAGCAGGCACCATCGGGATCAGACGTGGAGAGGATAATGACATCCGCGGGCAGTTCGTCGTCGTTGTAAATGCGGACGAAGTCTCCCACTTGAAGGCTTTTCCATGCGTCCTTCTGAAACCTGGCTCCTTGAGAGGCGCGGTGGTAGTTTATAACGTCCAACTTCATGTCCTGCAGCGCCGCAGCGCGCTTGGCGTCTTGGTCGTCGGGAAACTCGAGACGAGGCAGATTATTGGCTGGGTTCG
The DNA here is from genome assembly GCA_022114105.1 of Tolypocladium guangdongense. Lineage (NCBI taxonomy): Eukaryota > Fungi > Ascomycota > Sordariomycetes > Hypocreales > Ophiocordycipitaceae > Tolypocladium > Tolypocladium guangdongense. The sequence continues at coordinate 2,723,235 of NRQP01000004.1, read as the reverse complement.
GAGAAGGCACGGGCGTCATCTGTATCTCTTCGCGTGCGGACACGTATGAGTCGCGGTTGGTGAATGGCGAAGCCAGGGATTCGCGCATCGACCTTCTTGTGCGAACAGTCTCAATCGATTGTCGGCCTTCTTCCTCGGAGGGGTCGATCTTGCGCATCTTGCGCTCCTCCCTGGCTGCCCTGGCCTTTTTGGACCACAAGCCCTCAATGGCACGCCAAATGGAGCCGAAGAACTTGGAGTTGGACTTCTTGAACTTCCTCCACTGAGAGACATCATCTTCCTCGACATTGACATTATTCCAGTTGTGGAGGCGGTGGACGGGGGCGTTGTTGAGCTCAATGTCGAGGATGGTCCGTCGGTAGTCCTCAATGGCGTCCTTGATGGCGGTAACGACAATGATGAAAATGAGAGGCACGGCGTTGAGGCCGGGATTGACGCCGCCGAATATGGGGAAGATCTGAAGGGGGAGGGTTTGACATTAACATCTACGTACGGCGCAGCACAGCTTTGGGGCCCAGCGGAGAGGAGCTACTCACGACGAGGATGACGAGGAACAAGAAAAAGATGTTGGCCACGTTGTGGAACTGGAACCACAGGTTCTTGGGGATAAAGGAGAGCGGCGTGTACTTTGCCGTCCGAATCTTGTTCCGAGGGAAGCTGTGGATCGGGCGGCCGTCCTCGAGCATGTCATCGGGAAGGGGGAGGTTGAAGTACAGCGTGCGGCTGTTCTTGTCGTCCTGCGACTCGTCCGAGTCCGAGCCTCCGTCATGGTGATCGTGACCGTCTGCATCGTCGTGGTCATCCGGACCGCGGCCTCCCAGAGGCGGCTCGTTTCCGCCATCCCCGGTCGTGTTCTTCTCGTTGGAGGCGGTTCTCCGGTGCTGCATGCGATTCAGGAGGGACATGCGCTTGGTCTTGCTGCTCTTGACGGTCATCTTGCGGGTGGCCCATCGCGCCCTCTGCGTCTGGATCTTTTTCATCTCGGCGTCGGCGCCAGACTCGGGGCTCGTGGAGGTGGTCATGATGGGTGCGAAGTCGCGGGCGAGCGCCCGTTCAACCCCAAGTCGCCAGCCAGGGTGCACTGTGTCGGGCGGTGGGAGCCAGGGTACGGACGCGAGCTGGGGTTTCAGCAATCGGACACGGCCTCGGTCGCGGTCGACGCGGACGAGGTCACCGACACGGACGCTGAGACGACGGCAGCGGCGTTTTGGTGCGGTCGCGGTCGGCGGGCAGCACCGGGTCGAGTGGTCGTCGAGCGGTCGACGTGCTGTCGGGGGTGGGTGGTGAGTGAAGGCCGAGGTGACGATGCTGGCGAAATTGTCAGCGGCCGGGACGGGAAGGGGGAAAATCCAATGCCACCTAAGCAGGCCGCTTGGCAAGTACATTCAGCTACGGGTTGGCTGGGAGCAGTACATTCTAGCACGCCGGCCAGCAGTATCCGCCGAAACGCCTAGCGAAGCGGATGGCATGGATGGACGGTCTTGGGACGGTAGGGAGCCAACTCGCGAACGGCCACGCGACACGACAGGCCAGCGTGGAAGGCCAGGCACCTGGGCTCCCAGTGTCCAGCGTGTCCCTCCGCTCCCACCTCAGCTGCCACTAGCTCCCGGCCCATCCGACCAACTCGCAACCCCACCCACTGTAGCATTAAAACGAGCGGCTCGGGCGCCCCTGACATCCGCTGAGGCTGGGCGGCTTGCTGATGGCATGAACATGCAGCCAGATGCGGTCCAGCGCTGAGCATTGGTCAGCAGCGCAGCATCGCATCAGCGCCTCGCTTCCCGCGTCGATTACGCCGCTGTCAGGCATCCAATCCCCTGAGCACGGATTCCAGGGACTCTGATTGCCTTGAGGCGCAGACGTCGCCAAGAGGAGCCCCATCTCGCAGGGGGCGTCTCTGGGCGATCTTTCCTCGTAGTTGTACTCGTACTTCGTAGTACAGCTTCCAATGGCCGCGGCGGGACCCCTGTTGATTTCTTACCCGGCTGGGGCGCCGAGCCTGAGCGAGGGAGAGACAAGCACGCAAGACAAGCACGACAAGGCAAGCGCGATATGAGGCGGCGTGCTCCATTGCTGTAATCCGCAACCTGATGACGACGATGCTACGTATCTTTGGGGTGCACCGCCTCACAACGTGCTGTCCCGTTGCCACTCGCCATCTCGTGGCGGCCTCGGGCTATGGCCGATTACCTACCAGGTACTTCACTGCATGCATATCGGGGAGACGGGCGGGAAGACATGGGAGTTAATACGGACAATTATTAATACCAGCAGCAGAAACTGACTGGCTCGCTTGTCGCAAACAGCCTTCTCCGAACTGCGAACGTGGGCTTCCAACAAGGACTCGGGCCAGCCTCGGATTACCGGCGGGTTGCAATTTGTGAAACGGCGCCCGTGAGATTGGATTTGGCTCCCGCGCCACCCACACAATTCACCGTTAATGGAAACGTCCGGCGCAATCAGACCAAACAATTCTGGGTGGCCGGCAGTCTCGCAGCCAAACTCCGGCAACGAGAAGTGGCTTTGCCACGGTACTCCGGACCTGCATGCTGCATCGTATCGTGACTCCAGCAACTAATCCTTCGGTCCTCTCCTGCACGTCGTCAATTTACGGATGCTGCGGACCCTGCTCCTGGCGCCGCCTTCGAGTGGACTTCCCCGACCTGTGGCGCCCCTATCCGGCCAAGCCGGCTTCTACGAGTACAGACAGCGGACAGTGACACGCATGCGGCTGATCAACCCGGTGCTGGGGCCTCCACAAGGCACAAATTGCCAATTGCCAACTATAGCCCCTAGTTCGATCCATCCAGTCCGTGCCTGCGCTTCAAATTTCCGGCGACGCGGATGAGTCGCGATTGACTGGCATCCTAACGGTCTCACCGATCACCCGCGACATGTCTCGCCTCGTGGAACAGCCCTTTAGCCGAGAGGTCGCCAATAAAGGGGTGGCGGCCGTCATGGACCTGCTTATTTCGACCACGCAAAACGGCAATCGTCGTCGGCGCCATCATCATCGCCATGCGGTAGGATTCTTTTCTTCTCAGATGGACAAACAGCCATCACATTCCGCCGTACCTATGAAGTACCTAAGCGCGTGCTCGTAAGATTGTAACCTGTAGCAGAGCGCGGAAGAACAAAGACCCGTTCGGATGCCGTAGCTTATCCGAAGTTGGGCCGCCAATGGGCCGCCAGCCACGTCCTCGCACGTTTTCTACCAGGCAGTCGCTCTTCTAAAACCAGATCCCCAATAGATGTCACAATGGCTTCTCCTCACCACCGCCATCAGTCATCCCTGGCGGGACTCATCAACTTCTCAACTGGCCAGCCTTTGGAAGCAGGCCAACGTACCCAAGCGAATAGAGGCTTCTACCATATCATCAACCATTTCGACACCTCGGAGAACACGTCTGGTGACAGCCGATATAATCGTCCTCGATTAGTCCGTCTTACCTACGAATATGCGATCTCCGAGGAATCCAGAGATAACATCCTACGGGCTTTTTTTCAGTCCATAGAATTGCCGATAGACGGAGATGACGTCGACTTCACGGATCAGCAAGTGGAAGAAAAGATACATTCTAGCTTGATTAGCTTTGCAGAGTACTTATTAGATAACTTCTTTTTGCCTTGTATGCCTCCCTCTTCTGTATTTTACACTCTCTGACTATGACTGATGACCTTATAGTGAAGGCTTCGACTAAAAAAAACTCCTCAGCCATCTCCCGCATATCACTCGGCCGTCCAAAGAGCACAAGATGAAGCATTTATTGGAACGTCAGCTCGGTTATCGGCTCTTGGGGGCAGCTGCCTTATCCGCGACCGGCATCGCTGCGTGATCTCGCGTAAATTTGATACCGCTGAAGCGGTAGGACGTTTGCAAGGGCCCGGCGACGCTCGAGATGACGATGGGCTATTTCTTGTAGAAGAAGAGTCATTCGCCTACCTAGAAGTCGCCCACATTCTTCCACATTCTTTAGCAAAGGTTAATAAGGGCTCCAAATTAGTATGTCTTCTCGTCAGACGCAAAACCTTGCTCTATTAACTCGCCTAGGATCCATCTAGAGCATCGGCACTCACGATTCTCAATATATTTGATAAGGACGTCACTTACCTTATTGATGGTATCGAGATAGACCGGCCGCACAACGCCATTACACTTACCCATGATCTCCATAGGGATTTTGGCGACTTCCAGATATTCTTTACACCAATCGAAGGCGAGCCACCACATACCTACCGAATCGACACGTTTCGTCATCCCGTGGTTCTACAGGGTCTCCTCCCCACTACCCGCACTCTCTTTCTAACAGGAAACCGGACAATCGAACCTCCTTCGCCTCGGCTCCTCGCAATCCACCGCGCCATTGCCCATATCCTTCACCTCTCCGCGGCGGGGGAGTATATCGACAAGATGCTCCGGCATATGGAGGAGCAGGTTACACGGGCGGATGGGTCTACTGATCTCGGCCGTTTGGTAAATCTTAGATTAAATGGGTGGTGGGATGGCACTGTCGATGCCTACTGATTACGAAGGCAATCGCTGAAGTTGGTCAGATCAGAGATCCTGCTCCCCTCATGCTTCTCGGTGTGTGAGATGTCGTTGGCATGCAGGGCAGATGTCGACAAGATGGAGAGAAAGAGAAGGACGGAGAGAAGAGAACGACGGAGAAAAAGGGAACGACGGAGAAAAGGGGAACGACGGAGAAAAGGGGAACGACGGAGAAAGGGAAGGATGGAGAAAGGGAAGGATGGACAGAAAGAGAAGGATGGACAGAAAGAGAAGGATGGACATAAAGAGAAGGATGGACAGAAAGAGAAGGATGGACAGAAAGAGAAGGATGGACATAAAGAGAAGGATGGACAGAAAGAGAAGGATGGACAGAAAGAGAAGGATGGACAGAAAGAGAAGGATGGACAGAAAGAGAAGAAGAAGAAGGAGAAGAAGAAGAAGAAGAAGAAGAAGAAGTTTATTACACTAGCTAGTTACTAAGAACTCTAGATCTTCTACATTTAGCTAATATAGGAAAAACCTAAAGTAGAAACTTGGGAAAACCTGTATCCTGTCGTCGCGCGGTGTCGAGTCGGGGTCGACTCGTATTTGGTGATAACTCGCTGGGCGGTCTCCCTAGCCTCGTGAGCCTGAGGGGGGCCCCCCCTCCTAGGGCTATTGCTAGGAGGGGAGCGTCGGGCCGCCTATAGGGGGGGGGGACGACTTCGTCCAGTTAGCGGGGCGATAGTAGGGCGGGCGTGCAAACGGAGTGTGTGCCCCTGCTGGTAGAAGGTTTGGGGGGTGTTCGGGGCGGGAGCGGGTCGAGTGCGCTACGCGTTGGCTGTAGCGTGGGGGCGGGGCACGGGATTGTCGTTCCGGCGCTGTTCGGTGCGCGGTCTCCGGTGGGGCAGGTAAAGCGGGTCGACAGCTGCCGGGCTCGGCGGGCTGCCAGGACGTCTTCGAGGTCTGGGCCCGGGCTGACTTTCTCTTCTTCTTTCCCTTTTCCTCTTCTTTGTGCTGCCTCTTTGACTCGTCGCTCGGTATGTATCGGCTCGCTCCGGTTCTGGTTCGGTTTTGCTGCGTGGTCGCTGCGGTCTGCTAACGTTTCGGTAGCACTACCATCAATTTCTCATCCATCCGCCTCATCGCTCGCACGACGACCCTCGCCCGCCGTGAGTACGCCCCGTATTCGTCCTGGTGCTGTGCTAACTCGTGGCAGATGTCCTCTGTTGTGTCCGCCTTTAGCCCGTCTGCCGCGGTAAGTCGAAGGTTATGCGAGCTTATGGCGGTTTCGATGCTAACTCTATGGCAGCTTGGTGCTGTGCGCGCGCTTCCGTGTGCGCCCTGCGTTGCTCGCATTTCACGCGAGCATAGTGTCCAATGCCGCGACGCCGCGGGTAGGTCGCCGCGTATTCGGGCCGGGGTTGTGCTTTGCTGACAGCGTGGTGCCAAGTGCGCCGCATGTGTTCGGGCTAAACAACCCTGTGAAGAGGTAGGCGTTCTCCCCGGCTTCTATGGGGCTACGGTGCTAACTCGTTGCGGCAGATCGTCGGTAGTGCCGCCATAAAGACGGCGAAAAATCTGGCGGCGGCTTCGGCTGCAGAGAAGGTAAGTCGTGGCGGCCTCTTGTCGAGTTCGCCTCGAGTACGGGCTAACTTGGGGGTAGACCGCCGAGTGGGTGCGCTTGAGCGCACCGCGCGCCGTGCGTTGGCTGTCTCGCGCAAGCGCGGACGCCGCGCCTGCCGGCGACGACGACGACGACGACGACGACGAGACGACCCGGGGTGGTCTGGTGGCCGCTTTGGCGGCGAACACGCGCGCCCTCGAGGCGCAGACGCGCGCCCTCGAGGCGTATACCCGCACGATGACCCTGGCTGTCATGTCGGTCAAGGATGCCGCGGTTGACGAAGACGGCGAGGAGGACGAGGTCGACGACGAGGATAGTCGGGGCGACCGCGTCCCGGGATGGGACATTTTGGGCCCAAGTGGCAATACAAGGGCGGCGCCCGTGTTCGTGCGGTGACTTCGTATCGTGTTCTATGCGTGCTCGTGGTGACTGGACAGAAAGAGAAGGATGGACAGAACGAGAAGGATGGATTTTAGCAGTTTAGACTCGGTAATGATTGGGCCGGGCGTCACTGCGGATGAGGGCGGGCCGCTTGTACGGCGGATGATGTCCTGCGATCGCAAACATCTGATTTGCCGCGCAGACGCAAATAAAATTAGACTGCCTAGAGGCTTGACGAACGAATAGCTATGGCTGATCTGTGACCAGGAATTCCAAGTAGAATGGCCATTCTCGGCGATGACTCCAGGGAGGCTGTCGCAGATGGAGACGGTTCTAGTGAATTGATCTAAGCCCAGCTTGAAGCTTAGATCCCGACTATAGTGCGGGATCAGACGGCGATTCGCCGTCTACTCCATCGGAGGAGGCTCGCGCAGAGCCCGAAGGTGGTGATGATGATCTGGAGACATTGATTCCGCCGCCCGCTCCGGCGTCCGACGCTAGTTCCTTCATTGATGACACGGAAGATCCTAGCTTCCATCCCCTTCCCCGTGAGGGTGAAGAGGAGGATAATGGAGAAGACAATGAGGATGAGGAAGGTGATGATGATGGCGAATCGACGGTGGCTCTCGTCACAAAACAGGGCCACCTCCTCGCCATTCTCGTCAGTGGCACGGGTCGCCGAATTCAGGCCGCAGAAGTAGTTCAACAAATGACAAAACCGGCACGATCGCCTTGCATAATTGCGGCACACTATCTCGAGTCAGCAAAAGGAAATCACATGGAATCGCCACGGAGTCGAGATCGCTTACCGGATCACATGAATCCTTTCGATGATTGCATTGTGTGCAGCGAGTCGAGGAGGCGGACACAAAAACCGCAGTTGATGGAAATGATTTCGTACTGTCCATCATTGCCGCGCTTGCTGTCTCGCAGGAAAACGTTGTTTGCAGTTCGCAGACAGTGCATGCACCAGTAGCTGGTCGAAAAGGCCTGCAATGCGAGCCTTGTCTAGGCCTTTGAAGAGCACGATGTGCCCGGGCGCATTGCGAGCTGCGATGGCACTTGCAGAGCCCCAGATCTCTGCCTCAATTCCAGGAGTACTTTGCTGCTGAAGACCGGAGATGGAACGCCGTTGAACTTGGATAGTCGACGACGACGAACCTGTACCACGAATGTGGCCGCCTTCACGTCTTTGCTCTCCTTGATTTCCACTTGGGAGAGAGGCCGCTCGATGTAGTTCCATCTCTCGCTTACGCGGCGATCTCCGAATGTCTCCGAGTCCGGCATAGCGCATCTCGATGGTATCCTTGACCCAGAAGAGGCACGACTCTGAAAGTCGGAGATTCTTAAAGTGAGGATCCATGATGGCATCTTGGACGTCAGCGGCGATTCCGCACGCGTCGAGGCACCCTCGCCAGTGAAGGTCATCGTCCTCAGCGATATCAACCTGGACATTGAGGGGCCGGTGATGAAGTCAATAAAAGGAGTCTGCAACCCTACTACATCGTCGAGATCGGTCTCGCGGCTAGGTCCAGAAGGGGGCCAGTTCATCCATCGGTTCCCAGAGCTCGGTAGCCTATGCTTCAGAAAGCATTCCCAGAGCTCGGTAGCTTATGCTTCAGAGAGCCCAACGTAGATGAGGGTTTCGCGTGAAATGAGAACCATTGGGATCGTTGCAAATTCATCGGCTGCGGCGGGACACTTGAGGGTGATGTTTAGAGGGATATTGCGATGCTCCTCGTCGCTCGAGGAATTCAGCCGACGCTTGTGAATTCGGCAGGACCCTGTGGATTGGCCAGGACGGAGCAAGCTGGAATTTGTTTGAGTCTCTTTTTCCTTTGTTATCAGGGTTCGCAAGTCACAGGCGAATTGGTGGCGACTCTACGTCTGCCATCAAGTTGCGAAATCCGATCCATTCGCCCAAAACTTGCACAACAGAAGTTGCGACTCGGAACATCCTGATAACAAAGGAGAAAGAGGCCCAAACAAAACTCCTTCACTCGCCACAGCTTCGCCACCTAAACATCAATCAAGTCCAGGGCTGTGGTCGAATAGGAAAAGATCCAGGTCTTGCGCCTGCTGGATGGCGATGAAGGGTACCGTACATGGAAGATGGCGATCCATGTTTGTTTATCACTGTAAAGAAGATTCTGGCTGAGGAAGAGGCGTCGCGTTTAAGCGTCGACCAGATCAAGGAGGTGTTCGACCGGTTTCCCCTGGACGTCCTAGGCCAACCGTCAGCGAAATGCTCCTCGACAATATGGAGACAAAAGACAGAACTTACCGTGCCGTAAACAGGAGCATGGTAACGTCTCGCCAGCAACTCACGACGCTGGTTCACGGCCTCCTGGTAAGGGAGCGTATGTAGCGCACTGGCCTTCATGGTACCGGTCAAGTTATACGCCATTTGCGTGCGTTCCGCAGAGACGAAAGGCAGGGAAATCTGGTACGCTGCGACGGCGAATCGTCATTGGCTCTCGTCACAGAACAAGGTCACCTCCTCGCCGTTCTCGCCAGGACAATTGTAACGGGCTAGGGGGTGTGCCAGCCTCGCTCAATAGACCAGTCAGCCGTACGGCCAAAAAATCCGCCAGTCCTGGCACTTCTCCAAAGGTGCCAGGATCGTGCTTTCGGACATCTCGATGGGAGAGCATGAAAACTTGGCATGAGGCTGGCGCGCACAGATGCCAAGAATGTCGTCGAGTGGGTTCAGCAGCGGCTGTCCAAGACGGGTAGGTAGTATGTAGTAGGTGGTGAAGAAAGACGAGAGTTGAAGAAGTTGAGCAGGAACGGAGTATTAATATCTGTGGCACGCCCCCCAAACATAATTTTTTGTGCGATAGGAACCGCAAGCCCCGCCACCTTGGTTACTCCGTACCTTACCTAGGTACCTAGGTACCTTCGCGTGACCTATTTAAGGCTTATTAGGTAGTGGATTCGGTATTCCCACTTTTCCTTGTTGACCCAGGTACGCGTCGCGCAACGCGCAGAGTCAACAGAAGCCACCAAAGACAAATCCACATACAATAGGTTATAGAGGAAGACGAGCCTCGCGGTTGGGCACCTCAAAGGGCGTAAATTTAGTCGAATACAGGCCGGCAGGTGTTATCAGCTGGCTGCTCGCGCTCACGGTGATCAAGCCGTATGAAGGTTTTCTTACTGGTCTATGAAGAATTGCGCGAACCTCTTTTCCTCGCCGCTCTTTCCGTTCTTCGTCAGTAGGTACGTGCACGTGCAGGCGGGCGAGGGCAGAAGACACAAGAGGCAATTGCTAGCCCCGGGGCCGGCTGCGGGCTGTGCCTACACCTAAGGGTCAACAGGTACGACACTCAAGGGACAGATCTCTTTGCATTTTCCTTACTAACGTATCGTCTTACTCTCAGGTCAATCAAATCGTAAAGGATAACGCCCTTGTGCTCTTGACGACGATTGTTTATTCCGGCCACGAGATTGGAACAGCACGTCCGACGGAAGAGACAACAACAACAACGGCCCGTTCACGGCCGATTAAGCAAAAACTCGGTGACGAGCCAGTGAAGGTCTTGACTGTGCCGTCCGTCACGACCGACTATAATGATCTCGTGGGTGGCGTGGATAATCGGATATCAGCTTCGAGCCAGCGAGGGATTGGAACACAGCGTTCGTAAGGATAATTGGCGGGCATTGGCGTGGTCCTTTCTCCTCGAGACTTGCCTTGTGAACAGCTACATTTTGCAGCTTCGTGGGCAGGCGTCGTACCCGTGGAAGCCCTGCACAACGCGGCATGCTTGGCGGCAGCAACTAGTACAGTCGCCGTGCGAGGCTTACGGCAAGGACGGCTCGTCGCGAGAGAGATTTCGGGCCATTTCACAGCATAATGATGTCGACCGCAAGAAAAGCTCCAACTGCCGGGCTTGTCAACGCTTTAATAAAGCTAGGCAGCCTCGGTCACGGAGCACCAACGCAAGCTCGTTAGTGTACTAAAAATACCCAATGCCATAGAAGACTACTGTCATAGGCGTAAGCAAAGCTGAAAGTAAATGTCTTCGGCGGTGATGCCTGCGAGGCTGCGATGCCTGCGCCTCCGTGCCTTTGTGCCTGCGAGCCTGCCTGCCTGCTTGTGAGCCTGTGTGCCCGTAATTCCTGCGATGCCTGTGATGCCTCCATGCCTGCGATGCCTGTGATGTATGGATGAACTGACAATGCTTCGTTAGGTGACTCAAACTGCTTACGGAAGGTGCCCACGGAAGGTATCAACACTAAAACACCAAGGGGCAGGCACAGCGATGGCGATACATACTCGCAATACATCACGGCTAACTCTCAAATGCAACCAATGGCCGCGCAAGATTCATTTCTCGACCAGTGGCTGAAGAGCGGATAGTCCCGCAACTTTAATACCTCTGCTTAAAGAAGCAAAGCTGGAAGCTACTTGCTCGGGCACTTGCCGTGTTCCCTTCGCATGAAAGCTTTGCTTAACAATTCGTACTTTATACTCCGTACTCGTACCTATATAAAGCAAAGGCCATGAGGGGGAAAATAATCAACGTTGTGTGAATAAACGTGAACCGATTATATAAGCGGGAATGTGCCACCCGTTTTGGCGCGCAGGTGGCGCCTTGCTAGACCGCATTCGATGGCCCTGCAACCTCAAATTCAACGAGGGCATCCTTGATCCATGACTGTCGAACCGTTCACAAGACCAAAGCTCCACGCTCATCAGACGGCCTCTCACGGATAGTCGTCCCCAAGACAAAGGGACGCACCAAATCTCCTTTCAGGGAAGAAGGCACCATGCCGTCACAAAGGTCTGCGAACAAGAGCACCAGCGGGGCTGGCAGCGGCAATATCCTGAACTTCTTCAAGCCCGTGACACAGTCGCACCCACAAACGCCTCCTCGAGCTTCACGCAGCGCCGTACCTGCATCGCCGTCCCCGCTCCTGCCGTCATCACCGCTAAGCCTCAGAGCCACCCCGGCCCGGCCCGCCGCCACGGAGATAGCTGCGTCTGATGACGACGGAAGCGATGGAGGCTTCTCGGACGACTCGCTCGAGGACCTGTCGGCCCTACTCGGCCGGCCGCACCGGCCCATGACGGGTGTGCCGTCCCAGCAGAAGCCGCAGCACAACCCTTATGCTACGCCCAGGGCAAAGAGGACGGCGGTCGCGTTTCACGCGTCGCCGCTGGCCATAATGCCGAAGCACAAGTTTGATATGAAGGCGCTGGCGAAGGATGCCCGCCGCGACGATGCCACCACCGCGAGTTCCATGAGAGCCAAGACTGCCGCCGAGGAGTCGAGGCAGAATGCCGCATCGACAAGCAACGAGGCGTCCGGCGACGCGGTCGTTGACATTGTCAGGGAGAACGGCGGCCACGATGCTGACAAAGTTCTCCGAGCAGTGCAGAGATGCGAGCCTGGCCAGTCTCAACTGCGGTACTGCTTCTTCGATGCAGAATACAGCGTGCCTTCATCTATACCAGCTCCGAAGGGGGCAAAGAAAGGACCATGGAGTCTGTTAACACAAGGGAGCGCCAAAGCCAGGGAGCAGCATCTAGCATCTGGTGTGCCTCAGACGATACTCCTCAAAATGGGCAACCTGCCAGATGCATTACTAGAATGGATGCTCGACGAGCTGTGCACCCAGAAATCCGTCATCATGCGGCAAGAATACTGCAACATGGTTGCGGAATGCCCAGAGCAGGTCGAGCGTCTTCTCACTCCGGAGCGGCTACAGGAGCTGTTCATCCGCTTGGGCGCCGGCGAGGATCTCAAAAACGAGGGCTCCGAGTTGACCTTGTCCAAACTGGGGCATGAGCCATACCAAGACCGCGACTGGGCGTGTCTTCTCTCGTTCCTCTCGCTTCTTGGCTCCATATCACGACAGATGTCCGTACCAGCTGTCGAGTATGCGATGCAGACTCTCTTGCGAATGTCGATGGACAAGTTCCTCCTTTGCAACATCGACGTGTTGATGGAATATGAAGGGGCCATCCAACGCCTCGCCGATGCCATGCCAACCACTTCGTGGGACTCATTCGTAAGGGCCACACCTTTAAACCATGTTTATCTCCAGGCTAACAACATAGTGTCTCAAAACATGTCTGTCATTGTACACCGGGATCAAGGCCCAGACCATACGAGCCAATGCTCTCCTCTGCCTCCCGACTAGCAACCGAAGGACCCATGACCTGAGAAGAAGACTCGCCGTCGTTTTCCTCTTCAACGACGCTACCCTCGCGCGTCACAGCCCCGAGGACGTAGTCACCGTAACAGGCATGACCGATCTTCTAAGCGGAGACGCCTTCGCCATCAACTTAAAGACCGACTTTGGGGAGCTCAAGGCCAGCATCATCCTCCTCGACATTGCCGTCGACGATGGGTCCGTCGCCGCCGCATTCGACGACGGCGAAGACGAGAAGGCGTTCAACGACGAGGTTGACGAGCTGGCTGCCAAGCTTCGAGAGATTTGGAGGAAGATCAACGACTCGGGCATGAAACTGGCGCGCACAGAGGCCAAGAGTGTCGTCGAGTGGGTTCAGCAGCGGCTTTCCAACACGGTCCGGACGCGCAAGAAGGCCAAGAAGAGCGTGTTTGACCTCACCGGCGAAGCAAATGACAACTTCTTGCCGCGGCAGCAAGCCTACATGAAGAAGTTTCTGCAGAAGCAGCCAAAGTCGCCGGCGATGGAGGATGATTGCATCGTTGTTGCAAACGAATAGGATGGTCCGCACCCGACTGCCGCAGGGGTCATTTTATGAGCGGATTCACGAATGGATATTGGGCATTGTCATTTCCATGTATCTTCAACGTTGGACGTATGGAATCCGGTTTATGGTACAGCCTCTAAGCATAAGCCACGGTTCGCGCGGGAACTGATGGAAACAATGCAAGTCTTGCAAAATGCACACACAGCCTCTGCCCTTCGGGCCCTCCGGACTTGCCACCGGGCAGGCCGTACCCTTCCAGCCATGGGTTTCGACAGCAATTCTAGTCGAAGAACTTGCGGTTTGGGTTCTTTCCAAACAGCGACTCTCGCACAGCGGGGGCTGCAGCCTCCTTAAGCAGCTCCAGCCGAGCCTCGAACGTGTTATCGATGTCAATCTTGCCGCCTCCGCCGACGATGATGACACCGCCCGACCTGTGTCAGAACAGTTAGCTAGAGGTCCGCCGCGGGCCACAGGGGAAGCAGGCGCATACAGCCCGTCGGGCAGAGGGTGCTCTTCGAGGATCTTGCCCTCAATGTCCTTGCCAACCTCCTTCTTGTACTCCTCGGCCGCCTCCTCGGCCGCCTTCTTGACCACGTCGTAGTCCTGTTTGCGCGCGCGCAGCTGCAGCTGGGGCTCGTTCATGGCGTAGAAGCCCTGGAGGACTAGCCCCTTGAGAACCTTCTGGTACTTGGCCTTATCCTTGGAGCCATCGGCGAGCTTCTTCTCGGCGTCCTCGAATATGCAGTCGAGCAGCTCCTGCCGGGCGCCGAGGACCTTGAGCCGCGTCTTGTTGGCGACGGTGGAGCGGGTGATCTGCTGAGACATGGTGGCCTGCTTGAACTTCTTCTCGTATTGGCTATCGATGGCATCGGTCTCCTGGCGGACGAGCTTGGACTTTTCGATCTCGAACTCTTCGTTGGCCTTGATTTCGATTTCGCGGGCCTTTTCCATGGCTTCCTGCTTGATGAAGGCCGTCATCTTGCGGAGCTCGTTGTCGACCTGGCCGCAGTTCGAAGCAACCGCGCGTTAGCAGCGACCTGGCCGCCGGGGGAGAGGTTCGTGTTGCATCGTGGGAGACGTCGTCATCGGCGCTTGGGCGTAACGTACCTGCTGGTCGGACAATGCGTGTTGCGACATGGCTGCGGATTATGGAGGGCGGCGCCGCAATAGGCAGAGGAGGGAGATGGACGACAGGCGGTAGACACGGCCTGAGGGGCGAGCGATAGTGAGAGATGGGGTGTCGTTGCTGAGGTTGGCGGAGGGGAGGGTCGGGTCGTACAGCAAGAGGAGGAGCCGTGACGCCTGGGGTTGGAGCTTGTCGTCGCCGGGTCGAACGAGCTGGAGGAGGTGTAGCCACAGCGGTTGGGGCGCTGGAGGCCACTGAAGACACAGCACAACCCGTTGGAGAGCGCCGCCTAAAACGCCTGAATGACGTCCGTCACCTGACATCATGTGACCGCACCAGCCACACCACCGCTGTGAGCAATTGCAGGGAGGAGGGTGGCACCGCTTGGTGCACGGGGGCCTCCCTCGGGCCGCAGCATATTACCTATAGCTGTTGACTTCGTCAGGTGGTGCGCTCCGAGCATCTGCACGCGACAACAGGACTGAACGCTGTAGTCCTTATTTGGACGCAGGCCTCGGGCTTCAGTTGCTGCTCCGCCTACGTGCTTGCCCGGGTGCTGGCGCCTCCCTCCAGCCCGCTCCTCCATCCCTCCTCCATCGTCATAGAGCTCGGCATCGCAGCTACCGCTGCATCCACCCACCCCGGCGCAGCCCAGCGCTCGCGTCTCGACACCTACACCGTCCCCCATCTTCGTCGTCTGGTTTTCGACGCTCCACTCCGATTCAGCAAGCCAAATCTCTTCCTCATGCAGCGGCTAAGCGACGCCTCGCCCTTCTCCTTCGCCAGATGACCGTGGACCTGGAGGCCGCGCGATGGGATCTTTGGGCGGCCTCTCTCCCGGCGGGAGTATAGCTGTACGCCTCGGCCCTCCGACCCCGCGATGTTGCTGCTTGTGCTGACACGATGCGCGCCATAGCTGGGAATCCTCGTCGGCCTGATATCGACTAGTGTTCAGAGTCTCGGCCTGACGTTGCAGCGAAAGTCGCACATACTCGAGGACGAGAAAGGCCCCCACGACGAGCGCCGGCCGCCGTATCGGAGACGGAGATGGCAGCTGGGGATGGGCATGTTCATCGTAGCGAATCTGTTGGGAAGCACCGTGCAGATCTCGACCTTGCCGCTGCCCGTCCTCTCGACGCTCCAAGCAGCGGGCTTGGTGTTCAACTCGATATGCGCCACATTGATCCTGAGCGAGCCGTTCACGCGGTGGTCGCTCTGCGGGACGGTCCTCGTCACCACTGGCGCTGTCCTCATTGCCATATTCGGCGCCATCCCTTCGCCTGCGCATGACTTGGACGAACTCTTGGGGCTCCTGGCTCGAAACCCGTTTATCGCGTGGATGATCCTGCAGGCGTTGTTCGTCGTCAGCGTTGCCGTCGTCACAGAGGTTGTCAACAAGACTTCGAGCATATCGCATAACTCGCGCTTCCGTCTGGTCCGTGGAATTACATACGGCATCATCAGCGGCGATCTGTCTGCGCACGCCCTGCTGTTCGCCAAGTCGGCCGTCGAGCTGATCATCAAGACGGTTGGTGGCAAGAACCAGTTCGCTCACTGGCAGTCCTGGGCGATAGTGTTGGCCCTCGTTGCCTTGGCGCTGTGTCAACTCTACTACCTACATCGAGGCTTGAAGCTCGTCTCGACCTCGGTCCTCTACCCCCTTGTGTTCTGCGTCTACAACATTATTGCCATCCTCGATGGCCTAATATACTTTAACCAAACAAGCCTCATCTCAGTGCTGCGCGCCTGCCTCATCGCACTCGGGACGGTGATTCTGCTGTCAGGAGTGCTGGCTCTGTCTTGGCGGCTCAGCGATGAGCAGCATGCTCCCGGGGTTGGCCAGTCGACTCTGGCTCCCGGTCTTGGGCTTGTCGACGATACCGAAGGCGAGGAAGAGTCTCTGCTTGGATCAGAGGCTGCCGTCGAGGAAGAGGAGATTCCGACCTACCACACCTTCCCCGCGGTCAACGGCGCGACATCGCCGCTGACGCCAACGCGCAACAAGAGCTTCCGGTGGGCGGAGCGAGCGGAGATTTGGGGCGAGCTGGAAGACCAGGAAGAGCCGACGACGCCAATAGGCAGGCTTCGGTCGAACACCATGCCCGGGCCGACGGAATTTTCGCCGCTACTGCCTCCAGGACGGAGGTCAGTGAGCGGTGCAGTATCGACAGACGAGGCAGGGCCTAGCACCGAGTCTACTCGCAAGTTTGGCCGCCGGCGGAGAAAGAGCACGGGGTTTCCCGGCCTCGTCGCGCGGAGGAACATGAGGAGGAGGGACTCGTCGGCGTCAGGCTCACTACGCACCTTTCTGTCACTAGGCTGGTGGACAAACAGGGGCAACCGGCCATCCACGAGCTGCTCCGGCGCCTTGGACAGCCCCTCGCAGCCTCGCCTCAGCAGCGATGCAGCGGACAACGGCGGACGACCTAGAAGAGGGAGCGGCGGGAGCAGGCACAACGGCTCTGCTGTATGAATTAGAGAAGCATGTCTCTCCCTGTTTTCTTATCCTGTACTTTTGTGAACGAGCTGGCGAGGCGATAGCGGAGTCCTAGAATATCACGCACACAGACGCACACTCGGCGGTTGGGTACTCGTACTTTTCTTCTTGGCAAGGACTTTATGTGCAGCCTCGGAAGAAGGGCTGGAGAAGGGGCCCGCTAATACCTTTTATACCAAACATTGAATTGCCAAGCGAGAGGAGGCGTCGCCTGAATAGATGGAGCGATGAATACCCCATGTCTGAAACTGAGCCTGACATACATGGACCCTCAGTGCCGTCGTGCAAAATGATGGCTCCGTACGAGGCCGTGTGTGAATGTTCAAGTCTACATTGCCAACAGAGAGAATGAAGGAACAACGCTGTGGGAAATCGATGCCCATGCCCATCTACACAACCCCCAGGTCTTTCATGCTACGCTCTTCTTCCATCCCACGCAGTGGGACGGGAGTAGGCATACGTGAGCGATGAAAAAGCTGCATGCCAGCACACGGCCAGGTTAGATTTGGCTGTAGCCGCTCTTCTCGTCAATGTGGCGATACCGCTCGCGCTCCTTGCGGTCCTTGAGGAGGCATGCAATCGCGAGGATAAGAACGACATCGACGCCTGTTGACAACGTTAGCAGCCGAAAGGAGAAGGTGGCGTGTGGGGGAGGCGATTCGCTGTTTGACATACCGACCATGCCAAAGACGCCAGTGAAGATGTCGTCGATGAATACGTTGGCATAGCTGGAGATGGCGATCCCGCATCCAGGAACGAGGGCGGCCGCAGCTGGACTCGGGCACGTCGCGTCGGTGACAAAGGCTGGCGTGGTGTGGTTGAAGTAGCCGCAGCATGCGAACTGCAAAGCTCGTGTTAGTCGTGGAGCCCGTCTTTGCATCTTGGGTGTTCAAGCCCATACCGATTTCTGTATCAACTCCTGCACGGCAGGATCTTGTGCCACAAACGTCGGGAAGAGGTTCGCCTTGATCCGCAGCGTCATCATCCACAGGTACACACCAACGCACAGCGTAAACAACCCGCAAAATGTTATCATGTACCCGCCGACCTTTAACCACCCCCGCATCGGCGATATCAGGCCCGGCAGCGTGAAGAAGAAGGCCACAAGGATGAAGGCACCGTTGACGGCGCCGGCAGTGAGCGGGAAGCTCTGGTAGAGCAGGTTGCGTACGGCCTCATGCCCGTCCTGCGAGGCGTCGTTCATCTCGTTGCGGACGACGAGGGAGAAAGCCAGCTCGAGGCAGCCAGTGGCGAGGAAGACGACATCGGCCACGAGCGCGGCGAGGAGGACCTTGTTGGGCATCGTGGGCGGTCGGCAGGCAGCCCAGCCCTGGACGGCAGCCGAGACTGTGATTCTTGGAGCGGAGGTACGGCGATATCAACTGACGACCGGCGTCTGGCGAATAGATGGATTCGAAGTAAAGTTGCGGATAGAGGCCCAGCTCGCCGCAATAATCCCAGCACGCTAGCGTCTGTGCATGCAGACGAGAGGACCATAAAGACGGAGCCAGCAGGCCAGGCACGAAGCCTCAGAAAGGGAGACAGACACGGCGCTTACACTGCTGGCCGCGACGCATCGCCTCGCCCGGCCCCGGGCCCCCGACGGAGGCCGTTTCAGGCGTGCATCAGATGTCAATGCGGTGCGGCGGGCACGGGCCACACGGGCGCTGGTGGCCAATCAGAGGCTCCAATCCGGCAGCATAATCGCCTGATTCGGGTTTGGGCTTGGTTTGGGGTCCAGCAACGGCCGTGGACGACGCTGGCACGTTGGGTCGAGATGCGGCTTGTGTCGCGGCGACAGCGACAGCGACAGCTGGGCGATGCCGACATGATGCACAGTCAGCTGCACGCGAATAGCTGGCTGGCCACGACAGGGCTTGCGAGGACATGCGGTGACGGACCATTGAGCGCCGTTTTGCAGCACCGACAGACATTGCGCCCAGCTGGAGGCGTCGTCGTGTAACAGGCAGGCCTGCACGTCCGCGCTGTGCCTGGGCCTCAACCAGGGGTTCCCTTCCGCTCGTCGGCCTGACAGGGAGGCTATGCACACGCTGTCTCACGGCGCTGCCTGCCCTGCGAGGCTGTGAGGCAGCGAACGCGTCGCCGACGGCTCGCTCTGCACAGATGGGATGACGGCAGGGCTGCGGCTGCGTGGCGCTGCCGCCTTGTATAAAACGGCTTGGGGCCGCTGCGTTGGAGCGGACCGAGAGCGCTGCGGCATCGTGGGTTCAATCGCCCACGTCGACACGCTCCTCTCGTCCGCAATGCCCTGCTCGGCGCCGCCGGCGGAGGCTGGGCTTCCGCTGACAGCTGCATCACCGGCTTGGATGAGCCTGGGGCGCGACGTACTGGCGCGACGTATTGGCGCGACGCGGTACGGAGCAGTACAGGGGCTCGCGCACAAGAGCCTCACGCCTTTGCAAGCACTGCTGACTGGGCCGCCGATTCGTCGACCGACGGTTCGCAGAGCAACTGAAACATGCAGTGGCAGGGTGCAAGGTGCGAGAACTGGAAGGCATCGCCGCGGCTGCAGCTGCGACGTCCAAGGCCGCTCGCTTCATCTCGG
This sequence comes from Tolypocladium guangdongense, assembly GCA_022114105.1. Classification (NCBI taxonomy): domain Eukaryota; kingdom Fungi; phylum Ascomycota; class Sordariomycetes; order Hypocreales; family Ophiocordycipitaceae; genus Tolypocladium; species Tolypocladium guangdongense. The sequence continues at coordinate 2,703,861 of NRQP01000004.1, read as the reverse complement.
GCGACCACGTTGCAGGAATTCCGCTTGTCGAGCTGCCGCCGCGACTCTCGCTCTCCCGCCCAACGGCAGGAACGTGCTCGGAACATCGCGCATCGGTAATGACGCGCACCCCGTCTTATGCCGTTAACCGTTAACGGGGCCCAACAGCGCTGCCGCTCCAAGGCCCGCATCAGGTGCCCCAGCAAGAGGCCGGCATGCTCCCTCATTCACATGCTCATCGACCGTCTGCTGCTGCTGCGAACAAGCAACCAAGCAAGGATCAAATTTTCCGCAGGGGCCAGCATCATGGCGGGCTCTTCGGCCGCTTTCCCTTGCCATCTGATCTTGCGTCCTATTTTCGTGGCCAGCTGGGACGTGCTGCAAGGCAGAGAGGGGCCCTAGCACCGGGATTCACACTGTGCCCGCCCAGGTAGCTGCCTAAAATGGCTAAGCGCCTGGATCTCCGACCCGCCAGCCTGACGACGGTGCAGATTCCCTGGGCAGTCATTGGGCAGAGCGAGTGCTCCTTCGCGTTCATCTGGCAGCCGACGAGCGACGGCTTCCTGGCCTCCTGCGAGCCTGCGTTTGTGTGTGCAGCACCGACAAGGCTTGCATTCGATGGCCCAACTTGGCAACCCGGCTCCGTGTCATTCGTGAAATCAACAGGTACGAGTACGACATGGACCGAGTCGCCGCGGTGGGATTCTACGAGTGCACACCATTCCCTGCATTCTACGAGTAGACTTTGTTAGTCAGGCCACGTCGGCTGCCAAAGGTGCTGCGCCGCCAATGCCAGCCCTTTGCCCGCCGTGACGCTGTGGTTGACGCCTTTGTGACAAAGAGATTGAAGGTTGAGGCGCTTGTCGGCACGACTCGTGGACGGCCTGCCTGCTGGTCAGCCAGCAATATCATTTTGCCTCCATCTGGGTAGTATCTCGACCCGTCAGCGGCAAGGGCAGGAGGATCACGGCTTCGGCTTTGCCTAGCCCTGGGCGTGTTCGGATCGTGAAGACAGGGTATGCCTGCATGTTGCACAGCAGATGCGGGTTGCCCGAGGCGTGCCAGAGTCGACATGGCCGCAAGGCAGCAAAGCAAAACGCTATGGAGCAGTCGGGGCTGCAGGGACGCGTGCAAAAAGTGCTTGCGAAAGGCAGTTGACGGGCGCTGGTTGCGACGAGGGGGCAGCTGGAAATAATCATAGACGCCGCTGGCCGTGGCGCACACTGGGTTCGAGGCCAGGCGATACTTCGTGCCTGCAGAGTCATATGACCATTCGATGAGCACAAGGTCCGAGGGACGACGGCATGCCGAGTCAGGTACGTGAGACCCGAGCCAGGCCCAACGGTGCTCGTACGGAGCACGCGCGACGGGGGATCCCGCGCCAAAGGGGATCCGTTTACCCGCCGTTTACGAGCGCAGGGCTGGCGGCTGGTCGAGGAAACAGAGATGTGAGCGAGGAGAGTCTTCACCATCGAGTGCCTGGCATGCTGCCGTTGGTCCATCGGCAGCGGCGGGGGGCAGCAGGATGGCGTGCCGCGACCCTTGCTCGCCATCACGAGTGTGTGTGGAGACGGGCAGGCCTCGGAGGGCCAGACGTCAGTTTACCCGTAGCGTGCGCACTACGCGCGGTGGCCCAGCCCAGGTACGGGCACGGGTCCTCCGTACAGCGACCTCGCCCACGGCGCCACACCAGGCGTTCGCGCTGCGCCCACGCCGCCCGGCCCAGCGCTGGAGGCGTTGGACGGGCCATCGGCCAGACCACCAGACCGCCGGCGGCATGCCAGCGCCGGTCGAGGACGGCCAGTGCCCGCAGCGCCCGCAGCGCCCGCAGCGCCCGCAGCCGGTGTCTTGCGCGGTGGCCGCGGTGGATGCCGGTGGGCTGTTTGCAGGGGACAGTGCAGGGACAGTGCGCGACGGGGCTGACACCCATGCCTGCGGTGGGCGCCCCGCCCCATCGCCCCACTCGGCGGCGGTCGTTGATTCGTCCCTCATTCCAGCAGCGGCCTCTCCAGCGGCGCCGGCCAATCAGCGCGCGGCCGACGACCATTCTCGTCCACCCGCCCGCCAGCACCGCCCGCCCGCTCGCTCTCGCTGTCTCTCCGCACCACCTCCAGCAGCTCCAGCAGCAGCAACAACACAACAGCGGTTGCAACAGTGCCTTGCTCCCCAGCCCAGCCCGCCGTTGCGCAGAGCAGAAGGCAGCCCCCCCGACAATCTCACGGCCGCCCAACAGGCACAGCGGCAAGCGCCCCGACAAGCACAAGCGCAGCCTATGCGTCAAGGCCGAAGCACCGTCGCCAAACAAAGCAATAAAACCTGAGGTCGTACCTCGCCTCGCTTCCTTCCGCTCACGCCCACCGCCCGCACACCAGACTCGATCCAGAAGAGCGCGCCCAACCAGGTCTCTGCGACACAAGGGCACCTCCCTCCTCTCCGCTTCAACGCCAGATCCAGTATAGATCCATCGGCACCACGCTCAAAGCAGTATCTCCACCACTGCGTTGTTGCCCGTTGTCGACATTGCTCGACGTCCGGCTCTCGACGACTCCAGCCTGCCCGAGTTGCACTCCCGTCGCAGCAAGCATTGTGCCGCTGCGCGCGCGCCGTCGATTGACCTCCGCCCGCGGCTGCGTCGCCTCGCCTCGCCTCGCTCTCCTGCCCGCCTCCCGCCTCGCCGGATACAGAGCCGCCCCGTGTGTCTGTGTCCACCAGCACCGCCGTCCTGAACCCGTCAAGCAGCAATGGCCGACATCACGGACCAGCACGACCAGACGTCGCCGACCGACCTCGACGAGTCGCACTCGGTCGGCAATGGCAACGCCTCCACCGAGAGCCGCGGCATCAAGCGCCAGCGCCCTGCCCCGGCCGACGACGACGACGACGACGACGAGAAGGGCGGCCGCGAGCGTCGCAAGATTGAGATCAAGTTCATCAGCGACAAGTCCCGCCGGCACATTACCTTCTCCAAGCGCAAGGCCGGCATCATGAAGAAGGTGCGTTGACGCTGAGCGTCCCGCCGACTCCCGCGAGTCACAAGCACGACCGAGCCCCGTCCCGCATGCCTGCCTTGGCCTCGGCCCGCCTCGCGCCGCTCTGGCGACCGCAGCAGGCCCCGTCCATCTCGCGATGCTCCAAGACGTACCGCCCCGTCTCTTTCGGAGCACTACGCTGACGCGTGACCTGTTCAGGCCTACGAGCTGTCCGTCTTGACCGGCACCCAGGTCCTTCTCCTCGTCGTCTCCGAAACGGGCCTCGTGTACACCTTCACCACGCCCAAGCTCCAACCGCTCGTCACTAAGGCTGAGGGCAAGAACTTGATCCAGGTACGCGATTGATGCCCCACGCGTTTGCGTCGCCGTTTACAGACTTGCTTGCTCCCCGCGAACCATGCGTTTTCTTCTGTGGCCTAGCTTTGCTTTCGTCGCGTCCCGCTCCATCCCGTCTCGCGTCACCCCATCCCCATCGAGCCGCAATCCATCCACGCGGCATCGCGGTACAGGCCCATGCCACTGAGCGCGTGCGACGAAAGTCCGGGCGCGTTTGTGTTTCCTCCTTTGGATCCCTTGCCATCGCCTACCTGCATCTCTTGCTGACGCCTCCTCTGCAGGCGTGCCTGAACGCGCCGGAGCCCGCGGGCGGCAACGAGAACGGCGTCGACGGTGGCGACCAGGTCGACTCCCCCGAAGAGTCAGCCGGTCAGCATATTCCTCCCCCGGGCAGCCGGCCCGGCATGCCTCAAAACCCCCACATGCCCGGCGGCTACATGCCCAGCATGCCCATGGACCCTCAACAGGCACTCGCCTATCAGAACTACGTGCAGCAGCGCAGCCAAGGATACGGCTCGGGGATGCCGCCGCAGGCGGGAATGCCGCCCACCAACCACCACCAGTCATGAAGGAAGTGGGCTAGAGGAGATGGGAGTTCGGTCGCTTATACCCGGCCTTCGATGCTCCGTGGGACGTCGTTGCACGACTTTGGCCACCCTCCTGGGCGTTGCCATACTTTTTTGCGGGGTCTGGTGATTTGGCGTTGATAACGTGTTGGTATGCTGTTTTTATGTTCGACTTACATTTCTTTTTCTTTCACACCAAAAAATCTTCGCACCAGGGGCCTTTGATCTGAGGCTGCGTCGCCGTTCTGGTCATCTCGGCTGGTGCAGTTCTTGTTGCGAAGAGGTTTCAAGTCGGGCCACCATCCGACGGGCCAATCGTGCAAGGAACGCTTCAGATGCGAGGACATCTTTATGATTACTGTTCTGGCGACAAGAGGCTAGAACGTCGGGGTTGCATGAGGGGAGGGGTTGGCATGTATTGCTTATAGGGGAGAAGAGCAACTGGGAGGTCTTTGCCTGAGGAGAGCGCCCTGGGAGTTCCCGGTGCGCAAACCATTCTACCGATGGATGATAGTGGCCATACACGGAGGCATGAATGTTTGCCGGCTGGAAAGGCTGAATGGATCTTGCGTATGAACTCCCACGGCCCACAGCAATGGACCCCCCCCCGGGCACCCTTGAATCTGGTTTCCTATGTCGCCATGTTTCGATCGTTCTTCCAAGTTTCCAAGTTCTGCGGCCGGGCAAACAACGGGACCGGTGTATCGTTTGGGCTTGAGTGTGCGGGCCGCGGTGAGACGTGATGCAGAGTGTATGATAGCCGTCTCTACTCGTCTTTCGTAGAGAAAAAGACTGCTTCTTTTCTACCTCGGGTCGCTGTGCAAACTTTCACTCACAGCACACCACTTCCACTTGTAGACAAGCGCATGGACCGCCGTTGGAGGGGCATCTGACGCAGGAATCCGGGGATAGATGGCCTTGGCGAGCGCCTTTCCTGAAGGAGTAACCGGCGGGTTGCCCGAATCGCATGGGTGACAATCGACGAAAGGAGACTAGCAATATAGGAATGACGCTCGCTAACTAAAGACGTTGCTTTTCCTTTTTGGAACATTCGACGATGCACGCCCGATGGCGTTGGGCTGTAGTTTCTTTTGGGCCGATCCGATGGGCCATGGCTGCATGAGCCCTATGCCCGAGCGGGTGCGACATCCGGATCGGGGATGGAGACTGCCATTTTGGGGATCGAGGGCGGATGTGATTGGGGAGAGCGGTCGAAGGGCGTTGGTCGGGGATAGGCTGGATGGGGAATAGGTGAGCTTTGTTCTGGGAAAGGCTTTGGTGGTTTTTGAATGAGGTGGTTGTGGGACTTTTTTGCGGGTGAGGTTGTGGTGCTGCGATGGTGTCACTTTTGGGGTGAACAACTGTAATGTACGTATCTAGGAAACGTGTTCTCTCTCCTTGGCTGGTCCTATGTACGTGTCTTGTATATGCGAATTCCCAAACAAATAAAATAAAAATTAAAGGGCGGATACCTGATGCTGAATCGTTGATGTCAGGCACGTCGGCAGGGACAAAACGCAAGGAGCGGGACTTCGAATCCGATACGGCAGGCGAAGCGACCAACATTCACGTTGTGGTTCGGTGCCGGGGGCGTAACGAGCGAGAGGTCAGAGAGAACAGCGCGTTCGTCATGAACACAGAAGGCGCCAAGGCAAGCAGATTGAACTGTGCCTGTGCAGCACTCAGCAACAAGTCTTACAGCTCTGACCGCGTCTTCTCGCACGCTGCGGACCAAAGTATGGTGTATGGCGACACTGTGAAGCCCAGTCTTGACGGGGTGGGTATTTCTTGGGCATCGTGGCATGACTCGTCGTTCCATCCTTGACGAAGTAGGGCTGATGTTGATAATTCAGATGATCTCTGGATACAACGGCAACATCTTTGCCTACGGCCAAACGGGAACTGGCAAGACATATGCCATGTCCGGCGACATGACTGACACGCTAGACATTCTTTCCGATGAGGCCGGTATCATCCTACGTGTTCTCCAGCAGCTGTTCAACAAGCTCGAAGTGCTGTGCCAAATGCTCCTTCATCGAGCTATACAACGAGGAGTTGCGAGGTTTGCTCTCCATGGATGACAGTGCCAACTAAAACTCTACGACGATACGTCCAGAGAGGCCACGCCACCACGCTTATCCAGGGGATAGAGGAACAGCACATCAAAAATTGTTGCGGCCGATGGCATCAAAGGACCCCACAAGCGAAATCGAGAGACTTAAGAGCGAGCTCATGTCCACTAGGCAGCGTAACGGCGTCTATTTACCCAACGAGATATACAGAGGGATAGTTATCGAGAGCGAGCCTCGGAGGACAGCTATCGAGGAGCTAGGCGCCAAGATGGAAACGCTCGAGTCTACCTTACGGAATGAGGCCCAGGAGCTTTTCTCCTATATTTCTTCCTATACGGGACTGAAGAAGGACCATGAGGTAACCAAGACCCAGCTCCATCAAACAGTCAATAATGTCAAGGGCCTCCACGCCAAGAATGAAACAACGAGTGCGGGAGTTACAGGAGGAACAAGGAAAGCAAATATCGGCCATCTCAAAACATATGGAGACCTTTGTCGGTGAAGAGTTAAAAGTCCCTGCTCGTGGAGGAATTGCTCGCGCAACTTACAAACTCGTTCTGCTGCCGATTCTGCTGCAGGCTCGGTTGCTGGATCTGCCGTCTGCCGCCAGCGTGTCGCCGCTGCTGCGGTCCCGGATCCCAAGGGGAAAGGGCCCGCTACGGCCGTGATGGAAACAACGGGTTCGAAGCATCCTCTGCCTGATGCGGAGGAAAGTGAAGATGGAGCGGCTGCGCGCGCCCGCAGTCAATGCCCGCGTTGAAGAGATTCTTGCACGGGCTCGCCAGCGTGAGGCGTTGCCAACAACCCCTTTGGCGAAGGTCCCGCGCCCCGTGAAAAAGAGGATAACACCACCGGCGGCGGCGCTATGGCGTCTGTCCCTACCATCGATTCGGAAGCAGTGGCGTCTTCCAACGCTCCAATTGAGGCCGAGGAGGCCGCTGTCGAGAGTCAGACGCTGATTCTGTGGAGTCGTCAGTCCCCCAGCTTTACCCATGTTTTCCCAGGTATATACCGACATTCTAGAAGGGAAGCCTGTCCGCGATCGAGTAGGAGGCAGTGGAGAGAGAAGCTCGTAGACGCTGTGCGATGCATAGTTGCCTGCCGTTGCTGCGACGACGAAGTCGGTGGCATTTGATGCTTCCTCGCTACGAGTAGTCAGTGTCTCGTGAAGTCGTGACTGATCAGGTGCCCAGTGTCTCTACTCGTATGTGTGCGTTGGTCATTCCCCACCTGAGCATCAGCAAACATTCGCCGTGTCGTGCGTGGTGAGAGTACAGGGGTCATCCGTCCTTACTAACCCTAAGTGGAAGCCAGTTGAGCAGGTTTGAGAAGGTTTCCGCATTTGGCTGGTCCGACAGGTACCGGTACTCGAGGTACCTGCGCCGGCTTCCATGACACTGGCCTCAAAGCAACGGGCGATTCAGTTGTAGATTCCAAATTTCGTCACGCTCGTCATAACTGTCTACTGCCAGGTAGACTACAGCTCTATAGTGCGCTTGTAACCAGTGTGATGCCCAGAAACACCATAAACGCCTGCCAGATGATTGCTCCGGAGAGGGAGGTCTGCGAATCGAGCCGATCTAATGCCCCGGCACGGCGATGTAGCGGCCGACGGCGAGGCTTCCGACGAAGACGCCGGCCAGGACGGACATGAAGTAGCCGACGTTCATCGTCATGACGGCCAACATGCTGCAAACCCGACAGTCAGCACCCACGGTCCTGCCCAGGAGCGACAAGACGACGACGCTTACAGCAAGTATCCCACGCCGGCAATAACCGTGTCCATGACGGCCCGGACGGGATCGACGCTAAACCTCCACGGCCGCGCGACGGGGCTGCTGCGCGCGACGACGACGACGTTCTCCTCGACGCCGTTCTCGGACAGCGTCATGTGCTTGGCGTCCGGGTCGCGGGCGACGTGCTCGGCGAGCGGCATCTTGCCGGCGGCGGCGACGTAGCGGCGGCCGGCGTCGCGGTCGAGCCAGCGCGCCTCCTGCAGCGCCTTGGCCGCGAGGAGCAGGCGCGCGACGGCGGCCAGGACGACGAGGAAGATGCAGGTGCCGGCGTAGGCGCCGGCGCTGTTGGGCGTCCACGAGTTGGCGTAGAGGGGCGTCGCCGTCTGGGTCTGGAAGACCATGGCCATCATGGAGCCCATGGAGCCCATGGAGCCCATGGAGCCCTGGCCCGACGACGACGAGTTGTCGCTGCCGCCACCCATGGGCATGTCCATCTGGCCATTGTCGCGTGGGGAAAAGGCCATGCTTGCTCGTCTCTGTGCAAAGGGCGAAGAGGAATGCTTGTGCGCAGCTGCCAAGATGTCGGTGGTCGGGTGAAGCTTGAAGTCTGCGTGCCTGGTCGAGGTCGCATCGGCGAGCGTATAGATATACCAATCCGCGGCCGAGGGTATTTGCGCAAGTTCCTGAAGGGCTCTTCCCTCCCTCCGCGTCGCAGCCAAGATGAATCCGAAACAGACTCAGACGATGATCGGGCGACGAAGCAATGCTCCAGCTGTGTTGATGCGAGGCGGCTTCCTGAGGGGGAGGGCCAGCGGTTTTGTTCGCACCGCGGCCAGCTCCAGCTGCTCGTCGCACCCTACTGCCTTGATTTACGTCCGTAATTGGGTTCATGGCGCACGCGCAGTATTAGCCGAGCCCTTGTGTAAGGCGCCTTCAAACGCCAGTTTCTCGGGTGTGGCGGCGGTCGCAAGTACCAGTACTTGTGCCAGGTACCTGCATCCGCTGAGGTAATCACATCTCCATTCTCTGAAACAAGTGCGCTGTCTCAGGACCAGACACGCAAATGCGGAATGCGTATCCAGTACGGAGTCCATCTTGCGGGCGCCGTCGGTTGTCAACTTGAATTGAAGAGACTCGGCTTCTGTCAAACACTGCTCCTCGACAAGATCCGATTCGCCCGCCTGCCAGTTCCCCTTCTGAGGCAGCAGAGCTGGCAACTCGGGGTTTATTCTCATCTCGAGCTCCTCAGTGACGCACATAGCCTTCTTCCTTCGTGAAACCAGTGCAAGTACTCAGGTACGCGATTCGAAGGTGGGAAGCCATTGCGCACGACGACACAGAGACCTGAGTTGCGTTGCGGTCTCTCGCAGCCGATAGCACATTGTGGCAATCGTCATGCAATCGTGGAGATGAATCTACCTTCATTTTGAAGCCAGCATCGAGCACCCGAGCCTGATAGTTCTTCTTGTCCTCGTCGTCAGGAATGCCGTTTAGCACTGTCGCATTTCTTGCCGACACAGCTCTCCATTGTTTGCCATCTGTCCCCTGTGATCGGGGACGCATGCGACGTTGGTTTCTCGGCAGCTCGTCGCGGCGACGCCGTCGCGCCAGCAGGACCAGCCGCAGTCGGGCATGTGGTCGATGATCTTGACGATCGACGTCTCGGAGAGCACCTTTTCGGCTGCGAGCGCAGGGCCCGAGACGGCGGGAAGGAGGAATTCCCTTGGTTGCATTGTGTGGGTGTTCAAGTTGAGTAAACTTGGGCGTCAACGTTGACAGCCCTCGTAGCGGCGGGTGCAGCTGGAGAACGTGGAATTATATAAATGATGGTCACTGCCTCGACTGAACTATGTATTTGAAGTTGGAAAAATCACAGCTGACGTGATTCAGTGACAGTTCCGGATTCTGAAAAGGCATGGCATTGTTCTCGGCATCTTGCTGTCAGATCAGCCCGATTCACGGGCCGCCGTGCGCCTCGACGGCCTCTTCGTATTCCGTGCATATGCCTCCAAAGAAAGTGTTACTTACATTACATCCATGTTCCCCTTGCGCATGCATCTTCCGTCTCTCAAGTCTAGCGGGTCGCTGGTTCGCCGTGTGCGGCGCTGTGAACCCCCTGTCAGCATCACGATGTTGCCTCCGCTTGGACACTGGCAACTTTATTTCAGGAAGCGAATCTATCTACCATGCGCTTTGGTCTGTGTATATGAATGGGCGACGGATATGGTGGGGGGCTTGTAGACGATTTACACATGGGGTATACGTCTATACTTCAAGGACATCCTCCGGGGCAGATTCGCTGGGCGAAAGGAGTCTTTCGAGATCCAGCTGCTTCCCCCGGGCCTAGGGAACAACCTCCTTGCCTGTAATCAAATCCCACATCGGCTTCAGCTTCATCAGTTCCTCGGGCGTCGAATACCGGCCGGCAGCCTTCTTCTCCTCCACGTAGCCACGAGCCTTTGCTTCGATCTCGCGCCAGCCCAGCTTGGCAGCGCCAACGGCCTTGCCGTCCTGTTCGAGCCTGGCGAGCACGTCGGCGACCCACGAGCGGCAGCGCCAGCTGTCGTCGCCCTGGACGATTGGCGTGGTGCGGATGATGTCGAGGAGCCGGGTTTCGTCGTCGATCTCGGCGACGACGAGGAGGGCGAGGAGGTTGTTGGTCCACCGCACGTCCTCTGCCTCGCGCTCCTCGTAAACCCAGCGCGAACCGGGCATGTTCTTGACGTGGTATCGCACGCCGGCAACGGCCTTTCCGGCCTCGGCTTTGGGTCCGACGAGGAAGGCCCAATGATATCTGCGGAGGGCATATTAGTTTGAGTACGGGGCTCATGGCTGGAGGCTCGGGGACGAGGATGTCATGCCTTCGCTCTTCACTGCCGATGGTTCCGCTGGGGTACAGCGCCACGTAGAGTCGACTCTTGTTGGAGGCCATGTTCAATACTCGCTTGGATCTCTGCTATAGCCGGAAGGATAGAATGGCTGACTGACGCTCGCCGTTGTGGGATGGCCTCACTGTCTGCTTCGGCGTCTTGACGGTGCCAGAAGAACAGGCTGTTTTCTCTGGGAATCAGAAATCCAGCAAGTAGCTTCCACCTTTTGCGTCAGTCGCGTTTGGCGTATGCTCCTGCCGTGAAGTCATGGCACCTGCTGTGCAGCCATCTGCGGTCGGTGTGCATGCGCGTGTGAGGGACCGAGGTGCAGACAACAATGGGCTAAGACAGTGAATACGCCATATTGTGGCAAACGGATTTTAGAAGACGACAATAAGATCGGTCTCTGTGAGCGACCTTGCATTGCTTGCCTTGAACTTGCCCGCGATATTCGCCCTGTTGTTGGCACAGGAAGGATACGAATTTGGTCGGCGAGGCTACAATCAGCAAGGGAGTAGGCATCCTGGGGAAATTACCGAATGCGTTTCCTTTTCCAGATACATGTTTGTGATTTATCACGTTGTGAATGAGTTCGCCATGGTAGAGTGAAAACGCCACAGCTCGAAAGGAGAAACGAGGCCTCGCAGCAAATCCAAGCAATCAAGTCTCTAGAGATTCAGCTGTCCAGGGACTCGGGGGCGATTATCTGCCGGTTATGTGGCAGAATGTTGATGGTATCTTGTCGCTTTCCTGCCTCCTAGCGCAAGTCGATCTGGGGCCGGGTTCAACTGTCCTTACAAGTGATCCCTGCTGTCCGTCCTCGTTTGTTTCTAGTTCAATTCAGCGTGCAACCCTCAACAGGTGGATTGATATGGAGGTCGAGGAATGAGAGTTCGAGAAAGAGACGCGGCGAAGGGATGTCCACGGTGCACATACGTCTAGGAACAAGTTACGGCAAGAGGGCATCTTCGATTAGGGCCGCTGCTTAACTTTTGTTGTCCGTCCCTTGCTTTAAGGTACGCAAACCTAGCCTCTATTCCAAAATGGACCCGTCTCCCAAACCCCCTGTGGATTCTGCTCATGCAACCACCTCAGGGCTCCAGTGTCCTCATCTACCACGCGATAGTAGCCACCTGGGTGAGTCACGACAGGTGGTCCATTAACGGTCCATATGGGCCGTCTAGTGTAGAATTCACGACCGGTCTCTGTCATCCCACCCACGGTCAGCACATCCGCAGCCTGCGCCTGACACCGCCTGAGTCCTTGCACCAGGAGCCGGTAAAGCCGTAGCGGAAGGTGCAAGCGCTTCTTTCCATGGGACAACCCAGCAGCCCACTTGGCAATCTTCTTCGTGTACATGACTGGCCTTCTGTGCTCGGAGCTGGAGCATGAGAAGGGTCCGACGGTCCCAGCATATAGTCTGAGGGCATTCATACTTGTCTGCGTACCCGATGCACTTTGAACCACAAAATCCAGTACGACGCTGACCGAGACATCACGTGGGCAAGCATCACGTGTGGACGTGATGCTATCTCCACAACGTAAAGATATTAGCTTGCTACCCCAACTTCCCCAAGAATGAACGATGATATTCCCATCGCCGACGACACTCCCCTCCCCCCCCCGCCAAAGCGACGCTACGACATCGAATTGCCCAAGTGGAAGATCCCAGGCGAGCCAGAGCGCTACCGCCTACCAGCTACACAGAGTATCCGTAAGCAGTCTCGCGCTCCCCCAGAGCCCGTGGTGAGCGAATCTTGTCAAATTTTGGCATCACGAAGACATTCCTCATTCTCTCCAAACTAGTGTTTCCGTTTCCGAAGCCGCCTTGTCTGGGCTACCAGCACCCCAGCCCACCCCGACCACCCCAACGTCTGGCGGCTGCGTCTCGATGCATCTCCCGCCCAGCGTTTAATTCGCCTCCTGGTCGACTGCCTTCCAGTATGGATCCGCTCCTGGGCCGAGCTCGCCTTTCCGGAGTGGTTTCTTCCGGCCGGCATCATCCTCAAGCGGGAGAGACAAGAAGAGGACGCCGAGGAGGGGCTCTTCGATACCGAGGAGCGAGCGTACAAACATCTCCAGCCCCTACAAGGCGTCGTGGTCCCGGTCTGCTACGGCCAGGCCCGCTGCAAAGGGGCGAGGGCGCTCATTTTACAGGATGTGGGTGGCTTGTCGCTGGCTGAGCCACCGGGCGCGACACTCGAGTTCGACGAGTTCTCGCGGCTGCTGCAGGAATGCTTCCGCGCCCTTCACGGCCTTGGTGTGAACCACGAGGACCCCCAGCTGGGGAACTTTATCCTCGTGGACGGCAGGATCATCGCGGTGGACCTGGAGATGGTCTCGTTCGATCGTTCTGCGGACGAAAACGCCTCCTTCATGGCGAGCGAGGTAACCACGCTGGCAGATATGTACCAGCGGATTCGCGCATGGTTCCGGAGGGAGGGCTTGCTCGAGGCGGCTTGAGATGGAAGCGCTCGGGGATATCGTTTACGAGGCGCCCCGGGGCACGTTGTTGAGATTACGGCCGCGGTGGCAGGGTTGGATGGTGTATGCCTGTAAGATTGCGGTGCAGGAAAGGCTTTAGATGTAGAGAGCTTTTAGATGTAGAAAATTCGAGCTTAGGATGTGCATTAGCTTTCAATGTTAGATGGCAGAGATGAAACGGCGGTTGACTTATCATGAAGTCCTCTGTCCTTCCATCGTTAAACGAGACTCGTCGCCAAAGCTGCTGGGGTTAGCTGTGGGGCCCCGGAGAAACGCTTGACACTATCCACGGTCAACTAACCGGCCATGTACTTGAAATTTCTCGGCTTGAGTGCCCTCTCATCGAAGCAACTCTAAGGCTGCGTAGAGACGTGGGGGGTCACCAGTATTCCACGCTTGACAAAACATGCGCATGTGCCCATGGGTCCGAAATGAGCATGGAATGCACAAAACTTGTGGCATTGGCACACATAAGCGGTAGGATAGAGTAGATGTCGGCACGCAAGGACACTGGGCGTCTAGATATTGCTTTGGGCTTAGTTGGTGGATCAGTTTGGACACTGTTGAGAGTCAGGTTGCAGAAGAACGCGGTTGATGGGACGGACGAGAAAAGTTTCGAGTCGAAACCGAGAGTGGATGGATTCCGCTTTTCATATTGCTTGATGCAGTAGAGTCAGCACTCGCTCGGTAGGCTACTCGGAAGTCAACAAGGCAGATCGTCTCTGGATGGCGGTGATTGGTAGGAAGGGGGAATTCTCGCTGTCGGTTTTGGGGTCGTGTAGTGGATGTTATCAACGGCAGTCCATGCTTCACGGATAGAACGCCGGCTCTGCAACGATGCCTGCGAGCCAACAACAGCCGGTTTGATATTGGAGAATGTGAAGACCTACACCACGACAACGGGGGGCAGTACGCCTTATCCGGCCAGCAGTGTCTGATACAGCTGGCCGCGCAGACTCTACCCGCCGGCCCTCCACACCTGTGTCTGTGTCTCGTCACGGACCGTGCACAAGTGCGGCTGGCTCCGTGTCAAGCGCATGGCCCGGTTGATCTGAGGCTATGCAGCAACGCACGCATTCACAAGGGTGGTCCGCAGAAGCCGCTGGTTGGCCGAGCAGGAGAACGCAGCAACGACGGCAATATCCCGCAGACTCGACAGGTCATTCGCGGCGCAAACCGCAACGTACAACCCAGCGATGCCGTCACCCGGTCCCCTGACGCCCGCTCCAGACCCATCCGGACCTGGCATCGCCCTCGCGGCCAGTCCCAACCGCGTCCACGCCCAACACGTCGCACAGGCATGCCGTGTAACCGCCCCATCACACGCCCCCCTCCGGGCCCGTCCGCCGCGATCCAACAGGCCCACGACCAACACCGTCCCATCCCGCCGCCCCTCCGTACGGCGCCCTCGCCCAACCGCCCCGATGCCAGCCCCCCCCCCCCCGCAGGGTGTCACAGAGCCCCCCCAGCCCGCTGTGTACGGACGCACAGACAGAGACAGTCGCCCCCGAGCCGAGCGCCGGCTCCATCCACCTGCATGCACGCTTCCGCGCGGGGCCAGCGAGGGGCGGGAGGAACGCCTGGGTGGTGGGACCCGCGCCCGGGCTGGCTGTGTCCGCGTGCAGGTATCCGGGAGCGAGCCTATTTCGACGACTGGGGATGGCCGCGCGGCGGAGCGGACGCGAGGGCATGGGCGACGGCGCAGCGCGCTGCTCGCGGTTGGGCCCGAGGCGCCTCGGGCTGGGCCGAGATGGGATGGCACGGCGTGTCTCGCCTGCGTCGCACGAGGCCGGGATGGCGACGGAAGGGGAGCATCGACGAGGGGAGCATCGACGAGGGGAGCCTCGACGAGGGAAGCAACTCGCAGCCGACCAGGCGCAGAAAAGGGGCCCGTCCGGGGCGCGCTCACCGGTGCGGGCCCGACAGCTCGCGACGACGGCTGTCGATATGACGGATGATATACCCGACCCGCAGCCGCTCCACGGAGGCAGACGCGACGTCGCACGCCCGCTCGGGGCGCGGCCACGGCCACGGCACGGCCCTCGGGAGGCCGTGCCGAGCTGACGATGCGCACGGACAGGCCCCAATCGGGACGGCGACGGCCTCGCCTCTGCGCCGCGACGTGGCGCCCCGTGCCAACGGCCAGCTGAGCTGGCCTGCCAGCCAGCCACCGCCGGCGCTCGCGGTGCCGTGCCCAGGCGGTGCGGTGCGCAGGCAGTGCGTGCGCGCCGTTCGCACAAGGCCAGATCGGTCCTCGTCAATCAATCTGGCAGGCCGTCAATCTGCATCTGCTCTGTGCGAGCAGCGCCAGGCAGCGACGAGCCCGCGCGTCCATCACATGTCAGCACCACCCACAGCACCACCCATCGCCGCCACCATCACCGCCGCCACCACCGCCGCCACCACCGCGTCAACGCCAAAACACACAGACCAGGCCCCATGAACCCTCCCCACGGTGGGTTCAGCCACCACAATCCTCCCGCCGTCAACCTCGCCCCATGTAACCCCCTCAAACAAGCCTCTCCCCACCTACCCGGCTGCCTCTTCCGCGCAGCGCGCCACCTCCAGCCGCTAATGCTGTTAGCGCCCAGCCCGTCTCATGTCAAAAGCGAAACCGCTCCTTGGTCTTGGTTTTCCTCGTCGCACTTCACGGCTTGCAAGGAAGCAATGACAAAAGTAAAAAGGTAACGAGGTTATAGAAAGGGCGTGCCCTGATGTCGACATCACCCAATTTCGCTGCAAAATCCAAATCCAAGCGACTGTTGCCTCCCAACAATCAACATTCCCAAGGGTACCTACCAGCCGAGGTCCGTACCCAGAGGTATTGTATAATAACACTGGCAACTTGTCGCCGCCACCACTCGTTCCGTCCCCTTCGCCTCAACAAAATTGTGAAAACAGAAAAATCTACAACCATCGCACTAGTACAGTGGTCCCCGAGCCCGAGAGCATCCGACCAGAGGCAGCAGGACCAACCCCTTTTTGCTCTCCTTGCAAGTTCCCTTGCAACGAGGCCTCGTCGCCGCCCGTATCCAAAGCTCGGCCCGGCCCAATTAGCCAGATCCACGTCCCCCAAGGGCCAGCTGTAGCATCCGCAAACCCCTCCCCGGTCCGTCCGTGGTATCGAAACCGACCCAGTCTTCTCTTGGCCCAGACAAACGAACAAAGCATCATGCACCCTCATCTCGCCGTTGCGCATCCCCGGTTGCCGCGCACCTCCCCCCAAAATTCGACCGAGTGGCTCCCGGTGCGAGGGGGCCTGAACCAGTTTCCCATACGCCGAATGTCCCCGGTATCCCAGTCCTGTCGGTGCCTAGTTCGCCCTGGCCCGCCAAGCTTCGTTGTTGCTTATAATCAAAAAATACTCTTGCGTGTTATGTGGTATTTGCGTGTCGTCGTCTGTGCGGTGCCGTTGATCCCGTGGCTTTTACCCATCTCTTTTACGTCTCCTTGCTGACCGAGGACCGATCGTCGTCACCGTCGCCGCCTCGATCTCCCGGACCGTCACCGCCGGCGTTGTCGTTGACCTTGTTCTCGCAGCCCTTGACCAGTCGATGTCTCTGCGAAGACTGTTAGTGGTTGCGCCCTAGAGCCATGCATGCTTTCAAGTTGCCAACGTACCTTGAGAGCATCCTTGCGCGAGAAGCTCTTGCTGCAGTAGTTGCAGGGAAAGGGCTTGACTGCCAGGTGGATCCTCTTGTGGCGCTTCAGGTCGTGGTTCCGGCTGAACGACTGCGTACATTGGTCGCACTTGAACGGGCGTTCAGACTGCTGCTGGGGTTGGTTGTGGTGGTTGTAGAGGAGGGGGTGGCTGCCGTACGACTGCTGCATCCCCAGGCCCGGAATCACCGCCATTTGGGAACCGGGCTGGTGGATGTTGGACATGACGGGCCCGTTCATCGTCGAGGACATGTGCTGGTAGGCGCCGTACGGCCGGTAGGACCCGGGAGGCGGGCCCATTGTCGGGTGCGGAGGCTGGCCCGAGATGGAGCCCATGCCCCGGGATCCCGGACCCGTGCTGGTCGGCGAGTGCTGCGGGTGAGGCGCGAACGAGGGGAAGCTGGACTGCTGAGGCGTCGTCGAGGCGGTGTAGTAGCTCGGGTTGCTCGGCGGCCTCGAGTGGGCGTAGGGGTCGACGGGAGCCGGCGCCGTCGACGGCGTGGGGGGCTGCGTCGAGTTGTGGCCCGTCAGCATGGCGCCGCCGTGTGTGCCCTGGCCCGGCGACATGCTGTGGTGGCCGTCCTGCCCGCCGCCGCCGCCGCCTCCACCGGGGATGGGCGTGCTGAACGTCTGATGCACGTTCTCGTACGGTGGCGCCGGCAGTCCCTCTCCTCCCGTGGCGGGGGACTGGGAGCTCCGCGGGTTGCCGAAGCCCATGTTGGGCGGCTGCTGATGGCCGTACATGGACGTGCGTCCGCCGTAGCTTGACTGGCCCAACGGCTGCTGCGCGTGTGCCGCAGAGCCGACATGGTAAGACGAGTTGCCGGGCGTGGGCCACCCGCCGTGGACTTGGCCGCTGTATGTGTACTGGAGGTTGGTGTGAGCCTGCGAGCCCTGCGAGCTGGCCGTGTTGACGCTCGACAGGCTGGGGCTGAGGCCGTCGCCGGCTCCTGGAGACGAGGTCAGAGACCCGGAAGACACGAGGCCAAACGGAGACGAGGAGCGGGGGTAGTGGTTGGTGAGGAGGGCCATACTGGGAACTTCTGAGGCGTTTGGGGGCGGCAGAGTGAAGGTAGGCAGGGAGCCTGCAGCCGCGCGGCGCGACGAGAAGCTCGAGTTCTCCATTGCGCCAGGTCGAGAGGCTGAACCTGCTTCAACCGCTGGTACGTGACCTTATTCCGGCCTGGCCGTCGATGGCAGAGCCGCGAGCCTTTCGAGTTAGGCGTCGCCTCAAGCAATGTCGCTGCCGCTGCGTCGACAGGTCGAGGAGATGCGTGGCAAAGTAGCAGCAGAGGGACGATGGAGGCGGACGAGGAGAACGGGTTGGTCCGATGCTGTGTAGCACTGGCTGGGATGGCTTGCCGAGCAGTTGGGGGGGAGGCAGCAGGAGTGCTCAGATGCGGTGGTGGACGAGTACCAGCAGAGAGAGGCGGGTGGTGCTGAGCGTGGGAAGTCCTGTTCGGGCTGCGTCGTTGCGTGCCACGCCTATTCGTCTCGTCGTCGTGCAGGACGGAGAAGGGCAGCGCAGCGCAGAGCAGAGCAGAGCAGAGCAGAGCAGGGCCGAGCAGGGCCAGAGTCGCAAACAGGGTCGCGCAACCAGTGTCGTCGATGCCGTTCGCCCAAGGTCTCTCCCCCGGCGTCGTCTGGCTGCCGGCGAAAGGGCAATGCAGCCACCGCTCCAGGCACAGAGGGAGGATGAAGAGAAAATTCCAGCCGTTCGCGGTCGGTTGCGAGGAGCAGGAAAGAGGCTTGCAGCTCCCTCGGGTCGTGGCTGCTGGCTGACAGGAGCGTCGAATGGGCAGCAATTATGTATTATGTATGGCTGCCTTTCCGGGAACGGCGTCTGGAGGGGCTTGAACGTCGACGTGCGAAAGATGGAATGAATCGACTCCAGTCGCTGTCTCTCACACTGTCGAGTGCGGGACAAAAGCTTGTCTCTCCTAATATAAGCGCCTCTCCCAGGCGAAAGTGGGACGGTGAGCGGCAAGATGCTTGAACTCTGCACTCTGTCGTCAAGGTCCAAAGCTTAAAGGCCCACGAGCCCACTTGCGCCAACACGAGCAAGTGAAGCGAGGCGCGCGCACCACCACCTCCTGCGCAGCTGTGCTGGCTGAAGATGCTGCAATAGGCACAGCGCCGTACGTCTGCCTATTAGGCGCAGGTGGTCGTCGCCGTCGCCGTCGCCGTCGTCGTCGCCCGCTGTTGTCGTGGTGAAGGGCAAGGACAGGTGTCAGTCAGCGATAAGGTTTGACGGACGCTCTCGCGGGCGGCGCTTCAAACTATACGCGCGCGTACTGTGCTCGATGGTGTCGTCCCGCGGATGGCGTGTGAGCGAGCGTGCAATCCCCTCGCGCCTCTCTCAAAGAGCAACACGCAATGTATATATCTCTCTCCGTCACCCTCTGGCGCCCTTTCCCAGCCCGGGGGTCCTTGTCTCTCTCCCCTCGGGGTACGGCTGCTGCAAGCAAACTTGGCAGTCAACCTCTTCTCTCGTGCTGGGGGTGCGTCCTTTGAGTTAGCGTCCTCGATGGGGCAGAGCATGGCAGGGCAGAGCAGAGCAGGGCACTCTTACTCGTACGAGTACGGCCTACAGTTGCAGCTCGACGACAGACCTACAAGCTGCTAGCTCGGAAGGGCTGAAGAGGACCCAGCGATGGCGACTCGACCGACCAGGGTGGGCTGGCCCCATGCCTGGACCTGGACCTGGGAAGCAAGCCAGCCGGGCCTGTCTGCTGGGATTGGGATGGGATGGGATGGCCGGGGATTGGATTGGATTGGGGGGAGGCGGGCATGGGGCTGCCAGAGGCCAAAGGCGTGCTGTGCTGCAGGCACAAGACACCCAAGACACATACTCTCCCTCGTCTCCTCCTCCAACGCGCGGATGGAGCTCTCGGAGGGTCCGGGGGGGTGGGAGGACGCAAAGGGGGGTACGGAGTAGCCATGGGTGGATGGCTGTCCGCTCCAGCCCCCGGGGGTGTGGGCTCTGCTCTGCTGGGATGGGATGGAATCAGCCACCCAAACGACCACCCGAATCATTGACAGACGCACGGCCAGACGGTGATGCGTGCTTGCGCATCTGCTGCTGCGAGAGATTCACAAGATGCGCCGACGGTGGGGAGGAATGTCGCGCGATGTCCCCCCTTCCCGCGGCCGCCCCATGCTTTTGTGTGTGTGTGCATAATACATGCGACACCGGAAGAAAAACAAGGAGCCCGCTCGTCTTCGTACGAGCCCAGTCCGGTCCGTGCCAGGGGTGGCCGGATGAAGCAGGCCTGACATTGATGCCCGTTGCTTCCTGTGTGCGTGTAAGTTCCAGGTTTAAATGTACGAGTGCGTATGGAGTACGGAGTACTCGTAGCTCATACGCTGGCTCGCCCCGGAATCCCCCCTTGGGCCCTCGTTCTCGTCCCGACAATTGTGTCGGGCAAGGAAGAGAGGACTGATCCCCATATTGTGAATCACCTCCAACGGACCGGGGTTCGAGGGACGGGCAGGCCTCTGCGACACGAAAAGCAATCCGACAGATGCATCTGCACCTGCATCGACGAGGGTGCGGGTGTCACGCACGCACTGGCGCGCGCAGAGCCTTGCCACGCACGCCTCTCCCTGGCTGGCTGGCGACCATGGGAACGTATTGTAGATGCCTGCTTGTATTAATGAAATCGGCCACCAAAACACAAGAGGATCAATAAGCTCGTCGTCGCCGGACACTCTCAAGCCTTGGATCCGTGAGTGGCCAGCCCCGAGAATGGCTGAGCAATGCTTGGACCCTCCGGAGACACGCCTGCAAGAGCCCGCCAGTCAAATATCCGAAGTCAACGTCAGAGATGACTTCGACAAGGGGGATGCGGTGCGTGTAGCCAGCCAGAAGCCGCGCATCTCACTTCCGGCTCCGCTCCTGTGGTCGTTCAACTTCAACACTGGCCTGCCGGGTATGCAGCTTATTAGACATGCCGTCTTCCTGTCCTTCACAAGGAGCTTGGAGCTCCCTCACTGCGGTATCGGGGAGCACGGGTGAGCTTGCACATAGTATCCATGGAAGATGAGAGACAGACGGGAGGAAGACCCATGCCAGGGTTTCCCCTTCCTGCGCCTGAGCAAATTCAGTCCAGGTGCATCAGCAACTCATCATTGTCATTCCGCGCGGCAAGACAAGACCGGGCTGCCCATTGTCCGTGGTACTCCGCAAATGTTCGCTGATCCCCAAGGACGAGGCGGGCCGCACGGCTGCGAAGGAGATTGATTCCACTGTCCGGTGGCTCTATGAACTATCCGTTGGAGAGGTCCGACTTGGCCAAGACAACGAGCCTCCTCCTTGCCCAAGGGCAACGACGACAAAGAAGCCGTACTCGTGGAGACAGGATGAACCCCGTCCACCGCAAGGCCCACTGGCATCCGGCGAACACCTGGTCTGTGTACGGAGTAGAACGGCCGGGAGACGATTTGTACGCATCAACTCGGCCTCGTCAGTCGCCTTCAACGTGTCGGGCAGCGCATTCCGTCGTGCGTCGTTCCCCAGTTGAGATGGCAGAGCCGCCGCCCTCCTGATACAGCATGTCCTCCCGAATCACGGCTTCGACGATTTCCAGTATTAATACTGTGTAACCCGTCATCCGGGCCGCAGTCCAGCCTTTTTTGGGGCCGCAAGGGAGAAGCTCACCAGCGCGATCCCTGCCGTTGCGGCGTTGCTCCATCCTGCACTACCAGTCTGCCACACCCCAGGCGGACCCATGCCAGGTTCGGTCCTCCGTCGCCAAAGCCATCCTGGCCGGCGCCAGTAACGACGCCGCGGGCGTTTTTCGAGCAGATGCCCCAGCGCCATCAGCCGCCGCCATTCACGGATAAGCTCAGCCATGCCGACCCAACACTTGGGAATATGGAGCGAGGCGTTTATAGACTCAGCCGCATGGCCCATCTGACCAGGCTGTCGCCAGCAAGTTCCGTGGTGCGGCCGCCATTTGAGTCGCGTCGCTGCAATTGACGGCGAAACTTCCGACTGGAATGTATTGCGAGAAGGAGGGGTGTGTCCGCGTCCCTCTCACTCTTTCGCTATGCTCACGTCCTCCTCGACTTCCGTGAAAGATAACTGATACCCCCCAACAGCTTCGGCACCCTTGTTTCGATCCAGCTAGTAGGGTCAGCTCTGTTCCCGAATACCCAATGGGATCGACGTGAAATGATCTGCTTCTGGGGCCACCCCGGCTCGCAGAGAAGCACGTCCCCATGCTTCAATACAGCCTGTTCGACCCCTTGTTGAGTTTTTGTGCTGCGTCTGGATAGCGCAACATTGTTCATACGACCTTGCCGGATTCTCTTTTGTAATGAACAAGGCCTGATCGGGGCCTCCGCCAGGTCCTGAGGATGTGACTTCTGGAGAAAGCAAGCTCGAGATGTAGTGTCAATAGGTGAGCTAGCGGGTTTGACCACGCAAGCACCAGCGAGACAATTGATGAATCGACCAAGGAGCCGTGGCCCAAAGTGGATGCCCCCCGACAGCGACGACCCGCACATCCACGTCCACACCCACCTCGCTCGTCCGTCGACCTAGGAACGTTGAGTACGAGTAGTTTGCAGATGGGCATTCTTGGGCTGCTTTTCCTGAAGGCGGCTCTGAAGTGTCGATCCCTGGAGAACACAGGCGCGGCTGCCCCAATGTCCGGGGAGCTCCGCGAGACGGGCTAGACGCCAATGCGGCGCCCCTTTCTAGCCTCCTCGTAGTCGTTTCAACGGCTAACGGCTTGACTAGAACGGGACACCACGCGGGATCGTCCACGCCGCCCGTTCGCAAATGGAGGGATCGAGGCGTGGCTTTCTTCTCATGTTTCGCTTCCGCTGATTCGGAAAGGGCTGGAAAACCGTTTTGTCGGCCCTCAGGGCCTGCTATGACCTGTCACTCTGCAGCCATTGTTGGCATCCGACACCTCAGGCACCATGGTGCCGTCCTTACATGACAGGTCTCAGACTGTGCGTGTTGCATTCCCTGTGGACCCAACTCGCCTTTTAGTTCGAATGAATACGTACTCGGTAATGCCCACCCACCAGCACAACGCGGACATGTGCTCGACATCTTGACCCTAACTTCTGGTTCAACTTATCGTAACTGTTCCGTGAAGAGTTTTGATCGCACTTGGTCTCGAGTCCCGATCTGATGAGGGATTGGGGGGTCAGCGCAGTTCAAGTGCCTGCCGAGCCGCGATTCAGCTGTGCAACGAACGAGACAGGGATGGCAAGGACGATGTTCAGGAAATGGCTCACAAGCAATTGTCTCCTCGTAGGCACATGCATTCGGTCAACGGTGCTAATAAGAAGCGCCAATGGTGGTGTGTGGTGTGTTGCAGATGCTGCGGGGCGCTAGGGGTGGAGGGGTGTGCCGTTGAACAGGAATCCCAAGCAACTCAGGCCCGCCGGCTACCCGAATTGATTCTATTAGTTGTGAATAGAGAGTGTGCCAAGAAGCCTGTTGCTTGCTCATTCAGC
This sequence comes from Tolypocladium guangdongense, assembly GCA_022114105.1. Lineage (NCBI taxonomy): Eukaryota > Fungi > Ascomycota > Sordariomycetes > Hypocreales > Ophiocordycipitaceae > Tolypocladium > Tolypocladium guangdongense. Next base: position 2,680,691 of record NRQP01000004.1, on the reverse strand, counting down.
CGTCCTTCCGGGAAACGGGACGATGGATCCACGAAGGAGAACCCTGGGAAGGGCAAGATCGACGGATATGAGATCAGGTGAGGAGCCGGCTGCGCAAAGATGTGCCGCGTCAACGTCGACAGCGTGCGTTTGGTGCTGGCAAAGGTACTACTCGTATAGACACTGGCGCGCATACCTGAGGCTTGCTCCCAATTGCATTGCCCGTTTCAGGGCCCGTAACCATCCTTGCAGGCACCGTAGCATTGGCCGGAGCAGAAGCACGGAGTCGTCCGTATGTATGTTGCTGATTGCCGGCATGCGCCGGTCCCTCCCCCACAATCGACGAGGTCGTCTGGCTCTGTAACAGCCACCATAGTGGGTTTGACATCTCCTCACTCTCCTCTCGTTGGCCTGCACACCATCCAGATCAAGGACGACGCCGACATGACAAGCGCCGGTAGCGTGACCATGCGACGGTGGCTGCGCGCCCAGCCCAGCACGGTATGTACCGTGCTACGGCCGTCAAGGCCGTCTGCCTCAGCCGCCTCACCCGTTGCAGCTAATCAAAAAGGGGCTTAACTGTGGAGAGGTCTTCTGTGCCGACCGCGCGGGGAACCGTTGACAGGCCAGGACAATGCTGGACGAGGCTGCCTCTTGAATGACGCGCGGGTGCCATTGTGGTCCGCGCGCCGTGTCGGTACCACCCTTGTTTGGCTCGACATCTGCCAGTGACAACTTGCAGCTAATATGTTCCGGCAGATATTGTAGCGCCAGGTCAATGAAGGCACCGGGATGGGGTGCAAACGAAGAGCGTTGCGGGGCCATCACGCCGCCCATGTCAAATTGTCTGGCGAGTGATTGATGCCCAGTTTCGTCTTGTCACCACCTCTTCCAGATACAGTCCGGCATAGATCAAGACTAGAGCCTCGCCGACTGGCGAGGTTCTGGGTCGTAGAATGCGTTGCCGTTTCCGTTCATCGCGTCAATTGCGGCGCCGGCGCTGCGATTTCATGAATGACCGTAGGTCGCGTCAACTTGCGGAACTGCAGACGGCGATCTCCAAGAGTGGCACGGCAGACGGCCTCGCAGTGGCGCAAACTCAAAAGCTTTAGTATAGCTGCATAATATCGTCAAGCAATCAAGACAATACTTGGATTGAGTGTTTAGCAGCGAATTTTGCCCTGTAATCGATTTATGGCGCTGGTGCTTGGCCAATGGGCAATCGCTCGGAATTGACGACGATGCGGGCTTCGAAGCGTCGACACGGTCGCATTGTGGTTGTCCCAGTTCGCTGCCGCCCAGGCACACACGAGTAATACCACCTACTCGAACGAGCCGAGTGACATCCAGTGGCCCACCAACCGTCAGCCCCATGCACGGCCAGTGAGGCTTCGGAATCCTACCGCCACCGCCAGAAGCCAAGGGTAAGGGGGCGTCCCATGTATCTGGGGTTTTGGCGTTTTGGGAAGCAGCCACAACGATCGCTCGTTGCCCGTGTGCTGGGGTGCTGCCAAAAGGCTGGACGACAGCCGTGCTGGGGCCCTAGGCGGCAGATTTTGGTGCTCCTGCAGCGCCGCAAGTCGTCATCGTACAGAAGTCGTACTCCGTACTCGTACAGGAGTTCGAAGTGCCGGCTGGCTTCAGTTAGTCGTGGGCTTCTGTTGCAGAACAAACATTCAACGACACAGTACTGACAGGGAGCAACCAACGCGGCCAATCTCAGTCATCCGTCCTTACCCAGCGACTGCGGGCTATTCGCACGGCGAGCTTGGGAATCAGCTTGCAAGATACGAGTAGTAATACTCCGTGGTACGACGTAAGCACATCCTCGTAGCGACGCATGCGCGTTGGGCCCGTCGACCGGGATGTAGGACATTTTGGTGACTTGGCCCCGCCAATCTCGTCGGTGGAGCGGTCGCATTGCATAGTACTCCGTAGGGACTGGGGAGTATTATCAATAAGAAGAGCACCGGGGCAACGACCAAAGAGGCAAGGACCAAAGAGGTCGACAATGGGCATGCGTCGCGCAGAAATTTCACCATCTGGTGTTGTGGGTTGTTGCTGGAAAGCTGCAGTCTTGGTGATTGTGGTTGCGAGGGAGGAGTCGGGGAGAGCCTGGGAGCCTGGGAGCCTGGGAGCCTGGGGGCCTGGGGGCCTGGGAGCCTGACAGGGAAGGCCACTGCGACCCCTGTAAGCTGAGGCAGGTGCGTGAAGTGCGAGGCTGCCAAGACCTCCGACGGTTATGCCTCCTTGCGGACCTGCCAAGGCCAGGGCTGGCGAGAGGCTGGGCTCCGGAGAAGGTTTGCTGAAGCATCAAACTCACATGGGCATCAGCTCCGTCTCTCATCTAGACGACATGTCATGTGTCGGCATCAGGTGCCTTGCTCCTTGCCCAGCCACTCGTCTACTACTCGTACTTCGTACCTGTGCTACGCTGCTTCGTGCGTCTCCCAAATAAATGTCTTGACCGTTCGGCCGGCTACACAAGAGTCTCACGAGATCCCAGATGAAGCCCGCGTCGCACGGCGGAAGCGAATTGGCCCGGGTGCGTCCCACCAAGGGCCATCGGCCAGCCGGCCATGGCCATACCTTCGTGCACCTTTGTCCGAGACTGGATATCACTTAACGTGGGAGGGCCACCCGATGCATCTCTTGGCCGCCATGAGCACGATCGGATCGGGTCTTCTCCAGTAATACTAAGGTCCCAATGTTTGGCTGCACGTTCTCGAGGCTCAGGGCCGTCGTGGAATCGTTCAGCCGACCCCTACAAGGCATGGTGTGTCGCGGCGTCAGGCGTATGGCAGGCCATCCAATTCGGCAACCTCAGCGAAGGCGTCTCTTGCGGGGGCGAGCGTTTGCCTGCTCATCACAATCCGCGGCTGAATGCGAACTCTGCGCTATCTGCGACTAGTACGAACTTCAAGCTGATCACGATTACGAGTACCTACGAGTACCAGCGCATGCGACCTAGCCTCGTCCTCCGGGTGGCCCAGCCACGACCCCCAACGCTTCAATACCACGACTCCTGTTGCACGGGAATGGGTCCGTGGTGGGACCCGTCGCAGCGAGAAAAGTCAACGCTGGCGCCGCTCATTGGAGTCGGGCCAGGCCAGCATGCCGCTGCGATTCCGGTCCCTCGGGACCAACAATGTCAACCCAGCATCGTCGGTGCCGCCCCAGGCCCCTGTTGCCGCCACCGCCAGGACAGCCTCCCCGGTTTCTGCGGCTGTTCGCCCGCCCCTCCCTCGTCCCCGTTGAGTGGACTGGCAAGCCTGCATGATTGGCATGTCGTGCAACATCGGCGACGACGTCGGACACGGCCTCCTCCACACGGGCCCTCCACCATCAAATCTCATCTCTTGTCAGCTTCTTGTCCCGGCCACACCTTAACCATGCCGACACTGCCGGGCCTTGCGTGGCCCTTGGCCGCTGGCGATTACGAGCACGGTGGAGTCCTTCGTCCGCTGCTTCCCCAGTCCAACACTCACATACTCGTACGAGCACTCGACACCACCAGAAGACCGACAGAGCACTGTACTTGGTACGGCCGCGTCTCTCGTGGTGAAGCGGACGATAGGCCCCTCGTCGCACGTGGAGTGGCGTCTTGGCTCCTTGGTTTCGCCTGAGCTCAGTTTGGGAAAGATGAACGAGGGTTGGGTGTGTCGTTTGACCCGCTTTTGAAATCTCACCTCTCGATGGGCCCCAGTGAGGAGGCGGCCATGAGAGACTTACATTGTCCGTATTCGTACTGCAACTCCGTATTACTTACAAGTACGAGCACGGAGTCCGGTGTGGAAAGCAGCCACGGATCAGTGGGCCGCGGTACGCCATGCGCCTCCCAATGATGATCTCCTTTTCACTGCCGACGCGGAAGCTCATCACATCCGATCCTTGCGCCGATCTCCTATGAGCCGAATGCTCGCACGAAGACAGGCCAGTCCTGCCTACCCTCGGCCACACACTCTGGCTAACAGCGAGCCACTCGTGGCATTTCTGTACTTGGAAGAGTTTCATTTGTCGACTGAGTCCGAGCCGACGGACGGGCAGCCGGACCCACAAGGGGAGAGCTACTGGTTCGGGTTTGCTTGATTTTATTGCTTCATGTATTGCCGGTCGTTTCGACGGCCGTTATGGGCTAGAAGGGACGAACTACGCATGCCAGTGCCGGGACCAAGTGGCATGGTGGACTCTGTCTCTCCGGTGATCACATCTCAGCCGCAGATGGCCCCCGTTCTGCCCAACGACGATTGCTGGTCGCGCTTATTGGATGGGCGTCCAGTCTCCATCAGGGCGGGATGCCACGCGACAACGCTGAGCCCAGCGGCCAAATCGCGTCCCCCAAGACAATGGGGCGTGCCCGACTGGACGGCGAATCCGTGTGGACGGAGAGCCTTTTACCCCGTGCAACATGCGGTAGCCCAGAAACCCCCTGGTTCGAGATACTGCATGTGTCAGAGCCGGCATGCAGAGGCAGGCCACTCAGACAAGACCTCAATGCAGAGCTAGCCATCGTCGCATGCTCGCCCTAGCCGGTGTCAAGAGAAGGGGTGCCTGTATGTAAGTCTTTCGGGAAAAAGGTCGCAAAACGACCAGGGCAGACAAGTGATGTGTCCGTGCCGCCAGTCCGTCCCCGTTGTCGTCGTTGCTTTTGGCTCCCAGCGCCAATCCCTCTCGAGCGCCTTTGCTTTTTTTGCCACGGCAGTCCAGGAACGTTGGTCCCTGCCTGGCCGCGTGGCAGGGTTTCGTCGCCTCTTCCGACTCGACGGCTGCAGGCCAGGCCAGCCGTTGGTGAAGGCGTTCTTTAGCGCTGCGCCGAGACCACCCGTCTCCGCCGCCTCGTCGCGGGCGCGCAGGCTGTGACGGGCGTCGCCAGCCGCAGCAGCCGTCTGCTCGTACTATCGAAGACACGGAGAGCGGAGAAGACGATGGAGTGCCGAGAGGAGCCGGCAAAGGGGTGATTGGAGAGTCTAGACTCTGCCTCGGAGACACTCGGGAGACGGATCTCGTTCCCGTTGAAGGTACTCGTACGGATTTCAACCGGGTTCGGCTGCCGGTGGTGGCGTGGGTAGTTTGGAGCCTGTGCACCGTGATGGCCCTTGCGGTGTCCAACAATATCGCGTCGCCCAACAGGGTTGTGTTGGTTCCTGAGCAGGGCGAATTCCCGCTTTCCGAGTGTAAAGCTAGAAGCACCGCCTTCTCCATTGGATCCCGTCCGTAATGCCCTCTGCAGTTCCTCGACATCCGATGAGCCGCAGCCTTGGCAGAACACGGATGCCCAGTTGGGGCCTGTCACGACCCTTTGCCCAGGGAACAAATCACGCAATCAAGAAAAGGGGCACTGGCTTTTTCATACGTACAGGGAGGGTACCCTCTTACATCAAGTAGCAGAAACAGGTGCCATCCGTTTATCAATCTCGACAGATCAGCTAGGCACAACCGGCTACCAAGGGGGCATCCGTCTCAACCGAAACAAAGAGCTGACAAGTACTCCAGCGTTGCAGGGCCGTGGCACGAATCGAAACACACAACACACATCGGCCTTCGCTCTCCGTTCCCTCGCTACAGCTTCGACGCCGGGCTCGGCGATCCGACCTGCGTGATCTCGTCATACAGCAACCTGCCGAGCCGTCAGCACGCACATCGTCGTCGTTTTTCATACACGACAAGGGGGGGTTAAGCTCACGTCGTCAGGAAGTCGGCGTAGTCCTCGCCCGTGACCTGGCCGGCAAAGTACTGCGCGGCCAGGTGGAACTTGTTGCCCTTGGGTGCCTTAGCCGAGAGGCCGTCGGCGCACTCCTTGAGGAGCTTGAGGGCGTATGCCTTGTCAACCCTCTTGCCCTCGGCGGTGGAAACGCCGTGCTTGACCCATTGCCAGAGCTGGCTGCGGGAGACCTCAGCGGTGGCAGCGTCCTCCCTAGTGCGTCTGTTAGCCAGAGCCGTCCAGCGCGGCAGGCTCCTCCTCCACGGCTCTACGTTGACGTCCCCATGTTTTTGATTTCCCAAGGGGGACTGACTGGGCCGGACTTACATGAGGTAGTTGATGGGCACGCAGCCGACTCCGCGGATCCAGGCCTCCATGTAGCACAGGCCAATGTTGATGTTCTTCTTGATGCCATCCTCGGTGATGCCGCCGGGGACGTTCATGTTGAGCAGGTCGTTCCGGCCAACCTTGGCGTCCTCGCGGCGGACGAAGAGCTGGTTGGGGGTGGGCATGTGCTTGTCGAAGATGTCGCTGGCGATGGCGGCGAGGGCCGGGTGGGCGACCCAGGTGCCGTCATGGCCGGCGCGGACCTCGCGCAGCTTGTCGGCGCGGACGTTTTCCATGGCCTTGTCGTTGGCCTGCTTGTCGTCCTTGATGGGGATCTGGGCCGCCATGCCGCCCATGGCGTGGACGCCGCGCTTGTGGCACGTCTGGATGAGCAGCTTGACGTAGGCGTCCATGAAGGGTACCGTCATGGTGACGCAGGAGCGGTCGGGCAGGACGAAGTTGGGGTTCTGGCGGAACTTCTTGATGGTGCTGAAGATGTAGTCCCAGCGGCCGCAGTTGAGGCCGGAGCTGTGGTCGCGCAGCTCGTAGATGATCTCGTCCATCTCAAAGGCGGCGAGGATGGTCTCGATGAGGACGGTGCCGCGGATGGTGCCGCGCGGCATGCCGATGTAGTCCTGGGCGAGGTTGAAGACGTCGTTCCACAGGCGGGCCTCGAGGTGGCTCTCCATCTTGGGCAGGTAGAAGTAGGGGCCGAAGCCGCGGCGCTGCGTCTCAACGGCGTTGTGGAAGAAGTAGAGGCCGAAGTCGAAGAGGCTGCCCGAGATGGGCTCGCCGTCGACGACGAGGTGCTTCTCGTCGAGGTGCCAGCCGCGGGGGCGGACGATGAGCGTCGGCAGCTTGCGGTCGGTGCGCAGCTTGTACTCCTTGGGGCCCTGCTTGAAGTCAACCTGGCGGCGGTTGGCGTCGTAGAGGTTGACCTGGCCGTTGATCATGTTCTCCCAGGTCGGGGCGCTGGAGTCTGTGCCGCAGTCAGCCTGGCGTCGTGCTTGACGATGCATACGCCATGAAGCGTATGAGGCGCATATGCCACGTCGATTCCCTAATTCCCTCACGCATGCTCTCGTCTTCTCATGGCTCATAGGACGGCACATCGGGCCAGGATACATCCGCTTGCGCATCACACGATGTAACATATATGACCTTGATCCAGCTTCACAAGGGGCGTGGCGACTCACCCTCAAAGTCGGCCATGTACGTGTACACGTCGGCGTTCAGCGCGTTCACCACCATCTTGCGGTCCGTCGGCCCCGTGATCTCGACGCGGCGGTCGACGAGGCCGGGGGCCGGCGCAGCGCCCTTCCAGGTGGGATTCTCGCGGATGTGGCGCGTCTCCGGGAGGAAGTCGGGCAGCACGCCGCGGTCGAGCTCGGCCTGGCGCAGCCTGCGGCGCTCGAGGAGGCTCTTGCGGGTGGCGTTGAAGGAGCGGTGCAGCAGGGCGAGGAAGGCGAGGGCCTGCGGCGTGAGGATGGCGCGGTGGGCATCGTCGACCCTGCCGAGGACGGTGACGCCCTGGAGGATGGTGTCGGAGGAGGCCATGGCGGTGATGCGGTGAGGATTGGGGAAGACGAAGAGGGCCTCAAGGAGGATGCGGGATGAAATGTCCTGGCCGATGGCGGGCTCGGGCTCTGGGCTTTCACGTGTCAACGACGTTTGACGTGATCCGAGCGAGCCTCGTCGCGCCTATGACGTACCAATGGTTGGTCTCCAATCCGAGCAGCAGCAACAGTTCCAAATCTCGACGGCGTCTTTGGTTGATTGGCCTTGCAACGCAACGACGGCACGGGATGTAGAAAGAGGAGAGAGGAGTTGAGGGGTCCGGGTGCCCATTACACGGGCATGACGCACGCGGTCCCGGCTACGCGCTTCTGCCATTATTGGATGCTTCACGGCTGGCTTACAGCCACAGCCGGCCAGCGGCATTCCCTCCTCCGCTCTTCGGCACCCATCGGCCTTGCTCGGGTGGACGGGAGGGTGGTGGTGTTACGGAGGGTGGTGGTGAAGGAGCTGCAACAGCCGCCGGCGGGCGGACGCTGCCGAGGTTTGCCTCTGCTCTCGGCCAACGTTTGCCTGCCGCTCGATCACGTTACCGTCAGAGAGCGGCTTCAGCCAGTTCCGACAAGAGATAGCCATCTTGTCGCCATCGTCAGTGCTCCATCAATCCTCCGATGGCCGGCCGTGTGTCCCTCGTCTCGCCCATCCATTCTGGTTGAACCTTGTGCTCGTATTTCCATATTTCCCCTGTTCCTTGCAGTTCCTCGCCATCCCTGCCGTTCCTCGCTATTCCTGCCGTTCCTCGCTATTTTGTCGTTCCTCGCTATTCCTGCAGCCCGAGATTCTACGAGTATAAAGGCATCACAGCGCACCTCGCAGAACGCGATTTCTAGTTGGCTACCCTACAGTACATTGAAAGGCACAAGCTGGAACCTTTGCACAGAAGGGATCCATGACGATTCCACGTCGCCACCGGCATTCGAGTGCACTGCGAGTCAGCCTAGAGGCGCAGCCCCCACGGACCACCACCGACCGAGAAGCCGAGGCACGCCCCACCTCCGGGACTTTCCGGGCCCTTCGGCATCGTCACTCCAACGACGAAGCCAGCGATGCGCAACGCTGTTCGCTGATTATTATTCCGCCCATGGCTCGAGGCGTGGTGGGGTATCTCTGACTGGGCTGGTTGGTGGGTTGTATCGTTATCCGTACGGATTACTCCTGGCCGCTGAAGGACCCATCCGCAGGGTCCGAAGCTTCCCTAGCGATTTATCGTCTAGATGCGGCATGTGAGGCGACATGTTGGGCGTCTGCGTCGGGGTCGGGGCCTCGGGTGCTTCTCCTGACTCCTTGGTAGCCAGCGAAATTGCAGCTCGATAGTAGCCATGTCCTGAGGCGAGATAGATGGCGTCGTGCCGAGGTACTTTAGCCCGAAGCACCCTTTCGACCACCACATATGTAGGTAGTGATGGCTGAGTGAGAGCATATTCCACGATTTATCGACTATCCAGGCTCGGCGTGTAATTTCTCGATGCAAGGCAGTCCACTCGCTCTCCTTGTAGAAGATTGGCGATATAGCGAAACTTTAGCCTGTAGGACTTTCTTGTAGTCGTACTTGAAGTCGTATTGTGAAAATTCTCGTAATCTTTCGAGAGGAGCGACTAGGATAGCAGCCAACTGGACTGCTCGTATTCATCCATGGCACGGGGTCTTTTGGCGCTCGAAACCTGTGTCTGGCCGCCGAGAGAATTTCTCGACGATGCCGAGTTCGTTTGGGTTTCTGTACGTATCGCAGGAGTCGTTCAAAGCCGTAGTGAGTCCGGCGAGATCGGCCATCGTTGACGACTGGAACTCCGGGGGTCTTGCCCTGGACGATGAAATTTGTTGCTAGTCACGAAGAAGAAAAGAAGTAAGTTTGAATCTATCATGCACACCGTGATTCTGAACACGTACCGTGCGCTAATAAACCAAATTCAGAAAATGGCCGCGCCACACAGCCGCACCGCAACTGTGGCGCAGCTGGAAGCGCTACACATGACCAGGGCCGGGGCCAACCTCACGTTAGCGTGCGGTGCGTGTTTAACTTCTTGGTGTGCGTGTTTTGCTGTCAGCTACCTGAAAGGAAGTGGCCTCACAGTCCAAGACTTGTCTTCTTTCCATGATTTTCGAATCTTCATTCATTCAGACTGACAAAGAAGATACAGCCAAGCTCTGTGGGAGCCATGTCAGTGTCCCTATTATAATTACAAACACCCCAGCTGGCCCCATCACGCCGGCAGCTCCACCACCCCCAGCCTTCATCAAGATTCAACACCCCGATGAATGTGAAACAAACTCAGTCAGGCAACAATCGCCTCACCTATGCATCCAACCCCACTCCAACGTCTTGTACAAGAAGCAAAATGATTCGCCAGTCCCAGCCTAACAACGGCGGTGATATGCGCCAAGCCCTCACTCCTCTTGCTGCCTTTCGAGGGTCGTGTCCATGAGCCATCTCCAACATGTTGCGTGGTATTCGCCAGAAAGTTTGGTCTCTCTCAGAGGCCAATGCCAGCCAATGTCGCCACCGTAAACAGCGAGCGTCCGCACAGAGGCAGCCAACACGAGTCGTCGGGCATGGTGAACACGGCTCCCCTTACGCGTTGAGCGTCTTGATCATCATCTTCCGCTTGTCCTTGTCGGTCACGACCAGGTGGCGGCTGTCAAACATGACCCTCATCGTGTCGACGACTCTGTGGAAGCTGCTAGCAGCGCCGCGTTCCTGCGTGAATCGCACAATGCTCAACGGCTGCTTCTTCCCATGCTCAATGACCGTCATGACTTCAGCAGCAAACTCCACTTCTTTAAGGTTCAAGTCTGTAAACTCGTTAGCCTTCCATAGGCGATTTCCGTATAGTCACCCAGCCACTTACAGTTCTTGGCTGCGAGCCGTGCAAAGACAATGTTGCGCTGCTTGCTGATCTGGATACCCTTAATACCATAGCGGCGCCACTCTCGCAAGAGAATGGCAACCTCCTGTCGAGCTCGCTTGCGCGAAAGTGTCATGCAAATGTAGTTGGTGGCAGGCTTTACTCGGAACAGCCGCGTCAGCCAAGTCTGCTTGACCTCGATGTTCCGAATGCTGCCAGAGCCCGAGTCGCGCAGACCAGACTGTCGCTTCCCATCGTGTGTCTGTTTTGCAAACTGTCGGCTCTCCCGAGCGCGGTCGGGTCCTAGTCCCCTCGTCAGCTTGTTTCAACAGGGAGGCCGTGTTTGATGGGTCATCATCCTCGTTACCTTCAACAGTCATCTTGGAATCCCTGGCTCTGTTGCTCTTCCAGAACGGGAAGCTAAACACGCTCTTCCTCGCGGCATCAGCGGCTGGGTCCAAGTCAGGCCGCTGGGCTTGCTTGGGAATAGCAGTGGTGCTGGCGCCCTGCGACTTGTCGACGCTCGATTCAGACTCCGCCTTCGACGACCGTTTGAACCAGGACGTCTTCTTCTTCTTTGTGGGACCGTCAAGTTCCCGGGATGACAGTTCGGCCGCATGATCATCATGCTCCTCCGCATTGTATGCGAGTTGCCGATGCAGCTTGCGTCCAAAATCCTCCGTCAAAGCCTTTTTCTTTCGCACGTTCAGCGGCTTCGGTACCTTGACGGGGCTTGCCACTCCAGGGGAGTGAACAATGCGAATCGTGTTCTCGACTTTGCTCAGGTAGTCCACGCTACGGTTCCGCTCGTTTGTCTTCGTGGTTTGGCGGTGGGGTGGCGCCGAGACAACACGGTTTCCATCATGAGCTTCGGCAGGGTGAACGCCCGAATTCTCGTGGATCGACGGAAGGGTTGAGAGCTTCCGAGCAGGCTGGCAGTACACCGGTGCAGAGGTAACACGGCGGTCACCCTGTCTCGACAGCAAGACGGGCATGGCCAGCCGAGTCGCCTCCTCTGCCAGAGTTTCGTCATGGTCGTCGGATGAGGTTGGCTGAGAGTCAACCCCGTACGAGGTTGTGGCGAGGCAGTTCTTCGAGGCATCCTCGGGGGGGAGCGGGGGCAAGGGTCGAGTCTGCCACGAAGGGCTCGAGGTATCGGTCGCCGGAGTGGTGACCGTGGGGCTCTCAATGGTCAGAGAGAACGGCGTCGATTCGCGTCGCTTCTTCTCTCCGTCCGTCCAAGATCCGCCCACAGAGTCCTCCTCGATCAGCGAGCTCTTGAACGCTTCATCACAATCCTTGGCACAATTGTTGCTGAAGTGGCGCAACTCTTCGTTAAATATCATTGAAACGCCAGCCTTGGTCGCAACGCGAATAACGGGAGCCCCCTTGGCCTTGGGGTAAGTCCCATTGGGCAGCTTCGGCATCTCTGGGGTTGGAGAGCGAGGGCGAACAGTTCCGGATCGATAGCTGGATCCATCGCCGCTGGCGGATGCTGAGCGAGCGCGGCGGGTGGTTGCTCTCTGGGTTGCACCCGCAGAGCTCGATCGCTTTCGAATGTGAGAGAAGTCGACGCCCCGTTTATGCCGCAGGCTGGGGGCTGCAACATGGGGTGTGCCCTGCCTGTTGCTACGAAGAGATGCCAGCGAGCCTCTCGACAGCTGTCTGGGAGCCATGGATGTTTTTGCAGAATTTGTCCGTCCACGTCTGGCATTGGAGCCGCTGCGGACCCTCGTCGCTTGCGGGGCGTTCGCAGTCTTCTGAACATCGCGGTGGATGACAATCTTGGCGTGGCTGGCTTCAGAGTCGCAGCGCTGGAGCATACGGCTACCTCTGTACGGGTCATAGCTCTTATCCGTCTCTGCCTCGGTGTCGGCAGCGTTAGAGATGACCGTGAAGCGAGAGACAGACCGGCCATGACCATTGGCTCGAGGCTGCGCAAACTGGCACGTCGACACGCGCTTCTTCCAGATTGCGGGCTTCAGATGGTGATAGTCGCTCATAGAGTGAGCCAGCTCGGGCTTGAAGTCCTCCAGTTGCTTATTCCGATAGTTGTAAAGCAACCAATAGAAGGCCTTCTGGTCATTGGGTCTGGAGCTGGTCAGGGTCTGATTCGGTGCACAGTGCTTGGCAAGATACTCACTCGTCACAGGACAGTTTCAACGCCAAGTCCTGCTCGCTGAACATGTGCCACATGGAGCGCAGCTGTCGAAGCAGCTGCGGGTCGATATCCCGGCGAGGCACGGGGCTGTACTGGAACCCTTTGCGTGTGTCTGGCAGCTGTCCGCTGAGGTCGCCAAAGTCATCGAGATAGCTATATTTCTGGACCACTGGGTGGCGCCAAATCTCCTTCAAGGTGATTCGACGGTCAGGGTTAACCTGAAGCATGCGTCGGATGAGATCTTCAGCCTCGGGGCTGAGGAATCGTGGCATCTCGTAGTGGCCCTTTTTGGTTTTGGCCATCATGACGCGCAGGTCGGGGTCATCGAAGGGAAGCGTGGCGGACAGCATTGCATACAAAATGACCCCCAGGCTCCAGATATCAGCGCGGTCTCCACGATACTGCCTGTTCTTGAGGAGCTCTGGGGCAGCGTAATGCGGGCTGCCGCAAGCAGTGGCGAGGTGGTGAGTGTCTGTTTGATGAAGGGCGGCCATGCCGAAGTCGGCAATCTTGATCTGAAGGTCTGCAGTAATCAAGATGTTCTCGGGTTTGAGGTCGCGGTGGCACACATTGAAAGAGTGGCAGTAGGCGATGGCACTGATCATTTGCCGGAAGAAGTAGAGGGCCACCTCCTCCGACAATCGGCCCTTGCTGTTGATGAAGGTAAAAAGATCGCCTTGGTCGATGTACTCAAGAATCAGATAGCTGTCTCGACGTCAGCACATATTCAGCACACGAGGGGGGCAGGCGAAGAGGGCCAGACGAAACGCACATTTCCGAGCGATTCTCCCAAATGTCATAGAGCTTCATGATATTGGGGTGTTCAATAAGCTTGAGGATTGCCACCTCGCGCTCAATGGCCATGGGGACGCGCATTTCGCCATTGGCCTGCTCCGGGAGACTGCTGTCCCACTTGCTCAGAGCGGCCAAGCTGCTGTCTTGAACCAGATAGGCCATTCGCCGGTTGACGATCTTGACAGCGGCGAGTTGGTTGGTCACGCTGTGCCGACAGAGGCGGACGCGGGCAGAGGAGCCCTTGCCCAGAGTACGGCCGAGCTGCCACGGTCCAATGTGTGTCTTGTAGTTCTTCTTGCTGCGGCTGCTGGACGTCGACGCGTACGAAGCTTGGGAAAGTCGCTTGGCGTCATCGACGGGCTGGGGCGGGCTCAGGACGGCGGAGACGCGCGCGTTGGCAGCGACGGCTTGAGCATTCACCGCGGCAGCACGCTGCTCAACCTTGGCTTGGGGGCCGACATGGCGAGTTTGGGCGTGAGAAGCATCAGGTTGGTCGGAGCGAGGCTTGTTGACCTGCAGCTCCAGGGGCGGGAAAGGGGAGTTCATGCGGTTCGTGGTCTCGGCTAGTGGAGAGCGAGCTTTGGCGCCCACAGCATCCGCCATGACGAATCGACGCGATTGTGGTGAGATTAGCACATAATACTCGGAAGCGATGTGCAGACAAGACGATGCTGCGATGCAATGCGATGCAGCCGACTGGAACAACTGCGGGATGGTGGTGAGCGAGTGCGGGACGGGACGGAAGCAATGAGGGTGCTGCAGTACTGGAGAGAAACAACAGACGATTTCGAGGGACGCGATGCAAGACGAAGATACACGGGACGAGGAGGGGAATTGTTGGATAGAAACGAGGCAGACAAACAAGGCGCCGGGGCTGGGCGATGAGGTGGAAGAGTCGAGCGCGCCGAGCGAGAGAGGGGGAAGAGGAGAGAAGGAGGGCGGGACGAGAGAGAAAAGAGGTGCCAGGCGTGCGAGTGCAGTCCAGTCCACGGACGGTGGTGCGGGAGGAATGCAATGTTTACCTCGTCAGTGGCGGTGGTGTTTTGCGCGGCTGGTACGGGAGGTGCCCTGGAACCGGCGCGATTGGCACCGAACGGAGACAGTAGCCTGAGGCTGCTAGCTGCCTTAAGGTACCTTGGGCCGGGGCACATGGCCGGGCAGATGGCAGAGGCGAACTGATATTGCCATCCTGGATCTCGACGCATTCCAGTTGCTGGGCACCCATAATGGCAGGACCAGCGGCATCCCCGCCACCAAGATGAAATGATTCAGACTAACACGAGCTGCAGAGGAAGACTCGTGTTGAATTCAGACGCTCAGGCGGAAGCGAGTTGCTCGCACTTTGTTTCAGTGTTCGCACCTACGTGCAACTTGGCTGCGGGAGCGCGCAGCAAGAAAAGCGTTCTGAACCCATCATCGCGATTCCGATCCCTCGATACATGCAGGCCCTTTCCAAATGCCGTTGCAGCAGAGAAATAGTCCAAGGGCCAATCCATTCTGGGGCCAGGGATCGCCGCATCAGGGAGGGCGACGCAAGAGCATCTGTCGTCCGATGTCGAGAACTCGAGCCGCTGGTATCTCGACAGGGACCCAGCTTTCTGCAAAGCGGTTCATCTTCGTTGAGCTGGATTGCGCCGTGACACTGGAGCTTAAATATTCCTGCCAGGCATCTCCTCGTGACTGGAAAAGCGATGCATGGCGACGAAGGGTCGCATGGCACACACCTCGACGGCTTCTGGAATTCAGGAGATGTCGTCGTGGCTCTTGGCGCCAGGGATTCGCCGATGACTAAGCCCTCGATGAGACTTAAGCTCACCCGTGCGTGTACGGACCCGTGCATCTATTGGGTCCCATGAGATTACCGGCCATCCGGCTCACGTTTTGTGTTGCAGACGATCCAGATCACGTAGAATCGACGAAAGGCCGGATTTAGAAGTGTTCTGAGACTCCAGGCCACACGACACTCTGTTCGTGAAGTGGTCTTGACGATTCGTAGTCCGTACGCTTAAGCTCTACCCTAGAGCAATGCCTCGAAAGGAACCTGTTGAGAGCCATACCTATCAATGTGTAGAGTGGCCATGTGTGTTTGGGATCATAGCATGGGCCATGGTTTTGTTGCTGATAACGATTTGATTAATTCCTCGTATCGTGTTGGTGGCATTCGTGCAGCAGTCACTCAATTCAACGCACTGATGCAAAGACGAGGGTTACTTGCCGCGCCGCCAGGTGCCGCAATTATAGACACCACTTCTCAGTTCACGATAACGAGACGGGGAACGTTTCATTGGCACATCCGCAAAGCGAGCACCCACTATTGCATCACTTATTGTCTGGGAATTGCAAGAAATTCATTGGGGAGCGCAAGCACCGATGGGCTCTGGAGACGTAAAGAATACATGTGCCATAATTGGGCAACGAACTCTCATCGAATTAGCCTGCGTGATTGGTTTAGTGGTAAAATTCTCCGTTGCCATCCGAGCAACGTCGGGGAGCCCTGGGTTCGATTCCCAGATCACGCATAAATTCCTTTATTTTTGCGCTATTGCTTCATTTTGAAGCAATTTATTTTTTGGACACCAGACTTTGTCTTTGTTGGTGTCATGTGCAAGGAGCAGCAGTTTCATGCCGCCGTAGCCACGGTGCCTGTTGTTCTGTCTGCTGTGTCGCACCTGTTAATTGTGGCCTGCGCTTGGTGGGGGCACGACGCGTGCCCACGCGTCTCCATTAATTGGCCTCAACTTCGCACTTCCACACCCCGCAGCGGCTGGCTTCACGCGCAAAAGGGACTGAAGGAACACCGCGCCATGGCGCGTCCTACATCTCGCCGTCGGAGGCGCGCCGAATCCGAAGATGACGACGATAGCGACGCTGCGCGCTCCTCGCAGGGCTCCGACGCGCCCAAACGGCGGCGCCTGAACACCGAATCAGACAACAAACGGCCCACCGCTCCCCCTCGTGCGAACGCAGAAAGGCCGAACGGGGCCGCCAATGGCGACGTGATGAACAACTTTCATCCAGGTGCCATTGTGCGCGTCAAGGTCGAGAACTTCGTCACGTACGAAAAGGCCGAGTTCTTCCCCGGTCCTCACCTGAACATGGTCATCGGGCCAAACGGCACAGGGAAAAGCTCGCTGGTCTGCGCCATATGCCTTGGCCTCGGCTACAGCCCGAAGCACCTGGGACGAGCGGGCTCGGTCAAGGAGTTCGTCAAGCACGGCAGGGACACGGCTACCATTGAGATCGAGCTGCAGAAGAAGCCCAACGACCGATCCAACTACATCGTCCGAGTTCAAATCCGCCGCGAGCAGAACAACCAGAAATGGTGGCTGAATGGCAAGGAAACAAGCCACAAGACGGTCCAGGCGCTGATGCAGTCGCTCAAGATCCAGGTAGACAACCTCTGCCAGTTTCTGCCCCAAGACAGGGTGGTCGAGTTCGCTAGCTGCACCCCGGTTGACCTCTTGCACGAGACGCTCCGTGCTGCGGCGCCGGAGGAGATGCTGCGGTGGCAGAAGCAACTTCAAGATCTCCACAAGGACAAAAAGGGCCTCGCCGAGGCGGTTCGCGCCGATGCCGAGTCCCTGAAGAGCCTCGAGAGCCGACAGCAAGGGCTACAAGCAGATGTGGATAGGATTCGGGAACGCGAGGAAATTCAGGAGCGAGTTAAGAATCTTCAATCGGCCTTGGTCCTGGCCAAATACCAAGAGGCCCGGACCAAGTACACCGAAGCCCGAGACCGAAAGAAGGAGGCTGAGAGGGCCTTGAAACGCCTCGAGCGGGAAAGCGGGCCGTCGTTGGAGGCAGTCAACCAGAAACAGGAATACGCCCGGCAGATCGACGCCGCGATACCTGGAAAGGAAAGAGCATTGAGAGATGCTGAGCGAGCGGCCCTGGGCATGGCGAACGATGTCGCAAAGGCAGCGGAAGATGTCAAGGAGATGAACAACAGACTGGATGCAGAGCGCAGGGGCTTCGAAGCCAAAAAGAAAGAGTTGTCAGCATCAAGGTCCAAGATCACTTCGTATCAGGCCGATCTCAAGAATCAGCCTTTGGAGTTTAATGCTGCTAGCTGGAACCAAAAGATTGTAAGCCGTCAGCACCCTTGTTAGCGCCATCACATAACTCACCGGCTGGGCCTATAGCGGGCGGAAGAGCACAACATGCGGGAGCTGGAAGCAGAGCTGCGCCAGGTTTCGGCTGACCAAGACGCCCTCAGCGGGAAAGCCAAGATATTGAAGCGCGAAATCAGCACAACTGCGGCGGAAATTGAGTCGCTCGACACCCAGCAAGGCCAGCAGCTAAACTTTATGAAGAAGCACTTCCCAGAAGCCGCCACTGGCTGGGAGTGGGTGCAAGAGCATCAAAGCGAGTTTGAACGAGAAGTCTTTGGGCCGCCCATGATAAGTTGCTCCGTCAAGGATGAGAAGTACTCGGATCAAGTACAAGCATTGCTCCAGAACGACGACTTCTTGTGCTTTACTGCGCAAACCAAGAACGATCACAAGAAGCTGACTGACCAGCTGTACCGAGTGATGAGCTTGTCTGTTGTCATCCGAACATGCTCACATCCCCGTGACTCCTTTCAGCCCCCCATCGACCGTAGCGAAGCCGCTGCGCTTGGCCTTGATGGGTTTGCTGTGGATTATGTTGATGGTCCTGCCCCAGTCCTGGCAATGCTCTGCGCCGAGAAGCGAATCCACCAGTCCGGCGTCGCTCTCCGTGACCACAACGATGCCCAGTATGAGCAGCTGGTCAGCAACGGCAAGGTCAGTCAGTGGGCCGCCGGCAAGCACTCGTTCATGGTCCGGCGTCGGAGAGAATACGGCCCGCAAGCGATGACGACAATCAACAAGCACATCCAGCCGGGTAGGTTCTGGACGTCCCAACCCGTCGACTCCCAGGAGAAGGCGGAGCTCAGTCGCCGACTTGTTGAAAAGAAAGGCGAATTTGAAGTCCTGAGGGGCGAAAACCAGGAACTGAAGGCAAAAGCCGCTGCCATTGAGGACCAAAAGGCAGAGATTGGCAAAAGGATTGTGGGTAGATACAGCCCCAGAGTGCGAGCCGGAGGGGTATGCTGACGCGGGCTCAGGACGACTTGAGAAGCGAGAAGAGTGCTTTGCAAAGGGAGTACCAGAAGTGGCAGTCTCTGCCGGAGAAGATAGGCAAGGACACCGTCTCCCCTCGTGTTTCCGGGCATTCCGCTTACAGCCGGCAGAATCTGAGGAACGCGCCAAGGCATCGCACGAACAAGCCATGCGCGATGTGAGAAAGAGCATGCTGGACCTGCAATACGAGTGGGACAGGGCGGCCCTGAAGCGCGCGAAGCTCGTCATCAAACACACGAAACTAATCGACAAGATACGGGAAGCGCGCCAAGGCCACCTGGAAGCCCAGATCTGGCTCATCGAAGCGCGTTCAGACGTTCAGGGCCTCAAGGATCGCAGTGCTAGCCTCATGGAGCGCCTTGATCAAGAGAAGCGGAACGTGCAGACCGCCGCCGACGAGGCCAACCTTGCCAAGGAGGCTGGCCGCCGACTGGGCGAGGAAGTCCAGGACGTGCTCCCCGATGAGCAGAGTAAAAGGGAGCTGTTGACGCAGCTCTGCGACGGAAAGACACCCCACGAGCTTGAACTGGACATTTCCGCCGAGGAGGCCAAGTTCGAGCTCATACACGCCGCCAATCCTAACGTGATCCGCGAGTTCGAGCGCCGTGCGCAGGAGATCAGCCGCCTGCAGAGCAAGATGGAGGGCTTCAACGAGCGGCTCGAGGGTCTCGACCGCCAGCTCGGTGAGTTGATGGGCAAGTGGGAGCCGCAGCTGGACGAGCTGGTGTCCAGGATCAACGACGCGTTTGCGTACAACTTTGAGCAGATTAGCTGCGCCGGAGAGGTGCGCGTCCACAAGGACGACGACTTTGACCTGTGGGCGCTGGACATCATGGTCAAGTTCCGGTGAGCACTGCCCCCCTTTCGGTTGTTCCCGACTGACGCCCGTCGCCAGCGAAAACGAAACCCTCCAGCAGCTCACGGCCCACCGCCAGTCGGGCGGCGAGCGCGCCGTGTCCACCATCTTCTACCTCATGGCCCTGCAGTCCATGGCCCAGTCGCCCTTCCGCGTCGTCGACGAGATCAACCAGGGCATGGACCCCCGCAACGAGCGCATGGTCCACGAGCGCATGGTCGAGATCGCCTGCCGCGAGCACACCTCGCAGTACTTCCTCATCACGCCCAAGCTGCTCACCGGCCTGCGCTACGATCCCAAGATGCGCGTGCTCTGCATCGCCAGCGGCGAACACATGCCCCGCGAGGGCAGGAAGCTCGACTTTGGGCGCTGCCTGGCGCTGCAGAGGCGTTTGGCGACGGCTGCGACGTGAGGGCGTGCGGTCCGGGGATGGTGGGTGGAGGCGTTGGGAGACAAAGTGGCGAGGCACTGGTTCAGCAACTCAGGACTTCCGAACATTGGTCACTTCCATGGACAACCGAACGAGGCGTGCAAGCCAACAAAAAGTTCAATTCATTATTAGCTCAAGCAACTCATTTCATCATTCGACCGCTAAAGCCCCTCGCGGCGGCCACTTTTGAACACGAAAACAACAATGGATTTCTCGCCACACCAGCGACAAAATCAAGCCCACACTTGGCCCCCCCCCCCCCCCCCCATCTGCACCTGCGGGCGTGTGCCCCCGCAACATCACTAGACGAAACACGTCGCCAAGTTAAACAGCAAACATAAGGAGAAAAACAAGGAAGACGGCATAAAACAAGGTGGAACAGGATTTAGACATTTAAGCGAGGGATCCTAGTCGGGCTCGCAACTAGAAGACGGCAAAAGAACGAAGAAGAAAGCCGCACTCGTTTACCCCAACTCCGACCCGCCCCGGTGTCGAGGACGGCGTGGTGAATGTACAACACACAAAACAAAGCTCATGGCCCTGAGCGAAGAAAACGAAGTTGTGGGGGTATATGGTGGTGTCGTGAATGCCCGTAGCAAAATCCATAATTAACTGTGGTGCGTCTTGTCCGCGCCGGCGTGCGGGCCGTCCGTGTCGAGCCTCTTCCTCCAGTCGGCCAGACTCTCGCTCAGGCCGAGGCCAGCGGCGGCGCCGTCGTCGTCCTTCTTGGTGACGGCGGGCTGTTCAAAGTCAAAGTTGGTGCTGAGTCGGTAGTTCTTGTTGGTAGCCTCCCAGTGGCTGCGCAGGGTCTCCAGCTCGCTCGCGAGGTTGTCCAGTGCGGCGCTGTTCCTAGCATCGCCGTTGTCACCGTACGCGCTCTCCGTGTCCGAGCTCTCGTTTCGACTATGGCCCGGCCCGACGCCGTTGGAGGCCGCAGAAACCGCCTCCGAGTTGAGACTAGGGGCTTGACGGCTACGGCGGCGGTAGCTGTCGACTGAGTGCTCGACCTGGTCAAGCAGCAGCGAGACCTTTTGCTCCGCGTCGGTTGCGCGCCGCTCGAGGAGAGAGTTCTCCGACTGAAGCTGTTCGAGGTCCTTGCGGTGCGAGCCTAGACTCTTGGCAGCATCCTCACTGCTCTTTACCGCCTCGTCCCGTCGGCGGTTGCTCTCCGCCAGCTCCGCCCTCAGGATGTCGAGGCTATTTTCTAGCTGGGCTCCTGAACTGCGCAGCTCGGTCTCGAGCTCCTCGATCCTCCGCTGAAGGGTGCTGCGTTCGCTTTCCCAACCGGCTGGGGCATCTGCCTTCTCACCGCCTGCTTGCAGCTGGTTCTCGAGTTCCTCGATTTCCAACTTCAAGCGACCATTGTCCGTCTTGTAGCGGGAGAGCTGGTCCTTGAGCTGCTTCAGCATCTTCTCGGTTCCCTTGACGTAGTGCACGGCCGACTGATAATCGCTCTCGAGCTGCGAAAGCTTGTCACGGTACGCCATTTCCGATTCCTGTGCCTGAGCCGCGAATGCATGCTTGGTCTCCTCGTGCGCGGCGGTGGCGCTGGCAAGCTGCGATTCGAGGTCGCGCAAGCGGTTCTGCTCGGGAGAGGCTGTTCGCGGGCTGGTGAGACCACGGGCTCGCACGGCGCTTGTCGGACTGATGCCTCGCTCGCTGAGAATGTCCTTGAGCGCATTGTGCTGGACCGACATAGCATTTGTCTCGAGCTGCTGGGCCGCCAACCGGTTCTTGACATCAGCGTGCGCGGCTTGCAAGCTCTGGACCTCCCTCAGCGATGACTGGAGCTGCCTTCTTATGGCCACTCCTTCTCGGCTCGATTGCTCCTGGTACTGCTCCAGTCCTGCAATCCGCTCCTCGGCGCTCCGCAGTTTGTCAGCGGCTGCATCGGCCTCCTGCTGATACTTCTTCACCAAGGCGTTGGAGGCATTGACCTGGTTCTGGAGCGCAGCTCTGCGCTCGGAATCTGCTTTGCTAGCGTCGGAGACGTCTCGAGCGGAGATTTTGTCGAGCCCAGAAAGGACAACTTGCCGATGTGTTCTCGCTTCGTTGGCGTGCTTCTCGGCCAATTCTTCAGCGTCTCTAAGCCGTTGCGTGGAGGCGGCGAGCTCCGTGTTGCGTGCCTCATGTTCGGCCTTGAGTTTGTTGAACTCGGTCTCAATAGTCTCTCTCTGAAGGCGCTCCTCTTCCAGCTTCTTCTCCAGGTGTGCTCTGGCGTCCTGAGATGCAATCACAGCGCCCCGGAGGGACTCGAGTGTTTCGTGGTGCTCCTTGGAGTTGTCCATGGCGTCGTTGTACTTGGTAGCCAAGTCCTCCTTCTCAATCTTGAGAAGCTCTAGCGCAGCGACAGCTGTTGCGCAAGAGACAGATTGCTCGCGGGCTTCACGCTGTACAAGGTGCAGCTCAGCCTTTAATCGTTCCACCTCTGTCGACGTCTGCTGCTTGTAGGTCTCGAGGTCAGCCATGCGCTTTTGGGCTGCAGCCGCGGTATCGTCTGCGAGTCTGTGACCCTTTCTCTCGGCTTCCAGCTGGGCCCTCATGCTGTCTAATTGCAATTGAAGATCCTTTTGAAGGTGCAGGGCCGAGGCGAGCTTCTTACTCATCTCGCCTGCCCTGTCGCTGAACTCGTCTCGTTCGCCGTCCAGCTGAGGAGTGCTGCTTGCGCTTCCGCCCATGTGAGCGGCCACCTTGGCCTTGGCGTAGACTGCTTCCTGGATGGCCGCATCACGCTGCTTCTCGGCCTCGGCGATTTGCTTCGCGGCAAGAACTGCTTGCTTGTCCACGGCGCTCTGGACGTTGGCCAGCTCGGTTCGCATTGCTAGCAGAGCTTCGATGAGGGGGCGGTCTTCGTCGTCAAAGGTCTCGGTGACCTTGGCGTCAAACGTTGGGCTCAAAGTTGCGGCAGAAACGTACCCTGACTTCCGGGCTAGCTCCAGTTCCGAAGCGTACCACGCATTCCTATTCCGCGAAGAGTCTAGCTCCTTGAGAAGGGCAACGGTTTGCGAGTTGCGGCCTGACGAGCGTCTAGAAAGAGGGTTACTCGCTTGGCGGGTTGGGGGAGGCGGAGAAGATGGCCGCATGGCCCTAAACGCGGGCTCCGTCGGGCTATCCGTGGAGCCCTGAGGCTGCCCATGGCGAACCTGCTTGACTCTGAGCGGCTCGGCGGCGGCGGATTCTTGCTTGGAGCCTGTTCTGGCCATCTGCGTCGGTGTTCGTCTACCATTCACGGTAGGCGCATCGTTCTCGTTTGCGATGTCGCGGCTGATGGGAGACTGGTTCGACCTGGCCTGCGGGGAGCCCGATGCAGTAGCAGCAGCACGATCGGCAGATGGTCCGCGAGCCCGCCCCATGACAGATGTGTCAACAGTAGGCTTTGCTGGCGTCGGCCCCTGTGGAGGAGGACCGGCGGGACTCGAAGTCACCGCAGCCCGAGGAAGCTTGGATATCGGTGCCCCAGGGGCCCCTGGATTCGGTGGGCCGCTGGCATCCGCACCCGGCGGCGGCGACCTGTACCCATTCGGGGGGCTATTGGCAGCAACCGGGACGCCGATTACTTTCCTGGGGTCGGCAGGCCCTGTCGACCCTTCTCGAGACTGCAATTGACGAGGGGCGTTTTGCGCATCAGCGCTTGGCCGCCGGGCCTGGGGCATCATCTTTTGTGCAGCCTGCTGACTGTCGTTGGGATATCGAATCTTAGTCGTATCCAGAACGTAGAGTATACCCAGATCGTTGATGGCGGCGGCGGCGGAGCTGGGTTCACCACCGAGAACCACGATCGATTTGCCAACCGTCGTCATGCTGTGACCAGACCGAGGGGAGGGCGAGGGGCCCATGTTTTGAAACGTGTACCACCGTCGCGAGGATATCCTGAATGCAGCAAGGTCCCCCAGATCGCTGCCTTCCTCGGTGCGGCCCCCGAAGATGTACATCACATCGTCCACGAGCGCAGCAGCGTGTCCCTCGCGCGGGGCAGGAATGTAACCTATGCAATCCAGCTGCTCCCACAGGTTGATGGCTGGATCGTAGCACCAAACGTCATTAAACCACTGGAAGCCATTGGTACCGCCGAACCTGCCATTGTCAGCAACGAATCTTTGAGTCCCAATGTGGGGGGGAGGGGGGGGGGGGCCTATAAGGACACTCACAGGTACATCTTGTCGCTGTATGTGATGATGGAATGGTTTGTTCGTGCGGCAGGGACCTTTAAGGATGTCTCGCCTCGTATGAGAATCTCCCATCGGTTGTCTGGCATCTGCAGTTGATTGAGATCAAAGGCGGAGAGATCGTTCATGAAGAAGCCCTCAACTTGACCACCAAAGACGTATAACTTGGATCCCAGGATGTTGAGAGAATGTCCATAACGCCCCGAGGGGCGGGGGCCAGCCGGAAGAGCCCGAGACCAGTGACGGGTTGCTAATGGACGAGACAACCCAGTCAGTAAAGTGCCCATAACGAGACTCAAGAAGACGCAAACACCTACAGGTATTTAGCAGATAAAGCGTCTCGTCCAAGACGTCCGAGTCCTCAATCTTGGTGTCGCCACCATAAACGATGAAGGCGTTTCCGACGAGCAAACTGGAGTGGCCGACTCTTGGCCCAGGGCCTTCGGCGGTAGTCGCAAGCGGGTAGCAAGCCATGTTGCCGCCCGCCTCAATCATCCAAAGATCGCCCTTGACGGTTGAGCTGTTTATCAAACCCCCCATCATGTAGATGTCACCTTCCTTTGACGACATCGCATTCACTGCGGCGCCATAGCGAGGGAACGGGCTCGGATGCGACGTGTGGGTCAGCCGCCGTTGCGACCAAGGGTATAGCGAGGCATTGGGATTTGCTGGTTGCGGTCCGTTTCGGAGCTGCGAGGCGGTGGTTAGGAACTGTCTTCGCTCCAAGGACAGCTGCTCTAGCTCGCAGCGCTTCGGCCCGAGCGGCGAGACACTTACCGGCAGATCGCTCTGTTGGGTGTTGTCGACGCTTCCTCCGCGGCGCAAAGCGTGGCCCTGTCCCTGGTCAGGGCTTCCGGCGGCGATGGCATCGTTCTCGAGGGAGTTGAGGCTTCCAGTGGGCGTGGAGCGCTGCTGGGGTGCGACCTTTTCGTCGCGGGCAATGCGAGCACCGGTGCTCTGGATGGACCCCTGGGAGCCAGAGTTGCCATCGCGGGTCGCCAATGCGCGGTCCTGGCTCTTCTTGGACTTGAAGAGAAAGGCCATGGTCGGCTAGGGGGCCGCTCGGCGGCGGATGCTGGGCGGCGTCGCGCTCTTGAAGAGTCTTTCGTCTGGGCGATTGCGATGCTTTGCGGCAGGGTCGATGGATGGAGGCGGTGGGCGGCGGATGCGAGGCGGTGGATGCGATGCGGTGGATGCGATGCGATGGAGCGTCGTTGATGAGTGACGTGAGAGGGAGGAGAGAGAGGAGCGCTTCCGCGGGCCAGACGAGGTGCAACTGCGGTGGCGGGCGCCTCAGCAATTCCAGCAATTCCAGCAATTCCAGCCGACTGGACGACGGGATGCGGAGGGACAACAAGCAAGGGGACTGGAGCTCGAGTCTGGAGATGGCTGGGTAAGCATCGGTGGCCTAGCACTGGGATGGATGAATTGGAGCCCTTTTTTGGGAGGTCGGGGTGTCAGTTCAGGGGAGGGGCTGAAGCGCTGGACGCCCTGGGCTGGGCTGGGCCGCGATCGCACTGGCCGTCTGCTGCGCCAGGGCGACGACGGCGACCGGGGCTGACGACGATGATGGGATGGTCAACACAACACGAGTACGGAGTAAGCCAATACAGTTGATGGTATTGTGATGGACGCTGCTGCACACACGAACCCGTGACGTTGATGCTGGCATTCCGATCCTGTTTCCTGGCTCGAGGCGTGCGCCAATCCCAGGCGCCGTCTCACCTGGCCGACCGGTTTCTAGGGGGCTGCTGGCCCATGCGCATGCGCTAACCGGCACAAGCCGTCTATCAGGAATGACCAGCCTGGTACTGGAGAGGGGCTGGGGCCTGGACGTAAGGGTAAGTCATGGGCCAGTACAGACTAATCCGTATTTGTGTTCCGCCGCCGCCGGTCTTGATGAGGAGAAATTAAGGTACGGCGGTGGATAATAGGCACCACCACCACACTACTGCCGGTTCTCTACGGCAAAAGTGGCAGCCTCGTATCCTGCTTGTGAAGGCAGATAGCCGGCGTCCTGCATCTCATGAGTCGCCCGTTCTACTTCTGAGAACAGGTCGTGCCTCTTCTTTGCTTCTTCATACTTGCCGTTCTTGGGCAGGCAGTCTGAAGGCTGTGCTCCGCAGAGGCCTTCTTGTGCGCTGTCGAGATGGAGTGCTGACTGGCCGGCGTGTTGCTGTTGCTGCTCAGTGCTGACTAACAATTCTGACTAACAATTCTGTTTTGGTCATTCTCGAGTGGTATTGTCCTTAGATGAGATATGATACCTTGTAGCGCCAACGTACTTTGCGGACACAATCAACGGCAACCCCTTACATGAATGCTTTGTTACCTTGTAACCTGGTTGGATACATCCACAACCACATCGTTGTCAACCCACCGAAGCCGTGATTTTGCCCTTGCCGTCACAATCCTAAGGCGCCGTTCGTTGCGGTAGAGAGCCAAGTCGTGCATCCTGCTCCCTCAACTCCGCCGGAGTCTCTAACGAACAGCAGCTCTCTTCCCATGGTGGCAATACGCGGGCGCTTATGTATGTACCTTAGGTAAACTCTGATATCTTCCAAGAAAGACGTGACAATGGTACTTCGATGCCTCGATGGCTGCCCTCGCGCTTCACCTTGCCAGAAGAACAAAGTGTAATCCCCTCAGCTCAATTCTTTTGGTGCGGACAATGCTGCGATGCTCGTCATGAAGATTTTTCCCTTTTTACAGCAATCAGAGCTACTGCTTGCTCCTCGGTGAGCCTGGCACGAACGGGCAGCGACTGGACAACGCCCGTCTGCGTCCACGACGGCTCCAAGAATACTGGCGGGGTTGATTTCAGACGTCGGGTAATGGGCATGCTGTCAAGAATTAGAACTGGAAAGTGAGATGTTCTCTATGTACAACGCTTGTCAGATACCATTCAGCTATCCGCTAGCCAGCTGCCAAGCTGCCACGCAACTAGAAGCCTCAAACAGTCGAGCTACGAAGCCTCTTCTCTCCGCCTCCACACCAACATCACCAACATTACTCACATCCAATACAACACCGAGATGTCTACTGTGCTGCTTGAGCGGGGAAGACAGTTTACTATAAACCGATCTCGTAAACCTCGGCCATCAGACTGGCCACGCCGCTGTCCACTCTTTCCGCCGTGATCGGACTTCGTCCAATTGTAGGAAGTTTGCGCGAAAATCGCAGAAAGAAGATGCATTACTACTGACAGGTGGTTGCCTTAGGTAGATTGTCAGTAAGCCAGCACGTGCCTGTGGATATTCAGGTGCAACTTGCCACACTCTTACGATAAATTATATCGGCCGTCTACTCCTTGGCTGGGTAATCATGCTTGCCCCCTTGGGGTCGTAATCTTCGCCCGCCCCGACGCCCTGAACGTCTCGCAACGGCTCGAGCATGAGCTCATAGTTCACCTGGAGAGCGAGGCCCGCCTGCTCCTGCTGCCTCTACTCCTATTCGTACTGAAGAGGCGGTGCTGGCGAGGGAGAGACCCAATGATAAACCGGACTAGGACATTTACCCTACCTCACACACCGCTACTCCGCGTGAAAAAGTCCTTCTGGCCTAGCCTTGTGAATTATTTTGTTCCTCCCATAGCATTTGGTACTTATCTCCGTAGTTCCAACTCGTCAAGAATATTGCACGCTATCAATCTACCATGTACTACAACAAGATTGCGTGCCCAAATTTTGCCACATCCTCTCAGCGTTGTATCACTGTCGGCAATTCAACTGTAAGGCGCATGCAGACCTGGCAGGACTTGATGCTTTGGAGATCCCCGTGTGGCGTATTGCTTACCATACTGGGAAGTGGAATCACGTCGGTATCGCGCCTGATTCATTAGTCCTTCGCCGGGCACAAATTGCGAGGGCAAGCCTCAGTCTTTACAAAATCCGATTCCTTGCTGCTCCTACCTGATCGTCTTGTCTCTCTGATCCATCGTGAACTCCGTCGTGTTGCACGGCGGCGTTACATTAACTCTATATATTTCTACTATAATAAGCTAAGTTATAATCCGAGCTACTTACAAAGAGAGAAAATAGAGCATTACATATAATATATTTCCGAACTATTAGCTATAATGGACTAGGTAATACGAGTGACTTATATTGTAAAAAAGAAAATAACGCATTGTATATAATATGTTTCCGAACTAATAGCTATAAGAAAAGAAACCCCGCAAGCCATCTGTTTATCCAAGTAATTTGACAATCCTTGGCCTTGGTGCTGAAGCGAAAGAAACAGGCGCGCGCATGAGATGTACTCCATATTTCCATTGTCTCCAGTTTGGGCATGAAGCACGCCGCAGTCGCTGCGTTTGCTCCACTGATGCGCTATTTGAGACGTCAGAGCCAACGTCCGAAGGCTCATCCAGAAAGCCTCATGTCGGAACTCACCGCTGAGCCGGTTGGTTGGCGTGAATTCGGAGACGAAGTGTTTGACGTCAACAAGAAAGCTAGCGGAAAATTGCTCAAGAAAATGGCTCGAACGCGATAGGGTTATACCTAAGGAAGGAGGGCCGGTCCCGTGTTTCCGCCCGAATGAAGAAGAGCACTGAAGTCTTCAAATAGGTGTAGCCGTCGGATTGTGCTTGGCAAATACGTCGAGATCAGCGTATCGCAGTCTGCTAAAAGACTAGGCATTAGCCGCAACTTCGACTTCTGTAGATGGAATACATGGCGGCCAGAAAACAGCTCAATCTGACATACCTTGATCGAACTGGATACGCAGATCTGGGTCAACATCATGCCACCGCATGTGACGGAACGTCTCCAGGCGCGGGCGATCTTGGCTTCTGGAAATCGTCGATGCCCTCCGACAAAGTCGCTAAAGTCCGGTTTGAGGGTGTCCCGAGTAATCTCTTCTTCGACGCGAGACTCGGAGCTGCCTGGTAGCCATTGGCCCATCCATGGAAAGGGCCATCCCACTCAGAGCCTCTGGTTTGTCGAAGTTTATACGCGGCGAAGTCTGCGTCCAAGTCTGCGCCGGTCAGGTATGGATAGTCTCTAGGCGGAAGTCTCTAAAGACGTGTTTCGAGTCACCGGGCGAGTAGATGCCCAGTTGCAAGTTCAGGCCTCGTCGGCCCCGGCCCCGACTGTAGCTTGGTATTTTCCACTTCGAGATGATGGTCCATAGGTCCAGAGGGCCACGGTAAAGTTTGTCTGGTTCTTGTGCCGCATTGCCAGAATCAGCAGGAGAGAAATAGTCGAGATTGGGTAAAGGAAAAGAGGACGTCAGGTCCAGACTTACTTCTTGATTGCGGTGTCGTCCTCTACCGACTGACAAGAACCACAGCCGTACTCCTCTAGCTTGACGCGAAGCCATAGGTGCTTAATGTCCTTGATCCTTTGCCTATTCTTGCCAAAGGACTATTTTGTCAAGGTCAAAGAGACGCTCCGAGTCGACGATTAGTCGCTCGAATTTAACTCTTCGAAGAAGGGATGCCAGGCTTTGCAAACTGCAAACCCTGGCGTAGCCCGCGCGGGCGTAGGGCTTGGTCTCGCGGTTGTAATACAGAGCCACTGCCTCGAGGATCATGTGCTATATTTCTCATGGAAGAATTTCCGATACGCCATCGTAGAGGAACTGCAGAAATCTAGGTGGGGGAGGGAGAGGGAGCAGTCGCGGGACTCGGTTCTGTCGAGAGAAGAAGAGCGGGCAAGCAGATACAAGAATAAAGGAAAAGGATACAGTTAGACTTTCGAGTGTCTGTTTGGGAGATTTAAAGAGATGTCCCAACCATCCAGGCGGCCGAAGTTATCAATTATCGTCTTGCTCGGTGTACTGCCCCTTCGCGCATGAGCGTCTAAGTGGTCACGTGTTGGATGTTTCCAGTTGTCGCCTAACGTGGTTGCAGCGCGCTTGCGGGGAATCTAAGGCAGGATGGCCGTTGGCGGGGTTGAAGGTACATGTTAGCGACTCGACTCTGGGCAATGGGATGGTGGCACAGATGACGATCAGCGGAAGCTGCTTCACTTCAGCTGGCGAGGGAGCTGCTGCAGGATTGCCATACTACCTGCCTTAGGTACCTTAAGGTAGGTACGAGTAGGCAAGGTAGGTAGGTACCTAGGTAATCCGTAGAGCGAATGGGGTGAACAGTACGAAGCCCTGCGTACCGGGGAACCAAGGTACCTTACCTACCTACCTACCTAGGAAGGTATCTAAGGTACCTAAGGCAGGTACCTAGGTAGGTAGGTAGGAAGGTAAGGTACCTACCTAGGTAGGTACTTGGTAGTGCAGTGCGCCTTGCCGAGTCACGCAGTCACGCAGCTAACAGCTGTCACAACGCCGTTCAGCTCCTAGCACACGCTGTGGACCGCAGTCTAGCAGCTGGCAAGCGTGGGTGCCCACTACCACTTCACGCGCTTCATGCGGCGCCAGCTGGCAAGGCGGCTGCCAACCATCTCCCCCCTGGTGGTCGGCCGCGCACACTTCTGATGGAACCCTCAACAAACACACATCCATCCGGCCCTCATCCTTGCTTACACGCACCTCGCCCTCCAACGGCCGGCCTCTCCGCGGTGGATGCCCATATCCACGCTGCATAATCGAGCATGGGGCGGTGCCTTGTGGCATATTAGCGCTCCTGTCGAGACTCGAGACTATGACTGTCGTGTCGACGCAGCAGACACCACCGCCTTCTCCACGCCAGCGGCCCCGACACGCCGCGAGCTCCTCCAAGCCGCCGCACGCGCGGCCAGACGGGCACCGACGGGAGCACCGACGGGCGGCCCATGGAACCGCAGCCGACATGACGCTGCGATCGGACCTGCACGGCTCGCTGCCCTCGGCCGCCACGACTAACGGCGAGACGTCGAGGTTCAGAGCTCAAGGCGATAGCAGCCCCGACCACGACGCCTCGTCCAACGGCGGCGACGGGCGGCCCTCGAGCGCGCCCGGCCGCAGCAACGAC
Source organism: Tolypocladium guangdongense (assembly GCA_022114105.1). NCBI lineage: Eukaryota > Fungi > Ascomycota > Sordariomycetes > Hypocreales > Ophiocordycipitaceae > Tolypocladium > Tolypocladium guangdongense. Next base: position 2,649,843 of record NRQP01000004.1, on the reverse strand, counting down.
GCCGCGCTGCCTGCCGAGGCGGACGATGACATGGAACACGAGCGGCCGGGGCGCCCGGTGAAGCCGCAGCTGCAGCGCTCCAAGACCGACTTCGAACCGCGGCGAGCAGACGACGCGGAGCCCGAGGAGATCCGGGAATGGGGAGCCAGGCACGGCTTCGAAGATCACTATCAGTCCGAGCACATCATCTCGCAGCTTGTTAACGTACGTTGCCCCGTCCACCCGCTACCCCCGGACCACGTGCTGCAGGTTTCTCGTGACATGGGGGTTCCCCCATCAACGCCATCTCCAGTCAGTCCAGAGGTCGTGGTGCGTCTGACGCGCCGAACACAAGTCGTGCATCAAATTGGCTCTGTGGTCGTCGGGGCACACGCTGATCCTGCACTCCTCCGCTTGCTGCGCTGCTCGCCCAGCATGGCGCCCTAGCAGGACTCCATGCGGGAGCAGCTCAAGAGCTGGCCACATCTGTGGAACGAGGACAAGAAGAGACGCGCTAACATGTCGTCCCAGAACTGGTACATGTACTTCACCGACAAGCGCCATGAGACGACCTGCAAGCCCAAGGCCCTGGAATACGACCTCCAGGACTGGCGCCAGCGAGACAGGCTTAAGACGGTATCCGCCGCCCTTGCAGTGTGCCTGAATATTGGTGTAGAGCCGCCCGATCAGCTCAAGACGACTCCCGGCGCGAAGCTCGAGGCCTGGACCGATCCGACTGTACCACCTATTCAGAAGGCGCTCGAGAACATTGGAAAAGCCCTCCAGGCCCAGTACGAGACGCTGGCAATCAGAGCCCGCTACAAGCAATACCTAGATCCGTCCGTCGAGGAAACTAAGAAGTTCTGCGTCTCCCTGCGCCGCAACGCAAAGGATGAGCGAGTGCTGCTGCACTACAACGGCCACGGCGTGCCCAAGCCAACGGCCTCGGGCGAGATCTGGGTTTTCAATAAGACTTACACCCAATATATCCCCGTCAGCCTGTACGATCTGCAGCACTGGCTCCAGGCACCCACAATCTTTGTGTGGGACTGCTCGGAGGCTGGCAACATCCTCAACAACTATCACCGCTTCGTCGAAAAGCACGAGGAGGAGGAGGAAGAGGCCGCCGAGCGGGACCCTCACTACGAAAAGACCAGTTTCCGGCCGTACATCCATTTGGCGGCGTGCGCGGTCAAGGAGAACCTCCCTACCAATCCACTTCTCCCAGCCGACCTCTTCACTGCCTGTCTCACCACGCCGATCGAAATGGCCCTCTGGTTCTTCGTCCTCCAGAATCCGTTGAAGACGAACCTCGCCCCGGAACGAGCCAAGCAGCTCCCCGGACGGCTCCAGGAGAGGCGGACGCCCCTGGGCGAGTTGAACTGGATCTTCACCGCCATCACTGACAGCATTGCATGGACTACTTTGCCTCGGGACCTGTTTCGAAAGTTCTTCCGCCAGGACCTCATGGTCGCTGCCCTGTTCCGAAACTTCCTGCTTGCTCAGCGTGTCATGACGGTATACGGCTGTCACCCGCGGTCGTACCCAGCCTTGCCCGACACACATCAGCATCCGCTGTGGGAGACCTGGGACCTCGCGGTGGACATGGCGCTGGCGCAGCTTCCAATGCTTGAGAAGAAGGAGGGCGAGGGCCTCGACTACGAATATCAGAATTCGACATTCTTCACCGAGCAGTTGACAGCATTCGATGTCTACCTCACTAGAGGGGATGCCATGGCGCAGAAGCCTCCCGACCAACTTCCCGTCGTGCTCCAGGTGCTTCTTAGCCAGCAGCACAGAGTGCGAGCTCTCATCCTGCTCGGAAGGTTCCTGGATCTTGGGCCATGGTCGGTTCAACTCGCTCTCAGTATAGGCATCTTTCCATACGTCCTCAAGCTCCTGCAATCTGCGGCCGCGGAGCTGAAGCCCGTCATGGTCTTCATCTGGGCCAGGCTGATTGCCGTGGATATCTCCTGCCAGCAGGACCTCATAAAAGACAGTGGATACGGCTACTTTGCTCAGATCCTCAAGCCTTCCGAGGGGCTACCGGTTGTTGACAGCGACGAGCACAAGGCCATGTGCGCATTCATCCTTGCGATGCTGTGCAAGGACTACAAGAACGGCCAGTTGGTTTGCAACCAGACGGACATCATGTCCTACTGCCTGGCCCACCTTCAAAACGAAAGCAACCCGCTCTTGCGTCAGTGGGCGTGCCTGTGCATAAGCCAGCTCTGGCAAGACCTTCCAGAGGCAAAGTGGCGCGGCATTCGAGAAAATGCCTACGTGAAGCTGGCACACTTGATGCGAGACCCGTGCTGCGAAGTTCGCGCAGCCATGATCCACGCCATGACGGCCTTCCTGGGCATTCCAGACCTGACGGAGGAGGTTGCCCGAATCGAGGAATCAATCGCCTGGACGATATTGGAAATGAGCACGGATGGCAGTCCCATGGTTCGCAAGGAGTTCCTTGTCTTCCTCTCACACTTCATCTCGCGCTTCGAGAACAAGTTTCTCGTCGCAGCTTTCGAGCAGCTTCAGGAGGAGAAGGACTACCTCCTGTACCCACCACAAGACGACGGCCAGGACCATAAGATGGGCTTGCACTACGCGAGACCGGAAAACAGAAACAAAGACGGCACCATCAAGGCCACGGCCCAGGGACTGTCTCACAATACCGTGTACATGGCATGCTGGAAGCATGCACTGATACTCGCCGTGGATCCTCACCCGGAAGTCCAACGCGAGGCCACCGTCATTGTCGACTACTTGCACGGCGCGCTCCAGGACTCCAGCGTCGGCGAACACGCCCAGGCCCTGATGCGAGAAATCCAGAGGCGGGCGAACAGGATGGCCCCGAGACAGGCTATTAATGTGGCCCAGAGGAACTTGCCGAGAGGCGGGCCGGGCACCCCCCCGCTGCCTTCCCCTGGCCTCCTGCGAAGGACGGCGAGTCTGCTCTTCCAGTCTTTCATTGGTGGCGAAGAAAGGTCGAGACCAAATACGCCCTCGTCCCCTCTGCCACCCAAGTCTCCGTCTGCAAAGGTTCCCCCGGACCAGGCCTTGGCACCGCCAGAGCAGATTGACCAGTCCAACGCCTCGGCTCCGTACCATGTTGCACGCGAACCGCTCTCCGGTGCGTACGAGGAGAGGGACCTAACGGAGTTGCCGGCGTTTCCTCTCAAGAGCGGATTCTTGGAATGGTCCATCGAGTACTTCCGCGAACCACAGATGAAGGCCAGCGAGGCGGACGAGCCGGGAAGCACCGAATACAACGAACGCCTGTGGCGAAGGGCGCGTAACGAGAATATGCTGAGGGAAACCCAACCATTGAAGCAGCTTTCCGGCAGCCACAAGTGGAACAACCAACTCGGCATCATCAACAATGGTGCCCAGCCAGCCAAGATGACGTTCCATCAATACGAGGACCACCTGGCAGTGTCGGACGACGGCAACACCGTCTACGTGTGGGACTGGAAAAAGCAGGGCCGGCTGAGCAAGTTCAGCAACGGCAACCCCGACGGATCCAAGATTAGCGACATGAAGTTCATCAACGAGGACGACCAGGCCTTCCTGCTCACCGGGTCATCCGATGGCGTGATTCGCGTCTACCGGAACTACGACTCCGACAGGAACATTGAGCTTGCAACTTCGTGGCGGGCCCTGACGCACATGGTCCCCAGCAACGTCAACTCGGGCATGGTTTTCGACTGGCAGCAAGTGACGGGCCGCGTCCTGGTGGCGGGCGATGTCAGGGTCATTCGGGTGTGGTATGCTGCGCACGAAACATGCGTCATGGACATCCCGGCCAGGTCGGGCTCGTGCGTGACGTCCCTCACGTCGGACCAGATGACGGGCAACCTCTTTGTCGCCGGGTTCGGAGACGGAGCCGTTCGGGTGTTTGACACGAGACTGCGACCGCAGGACTCGATGATTCGCAAGTGGAAGGACGAGTCGGACCGGCAATGGATCAAGAGCGTGCACATGCAGCGAGGCGGGAAGAGAGAGCTGGTCAGTGCTAGTCGGAATGGCAAAGTCAAAGTATGGGATATCAGGATGGATCGGCCGTTGCACATCTTCCAGACCACACGGGACACTCTGCGGACCGCGAGTACGCATGAACACTTGCCAGTATTCGCCGTGTAAGTTGACCAACCCCGTCCGCGATTCTGGAAGGGGGGATCTGTGTGCTGACAAGGGGATAGGGGCACGTCGCAGCACTCGGTCAAGGTCTTCAACCTGGATGGCAACGAGCTATCGCGCCTAGAGCCGTATTCGGGCTTCCTGCAGCAGAACCGCGGGGGCCCAATCTCGGCAACGGCGTTCCACCCCCATCGGCCGATTCTGGGCTGCGCGGCGCGTGGCGACCACCACATCAACCTCTTCACCTGTGAGAAGGCTGAGCCTCTGAGCTTTTGCTAGGGCCCAGCCTCGACGGAGGCCAGCGAGGAGCCTCGCCCACGCTCGCTCTGAGCGGGGTCGGGCAACGACGTTTAGGACGAGGATCGAAGCGTTGTTTTCAGCGCTTTATACACCAGCGACACTGGATTCTCTGTGCCCAAGACCCTTTTAATCCCCACGGTTTAGGTCTGGACGGAAGGCGTTTCAGGACAGGAGTTGCAAGGCATTGCACTTCTAGGGAGAGGGACGACGAGCTTGCATTTTTACTTGCTGGACTCCTTGAGGGAACTATTTAGATATTTGCTGTCGCGGTACACACTGTATCGAGATAATAACAGCTCTTGCGCCGTGCCGATCGCAGTCTATGTCGGGGTCGCCAGACTGTTGGCTGTTTTGCGTGCGCCTTGCACTAATAAACGTGAATGGCGTGGATGCAGCCCCGCGGGAGGGAGCTGCCATGATAATGGCGGGGTTGGTGGGACGAGGTTGTACCCCGCCATGGATGACTAGAAAATTGTCCGCCGACGGAGTCACCGTTGTCAGTCTCCCCTCTGGCAACACGAGTCCACTCCATAAAAGCGCCGACTTTCGGGTCTCCCAGCCACTTTGATTCTGCCCACCTCCGGCTCCAATTGACACTGCTCGGGGCCCGTCGGCTTCCCCAGCGATGGCAGAGACCCCGCGAACGAACGACCCGATCCTGCAGCACAATGGCTGACAAGCCCACGACGCGCCCGTCGCAGCCCGAGACGCCGGCTGCCAACCCAGCGGCTGGCGCCGGCGGCGGCGAGGGAGGCGAGGGAGGCGAGGCCCCGTCCAAGAAGGCGCTCAAGAAGGCCGAGGTCAAGGCGAAGAAGGAGGCGGAAAAGGCCCGACGCGCCGCCGAGCACCAGGCCAGCCAGCCGCGGCAAGGGCTGCTGCGGGCAACGCCGAGGACCTGGCCAAGGACAACTACGGCGACGCGACGCCGCAGACCAAGATGGATTCCGAGCTCGTCAGCCTGAGGAGCGTCGGCGACGAGCACCTGGGCAAGACAATCAGGGCGCGGGGATGGAAGACTGGGGAAGCGGAGACGCATGAAGGAAGAATAGAGATGAGATGCTGCTCCCCTGGGCACTTCACGTCGGCGTCGGTAGGTCCCGCATTAGAAGCTTGCTCGTATTTGCTCGGGAACAACTTCGGCTCGCGCTTTTGTCGGCATTTGCTGCTGCCGACAGGCCGTGCACCAGCCGGGCTATTGCCAACTCGAACGACCTGTCAGCTTCTCCGGGAGTCCGTGTGGCTGCGTGGCGGCATGGGCGACAAGGGTCCGAGACAAATCCCTACCTACTCGTATCGTACGAAGACGAGGAACATGTCCTTTGACGGCGAAGGGACTCAAATCGGCGTCGGCGGCGACGCAGCGGCCCTGCGGGGCACGTGAGCCTGCGCCGCCGGCAGTTGGCGCTGGAGGCGCGAGCGCAGCAGCGGCAGGCCAGCCAGGAAAGAAGGTTTTGGCTAGCGGCACGTCGGCATCCCACCTGGCCTCGCTTCGGCCTTCAGCTCAGGCCGGGGGCGCTGGGAGGAACAGGCCCGCTGAGGAGTCTCGACTCCGAGGCCGCGGGCCCCCGCGCCCTTGCTGTCGCCATCTCGAAATCGCCGTCTGAATACCTTCGCTCTCACGCCCGACTGCACGGCCGCCTGCTGCCCGCCGCCGCCGCCGCCGCCGCCATGGACTTTTCCGGCCAGTACCCGTTCGCGGGCGCGCACCAGCCGCCGTACCAGCCCTTCATGCCCATCCCGCCGTTGACGCCGTCGCACTCCAACGGCTCCGACGACTACGCCAACAACACCGCCACGACGTCTTCTGTTAGTCTCGCCCTGTCTTTCTGCTTCGATCCCGATATGCTTCAAGCATCGGGGCGTCCCCGGCTTCCCCACTCGTTGCCCGCAGCAGGAGCAGCTGCAGCCGGCCCGCGGCTCCGACTGGCACGGGGCCGCATTACCTGAGCATTACCAACCACCACGTCGACTCCCCTTTGGTCTCTCCCCTGCGTCTACCCCAGGCCGCAGCACATGTTATATACCTCGGCGTGGGCAGCCTTTGGCGGTGCACTTTTGCTGACCCGGCCGTGCTAAATAGGACGGCTTCGACGCTATCCCCGCCGCCGAGCAGTTCCCCGGCTTCGAGTTCCCCCAGGCCTTCGCCAATCCTCCTCCGCATCCGGCCCCGAGCTTCCCGGGGCCGCCGAGCCCCCCAAACCCCGCCGCCTTTGGCCACCAGCAACAGCAGCAGCACCGGCACCAGCCGCCGCCGCAGCCCCCTTCGGCGAATGGCAGCGCCAATGGCAACGTCACGAGCGACGCCAGCTTCGACGACGCGCTCGGGCCGCGGGGAGGCAGCGACGAGGACGACTCCCTGACGCCCGCCCAGTCGAGGAGGAAGGCCCAGAACCGCGCCGCGTACGTATTGCTAGTCCTTGGCCTGCGTGGACAAACCCCTTTGCCGTCGACTGACACCCTGCTCTGCAGCCAACGGGCCTTCCGCGAGAGGAAGGAAAGGCACGTCAAGGACCTCGAGACCAAGCTCGCCAGCCTCGAGGTCGCCCAGCAGCAGGCCTCTGTCGAGAACGAGCGCCTCAAGCGCGACCTGCAGAAGATGTCCACCGAGAACGAGATCCTGCGCGCCACGTCGACCATGGGCAACGGCCACCACATTTCCCACTCCCCCGAGCCCACCACCATGGGCCCCATGCAGTACAACCCGACCGACTTCTACTCCAACGTCCTCCAGAACCACCAGAACAAGCACCCCTCGCACCGCATCGTCACCTCCGACGACGGCGAGCGCCTGCTGGCCGTCGGCGCCACTTGGGACTTTATCATCTCCCACGACCTCTACAAGCGGGGGCTCGTCGACGTCGGCGACGTGAGCGAGCGCCTCAAGAACGCCGCCCGCTGCGACGGCCAGGGGCCCGTCTTTGCGGAGCAGTCCATCATTGACGCCATCGAGCAGAGCGTCGCCAGCGGCTCGGATGATCTGTTATAATCGGGGAGCCCAACGCGAGCAAGACTACGACTGCAGCGCGCGCTACGGAGAACAGTCGACATGGCCGGACAGCAACTGATCGGGACGGGCCAGTCTCGCAGGCCGGCCCGCGGAGGGTTCCCCGGCGGCGCAGTTGGAGGGCTTATGCTGAGACGGAAGGACTTTCACGTTGGTTCTTGGGGCGTGCCTCTGGCGCGAGGTGTGCTGAAGCCGTAAGGTCCATGTCGACAGAGCTGGAGAGGACTTGCACCTGTTGGATAAGTGCCTGCTCGTGGCAGAATCCCATGTTCCTACTCTCTCGCCAGAACAGCTATACTGAGATTACACAGCTATACTGAGACTACAGCGGCTGGCTCGATTCGGGTTGCATTTCAGCTGTATCTGCTAGCGATGTTTGCGGGCGACATTTGGGCATTTTCATCACTCATTTGGGAACGCTGCTGATGGGAGCTAAAGCGTTGGGCCGCAGCGCAAAAATGGATCAGAGATGTTTATATTATTCAAAATTCCGTGCACCACGTTGCCTCATCTAGCGAGCTATCTATTCTTTGCACCAATTACGCCTGCCGGCTGGCTCCCTCTCGCCTCTGCGCCCTCCTCTTCCTCCTCTCCGCCGTGTCCGTGTCGCTCACCCCTTTTTCGTGTCAAGACAAGACGGCCGTACCTTTTTGCCAAAGTGAAGCGGAAAAGAGAAAAAAAAAAAAAAAAAAAAAAAAAAAACTAGATAAGACATGATATATCTGACGGTGCCAGCACCCTAGAACTCCAGCAGCTAGCGGTCCCAAGTTGCAACAGGGCAAATGAAAAAAAAACTTTTGAATCGACTCACCCGCCGCGGCGCGGCCCCGTCTGCCCGGATCTCGCAGTCTTCATTACGGCCGTGGAGGCGCTTCTTCTACTTTCGTCACATCTGTCTTCGTCTTACATACCCGGTCCATTACGAGCACCACAGCCGCACCTGGGTTTGCTCTTTCACGCTTGCTCATCTCATCATGGCTGCTGCGGCCTCTGCCCGGTCTGGAAAAAAATAAAAATAAAAATCAATAGTTCTTGGTCTTGCCGTTGCACAGGGCGTGGCCCTCGTTGTAGGGGTGCTTGATGGTCAGGCACCAGATGTCGAGGTAGTCGCAGATGGTGACGATGACGTCGACGACGAAGCTGCCGTAGACGCCGAGGGCGGCGCCAAGCATGAGGAAGACAAAGGCGACCTGGTAGACGCCGTCGCCGAGGGCGCTGGGCCAGCCGAAGCCGACTCGCTGCTGGAGGTAGGGGCCGAGGGAGTCGATGACGCCGAAGGCGACGGGCAGGGCGAGGACGTTCCAGTAGGGGAAGGGCATCCTGACGAGATGGGCTGTGATGATCTGCCCGACGCTGTAGGCGTTGACGAGGCCGGCGAAGAGCACAAAGGGCACGAGGTGGTGGTAGAGGATGTTGGGCTGCAGGAAGAGGTAGGCGACGACGAGGGCCCAGACGGCGAAGAAGGGCAGCAGGCCGAGGAGGGCGCCGCGCGAGCGGTCACCGCGGCCGCGACGCGCGCGGATGACGTTGAGGGAGGACTCGAAGGTGTTGAGGACGAGGACGACGATGCCCTGGACCATGTACCACTCGCTGAAGGAGAGCTCGTAGATGGCGGTGGGCATGCCGAGCGACTGCGGGATGCCCAAGGTGCGAAGCATGCTCTGCTGCCAGATGTGGGCGCCGCCGAGGTAGCCGGTCAGGGCGTAGACGGCGACGAGGATGAGGACGCCCTCGACGGGCCCGTTGACGACGCCGAGGGTGAGCGTCTTGGTGTGGTATTCGTCCCAGGTCTGGACGTAAAAGGTGAGGAGGGCTGGCGGAGGGGCGGCATGTCAGCTCACTCAAGGGATGGGGCAAGGGAGGCTTACACGCGAAGAGGGTCGCGACCGTCTTCCAGCCCTGGCCGAGGTTCTGGGAGGCGGCGAAGAGGAGGACCTCGAGGCTGGTGTTGAGAGCGTCGACGCCGTGGTCGAAGAGCTCGCCGAGGGGGCCGGACTGCCTGGTCCGGCGGCTGGTCACGGCGTCAGCATCCGATCAGAGGCGCGCGGGGGCCAGGGACGGGGCTCACGCCTGGGTGCCGTCGACGGCGTCAAAGGTCTGGTAGAGGAACAGGCCCAGGGCCCAGCTGTAGTAGACCCAGCTGGGGCAGTCCTGGTCGAGCCCGGGGTTGTACCACAGCATGGTGAGGAAGTTTGCGACGACGAACATGAAGCCGGTCAGGGTGATGAGGTTGGGCGCCATGCTGAGGGGGAAGCACTTGATGACGACGTTTGTGTAGAAGGGCTTGAGGATGTACTTTGAGACGAGCGAGCGGTCGACGGCCGAGTACTTGTACTCGCGGAGGCCGGGGAGGTTGCGCTGGCGGACGTAGACCATGATGACGGTTGTGCGGTTGAGTATTGAGTGTCGTCGACCTGTTGTGCCAGTCTTGGCCTCGATATCGGCGCGGGTGGTGGCCGCGGCGGGCAATCGCAGCGGCACGCGCGCGTGCAGTGTGTCGGTGATGCTTGGGTGCTGCTGTTGCAAGGCGAGGATCGCCGCGTCGGGGGGCGGAGGAGGACGAGGAGACGAGGAGGACGAGGAGGACGAGGAGGACGAGGAGGACGAGGAGGACGAGGACGAGTCGAGTCGCGTGCCCGCGGATCGAGGACTGGCACGCGGCGGCGCCTTTTGTACCTTGCCCTGAAGGTTTGGCGTCGGGGAATTAGCCGGCAACGCCATCTCGCCCCTTGCGAGCCTATGCGCGCGCTAGGCCGCACCCGGCGCGGCGCGGCATTTGGGTTCTGCATCTCAGCCTCGCATCGGCGACGTGGTGATGCGGCTGCTTGGGCGTTCGCTGGGGCGGGCCGAGAGGCGGGCGGCCGGGCATCCGACCGGAGCATTGTTGCAGAGCACGCTCGTGCGCGTCGAGGCGGTGCGATGCGATGTGCATGGCGGGTGCAACCGCCTACGACACGGCGTCCATGCACCACGGCGTCGCCTGTGTGCGGCGGCGGCCGTCGCGCAAGACAATGAATCATGCAAGGCATGGATACGGCGCCTCTCGGCTGCCGCGCAAGGTTCTCCGTGCATGCTCGTACATGGACGTGCATGGGCGTGCATGCATGTCCCGCCGCAGGCCTCCCGCAGCCGTCATCGCGACGACAGGCCAGACAAAGAAACGCGCCGCACGGGGCCTCGCGCGACAATGAAAGTAGATGCCTTTGATAGACCGAGGGCGGTGCCGCGCTGCTGCTGCTGCGCAGATGCCAACGGGCAGCGCCCCGAGGCACGGCGTTGCCAGCGCGGCGTCGCGTCGTCGTCGTTTCTCTGTCACCCAATCTTGCAGCTTGCTCGAGCCATCATCCCAGCCCGCACCTGTTCAGCCTCTCGCCGCTCCAGCCCAGACCCTCGCCCCGTCACCGCTGCTCGGGTGCCTGCCTCGTCCCATTCACTCGCTGTCCATCCACTGCATTGTCGAGCGCTGCATCTCGCATGGCTGCGGTGCCGCGGTTACGCTAGGGAGTAGGAGCCGCTGCCCTGCCACCCATCATTTCACAGCTACCTGCCAGGCTCGCCTCGACTTTCACTGCTCTGCCGCCAGCGCGCCGTTCGGTCTTTTCCTGCAGCTTTAAAGAGCGCATTTGCCGGCTGGTTCTCATTCTTGCATCTTACTGCGCAGCGGAGCTGGCTTTGCGCTGCGGCGTGCCCTGTGTTTGACCGCTTGCAACCATCCTTTCCGTTTGCCTCTCCGACTCTCTGCCTCATCTCAAGCGCAAACGACCTTGCAATCACGGCTAGAGTTGCAAGGACTCGACCTGACATCTCGCTTCCTCTCCTAGAAAGTCCCTCTCGGCGGCTTTTGCTGCCCTCTCGCTCGCACTCTTTCCCATCTTGGAAGTCGCCGGAGAGCGCCATCACCACGAGCTTCCCTCGCGCTGAGCGACGCGTTGAGTTGCGCCCGCCTTTCCCACGCCCGCCTCTTCTCCTTGCCGCTCAGGAGGCAAGAAGGGCTGGCTCGAGGAAACAGCTTCCAGTTTCGCCATGTCTGGAAATCGGGCCCTTCGAAAGCCTGCCACGCCGCGCCAGGCCAAGAGCCCTTTGCAAGACAAGAGCAAGACACCAACAGCTCCCGCGAAACCAAAGAGCACTCCCGTGAAACCGAAGAGCCCTCATGTGAAACCGAAGAGCGCTTCCCCGAGACCCGGCCAAATCCCCAGAAAACTTCCTGAGCCTCCTCGCGCCGAATGGCGAAAGTGGTCGGAACTCAGCGTCCGGTTGGACGACCTGCCCAAGGATGTAACCACGGAACAGCTGTGGGACTGGTTCTCCCCTCAGGGGGCCATTGTCCGGATGGACATATTCGACCAGGTCAACGGCCGTAACACGGTGTCGGCCAAGATCTGCTTCGAGCCTCCCCCGAAGCGCGCCTTTTGGTCTGGCGGCTCCGTCACGGTGCAGCATCCCAGCACTCGCCACTCCCCCAATGGACTCACCATCACTGCCACCATTGTGAGGGAAGCTCCGCGGAAATGGCTCGTCAACAGCAACACCTGCCATCGACGCGAGTATCCGATAAAGATGACCGTCGGACTACGGCAGCTCGATTTCGGAAGCATGGTGGGCCCGACGGCCATGCAAGCTCTCAAGTCCGTCACGGCCTCGTCTGGAGCCGAAAAGCTGGAGCTGGAGCTGGACGTCAGGGACAAACGGCTCACCGTCTATTTCCCCGTTGTCACGAGAACGGAGGAGTGGTCCGGCACCCGGCCGTTTTGCTTCGTCGTCGACCTCTCCAACATCAAAAACATGTATCAGGCCTCGTCGGCTGATGGAAGCATCTCTTTGGTGCTGCCCCTCCCGCGTCCGCCTCAGTACTTCTGGAAGATGGACGACGTCCAGTCCACCTTTCTAAACGATATTCAAAACTGGGGCATCAGGGATGTCTGGTATCGGGCAACAGATATTGCCCAGGACTTCAACGTCCCCATGCAGCATCCCGTCGCCGTCCACAATGACATCAAAGACCCCGGCTACATCAAGATTGGCCGCTGGACAACCTTCCGCCTAGTCCTTGGGGGCCACGGCCAGCGCGAAGACGATGCTCCTCTGCAGCAGATCCGGGAGGCGCTGGAAGATTTCAACGTCTCCGTACGGCGCTGCGACGACTTCGACGTCCAGAAAGGAGGCCGGGCCATGTGGGACTACCTCGACCATCCGCCCATCGTCGCCGACGGCCAGGCATCGGCCCTGCTCGAAATGTCCGCATCTCCCATCATTCACCTTGCTTTCGAAGTGCGGTACCAGCTCGAAGTCTGTGTGTCTCGCGGTGTCCTCAACGAGAACACCGTCACGGTCGAATTTCTGCAACGCCTCGCTGCCCTGAAGCCATTCGATGCCACGCGGCGGCTCGAGTATCTCGTCGACCAAGGCGAGGCCCTCTACGACCCCATGGAGCTATTCGCAAGCTCTGACGCCGAGTCCTACGTTCCAAATGTCAAGACTCCCCACTACTGCACGCTGGTGCGCAAGGCCGTCATCACCCCGACCACGATCCGATACAACTCGCCGACCGTGGAAACCTCCAACAGAGTTGTGCGCAAGTACAACCACATGCAGGACCGGTTCTTGCGCGTCCAGTTCATCGAGGAGACGGAGCAGGGACGAATCAGCATCAACAAGAAGCAGAACGACGACATTTGGAAGCGAATTGTTCGAGCTCTTTACCAAGGCATCCGGATCGGCGACCGTGTTTACGAGTTTCTCGGCTTTGGGAGCTCGCAGCTCAGGCAATGCGGCGTCTACTTCTTTTGCCCGACCGAGCACACGTCTTGCGACGACATTCGCCAGTGGATGGGCGAGTTCAACCACATCAAGGTCGTTGCAAAGTATGCCGCTCGTCTAGGACAATGCTTCTCTACCACGCGAGAAATCCGCGGCATCTTCAAGCCGGAGATCAAGGTCATCCCCGACATCGAGCGACATGGACACTGCTTTACGGACGGCGTCGGCAAGATTTCCCAGTTCCTCGCCCGCCTCATCATCGAAGAAATGACCCTGGACGTCTTCGACGAGCCGACGGCGTTTCAGTTCCGCATGGGCGGCTGCAAGGGCGTCTTGACGGTCTGGCCGCAAGCGCAGGGGATGGAGGTCCACGTGCGCAAGTCTCAAGAAAAGTTCAAGGCGATATCCAATGGCCTGGAGATTATACGCTGCGCTAAATTTTCCACCGCCACCCTGAATCGGCAAACAATCACCATCTTGGAGTGTCTCGGCGTGCCTACGAGCGCGTTCGAGAGGCTTCTGGACCAGCAAATCAAGGAATACCAAACCGCCATGACGGACAACTCGGTTGCTGTTGGGCTGCTGACCAAGTTTGTCGACGAGAACCAGTCCACGCTGGTCCTGGCCGAGCTCCTCAAGGCCGGCTTCAAGAGCAGTGAAATCCAGGAGCCATTTACGCTGAACCTGCTCAACCTCTGGAGATCGTGGTCCCTGAAGCTCCTCAAGGAAAAGGCCAGAATACAGGTTGCGAAGAGTGCCTTTGTTCTCGGCTGCGTGGACGAGACCGGCACGCTTCGAGGCCATTCGGCTGCGACCGAGGGATCGCCGGACAAGGACGTCAACAAGTTGCCTCAGATCTTCCTGCAGCTCACGGACCCGACTCGCTACGACCAGACCATCATTGTCAAGGGCATTTGCATAGTCGGGCGAAACCCTTCTCTTCACCCCGGCGACATCCGGGTCGTCCAGGCAGTAGACAACCCCAGGCTCCACCACCTGAAGGACGTGGTTGTGTTTCCCTCGACCGGCGACCGCCCGGTTCCCAACATGTTGTCTGGCGGCGACCTCGACGGCGACGACTTCTTCGTCATGTGGGATCCCGACCTGATCCCCAAAGAGTGGAACTGTTCCCCCATGAACTACGCGGCCCCAAAGCCCTTGACGCTAGCCAGGGACGTCAACGTCAACGATATCCGAGACTTTTTCGTCAAGTACCTGAAGAACGACGTCCTGCCGCTAATTGCGACTGCGCACTTGGCATTGTCAGACGAGCACGGGCCTAAGTCGCAACTGTGTAAGTACATGCTTCCCTCGCACTCGTCTTGCTACGTCTAATAAACTGTATCTAAGGCCTCTATCTTGCCGAGCTGCACTCCAAAGCCGTCGACTACCCCAAGACGGGCGATCCAGCAGATTTCAGCGTCAAGCTGCAGCCGCGAAAGTGGCCGCACTTTATGGAGAAGAAGAACTCGTACAAGTCGGAAAAGGCACTTGGCAGAATCTTCGACAAGGTGGTCAAGAAGACGGTCCAGTTCCTGCCGCACTGGGAGCAACCCTTTGACCAGCGCATCATCTCGCGGTTCGAGCTCGACAACGACACGCTCAAAGCGGCGCGCAAGATCAAGACGCAGTACGACATCGCGGTGCGCCGCATCCTCGCGCAACACGACGTCGCGACCGAGTTCGAGCTGTACACGGGGTGGGCCATGTCCCGACCCGCCATCGGCAGCGACTACAAGCGCCAGGAGGACCTCGGGCGCGAGTACGACGCGCTCAAGTCGCGGTTCCGGGAGCTGTGCTACGACGTCATCGGCGGCAGCGACCCGGACAAGCTGGACAGGTTCGTGGCGGCCATGTACACGGTCACGGAGAAGGAGATCAAGATTGCGCTGTTTGAGCACCGCCGCGGGCCGACCAACGAGGCGGGCAAGATCATCCCCCAGCGCCGCCTCGAGCCCAGGTCGATGCCGCTCATCAGCTTCCCCTGGATCTTCCACTGGGTCTTGATCCGCATCGCGACGGGCGGCAAGTACCAGCCCAAGAAGTCTCACCTGGCGACTGCGCGGCGGAGGACACCGGGTGTTACTGTGAATCCAGGAGCTCGATCTTCGCTTCCCGCGGCCACCAACGGCGAAGTCGCGGAGTCTTTGGCCAACCCTCAGGGGGAGACTCTGGCCAAGAGTGTCCCGGATGCAGGAGCTGTCGACGGCGAAGAGTTGCTGGTTTTTGACGAGAACGAGAAGCCCTCGGGCGAGAACGGCAGTCCTGCCGCGAAGCAGCCGGCCGAGGGCTGCGGAGAGAGCCAGATTCTTGCAGACATGCAGGGCATCAAGATTGAGGCTCCAGATGAGGAGCAGCAAGGAGAGGCTGCAGCCGACGAGCCAGACGGCGAGAATGCCATGGACCGGCTGGCGGCCCTCCTGGGCTTTGACGACGAGTGAGCGTCTCATCGATGGGTAACACAGGCGCAAAACGGGTGAGATTGGTGGTGAGCGGGAGTGCTTGGGGGCGAATGGTGCTATGGATGGGTAGAGGGGCGTAAGGCTTGCGGCTTGGTGTGTCGCTCGCAGAGACGAGCAATCGTCAGATACCCGCTGCGTCTCCAAGCAGCGCCATTGACCAAGACACGCAGCGGCCTGGTTTCTAGCGTAGACAACATCTTTACCAGCGAATGCTGTGCTCTCGTATCTACATTGTGATCTGCGACGCTACTGCCACGCTGCCCGTGGAGTGGTGTATGTGAAGCTTTTCCTGCCCATCCGAAGCCACAGCCTCTATCCACGGCTACAAGAGGAAACGCATCTCGATTAAGCATGCGCTTCGCCTCCCTTTCATCGTCATCATCGCATGCCATCTCATCTCCAAGGCGTAGAGTAGCACCGGGTACGCCAGCCGCGCATCAAGTGGAATCTTCGGCTCGTGGCGCCTCACTAGACGGGCCGCGCCGTCACTCCCGGGGGCCCCGCCGAACATCTAGCGCTGACCATTACATGACTGCGGCCGGGATATGGCGAACCAACGTGCTTGGCGTGCCGTCGAGCTTAATTCGACTTCTGGGAGGTTGAGGGACGGCGGGAAGAGAAGATGGCAGCAACACCCGATGGCTGGCTCTCGGATCGCGGATCGCCCAGTCGGGTCGTTACAGTCAGGCCCCGGAATTGACAGGTCGCGAATCTATCAATTTCCCTTTTTTTTTTTTTTAAAAAAAAAAAAAAGGAGAAAGAAAAAGAAAAGAAAGAAAGTAAAAGAGAAAAATGGAAGGAGAGAGAGAGGAAATGCTGCTACGAGCTCGATCGTCCAGTCGATTGAGTTCTCGAGCCGCACGAGATGGAGGGAACCATCCCGCTCGGGAGGCGCCGAGCTCTGCAACCACCAAAGGTGTGGGTCTGTGTCCTGCTTACATACGCCAGGCAAGCGATTTGCCCGAAGCTATCCTCCCTCACCGCCTTCCGCAAGCGTTCTGCCAGCCTGTGGCAAAACCGCCACAGCCCATGACGCCTCTGTCGCATCACGGCCATCCTCAACGGCCTTTGCGCGGCGACAAATCGGAATCGAAACAGGCTCACCCGCCCAGCCGAACGCAAGGACTCGCACCCGCCCAGCGCAGCGACCATGCCCGCGAAGAGGCCCGTCAACTGGAGGCTGTGGAGCAAGGTGCTGATCGGGTACGTCGACGTCGGACGACGGCACGATGGCGGCGGGATACGCTGGGCAGCGGGGACAGCAAGGCTGACGGCACGCGAGGACAGAGGCGCCATCGTCAGCGTCGGCGGACCGGCGCTCACGTACCGGCTCACCCCCACGCAGGAGGAGCTGCGCTCGCGCTACAACCCCGACCTGCTCAAGCAGAGCATCGAGAAGCGCGAGGAGCGCGAGCAGGAATTCGACGAGTTCGTCACGCGGCTCAAGGAATACTCCAAGTCGGACAAGCCGAGTTGGTGGCCCCCCTCCAAACTCCCCCCCGGCGGAGAGATACGAAGATATACGGCTGACTCGTCACAATCGCAGTCTGGATCGTGGTGAAAGAGGAGGAGGAGCGGCGGAGAAAGGCCGCCCTGGAGGCGGGCAGGGTGCAGCAGCGCGAGGCGGATGCGCGCCGGGACGAGATGCGGCGGGAAGCTGGCCTCGGGGCCAGATAATGCGCCCGGGGGTGGTGTTACTGGCGGTTGGTGGGAGCGATTGGGCACGACGACTTGTAACAACATGTAGGTCTAGATCTCTGGGGGGCTCCCACGAGCGTGTACCACCACCATTTGCTGTACGTACATGCGACAGGCACGGGCCCCCAGGGCGGGAGAGTGATCGGCCCCGGGAGTGCATCAAGCGGGAGACGGACTCGGCCGTTGCGCTGGAGGCGGAGGCGGAGGCGGCTACCCGCGGCATCGCGACTCTGTACATAAACCGAAGCTCGGATCGGGGGGCAAGCCCGGCCGTGCTGCTGCGCGTGTGCTCCGACGCCTGTGACTATCGTGCCCGCCACCGTTTAGCGAAATGCGCAGAGCACACGACGAGCCCCACGTCCAAGTGCAGCCGACTGTTGGCCGAGCTGGCCCAGTTCCATCCTAGTACCACCGAGAATCGGAGCCCGACGCCGAGGCAAATGCGGCAGCAGACGCGCCAACCAACGGCTCGACCTCGACCAAGGCCTCGTCTCTCGCCTCAGCACCGAGGCTGGGCCAATCCCAACGGCCTTCATCAGCTTCCCCGCTCCCGAGCCGCACAAACGCCTCCTCCGCCATGGGATGCAGCCTGTGCTTGGCGGCCGACAAAAAGCCCACGATATTCGCTAATGCTGGTGAAGTCCCACGGCAGGGGGCACTCTCTCGAGCCTTGGCCTGCAGAACCCCGTATTCCTACCGTGCGGCCTTGCATCGCAACGCTGGAGCTCAGGTCCGTCGTTGGCTCAACCACGACCACCGTGTACGCCTTGCCCCAGTCATGGGCCGGGAACATTGCGAATGGCGTGTGGGTGATCCTTCCAAGTGGAAGTTCTCTGTAGTTTGCAGGAGCGCTGATGGTATTGCCCATTTCCCGCCCGCGCTTCCTGCAGTGCCGCCCGCGGCCTCATCCAGAGCCTGGCCCGTGATGACACCTGCCGCTGGTTGTGATACCAACAATTGGCCGGTGCCACTTGCGGTGGTTGCTGGACTACCTGCTGCGGGCCCAGGTTTTCTCTCCATTTCCATGTTTGGCCCAACTGCTGCGGCCACGCGCCACATGCTGGCTGCCAAGCACTCCGTCGATGCCATGGCAGGCCACGACACTCAGGAACGACGAGCCGACTTGGCGATGTCCTTGGCGATTCTGACGGGTCCGTGAACCGTTCGGATATAAAGTCGCCGCAATAGATAACAGGTCGGAGCCGCTCGACGGCGACTGTGTTGGCAATACTCGTATGGTGATATCGCGGCCGTACTGCAGAACGTCACGGAGACTGCACGCAGTGCTTCTAATTTTGGCCGACCGACCTGTCTCGCCCGATGCCGGCCCAACCAAAGCCACCACGTGCCAAAGGTCATTACTGATGCGACGGCCCCCCCCACAGTTGGCTGGGAAGTGAACTGCAGATAAGCATAAGCGGCGCATGCAGCTAGCCCGTGCCACTGTCAGTCGTATTGGAAGCAATTGTGCTTCGTAGCGGCTGTTCGTACGGAGTAGACCGTATCCGTACAATAAATGGAATGGCGTCTTGGACAAAGCAGAAGTTCATCTGAAAACGCCTCCCTCTCATGGGACCCCGGTCGGCTTCGGCGCACGATCCGGGGGTGGTGGCTCCCTCGGTCGAGATGTACCATGCAGGGCAGCGCCAGCTGGGGCAACCCCGGTCCGCCACGACAGGCGGTGCGTCGACGGGAGGCTGTTGGCTCCCAAGCCATCCGTCCCGAGAGCAACCCTTTTCCTGCCGGTTGCGGGTTAGGTAGCACTTACGCGTATGAGGAGAGGCGACACTGCCGTGTCGCTGGCGGAAGAGGCGCCCGCCACAATTGGCCAGGCCATCCGCCATCCGCCTCTAGTCGCGGGGATGAGATCAGGGGTCTGATGCGACGTCAATTGGGGCCTCCACTGCTTCCATCACTCTCACTGTCCCAGGCCGGGGTCGTCAGCGATCACGACAGCGGAATGCCTCAATGCCCGTGTGCGGTGGGCGTGCGTGCCGCGTGCGACACCGCCGGGCAGCGATAACTGGACAAGGCAAAGGCCCCCACTGTGCTGAGATGTTGTTGCAACTGCATCGATATCGGAGTTGGTGGTGGTACTTCGTAACTGCAAGGTAAATCGCTTGCGATAGGGAGAGCTGCATCCTGATTCAGCGCCTGCCTCCGCCTGCCCAGCAAACTGCCACCCAGCGAGCCTTCCCACAGGGTTTCCTGTGGACAGCTCCTGCCTCGGGCCCAGGCTGTCGGAAACGTCCATTACTTATGATTACAAAAGAACC
The DNA here is from genome assembly GCA_022114105.1 of Tolypocladium guangdongense. Taxonomy (NCBI): domain Eukaryota; kingdom Fungi; phylum Ascomycota; class Sordariomycetes; order Hypocreales; family Ophiocordycipitaceae; genus Tolypocladium; species Tolypocladium guangdongense. The sequence continues at coordinate 2,630,224 of NRQP01000004.1, read as the reverse complement.
TCCAAGATAAGGAAGGCGCTTAGCATGTGCGCGGAGGCAAGGGGAGCCCACAGGGTACGTACCGTAGTCCCGGCGAGCACGAACCACACCCGACGAGTGCCTGGCCTCATCCGAATGCGGCGGTGATGTGGAATATCGGGCGTCATTGATCATGGCAACGACAGCCTCGGCGAGCGTCCATGGCTAAGGTAGACGCTGCAGCGGCAAGCAAGCGCCTCGTACACTGAGGCGGAGGGAAAGCGCAGGTCAGCTAGTCCGTAATCATGATTCATCACTCCCATCACTCGCTTTCTCCATCCCTCATCCCTCGCCTCGCAGCGCACGCGCGCATGCCAGATCGCTTATTATACCGGCAGTTGCACTGGCCAGGCCGCTTGCCCGCTTCACCAGGCAGGTCGCGTCGCCCGCCCTATCGCAACCCGGCTTCTTGCGGGCGCCGCTTGGAGACGGCAGAGCAGCGGCCAGCTCCCTATCACACCCCTACCCGTGTCTCGCGCGGGCGCGGGCGACGGATGGCGGCCAGGGCCGGGGCCAGCCACCGGCCGGTGTGGTCTCTGTGCTGCTTCCGCATTGTGATGATGCGCCAACGCCACGCCACGGGTCCAGCAGCGCAAGCAGCGCGCTTCCGACTGACGGAATGGCCACCGCGCAAGCCAAGCCCAGGGCCCCAGACCCGGCCTTTGCTGCATCCATCCGGCTGGCTTTTCGGTTCGTGAGGCTGCCTCGGTTGGGTATAAACTCCAGCTCGTCCCTCCCTCCCACCGCGGACCCTCGCTTCCTCTTCACTTGTCAGACGTCTCGCCTCCCTCCTGTCAGGAGCCCTCGCCCAACAGTGGAGCAGAGCACGCGCAAGACCCAGCACCATGGGCTTCAAGGAACGCTTCGGCGTCAAGTCGCGCGAGACGCCGGCCGAAGGCGCCGAGACGACTGGCGCCGACCACAACCCCGAGGCGGAGCTCCGGCGCTTCAGGAAGCAGCACAAGTGGGATCCCTTCCTGGACATCGACAAGCTCGACAACATCGACGATGCCCTCGCCTCTGGCGACGCAGAGAAGGAGGCTGCCATTGACCAGGCGCTCATCCAGGAGGACTCGCCTTACTCCGAAGTTCGCTCTTCGGTAAGTCTCTTCACCTTCCCGGACCAGGTGGGCTCGCAAAGCAGCAGCAAGCCGAGGTCGAGCGCGACTGACCGACTCCCCTTCAGGTCCCGCCTCATGACATCGACGTGCCAGTCAACACCATTCGCGCCTGGGTCATTGGTTTCTTGCTCTGCACCATCGTCGCCGCCTGCAACATCCTCCTCGTCCTGCGCCGAACTCCCATCTCCATCTCGTCCACTGTCGTGCAGTTGGTCGCCTACCCGTGAGTTCATGCCCCCATCCCCTTCAGGCTCGACGAGAGTAGACGCTGACCGCTCTTTATGCAGCATGGGTTACGCCTGGGCCAGGTTCATGCCTGAGAAGACGTTCACGCTGTTTGGCCATCGCCTCGAGCTGAACCCCGGACCTTTCAACGTCAAGGAGCACACCATCATCACCATGATGACTGCTGCTGGTTCATCCGTCAGTTACTCCATCGACATTCTCCTGGCCCAGGAAATCTTCTACAAGCAGAAATTCAAGTGGGGCTTCCAGATCCTTCTCATGCTGTCCACCCAGGCCATGGGCTTCGGCGTCGCTGGTGTTGCCCGACGATTCCTCGTATGGCCGTCGTCCATGGTGTGGCCCGCGACCCTGATTACCTGCACCGTCATGTACTCGCTGCACGACCACAGGCCCTCGGACCCCTCGCAGACCAACGGCTGGAAGATTGGCCGATACAGATTCTTCCTCATCGTCGCCTTGGTCACCTTTGTCTGGGAGTGGTTCCCTTTGGTCATTGCCCCCTTCCTGTCCCTCTTCATGTTCGCCACGTGGATTGCGCCGACCAACGTTGTCGTCAACCAGGTCTTCGGTGGAAACACTGGTCTCGGCCTCATCCCCATCTCCTTCGATTGGGCCGTCGTTACCGCTTTCCTGCTCTCTCCCCTCCAGACTCCTGGCTTTGCCATTGTCAACGTCGCTATTGGTATTGTCTTCACCACCATTTGCGCCGTTGGCCTGGCCTGGGGTGGCCCTGAATTCTACCGCTACCTGCCCATCAGCGCCAACAGGAACTACGACCGATTCGCCAAGACCTACAACACCACCCGCATTCTCACGCCCGATTTCACGGTCAACGAGACTGCTTACAAGAACTACTCGCCTATTCTGCTCGGCCCGACCTTCTCGCTCTCGTACGCCCTGTCCTTCGCCCTGCTCATGTCCACGGTCACTCACGTCGCTCTCTTCTATGGTTCTGATATCTGGAACCGTGCTTGGAATGCCAAGTACGAGGAGCCTGACATTCACCTGAAGCTCATGCGCAGGTACAAAGAGGCGCCCGAGTGGTGGTTCCTTTCCATCTTTGCCGTCAGCTTTGCCTTCGGTATGATTGCTTGCCAGGTCTGGAACACTCACCTTCCCTGGTGGGCGTATATCCTCTGTATCGTTATCGGTGTTGTCCTGTTCATCCCCGTCGGCATGATCCAGGCCATCAGCAACCAGCCGGTTGGTCTTAATGTCATTACCGAGATGATTATCGGATACATGATGCCCGGCCGCCCCGTCGCCATGATGCTCTTCAAGTCCTGGGGCTATATGCTGTCGTACAACGGCCTCACCTACATTTCCGACATGAAGATTGGCCACTACATGAAGATTCCTCCCCGCAGCATGTTCGCCGCCCAGGCCTTTGCCGTCGTCTGGCTCTCCTTCGTGCAGATTTCCACCTACAACTTCCTCCTGGGAAACATTAAAGGCATCTGCACTGAGGACCAGGCCCAGGGCCTGATCTGCCCCGGAGCTCGAACCTTCTACAACGCCAGTGTCATCTGGGGTGTCATTGGTCCTGCCAAGTTGTTTGGTCCTGGCAGCATCTACGCCTGGACAAACTGGTTCTGGCTCATCGGCTTCGCTGTGCCTGTGATCCAGTTCTTTATTGCCCGGCGCTATCCCCGTTCCTGGGTCCGTTATATCGTCACGCCCGTCATATTCGGTGCTGCTGGCATGATCCCTCCCGCCACCCTCTACTTCATCTTCCAATGGGTCATTGTCGGCCTCATCTTCAACGTCTTCATTCGCCGACGCTTCTTCGGCTGGTGGAGTAAGTTCCCCCCCCCCCCCCCCCCCTTCGCTCCTGTCCTTTGTGTCGACAAAAGCTAATTTTCGCCTACAGCTCGCTACAACTATACCCTGTCCGGTGCCCTCGACATCGGAACTGCTCTTTGCACCGTCGTCACTGGTCTCAGCCTTGGTCTCAGTGAAACTGACTTCCCTGCGTGGTGGGGCACGACAGTCATTTTGGACACCTTGGACAACAACCGCACTGCCGTTACCAAGGTTTTTGTTAAGGGCCAGACCCCCATTGGGCCCACGAGCTGGTAGAGAGCCGATATGGCTCTGTCACACAAGTTTTGGGTAGTTGAGAGCAAAGGATTTGAATTTGAGGTACGATTCTATGTAGTTGATGCAGAGATACCACTACGTATATTCCCAATGAATCATCCATCTTCGTCGTGACTGCAAACTGGTTAGACCGTGGTTGGCCCCAACGTTGACTTTGGCGCTTCGTCGGCGTTGGATGTTCGGCACTCGGGGCGTCTGCGATTCGCACACAGCCGAGGTATCCGGCGTTTCTCAAGGGCTCATTCCTACGGGGCGATGTTTGGCCATTTCCTTCAGAGCAAGCAGCGTTGATGTGGGCAAGCTTCATAGTAACTCTTACGAGTTGCAAGGGGGTGGGGCCTCTCGGCAAAACACATATTCCGGGTGCGAAAAGTCTTGGCACGCACAAAACCCAACTCTGCTCTGATCCATCACCAATCCGAGCCGTTGGCGACAAATCAGCCTCTTGCGCAACCCCTCATCTCCCGGTATGTAGAGCTGGCCGCGAGCATTGTATACCGCCATCCTGCCATCCCTCGACACCGTCCGACACCAATCTTGCTGACGCGTGAAGGCGTAGTCTTCCGATTCCGCCATCCTCACATCCGTTGCCCGCCATGGCCGACATTCAGGAGCGTCTCAAGAAGCTTGGCCAGGGAGCCCGAATTGGTGAGCCACGATGGCATCTTGCGGGCCTGAATTCTTGCTAACATGTGTGCAGGGTATGCTATGGACTCGCCCGACCTGAGAACCCCCCCAATCGATCGCTAATCTCGTCTTCTTGTGCAGTGGAAAGGGTACTCCCCGGAGAAAGGTCAAGCGTGCACCCGCCCGGTCCGGCGCCGACGACAAGAAGCTCCAGCAGACGCTGAAGAAGCTCAACACGCAGCCCATACAGGCCATTGAGGAGGTCAACATGTTCAAGTCGGATGGCAACGTCATCCACTTTGCTGCCCCCAAGGGTGCGTGAACCACCACAGCGGTTCCCGTCTCCGCCTCCACCTGCTTGTGTGCTGACATGTTTTCTCGTACGCAGTCCACGCCGCTGTCCCCGCCAACACGTTCGCCATCTACGGCAACGGCGAGGACAAGGAGCTCACCGAGCTTGTTCCTGGCATTCTCAACCAGCTCGGCCCCGACTCGCTCGCTTCTCTCCGCAAGCTTGCCGAGAGCTACCAGAACATGCAGAAGGGCGAGAAGGGCGAGGACGACGACGAGATCCCCGACCTGGTCGAGGGCGAGAACTTCGAGAGCAAGGTCGAGTAAGAGCCTGCCCACAAGTCGCGAGGGCGGCAGGAGGGCGGCGCGGAAACCTGCGTCGACTGGTGGAACCGCTGTTGGCAGGGTTTTGGGAACACGTTCCCCTTGCAGGATTCCTACGGTAATGCCTATCCTACGTGGGGGGAGAGGTACAACGGTCAGAGTTTGGAGTGTGGCGGAATAAGCGACATGGCCGAACTGTCTTGGTTGATTGATTTGTACAAAACGTGAACCGCATCGAGAGAAATACCAATCTCTAAAGATGTCCAGTCCAATATGCGCGTCAAGCCGCAATGTCTATCCCCCAACCCGAGTCTCCCTCGTTTCGGAGCCAGCCGGCCAAGGCGGTCTTACGAACCTCGGCCTTGACTGCTCGCCTCTGTGCCAGCAGCGGACCGTCTTTCATCGCTCGATACGTCTGCCCACTCAAGTGATGCTTTAGTTCGTCATGACCTTGAAGCTGGCGTGCAATCTCTGTCGCTGCTGTCCACATCTGCCTTCTTGACATGCGGCTTGCTCCCCGCTGGTCAAACGGCTTCCTGCCCTGGATGACACCGCCGATGATGGATTCTTCGACGCCCGAGCACGACCACGCCGCAGCGAGATTGCTCGCCGAAATCTTGTCAGAACGAGCCTGCACCGCCCTCCGCGAGAACCCAAACTCCTCAGTGGTAGTCTCCACGGCAAACGGCCTGAAGGCATAGCCACCGGGCCACGCCGCGCCGGCCAAGGCCCTCATGCGCCCGCTGCCGGAGAAGGCGCGCTCGCACGCCGCGGCCGAGTGCTGCGACGCGGGCAGGACGAGGGTGTCGATGTAGCCGCGCGCGGGGTCGACGAGGAGCGAGGCCAGGGAGGAGAGCAGCGAGGTGCACTGCTTGAGGGCGAGCTTGTCGGAGCAGGACTTGGAGAGGCTGGGCGGGGCGTCGCCGCGGGCGGGCTTGCGGCGGACGATGCCGAGGCGCGAGAAGTAGGCGCGCCCGGGGAGGGATGAGGTTTCGCCGTTGGATGTTGGTGATGGCGGGGGCGCTGGCCAGGGGGAGGCGTCGTCCTGGGCGGCCATTGTGAGCTCCATGCTTGCGTCTCCGCCTGCGGGTTGTTAGTTTTGCGTGTTGAGGACTGGGGGGTGTATGGCTCGTACAGGGTGCTTCGGAGCAGTACATGTGCAGCTTGATGTCGTCTCTGATTCGGAAGGGCGTTGCATACTGCCTCTCACTGCCAGATCCCGCACGCGGCTCGTTGTGCCGAAGCACACCAGCGCCAACACTGCTCTCACTCAAGCTCCCGCACTCATCTAAGAGGAAGCGATTAAACGTCCTTATGGCCATGACTTCCGCATGCCAGTCGTGCAACCCATTGCCATCGGCCTCTGGGAGTTTAGACGCGGGGAGACACTTCATGCCAGTTCTGGGCCCTCACTTAGATGACACAATCGTTGCACGCAGATGGGAATGGGAGCTTACGCCAGAGCCAGGCATGTGAGATTTCCATCCTGCTCGGCAACAATGCCGCTCATGGGGACCCACTCGTGAAGTCCATTGTCGCGGATGGCGGGTTTTCGCTTCGCGGGGAGTTTGTTGAACTGTGATATGACGGCTCGGGCGATGAGATTCGCCCGGGACGTCATTTAAACGTGGGCGGGTTCATCTCCTTCAACTCAAGCGCCAGGTCGTTGCTTCGAAGTTAAAAAAAAAAAAAAAAAGACTAAATCAGCAAGTGAAATTCAGAAAAGTTCATCCTGCCATTCCTCTAGCTCATGAGTGAGTCTCATTGAAGTCGTGATGACGTCGAAGCTGGTCAGACCCACTTCGAGAAGGAGTGACGCATCACGTGCGCAGCGGTCGGAACATTAGCGTCTCATCTGCCCTAGACCGCTTAGTCATTACCGCACACCTCCAATTCCGAGAAATTGAACGTATCGCGGCCGCTCCAATTTTGCCAACGCCAAATCCACGGTTCACGACACCACCCAGCCTTGTCGCCATACATCCACCGGAAGCGACAAGATGCGTACCTACGACGATACCTTCTCGGGCCAGAGAATTTACCCTGGCAAGGTACGGCTTTCCTATTGTGCCCCGTTGCGGCGCCACGTTCGGTCGAAGAGAGTTGAAGATGGTTGCATGGGTGGCGTGGGTGATGGAACGAGGGGGGCAACTCTGAGAGCGACGGAGGCAGGGGCAATGGGGGCACGATTGCTAACGGGATCTTGTCACACAGGGTAAAATCTACGTCCGCGGCGACAGCAAGGTGTTCCGATTCCAGAACGGCAAGTCGGAGTCGCTCTTCCTGCAACGAAAGAACCCCCGCCGCATCGCCTGGACCGTCCTCTACCGCCGACAGCACCGCAAGGGTATCTCTGAGGTACGATCGAAGCATTACACTCCCCCGGTTTCCCGAGCCGCGAGGTCCGGCTGGCCCGATGGCGCCGGGGACTGACTGGAGCTGTCCGCGGGATCTGCGAGCAAGCAGGACTAATGCCGCCCTACAGGAGGTCGCCAAGAAGCGCACCCGCCGAACCGTCAAGTCGCAGCGAGCCATCGTTGGCGCCTCCCTCGATGTGATCAAGGAGCGCCGCTCGATGCGGCCCGAGGCCCGATCGGCCGCCCGCGCCGAGGCCATCAAGGAGAGCAAGGACAAGAAGGCTGCCGCTGCGGCTGCCAAGAAGGCCGAAAAGGCGAAGAACGCCACGCTGGCCTCCAAGGGCCAGACCCAGCGAAACATCAGCAAGCAGGGAGCAAAGGGCGCGCCGGTCAAGGTGGCCGCGCGGACCCGTTAAGGGGCGACGAGGCGAGAAAATGGAACAAGAGTGGTGGAGTCCGTGGTTCTTGTGTCTTTCCGGCCGGTTCTTCTACAATCTCGGGTGCATGGAATGCCATAGGGTGCATTGGTAGTTGAGCAAATGACATACTGGTGCAATGGTCCCAATGCTCTCGGTCACGGTCGTGTTTCTGACGTGGCGTGTTTGATGCCAACGGCTACATTGAGTGATGCGGACGGTCACGTCGGGACGAGATGCGGAAGACTCTGAACTGGGAGACTCGAGTGGAATCCAGTTTGGATCGTCCACGTTCTCATTTCTAGTCTATCTTGTCGCGTGTGCTCTGTTCGGGCATCTACAGGTTGGCAAGGACAGCCTCGGCGCCGGACTGGGAGATGGACTTGGTGTCGTCCTCCTGGCTGGCGTAGACGACCTTGCCGTGGTCGATGGCGATGGCGTAGCGCGAGGTGCGCTCGCCGAGGGTCCAGCCGATGCTCTTGCTGAACTTGGCGTCGGCATCGGAGGCGAAGATCTGGAAACCGTCAACTGCCGCGTCGGTGGAGGGGAGGGAGGGAGCTACGCACCACAAAGTCGTCGGTAACGCCGTTGGCCTTGCCCCAGGCGGACATGACGAAGGCGTCGTTGTAGGCAATGACGACGACGCGGTCGACGCCCTTGGCGCGGAGGGCGTCCCTGTTGTCGAGGTACGAGGGCAGGTGGGTGGCCTGGCAGGTGGGCGTGAAGGCGCCGGGGACGGAGACGAGGACGACTTTCTGGCTGGCGAACTCTGGGGGGATGGGTGAGCCGGTGCGTCGGACGCGCGATTGAGCGCGGGGACAGACCTTTGCTGGCGTCGAGCTTCTGGGGGATGCCGCAGACCTTGATGTCGGCGTCGGGGGCGGGCGGGATGTACGTGAAGGCGACGTCGGCGGGGAACGAGTCCCCGACCTTGAGCTCGGGCATGGTGGGCGAGGGATGCTGCGGCGGCGATGGCGGCTTCGGAGGGCGCGGCGAGGGAGGACACGGCAGGTTTAAATAAGGATCCGCGTGGTGATTGCGTCATTATTGCGAGTCTGGGCCGAGCCCGGGCCGGCCGGCGCCGGAGCAGCGCCGGAGCGAGTCGTACATACGATTGTCGGCGCTGGGGCCGAGCCGGCGGGCGAGGCAGCGTGCCATGCTCGGGCTCGCGTCCAGCCAGCCTCCGGCTCCTCCTCGCTGTTCTCTGGCCGTGGGCTCTTGCCAGGGTCCTGGGCAGACGCCCGTCGATGCGCGTAACGGGAAGACCACAGACGGGCCTGCAGTTGGGTAGGAGCAAGAGCAGCCACTGTATTGCATGCAAGACTGAAGCTTGAGGGACTCAAGCTTCGGTGCCGCGCCTCGCATCACGTGATGCGAGTCCGGCGTACGAGAAGGCAAAAAAAGAAGAGGAAGAAAAAGGCCAGGAAAGGTAGCCCCTTTTATAGGCGGCTGCCATGCAGTCTGCTCCGCGGGGTGTCATCTTTCCTCGATAAAGTACCCGCCATATTAAGTAAAGCTGCTACAAGGCAGCTGTGTGCTGGATACACCGTTGCACTTTATAGCTTCACACTAATAACTCTAAGAATGCGTGTAGGCTGTAATTATTAGCTTGCCCCCTAACTTAAACTTAGTCTGCCTCAAAATGGTGGCTGGGCAGCTATCCGCCAAGCAGCTGTTTATTTTATTCCGCAAACCCATCATTTAATATTATATGCGAGGCTCCGCCTCTATCGGCGGCCAAGTTTAGCATGTTTCATTGTGTTGAGGTGATTCACTAAAGCCGAGGTACTGCACTGCACTTGAGGTGAATCACTGCTGTTAAAGCCCGGTGGATTACCACCCAGTGAAACAGTACTTGAGCCATCCTTTGTGTTTTCCTCCATCCGCCGCTTTGGTCGGTGCTCAACAGGCCTCTTTCCGTCACATGGATTGAGCCTCCAGGGCTGTTCACCCGTGCCTGTCCTCTTTGGCGTCCCCCCATACCAGCATCCTCTTAGACAAATCGTCACGCTAAAGCACATTCTAAAGTCATCTGGACAACCTTTGTGCAGAATTGTATGCCTTTAAAGTTGCCACAGCAGTGGTAGCCCGGGCATCACTGATCTTCCGGATTGGGTGCGCGCGGCTTGCAGAGGCCCCTGAAGTTGATGCATCGCTTCTCGAGCTGGACGCTGTCAGCAGACTTCTTAGGCCCAAATATAATGCTTTCGCTTGCCTTAAACTCTTCTAGAGGGTTGGCCATGGCAACGGTGGCTAGAGTAAGGCCAATGGCGGCGGCGAACTGCATGATGGCGGTGGCTGATAGTTGAGTGAGTGTTCTTTTTATAGAGTTATAAAGTAACGGGAAGCTGCTCGGTCAAGCGACTAGATGCAGATGACCTTTGGCTCTTTGCATACTTTTCAATGCTGCAGACAAGATCATTCTGGTGCTGAGGCTGCCCCATATCGTATGCTATAAGAACTGACTGGCTAGTCAGCGCTGACTCAGACGTGACGGCCTTAAATAAAGAGCGCTTATACGTCACCGTTCTATTCTCGGGGCCCTATAGGCGTACGCGGCTCCGTATGGTTTTGTATAGGTATAGGGCCCAGGTCAGAAACCCGGGCCGCTCCCACAGCGATACCGTGGCGCACAGGTCGGTGCGTCAGTCCGACTAAAAAGCAACCCCTAAGAAGGCAGGCCTGGTTAGCAGCTAGAATGGGGACAATCTCGAGTACGGGCACTTGCGGATAACGGTCGAAGTCTACTATAGGCAGGCGCACCAATGCACGTGTAGAAGGTTTTTCCTACTCGGTTTAGTATAGAGGGCCTAGAAGCTTTGTTAAGCCACTAGCGTATAATAAATAAAAAAATAAAATGGAGCAGATCGTGCGGTCTGAAGGGACACTGCTTGCGCGATACGCCAAAAACTCGCAAGTCTCTCGGGTGTCAATCGTTCAATCGCAATGGGGATTTCACTCACTAGACCATCTGAACATAAGGCCAGGCAACTGTTGTAGTAGTCCGTGGCCTCGTGCCGGTTGTGGCTCACTTACTTTATGCTCACTCGTAGGGGTTGACCGGGTGGTCTTACTCACTTATTACTCGCAACTTCTGACGCAACTAGGGACACAAGGCGCCCGTGGGCTATAGATTCCGTAGGAGCGTGCCCTCTTTATTATGAGATGGGAGAGAGGCATTCCTAACTACCTCCAGGCCGTCGGCCTCGCACTCATCCTATATAGAGGCTGAAAGTGGAGATTGCCTCGGCCCCGAGTAACATACGGCTGGATTACCCAAATAGATAAATCTCCGTATACATCTCGCCTTTATGCCTAGTTCATCATTTAATAGATCGCAAAACCACTTTCTGTAATTCCGTGGGCACACACACGGACTCAAGAATAAGATCAGGAGGATTCGGGACAGTCAGGTTGGAGCAGCTACACTTCGTATTGACGATGCCAGACTTAAGCTTGTCGGTGGCAAGGAGTCGCCACCGACTCGCTCCTAAATCGCCTTAGCTACGCGCGTGACATCCTCCTACGCCGCAAGCCCAGGTGTAAGTCCGAGCCGTAAGCCCGAGTCTCCATGCTCTGCCCATAACAGTGCATGTATTCCCTCGGGGCCATACACTTTCCGCTGACTCTAACGAAGAGCACGAGATATTTGAATTTATCTCTGGCCCGGGCGTGCTCGGCTTTATACACCAGAAAAGCGGTAAGTGAGGCGATACCGGCTCCATATGGGTGCCTACTTTCGCGTCTCGGCCTGCCTCTTTGTCTAGAACTGGCCTGACGAAGCGCGATCAGCTGAAGCTCGCCCGTCAACTCCACCAGCACCGGCGCTTTGCGGCGGGCAAATCTGTGGGGAAGATGTCCTGTGAATCCTTCTGCCAGCAGAAGTTTGGAGTCTCTGACTCCTTAAACGGCAAGTGATCGGCTTGTCTTCAGGTAAACTAGTTGTGTGATGGACGAGCTCGGGATCCACCGCTGGGCCGATTTGGATACCCGTCCGACGACGCTTGTTGTGCCTCCCCGGCGCAAACAGGTCGCCCGTACCACTACCATCGCGCCCGCGTTTTCTTCTTGAGAGATGTTGCGTTCGTGAAAGCCTTGGAACCAGTTAGCCAACGAACTAGAAGCCAGCACATTGCATTTGACTTGCATGCCGAGGCCCAAGATCGCATCTTGTTTTCCAAGCTGTCAAGGTAGTCGTCGAGTTTGTCTTCCTCGGCCTGCGCGGCACTGTCAATATCAGTCGGGCTCGGAGGCCCATTGACGGCGCGCGCGAGCGAGAAATATTTCGACTCCAAATCCCAGGACCGACTCTTCCAGAATAGCGGATCGTCGAGATCGTTTCCGTTCTCGCCTGCAGCGCTTCAAGATGCCACGCGATTTCACCATATTGGAGGTCCACTCGGACAATGGCCTCCTCAGTTCATATTCGCCAAACCTCAACTTCGTTGTCGACGGGAAAGATATGCACCCGACTCGTCCAGAGAATGCACTCCCCGTCCTTCCGTCCATGCACCATCCTTCTTACGTATACCATTGACCTATCGGCCGAAAAACCCACATCGCGGTTTGCTTTTTGGCTGCAATCCCCAAACATGCGATATTTTACTCGATACCGACCACGAGCACGGAATCAGCGCTGAGCAGTTTGCCGTACAAATGGGAAAGGAATCCGGCGTGCTCATGGCAAAGAACCTCAGCAAGAATCGCACTGTAATGATGTTGGGCTCTGGCAGGTATTCCCGGATCGGGAGCAAAAGAGTCCACCAAATACTTCCAATGCTGTCTGGCCAACGTTGGAGTTTCTCTGGGCTTCGCCATTGAATAATTCGTTGTGACATGGCAGACACAGCGTTGCTCCCCCGGCTCTCATGGAAATTCTATACGTGAGGTATGACGAGGACTGGGGCCAAGTAATACAGGTGACAATCGTGTTCATCAACGTAGCACAGTAGCCATCGTGCGCATCAGCACAAAGGGGAAGGTTGTTCGGCATCAAGGGGCCTCGCTTTAGTTCAAATTTTTCATCTTTCATCATTAGCCTCAAGGCGCTATCTCCAGGGTAGTCGAGGCCCTCAAGAAGAAAACGTCAAATCCGAGACTCCAGTCCACATGCCCTTTTCCTCACGTCGCCGCACTTAGTGAGTCGCGGCAACAGCGCGACGGCGGTCACGCTCCTCAGCAATAGTGAGCTTGACACCCTTGCCCTTGGGCAGGGAGACCCAGGGCTTGTCCTGGCCAATGACGAAAACGTTGCTCTCACGGGTGGCGAAGCTGTTGTCAATGGCGTCCTTGATGTGGACGATGTTGAAGCCACCGTCGTGGCGCTCACGGTGGGTGATGACACCGACACGGCCCATGTTACGACCACCAGTGACCATGGCCACGGCGCCGGTGTCGAACTTGATGAAGTCGGTGATCTTGCCCGTGGCAAGGTCAATCTTGACGGTGTCGTTGACCTTGATGTTGGGGTCAGGGTAGCGGATGCTGCAGGCACAGGGTTAGCATCCGGGTATACGGGGGAGGACATACAGCCGTCAAATAAAGCTCCATCGACACGTCGTCGGGTGACTGCGAATCTACCAAAGCTTGATCCAACGGCTGAATGATGTCTGACAGAACTCACGTTCTCGCATCGTGCGTGACCAAGAATGGGATTCCACCACGACCAAGCTGAACACGCTTGACCTTGCCCAACTTGTACTCGGCCTCCTCGGTCTGGATTCGGTGGACGGTGAATCGGCCCTTGGTGTCGTAGACGAGGCGGAAGTTCTCTCCCGTCTTCTCAATGGTGATGACATCCATGAAGCCGGCGGGGTACGTCATGTCGGTGCGGACCTTGCCATCGACCTTGACCAGGCGCTGCATGAGGATGGCCTTGGTCTCGCGGTAGTTGAGCGCATACTTGAGGCGGTTTCGGATGAAGATGATAAGAGGCATGCAATCGCGGAGCTTGTGAGGACCGGCCGACGGCTTGGGGGCGTAGACACCGGACAGCTTGTCGAGCAGCCAGTGCGACGGCGCGCTGAGACGCTTCTGGTGCTTCTTGCTGCCACAAAAGTCAGTGACGGTGTTCTTCAGGTCGTCTCATGTCGACCGATTGGAGATTGCGGGTCTTGCGGAGCGCAAGTCGACTGTTCGAGCCGCTCGAGAAGCCTTGGAGCTGCTGTACTCACATTCCTCGGGCCATGTTGACGATTGGCTGTGGTGTCGGAGGTGATGAGGAAAGGTCGAAGAATGAGGCTGCGAGACGCGGAACGAGGTTGCAAAATGCCGAGCCACAACTTTTTTTCCACTTCGTTTAGCGCCAACGGTGGGAGGTCTCATGCCCTACACGTTTCGAATTTGGCCATCATGTCAGGTGACGACGTGGCACGTGATTAGACCCCGCCTGGTCCAGTCCCTGCCAAGACCTTCACATGCGATATGCGATATGCGATATCGATCTTCTTGGCGATCCATGATGGATCGGTCCCACCAGGGCCGACGTCTTGCGCCCGCCACCCAAGTTTGCATGTGAGAACGCCGATCCCTGTTATAGTTGCCCTGCAATAGCTTCTGCATCCAATTGGCTTGTGCAGGTGGCGGACACAGTTGAACAATCCTTGTGCGATTATCATTCGACAGAGTGGTTTCAAAATGAGCAGCCATGCTCGCAAACAAGTTGCCAATCCTGCTGCCCCCCGTAAGCACGAGCTCCGTGCTCCAAGTACCGAGGTACTATTATGTCTGCCGAAATCCAGCAGCTGCCGAAGAACGACGACTGCATATTGCGCCATTGCGTACTCCCAACCGCCCCTGCGCCGACCATTCCGTCCATGTGCCGTCCATTCCTACCAACTCCAGGCCCAAAGCAAACCTTCTTTACAAGGCGCCAACAAGCGCTCTAAAACGTATCGGTGGCATCCGTCTTCAGCATTTCACTGTGTGGCCCCCGTGACGTTTCCGTCGGTGCTCTGAGGCATATCCCGAGGGGGATGATGGACCCGAGACTACGTCAATTCCGTGTCGCAAAGGCACCTGAGAGAGTCTCGAGTCGTCAAGCAAGAGCCTCGAGATGTCCATCTCCCCACCCATTAGAGGCGCATTCGCTTCGCCAAACTCGAAGGTCTGCGGTGGATGAATACTGCTCGAGGAGTCCATCACTTGCAACGGCCACGCGTGTAGCTCCTCTTTGAAGTTGTTATGGCTGATGCGAGGATTGGCCGCTGTAGCTTTTGATCGCTTGAGCGAATCATCAATCGACATGTTAATCGAGGGTTCCAGGATATTGTTGCCCCGGCTGTCGTCTCTGACTTGAAATGTGCCCTTCTCGATGCGCTGGTAAACGCCTGGGTACTTGTTTCGCACTCGGTCTCTCAGATCCGTTGGCTGTCTTCTGGAGAGATGGAAGCGCGGGTCTCGTTGAATCTTGGTCCAGGCGGGGCCGTAAATGTCAAGACCTTCTAGGATTTCACGATCATCCTGGTCCGTAAAAGGTCGTCTCTCGCGCCTGAGAGACTTCTTGAATGGGCCATGAATGCCTAGCTCGGCGAGGTCCTCCATTTTCTTGCGATGTGCACGGCTCTTCTTCTGCTTTGGCGCCGCATCAGAATCCTGTGGGTGGTACGCAGCAGAGTCCTGTGGTGACGGAGAGTCTTCCTCGATGAGAATATTCTCGGAATGAATGCCTTTCCTGGCTTTCTGTTTCGGCTCTCGCGGGTGCGAAGGTGGCGAATCGGGCTGAGCACTCTTGCTGGACCCGCGGAGTTCCACTGGACAGCATGTCCTGAACCTGTCCTTCAGGTCCCCGGCTGTGCGGTCGTTGAAGATGAAGTCAGGGTCCTCGAGAATGGTTGTCCATTTCCCAACGCCGTGCCGATTGACGCCCAAGAGGAGATGCCTCGTCTCTTCTTCCGACCACTTCCGTCTGGGTTTCGCAGCCCGCTTCCTGCCCTTGCTTGAGTTCTTGTCCCCGTCGGGGGACGGCGCAGCATTCGCCCTGTCCTCGGCTCCGCGGTTGAATTCGTGCAACAGCTTCATCTGACTGGCGTCATTCTCGCTGAAAGAGCTCGACGCGATGGGAGGAAACAGCGCGGCGTGCGGCGGCGGCTCGTGCAGGCCGTTGATGATGGGCGGCATGGCGAGCGCTTGCTGGGCGGCCTTTTGCTTCTTCATAGGCTGAGGCAGCTGGACAAAGTCATCCTTGACGTTGAGATTCCGAGCCCGCTTCTTGTTATAGGCATCGTCGAATGCGTCCGTGGACTCGTTCAGGATCTTGGCATGGGAGTGGGAGGACGGTTCTACGGCGTCCGAGTCGCCCAAGCGCAGTCGCAAGGGGTACGCGGACGAGCCGCCAGAGTGCCTCCCATCCCACCGCCCGTCATCCTTCCGGTAGGGGGCAGGAGCCTCGTCGCCCGGGGGCGACAGCGGCAGGCTGGCTGCGCCAAAGGCCACTGCGTCCGCTCCGTATCGGTCGGTGCGGTGGCTCGCGTCCGGCTCGAGGGGAGGCAGCGGCCGGTCGCAGGAGGCAGGCAGCGGCAGCGCATAGAGCGGCGGGAGATCAGCGTGCTGGATCTGGGGCGTGGTCGACTCGTTCAGCAGGTGGATTAGGCGTGGCTCGATGGTGGCCATCTTGCGCGATGCGGTCGGGCTGGCGCATTGGGTGCAGGTCAACGAGGGAACGAACAAGGAAAGAAGTAGGGGGCGGCGGGAGGCGGATGGCAGGCAAAGGCACAGCGGGTGATAATAAGTCTCGACATATTATCCTCGGGCTCTTGGGCGGACTTTATGATTTGCCTTGGGGCCCGTGAAGGACGCCGGCGCATGAAGGCGGCTGCTGGTGGAGGTGGGTACGTACCGCAGCCGGCAGACAGCAGGCGATTTCACGTGCAATCGGATGCCGGGAGTTGTTAGTGGCTGGCGGGGCTGTCGTGAGGCAGCGCTAACATCTCGTCAGATCAACGGTGCATTCGGCATTGACCTGGCCGGCGCTAGGAATGATGGGCTGGATTGCATAAGATGGGCAACAAGACGGCGGGCCGCGGGAGAAGAGGGGCACGCCGTCGCGCGTACGTGTCGACAGCATGTGTCTAAAACACCCGTCAGGCACATGCAGCAATAGCACGGCGCAATAAGGTGGCTTCGGTCCTGCTCCCTCCTTCGGGCCTCACCGGCCGAGCCTAGATCGCCCCTCGAACTCTGCCGTGCCACCTCGCAGCGTCGGCCAGTTGGCAGCTTTCCGCGTCATGGCAGCCTCGCTTCCGACCGTCCCCCGGGTGACATTCACCGTTGTCGAGCCCATATCGCTGTGAGCCACCGAGAGCTGCCGCTCCGGCCCGCGCGCGTCTGCGATAGCTAATTCCACGGAGCAGCGTCGCGGGCTTTGTCGGCGCCGTCCGCGATCCCGCGTGGTTCGTCGCGCAGCAGATCCCTCAAAGCGTCCCGCACGTCGTCACCGAGAACGCCATCGTCCTGGCCTGCCAGCTGGGGAACCTGTATCTGCTCATGGGCCTCGTCGGCCTGGCCGTGCTGCTCACCACCTCCGAGGTCAGGGTTGTGCGTAGCTACCTCGTTGCGCTCTGGATCGGCGACATTGGGCATGTTGCTTTCAGCTGCTGCGGCTTGGGACGAGAGCGCATAGCGAACCCCTCTGAATGGAACGCCATGGCCTGGGGCAACATTGGCATGACGGTTGGTGGTCCATATGACGCAGGCTATCGTGCCCGTGCTGGTGCTCTTGCTCACCGAGGCCGCAGGTCTTTTTGTTCTCGATGCGCTCCGCGTATTTCCTGGGAGTCTTTGGGCCCGATAAGCCGGCCGTCGCCGGTGCGAAGAAGGCTACGTGAACAGCTGCCGCCAGTACCTAGGTACGGAGTAATACTCCGTACCCATGAGGAATACGGCGGCTCCCGGCTGGTGACGTTGTGGATAACTTCCAATCTGGGCCAATAAGGATGAGAACTGTCATTATAATGTAAAGAACCCTTCAGTAGTGGGTCCCAATATATTACCATTGCGCGTTGATTCGCCACCAGCCCTCTAACTTCTCCATATTTCATTTACGAGTAAGGCGGGTGAGAGGCACCAAGCAACCAACCAGGTGCGATTATAGGGTTAGGGTTAGGGTCAGAGTTTTCGCTACCCAACCGTGGTTTCCTCGCCCTGCAAACTTCATCGACACATGCCCACTGCCATCAAAGGCTATGTCATTGCATCTCGCCATGGAGACGCGCGAGCGTGGAGCTCGGCAGCGTGAAGCCGAGTCTCGTGTAAGTGCATCCCGAGGCCTCAGCGCCACACGCAGCACGCGCTAAACGGCGAGCCAGAACACCTCTGCCACTGCTTCCAACGCCCCTTCGATTGCCCGCAGGGGCGCAAAGGTTAGCAAGGCAGTCAGCGTCGCAAGTATCCCAACCAGGACAGGGAACGAAAGCGAAGAGGAGGACGAGGAATGGTCACGGTCGCAGGCTTCTCACAGTTCTGCCCCGCAAGATGGCGGCGGTAGCGAGGCAGATGGAGGCGATGTGCGAGAAACCATGATTGCGGGACTCCCGGATCTTGCACGGGCAGCGGATGAGTTGATGGCCCGCCTGTCGAACGGAGACTATGGCGACAAGGCGTTTCGCGCAATCCTCAACGTTAAAAGGAGGGCCTTTATCCATCACCGGGAGAGTTGTCAGCAGCCTGACGCCCTTTCGCCTTTTGTCGACTGGGCTTGGCTGGAAGACCTGGAGCGTCCCACTGAGATGGAAAAGTCGGCCGCCAATGTCTTTGCAAGGGCGAACCTGGTCTCTGCCCTCGACTATGTCCAGAACGCTCGAGCTGGAAGCGGTGTTGACATGGTCAGACTTCTCGAGGCGCTGGACTCGGCCATCCCGACTCTCTTTTCGCCTCCGGGTAGGGGACGGCCACCCCCCAAGCTGGCTGTGCATGTGCGCGCATGCTACGCCATCGAATTATTGGCCATGTCCAACAGCAAGACAAAGTTCCCACAAATCATTGCGTCTGTCTTCTGCGGATCAACCGGCAATGTGGACTGTGCCAAGTTAATTGCAAATGGCCCGTTCCGGAGTCTGGGAGATCCGCAGGAGGAAGAGGACAGCGACCTGTGCTCTACCACAGCCTATGGACTCTTCACGAGCGGGAGGCTCTCCGGCGTGGACCACCTTAGGGAAGAATTTCCCATCGATGAGCTCCTCCAAGGGCTCGAAGAATGGATCCACAGTGAATACCCCAACTTGCAAGAATCTAGCAAGACGTCTCAGCAGGGGCCGGAGGTCTATCACGATGCCGAGGAAGACTTTGAGGAGTCTGCATCCGCCTCCAACCAAGAGTCTCAGCCCATCGAACGCGCTGGTGACATGGACAAGATGTAAGTGTATCGGCATCGCCGCATAGTAATGGCTCCACTCAACATTCAACAGGCCAAGTCTATTCACGAACATCCACTCCGTCAGGCAGCTCGAGGCCACCAAGAGTCACGACGTCGTCCCGCCATCAAACCAGCAGCAAGCGGCACGAAACCCGAACTCGCTGCCTGTGCGTGCACTCGTGGAGCACCATTACCCCTCGAGCAGGGAACTGCTCCTAGCCGCAACACCCGACCCTGTGGCAAACCCTACGAGATCCAGGGCGAAGCGAGCGTATGTTGTAGCGGAAGACGATGAGGAGGGTGCGAACTCGGAAGCGTCCGACCCGTTTGAAACGGATGATCGGCCAGTCGACAACACCAAGAGGACTGCCATTCAGTCCGCTCTTCCCGCCAACAAGCGCCCTCGAATCTCGGCTCCAGAACCACGGCCGTCTTCCTCGCAGAGGACCTTCGGAAACCCATCCCCGACCCGCGCTGCTCCGTCCTCTACGGCCCCTGCCGCGCGGACGCCGTCGCAGAAGACGCCGGTAAACCCATCCACAGCCCGCGCCGCTCCGTCCTCTTCGGCCCCCGCTGGGCGACCGTCGTCACAGATCGACCTCGGCGCCATCAGGCGCAAAACCGCCATCGCCTCCGGCTCCACCCGCATCCAACAGCGCGAATACCGCGGGGCCCACCAGACGCGCATGCCCTGGTCCGAAAACGACACCCTCGTCCTCATCGAGCTCATCTGCGAGACGAACGCGTCGTGGTCCGTCATTGAGAACAACTACAACGAGCGCTTCGAGTATCCCCGGAACCAGCAGGCCTACCGCGACAAGGCCCGCAACCTCAAGGTCGAGTTTCTGCTGTCGGATGCCATCCTGCCGCCGGGCTTTGATTACGTCGCCCTCGGCCCCAAGGAGATTATCAGGGTCAGGGAAAGGGGCAAGAACCACATGCGCAGGGAGCTTGAAATCGATAGCCGCGGGAATCCGATCAATACGGCGGCAGATGCGTGATGCGCTTGGAGGCCACGGGCTGCTTGGGCCGGGAGAGTCAGACGGTTGACTCTGTTTAATGGCGTGTTGGATACGCTCTCTGTTGTCGTGTTGCTCTCTTTCGAACCCTTCATTCTGGCGATTCTACGGTAGCGAGCGGATAGTTATCAAGGCGACGCATGTAGTTATTAACTTATCGACCTTCCACTTTCGCAAAACGGGCGCTCGATCTGAGATGTTATGACCAACTTGGCCATTCATTCGTCACGAGACCATGAACCAGTCACCGCTCCAGGGAGTAAAAGAAGCACTCAAATCGAATTCGGAGGGCAAAGACTCCCACAGGAAACTACCTCCTCTACAGGCTGAACCTAGTGATATCACGCACTCGCATCCACAGAGCACGTCCTCGCAGGGAGCAGCAGCAACGACAGACATTCATGTCGTGCGTCGCGGTCGCCGCTCGCTGCAGGCGCCCTTTGTGACAAAAGAAACTGCCCCACGTGGTCCAGACCAGTTTATCCATCGCCATTTTCCGTGATTTTTTCGGGTTTCAGAGGTCAAGAGCGCCAGGCCAGAGGCTCAAAGGGTAAGAGAAGGGGATGAGAATCGTAAGGGAAAGGGGGCGTCGTTCTCGTGGTGAGATGGCCGGTCGTATGTTGCGGCTGCCAAGATGCAGACCAGACTCCTAGACCGGCGATGCTTCGGTAAACAAGAGGCTAGAGCAGAGACGCTGAAACCAACGCGTCCAGTTGACGAATGCATCCAGGAGGTATCCGAGTCCAAGACTCCGCTCAACGGTGCTGTGCTCTGTTCAAACGAGCCCGGCACGAGCAGCCATTCAAAGACCATGCCTCCCCAACGCCGAGTTGGGGTTTCGGATAAAGAGACAAGATGGGTATGCCGCAGGCCGTATAAAAAAAGGAAATGGGTTGTTTGTCCACAAGAAACGTAAATTAGAAAAGGTCCCTGGCGCAAGTCAATGCGCAAAAGCTGCAATTTTTGTTGTCCACCGAGCCGGGCGCACGTGAGGCCAAAAGAAACCTAGTGCATCGCGTGCACGTTTCACCTCCATTTTTCGTGCGACGTCGCCTTATCGAGGGCGGTACGGCTCATTCCTCTGCTTCAACTTGTACGTTCGCCAGCCCTCATACCACTGGTCTCGGCTTGCCTCGCGCAGCTCGGCGCGCCACTCGCTGAAGACGGCTTCCTTGAGGCGCTGGAAGTCGCAGTGCTGCTCGTTGTACGGGTCGGCGAAGCCCCACGGGAACTGCCGGCCCAGGATTCCCGGTTCGTACAGATCGGGGCTGATGATGGACAGCGGGAGGAAGGGCGCCTCGTCCTCTTTGGCTTCCTCTTGAGCCTTGTGTCTGCGAATAGATTGGCTCGAGAGCCGCTTCGAGTTGGGGGATGCCGGCGGAGAGGAGGCTGTCTTATCGACGTCCCCGGCCGCCCCCTCGTCCACCTCGTCCTCGTCTTCTTCGTCGATCCGGCCGGACAAGTTGTCGTTGTCCTCGTCCAGACCAATAGCCTCGAGCGGATCCAAGTTGGACTTCTTAATGCTGTCCCAGACGGCCTTTTTGAGCACGTTCATGTGCTTCGTCGTGATGGTGTCGGCCTTGGCAATGACGGGGATGACGGTGGTCTTGCCGTGAAGAGTGCGCAGGACCTGGAGGTCCAGATCTTGGTCAAGCCCGCCAACCACTCGCGGGCTAGGAGTGCCTCTGCCTCCGTTCTGGTAGCCATTCGCCGACAGGTTTCGAGCGGCGGCAAGGTTGCGATCGAGGCGCGCAGGATCCAGAATCATGAAGACGGCGTGGATGTGGGTGTCCTGGACCCCGGGCGAGCGCACGACTTTCATCTCTTCGGCAAAGGTCTCGTCGAACTTGCTCTCGACAAAGGTCGACATCTCTCTAAGCTGCAGGTCGACCACGTTCTTTTCGAGGCCCTCGGAGTCCCAGAGAGTCAGTCCGACGCGCTCGCCGTCGATCTCCGTCTCGATGAAGTGAGGGGCGAAGTTGCCGGTGGCAGGGGCGGGAATCTTGAAGTCGTCGTCATCGGGCTTCCTGGTGGGACGCTTGTGTGAGGGCAGAGCCAGCGCCGTCTTCAGGAACTCGATAAAGGACGTCTTGCCCGCGCCGCGGGTTCCGACAATGAGGATGCTGGGGACAAGGAGCGTTAGCATGTTGCGACAAGGAAGTGGGGCAGTTGGGGAAGGGGGGACGGGACTCACTTGAACGGCGTCGGGTCCTTTCTTCTACGAACCCTTCTAGGGCTGTTGATGGTGCTGATGGCGCTGCTGGCATAGCTGTAGCGCCCGCGGTGCGTCATGCTCTCGGTCCTCGCATACGGGTCGAAGGGAATGGCCGGCACGGGGGGTTGGTCGGCGGCGGCGACGAAGTTGCGAGGTGCTTCTACGGAAGCGCGGCCGGGGAGCGCGGCAGGGCCCGAGGAGAGACTGTAGGCCGAGTCGGACTGCAGCTCGGGGCCAAACGACTTGGATAGCTGCTCGGTGTTGTTGTGGAACTCGGGCAGCTTGGGGGGGATCCGCGAGGCAGCGGCCTGGCGCTGGCGCTCTTGCTCGGCCTCTCTAAGAGCCTGAGCCTTCTTCCCCCCCTTGCCCAGGTCACCGCTCTTGCTGCGACGAAGCAACATGCCGAAACTGGTGCGACGAGGCGGCGGGCTGGTCATAACAGCAGCTCGGTTGCGGGAGATGCAGGAGGAGCGATCTGTCGGGATCGCGACGGCCGCGCAGCAGCGGGATGTACGATGGCGCCACTAGTCGACAAGCCACGGGGAAGCGTCGAATCAGTCGTCGGCAGCGGCCTGGCTCGCGTGCGGCGGCCCGGCTTGCTGTCGAGTGCGAGTAACGCACGGCGGTTGACTGGGGCTGCGAGCAATGCTCCGCAACAAGGCCGCGGAAGAGGAGCGGCGGCACCACCACACAACAGACGGACGGGATCTGCCGGGAGGAAGCTGAGATCAATCGAGGAGAGAGAGAGGAGGGTGTGGGCGAGACTTTGACTGTGCCTGAGAGCCGGCGCGAGGATGACGATTGATAGGTCCGACACGGCCAACGGCGTGAAAGGGGCAGCGCAGCGATCCGCAGCGTGGATGGAGGCGCGGGGGGAGGTGTGGATGGCCACGAAGGAGCGTCGAGGACCGATTGGATTCGATGGGTACGAGCAGGATGGCACGGGCGGCAGTCTAAAGCTGGAATCGTCAGTGCGGGAGTCCGTCCTCGACGTCTACTCATTAGGCATTTGGGCAGACGCAGGCTCCACCAGCGGCTCAGAGCCCCGAGGCGCCATCCATCAATGCCTCTCGCCGCGCGCGGTTGCTGAGGCTTCTCCAACAGCTGCGCGCCGCAGAAGCCCATTTCCCCAGTGGGGGCGGCTAGCAGCGCAACGGCCGGGACGTCGCCTCGCGGGCGCTGCAGCAGCGCAGCGGAAACGTGCTGTGCGGCGGCGCGCTAAACAAAGGGGCTTCGATGCGCACAAAGGACTGGCCCCCGGGCCCAGATGGCCACATGGAGCCAAAAAGGGGGCCACGGCAGGCGCAATGCGACTGGTGGGTGCACGGAGGGCAGGATTGGAGGGCGGCACGGGCATACAAATGAAGACGACTAACCTGCTGGCGTGCGCCGACCAACGACTCTCGTCGTCGAGGAAGAGACGCGGCGCCGTAAGATGCAAGTACCGCGCGATGGGTCGGTGTGTCTCGGCAGCAAGATGAGAAAGCAAGGCGACGAGGTGGACCCGCGCGGGCGTGCGAGGCGGCGCGAGGCGCGAGTTCGGACAGCAGCGCGGTGGTCTGGGAGCCGCCAAGCGGTGCGTTGGCCGCGGCGCTCGTCGTCTTTGTCGAGAAATTGGAGGGGCGAAGAGAAAACAAGGTCGTCGGCCTGCCTCGGGCGGCGCGGAGAGAAGGTGAAGTGAGGTGAGGGTGAGGGGATGGCGGAGCGAGAGGAGGGGAGGGAGGAGCGCGGTCGACCTGGATGCAGGGACGTGTCACCCCAGCAGCGGGCAGCGAGCCTCGTTGCGCGCGCCGGGGCAGACGACTTGGGCAGCGGGCCGCCTGTTCCTGGCCATTTCCAGCTGATGGCCCCGGATTTCGCGGTTGCTGGCGCCCGGATTGTTCCAGAAGGGCGTTGCCTGGCGAGGCCGTCGCCGACGCTTGTCAAGGGTCGGGTTGCTGGAAGCGCTGGACCCCGTTTCACTACGAGCTCCATGCTTGTCGCTGCCCTGTAAATTGCGGCGCCCGACGGCAGGGCGGCCCTGCTGCTGCAGCTGGAATATCACATCCCTGCAGCCGCTGGCAATGCGCGCGCAATCGGCCACCGCGATCCTCATCCGTCGTCGATGCCGAGCACCAGCCCGCCATGCACCGAGTTTCCAACGTTTCCAGCGAGCCATGCGGCTCGCCCGTCGTGTCTCACCTCGGCGCGTCGCCTGTCTCTGGCTCCTCGTTGAGACAGACGGGGGTCCGTCTCCCATCGCCCGTCCAGGCACTTGCTCGCCCCCTGCGATGTCGTTCATTCACTTGCGTGCTCGTAAGATTGCAGGTGCCTCCAGAAACCCGCCGCCCGCGAGGCCAATCGCCTCGCCCGTCGGTCGCGTGGGTTGGCGACGTGAAACCCGCGTGGCGCCCGGGAACACGCGCACATCCTTGTCCTTTGGGCCCAGCATTCGCTGTAGGACGGCGCGGCGCCGATCGCGACTTCGGATGCCTGCATGCTGGCGAACCAACGGGCCATTTTCAGTGCCCGGCCGAGCGCCGCTGCACGACCGCCCCTTGCGCTCAGCCTCGTGCTCCGTAGTACTCGTACGTTAAACTGCTGCATGTCGTGGAAACCTCCTCTCCCTGGGGCGCGCGTTGCGCTCCGGAGAATTGAATCTGAGTGGCGTTTGCTCTCCTGTCTATTTATGTTGCCTCGGCGCCGGTCCACATCCGTCCATCATCTACCCATCTATAAGACGCCAACACCCCAGTATGCATCGCACGAGCTCACACGTAATCCGTACAAGTATCCGCCTCATGCAGTCCGCCGACAGCGGGCTCGCCTACCCGTCAAACACCTCGTGCTGCAGCTCGATGCCGTAGTCCTGCGCCACGTCCTTCATCCGCCGCTCCATCTCGTCCTCCATGCCGCCCCCGAGCCCCAGCCACTGCCGCAGCTTGAAGAAGTAAAAGGCCACGTCCGTCGCCGTCATGACCGACTTGAAGATGAGGTGCCGCCACGCGTTGCGCAGCCGCCGCGGCCACGGCAGGTTCGGGTCCTGGAACAGGCTGCGGCTCGCCCACTCGCCCATCATCTTGACGCGGTTGACCGGCGACCCCAGGTACTGGTTGTTGCCCTGCACGATGCGCATGTTGCGCCCGATGAAGATGAGCTCCTTGGGCCACTTCTCCTCGTCCGACAGCACCTCGCGGATGCCCTGCTTCATCCGCTGCTGCATCGCGTAGTGCCGCTCCGCCGGCGTCTTGCCCTCGAGCTCCTTCATCACCTCGGACCGCGTCGACGAGTCGCCGCCCTCGTACGGCCGCATCAGCGTCGCGCTGGCGAACAGGTCCGCCGCCTTGACGCCCCACTCCTCCGTGATCCCCGCGATGGTCTTGTTGTCAAACGTCATGAGCGCCTTCCAGAACGCCCCGTACTCGTGCCGGAACTTGGGCGACATGTACACGTAGAGCCCGTGGTCGATGAGCACCAGCTCTGCCCGCCCGTTCGGCAGACGTCGTATGAAGATGTTGCCGGGGTGAGGATCGCAGTGGACGACTCCCCACTTGAAGATTTGCGCCGAAAACAGGTCGACCATGGTGGTCATGACCTCCTTCGTCGACAGCCCCAGGCCGCCTCGCCCCCGGCTGCCCTTCCACTCCTGCCGCTCCGGCTTGATCTTTTCGTCGTGTGGCTTTGTCCGGAGCTCCCGCCGCGCTGCGTCCACGTCGATGGGCGGAAGCGGGCTCTTTGCACCCGGCGATCCCTTGCCGTGTCCTCCGACCCATCGAGATGTCATGGCCTCCTTGTCCCACAGCCGCACGCCCTCGATCCACTCTGTCGTGAGCACTCTTCTCGTCGTCAACTCGGGATATACCGTGGGGACGTATACGCGACCCTTCAGGCTCTTCTCCGAGTTGACCAGGGCCCTCATCGTCTCCGAGTTCTTGGCCTCGTTGACAAAGTCCGTCTCCAGCTCCAGCCTCTCCGTGATGTAGGGCACCAGGCTGTAGAACGGCAGGTCAAACCACTTCGAGTAGATCCAGGTGACGGCCCTGCAAGCGCACCGGTCAGCATTGTGCCGCAAGCAAGTCGCATCCAGCAAGACTCACTTGAACGCCCACAAATCCCACGCAATCTGCTTCGCAATCTCCCTCTTCTGGATCTTGATGGCTACCTCTCTGCCGTCCGGCAGCTTGGCCCAGTGGACCTGCGCGACACTCGCGCTCGCCCTGGCCTTGCGCTCCATCAAGCCCATGCCCTCGCTGCCGGTGAAGCTGACCCCAAAGACCTCCTCCACGCTCTTGCCAAAGTCCTGCTGCACCACCTTCTCAATGTCCCTCCAGTCGTCCTGCGGCGCGTCGTCAAACATGCGGCCAAACATCTTCTGGAACTCGGGCGGCAGAACGGCGCTCTGCATGGCGATGGCCTGCCCGATCTTGAGGTACAGGCCGCCGTTGGCGCGCAGCAGGTCGAAGAGCCGCTCGGCGTTGCGCGTGTGCAGGTCCGGGACCGAGCCCGCCGTCAGCGGCTCCGGCCGGAAGTTGATCTTGTAGTCGATGCCGACGAGGAGCGTGGTGCCGAACGTCCGGAGGGTGCGGCCGAAGCCCGAGGCGTAGACCCGGCGGTCGACGAGGTAGACGGCGCCGCCGGCCGCGAGGGCCACGAACAGCCAGCGCGTCCATTTCCTGCCGCGCTTGTACTGCCTGGCCGCCTGCGGAGCCCCCAGCTCGCCGGGCGAGGGCGGCCGCAGCGGCTGGAAGGGCCCGGACGTCTGGACGTGGCGCTTCGCGATGGACCGGACGACGTCATTTCGAGGCAGCGCGCGAGGCACGCGACATGAGCACGACGGCAGCGTCGAGAGGGCAGTCCTCGCGGGCCCCAGCATGCTGCGACGAAGCATACCGGACGTCATCGGGAGCTCTGGCTCTGCTGCGGGAGCATTAGGGTGGACGAGGGCGTTGGAGGGCGTTGGTAGGAAAAAGTTGCGGAAGTGGGAGGATCAAGAATGTACGTGCTCAAGAGCTCGCCGGACATGCGGCACGCGGCGCTCTATCCCCGGCGCCGATCGGCGACTCGGCCTTGACGACAGACATTGATTCCTCCGCGGCCATGGTGCCTCTTAACCAACGGCCGATCAGTCGTAAATGATGCTACGCTATGCTCAATATGACGTTTTATCGTCTCTCAACCAGCGACATTTTGTGAATCAGTGTCCTTGCTTTCTCTTGTCCCACGTTGACCTGGTTGTTGGTCTAGGGTAGACAGGTCTTGTCGCGTGGTCGCCTCGTGTGAACCCGGACCGTATAACATGGCGCAGTGCCACCCGAATCGCAGATGCAAAAGCACGAGGCTGCTGCCGTGCTCCGCCGTTTGTCGCCTACGGATAACGGAGCCGTCGAGAGCGCAGCGCCACGTGTTGAAGAGCAGGAGCTGCAAGATGGAGGCGGAGGGACCAGTCGAGAGGATGCCAGTTCTGACTGGTCCGCCAGGACGGCGCAAACTTCATCCTGGTCCATGCTGAATACGAGCACGCCTTTAAGGCTATTCGCCGGCTTGTTGAACCGGAGGAGAGGCCGTCCGTATCCGGCGACCCGTCATCTGTCGCCTCCATCAACAGGCCGCTACGACGGAGGGGCAGCAATGCTGTGACCAATTGGGACCAGTTGGTGAGACTGCCTCCATGGATAACCTGGACGGGACCTTTGTTGGGTTTGCAGCAGGATGCGGCGCACACATCCATACAATACTTGTTCGAGTACGAAGGGTGGCGCTCAATTTCCGGCCCCCAGCACGCGCACGGAAGAGGAGGAATATACATGTTCCCTCGCAGCACACCATCCGATAAGGCGTGGCCTGAGCTGACGGCGAGGCTAGCGGAAGGGAGAGGCTGGGCTGAAATCTTGTTAACGTTAAGGTGGTGACGCAGACGAGGCTGTTCTGCGGGGTTGGTCTGAGAGTCTGGCGAAGGGCATGCGGAGCGAACCTCAGCCCAACGGCCACCTGCTGGAAGTGGCAAGTTGGTTGTTGGGTGGCGCACCTTTCAAGCCTCAGAGCACGACCCGATACGAAGTATAGACCGTGCGTTAGCGTGTTGCTGGTTCGGATCTCGCCGTGAGC
This sequence comes from Tolypocladium guangdongense, assembly GCA_022114105.1. Lineage (NCBI taxonomy): Eukaryota > Fungi > Ascomycota > Sordariomycetes > Hypocreales > Ophiocordycipitaceae > Tolypocladium > Tolypocladium guangdongense. The sequence continues at coordinate 2,602,056 of NRQP01000004.1, read as the reverse complement.
CTGTCCCGCAAGACCACAAGCCGGGCACCGTCCCTTCCAGTGATCGTAGCGCCCATGTATGGAGCATATCGCATGCAGCCTCCTGTGAGACACTGCACGTTGGACGGCGAGCGAATCACGCTGGCTTCTGGATGGAGATCAGTCCAGGGCCTACGAGTACGTGGGTGGCCATGGTCGGGCTCCCACGAGAGGAGGGCCACTCGCAGCCCCGGCCGCTCCTCCCAGTCGAGTCAATTAACCTGGTACCTAATATCTTGGCGGCTTTCGGACTACTCTCCGTAGCTGGCTGTATTGCTGCTTTGTAGGCCTACTGCTGGGCTGGCGTACTCGTGCTCGTAGATGCGATCAACGGACGAGGTCCGGCGTGTGGATGCCTGCGCCCCAGTCAGGCGGGTCCACCCCCCTCGTCTCAGACAACACCCCAGACACCGCGTTATTACCTATTACCCACGACTCTCTCTGTGAACTCCTATCACAATCCAGCGCATTGGTTGGCCGCGACGACACAGACACCATCGCGCGCGACGACGGCGGGCTGTCGCTACGATCCTTTGGCTGCTGCGACTGGCGTTGCCGCAAACGCCTGCGACGACGACGACCTCGACGACCTCGACGACGCGAGAACGGCTGCGCAGCGGCCGATCCTGGCGGGCTGCTGGCTTCCTCCATCCCGTTGTCAGTCGCTCCGGAGACGACGACCGACCTATTGTGCCAGTTGAGCTCATGTCCACGACAATCGCTACTCCAACCCGCAACGACGCTTTCGCTCGAGCCGCTGCACACTCCCTCATTCGCTCATGACATGACTCGGTCCGCACCCGCATCCTCAGGCGCCGCCGATTTCGAGAAGAATACACTCATTCCCGTCCCCTCCGCGTCGAATTGACGCCGCTGGCACTGGCCTAGGGCCTTGCCGTCACCATGTTGCGACCAGCGACGCCGCTGTCGCTGCTGCTGCTGGCCGCCTTCGTCTTGCTGCTCCTGTCGGTCCTTTCGGTCCCTGTCACCAGGTTCGTCCCGCTGGGAAAGGTTAAAGACGTCTCGTTTGGCGTCTTTGGCCACTGCAAGGATGGCGGAGCGTGCAGTTCCGTTGGTATAGGATACGACACTGGTACGCCCCCCTTCGCCCTTCGCACCAGACGGCGCGAAAGTGCCATGTGTTGAGGCGTGTGACTGACAATGCCCTGAAGGAAACCTGCTCGACAATGACAAGCAGGCGTTTGATTTGCCGACCAGCGTTCGCAATACCCTCTCCGCCATTCTCGTCGTTCATCCAGTCGCTGCTTTTCTCACCCTCGTCATGTTCGTCATGGCCGTGGTGTCCCACCTCCACGCGCCGTCGCACTCGGCGAGATATCTCCTCGTACTCTTCATCTTCCTCCTCATCACCTTCCTTGTCTGCCTCTTGGCCTTTCTGATCGACATTCTCCTGTTTATCCCGCACCTGGCATGGGGCTCGTACGTCGTTCTGGCCGCCACTATCGTGGTGGCCCTGAGCGGCGTAGTGTCTTTCGCCATGCGCCGGACGCTCGTCAGCAGGAAGTCACGCAAGAAGCGAATCGCAGAGAATGCGGAAATGAGCGGCGAGAATTATTACAACAGGGAAGGACAGTCAAAGTCTGCTGTTGGCGTCGCCACCACCCCCCCTATCGTGCCCATGGCCAGCGGCGGAATCTCTGGCGGCGGCAATAACCTGCCCACGTTCGCGACCTTTGAGAACCAGAGGAAAGACGACCAAGTCAGTGATGAGCGGATCCCCTTGACGCAGCGAAGTCCCTCGGAGAGATCGCCGAATGCGATGCCCAACGAGATGGCAAATGCAGGCGAAGTGGCCGCTTTCAACGCCGCGAGGACGTCGCCTTCCCGAGATCGATATGGGAACCCGGTCAACGGGCCCCCTGATGCCTATGGCATGCCGAGAAAGCAGTCCGCCAACAGGATGAACCACAGGGGAAGAGGAGACATGGGTCCCGATGGAGAATACAGCAGGGGTCGTGGTGGGTACGGACGCGGAGGCTATGACAACTACTCGTACGGCCCTTCGATGCGAGGCCGCGGAGGCTATGGCCCACCCGGCAGAGGTGGCCCCCGAGGCGGGAGAGCAGGTTACGGCCTTCCGCCGCGTGGTGCGTATGGGGTGAGAGGAGGCCGAGCGCCGCCTCCGAACTACGCGAATGCGCCCGGCCAGTATGACAGAAACCCACCCGCAGATTCCTACTATGGACAGCCGTCAGAGAGCTCGCTCGACCATAGTCTCAACGCCAGCAGCAACGTCTCCATGCCCAGCATCAACAATGGGTACGAGACGTACAATCCCGACAATGAGCTCCCGAGGGCCGAATCGCCGCCACCGCTTGCCGCCAGCGAGACTGCAAGAGGGATTGGCCCGGTAATGGAGATGGACGCAACGCCAGCTGAAGCCCCTAACACGTTTGGACAATATGGCCAGATCCGGAACAGCGATGTCGATGTGGCTGGCATGGTTGGCCTGCAGCAGAGTCGACACCAAGGTCGTCACGACACGGTCATGAGCGACGGAAGCAAGTACAGCACCGACGAGTAAGTTGTTCGAGACGCCGACTTCCTGGAACTGATCTAACCTTGAGTCCTCAGGACGTATATCCCACCCCGTGCCGCATGGAACGAGAACTATGGGAGGAACTCGCCTCGGGCCGCGTCACCGGCCGGCTCACAGCAGCGACCGCCTGCGGAACTCTCTGGACGAAGCGCGCTGCCAGTGAACCCTCCGCTGGGCGGCAACTACTACGAGGATGTTGACGCTCGATTTGCCGGTTCAGCACGCCCCAACAACCATCCCCCGCCGCCCCCTGAGCCCGTGTACGAGGATGTGCACGCGACGGTCGGTGGAGCGCGGAGCCCTGCCGAATCTGAACGTTCCAACTTCACGTCCATCTCTCAGCGAGGGGTCAATCCTCGCTGGAACCCAAACCATCCGCCGATGCCGCAGTACCAGGGCTTGCCACCCCGCCGCCCGGCGCGCCAGCAGCAGCAACGTCAGGACATACTGCTGGATAATCCCGACTTTCAGCTGCCTGGTAATCGGCTGCAGGGCGCGCAACGAGGAGGTCCCGGGATGATTCCTGGGAGCGCCTATCCCGCTGGGCCATTATAACGGTGTGGAGGATCCGCACCGAGCCATCCGCGACGTATACGCGGCTCGCTCTCCGTCAGGCATTTAGTTCGAACGATCGTTATCTTGCGATTTACAGGGCCCGGGTGAACCAGGGGTTCCCAGCATCGAGTGTAATCTTCACGCAAACCACCCCACGCGGTGGCATTTTCCTAACTTCCACTTAATTTTCGACACAATCTTTCGACACCCCATCTCTAAAGGGGACGCCCTGGGACTCGCCCGAGATGAGTAATCGGCCTGGCTTGCTGACCTTTCCTATTTTATATACACATCGGACGGAAGGTATTTTGGGGATACAAAATTCTGGTCACTCCTCATTCATTTGCCTTGGATGGCGTTGCCTGGTTTCTTGACGTGCGGGGCCGCCTTGGTCGACGCAGGCTCTGTGACGAAGCTCGAGAAGGTCGAGTCCTTGCGGAATGTGTTGCCACTACTCCGTACACCGATAGGGCTGGTTTTCCCCAGCCAGGATCTTCTGCATATGTGAAGGTGATGTTGGTTTCTCAGGGAGGGGGAGGGAGAATTGGGCTGCGTCGCCTTGCTCGTGAGCATGGTAGGATAGCGGATAGTCAATACGGCGCATGAAGGAAAACTCGTTGATTCTGCGCCTGTTGACCTCGATGTGATGGTGACTTTGGCGGGCGACACCCAAGGGCTTTGAAGAAACAGCTTTGCTAACGGGTGCTATTTTAGGGGATGCAAAGGCACCTTGGACTCGAGGGCGGCAGAATTTTCACACCAGGCCGAAGCCAGACGGCCTCGACGCGGCGAGAAGCTTTTGGCTGGCGTAGTGCGGTTGTCGAAACGCTGCGTGGCCGCGGTGGCTGCGATAGCCTTTGCAGCGAAGTTGCGGCCGGCGTCGACGCGTCGAGGCCAATTCACTCGCGCGTTGCAGCGACTCTAGCTGCTCTGCTCGAGCACGGCGGGTTGCCCGGCCTGCTCGCACGCGCTCCTCTCTTGCGCTCGTGCGCCTGCCGCTTCCTTGTCGTTCTGGGCTGCGTCGCGCGAGGCCATCGACATCGCCGGCCGGCAGAGCAGCAGGTGAGCAGCCGTTCTCCTCGCCGTCGTCCCTCGTTCGAATTCGCCGCACGCTTCCGCGCCGGAGAAGGCGCGGTGGTCTGCCCATCCTTCGTCCAGTGCTTGGAGAGCTCGCGTCTTCCTTCCTTCACCACCGCCGCCTGCACCTCGCCCAGCGTGCCTGCGTTTTGCCCCCTTCGCTCTGCCTTGACATCACCGGCCATTTTGTCCTCGCCTCCCCTTTCCCCGGCGCAAATCGTGTCCCTCGCACCGTCTCGCTGGTCGATTCCTCCGTACTGCGCGTCGAGGAGCCGCCACGGCCCCAAACGGACTTTTGTGCCTCTCCGCGCCAAAAGTCGGCATACTCCTCTCGATTGGCAAATATTGGTTGGTTCCCGCTCTTGGGACGTCGCCCTCGCCTCGCCTGCCTGCCCGGCTGTGCCAGCGATACGCCAATTCATCTGTTCTTCGTCTCAGCATCTCCAGTTTGTGGGTGACGCAGCACGCGCGCCTCTCCTCCCTCTTGACCCGGCATTCACCAATCGCTAACTTGGACTTTCCTCCAGATCCGGCGCCTCGTCGAGCGAGAGAACTCGCGGAAGCCGTCTCCGTCGACAGCAGCGTCAAGAGGTATCGATCGAGTTCAACCATGGACAGTCTGTCGTCTCCGGCGAGCAACACTTCCTCCCCCACGACTGCGCCCACGTCGGCGTTGATGCAGCCAACCTACACCACGGCCGGCACCATCTACAACCCCGGCTCGTCGCAGCCGCTTCAGCCTCCCACCCGTCGTGGACGCTCCGCCAAGTGGTCCGCCGGCCCTCACTCGGACCTGTGCCTCTTCCCCAAGAGCGTCCTGGCAGGCCTGACCATGAAGGCCACCAACGGCGGCCGCGTTGCCACTACGCTGCAGCAGTACACGCCTCTGCAGCAGAACTACGATCGCGCCGTCAGCCCTCTGAGCGAGCCGGAGCACGCCGCTGTCAACGCGTCGCTCCAGACACCTCGCATGCGCTCGGGGAACACCCCTGCCCCGCTCTCTTTCCTCTTCCCCGACAAGGACGACGACAAGGACGCTGTCAAGGACAAGCTCGCCGGCGAGGAGCTCGGAAACTTCAGCAACGAGGAAGACGAAGACGATGACGACACCGACTTCAACATGGACCCATTGATGAACATGACGGTCAAGTCGCTCAACAACCTGGCTTCGTACCCCAACCCGAACCAGAAGAAGGCTCAGAAGGCTCTTCTTCGTGGAGCGCGGCTGAACCTGGGCGGCCTCGGTTCGTTGAGAATCGCTGCCTCTCCGAGCCCTTCTCTGCGGGTCATGAGCTCCCCCGAGGAGCCAAAGATCGATCTCGGCGGCGATAAGCCTTTGGGCCTGCTGCACCCCTCGCAAGTGGACGTCACGTCCAAGATCGACCTTTCCCGCATGACGACGCGCCTGCTTCCGACTGCGCCATCTCCCAGCCCGGCTCCCAATTTCGAGAATGGCGACGCTGTGTCGACATCTACCACGCTCGCCACCGGGCCTGGAGCCCCTAGACCCTTGACTGCTGGACCGCCAGGTCAGCGACAGTATCGTCCATCGACTTTCGAGTCTACTTTCAAGGCACTCCAAACCAAGGCTCAGGCGCAGGACCTCGCCAAAGAGGAGTCCGAGGGATTCGCCATTGCTAAGCAGACGCTGGCACATGTTGGCATCGAGGACATCAATAGCCTCACTCTTGAAACTCTCCCGTCGCCATCTGGCCACGCGCAACCCAAAGTTGCCAAGGCGGCGACCCAGCCAAAGAGTGCCATTTCAGAGATTCTCGAGGGATCCGAGCCTGATGTTGAACCTGCACGTCACGAGGCGCCTGGATTCGCATGGGACCGGGCCCTGGATATGTCGTGGACCTCGTGGCGGGACAAGTCTCCCTCTACTCGCGAGCGGTACGTGCGAGGAACTGCTCGCCTGACCCCCGAGTCGGTGGCGACCCGAAACGAGAGGATTGACTCATTCTGGTATACTGGATCCGCGCTGCTGGGCAAGAAGCCCGAGGAAATCATCGCCGAGTCCAGCTACCGCAAGCTGCAGCACTCGTATGGGGTGATTGGAGATGGAAGGCCCAAGAAGACCAAGACTGAATATCCCCGCATTGGGATCGACGAGGCCATGCGCACGCCCGTGTCGGAACACGCCAAGCCCCTTGTCAACATGGCGTTTGCGGCATTGGTGCGCCACGCGGAGGAGAAGGCCGTGGACAGCCCCTTTCGGCAGTTTGGGACTCCTGCCGAGCGGCTGTGTGACAACAGCGCAAAGGGCAATGCCTCGTTCTTCAGCAAGCCGATGCAGAGCGTCAACTAGGCCGGGAGATGGATGGAGCATCGCAGAAACTCATTTTGGGCCGTAGGCGGGGGATTTGCATTGATGGAGGGTTGGTTTCCGGTTGGTTGGATGGATCTTGGTGGCAAGCAGGGATAGTCAGTAGCACACGAGTACACCTTGCGACAAGATACCAAAGCCGCGTTTTACAGGTCGTCTGTATAATAGAGACTACATTTGCTACAAGCACGCTTACCGTAAGTCTCTGCGCCTGCCGTGCCTTTGGCGGGGGAGGAGGTTGGTGAGGTTGGCGTTGGCCCCCGAGGTGCTGTGGCGTCGCGAGGCTGGGGGCTGGTGACGTGGAGCCATACCTTAGGCTCGAGGCGAGAGCGAGTACGCGAGCCTTGGATGGAAGCAATAGGAGCGGGATAATGCGGCCGGCCGAGTCTGCTGTCTGTACAAAATGGTGGAGGCAGGGGAATGATGCACTCACAGCCCCCATCGCGGGAACCAGCTGCGCTACCCACTGCTTGCATGGGCCAGCCGGGGGGCTACTTGGATCAAGGTGTATTCGCTATGACTTTGACGCTCAAACAAACGCTCCAGCAGAACACATCGATGGGCAGGTCGGAAAAGTAGTCGGCAGCCATGGCGTAGAGCTGGTGTCTATGCAGATGATGAGGCAAATAGGGGCGGCGGAGGGTGCTGCGGGGCGGAATGCGTGCAGAATAAGATGCTTTGCGAGATGAAGTTGCAGAGTGCGTACAGGCACATGGAGGTCAATGCCGCATGCCGGCGGCTCCTGCCAGATCACGGCACGCAGAGATGCCCTTGCAACAATTGCCGCAGCTCCAGACGTCGTCGCCGGTGGAGGAGGCGCCACCGGCCAGCCAATCGCGGCCGCAGCTCGTCAACGTCAGTGCATCGCCATTCCGCGTGGGAAATTTGGGAATGCTGGAGCGCGCTGGAACGCCCGCTCAGGAACGCTCCCGCCGCACCAGCCTCCCCATGTTTGCGTATTAATATTGCCGCCTGCGCCGCCGCTCGCCGCTCGACCTCGGTCGCGCTGCCAGCCTCGCGATACACGCCGGGCGTCTCGCTGCCTGCTGCCGCCCCATGGCCTGAACGCGCCATGGCGACGACGGCCCTCCCGCACCGCCGGGCCTCGTCCATCGCTCCGGCGTCCGCCGACAAGCCGCCGCCGGCGCGGCTCCTCTCCGCCGTCGCTGCTCCCACGGCGGCCGCAGCAGCTGCCTCCTCCGCCTGCTCCTCGACGCCCACGCCCTCCGTCCACCCGTCCCTCCTCCAGCCGCGCGTCGCCGTCGTCCTCAACGTGCCCCCGCCCTGGCACCCCTGGCTCTTCGCCCTCCGCCTCTGCTCCATCCTCCCCGCGCTGTGGTGGGGGTTGCCCGAGGCCCTGCAGGTCCTGTTGCGCCTGCTGCCCGGCCCAGACCGCGTGCTTGTCGTGCGCCCTGGTCGGGCCGCGTCGACGCTGTGCATCGACGGCGACCCTCACCATCATGGCCAGGACGCGGTGCCGTATGCCTTGACCGAGGGCTCGCTCGCCACTATCTGGGTGTGCATGGCTTCCTCCCGCGCGTGGCGTGTGTTGTTTGCGCCTTGGGTTCGCGAGGATAGTTGGCTGACGGTTGCTGCGACAGTGCTTTGCTTGCGGATACCTTTCCTTCTTCTTCACCGACTGCTTGATGTCGAGGTGGTAAGCGGTGTACCTGCGCCTCTCGCCGCTGGCCGCTGGCCCTCGACTGACATGGCGCTTCGTCCAGGCTCATCAACTACACCCCGCAAGCAACCATTGTCCGCTTACTCACAATCAACGCCGTCAACGCCTACCTCACCCTCACCGTCCTCTCCTTCACCGGCGGCTTCGAAGACCCGCGCCTCATGCTCCCGGGCTGGATCGGCATAGCAACGGTATGCCGGACTGAACCCTTGTCCGAATATGCGCATCGCATGCCAGCTTGGTTGCTGACTTGTCGGCGCATAGACCCTGACTGTCTGCTACCACATCACCCACCAAAAGATCAACATTCGCAAGGAGACCTCCACCTCAGTTAATGTCTTCTCCATTGCCAGCTATCTCACCATGGTGACACTTCTCATACACATGCACTCATACCTGGTCGACTACCCAACCATGCCCATAGTGGGGCGGGGGCGGCTGTTGTTGCATGAGGCCGGCATCGTACTGGCGCGAATCAAGGGCGCCATTGAACGTTCCGAGTTGTAGAGACCGGGCGGGAAGGATAATTTATTTATTCAGAAGCCATAGCTCTGAGCACTTTTGTCGTCTTATTCCATCAACCACCAACTGTAGGGTTTGTTGCATGGTCAGCGTCGGGGACATCTTGGAGTTGGTGACACACACACGCATCGCGGCGTTTGGTAGGCACCTACGAAGCTGTGCCCTCCTTTTCCCTCTTCGTTCCATTTCCATGTATTACCCTAGACTACGGCTGGGCTTGCCTGAGAATAAAACGAGCGACTGACAAGCCATGTTGATACTTGGCCCGAAGCCCAACTCATTCATTTTCTGTTTTCCCTTATCCCTAGGTCTGTCCTTCTATGCTAAAGCGGTCTGCGCCTTATAGCCTAAACTATTTTCTAGTGTCTAGGATGATTACTTCCATGCTAGTTTTAACTGTGTAACGCCGTTCAACACGGTGTGGCCACGATGGATGCAAGATAAGACGATCAGGCAGGAGCAGCAAGGAGTCGTGTCAGAACTGAAGCTTGCTTCTAAAGCTTCTGCCTGGCGATTCACTAATGAATAGGACGTGATACCTTGATGGAAGGGATCGTGCGCTCTGAAGGGACGCTGCAAATGCGATGCGCCGACTAGGTACACGCAAGAGTCTCGGGTGTCAACTGATCACTCAGAAGGGGGATTTCACTCACTTGAACCATCTGATCACAGGGCCAGGCACCTTTTGCAGCAGTCCGCGGCTCTATGCCAGTCGGGGTTCACTCACTTTATGTTCGCTCGCAGGTTGACCAGGTGGTCTCACTCACTTTCACTTATTAGTTTGACGCAATTGGGGAAGAGAAGGCGCTCGTAGGCTGTTGATTCTGCAAGAGCGTGCCCTCTTTACTTGAAGTGGGAGAGAGGCATCTCTTATATACACACAAGCGCGCCTGCGCCCCCTGACACATCTAGAATAAATATATGCCTTATTTTAGGACCTGGAAGGATCGCGGCTTTCTTATAGGGAGCTTACCGGGTGACTTTGCGCACAGCGCCTATACGTTTCCTGTAATCCCTTTTGGCCTTTGCATATCTATGCTATATATTTAATATTACACGGATTACTCTGAGGTCTGTATGTCTATCCATAAGAAGGATATATATAAAGGAAGAAAACAACACATTATATACACTATATTTCTACATTAATAACTATAATAGACTAACTAATGTAAGAATTTGTAATGCCACACGGGCTCACGATGGGCAAGGACAAGACGATTAGGTGGGAGTAGCAAGAAGTCAGATTGTGTAAAGACTGAAGCTTGCCTTCGCAAGCTTCCGAACCTGGCGCGATACACACGTGATCCGTCTTCCCGGTAGGGTAGTCAATACGCCACATGCGATCTTCCACGTACCAAATATCGCCAGTTCATGCGCCTTACAGACTTATAAAGGAAGCACATAACGCATCGCGTATAATATTTCTGAACTCATAGCTATAATAGACCCTGAGACTTATTGAAAAGAAAACCCCGCATATAGTCGGTTTCACGCTGAGTTTACAGGATTCCTTAAGCTTAGACAAGCAGGAGCTAAGAGGCATGACAAAAGCAAGACTCGATTGGCCTGTGGCGCCATGTTCTTCGCGGATTCTGGCCGCAACAATCATGTCTACTTTGCGGCGACGGAGCGCAGGCCAATCCCCAGTCTCGCGACCGCCAAACAAAAAAGTCTTCGCGCCGGTGAATGGATGGATGCCCGCCGTCCCTGAGCGATCGGAGCCAAAGCTGAGCCCCGGATTATCGATACATCTGGAAGAGGCGCAATATGCCGGGGAGCCTTCTCACCCCAACCATTCTCGGCCTCAGCGCGCTGCGGGGAGCAAGCTGGTGCCGACAGGGCGACGGCGCATTGCGAGCTTAGAAACCGTGGACTTTGATGGTCTTGGGGTCTAGCTCAAGGCCTTCCTTCTTGTCGACAAGAAACTCCTGAACATCTTTGCGCTGGTCTCCCTGGAGCTGGATCACCTCGCCCATTTCGGTGTCGACGACGATGGTGCCATTGCAGGCTGTTGGGTAGATGTTAGCGGCAAGTGGCCTGCGTCGGGGGATAGGGAGGCCACGTACCAAACTTCTTCTTGATGACCTTGAGGATTTTCTTCTGGTCGAATTTCTTCGGGAGACCCTGGACCGTGGTCAGAGTTTTACGACCATTACGCTCTGTGGCATCCTGTCAGCAAAGTAAACGACCAGGCGCATCGGGCGTCCGTCATCGACCTCAGGTGTGAGGCGGTGGATCGAGGACGTGCAGCCGACAGGGGAGGCGAGACACGTACGCTGAATGCGTATATGGATGTAATTCTGCGTCTGCTTGGTTTCACCTGTGTCTTCGTCGGCTTCGGCGAAGGGGTCTGTGGGACGAGGCAAGTCAGCACGGTGAAGCCCGGTATGTGGGAGGCGGGGCCCTCGGAGAGCGGCGAGCTTTGTGTCTCGGCGCGATTAACGTCGGCGCGCGCAAGGGGCAAAACGCAGACGGCGATGACGAGTAGCCTCCCCAGGCAGGAAAAAGGCAGCGAGGCAGAGGGGCACCATACCGTAGGTCTTGAGATTTTCGATGGACATAAACTCGGAGGTAGCGGGGTGTCCTTGGGAAATGGGTTTTGTGGAGGGAAGAGTTGTTTCAGCTGAAGGCTGCGTGATCAGGGGCGCTTCGCTGTTTTTGTTTTGCTTGTCTTTGTCTGTGCGGTTGCGACGGGACTTGCTGCAGAGCAGGAGACGACGGCGGCGGCGACGATGAGGATCGAGGCGGGAGAGCTAGTAGCGGGCCTTTGAGAGCGTGCGACGAGTGCGAAGCTGGGAGAGCGCTTGCGACAGAGATTGTCGTTGATGTTGCAGTCGGGAGGCAAGGGTGAGGGAGGGGCGGTAAATGGAAGAAAACGGATGCAGTTAAAAGAAGGCGAGGGGCAGGGCAGACGCAGCCCCACGCCGGGTCGAGGGCAAATGCTGCCTGAAAAGTTAGGTGAAAAGTTAGGTGTCCTCCGGCTGGAAAATTGCCGAGGAAGCGCGCAGCCCACCGCTGTTTGGGCGCTTGCTGCAGGGCATCAGCCACAACTTTGTCCGGACGCCACCGTATTAATCAGCCACTCCAGCGCTCGGCAGTGCTGGCCCGGTGGACGTGGACGGAGACTCCGCGCTGAGGTTCCGTCATTCACTTCAAGCACCGCCCTCGCCGAGATTCCTGCCAGGCTCTGCGCGGCGCTGTCAGGGCAGCCCGTGCCGTCATCGAGTCCGTCGACGGGATGCGCCCCGTGACCAACGAGCCGCCTTATCGGCTTATCCGGGAAGCGAGGGCCAGCAACTGCCACTGGGGCGGCTGAGCCGGCGGCAGTGGACCCATTCGCTGCCCCTCATCCATCTCCCACGCCGCATAATATCGATATTCCTGTCACGCGAGGTGACATGTAACTTCAGGCTCGCATGACCCCCCAACGACATGCCCTTTGAGCCCGAGGAGCTGCCGCCGGCAACGCCGCCCTTCTTCGACGACGCGGCCGGCCATGTCTGGGTCCCGCTGTACCGCCATGCCTGCACCTTTGGGCCCGACGTGTTTGTCGACAAGATGCTGAACATGGTCCGCAACCCCAACCTCAACTCCAGCTGGCTGTTCCGCGCCGACATCGTGTACGATGACGAACAAGGCGCAGAGGCCGGCGTTGAATCCTCACCGCCCAGCGCCCGCCCTCTCCCACCAGACTTTGCGGGCATCCCGCGTCACAGGACCTTGGTCCGTAAGCTGATCCCCAGGAACGACCGCAGGGACCAGCCCCTTGACCAGACATGCACATTTCATCGTTCCGAGTCGGCAGCCACGCCCATTCGCTCTCTAGTTCTGTACATGCCGCATGCCGCATGCGCCCCTGACCTCCCCTTCTACCATCCCAAGGTTCGGGGCATCGCTCACCTGCACGAGTGGGATCCCCTTCACGGGTCCGGCTCGATATCAGTCCACTTTCTCCCGTTCCAACAAGACGACCTGCAGGACCAAAAGGTACGCCGCACCGCCTACCATCTCCTCGAAACCCTCCACAAGCACGGCCAGAGCTCGGCCGCCGGATACGTCAAGCGGGTTCATCACGACGTCGTCATCCCGCAGGCGAGGTTCCAGGACCGCTACGCCCGCCTCAAGAGCAAGTATGCGCGCCAGCTGGTCGATGCCTGGGCTGAGTCTACGGACCCGGCAAAGCATGTCTTTGAGGACCTGGGCATCGCGGCTTTCTTGATTGAGCTCTGGGCAGACATGTACCATGACGCTGCGTTCCCCGGGTTTGTGGACATTGGCTGTGGCAACGGCCTGCTCGTGTACATTCTCACGCGGGAGGGCTACTCTGGCTGGGGCTTTGATGCGAGAGCGCGCAAATCCTGGGCGCAATATCAGACGGAGGCCTCGTGTTCCCCTTCGGGCCGGTCCCTCGAACAACGTCTCCTACTGCCCAGCGTAGTCCCCGGCGCCACAAGCCCAGATACCGTCCAGGTCAGCCCGGAAGAGATCCACGAAGGGATATTTCCGCCAGGCACCTTTATCATCTCCAACCACGCCGACGAGCTGACGCCCTGGACCCCCATCCTCGGCGCCATGTCGCAGTGTCCGTTCATCATGATTCCCTGCTGCAGCCACAACCTTACCGGCGAGAAATACAGAGCGCCTCCGCCGCGCGACAAGACCAAGTCCAAGTCGACGTTTGCGTCTCTCGTCGACTGGGTGACGCACATCGCCCAGGACTGCGGTTGGGACGTTGAGACGGAGATGCTGCGCATTCCCAGCACGCGCAACACGTGCCTCCTGGGGAGGAAGCGAACCAAGCACCTTGGCGAGGTGGACATGGGAGCTCTCCTTCGTAAGTATGGCGGAGTGGAGGGCTACTACGCCAACGTGGCGAAGCTGGTCAAGTCTGGGCCGAGGGGCCATTGATCGTCAGTCCAGATCCGGCTTGCTAGATGGTCTCTGGCTTCATCTTGAGACCCAGCATTTGCAGAGCCTCAGCGGTGTTACGGTCGTGCCTTGGGAGAGTGTGCCATTCTCGGCTCCACACTCTCCCGCTGTTGCCTTGTCGACCAAGATCGACCATGAGGCTCCCTTTGACGCCGAAAAAGACGTCAGAGGGTCTGTACTCGTCGCCGTGATGATCGAGTATGAGGATGAATTTCTTCAAATGATGCGTCTTGCCAACTCGGCGTACACGTTCACCTTGGAGACATGGACACTGGATATAGACAACAGGAGTGCCGTAGAACACGATAGCATAGCACATTTAGATGGACCATGTATACACACATCTCAAGGAGCCGCTGCGCCGTTAGGTATCGTTTGTGGACTTCTGCCGCCTACCTGTTGTAACGCGCCGTGAGGGGAGGATATGGGAGGACATCAACGTCTCGGCAACGACACTGGGAATCCCAAAGGCTTTCCCTGCCCAACGGACGTTGATGAAATGTTACGGCAGTGGTTGTGCATCTTTGCCTAGTCACTGGACGACAAAGGAGAATGGACCGTGTTTGGGGCTGGCGTGTGAGGTCAGGGGAGCTCGGGCTGCATTCTGAACACCCCCAACAGGCGCGGCACGGCACATCTTTGGTAGTGCAAAACGTTGACCGTTTAAATGTCATTTGGCCCTTGGCGGGTATCGCGGTACCAAACTCCGCAGCTATGCAGTCTGAAACCCTCAGACTCTCGATATCAGGACGGCAGCGTTGGCTCTCCAACAGACCGCCTGACTGGTTAGTCCTCGCATCCATGCTCCCCGCCCGTTTCAACCTGAGTCAAACATCAAACAACCTGTATCTCGTCTCCAAGTGCTAGAGACGAACCTCGCAGCGTCAACAACCAACATCAAAAACCGACCCAAATGTTCCGAAATAACAAAGTGGCAACGACATTCGCCATTGCCGATCAACCGTACACACATGTGGTATATGACAAGGGTGCGCATGGCTTCCCTTGTAAATCGTCATCGTCATCAAAACACATCCCGCGTATTCAGCAAATTTCTCTAGCCTGGAGGATTTCCGTCTCAAAAGTCTGCTCGACTGAGCGTGCGGTAAACTTCATCACGGCTCCTCTTCGTCCTCCTCGATGGGTGCTGGTGTCCGGCGCTCTGTGCGCCTCTTGGGGCGTCTGTGCCGAGAGCTGCTGATGTTACTAGCCGAATCGTCCGGCATGATGTCCACATCATCCATACCCCATTCGTCGTCGCTTCCGCCGTCGCACTCGCTTCCGGCTGCCCAGGCCGGCCGTTCATAGGCAGAGTTCTGGGAGTTGCCGGAGCCGGGATTCGGGAGCACATCGATTCGCCGACGGTTCTGGAAGCTCTGCATGAGCCCGGCTCCTCGCTGCCGCAGAGCCGTCCGCACCATCTCTGCCTTGTGGTGCAGTTTCTCGAAGGCGTCTTCGAGGGTCTCCATTCCGGCGTAAATCTCTCTCTCGATCTCGGCGGCAGCCGCCATTTCCATCTCCTCGTCATTCGACACTGGCTGTCTTCCACCAGGCATACCCGACGACGCGAGACTAACAAACGACGCCGGCGTGGTGCCTCGTGAGTAGGGAGAGAAGGGAGTCGTGTTTCTCGATCCCATCGCCGAAGGTCCGCGAGGGCCTGGGCTCATCGACGACCGATTTCCAAAGTACCCGCTCGCTGGTGTCTCCCCTCTCGACTCGGCTCCTGGTGTCAAGTCGTCCGCATCTGCGCCAGACCACAAGAATCCGTCAAACCGTCCCGAGGTAAGAATCTCCCATTCAGATTTGTTGATGTTGGAGATGGTCACCAGTAGGTCGTGAGTATGGGGGTTCTTGACGAGATACGTGGCGCACTCGGCATCTCTCGGGACTTGCTGCAGTCGGTAAAGTCGTTGTAGAGACAGGCCACACTTGATGATGAAGTCGTTTCGTGACCGATATCCCGGCGTTGGGGCGCGTGTAGAAGGCTTCAGCTCCCGAGACCCAGACAAAAGTGCGTTAAAGTAGGGTCGATCTTCAGCATCCATGTTGGTCAAGATGGCAAATGCCAGCGTCTCATCGTCTACATCCTGGGGAGGCGGCACGGGTGTTTCTCCCGTCTTGTTCAGCCACTTGTCCACGGCCGACTTGACCTTTTTCGATTGGCGCAAATAGTGCTCTCTGAACTCTTCCGCAATGTCGGGGTCTATCTTGACGGGGGATGCCGGTCGCTGAGGCACCTCACCAGAGATCTCAGCTGCCTTGGCTCCAATCTCGGCGAGGTCCACAGGCGGCCACGCAGGCAACTCGATGCGGCCGCTGACCCACTCAAGAACATCACCCCAAGTCAACCCTCTGTGAATCTCATGGGAACGATCGCACATGACGCAAGCGCAGCCGTGGGGAGGTAAGTCTCGTGAAAAGACATTCTCGAGCCTGTCGAGCAGCCGACGTGCCACTGATCGGTGTCCTGTCGCAACCGCAATCGACCCTTGCTTCAAAAGAACATTGTTGTACTGATCGAGAAGGTTGAAGAATGGCGCAAACAGGGTTTCAGCGCCGGTCAGTGGAGGATTCGAGGGGCGCGAGCCGTTTTGCAGAGGCAAGACTGATAAAAAGTGTCTGGGAACTGGGTAGGAAAGGCCGCCATTTTGCAGCAAGTAGTCAACCCGAGGGATGTCCTGGATGTCCAAAGCAGGAGGCGGTGGTGGAGGCGGAGGCGGAGGCGGAGCTGCAGATGCTGCAGTCGCCGTTTTCGAGGGATAGTCATCATCAGGAGTTGCAGACGGTGCGACCTTGGCGCCGCCATACGCAGGAGGGAACTGAGCAGTCTGAGTTGGCGTCTGTGGGGATGAGTCCTGGGCACTTGATGGCGAAGACTCATCGTCCAACGGTTCGTGTTTCCTGGCGCTGCGTGTGGAGCCCGCTCGCTTGGCAGAGAGACGAGACGAGCTGGATCTTGTCGAGCCGGAGGATCGGAGCTTCTCGTGCGATTTGTGTTTGGGTGACTTGACAAACGTGGCCTGGCTTGATGATCCGGACTTGCGACTTACTCTAGACCTGTCATCGTTGCGGGAGCCCGATCTGGAGACGCCAGAGACTGTCGATTTTGGCCGGTCCCCTTCATCCCCTCGGCCTTGCTGCTCTGCCCGCCTCTTATCCGCCGAGACATCAGTCTCTGGTGGGGTAGGCGGTCGGGATGATTTCTTGGATGTCGACGACTTGCGAGGTAGCTCAGCCGACTTGGACCGACGTTCGTCATCTCCAAGGTCGGTGGGCTCTGGTGTCAATGGATTCGACCGCCGTTTCGTTGATACATCCTCCCGACTAGCCACCGCCTCTTTGCTGTGCGCCTTGCTGAATGTCGGGTATGGGAGCGAGATGCGCTGCCTGTCCAACGATATCTTGGACAAGTCGCTCGTCGAGGCTGACCGCTCCCTCGGGTCATCCTTGTCCTTGTCCTTGTCCTTCTTGCGGTGCCGTTTTGTCGACACATATGATTGCGTCTCGCCGCCTTCAACGCCCACCTTGCTGCGAGAAGACTTGGAGGAGCGGTGGCGGTGCTCGCGGTCCTTGTCTGGTTTCCGTTCGGACTTGGAGCGGCGGTGTTTGTCGCGCGGCACGTCGTCGACGGCAGCGTCGGCGTCGGCGTCACGATCCTTGGATGGCATTTTGGATCATCGGAAAAGAGGTCAGTGGGAGAAAGCCGTTTGAAGGATGTCGCAGGTCGAACAGGAGAGGAGGCGCGGCGGAGTCGATGTCGAGGGTGGGAGAATAAAGTCGTGCTGGCGGGAGAGCTTGGCGAGGCTCAGGCACCAATGGCTTCACTTGGTGCGGGAGCAGCCGTGGCTGGCGCTCGGGGCCTTGGAAGACGATAAACGGGGAAACCAGAGCGAGTTGCTGGTGACGCTCCGGAAGTGAGAAAGATGGAAGTTCAGGCTGAAACGATCACTGCCCAAACCGCAGGAGGAGTTCGTTTGTGGCTCGGGAGGATGGAAGGATGTCGTACGACGGGGCGCTTCTCACCGTGCTGGAGGGGAGCTTCTGGTGGAAGTGGGCGCGGCCAACATTGGTCCTGAGCCTAAGCGCTGGCGAGTGATGGATTGCGCTGGGAGTGGCGTGGGATAGCCGCTGGATGCTGCGCCAACCGCTGTGGGTCGTCACCCAAAGCTGGCGCTTGGAGTCTGATTGGAGCGTCAATGGGTCGCCGGCTGCGCCCGTGGGTGCGGCGTGCGTGAGCAGCCTCGTGGGCAGCGCACAGGTGCAATGCAGATAACCAAAGGGGTCGAGGAATTTCTCGCTGCGTAAAAGAGAGGATAGGATGTTGAGATTGGTGGTGGGTGCGAGAACGCATGGGAGGGGAGCTTGACCGCCTTGCACTGTGGTTCCTCAGGCACGCACTCCATTCTGCATCCCGATGCAGGCAAACTCTCTGGAGAATTTCGGGCCACGGGCGCAAGCGAGGGCCTAAAAGAAGCCAGCAGCATGGTGCCTGGGCTAAGAAACTCTGCTCAAGACGGGTGTCGTGCCCTGCAAGTGAGAGCTGCCGAGTTGGGCACAAACTGCGAGCAGCCCAAATGCAGTCCTCAAGTCGTGTCCGCAGCTTTCAGCGGCAGAGCCAGCATCCCTGCGAGAGCGGGCTCCAAACGCATGCGATGCCCAAACAAGTCAATTGTTACTTTGGTATGATAGATCTGCTGTTGGCTTAGTGCTCCCAGCTGTATATACTCACTCTGCGTCGCAGTTCGCCTCTTGGTCTATCTGTACAAGGTACGAAAACACTCATATTGATATATTTCATCACTAGCCGCCAGACGGCAAATGCTCTTTTCGATGCAAAGGCCAACATAAGCCTGTCAAGCCTTTTATCGTCATTTTTCTGTTCCAACGCCAGCATGCCGTGTGCCACCCAGCGCAGAGCCTGAAGCATTCCCCAACTCAGCCAAACGTCCCTGACCCAGTTCCTGGAAGACCTTTACACTCTGTCCAGGAGGCCTCGGCTCTCCAGCAGCAGAATAATCTCGTGCACGATAGACCGGACATTCTGCTTCTCCAGGTCGACAACCAGGTCCGGCTTCCGAGGGGCCTCGTACGGGTCGTCGACGCCGGTGAAGCCCTTAATCTTACCGGCGCGCGCCGCCTGGTAGATGCCCCGTCGGTCCGTCTTCTCGCAGTACTCGAGAGGCGTGGCGACGTGGATGAGGAAGAAGGGGCCGGACTTCTCGATGAGCTCGCGAGCCTGGTTGCGAGCATCGTCAAACGGCGCAATGGGAGCCGCAATCACGGCGGCGCCGGCCTTTGTCAGCTCAGAGGCAACAAAGGCGATGCGAGAAATATTGAGGTCGCGGTCCTGTCTGCTGAAGCCCAGTTCAGACGAGAGCTCGTGGCGCACGGTCTCGCCCACCAGCATGGACACGGGCCGGCCGCCGCCCTGGTTCAGCGTCGTCTGCAGCGCACGCGCGATCTGGTCCTTGCCGCTGTTCTGGTAGCCCGTCATGAAGACGGTGAAGCCCTTTTCGCGGGGCAACGGGTTCTGCTCTCGCAGCACCTTGACGACCTCGGGGTACGAGAACCACTCGGGGATCTCCTTGCCAGTCTTGAGCCGGTTTCGGAGCTCAGTGCCCGAGATGTTCATGGTGCGCGTGCCGTCGGGGATCTCGTTGGCGGGCATGTACTCGTCCTTGTCGGGGATGTAAATCATCTCCTGGAACTCGACCATCTTGATGCCAAGCTCGTCCTGGTGCTTCTGGACCAGCTCCTGGGCGTCGTACGGGCCGTAGTGGTCCTTGCCGTTCTTGTTCTTGCCGGGACCGGCGTGGTCGCGGCCGACGATGAAGTGCGTGGCACCGTGGTTCTTGCGGATCACGGCGTGCCAGAGAGCCTCACGGGGACCGCCCATGCGCATGGCCAGCGGCAGAAGGGCCAGGGCAGCCATGCCGTTGGGGTATCTGGCCAAGAGGGCCTTGTACACTCGGACGCGGGTGAAGTGGTCGATGTCGCCGGGCTTGGTCATGCCGACGACGGGGTGGATCAGGACGTTGGCCTGCTGCGACCGCGCGGCACGTACCGTCAACTCACGGTGGGCGCGGTGCATGGGGTTTCGGGTCTGGAAAGCGACCACCTTTTGCCAGCCGAGCTTGTTGAAGTGGGATCGCAGCTCCGCAGGGGTGACTGCGCGCGTTAGCCCCCGAACGTGCACGAGTGATTGCGTGGTGCAGGCGGAGTCTCTCACAGCGCAGATCCAGGAAATCGTAGTGCTCCAGGCGGTTGATGGCCTCCAGCTTGCCTCCGACGTAGAACTCCTTGGCGGCGTTGAAGAGGTGCTTGACGCCGGGGTGGGTGTCGTCGTCGCTGCCAAAGACCTCCTTGGCCTCCTTGACCCTGTTCGACACGCCGTTAGCAGCAGTTCGGAATTGGAAGCCTGGCCGCGGGGGACGCACTTGTCTGGCCGGTAGACATCCTCCACGGTCAGAATGGCCAGGTTTCGGTCGTCTCGGGAGTCGCGCAGGGTGATTCTGGTGCCGGCCTTGATGCCGAGTCGGTCGAGCTGGGCCTGGTCCACGTCGAGCGTGATGGGCATGCTGAAGAGCGCGCCATCGGCGAGACGGTTGCTGTCGACAACTCTGCAGACAGCGTTAGACCAGCAGTGCGACGCGTTCGGCCGCAAAACATACTTATTGTAGTCCCTTTCGGTCATGAACCCTGGGGTAGAGGTCAGCTTTCACGGCCATTTACGCGCGGGGCCAGCGACCCATTGTGGGCCATGGCGGCTAGGAACGAACCTTCTAGAGGAGAGAAACCGCCATTGAGGATCAACTCGAGATCGCAGAGGTGGCGCTCCGTCAGGACAAGAGCCGGGAGCTTCTCAGACTCGTCGCGCAGCTCGACATGGCGAGGCAGGTCGCGCGCAAAGAGGTCCTTGAGGACGCCGCCGTGGGGGGTGTTTGCCATCTTGGAGGGGTAACGGTGGGCAGACCAGCTGGGTTCAGATGCAATTGAGGATCAAGTTTCCAACCAGCCGAGAGATCTGGAGGCACGTCTCCGTAGCCGGAGCCTGTCCCACTGGCGCGATCACGCAATGGTGGGGAGCGAGAGCTAAGCAAAGGGGACGTGCCAGAGATGCCGACGAGGCTGGAGGAGGGACTGGAGGGCGGCGCAGGCAAGGCAGCAGGTTGGCAGAGGGAGAGTTGAGAGGCGAGACAGGGTGAGGACGGGAGCGATTATAAGAGAGCGCAGCAGTTGACCAAGTTGTGTCCGTCGCGGCAAAAATGGCGTCTCACCAGCTGGATGGGCATACCATGTCCACATCGCCTCGTTGAGAGTACTACGAAGCAATACGACGTACCACACACTGACGGGAAGGTGGGATGGAGTTTTTTTTTGGAGCCCAGTCCCTGATGATGACGTGCTCCGAGGTTCCGCTTGGCTTCGACCAAGGCCAATCAACTCACCGAGTTGCGGCAAAAACGCACTTCACGGCTCTCTATAGGCTATATAACGTAGTCGTCATTTTGAGGAGAGGGAATAATATCGTGCTCAAGGGCCGGGGAAGGCGTGAAGGGATCGTCAGAATCGAGGATTGGCATGTGTTGTCTGTCAGGAGCCGAGGATTGGCATGTGTTGCTCGATTGGGCCAAGCCTGCAGCAGCTTAATTGTGCCTCGCCCTCGACAATCCGACGGCCCAGGCGCTCTTGTTGCATTCCCGCGGGCCGTAGAGTCCAAGACGGATGCGTAATCCAGATCGCCAGGCCAATGTTTACTTGTCCAACTCGCATTTACTCGTAGGCCCTCCGGGCCTCTGGGGACCCAAGGCCGGCTGCGGTCCCGGGTCGGATGTCGGCTTTGATCGCCTCCGACACACCGTCACCATGCAGCAAATGCCACCGCTGGTTCGTAGCAAATCAGAGTACTCGTAGCATGAGTATCCAACCAGGTGCGAAGCTTGGAAACGGTAGTCTGATTGGGCCTTTTTCTCTCATCTCAGCGGCCACGGCGAAACGACGCTCATCGGCCATCGGCGCCCCAGAGACGCTCGCCAAGTGGTGCAGCCCTGGAACGGCCGGCATCACAACCATCGAGACCGCCTTCGCGGCTGGCAGATGCATTTGGCGTCAATAATCGCTCTATAGTATATTTTCACATGAGGACCAGAGGCTCGATTTATTTGGGGTTTCCAGCCTGCCGGGCACAGAGCCCTAACAGGTACAGGGCCAGCTTCCATCGGCCGAGCGACAAGACCACGCACTTTGTATTTAAGCTTGTGATGGGCCTGGGGGCCACAGGCCACATCGAATCGTGGCGTCAGGTTGATACTCGACTGCGAATTTCGAGGCCAGGATCGGCAGTGCAGCGGGCGTTGCTCCCTGGCGTCGGTTCGGATTGCGGTCCCTTTGCCTGAGATCTGCAAGGAAACGAGAGGCAAGGGAGGTCTGATACAAGATGCAGGCTGGGCCGCGTTCACCTCCCTCTTCCGGCCAGGGTCGTTTGTTTCCTGCAAATGGCACGATTGGGACTCCGAGCCAGCCGAGAGTTGAACCCTGTACGACGAGCCCAGGCTGCGCCTCGATTGGTGGACTGGTTTGGAAGCCGCCTGCAGGGATTATCACAGGCGTACAAAATCAACCGAAACGCCTGCTCCTGCCGCGAAGAGCAAACCCTGAAAGCCTCCTCCCCACGTTGCGCCAGTCTCAACATCGTTCGTCCCCGCGTCTTCGCAGACAGCAACGCAAACGCCAATTGGCGTAATTGAAGTGTTGTTGGTCTGTCCGCCCGAGCCTGAGCGGGACGTCGTTGCCAACCGTTGGCCCAGGTCGGGTGCTGTCCGTTGTTAGCGCTGCCGCTTGCGTCGCTCCACCACTCGATCAACCGCGCCAAAGACACCGTTGGACAGCAACGAGACAGACCGCCAGACCCGTGCCCAAACGACCTCGCGCTCTGCCAGTCTTTCGTTGCCGGAAACCTGTTTGCTCTCTGCCTTCACCGGCTTGTCGATCGCTTGTTTGCCAACGTCGTCGCTCGCTCGCTCCTCCTCCACGCCGTCGCGGTCAACGACGAAGACGAACCGAATCCATCGTCACCCGTCGCCTCCAAACAAGCCGTGGTGGTGAGACGCCTCCCGAGACACGGCCTTCCTTCTCCATGTTTCGCCCAGCCGGCGCGCTGAGGCCCGGCTCGAATTTGCGATATTTTCCCTCCGGCTACTTTTCCTGAGAGGCAGCGAGATTGCATCGCTTTGGGGGTCGGGTGCAGACGAAATCATACCCAAAGCGTCGATGGGGCTGTGCCCCTTCCCCCTTTGCCTTCTCCAGGCGATCCGACAATCACCATCGCTTCGATTCACCATGTCGCCGACGCGACACCCCCCCCTTGCTGCCGTTCTGCTCCTTCTCGTCGCCTTGGCGTGCTTCCCCTCGACTGTTTTAGCCGACGACAACAAGGTGTACATCAAGGGCACCGGCATCGATGGCAAGTCGCGCGACCTCGAAGTCAGTCGCTATCCTGCCCTCTACACCGGCGACTTCGACGACTGCTTGGGCGGCGAGAGCTTGTTCAATGTCACCAAGTTCGACGCCGCATACTATGCCGACAACCTGACGGTCCTCTTTCACCTGGATGGGACATCCAACATCCGAAAGGAAAACCTCATCCGTAGGTCCACGCCGTACCCCCCCCGAGCTCCGACCATGCCTAGCTTACCTTTTGTGTCCCGTCTCAGTCCACATCTCCGTCGAAGCCTACGGCGAGAGCCGCTTCAACATGACGTACGATCCGTGCAAGGCCAACATCGCCAGCATGTGCCCCCTCAACGCCAACGTGCCCGTCACCGCCTTCGCCGTTATCCCCATCTCACCGAACCAGGTCGCTGGCATCCCCTCCATCGCTCTCGGAATCCCTGACCTCGAGGGCTTTGCACGTCTGCAGATATTCGCCAACTCGACCCAGACGGAAATTGGCTGCTTCCAGGCCGTCATGACCAACGGCAACAGCTTCTCGCAGCCGCAGGCCGTCAGCGCAATCATGGGGGCTTTGACCTTTGTCGCCGTTGTGGCATCGTTTGCCACGGCAATCTACGGGCTGAGCATCTCGCACATGCGCATGCACTATGCGCACTCCTTTTCCGTCCTCGTCATCTTCGAGACCTTCCAATCCATCTTCTTTTCTGGAGCCCTCTCGGTCAACTGGCCGAGCGTGCTCCCGGCTTGGTGGAGCAACTTTGCCTGGTCAGCCGGCATGTTCGCCGACGACCGCATCGTTCGCTCCATCAGCTCTTTTACCGGCACCAATGCCAACATCAGCCAGGTTGGAGGAGCGGGATCCGTACAGATCAACAACGGAGGCGGTCTGTCGCAACAGATCTACGGCAGATCACTGTTCGCAACGCCGATTCTTCAAAAGAGCCGGCTCCAAAGTCTGGCACGTCGAGCGGCTTACAACGCCAGCAACCCATACGATTACACCTGGTATGGCCGCCCGCGGACTCCCGGTATGCCCATGCCCGGCACCTGGCCCGGCTTTGGCGGTACTCTGTCCATGGTGAACGTGCCTCCTGCCGAGGCACTCATGGTTGGCCTGATTTGGCTGCTTATCGTTCTGGGTGGCATCGCGCTCTTGGTTGTGCTCGCCAAATTGCTCTTGGATCTGCTGGCGAAGATGAAGTGGATCAAGACCGATGGGTTCGACTACTTCCGCTCCCATCTCGGCGGCTATGTGGCTGCGGCCCTGCTTCGCACCCTCTTCATAGCCTTTTTCACCATGATGACCCTGGCCATGTACCAGTTCTCGATACGCGGACCTGCCGGGCCAACTGCTGTTGCCGTGATCGTCTGGCTCATTTTCCTGGTTGGAGTCGGGGGGATGGCAGCTTACGCCTGCTATTCCCGACTGCGACACGGTAAGTTTGAAACCGGTCCCGATACGGTGCGTTTTGAGCGCGGGACCCTTTTTAAGAAGATACCGTTCATCGCCACCACGAGGGCAAGCCAGATCGGCGAGGTAGAGAGGGCGGACAAGCGATATCTGCTTGGCACGGTACCGTTCTTTAGGATAAGATACGCAGATCAGGACCCCAATAGGGTAACTGTGCACGAGGACAAAGGGTTCATCAAGCGATTCGGATGGCTCGCAGCGCGCTACCGCCGTACGAGGTGGTGGTTCTTTGCCGTCTATCTCGGCTACCTGTTCGTCAGGGCATGCTTCATCGGAGGAGGCGCTCGCACTCCCTTGGCGCAAGTGTTTGGCTTGTTCATCTTTGAGGTTCTAGCCCTGCTGGCCATTATCAAGATGAACCCGTTCGAGAGCAACCGGAACACGGCCGTTGCCGTTTGGATGCTCTCAATATCCAAGATTGCCACGACGGGTCTGTCTATTGCGTTTCTCCCCGACTTCAACCTCAACCGCATCATCGCCACAGTCCTCGGCATCATCATCATTGTTGTCCAGGGCTTTCTGGCCGTGGCCGTCTTGGTTCTAATTGGCCTCGGCACCATTTCGACTTGGATGTCGCTCTCGCGAAACCGAGAAGAATTCCCCGAGCTGCTCGAGCAGACCCGGATCCGGTTCTTCGAGCACATGGACGCTCGCGCTGGGGACCTGCCGCCGCCACCGAAAGAAGAGGAGCCGGAGGAGCCGGTCCAACCGTACTTCAACGTGCGAGAAGTTCGCCGCGCTCCCAAGATTGAAGATGAGGAGGAGGCTCCCGGTGAACTTGAGCCGCCGAGCAATGTTGTGGCGTCGAGCGCTGCGGCTAGCATTCGACGCAGCCGTGCCAACAGCGCCAGCTCGCGTCATTCAGTCAGCAGCATTCCCCGTGCTGGCCGGGCTCATCGCACGTCTTGGAGTGCCAAAGACGTTGCCCAGTGGGACGCGGAGATGAGTAGGGGCGACGGACCACGCGCGGCTCATTCCCGAAGCACCTCTCTGCGGCTCTCTGGACTCAACCACGACTCTCATGGGACCAACACGCCGTCGAGGAGACCGCCTATGACTCCGATGAGAGAGTCTTTCGAGGGCCCGGTGCTGAGCATCCCCGCCCAGATGATGGAGTCGAATACAGCTCGCGGATCATCAATTGCCGAGTCAGAAGATGAGAAAAAGAGCGGTGCTTCGGTCGAGGAGAAGCCAGCTGTGTCCCCTGTGACACCGACAGCCGGCGACGAACCTGTCATAGAGGCAAAAATGGAGGCGGAAGCCGAGGTGGAGTCGGCCGCATCCCCCCTGACATCGACGGCTGGCGACGAACCTGTCAAGAAGGCAAAAGCAGCCGCGGAAGCCGGGGGAAAACAGCCATGACGGGCGTGAAATGGCCAACCCTTGACGCGGCCACAGGCTCTGACTTGGTGAATCAACCTGGATTCTTTGCCTTGTTGTTTTCTCCTTCCACCACTGCGAACACATATTGCATAGGGAGCTGGCTAACTGGGATACAAAAGGGATGACTCATGTTGGGCATGGAACGGTGCGTTATACAAGGATACCGGACTGGCGTCGGGAGCGAGGTTTTGCTCTGCATAGCATGCATGACATTTGCGTACTACGTCGCATTTTGCTTTGCTTTTGCTGTTTCCCCCTCGAGCAATTCGTACTCGCACAGACGCGCACCTCTGTCTGGGAGACGATGTGATTTGTCTGTTTAAGCGAGCCTCATGAGAAGCGATGACGATTTGGACAGTAAGACCGGGGCGCGTATACATAAACTTGCTCAAGTATCTAGCTCTAGAACATTTGTGGTTAATAGATTGGCCAGACGCAGGATTCGCATCCCGTCGGGCATGAGGAGACGTCGTTTTAGACTGTACGGGTAGACGGGCTGGCATTCGGGCCTTGTGGATCGTGAAGCATGGACGACCAACAGCTTTGGCCACGGGGCGGTTGTTGGCCAACTCTTGGGCCGGGTGTGGCATCCGGTCCCTGCCCCTGGGCCGAGTGCGCGGACGAGGCTCCGCCGGAGCACATGCCGACGTGCGCCCCGGGCCCGTCATGCGAATGCTTTCGGGGTTATGGTGGTGCAGGCTTGACGTGCATACTAACTCCGGATGTGGGCTCAGCGTTGCTGTTCAGGAGCCCCCGCGACTGCGGGGCGTCTGCTGGATGCGGGCGAGCTCGGCGCGAAGCTATCGCGAGCAGTTCATCTTGGTGGACAGGAACAGTGGCTAGCTGAGCAAGCGAGGAACCGCCCCAGATGCAAAGGCGCAAGGACAAGGCCGGCACTCGATGCTCACCTCTCTTCTCGTCTCTTCTCTCCCGCCTGCTTCTCAACAGTGTGACCAGCCCGGTGCGCCGGTCTGCAGGAACGAGTGACCAACGCCGTCTGCTGGGGAGATGCAACAAGCATCAGCCCATGCAGCCACGAAGGAAACCGGGGGACCACCAGCTGTGACAGCACCCACCCCTGGCTACAGGTTAGAGTTCGTCACATGGAGAAGCTGGGGCAGCACAGGCAACAACCTCCAGGGGGCGCAGGAGCACAGACAACGAATAGAAGCCTTGGGTGCAGAGGCCGACCAATTGAGGAAGGGAGCGCGTCCTGTATACGGAGCAGCAACTGGTTGCTTTTTGCGGGCGCTACGGGGGAACCAACGACAGTCCATGGACGGGGCAGGTGAGACGTCGAGTATCGACTGACGAAGGTGGAAATTCGAGACTGAACTGGCGAGCAGCATCAAATTCGAGGCCCCGAGACAACGGCGGACTGACAAATGCTCATGATGCGGCTTGGATGGGTGCGTCCTCCCGCACGCACGCCACCGAGCCCGAGGGCGGCAACTACCGAGCTTCTTCGCACGCAGGGACAAATGCTGCTTGCACAATGGCACAACTGCTGCCGCTCGGGGCGTGCGCCTTGAAGGATGCTCGCCCGACGAGCCGGAAGCAGCCCGGGGCACAGCCTCCGCACGCAGCCGTCACAGCATGTACAAGCACCCCCTCCCTTGAACTGCGTTTTATTGCTGCATACCTAGGTACCGTGGGCATATATTAGAGCGCCCTTCCATGCGCGTTGCGGTGTGTGTAACGTCGGCAGGCGAGGCGTCCGACTAACAAAACCAAACGCATGGATGCCGCGGCTCAGGGGGGCTGGGCCGCGTGCGCAATGACCACATCTGAGCTCGGGGCGCGCTCCGGGCGCCGTTGTTGCATGCAGCTGCCATCACGAGGAGACACTGACAGGACTGCAAGTGCTAGGTAGGTATGTTGAAAGACTAGCCGTGGTGTGCGCCCCGGGGTTGAAAAGGAGGCTCAGGAGCTTCTCTATCGCGGACAAAGGAAACGAGAAGCAGGACTGCCAGCAGTAAGCCACCAAACGAGCCTCCCATAGGACCAAATAAACTGCTGCAAAGACGACAGGAGAGGCTCTAGTTGGACTCGTGCCCCTTATGGCGCTTCAGCCAAAGGGTCAACGCCAGTGACACAACCGTGACGATGAAGAGTATCATGACCAGCGTGCATGCCAGAACCCAAAGCTTCCTCCTGTGCCTCGTTACTGCGCTCACGATGCTCTGGCGCGTGCTATTGCTGTTCCCCTCGCTGCTCCCCTCGCTGCTCCTGTTCCTGCTGGTGTTGTCCCTCTCGCCGGCGTCGACGACGCTGCCCGTCCCTGCGCCGCTCACGGCTCCCATGGCGCCGTAGCCGCTCCCGCTTGGCCTCAGGTCGCCCCTCGCCGCCTCCAGGTCCATGGCCATTCGCGGACGGTCGTAGCCGATGCGCGCGGCGGACGACGACGGCGAGGGTATCTGCGTTCCGAAATGCCTGAACGAGGGGTACGCCGGCGGCGGGTCGTCGAGCGTAGACGGGCTCGAGGAGCGCGAGCGGGGGCTCCCCGGTGCCGCCGTCGCCGCCGTAGTCGATGGAGAGAAGCGCGTTGCTGATGCTGCTCGCCGCGTCGGCACGAGATCGTCGTAGGCGGGGAGGAGGAGGGTCCAGCGCGACGATGGAGAGGAGGAGGGCACGTAGGCTGCGCAGTTGAAGCACTCGGAGCGTGGCTGGCCCGTCGACACGGGGATGTTGCACCCGGGGCAGCGGACGATGTCGTTGCCGCTCGAGAACATGGTTGTTTGGGTATCTGGACGAAACTGGCCTCTGAGCGAGGGAGGTGAAGTCGCGTACTTGAGAGCAAGCGGTTGGTAGAGACCTGATGAGGCTTGATGTTTGCCAGGCCTCGAGGGGCAAAGAGGTTGCAAGACGAATGTAGTGTTAGAGCCTGATCGTACGGTGAATCAGTTGTCTCAAGGGCGTCAGCCATGGCATTTTATACCTATCGCCTCGGGACAATATTCGTACGACGACTGACAACAACGGTCTTGGACTCTTGCCCAACATTCCTAGCGACACGCCCAATGCCTTTCCAACGACCCGGCACTGGGAAAGCACACCACCGTCACCGTCGCCCCATCGCTGCAGGCCATGCTGGAGAAACGGCTGCTTGAGCAGGTTACTTTGCAGCCCTCCCGCTCGCCCGTCACCTCCCTGGCCCGAAACAGAGGAGCGGTGCGCGGACCAACATCCCCCATCTCCCCGGCGATATGTCGGCGGGTGCAGAAGCGCTCCTGTCATGTGCTGGAGCGGTCCAGATGGTGTAGTCGTATCCATCCCCTGCGCTGCCTCGTCCGCACATGCTGCCTTGCGCAGCGTGGGCTGTCGAGGCGGGATATGCTAATCTAGTTTTGAAGACGTTGCTTCCTGCACGGTGGCTTGCCTCACGGGCCGCCCATGACCCAGGCACCACCACGCCGCAACCTCGCCTCCGTCGAGGACCTGCACTGGCCAGTCATGTTGCCCCGTTAGCCGAGATTCGCCAAGGATTTCACGGTCCAAAATAGCAATGCGAGCCTAATATCCGTCAGTCTCGGTCGGTGTCTGCCGAGCCGTGTCTGTGATGAGTGCTGGGTCCAACGAGTGTTGTTGGATGTTGCCGTTTTGGCTAGGTGAGCTGCAGGGGTGTCGGCCAAGCCACCACCAACACGGCTCCGTTCCAACGCATATGACAGGCCAACTGTGGTGGGCATTGGCAGCCATGAAACCCAGGAGTCGTAGCACTTGAGGTGCCCCGAGGATCTCCTAACATTGAACGAGGGGAGCGAACCGATCCAGCCATGCACGTTGTTGGGATGAGACATGCTCGCAGGCGCGGCCACGGTGCAGAACCCACGCATAGACTGCACTCATTATCCCTAAATATTATTTAATTTATTATATGCAAAAGGCTGGATGTTTGTGCAAATCCGGACTGTCTAGGGATACGATTTTGTACATGGCTGTGTGGCTTCGGCTTTAAGTTGAGCCCCAGGACATTGATTCAGGTAACCAACGCAGGAGCTGCAAGAAGTCCCGGTGTGAATGTAGCCTTTACTGTTACCGAGATTTCTGGCCGATTCCACCTGTGCCATCCTTCTCTTCACCATCTCTCTGAATCAAAGCATTTTGGATAGACACCCGATCCTTAGATTTCAGATATACCCTTTCAGCTAGCGCATTTATTGCATGATTGGAGCTATTACGGAAAAGACGGCTTTGATCGGGGTGAACGGATTTCCACCAGTTCCCGCGTCGTATTACTTTTTCGTGAACATTCTTGCATGCAAAGCTCATCATCCGCGGCTTGGGCGAGTGTTGTTGAGGACATATTAGCAGCATGAACCGGAGTACCAGATCAACTGGCGAGGCCAGCTCCTCGAATTTTCGTCACACGCGGCGATCGCTTGCCAAGGGCCCAAGGAGGCGCTGGAAACGACGCACCCTTTGCCCGTCGAGTGGACTCTAGAGAAACAGCTGAAGTGGCTCAACCTCGGGAATGCTGGACCACTGTCCCTGTCACGAGGCATCCACGTGAGATCATCCGGGGATTTCCCCGTGGGAAGGGCTGGAGCCCCCAGGACGAGGCTGGTGTTCGAGGCGATCGGCGCGGGGGTGGGGATGAGCTGGGTGGATGGGTTCCCGTGCTTGAGACAAAATATGGGGATGTCTGGCAGGAGACTGGAAAGCGCAACTGGATAGTGGAAACGAGGGTTTTCTTTGGCTTAGACTGAGGCAGATCTAGAGACTCTTCTCTACAGCAAAACGTAAAACTGCACCGTCATATTGATCCATGCGTCGGCATGCAAATGGCTCCGCCTAGTTCCCCCCAGTTCCCGGGTCTCGTCGTGTGGGCCACATTCAGGGCATTCGTCCATAGACCACCGTGCTGCACATTGTTAGTTTACATACGTGGCAACACGTGCGGAGATGCTTACGCTAGAAACCAATGCAAGTTGGACTGTTTCTGGAACCCCCTCCGCCTCTCCGCAACGAGAAGGACGACCTCCTCGCGCGCTAGGCCAAGCACCTGGGTGAAGAGGAACGTGCTGCAGCCTTCGAGACTCTCGCCAAAGCGGTTTGGAAGTACCCCTGGCCCGCTCACCGCCGGGTCTCTGGGCCATGAATGGAGGGCCACCCTCCGCTTCTCCTCGGCGACATCGACGAAGCCGGCCTCCTCGAGATGCTCCTTCACCGTGCGTCCCTGGGCGAGGGCGAATGATCGGCCAGGCTCATGGCCGGCTTCGTAGACCAGGTCGGCCCACCGGTTGAATATGTGGTCGTCAGGATTGAAGTCGACGGGGCCGGATTCGATCTTCACCTCTATCTCTAGGTGCTGGACCTAGCCTCTCGGCCTCGTACAGCGGAGCGCCTTGCACGACGCCGTACACGACCACACGTGGACCAAGTCAAAATGGCCATCTGGCCAGGTCAAATCAAGCAGGAAGTCGTCGATCACGAACTTGACGTTTGGCGAGACCCAAATTCGCTGGATGAGGCTGATGCCGGTCCCAATGAACTGGGAAACCGGTCGTCAAAGTCCATGGCCCATATGCAATAAATAAAGGAGAGACTTATATAGTAAAGAAAGAAAATAACGCATCGCGTATAATAGATTTCCGAACTTATGGCTATAATAGGCTGTGAGACTTATGGAAAAGAAAACCCCGCATATAGTTTGACGGAGAACGCACACTCCGAAGGGACACTTAAAACGCGTTGCGCAGAACTGCACTCAAGTCTCTCGGGCGTCAATTGATCATGCGAAAAGGGGATTTCACTCACTTAGACCATCTGATCACAAGGCAAAGCAGCTTCCGCAGCAGTCCAAAGCTTTGTGATAAGCGTGGCTCTGCTCCGATAGGCGCGAGATATAGCTTGTCGTCGAAGAGCTCCAGGAGCCCGTGGTGGAGAGGTCAAGGCAGTCGTTCTGTTGATCGTCGTTGGGGGCCCAGTACTCCGTCGTCTTGGTGGATGGGTATATGCCCATGCAGCTTGCGATACTCGAAGATGCTCTCGGAGAGCGATGCAGTCGACGAAACGGTGCTGCCGGCGCCAAGGGCCGAGTCGCCGTCATTGACGTCCTCGACGGCCACGATGACGTCTTCGACTTGGGCTTTGATGGGAGACGAGGCAGGCACCTCAGGCGGCTCTCTGTCTGGCGAGCTGACGATGCCCATTGTGGTGCGGCAGTTTTGTCGGCACCAAGCGTAGAGACTCCGGTCGGGAGAACGCCCCTTTATTTCCCAACAGCGACATTGGGGGCACAGTCCATACAGCCCGCAGACTGGCAGGCAGCGTGGTTAGAAAGGTCACTAGCCCCAACCATCACCAATTGAACGGGGGCAGTATTGGCAATGACAAATTATTTCATATATGCAATGTCCCCGGTACAGCGAGATTTGACTCCATATGGTCTAATGCTCAAAGTACAAGCTGCGAGTGAAATTTGTTTCCGCTAGGTGTCTAACAGACTCTCTCCATAAGGACTCACAGACAGCGTAAGGAAATTCATTCGGAATACTGTGCATATGGTCCATGGTGTTCTGTTCAAGCATGATGAGGGATAATTACGTATTCGTTTATGCGGTATGCGCTTGAATGGCTCACTGCACACCGCCGGATACACTTTTCCCCACAAGACTTGTTGACGAACAACTGACATAACTCTACAACCAACAAGCGAGATATTGTCGTAAGTTCTCCATGAGGTCCATCGAACTCTTACCTGAAACTCATAGAACTCACAGAAACCGGCTTTCGAAGCCATGACGTCTTCAGAAAAATCTCTGTTCTTTGCAAATCAATTCGCCATCAGCTGTGGCACCGTTTCAGTAGATGTTGCGAGGGCGAAAGTACTCCTCATCCACTGGCGGAGGACGGGCGAGTACTTGCTTCCTAAGGGCCGCAAAGACCTAGATGAAAGTCTTGAGCATACAGCGACGCGAGAAACATTCGAGGAGACTGGGATACCCGTCCAACTACTCCCCATTAACATTGAGACCATGGCTACTCTGCCATCTTCCATGAAGGGTGAGGGCCGCCCGAAAAACGTCACTGAACCCATCGCTGTCACTCAGCGAGTCAAGAAGGGAATCCTGAAGATCATTTTTTGGTATGTTGCAAGCGCAGACAGCACTGTAGCTCCAGAGGAAGGAACGCAAGATGAGGGCGAGGATTTCGATACAGTCTGGGTGGGTTTCAATGAGGCCGAATCGACCTTGAGTTTTGACGACGACAAAGGCGTTGCTCACGAAGCCATTGTTGTAGTTCGCCGAGGGCTAGAGGCAGCGTGACACTGGTTGGTAGAATGAATCCCCGAGAAAAAGGTGTCTGAACTCTTCATTCCTGATTAAAGCGTCTCACGAAAGTAGCGACGACACGTGGATCTTCCATTGGAGAACCCATCTCTTGTCTTCCCGTTTCACACAAAGCTCGTCGTCCTCCACCAATTGGGCCTCAAATGCTACTGACGCAGTGTCCCAACCACCAACTCGCAGACACCAATCACGAAATTCCACAACTGTGATGGTCTTTCCCATCTGGCTGTCTGTACTCCGATCGATGCTTCGCGCTGGCCCTACCCGGCAACCCCGCCTGGCTTCGCTAGTGAGACCAAATTCTGGAAGAAAAGCTCTTGTTGTTCCATATTAACAAGATGTAGAACGTTCGCAGTGTGAACGAAATCGAACTTGTGTACAAGGCCACTGTACTTTCGGCGAATTTGGGTTGAGGCATGTCTGCATGTTGGAACCGAGGCTTATGGTTGCCCATCATTGTATATGGCCTTGGCCATGTCGAGAAGAGGCCAATGAATGCCAAAATTCGTAGTCGATGTGCATGATATCTGAAGGCTTGCTCGATGGAATGGCCATGACATTTCCTCCATGCCCATCTCCAGCCCAAAAGCTGTCGGAAGAAATCTCACTACCCCGGTTCGTGGATTGAGATATTCCTTTGCTTGGCCGACAAAATACCCCAGATGAGGATGCGATACCCCGTTGATGTCGAGGGGTATTTTCATGAAGTCCTCGATTAACCGAATCTGATCTTCACAGAGAGTCTGGATAGTCTTCGAATAAAACTCCGTAAATCGAATATCATTGTCCAAACGGTCGAAGAAAAATCGATGAATTCGTTGTTGCTCACAACATGCCTGGCCTGGCTCCATATTCATGTTTTTCCAGTAAGCGTTGGTGACATGTTCGGCTCGAAGTAATTCAACGTCTAGGAACCAGTTGACCAGCTCCACGGAAAAGCGAAGGCAATCAATGTTGCAATGCAATCGAAATTGATTAAGAGATTCACCGTGGTGAAGCCGGAAGAAAAGCGCGCCTGAGGAGAGATCCTCGGCGAGGAGTTGCTGAACACAAGATGCTGGGAAGTACTTCTGGACGGCTGGTAAAATGGCTGATTCATATGTTGCCTGTGGCCCGGCCTTGACGAAGACTCTCTGCCAATTTTGGCCGGAGTCTCTTATTTCGCTAAGATAGCCGCAAGAATTTGATGTAAAAGTTGAAGGGTAGTAGACTTCAAGAGACGGGCGAAACTCGAACTGCCTTGGTGCCACTTCTGGAAAATCGGTCGGACACGGGCAGAGAGCATTCCAAACTGGCATATTGGGCAAGACGCCGTAGTGTGAAGATGATCCTGGTTGCAAATTTTGAGAACGTTTCGAGCCGTCTTGGGCCCATCCGGCAAATCTCAGAATCTGCCAGTCGACGTGATTGTGATGGCCAAGTTCTTTAGATGCCTTGGTTCGAGAACCATCCACGCTGAAGAGTGGGGTTTCAGCTACCTGCCATTGAGTACCCTCGGGTTTGACGATACCAAGAATAGTGTGAAGTTTAGTGACGTGGTGCTTGACGATGGTATTGCGAGAATTGGCAACAGCCACGAGATCCCTGTCTCTATCATGCTCTACTGCCTCCGACAGCATGTGGAGAAACCCCAGCTGCTTTGCCACATGCAAATCAAGGTCGAAATCGGCTTCCGTAGCCAGTAGAAGTGGAATGATAGCGAATCGATCTCTGTGTAGCTGAAGCTCAGTCTATTGCAGAGAGGTAGGCTAATTTTATGCTCTTTTATCACCGCTCTGATTTCACGCATTGATTCCCCTTCGACGATGAGTGCCGCTTTGCCACGCCAGGCAATTTAACAGCTGCGCCAAGGGTTCTTCTCTGACCACGGAGGAGACGAATCCGGCAGGTCATCACAAGCGACAAAGCCTGGGCCTGGCGGAAGTTACATGTAGCTACGGCAACACTACGCCGGCTTGGAATGATTAGCTGCAACTCCTGTTTTATGTGTATCACCATTTGCCAATTGTTTTTCTTGCGTTCGCGAGGTACTCTTCACATTCCTCCAAGAGTGACCTGGCCGCGTCATCACTGATCCCGTCGTAAACCACATGGCCCTCCCCGATAATAGCCACGACATCTTTTTGCACCGCCCCAATGGAGGCATATTTCCCATGCCAGCAATTGTTCATGACCCCGCTAAAGAGGTTATCCGATGACGTGGGCGGAAATTCGTTATTGACGAGCTTTCGAACGCGCGCGGGAGGGTCAAGATGATGAAATGGCTTGTGTCCGAATCGAACGGTGTAAATGCATGAACCAAGAGAGAACTGCTCCGTTTGTGGACCCGCCAGCGGGAGCTCGAAGTTCGCGTTGAGTTTGCAGTAGGGCTCGCTTGCCACTAGGAGCTCTTCGCCCTGCCGCACAGCAGCGTCGAAATCGCCAACGTGGATGTTGTCCTGTGAATCCAAGAGGACGTTCGCCGGTCGTAGGTCGCCGTGGACGTACCCGAGTCCTTCAATCCAGGCCACCGCACTCACTAGCTGACGAATCCATCGGTTCTTGGTGGTTGAGCTTATCCCTGATGACTCGGAGAGTCGAACGTCAAGAGTGGTTTCCAAGCGCTCCAAGAATATGCCTTCAGGAATGAGAAGAATGGCGTGCACGATATTCGGATGTCGGTTCTCTGCGAAGATCTCGTACATTGCCTTCTCTCGCTGAAATTTTTCAGCACTCTCTTCAATTTCGGCTACCTGCGCAGGGACTGGATCATGGAGAACTGTAGGGCACTTGAGGACCACCTTCCGGCTGATTGCGAAAACCTGCCCTGCTGAACCCCTGGAGATGAACGTGAGGCCGAAGAACGGCGGCCGGAGGGTGGGTGTCATTTCGAGCAACGGTGAGAAGGAGTAGTGGCAGGCAAGGCACACTTGAGCGGGGAGTTAAGCCTATTAATAAGCCCACAAACTGGCAGCGGGGCCCAGAAGATGGGACTACAGTACTCGTAACAAACGTTAATTCCCCGCCTTCTTGGCTTCACAATGTGGGCATTGGCCCCTCTTTGACGACATCCCGAAGCTGTGATTGTCCTTAATATTGGCGTCCTCACAGTCAGAACCTCTTTGCTCGGCCTCCGAACATCTCCGGATATAGGGGTATTGCTCAACCTCGTGCCCGCATTGGTATTTAACTCGAGGATGCATTCTTTCGCACATGTTGAATTTTTCTGGCTCTGCTTGTGTCTAAGCGGTCAAGCCGACACGAAGACAGCAGAGCTCGAAACGTACAGTGATGAAGCCCTTGGACGAGAACGTGGGCGGATTGCTTGCTCGATCTGTGGAGGATCCTGTTATCACGCTGATAAAGCAGGTCCGTGTTATGGAAAGGATTCCACACTACCTTTGACGCGAAAATAAGACACTTGTTGTGTCTGGCTGTGGCTCAACTAAGCCAGTCATCCTGGTCGCATCCAGCCTTTTAAGCTGAAATTCCGGCAAGGATCGAATTTGCAACGCTAAAGGCCGAGAGTGCGCCGATTGCGCTTTTTGCGCCCAGTTACGCTTTTTGAGCACCGATTGCGCTTTCTGCGCATCAGTTGCACTTTTTTGCGCATTGCAGCGTGTGATTTGGGCATCTGAGCGGAGAATCTCGTACGGTGCCTGCTGGCAAACATACGAGAATCACGCCGCGTGAGCCCCGCACGGCGTAAAATCAGCTGTTAACACGTCTATTTCAATTTCAGTAATAGCTCAGCAATCTGCACAGCATCCTGGCAGCTCCTCGGGCTCGGGCTACACCCATTTGCCCCCCCTATAAAAGCGCCCGTCCATAGGTAGGTTTCTACATCGAGAAGTGGGCTTGTGAGGAGGTACGAGAAGCTGCGCAATACAGCGCTCGGCAAGCCTCAGCTGCGGCCCCGGCCGTACCTGTAGCCACGCTGGCGCCTCCAGTTCACGCTCAACCACGCCCGGTGAACGAGGTATCTGGAGTAAGCTGTTGGCGATCAGCCCTGCTTGACTGTCGATCACGTTCCGTCGATGCTTGTATGGAGTCGACACGGCTTGTGACAGATGTTGGCTTTCAAGATCTTGGGAAAGTCTGATTCTTGATCGAGTTCGGCAGTTCAACGGCCCCGACTTCGTGCTAGGATCATGGCAAGCGGCACAGGAAGCGAATGACGACTTCACAGCTAAGATGTTCGCAAACAAGGGGTTCACGTCTGGTTTGCGTATTTTGTCATCGAGCATGGCGCGAATGTCT
This sequence comes from Tolypocladium guangdongense, assembly GCA_022114105.1. NCBI lineage: Eukaryota > Fungi > Ascomycota > Sordariomycetes > Hypocreales > Ophiocordycipitaceae > Tolypocladium > Tolypocladium guangdongense. The sequence goes on along the minus strand of NRQP01000004.1, from coordinate 2,564,538 downwards.
TGTTTCGTTTCCGTGCTGGGTTCCCTGTGACCAGTTGTCGCACGCCTAAGAACTGAATCCACCGAGTTTCAGGAGTTATTTGCGGCAAGGTTGGCTCTCGAGCTTCCCGTTGGCGTTTAGGAGAAAATCGACGAGATATACAGCACGCTACAACAAAAGCAGAACATGCCGCAGCATCAGAACAAACGACGCCGTGAGTAATTCTGCAGGATTTCCCTTCCTTCCACTCATTGCTCCAGGCACTGCAATCGCGGACAGCCCGCCGGACCATTCCTCTGCGAACCCAATCAGCCCGAGCACAACACCGACCGCTGCAAGACCGCCTCTTCCTTCTCTGGATGACTCCACATCACAACAAAGGGTCGCCTCGTCTGCCATTACTTCCAACCACCTGGCGGACGATAGATTGGTGCTTGTCAATGGGTCTCTGGAGGTGACGACGCTTCTTTTCCCGCGAGATTTCTCGGATTCGATTGTGCGAAGCCCTCACCCGCGGCTCGAGAATACTTTAGTTGCTGCTCTGTCAATGACATTTCCGAATGCGCCGTACCGGGGCGCCAATGGCAATTGTCATTAGAGATCGTCCCGACCAAGTACCGCATCTTGCCCTTGAACTGTTTGGTTGCGCTTGGATACAAGAGCTGGACTTAGATACATCCGTATCCTGGGCAACTCTGCGACAATCTCCAAACCCAAGGTTCATACCCCAAGGATGCTAGCGCGATGCGGTTTCTCGCAAGTTTAGTTCTTAAGTGATTCGAGAGAGTCCAATATTTTAAGAGGAGAAGAGGCAATGCCGGGATTATACAGATGGTGCAACTATGGTGATCTCGCAGGATGCCGCCGAGGCAGCTACCGTGTGTCTTCATTTGGGACTATGAGAGGGGACACAAATACAAGAAAAATTGTGCTTTGATTTATATTCAAACCCGAAGGCCCTTCTTTGACCGCTTCGCATTGCCTTCACCACCTAACAAAGAGAGGTGCCGTGCGGCACTAGACTCTGTCCGCTCCCGTTTTCACATGTGCAAGCACTGCGACATGCTTGGTGGTGTCGCCAGAATTGTAGTTCCGGCCAGCTCCTCTGGCGGGACCTCGACGACAACGAAGTCCGGAGGCACCTTGCCAAACACCAGTATCCCGACTTCGGGGGTGTACCGGCCGCTCTTGAATCTATCATCCTACGTTGCTGGATGGGCCATTACACAAGTTCAGACGAGGTTGCTCATGACCTGGAGACCTCAGAGCTTTCTCGGGTGCTTCGTCACGCGCCGGGGTGGTCGCCCTAAGACTCTTTTTTGCGACACTTGCTGTGGTCGTAGCTGTTAATATCAGCAGCCACTGGGGTTTCTGCAGGCCCGGATGGCTGTCCGCAGCAATCAGCACACTACCCCTACGGTATTCGCGTCCCTGTTAGGACTGCGAGCGCTGCTACACACCCCGACGCGATGGATATAACATGGGCAATTGCATCCAACTATCGCAAGCAGTTTAGGGTCAAGGCTCCTCAAGGAATAAGAGAAGTTGACTCTAGAGGCTTCTATTCACGCTTTTCGGGTTACATCTCGTACGAAACTAACATATCGGTGAAGAGCCAAGCGAGACACCGAGACTAGTTGTCGCCAACCTCCTTTCCCCTTAGCAGCACGGGGTAACTTGCAGTTGTCCATGCATGTCACTTGACTCATCTAAACAGCAAGTAATATCCTCCTGCGAATAATCGTTGACACCCGAGAGAGTTAAGTGCAGTTCCTGCGTGCCGTACACGAAGCGTCCCTTCGGAGTGCGCGCTCTCCTCCGTCAAATTAGTAATCCTAGCACATGGATATAAGTCTGCGCGTAACGCCTCGCCTGAAAATTGCAATTGCTCACTGCTCAGTAAGGTGCCCTTGCCGTTTAGCATTTCCTAGAGCAAGAGATTCTATCGCTAAGATTCCAGCGCTAATGTCTTTCCCTCGATTCCGTACAGGGGTTCCTTAAACGTTCTTGAGCCTGGGCCCAGTATGGGCAGGTTCAAAGTTACGCTATTGGCTGCCTCTATAGCTTCTCATAACGCTGCAAGAATGCCTGGGGTAGCTACGTGATTGCATTCATCCCGGTACAACAATAGCTGTTGGTCGAACGAGACAGCAGCCAGGCGAATCGCCCCCAGCAGGAGGCACGATTCGTTTGTGCCGTTTGTTCGCCAATGCGTTCGGCCTGTGAGAGGGGCCATTCATGGCTGTGCGCATTTTCTGCTGATGCAGAGTCCAAGGCTGCTACGTTGATTTCGCCGCCATGGAACCTACGTGGGCATCTCACCTACATCCTATTGCTACACTCGCAGGGACAGCGCGTAAGTCACGGGCACAGGGTCAAGAGAAATGTCCATTCTTTCAGTGTGATAGAGAGCCCATCACGGCATTTCGTTGCGCACTGCAGAGATTGCGTGATCCATAGCTCGTTTCATCTTCGTCGTCGGTTTGAGCGGAATACGGTAATACGAAATGAGAACCGGGTTGCTTGGGAAATATCGCGACGGCTTGTCAAACTTATCGAGGAATGCCGAAGGGATGCTAGCTGTATAGAAATAAAGGCCTCGCGTATCTGCAGGTAGAGCTAGAAGATGGACCTTGAGTTCTCACTTAGCCACGGAGCCAATAACAATAATTTGCGAATAGCGGCATACCTTGAAGCACCTCACAGTCTCTTGGGACGTCTCAGTCGCCCCTGAAACGGACGGAGGGGTTGATGGCAATATTTCTTCTGCGGTCGCTTCCTCGGCTGTCTCTGCGCTCGTATCTTGTCGGTGCCGCTGTCCTTGGGCTAGGGCGATCAAAACGGCCGCGATGTATGGATCTTCTACCTCATTCGTTGGTCGGAGACGGCGCTGCTGTATCCGTCGAAGACGGGCGATGGGCGGATTGACTCTGTTGCAAGTTGAAATCTTGACTGACATGTCGCGGCGCGAGCCTACGGTATTGAGGTCGAGAAAGGCAAGAGTGGGAGCGGCCGAGCCGGAGGAGCATGAGAAGACGCCGTCGGTTCGGAGACTGGCGACGATACGCTGATCGAAGCGGAAGGACAAATCGAAGCTGAAGGGCGAAATCCATTAGCACGACTCATCATAGGACATTGAGGGTACTTGCCTTGAGCAGCGGATGCCGTAGTCTTCAAGGAGATATTGAACCGCCAAAACCTTGACCGTAGTCGCGTACGAGTAGAGCAAATGACCTGCAGCACGAGCGACGGCCTCGGTCGACGGCTTCACGCCTTGACGTTGCTGCTCGCTAGGTGTCGCGTCTTCCTGGGCGCAGCTTTCGCCATTCCTCGTCCCAGATTTCCGTCTCGATGCCGGTCTCTCACTTCGTCTGCGAACAAATTGGGATTCTAGTAGTTGCAGGTGTTGCTGAGTCCAGCGCAACGGCGACACATACAAACGATCTCGACTGTGTTTCCGCATAATGCCATTAATCGACGATGGCTCAGGCGGTCGAATACTGGTGGGAGATGCCGACCGCAATTGCGCCGAGGAATCGTCTTCAGCCATCCGCTCCGACCTGGAGTTCAGTGCTAACAAAGGCGGGACACCATCTGGGAGCTCCGTGGCAGAAAAAGAGCCATCCACTGGCAATTGCCGTAAAGCGGACACCGCCATCTTCGGGTGAATGGAACGCCACTACGACGGACTGAATGTGAGTGTGTGCCAAATCGAAAATTTTATACGCCCACACCATTTTACCATATAGTCACACCCAAAATAGTCTAATCGTCTAATTATAATTATATTATTTTATAGGCATTAGCATAGTGCTCTCTACACTACCTCTATTAATAGAATAAATTTCCTTATTGTAGCAACCCGGGCAATTCCAGCAGCCAAATCAATTACTATCTAGCGCACCTTATAGCGCACCTTCCTATGCACTACCTTCCTAAGCCGCCTTTCGCCGTAATTGAATCTAGGTTAGCTGCTGCGATTGAATTAGCTGTTGCAATTAAGTCGGCTGCTGCTGCTGCTGTTTCCTTATATAGTGCTTATAGATCGCACTATATTTTCTAGCGGCTAGGGCACTATAAATTAGTGGATAACTACGCTGTAATTAGATAATTTGCCCCCGGGGGTTCGCGTAGTCGTAAACAAGTTGATTTGGCACAAACTAACATTCAGTCCGCCGTAGGTGCGCTCCGGCCGGAGGCTGAGACGGGCCAGGATGAGACCCTTGGACCTTTGGCAGGAAAGAAATATAAACAAGTCGCATTCCGCCATGCGGACACGTATCGCTTCCGTGGTGGGAACGGCCGTCTTTTGGCGCGGGACAATTGCCATGTAAGGACCACGGCACTACCTAGGTATGACACTAAGGAGGTGCACGGGATACGGTTAAATCAATAGTCTACAGCGTATTACCCATCGGCCTACACTACTCGTAGATAGGCGTTAAGGCGGGAGTCCGAGAGCACCTATAGAGGCATATATAGTCCGCCCCTTCTGCCCTATCTAGGCTAGAATGCGCAATTGGCCTTATTATGCCTCCACGCACGTTACATCAACACCTTCTGAGTAATAAATCCAGCCCAATCCTCCCGCCACCCTGTCTGCTTGCTTGATGCACTTCTTTGTGTTCATCAATGCCCGGCATGCATCCTAAGTGCTCGATGCTGCAGCAAGTTTGCCCGTCGTTTTGGACGCATTCTACAAAATTGAAAGTTCCCTTTCGCAGTCAGAACATTCCACAGCGCGAAAGCCGACTTCATCACCGTCGGCACGCACGGATCCCTTCTGACGCGCCAGCTCGATATCTTCATCGGAGATCCTCACGAAGCATATATCATTGTTGATACAAATATTGGCCTAGCTTTCCAATCAGCCATCGCTAAGCAGGCTGGATTGTCTCTCACTGCGGACCCGAACAAAATGCCGTTGGCCTTTCATCACGACTCCCGACATTTCGCCCACGTGTGTTTCCTGTCTGGCTGTCGCATGTTTTTTAGGCTAATAGTTTGTTGCAGAGTCTGTACCATATCCACGAATTGTCATCGAACAGGATCTCCCGTGCCAAAGCGTAAGCAACATGAGTCCTGCAACCCTTTGGCTTTGGGGGGCGACGCATTGCATCACTTTAGATGGAACACCTGATCGTGAGTTGTGCCGGGCCATAGAGATGAATATATGCTTATTTAGGGACGCAGATGAATTTGAGGAGTCGTGTCGAGAGAGCCATGAAAGATTGAAGGGAGCATTAGATATCCTTAGCACAAGTGATCCAGAAGCAGGGGTGGGGAGTTCAGTGCATAGCAGCGTGGACTATAGAAAAAGAATGGTAGGCAGTACATTCCATTTCCCTCAATATTCCTAGAGTTCCCTCCTTCACAATTAGCATATAACTGACTTCTCATAGTAGTGCCTCACATCCTTGCCGAAGTCGGCCAAAGGTTGAGCCCCATGCCTACCACCGAGCTCTACTTACTAGAGTTCTACAGATCGAAGAACGCAAGACAAGACAACCTTCATCGATATCAAGTCTGCGGCATTGTGAGATATTCTTCGATCAAGTTCACAACGTAGCACGGCCCGGGCGGGCTGGCAAAACGGTAGTGTTCCGTTTCGGCCTTTGGTCAGCCGATAAAACGGTGATGGGTGACCGTGGGGTGTGGTTTGTTGTCTTCCAAAAATGGAGGCTTAACATTACGTCGCCAAATCTGGAGGCATTTGGCGCGAATATTGCGGGCGTTGAACCCGAGGGAAGAGCTTGACGAGACCCTGTATTGTCTTATGGACATATCATATGGTCGTATGTTTCTGCTTCCCGGCATAATTCGGCTTATAGCTGGGCACCCTGCAGCATGAGCAGGCTCCTTCAGCCAAGCCTGCATTTGATCATCACGACTCACGACACCGCAGGGGTTGACGTTGCCCCGCGCTCTCTTCCGCCCCGGCACTAGCACGCTTCAGCTCGCGCACTATGTGACGGCGCCGAGTACCGTAGAAGGGCGGCCCGAGTACCACATAACCCAGGCAGGGCGTATGCCTTAACATATAGTCGGCAGGCCTTCGTAGATAGAGCCACCGCGTTCAGAACGGCACCGGGACAGCTTCATTCAGACCGCGAATGCTAAGGCGGCTCAAGCGGCAATAAAAGACGCAGCGGACGTCACTAGGGCACAAGAAGAGACCTCCGCCTCTCACGAAATACACGAATCTATAGATCGCTCGGACTACGTTGCGTAGCAGGATGCCGACAATGCGCTTCAGCAACAAATTGCCGACAGCAGCGACTGCCCTCTCCAAGGCGACCCCGAGTCAGCCGCCATTCCCCAGTACCTATGCACGGACGATTCTGACGTTGTTCTGCCCAATCTCAAGGGCATCAGCAAGCATCACTTCAGCCTGACTTTTAACGATGATCTTCCATGGATCCCGTGCAAACCCATTATGAACTCCAAGGGCACATGCCGTCCCGCAAGCCACCAGCAACAATAACGCTGTTAGTCCTGCGGTGCTGGATCTTTCAGCAATAGACCAGTCCCCACAAGTGATTTTCTCAAGCCATCAAATGCAAGTTCGTTCTCCTATTTTGCCTTAGTCCGTAATGTGATTGCGCGTGGGTCTCGACCGAAACTGCATCACACACGACGTCGCGTTTATCGCAATCACATCCCGTTGGATGATCTACGGTTGCCATGCAGACCCATGATGAACTTTGGGCGTTACAAGTTACCAGTTAATCATGTTGGTCCTGCGGCCTTGGATCTTTTCATCGAAAACTAAACCAACCTTCTCCCAAATGAATACGCCAAGACACCTGTCATTATGCACTGTCTGGAGTGCTTGGTGAGACCATGGCTGCCGAGGGCTCGATCGATGCCTCAGACGGCGCTGAAGCTGAAGGAGTCTCCTATCAAGGACGCGATAGGCGGGGTCAATCAATCACTCAATGGGGTTTTACTAACTCAGACCATCTGATCCGTAGCTAGGAGACGGCCGCAGTTATCCAAAGCTCCATGACGAGCGTAGCTGTTTAATTTATATCCACACGCAGGTTGACCGACTAGTCGCACTCACTTTTACTTTTAGTCGACGCAATTCGGGGAGATAAAGGGCCCGTAGGCATATTAATTCTGGAAGAGCGTGCCCCTTACTCTAGAGAGAGAGGGGGCACCTGCTCTTCCAAATCATGCAAGCCAATATGAGTTATTGGGGCCCCTTAGGCCACTTGCCGCAAGAAGCATATCCGCCGTTCCATTCGCAATAACCGGTTTCAGCATCATCCGGACACTAATAAAATTAAGTTAGTTTTGTTATATTCTAATTAATATTAATCTTACTTACTTTACGATCAGCGCGGCATCGGATTTTCTTTATTTTATCATGGTCTGGGATAATACACTTTCCATAAGGCTCATCAGGTTCATGTACGCAATGCTAGTAAAGTAGAATTAGTAACTATTAAATAATATAAGCAGAAGTATAAATCTTACCCCCTTTATAAAATTATACGCAGTAGTGCCTGCGGAAAATAGGAGAATAGTTATAGTAATAAACGAAGTAAGCTGCATTTTTAAAAGTTAGGACGAGTAATTAGTAAATGTAGCTGAATAGTTAAGGTAATAAGTTATCGCGTAATACGGTTCTTTTAAACTTAAATAATAAAAATCTCTGCTATTGCCTCTAATGAGGGATTTCCTCCCTTTTAGTCTCCCTTGATCTGCCGCCTAGCCAAGCCGGCCCCCCTATCCTAGCCGGTTTTGTCCGGCTTGGCCCCTTTAGTCTTGCCGATACCCGTTTCTTCCTTAACTAATAGCTGCTGCCTAGATCTTCTATCTAACACACCCCCTTAGCAAGACCTTCTATTCCAAAGGTCCTAGCTATAGCTGACTTCCTCTTATTGTTAAGCTCCTAGGTTAAGAATTTTCTGAGCCTAGAGAACTCCAGCACAAAGCCGTGGAACGCACTCGGCTTCTTCCGGGCAGTTTAGATAGCAGTACACCGTCCCGATCCAGTATTTGGTGGTGAGGATATCGGGAGTGTTTCTCTCAAGGAGCTTGGACCGCACAGTGAGCACATCTGTCAGATTCTCCAGGGCGTCGTTTAGGTTGCCTGCGGCGATCAGTGCATAGGCCCATTGCGATTCAAACCTCACCGTCTCGAGGTGCTGATGTCCGAGCCCCGCAAAGCGGAGCTCGAAGGACCTACGAGCCAGCTCCAGGGCCTCTTAGATCTGGCCCTGTCCTAGGCGGACAACCGTAAGGTCGGCATACTGAAGAGAAAACCGGAATCGAAGAGTACTCTCATCGCCGAGAGTCTTGTAGAGAGCCAGGGACTTCATCATCAAGCGATTGGCTTCTTCAAACTGCTCTGTGTCGGCATAAAAGTACGCGAGATCGTTCCAGGCTCTTCCTGTTGCTCAATGGTGGCAGTGCCAGGTGGTAGGCTGCTAAGAAAATTCCAGTCTCTCGACGATTGACCACACGTTTCATACGCGCTATGACCGCTGCTCGGTTCTCGGCGCTCTCGTGCGTCCAAAATAACTTATAACACGCTCTGGACAGCCGGGTGAACCTGAAGGAGGGTCCTTGGATGAACTTTTTGTCCAGGTTTGTGGTGTGTTAACAGTGTGGCAGAGCAATATATGGCAATGGGCAAAGGTGAAGAGCAAGGTCCGGCGCAGACCCAACATACGCGCCAACGCAAACCGGACTTGCAGCCAGCGCAGCGACGTGTCCGGAACGCCTCTCCCGAGTTGCGCAAACTGAATCTGAGCGACAAGTCTTCGCAAGAGCGGCGCGCGGCACTTTTACGAGCTGTTCCCACTGCCCACGTCGACTCGGCCGCCTTCTCGAGAGATGCGACGCTGGTCGCGGTTGACAAGCACGACAGAAGTTACCGTCTACCATCTTGATTCAGGCAAGAAGTGTACTTCGTTGACTCTTGAATCGGACAACTACCTCGCAGAATTTGTCCACGGATCCGACGTACTGCCCCTCTTTGGCGAAAAACAAGGCATCATCTTCGCAAAGCTGAAGCCAAAGGACGCCCACTGCATATGGCGGTCAGAAGCCTCTCAAGAGGGCAAGCAACCGGCTTGGGCGTTTTCTCCGTCACGAAGCCAGTTTGCGTTTGCTCATCCCTCTGGTGTCATCCGGGTATCCTCCAGCGCGAATCCTGACTAGCTTGGGAGTTGGATCCGTCAAGCGCACCTCCTCAAGCCCGACATCCGGCTCCCTGGAGGGCTAATGTTTTCCAGCAATTCGGACGAGTTGCTAGCCTTTCGAGAGGGCAACGGCACTTGGCCAGTCTGTTCGCGTTACTGGAAACGTGGTTCGCGCGTGCCACTGTTGCAAACCTTGGGTGGAGACTAACTCGCGGAACAAACCATGCTGTGGCCGTTTTCTCATGGGACGGCCGCGCGCGCGTTCTGAAAATACGCAACGTCGAAGGCGCCGAGAACGAGCGAAGCTCCTTGCCGGATCTCGAATCACGCTCCACTCCGGATCTTCGCGTAGCCATGTCAAGCCGGCTGCGTCTAATAGCAACCGACCTCTCGACCCGGGGTATCTGCTGGGATGCTACGAGAGCATTCTGCCAGAAATGGTGCCACATTGACGGTTGTCCTATGTTGAAGGGCAGGCCGGCATCAAGGTGCCAGCTTGAGAGACGGTGAATCACCATCTGGCTGGATGCACCGTCGGACAATATCAACCACCTCTGATCCCTGGAACTCCCCACGGACAAGCCTACGATGCCAGGATCGGGGCCGGCGGCATCAAAATGGATTGACTGAATCACCGTAGCTTTCGCTTAGCCTTATGCTGGAGGAGCTCGAGCGGCATTGTGGAACTACGCGAAATCAAGGCCTAGCAAGCAAACATTCAGCGAACAATAGGGTCACCCAATGTGCTACCGAGGTGATCTCGATACGTTGTGCAGGCAGCGTGTCGGTGACTCGCTGCTAAGGACTACGGTTACACGGCGAGTCGAGTGTCTTTAGTGGCGAGAAATGGGAACCTATTTAGGACAGACGCGCTGCCTCACCAACTCCGAACCTTGTCGTAAAACATCATCTCTTCCCTGCATAGCCCGGCTCCTGTTGAGAGCCACCATGCAGAACAACATGACCGACCCCAACTTCACCCCCGAGCTCTCGTTTGCCGACGGGCCGCTGTCCACGTTCGGCGAGTACTCCAACGCCGCCGCCTTCGAGATTATGAAGCAGTATCTCCGCCAGGAAAGCCCCATCCCAGTGGTCGAGGCGGTGCGCAGGATCCTCGAGTTGATGAAGTACCGCGGCGAGCCCATCGTCTGGAAGCTGTTCGCGCGGCTCGTGCTCGACGTCGCCCGCAAGATACCCTACAAGCACGTCCTGCAGATCCACTTCATCAGGCTGGTGACTGGCATCTTTTACACCCTGATGACGTGTAGTTTGGTAAGAACCCCTTCAATGTTTCGGGCTTGGCATGCGGAAGAGTGAAGCCAACCCGAACCTTGGACAGCAACAATACACTGGCAGCTTGTGCGCGGCTCTCGATGATGCTCTGAAATCCGGTGAGTGTATGACGTGTGCTCGACGCCAGGGACGGCATGGCGCGACTGACTTGTTGCAAAGAGTACACATGGTTCCCGCCGCGCAGGCTGAGCACCAGCGGCCATAACGCGCCAAACTACGACAACAACGTGAACGTGTGCGCCTTTGCCGCACGCCTCACCGAGGCGCAAATCTTGAAAGCCCACACGGGGTTCGTCGCCACGGCACTGGAGACGGCAGTCGGCCGGGCCATGGCCGGGGGCGTTCCGGCCGAGGAACGGAGCGCAAGAGTCAGCGCGGCGGCCATGTTCATCATCTACTCGGGCGAGACGATCTACGCCCGCATGCTCGAGCTGCGCCTCGAGGCCCAGGACGACCGCTACAGGTACTGGCGCTCCGGGCCGTCGTTCCCGCTGGCCGACTTGTCGTCGTGGGCCCTGTGGCGGGCTGGCTTTGTGGACGCGGCGCAGTCGACGGCGCTGAACGAGGAGAGCCGGCTGCTGGCGTCCAGGGCGGCGATGCTGATGAGCATCATTCACCAGGTGAGGAACTGGACGTGATGAAGGCAGCAGCGCTGTTCCTATCCCAACGCTTGTGGGTGGACATGATGTCGCAAGTCAAGGCTGGTCTCGTCAGTCCTTGACGAATATTCGGAGATGGAGGAAGTGTTTGCAAGTCCGCGTACCTATCAAAAGCCATTAATAATTACTGTTGCCTCTGCCGCTGGGCGAGGCCCGTGCCGTCAGTGTCGGATCGAGGCTCGGGACCGGGCGGTCGCACCACCTCCGAAAGTGGCAGTGGCGGCGATGCGCATGTCGTCAGCGTCCGTCGGTCGCCGAAGCCAACACTACATGGGCTATTTGGAATTAGCCGAGTACACTCCATGTGACTTTCTGCTGCCGTGTTCAACGACCAAACGCCGCCGAGCCGAGCCCGACGCTGCTGGCTCGGACGAAGACGCCGGTGCAACGGCAAGAATAGCCATCTGAGTCAGGCTCCTCGATCGGCGTCCCGGGGACTGCCTGTTTCTAATCGGACGTCCGCGAAAGGGCTTTTTGGCAGCCTCGAGACGGGCCAACGACTCGACTCAGGCCTGCCGCTGTTGTGCTCTGATGGAGCGGGCGGCTCTGGTTTCCGAGGCGTCGAGCTGCCGAGGCCCAGCGATAACCCACCCGTCTCGTCTGTACCCGGGACGCTGTATCAGACCCTGCAACGACGTTGACGGTGGTTGATGCTGGATATATCTGCCGCCCGGGCAACCGAGGGAGCAGGAAACGCAAGGCAAGGCCCGTGCTGTCGCGGCCCGACGTTGTAGACATGGCGATGGCTCCGCGATGGCTCGGCGTGGCTCGGTGCTTGAGGCATTTGCATCGTTGGCCGACGGGGTTCCGTTGGCACACCGCCCCTGCAAGCAAAAGATCCAACGATGCGGGACCGCAAGCAACTGCCATTTGGCAGGCATCACGGCCGTCGGCGTTGGTGTTCACTGCTTGGCCCGTTTGTTGTGCCAGACACCATGATTGCTTGCTTCTTCGGGATGGGTGCTCGGCGGATGGGTACCAGAGGATTTAAAGCCCACAGCACCGGTCTAGGCCGTGTAGCATGCGTTGGTTAGAAGAGTCGTTGGGCTTGCGGCATTATTCATCGCCAGACTGGCGGCACATCTCGATTTGATGATGCTGCGTCCCGGTTCCGCATTGCCGGCAGAGATTGAGGCGGGGGCAAGGAGCCTTGCTTCTCCGTCGACTCCATTGTCCGTGCCCTTGACGAGGTCCAATTCATGCTGTCTCTGGTGGCAGGGAGAGCGCAGGATCTGGGGTGTCAGTTGCGCACAGGTACGAGTAGGCACAGAGGGCCCGACTGTCAGATGATGGGGATGGCGCGTTTGCTGTCCAGGCAGGGGGGCCGGGTTGGCATTTGCCAGAATTGGCAACCAGAGGCTTCACGAGCGAGGGTGGCAGACCCATCCAGCCATCGACGGGGGGCTGTGTGGATGGATGCGATGGATCATGCATGGACCGGGCCAGGATTGGGCCGCCCGGGTGGCTTGACGGCCGCAGCCGGTCGATCCTACGAGTACGAGCGAAGCACTCGCTGCCCGCGCTTTTGTCATTTGCAACGTTGTTTCCTTTGTTTCTGCCGGGGTCATGGTACGAACGCAGTGTGCCGACTGCTCCGTACGGACCACGAGCACGACGCATGACGCGGCAGGCCGCACGCGGCACACAGTGTCCTCCACCTGGCAGGCGGCTTGAGACTGAGGTAATGCGAGCGGAGATTATCAATCCCACGCTGTCGGTGCCGACGCCTGTCGTTCGTCGTCGGCGCAATGCGGGCTCCAATGCGGCACGGCGGCGTTTGCGCTCCGGGTTCCAGCTGACGGCATGGGCAAGATGGATCACGGCTGTTGGCGCCTGGCTTATTACGTGGCGGCGAGGAGACGATCGCGCCGAGGCGTTGTTTGCCCGGGCGCCTCGCGCGTGCATCTGGCGGGCGGAGAGGACGGGCATCGCATGTTGGCGGTGCAAGTCAGTATCGCACCATGAATCACTCAGTCACCTGCATGCTGTGATGCCTCCCCTTCACCAGGCTCTCCCCCAATCTGGCCGAGGCAAGCAATCTGTTGCCCATGCTGCAGGTCACAGCTTTCGTACAGATGGCTGTTGGATGCCCACTTACACGCAGACGCTCCTCCTCATCCACACACACATCCTCGCCTTCACCAATCTCGACTCGGTGCTTTCGTCTTGCTTCTTCCCCATTCGGCCAGCCTGCCTGGGCATGTACCAACAACCAGCGGTCCCTGCTCTGCGTTGCCCTGCCTGCCCGCCTCGCCCTTCCGAGCCCTCCCGCTCAACCCAACCAGCCCTTGGACCGCGTCTCGCCCTTTGCCGACTCTCGCCCGCCATCGGACCCTGCTTATTATTGTCATTTCTGAGACCCTGTTAGAGGGGCCTCATCGAGAGTCGGATCTAGCCTGCCTGTCTCATGCGCCCAGCCCGTCTTCACCCCACGCCACCGGATCGCAGCACTTGAGGCCCAACGCCATCTACTTGCATGCTATCAACACAGCCTGTCCACGCCCCTCACGACTTGCAGGAGGGTTATCTGGCCTGGCCGTCCTCCCCTTGGCGACGCCCCTGTCCCGTCGTTGAGCCTCTTTAAATACGACGACCCTTGCTCTCATGTGTTGCGCGAGGACGAATCTGGACGACGGGCTCGCAGCCGGATGTACGGACACCACGCAGACGACCATGGACGAGATGGTTCCGCTGCCGGAGCTCGGCGATGCTGAGTACTGCACCGAGGTGCTTCTGCTACCCGTCGGCATGTCGGAGGCCAAGCTCGACCGGGAACTGGCAGCCAAGGCCAACGCACTCGGCCTCAGGACCACCCTGCCCTCAGTCTCCGGCTATACGCGCAACGCCTCGAGCGCCGTGTCCGACTCGAGCGAATCGATGTCACAAGAACGGACCTTTTCCACGGCATCAGACGGCTCTGCCGGTACACACCTCACGCCTCACTCCTCCGTCTTCGGCCCTCCGAGTCAAGACGCGGCCAGGCCTTCCAGACACTTGAGCTTTTCTCCCTATGAAAAGTACCTGGCGCAAGACGGTCCCACGCTCGACCCGTCCAGGTCACGCAAGCTGTCTACCGCAGGCGAAAGTTCCGCCCAGAGCATCATCAGCGTCAGCACCAGAAGGGGCCTGTCCGGCATCCGGAGCCGGATGAAGCTGAGGAAGAAGCCGAGCCGTTCCTTTGGGCCCGCATTGTATGCACGCCTGTCCCTTCTTCCCACTCGGGCCTGCCTCGTAGGCAGTCGATTGCAGCCTTCCGAGCGTGTGCTGACCCTGCCCTGCCCTAGATCGTGTCTGAGCTGTCGAAACGACTGGAGCGAGTCGACTCTGCCGCAACACCTCCCGTGCGGCCACGCTTTCTGCGCCGATTGCCTCAGGTCCATGATCGAGCAAGCGACCATGGACGAGGCCAAAATGCCTCCGCGGTGCTGCACGCCGATACCAGCCACCAACATGCAGGCCATCCTCAGACCAGCAGCCCAGGAAGCATTCCTCAAGGCGGTTGTCCAGTTCGGCACCCCGTGGGAGTCGAGGATGTTTTGCTCCAACGCGTCCTGTGGCGAGTTCATCCCGCACCGGAAGCACGTCGATCCCCACGCCCCCTTTTCCGTTGCGTGTCGCAAGTGCCACACGCGAGTCTGCAACATCTGCAAAGGCGAGGCTCATCCCGTCGGCAAGGACTGCCCCGAGGACTGGGAGGTGAAAACGGCGCCCAGGGTTGGGGACCGGCCGGGCTGCAAGAGATGCTACAGGTGCCGCGGCCTGGTCGAGCGCCGTCTGGGGTCAACGCACTTGACCTGCGCATGCACGGCGCAGTTCTGCTCCGTCTGCGGGGGGGTTTGGGACCCGACCGTCGGCTGCCCGAACATCTGCAACAGTGGGGAAGAGCTTGGAAGACGTCGTGACTCAAACGAAGCAGGGTCGGCTCAGGACGGCTCCGGCACTGCAACAGAGAAGCAAGCGGCCGAGGAGCGTTCAGCACAGCATCCCGCCGTTCAAGGTTTGCAACTAGAGCAGCAGCAGGCGATGCAGCGATTCTATGAATTCATGGCCAAGATGAAGACGTCCATGGAGATGCGGCAGTGGCGACAGAAGACTTCCCTGGCGGAAAAGGAGACGGAGCAAATGGTGGAACTGCGAGGCAAGCACGCAAAGGTGACAGCTCAGCTCGAAGACCGCCAGATCAGAGAAGAGATGGAACTGCGGTCCACCCTCGAACAGAGCGAGCGCAGCATCAGGATCCGGATAAAGCACATGGAAGGCTACTGCGGCGGGCTGGGCCGGAACCCGAGCGGGTGTGACATGCCGCCGCGTGTGGTCACCGAGCAGAACCTTCGAGACCTGGGTCACCAGTACAACCTCCGTGACGACATGCAACGCCAGCACCAGGCCAGGATCAACATGATGCGGGACCGCCAGTCCAAGCGAATGGAAGAGCTACTTGAGCGCCAGGAGGCCGAGTTGGACAAACTCGCAGATCAGCAGCAATCCGAGAGAGACGATCTCGAGGGCGCGTTTACACGCGAGGAGGAGGCCATCAACGGCGTCTTCGAGGCTCGCCGGTCCCGACTCACGGCGCGGTGGAATCTCGCCATCGAGGTGCTCTGCAGGGAGCTCGAAGATAAGGACGGCATCAAGTATGCGCGGGTATCGGCACCGAGTTGGCCCCACGCAGGCAGGGCTGACGACGAGTCGACGGTTACCCAGGGAAATGGGGCATAGTTCCGACGGAGGAGGGCCGACCAACCCTTCATAATTAATACGTTGCTCATGATGACGGACATTCTGCAGTCTTCCCACGCTGTTATTTGCGTCGCTCATTTTCTTATCATCACGGCATAGCCACATCCATGGCAGCATCGATTTCAACGGGTTTCATTTGTGGACAACATAATGGAACAGAGGCGGCCGGGTTGGTGAATACACACGTCAAATATCCTTTCACTTTCTCGAACTATTTACTTTGGTTGGGGGTAAAATCCACCAGCTGAGAATGGCGTCGCAAGACTCTACTTGCAGCCCGACAGTCGGACGGTGGACGTGTTCTGTGGACGGAGGCGCATAAGGTGTTGCCGGTGACAGGCCTCGACCAACGCATACTTTTCTCAACCATGTTCCTGACGACTTGGGATATCAACGAAAGGAACATGGACCTGATGCGACATCACTCTCACGTGCATTCTTTTCTCAAACACTCATTTGTGCCGTGCCTATGCCCGCATGCTGTGCGACAGTATGCCTTTGAGGGACTGGATCATTCGTACGCCCGGATCCTGGGAGTTGCCGTATCTAGTCCGTACCAACATCGGAGCCATGGCCAGTAATATTGGCTTGCATGATTTGGTAGGGCAGGTGAGACACTCTTTCGTGTCCTCAGTCGAGAGTCGACCCACGTTGAGCTTCGTGTCGGGCAGCACCAGCTGTAGCTTAGGGTGCGCTCATTGACACAACGATGGCGGGGCTCGACTGCCCCTATGTGCTATCTCAAGATGGACAACTGGCCAAGGCGGGCTACGAAGATGGGATATTGCGGAAGCAAGGCGCCGGCAGCCGTCGTGTAACGTGATAGGTTGCTCATATTCCGTACATACCTGTACTCGTATTAGACAGAGCTCTGCCGATCAGAGACACTTCATGCAGACGAGATGCACATGTGCCCGATTTGTCACATGTACGAGTACGCACGCAGCGGTGGCACAGGGTATAATCGTGCACTCCAGCCCCCAAGGCGCTCGTCTCGCGGAATCATTGGACATGGCTTGCAGCAAGGCGGCCTCGGGATCGACCCTGAGGCTGTTGCTGTGCTCGGGCAACGGCGACGGTGGCTGTCGAGCTGAGCGAGCGACGTCGTTCGGCTCGCTGGCGGGGACAGCCGCTACCTCAAACATGGAAGTCGGCAATTGAATGCAGGGTCGGATATCAAAAGAAAGCAGGCCGAGAATCAGGTGAAGATGGAGTACGGGGAGCTCCCGAGAGGCACCACCCCCCGTTGCAGCGCGCCGTGAAGCTCTGCCATTGGCAAAGTCCAATGCCTCGGTATTATCACCTGGCTCCTGGGCCAGCATCCGTCACGAGTGAAGCTTGAATCTCGTGTGAGCTTGGCATGTTGGTTGCTCGTCTTGTGTCCGTTCAGCAAGCCAGGGGTCGCAAGCTAATTAGCACACGATGAGAGAGCGTTTGGCAGAAAACGGTGTGCTTCGACATTGATCGAGGGACGGTACGTACCGAAGCCAAGCCGGACTAATAGGTTTTCCGTCAGCCGCCAAGTTTTGGCAAAATTTGGGGTTTTCGGGCCACGGCACGTGACTTTATCGGCTGGCGGGGCACTCGGTGCACCACGGCGCGAAAACCCTGGTGAATGGCACAAAATAGGCGCCGTCCACTTTTCATCACGGAAGCGAATCTCTTGCCAAATTCCCGTCTCGCTGCCTCAACCACCCAACGCCCGTTCGCGAGCACAGCACGACAGAAATTCGCACATCACAATGGATTCCTCCAAGGCCCCCGTCAAGCTGGTCAAGGTGACCCGAGTTCTCGGCCGAACCGGTACGATGCCAAAGCCCCCCGAAGCGCCGCCGGAGCCAGAGATTTGGCAGAAATGCCCTTCTCGTACAACGGCGGCGGGTGACGGACAGCAGAATAGCTAATTGGGATTTTCGCAGGCTCTCGTGGTGGCGTCACCCAGGTGCGCGTCGAGTTCATGGACGACCAGACCCGATCCATCATCCGAAACGTCAAGGGCCCTGGTATGATTGCGAATCCACACCCGAGAGCGAGCAAATTACGGCGGAGGGACTGACTTGCCGTGTGCTTTTCTGCAGTTCGCGAGGACGACATCCTGTGCCTGCTCGAGTCCGAACGTGAAGCCAGACGTTTGCGATAAACAACGATTGGGGAGCGGGTGTTGGTTGTATGAAGACGAGGGGTAGGAGCACGAGGGTTCGGGTCGTCGATTCTTCGGGGTTGAGGCGCTGGGCTATTGTCTCTTGACGGACGAGCTGTCGAGTAGAACAACCGGCAGGCTACCTGACCGGAAAATATCTAGGCTCATTCTCATCGCTTTTGGTTCTGGAATCCGAAAAATATTCATCGGTCGTCGGTCGTCGGTCGTCGGCCATCGGTCATCGGTCATCGGCATCGATTGTGTGCCTGGCAAGACAGTGGCTCGCGGTGTGTTTACGAAGTTGTGGCGGCGAATGGAGGAATCTTGGATTGCACGACGACATGACGTCGAGAACTGGTCGTCCTGGTCCTCGGCCCCTATGTTTTTGGAGCGGCAGCAGCCTCGACCAACCGGACCTCGCAGGCGATGACATCTTGCGCGCCTAAAGCCACCCAACGTTATTGGCGTCGATCGCTTCACAGCAAAGGGGCACGATTCCGTCCTCGAGTTGCACCTTTGTAGAACCAGCCGAGGAAGCAAACTACCTAGGCGCTTGTATGAAATGCGTCTAGTACGAGTACGTTCGCCCTCGATAAGGGATCCCAGAACGGGTTTGAGAAAATCCCGGAGATGGCCCAATTCGGTCACAGGCTGTCACAAATCACGGCTCGGAAACGCCAGGTGCCAGGTTTGACAGACCCGAGGCTGGTACGTACCACCTCGTGTTTTGCGTTGGGGTTGCCCAAATCAAGGCAACAAGGCGAGCCGCAGCGCGTTGAACCAACAGAGTGCAAAAAGCGGCGTGGCTGTGCCTGCCCGAGTGGGTTTAGCGGCCTGGGACACGGCGCTCGGGCCCGGGGCTCGGCGCCGTGTCAGCGATTTCCCAGGCCGCCAGCAGCCACCAGCGCCACCGCAGCCATCGTCGCCATGGCCAGATTGGGCTCGTCGTCATGCGTTACGCAGTTGCCAGCTGTCCGTACCTGCAAATAATCAACTCCATACCTCGTTGCGTTGATGCCCTCACAAGCTCGACGACCTCAGTACCTCTTGATCGGTTTCATCGCTCCCTGCATCTGCGCCTGCGCCTGCGTTGGGCGCTGACAGACCTCTCTGCAGGGCATCGGGCTCGGCAGAGCGTTGCAGCTTGGTCCTGAGCCGTTACGTACCTACCTACCTCTGCTAGTTTGGCCGCCAGCAAAACACCAACGGTCACCCGCCCGCGCTTCTATCCGCTTCCACCACCGCGCCATCGAACCGCTGAAATCGCCAGTCGTCTCGAGCCGACCCGGCGACGGCGAAGGGCACTGCGAGGTGTCATTTCATACTCAAAGACAGGATTGCACCACCACCAGCCTGTACCCCCGCACTTGCTGGCTTGTCCGACCACGCCTCCGAGCATGGCCGACTTCCGCGATTCGGGCGACCACGACGCCCTGCCGCCGCCCCAGAGGCAGAGCGACAGCCCGCCAGGCGTAGATGCAGCGCAGGCCGAAAAAGACGGCTCGTTGGCGGACAACGCTTCGAGCGCGAAGCAGAGCGGCGACGGTGGCGATGGCGCACCGCTGACGCAAGGGCACCCCGGCCAGAAGGAACAGCCTCCTCGGGCAGGCATCGATCCTGCGCTGGCGAAGCAGGTCAACGAAGTGATGGCCTCTGAGGTGACTCCAGCGCATGGCGGATGAGTTTGACCAAAGTGCTGAGACCAAACAGCTCGGTATCCCAACCCTCCTGAATCGCCTGAAGCAGAGCATAGCCTCAGCAAAGGTACTTGCTGCCAATCCATGTCACCTGCCGGCTCACACATGCTCACTCCTCTCAGGAATATGCCCTCTTCCTCAAGAAGCGATCTGTCCTCGAAGACGATCACGCACAAGGCCTCAAAAAGCTCTGCCGCCTGACCCAAGAGAGCTCGCGCCGCCCCGAGCACCGACAAGGCTCCTTCGCCCAGTCCTACGAGGAGATGATCTTCATCCACGACCGCATGGCCGACAACGGCTCGCAGTTTGCCGCGTCACTCCACCAGATGCACGAGGATCTACTCGAGCTGGCGGCCAACGCAGAGCGGTGGCGCAAGATGTGGAAGACCAACGGCATGGCTGCCGAGCAAAAGGTCGCCGACCTCGAGCAGTCTATGCGCAAGAGCAAGGCCAAGTACGACTCTTTGGCCGAGGAGTACGACAGAGCCAGGACAGGCGAGACGAGGCCCGGCGGTGGCAAGGTGCTGGGCGCCTTCAAGGCGCACAAATCCGCCGCGCAGCACGAGGAAGATTTGCTCAGGAAGGTCCAAGCAGCAGACCAGACGTACAAAGGTCACGTCAATGCTTTGCAGACCGAAAAATCACACCTCGTGTCCTCGGCGCGTCCGGAAGCTGTCAAGGCACTCCAAGAGCTGATCACGGAGACGGACTCTGGCGTCACGCTGCAGATGCAGAAGTTTGGTAGGTGATGCCCTTGCGCAAAGGCTTTTGCGACCTTCGCACTGACCTCTGCAGCTTCTTTTAATGAAAAGCTGCTTCTGGGTAACGGCTTGATCGTAAGCCCGTTCAAGTGCCAAGGAGGCGAGAACATGTCTCAGCCTCGGAGCATGCGCCAGGCCGTCGCGGCCATCGACAACGTGCGGGACTTGAATGAGTTTGTGGCAGCTCAGCATGCAAAGGTTCAGCCCAAGTATGAAGTCAAATATGAGCGAAATCCGGTTCGTGCCCACCACGCATCTGCACCTTCTAGAGGGTCCCGACTAACCGCATCCCAGATGCTCAAACCTACAGCTCCAGCGACAATCCCGTTTTCACCACAGAGCCTGAATATGCCTCAGGCAGTTGGCCAAACCGCGGGCCAGCAGGGAGGGTTCTCTCAACCAACGTCTTCGGTGGGTCAGCGAAGCAGTACTGGGAACTCTGGGCCACTAGGTGGCCCTCTAGGGTCCATGAGCCAGGGGATGCCTCCCTCAGGCGGCCTTCAAGATCAGCCACGGCAGTTCCAGCAGCCTCATGCCAGGAGCTTCAGCCAGGGCAACATGTTGAGCCAACAAAGCGCCCCCCAGCAACAGTTTGCTTCGAGGAGTTCCGCGCAGCCAGCGCCTCGGTACGGCAGTGGCACCACAGTGGCCTCTCAAGGGCCACCGCAGCTCGGTGCTCTGCCTTTCCAGGGCTCCCAGCCGTCAGCTAAGCAATCCTCCCCTCAACAGCCTGGCTCTCCGTTCCAGCCTCCGCAAGACAGACGGGGTAATGGTGCCGGCTTCCCGGATGCTCCGCCCGGATATGGCGCGCCTGGACATGGCGCGCCGCCTGAGGACGTCGCTGCGCCATCGAAACCCGTCTATGGAGTACCCCTGAACCGCCTGTATGAAAGGGATGGTCTAGCTGTGCCCTTGGTCGTGTACCAGTGCATCCAGGCCGTCGACCTGTTTGGACTGGGACTCGAGGGCATTTACCGGCAGTCTGGCTCGCTGAACCACATCAACAAGCTCAAGAACATGTTCGACGCAGGTATGCTGGCTTCGCCAGGCGCTCATTTGCTCTTCCCACGCTAATCCAATCGCCCAACAGAGTCCCAGAATCCTGCTCTCGACTTCCGGAACCCCGAAAACTTTTTCCATGATGTGAACAGCGTGACGGGCCTGTTGAAGCAGTTCCTCCGCGACCTGCCGGACCCGCTCCTCACCAGCGAGCACCACGATGCTCTCATCGTCGCAGCCAGTAAGCTTTGCTGCCCATCTACCCAGCTACCACGCCGCTTTACTAATGCCGTGCCTCAACAGAGAAGGACGACGACATTGTCCGCCGCGATTCCCTCCACGCCATCATCAACATCCTCCCCGACCCCAACTACGCCACGCTGCGTGCGCTCACCCTGCACCTCCACCGCGTCATGGACAACTCGCACGTCAACCGCATGAACTCGCACAACCTGGCCGTCATCTTCGGCCCGACGCTCATGGGCTCGGATCCGAGCACGGCCATTACCGACGCGGGCTGGCAGATCAAGGTCATTGACACGATCCTGCAGAACACGTACCAGATCTTTGACGACGATTAAGCCGCCGGCCCTCCGGTCGGGGCGTTTCGTTTTCTTTTTCGGCATCATAACCGGCAGCATGGTCGTGTGGTTTTAGCTTCTGCATAGACGTCTCCTTTGTCGTGTATGAGTAGGTATTTGGGGCGTGCTTGCGGTAGCTTGCGTACTATGCATCCATTTGACTTTTTTTTTTTTTTTTCGATTTGAGCCCAGGGGCTCGACACATGTTGTAGCGTGGGGGCTGTTGTGGTAGGATAGCCTGGCGAAGTAGCGCCAAACTCGACACCGTAATCTCAACAACAGTTTGCGTCAAGTTGCCCAGTACGAGGTATCCACTTTGAGCCCCTCGGCATGCACTCCACAGAACGACATGGCGGCAGCAAGGCAGGCGCTCCGCCCCAACCTCAGCAACAATAGTTTATTCCTCTGCCCACAAATGCTACAAGACACCAGCCCATGCCATCTACACCCGACAACGCCACCGCATGCATGCAGACCCATCCAGAAACCACCAGCCCAAAACACTGCTACACCTGGCCATGCAATCCATACTGCTGTATCGCCCCGCCCAGCCCTGCTCTCCCGCGGTCATAACGTCGTACTGGGGGTATCCCGAGTTGAGAGGCGAACAATGGAACAATGAGATGCTAAAGAAAGAAGACACGTAAGATAGCTGCAAGGATAACGCGCTGTGCCCGGGGTATAAATGGAGTGGTAAGCGGCAGAGTGCTGACTGTTGTGTTCGCCAAGGCACGTGACGTGACGTGACACCCAGAGCATCACTGGATCTTGATGGCGTCAAAGAGGCCAAGGCTCAGGCTCGTGTCGTTCTCGCCAACGTTGGGCGTGGGCTCGCTGAGGATCTCCCACCGGCGGAGCACGAACGGGGTGAGGCGCTCCTGCGACGCGGGGCCGATGCCGTACATGGCGCCCATGCTCCGCGCCGCGGCGCTGTACGGGACGGCCGCCCTGTCCCTGTGCACGAGCTTCAGGTTCTCGGCGGGGGTCGGCGGCGGCACGCTGAAGAGGTAGTACAGCCGGGGGTCGGACGTCGAGCCGGTGCTGGCCGTGCCGCCGGGCATGAGGAGGATCATCCTGGCGCACTGGGCGCGGAGGTCGTCGGGGAGGGCGTCGACCAGTAGGACGGCGATGTCGAACACCTCCTGGGACAGCGCGGCGCGGGTGGCCTGCGGCTGGGAGTCGAGCTCGAGGAGGAGGCCGCAGAGGACGAGGATGATTCGCGCCCTGGCTTCGTAGTTGGGCGGGATCGGCATCCTCGCGGCGCTTGGCTGGTTTGGGTTGGGCATCTGCAGAGGTTCCGGGGATGCTCTGTTCAGGGTGATGAATCGCAGGAGCGCGGGGAGCCAGTGGCTCAGGACCTTTTTCCGGGCTGCGGCCAGCTCCTCGTCTTTGGACGCGACGATTTCCCACAGGTCGGACAGCTTCTCCACCATGTTGGCCGTGAGTTGGCCCGCCTTTGAGGGCAGCTGGCCGGAGTTGATGGCCTCGAGCACCCCCAGCAGATTCTCAGCAAGCTGGATGCGGTGCTCGCAGACTGCGTCGTCCTGAAAGCTCGCAGACTTCGGCGACGGCATCAGGTCCAAAAACCTCGTGTGTGCCTGGCTGCTCAGATTCCGAGTGATATCCTGGCCCAGGCCCGGCAGCATGCCCGTCCACGTAATGTTCCTAGCCTCGATCGCGCGATCCATTGCCTTGGCAAAGGCTTCGAACCGCGATGGGTGATCGTCTTCCACGTCCCCCGAGCTCCGTTGCGGCGCAGAGAGGTCCAGGTTGAGCTTAAGCTGGCAGAACGGCATAGTCAGCTCGTTTGCGAGGCTGAGGATCTGGTCAAAGGACGTCTCCGAGTCCCCGTTGTCGTCCGGCATGAGAAGCTTGGTGATAATCTTGTGGACTAATGAGGTCACGCCAACCGGCAGGTTTCCGATATTCAAGACATGTGCCACCGCGGTCGAGTCCGCCACAACCAGGTATTTAAGCGTCTCGAGGAGGCGGTCCTCACACGCGGCATCGTCGAGCAGAAAGTTGCGCCCGGGTGCGCGGTCTCGCAGCGCAGAGTACTCGACCAGCGCGTTTCTGATCAACAGGAGCAGGCCTTTGGGCTGTTCCGACCGTGCCGATTTTTGTTGGATTTCAAACCGATATATCTCGTCGCTGCCAAGAGACGCAGACTTGGGCAATGCCGTGACGAGCAGCTGCAGGAGCTCCTGCAGATAGACAGCCGACCCAGAAGGCGTCACGCCGGGATACAACGGCGCCTCTTCCGTCGCAGGGGTTCCGGCGTTCGCTGTGTGAAGCATAGTAGATATCGACAGGCACCCGGGGCTGACTAGGAGCGGGAACAGCTCCAACAGCGGCGGACGGTCCCTGAGCGTCCGAATGTGGCTGACCCAGTCTGCCATGAGTTTGTCGAAATGCTGGGTGTCGAATATCCGGAGCCTGGTGAGGAGCGTGGCGAAGACCCTACGGCTCTCGTCTCCCTTGGCCCAGCCAGCCTCCAGTTTAGGTATGATGTTTCGAAACAAGCGATTCATTGTCGGGTGATCGATGGTGTTTCCGCTCGCGAGAAGCTTGTCGATCTGTTCCGATACCTCGCCCTCGGCACCCTGCATTTGCATAGCCATGTTGTCCGAGACGGGAGAGCATACGTCGATGGCATTGCTTCGGTCACTCTGGGCAAGTTCCCGTACCAACTGTTTGGCAATCTCCTCGTGGTGTGGCAATCTCCGTGCCAGGCTGGACAGTGCCGCCAGCAGCGGCCGGGCAACGATTCCTTGCTCGCTATTTGCAGCCTTGAGTCGGTCGAGGAGAACACCGAACAGAGCATCCGCACACCCCAGGGCCAAGAAGACCTCCAGGTGCGAATTGATGGTGTCGACACAAGCTGCCAAGACTTCGACATCTGGGGCGGCGGAGCAAACCTTCAAGATGTGTGACAGCATAACAAAGTCTTGGATGGTTTCCAGCATGGCGCGAACGGAGTTGAATATGGACAGGGCGATGATGGAGTCGACCCTGCCGAGGAGCTCGGCTGTGAACACGTCTCGAAGATGCGCGCCGATGGCAGTCTGAACCGCCTTGCTGCTGTTGGAGGCTCTCCGCAAGAGCTTTCTGAGGGGTAAGCATTTCGTTTGTGGATCGGCGCTGGCGAGGTGCGGAGAGAGGCCCAGCGTGTCATCCACGCATCTCAAGGCGTTCGAGATGTCGTTGGCTTCGTCAGTCGTCGAATATTGTCCGGCCCGCCGGAGAAGGTTGCTCCTCTGAGACTTTTGGCTTTCGGGGAGGCAGTGAACCGGCAGCTCAACGAGTAGTCTGGAGGCGCAAGGCCCATCGCCCGGGTCGATGTCGGCGGCGTCATGCAGCCCACCGCGTCCGATGAGCCATTGCATGTACTGAGGAACAGAGAAGAGACGGGATCGGACGAGCTCGGCAACGAGGTGGAAGACACACTTGCTGCGACGCTTGTCTCCGGGGCGTATGTCGCTCAGAATGTCCAGAATGGGCTGCGTGGCATTGATGCTGAATGTGCTCCATGATTTGACGAGCCCTGCGACAACATAAATCTTGGCCAGGCCCGGTCGGTGGATTGACGTTGCCCATTCCACAACCATTTTGACAATCTCGGACTTGTCATCGAGGGTCGCCCAGCATTTGGCGGCGAGATCCTGGTCGTCTTGGCCTTGAACGGCCGAATCCAGAAGCTTGACGAGGTCTTGTCGGCCTGCTGGTGCGGAGGTGGTGTTCGCCACCAGGAGCCGCGAGTTTCTCGCGTCGACTTTGTGATATGCACCTTGAGAAACGCCGTCATCGACGGGTAAAGACGCTCTCAACGTGTCTCGATACTTCGGCCAGAGATTCGGAGAAATGAAGCTTTCCGGGTTCCTCCGGATGAGCGTCTTCAACAGGCCCGAGAGCTGGCTTGATAGCTGTATTAGGATATCTCGATCGGGGTCGGTGTAAATCTTTCGGTTCCTAGTCAGCCTTGACATCAAAACGAGGTGAGCTGGATGGAGGCATGTACTGTATGCAGGTGCCCCAGTAAGGCGTAGACCAGTCGGCGCCCGTACTTTCGCGACCGGAGCAGATCAGCCCAGGTTATCTGGGCAATTAATATCCACATGGGCATTCTCGACTGAGGGCTGTTTTCCAATCCACACATGATCCAATCCAAGTAATGGTCGCGGTCTAGAAGCTGTTCAGAATAAAGGTTCGTCGCAAGCCGAATTCTGTGCGACCATGTTAGCCTTCAGCAGCCATGAATAGACTCGACGGGATGGACAGGACTTACGCATAGGTTACTCTGGCTTTCCAGTCTGCCTCGCCGAAAGCAGACACCACCGCCTCGACGAACTGCTCCACAAAGACGGTCCAGTCTCTTACCCATTTGGACTCGCCGCCCATGACGAATGCTCCGCCAGCGCCTTTCCTCTTGAACGCTCGAATCTCGTTGGCGCCGACGCACTTGGCAAGCCAAACAGCCCGCTCCGTAGGCACGTTCTTATTCAAACACTGATCGAGGAGCGTTCTTCCCCGGATTCCGTGGGGGATCGTCCTGCTGAGGCGTCGAAGCGAGATGGTCGGGTTTGCCAAGTCCTTGAGCCAGACCTCGCGTTTGGTATCGGTCAAGGTGACTCGGGGCGGCGGCTTGAAGGTCGAAGGCGCAGTGATCTGGCCCCGGTGCCTCCGCTGGTTCAGGACTCCCATGAAGATGGTGGACAGCGCATTGAGGCCGCTCTTCTGCTTCAGCGCAGGGAAGATGGCCAACCGGGCCGACGTCGCCTCGTTCTGGCTGCCTCGGTCCCAGGTTCCCTTCTGGATCGCCTCGGGACTCCATTCATCCTCATGGTGACGGCCGGACCAGGGAAAGAAATCGGCATGCCCCGAGAAGAGGCCCTTGCTGAAGGGGTCCCGGTTGGAGGCGTCATGTCGGCTGGTCGAGACGAAACGCGGCGCAACGGCCGGGACGTCGACGGTGTACGGTTTCGGCCGCGAGTCTTTCTTGACTTGGGCGGGCGCGGGAGCCGAGGCTCGCGGGGTCCCCGCTGGGAGTTGTTGGTACGCCTGCGGGCGGCGTCGCGGCATGGGCATCGGAACGTTATCGGACTCTTGCTGGGAGGCGCGGGACAGGGCCGGGCTCATGCTGTCCGTGTCCATGGCGTCGGACATGGGCATCATGCGCGACGGCGTGAGACTGCGCGGCGATTCGGTGGCTGACGCGGGCCCGGCGCCCAAGTCATTGGACAGCTCGAGCCGCAGCTTCGAGCCTCCGCGCCTCGGAGTGGAGACACGATGGCGACCTTGGGCAGCATCGCCGGGCTCGTTGGTCGAGTCCGGGTGGGTGTCCTTGTGTATGGGCGACGTGGACGCGGCGAGGTACTGCTGCGACAGGGAGCGCTGGTGATGCGCGGGTCGTGGGACCGCCAGCGTCGAGGCGAGGCCTCGTTGGGGTCGTCGCGGCGGGACGCCCATTGGGGGCCTCGAGGTCATGATTCGGACGGGCGACGGGCAGCCATCCCGCTCAAGGCATGCGACGAGGGAGAGGGGCGGTTTGGGGCGACGTGCTGGACGTCGCGAGGCGCCAGGCGAAGAAAGGTCAGGCCGGAGGGCCGGATGTCGTCCGACGGCACCGTTAGCCGCCGACGCAGAGGTGTCCGGCAGCGGCCAGGTGGCAGCAGGCCGCGGGTATGGGGATGCAACGGCCTGCGATATGGCAATACAGAACGGGGTGGAAGAGGGCACGATGTGCTCGAGATGGCAGGACGTCGAGGAGACGCAAACCGCGCCGAGAGGAGGTTCCGTTGCCAGCGCCGAGCAGAGTGGGTAATAATACAAGGCTAATGGCGCCTGAATTGGGAGTCGGGGGTGGTGTGATGGCGGACCCCAGCCAGCCACGAATGCGTACAGCTCAGCGGGAGCCGGCCCTGCACGCCGCGCAGAATACCTACACGGTACCTACGTACGAGCAATTAATCCAGAAGGCGGATGCGATCGATCTACGAGCACTCGTACTCGCACGGGCAGCGCCGCGCAAACGGGGGTTCTGGCTAATTAGGTCGGTTCCGGTGCTGAAGCAGCTGGGGCCTCAGCATGGTACGGGAATTAGGGGCGTACCGGTGCCTAGGCACCTAGCTGGGATGGACCAAAGGCAGCCCCGAAAGGAGGGGTGTGCGCCTGACAGCCAGCGGGGCCCAGCCCAAGTATGCCTGCTGGTAGGCAGGTACTGCAGCCCCGTCTGCGACGGCCCGGGCGGCGGCTGTACTTGTCCACTATCAACGGCGACTCGGCCAACTGCGGGCACCCCCGCGCTGGACGCATCCGCAGCTGCAGCAGCAGAGATTCCTGACGAGGCGCGGTTTCGTTCTGGAAGGCTTCCCGCCCGACTCGGGGAGGTGTCTCTGCTGGCGTTGGTGCCGTCAATGAGGACAATAATAAGCCCTGCTCGGCTCGGATCCAACTGCATCCCGCGTGTGGCCTGTGTCCGATGCCCGTCGGCGCTCCGTCTCTCCGTGTCGGCCACCGCCGAGACGCAGCATTCCAGCCCCTACATTCCGCAGGCGGTCCCTGGTGCATAATCTGCTCGTGCTTGCGGGCTTGGGCAGGCAGAGCGGCACACGTCGCACGCCGCCTGTCGAAGGCGTACTCGCAATAAGGACTCTCCCGTCCCGAGAAATGACGGGACGGGCCCCCATGCAGCGCGCGCGCAGCAAACGGGAAGCATTGCCGACTCCCCCGTTTCTTGCCTCTGTTGTCTCAGTCGGCGATCCACCTTTTTCGTTTGCCGAAGCCAAAGAGACCTGCAGCCGGAACTCGTTGCGAGTGGCGGGGAGACAGCGGTTGTGACCAGCAGCTGCTGCACCTCCCACGTTGTGTCACCGCAAGCAGATGCAGCCACCGCCGTGCTCCCTGCAGCGTCTCTGCGCCCCTGTCTGCTAATTCCCGGGCGCCCTATCACGAGATGGTGAGCCGTATTTGTCATTTGTGAATCTCGGCACCAGAGACGGCAGGGATACGGAAGGAGTAACGATATGCGGGCTTTGTTTGACGTCCAGAATCCACGACTCCTGTGTCGTGTGTCGAGGAATTGAGGTGGCGTAATGCACCTAGTTGATGTCAAAGCCACTCCGTCGCCGTTTAATACTGCCCCGAGCGGCCCATGTCGAGGCGCTGCCAGAAACGGGATCGCTACTGCGTCCCGTCTTCAGCCAACCGACCATCAGGCAATTGTCCTTCACTGCGGGATCATGGCATTGTCAGACAAAATCACTCATGGTGGCAATGAGAGCCATCCAGCTTGCGGCTTTTGTCGATGCAATGCTCATGCTTGGGTAGGGATGCCATCAAGCGATGGCTGCTTAACAATGTGTCCCACCATCCACGGCGCCCAGGCCCGCAGCAAGGCTCTCAGGTAAGACAGGCCACATGGGGCTCGCGAGACACGGCACATGTCCACCCCCGGAGCCCTCACAGCTCGCTAGCCGGGCCGACGCTCCATTCGCTCCAGCCCTTCTTCTCCCCGGGCAACTTGATCGACTCCCATTCGGCTTTGGTCACCTTCTTCCACTCGTCGACAGGAATCCAGCCGATGTACGCCCTGTCGCCGAATCCGCCGATCCAGTACACGTTCGTCACCACAAGCCTCGTCCACTCGCTCTCGTGGATGCGGTTGCCTGGCAGCCAGAACCTGGCATCCCGGTGCTTCTTGGTGTAGCACACGGCTAGATCCGTCGCCGTGGATCCGGTCGTGTCGATCTTCTCCAGGTACCCAAGCAGGGAGAAGCGGGGAAGGTTGGCCGCCGAGTACGGCACCGTGTCTGGGAGCTCCGGGTGCTCCGGGGCCGTGTTGTACGGGCAATCACGAGAGAGGAAGGGCATGTAGGCGGAGAGCCGGGAGTAGAGGGAGATGCGCTTGGCTGGCGGATATGGAGGCGTCCACCGTAGGGACAGTGTTATGTTGGAGCCGGCGCGGACATTCTTGAAGCTCGTGCCAATCTTGATGGCCAGGATGGTCGGGTTGCCGTCGTCCTCGCAGTCGGCGACATAGTCCATCAGGCCGATAGGCAAGCCCCCCAGTCCGTCGGGCCGCCTCTCAAACGCCTGCGGCTCGTGGGACGACGAATGGGGAAAGACGGTCGAGAAGGTAGCGAGCTTGGACAGGCCGAGGATGCGGCGGCCCATGACGGCCGATTCGTAGCTCGTAGGGATCCGAGCCGCCCCCGCCGAGTTGTCGAACAGCGCGAGCGGGCTCTGGGCGGCGCCAGCAACCCCGGCGAGGCCTGCGACGACGTTGAGGAGCTTCATGATGACGTCGGCCAGCTTGGCCGCTGATTCCGAGACGATTCTGCGAGAGCGACGCAGGAAAAAGCAGCGCGACGAGCGAGGAGTACGGATATCTAGGAGCGACGAGCGAGGAATGCGGATATCTATGAGCGACGGGTATGAGATGGATAGTTGAGGGGTTTGTTGACGTGGATGGCACGGTCCTCGTGACAGCTGATTGCCCAGGTAAGTGGTGGGAGATTGATAAGATTAGATCCTTGGCCTCGGCTTGCTCGGTTACAGCGACGAGGGCGGAGACGGCGCAACGGCCGACAACGGCCAATAGTCTGATGCTGTGAGCTCTGCTCGTAGATGGAACGAAAGGTTGGCTGGCGAGGGGCCGACTGAACTTGGTGCAAGAGACTTGCCATCCTCGCGAGCGGTTCCCCTGCGGAGGCACCGGCGGACAAACATGGCGCATCGCTGCAAAATCCGATGCTAGCATGCCCAGCAAACGCCACGTGGGTGCTGCTCATCTCGTCAATCTGGGTTGGCGATGTTGGTGGGAACTGGCCCACAACGTGCCATTGGCGAGGACCAAGGAGATGGGCTCCAGGCTGTCCTCGAATACCTAGTCCATACGACGAGTCCGCAGAAGCAATGCAGCATCCGCGTTCGGCCTTGACTGGAATGCACCGCCAGCGCGGCTGGCCGCTGACGTCCACCCAGGGCGTTACAGGTGCGACAGGCCTGCCCGATTGTTGCCCCTGCAACCATGTTGACTTCGCTGGCCCCCCACCCAATGACAGGCTCCAGGCACCCGAAACAGCATCCACACTGGACCATCTACCTACTGGCAGCCCAACGGTCGACCTGCATCCGCGTCCCTCCACCTCCCGCTTCACCCCGCAGGCCAAGCCTCGACGACAACAGCTTTCTCCCGCATCGCAAGCTGCCTTCTTGTCCGTTGGCGTGCCGTGCAGCGCGGCGCGGAAGGCCAGGACGAGCAGAGCACCCTGAAGCCATCATCGCCTGAAACAAAACATCTCCGCATCATCTCTCCCCCGCCGCGCTGTTGTTGTTATTGTTCTCGATATCCTCACCGTCATCGACATAACCCCGGCGCCGTAAGCAATGGCGAGCTTCATGGCCAACTTCTTCCCCGGCGGCAAGGACAAGCCGTCCAGCGACGCCGCGCCTCGCCCTTGCACGCCCAAGAGGAGCACCAACAACAACAGCTTCATCAACCCCCCGACTCCCCAGGGCAGCCCGAGCAAGAAGACGATCCCGCCTGGCGCGCACGATCTGCCTGCTGCCCTCGAGAGTTCCATGACGCTGAATCCCGGCGGCATTGAGGCGCCCCTCCGGTTGACGCGCCCCCAGAGCGTCGTGACGCCGCTGTCCCCCGGCAGGACCAACGCGCACCCGCTGGACGAGGCCACCCTGAACGTCGATGAGAGCATCATTCACAAGGCTCCTGCACCTGGTGGCCCCTTGAAGAAGCAGGGCCAAGAGAACATGCCGCCAACCTCGCGACTGGCGGGCACCGACTCGCCCCACCAGCACAACCACGCGGCGATATCTCGCCAGCAGCTGTACGAGCCCAAGGAGCGCCCCGTCACGCCCGCCGCCAAAAAGTTCAACACCTCCCGGGGCTTGACGGCCGAGGAGCGAGAGATTCTCAGCAGGCCACATGTTAAGAGACTGGTCAATGTGACCCAGCTTTGTCAGTATCCCGAAGCCACCAGCTCACCGTGCAATCACTGACGAGGGCTGCAGATTTTCTCGATTATTACTTTGATCTTCTCACATATGTCGGCTCGAGGCAGAACCGTCTCGCCGCGTTCAAATCGGAGTATCCGCCTCCGCCCGAGACTGATGATCAGACTCATAGCCAGATGTGGACCAAATATGCGGGGCGAGAGCGCGCAAACCTGCGCAAGCGGCGCGTGCGCCTTCGACAGGGCGATTTCCAGATCCTGACGCAGGTTGGCCAGGGTGGCTACGGCCAGGTGTTCCTTGCGCAGAAGAAGGATACGCGCGAAGTGTGTGCCCTCAAGGTCATGAGCAAGAAGCTGCTGTTCAAGCTCGACGAGGTCCGACACGTCCTCACCGAGCGCGACATCCTCACAACCGCCCACAGCGAATGGCTGGTCCGGCTGCTGTACTCCTTCCAAGACGACAAGAGTATCTATCTTGCCATGGAGTACGTGCCAGGCGGCGATTTCCGCACCTTGCTTAACAATACGGGTGTATTGTCCAACCGACACGCTCGGTTCTACATTGCCGAGATGTTTTGCTCCGTCGACGCCCTGCACCAGCTCGGGTACATCCACCGCGATCTCAAGCCCGAGAACTTCCTGGTCGACTCGACTGGTCACGTCAAGCTGACCGACTTTGGCCTTGCTGCCGGCGTGCTGGCTCCTTCGAGGATCGAGTCGATGCGGATCAAGCTTGAGCAGGCGTCCGAGACGTTCGTCCCGTTTGGAAAGCCCATTGATCAGCGGAGCGTGGCTGAGCGTCGCGAGAGCTACCGTAACATGCGCCAAAACGACGTCAACTACGCAAGGTCCATTGTGGGTTCGCCCGACTACATGGCGCCCGAAGTCCTTAGAGGGGAGGAATACGACTTCACGGTCGACTACTGGAGCCTGGGGTGCATGTTGTTCGAGGCCCTGACCGGATTCCCTCCGTTTGCCGGTGCCACGCCTGACGAGACTTGGCGCAACCTCAAGCATTGGAAGGAGGTGCTCAAGAGACCCGTGTGGGAGGACCCAAACTACTTCCTGAGTAACCGTACATGGAGCTTCATCACAACGTGAGTCTCACGACCCATTGACGTGCTGGACCTAGCCGCTGACCCCTGACGCAGATGCATCAACTCGCGCACTCGGCGCTTCTCCAACATCCAGGACATCTACAACCACCAGTACTTTGCCGAGGTCGACTGGCAGAC
This sequence comes from Tolypocladium guangdongense, assembly GCA_022114105.1. Taxonomy (NCBI): domain Eukaryota; kingdom Fungi; phylum Ascomycota; class Sordariomycetes; order Hypocreales; family Ophiocordycipitaceae; genus Tolypocladium; species Tolypocladium guangdongense. Next base: position 2,531,325 of record NRQP01000004.1, on the reverse strand, counting down.
GCTGCGGCAGACGCGAGCGCCATTCGTCCCGGAGCTGGACTCGGAAACGGACGCCGGCTACTTTGACGACTTTGGCAACGAGGCCGACATGGCCAAGTACAAGGAGGTGCACGACAAGCAGGCAGCGCTCGAGTCGATGGCCGACCGCGATGACGAGATGAGCAAGAGCCTCTTTGTCGGATTCACGTTCAGGCATCGCAAGCCCGCCGGGGACGACGGCGGCAGCCCGCGCAAGGGGATCCCCACCTCGGATGCCGATACGTTTGGGACGATGCTGTAGAGCGAGCAGTGGAGCCCGCGGAGAAGCTGGCGGGAGTGTGCGCTTCGTAGGGCAATGCTGTGACGTGAAGCGAAGGGGGATGGCGGTTCTGGGCCTGTTGCCCTCTTCTTCGATGTGTTGTTTCTACACATTTCACTTTTCGTCATTGTTCGGGGCATGCGATGCAGGGTTTGGCGGCACGCGATGGGTGCGTGCTCCGGTTGTTCCCTTTATGATGCTGCGCAGTCGCTGCGCGGTGACTGGCCGTCTGGAGTTGGAACGGGAATCAGGCAAAGCCGGCATGGATCATGGGGTCAAGGCAGCGGGCGGTCGCAGCTAATACGCGGATCGGGGGGCGCACCGCCGCCCTCTTGCCCTTGCTTTTCTCACAGGTAGCTACGTGTAGGAGTCCATGGTAGAATAACTGTATCATCTTCATGACTCCTGCGTCTGTCTGTGCCTCCCCGCATCCTCGACAGACGCCGGCAGTCTGCCCTACCGCAAAATTACTGCCAAACCCGACAAGCGCAAGGTAGGTAAGAGAAGCCAAAGAGAAGAACGCCACCGCGCAGGCGAAGAAAAAAACAACAGACCCCCTCCCACACGTGAATCCGTAATCATCCATCGCATTTGCATGGCACCGCGTCGCTGATATCCCCCCGTCCCCGGTCCCCGACTCTCTATGTAAATGTTACGTGACGCCCCCTCCGCCCGCGCTGTCCTCAACCCTCGCCGCTGACATGGCCATCCAACCCGAGATGCTCGCGACCGAGAATGAAGAAACAAAGGAACCGACTCCCGATCCGTCTACGCTCCGCAAGACGTAAAAGCAAGAATGAAGAAGGGGAAAATCAACGTCGTCTCAACCCAGGGGAGCTGGCGGCTCGCTCAAAGGCTCATCGTCAGCCACTCCCACTCCTGCGCGCCGGCGGGGTTCCCAGAGCCGGGCTGGTGCGAGCCCATGGGCATCATGCCGCCCGGCGCAATGGGCGGGCGCTGGCTCAAGGCAAACGAGCTGGACATCATGGTGCTGGAAATCGAGCCCAGGCCGGACGCGAGCCCCAGGGACCGGCCAGGGTCGTGAGAGCCAGCCGCCTCGCCGGGGGTATCGATGTCCATTCCGGCAGACGACTCGGAGCCGACGCTCTTGCTGTGCCGGCGCTGGCGCTTCGACGAGGCGGCGGCGGATCGAGAGGCGGACGACGCGCCGGGACCGGGAGCCGCCTTCGGAGGGGCCGCTGCGATAGGAACGGCGCCCTTGACGCCGACCGCGCCGGTGGACGAACCCGCGTTTGCGTGATGGCTGGTCGGGGTGCTGCCGGCCGTGTTGGGCCCAGGGGTAGGGCCGCCACTGGCCGGGCTCTCGCTCTCCTTGGGGCCCGCGGATCGGCTGGCCGGCGGCGACGCCGTGTTCTGCTGGCCGTTGCTCTTGGCAGCCATGGTGGACATGGAGAGCGTCGAGCTCTTGCGCGAGGCGGCCGCCGAGCTGTTTGCGTTTGTGCTCTTCCTCGACCGGGTGCCAGATCCGGCGGGGCCGTTGCCTCCCGAGCCTCGGTTCCGCTTCTTGATGACGTCCGTCTTCAAGCTAAGCGGCCGCACGACGCCGTGCAGCTTCAGGAAGAGACCACAGGCGTTGCACAGAGGCTGGCCCTCCGGGTTGCGTCGCCACAGCGGCGTGGTCTGGGTGAAGCAGTTGGTACAGGTGGTTGGCTGGCTTCCGTCGTTTTGGCTGCCGCCCGCCGCCTGCAGATTGGTCGACGAGTCGCGCTTCGAGCCCGGCGGCGAAGACGGCCGGCTCGGCGACGCAGAAGAGAAGCCGGACATGGTACCCGGGACGTCTCCTCCGGGCGAGGTCGGCAGCGACTGAGCAATGTGCTCGAACCCGCTGTGCTTGGTTGCCAGGTGTGCCGGGGTGGAGGCATTGCGAGGGATCTTTTGGCGCAAATCGTTTCCATGCCTAAACGACTGGGACTGAGACCGTGCCAGCCCGGCACTCTCCCAGTCCCCACTGCTCTCGACGTAGTCGGTGGTGGTCACCCCGATCATGACCTGCTTCCGAGGGGGGCCGCCGGGGAAGCGGGCGGCCTGAGTGCTGAATTGCCCCGGGAGCGAGGCATCCCATCCCAACGAGCCCGCTTCGTCAACGGCCGACGAAAAATCGCCCTGCATCCCCATGGTGCGGTCACCAAAACCGCCATCCTCGTCATCCGAATCTCCGCCAAAGGAGAACATGTTGTCCTGCCGCATCGGGAGGTTGGGGGACGCACCCTGGCTGTCGGGCTGGAAGACTTGGGCCGGGTCGATGTGGCCAAACGAGCTCGGCGCGGTGCTGAAGGCCGAGACGGGCTCGGACCCGGCTCCCGTTGCCGGGTACATGCCGTTGCCGCCGTCGCCGGCGCCGGCGCCGTTGTACATGAACTGTTGGCCCTGGCCCATGTTGCTGCCCATGTTCTGGGGCGCAACCTGACGGAAGCCCTGCGATCGCTGCTGCTGTCGCATGTCTTGCGATCCAAAGTAGAAGCCGTCGTTGTCTGACATGGGAATCGGGGTCGAAACAGTCGACTGGTATGCCGAGCCGACGGGAGAATAGAGGTCTGCGGTGTTGAGTGACGAGGATTGAACTGACGAGGTATTATTGTACACGGTAGAAAATGGTCCATTGGGTATCATCGGAGAAGTCGAAGGAGAGAAGGAAAAGTTCTGCTGAAAGTGCGCAGCCGAGCTCATGACGGGGTCGCCGTCCATGAAGGTGTCGAGGTGGAAGGGGACGGCGGGGTTGCCGCTCGGTAGCTGCTGATGCATCGCGGCCTGGTTGGTGTTGTCCAGGGAGTAGCCTTGGAGGTCAGTGTCGGACTCGAGGTTGTGAGCACCGCCCGCGGCGCTGCTGTTGACGGCAGACACATGGGGAGAGAAGTTGGCGGGGCGCTTTCGGTTCTGGCGAGGAGAGCATCAGCATGTGACTCGGTGTCGGGGGACAGATGGTGTCATTTGCGATGATGCGACGGGAACGGAACCGCCGTGGGGGAGGGGGGGATGGTGCAAGAGCGACCAAACGGAGACGGGGCATTGAGCGAAAGAGGAAAGCCCGTAAATATACTCGGTAGCGGGAACGGAGAGGGTCTCCGTGACTGGACAGGGCAGGGCGGGCAGGGCCGGGTTGGGTTACACTCACGCGGCGTTCGTCAATGCTCGTCTTGCGATGGCGACGGGCAACGTAGTTGAACTCGTCGTTCTGGGGCCGCTGGTGATGGGGCACCGACTGGGGCACAAAGTGGCTCGCCGAGTCCCTGCGCGACTTGCCGATGGGGATGGCGGCGGCGGCGGCGGCGCTGGCGGATGCGTCGTCCATCGGCTTGGACGGCAGCGGCGGCGGCGACATGAAGGCCGGGGTGCCGGCCTTGTCGGCGAAGATGAAATCGTCGAGGTTCATGGGCTCGGCGGCGGCGGCATGGTTCTCCGACGTCTTGCGCAGCTGGGCGATGCCGCTGGGGGTGTTCTGCGCGGCCTGGTTGGCGAGCCTGCGAGGTGCGAGGAAAGGCCTCGAGTCAGTGCTGGGGTCTCGTCACGAGCAGCGCTGGATGCAGGGAAGGAAATGCCCGCAGCGCCGGGGGATCTTGCGCCGTACCGGCTCTGGTGAAGCTGGCTGCGCCGCTGGAGCTCCTCTTCGTGCTTCTGCCTGCGCATGTTCAGGGCCATCATGCGCCACGTGAGGTTCTCCATGCGCTGCTGGTTCGGCAGCTGCTGCTTGGTGGCCTTGAAGAACTTCCAGACCTGCGTCGCCAGCGGATCGTCGTCCTGCATCTGGTCGACGGTCTGCGCCGCATCGGGGCCAGCGCTCCGCAGCGCGGGAAAAAGCGCCGGGCCCAGCAGGTCGTCGTGGACGCTGGCGGCGGCGCTGGCGGCGGCGCCGTGCGCGCGATTGAGGCCGCCCTTGGCGACGAGGACGTCGCCGTTGGATCGCCCCCGGACATGGTCGCGGTCGTGGCCATCATCGCGGTGGTGGTGGTGGTGGTGGTGGTGGCCGCCGCGGCTTCGAGCGTCGGGCCGGCGGGGGAAACGAAAGTCGTGCTCTGTCGTGGTAGGATCCATGGCTCCGACGGGCCTCGAGGTGGCCGCGGGCGTCGCGGTGCTGGCGGGCATGGCGGTGCCTCTGCGATGTGCGCTGAGCGAGATGCGAAGTCGGGGCTGCGTCGGGTTGGATGGAGGAGCGAGATGGCAATAGTCGAGGGCAGGTCGAGGCGAGGATGATGACGGAGAGAGTCGGGAAATAATAGCAGCAAGCTTCAGCGGTGCGAGCCCCCCACAGCGCCCGCGGCATGTGCTGGAGCGCGCCGTGCGGGTGGGCGCCGACGTCGAGTCGCCGAAAGTCCGGCCGGGCGGGTACCAGTTCTGGGGGGATGCCTACCTACCTACCTTAGGTACCTACCTAGCTGGGTACATGCCGTGCCTGGTGGCGATGCTGAGGCGCCTCCAGGGCTCTCGTCGCGCGCCTCTAAATGGCTGCGTCGGCCGGCCGCTTTGGGACGGACGTGTCGATGCTGCAGCAGTTCGAGAACCATGGAGGGAATTGACAGGGTGCCGACGGACTATTGAAGAGCCTCACCGATCGCCTCGACAGTTCGACGAGGAACGGGGCAACAGGCACCCCAAGCTGTGCAACGGCGGGATTCTACAGACGGAAAGGCATCACGGGGCCAGATGGGCAGGGGAGAGCTGAGCAACCCTGGGCGCTCTCGAGGCGCACGCACTCAGCTCGTCCAGGCAGTCGTCCGCGAACTCTACGGGGACGGCAGACGGCCTGCTGCGAGCTGCGCAATACAAGGTAGGGAGTTTATCCCCAGGTAGGTAGTTTACACGGCCGCTGCGAATTACCCTTCGTGGCACGGCGTATTCGCGGCATTCGGGACAGGCACGCAAGCGCGAACCCTGGCTGCCCAGTTACTGGCCATGCCGCCCGCACCGTCGGCGTTGCTTGACATGTGCTCCAGGGAGAAGGGGGAACGAGACAGGCTCGCAGCACGCTGCAACATGGCCGCCAGATGAGCTGGCCTGCCACTTTGGCACGCATGGAACTGGCTGGACCCAGGGATCCCTGTCCTTGGCGACCGTGGCGTCCACCCACCATCTCTGCACTCGACCTCCAAGAGGCGGTTAGTGGCGCTGGGCTGTGGGGGGCGCTGGCTGCAAGTGGTGCATAGCCCGAGCCCGAAACCGGCAGAACCATATTAGCAGGACGCAGCCTGACGGCACTGCATTGTCTGGAAGCGTGTTGACGTGTTGGTGGTTGAACGAGTTGGTGAATGAGCTGGTCGCGTCAAGCCGGTGGCGCTGGCATGTGTTGTCCATTCTTGCCAGGTACCTTATGTATGTTTGAAAGCACCATGGCCAAAGGCACCGCAACGGAGGCACCGCCGCGCCGAATGAGAGGCTGCGGCGGGCCAGAACATGTTCGCGGGGCGCACCGCAGATGCAGCCAACCTTGCAATGCTGCCTCGGTGAGGCTGCGCGGCCACCTCCGACGCATGCAGGCCCGCCCGTCCTGCAGCAGCTCGCGAGCCGAGTGCGCTTCTACGGGGCACAGGACTAATAAACAGGGCTCCGCGCGGCCAGCCCATGAGCGACGCAGCGGCTGCGCGGGACAACATCGGTGGCATGTGCTCGTCTGGCTGGGCCGCCACACACGGAGGCGGCGCCGGAGCCGGTTCGTTCTCGTGCGCGCGCGCGCTAGCCATCCTACTCGGCGCTCCGTCACCACGCCGAGCCCGCTGTCGGCTGTCGCGCGTGGTGCGAATGTGTGGGCGGTAATTAGTGGTGCTGCTCGTATTGCACAACAATACGCCATAATGCAGCGAGGCTGCTGCGTTGCGCCTCGCGCCGTGGAATCCCACGCACCCCCCGCCGCCCCGTCGGCCGATTCCCGCGCTCGCCTGCCTGCGACGTCGGCCCGGCGGCGGAGGCGGTGGTTGGGCGGTGCTTGCATCTGGCCTCAGCGCATCAGACGGGTTGCTTCTGGAGCTCGCGTGCCCCGTCTCGCGAATTGATGCCATCGCTGATGAATGCCTGCCTGCATCGGCATTGGCTCGTCACCTGCGCGTGCGCGCCGGCGCGATGCACGGAGCCGCAGCGAACGACAGCTGGCCTCCCGTCCAGGGTCCGGCTCCGCTCGCTCTCGGTGGCGTGGAGAGCGGCTCGGATCCCCAGATTTGCATCCAGAGTCCAGCGCAGAGGACGCACGTCTCGGGCCCGTGTCGCTCGCGAGGCCTCGCAACTGGCCCGTCATCACCTCCGGCCACTCGCCCGCTTCCGCGACCGCCCCGCGAACTGCCCAAACACCGGACGGCTCTCACCTCGATCCATGGAACCGTTTGTTGCCTGCAGCCAATCAGAACGCAGAGCTGCTGAGCAGGTGCCCTGCATGTAACTACCCCTGTCGGCCCCCACCCTCGCTAGGGCGCCACAGATTTAACAATGGATTAACGTAAGGGTTACGAATAACTCGTACTCGTAAATGGCACTAAGACTTATCAGGGCCACAATCAAGTCCATACGTGACGGATGACGAAGCCTTCTTGCTTTTGGTTCGACAAAGCCGTGCCGGAGAGCCGCCGCCGGAAGCGTTCTCGAACACATTGCCGAAGAGATGCATGTAACGACATGCAGCCCATCTCTCAGCTGGCGTCTCAGCCATCTGACGTGGTATCAGCGTTGGGCAACTGTCTCATTAGGCCACGTGCCGGATACCGAGAGACTGGTCTCCGATAATTCGTGCCCTAGGTCCGTTGCGGAAACTGGTGGCTCAAGGTTGTACTCTGTGTTCCACGACTTGAGATGCGGTCAACATGAAGCACATCAGCATGAGCCGTGGGTGCCCGCCGTTCCTTTGCCCTTTTGATGTCACATGGAGGGACTACGAAGGAGGCTTGCGTCAAAGACAATGTGTTTTATCTTAACTGGAACATTCAGCTTGTTCCAAGTCTCGCGTGCCAGTCATGCGTTGCTGGCGAGCGTATCGACGTGTTGGTGAAGCTATACATACTGGAACTGACATGTCTAGACCCTGGGGGAGGGAGAAGCAAGCTTATATAGCCAGTCGCTGTCGGAATACGTGGTAGGTCCCCATGTTGCAGTGATGGACGGTTGCCGCTGATTCAAGACATTCGGCATCCCTGCGTCGAAGGGGGCACTGCCGAAGAGAAGCGACGACGGCCGTCCGCAACTCTGATGCCGCTCACCTCAGCTCAGCAATCTCACCCCTTCCTTGCGCGGCCGTAGCGACTAGTTGGTGTAAAAGCATCTCGTTCAACTATTCATCTCCCCCGAGATGAAACAGTTGCCAAATCGGCAGTATCGTGGGAGCTGAATCCCAAGCGGTGTAATGTAAAATACCCGATGCCAACAGAATACGGCTGTCATGGGCGTAAGCAAAGCTGAAAGTGAGTGTCTTCGGTGGCGATGCCTGCAAGCCTGCGTACCTGTATGCCTGCGAGCCTGCGTGATTGTGAGCCTGCGAGCTGTAATGCCTGCGTGTGTGCGATGCCTGCGTACCTGTAGGCCTGCAAGCCCGTGATGCCTATGAGCCTGCCGTGCCTAGGATGCCCGGGATGCCTGGGATGCCTGGGATATATAGATAGACGTATTGTTGACGATGCGTCGTTCGTTGGCTAGAGCTGACGGAAGGTATCAATAACACCAAAACACCACGGCAGGCACGGCGATATATAATACATCATGGGTAACACTCGGCATAGCAACTACCAATGGCCGATGTAGATTCAATTGCTCGACCAAAGTACGAAGAGCGGACAGTCCCGCAACCTTATTGCCTCTGCTTAAAGAGGCAAAGCTGGAAGCTGCTTGCTGGGCACTTGCCGTGTACCCTCCGCATCGCAAAGCTTTCAGCTTTGCTAAACAATATCTCGGCGACAGTATTGCCCGTAACGTTCCGTGAATATACTTTCACCTCGTGTCCCATTTTCCCTTTGTATGCGATCTTGCTGTGGTTGAAGTCTGCCGAGACCATGTCCCGCACGTGACCCCTCTTTGCCTCAACATCGAACGCCGCGCCGTCACGAAACCTCCATGATGAACTTGCCGTCAACGTATGTATCGGGCTTCTGCTCCGCCATGGAGCAACAGCCACCGCCGGCACTAGCGTACCACGAGCCGTCAATCATCAGCATCCTGATTCAGGCATCATTTCTGCTGGCCTCCAATGTCCTCAACCACGTCGTGAACTCTCTGCTTTATTGCGGACTTGTCGGGCAGATACTCGTCGGTGTAGCATGGGGCACTCCGGGTGGAAGCATCCTCCCTCGTGAGGTTGAATCAACCATGGTCCAGCTTGGATACATTGGTCTCATTCTCATCGTTTTTGAAGGTTCCGTGCCTGATCTGTCTTGAGCGGTGGACTACCACTGACACATTCGGGCCAGGAGGTCTCTCGACAGGATTTCGCCCCTTGAAAGCCAACATATTTCTCTCAATTGCCGTTGCGGTGACTGGCATTGGAGTGCCAATCGCCCTTTCATTCATCCTCGAGCCGCTGATTGGCGCATCAAAACTCCAATGCTTCGCGGGCGGCGCTGCGCTCTGCTCCACCAGCCTGGGAACCACCTTCGCCGTCCTGCGATCCAGTGGTTTGGCAAACTCGCGCCTCGGCGTGGCGCTGGCGAGCGCTGCCATGCTGGACGACGTGGTTGGGCTTGTCATGGTTCAGGTGGTCACCAACCTCGGCGCTGCTGATGCGGCTCTCTCTGCAACCACGGTCCTGCGCCCGGTTCTTGTGTCACTTGCCTTTGCAGTCCTGACGCCTGTTGTGTGCCTCTTCCTGATCAAGCCAATGACTGTGGCCTTGAACAGTCATCGACAGAGACATCTGGGCAGCCGCATTGACAAGCTGCTGCGTGAGAGGGGTGCGGCGCTTACCATACACACCTTGTTTCTACTCGGGATGGTCACGGCGTCGAGTTACACGGGCACCTCAAACCTCTTCGCGGCGTACATCGCAGGAGCTGTCATTAGCTGGTGGGACGTCGAAGTCCCTCATGCTGCTCCCCTGGAGAGACCAGCGGAGCAAGGTGATACTGCTACAAGCTCGGCGTCAGCTTCGGACTCGACGAACGCTGGTTTTTCCTGCGCTGCCTCTGGCCGGGCAGTCTATAGGCATTATTACGAACCCGTCGTCCAGAGGCTACTGCAGCCGTTCTTCTTCGGCTCCATCGGGTTCTCGATCCCCATCACCCAAATGTTCTCCGGCGCCTTTGTCTGGAAAGGCATCGTGTACGCCATTCTGATGTGTCTGGGAAAGCTGGCGTGTGGCGTATGGCTGATACGCTTCCCCGGCGTGACGACCGCCATCAAGTGTCACGTTAGACGACTAAAAGCGGAAGGGCGAGGTTCGATATCCGCTGTCGAGCTGCAGAATCGCTCGAAACAGACGTCAGACGAAACCGAAGAGGAGAGTGCCATGGCAGAGCACCAGATAAAGGGAAACAAGGGCCCAGGTGATGACTCTGGTGACACCATCTCGGCCCCAGGCTGCCGCTCCCCAAGCGAGAGCAATTCAGCTGAACGTGCTGGATGTGACCAAGGACAGATAGCAAGCCCAAACTCATCCTCCAATCCGATGCAGCCGCTGTCGCTCTACCCTGCGGCCATCTTAGGGTGTGCCATGGTTGCCCGCGGCGAGATTGGCTTCCTGATCTCGGCAGTGGCACAGAGCAGAGGAGTGTTTGGAGGGGCCGACGACGCTGGAGGCTCGGAGATCTTCCTCGCCGTCACTTGGGCTATTGTACTCTGCACCGTCGTCGGACCCCTCTGCACAGGCATGCTAGTCCGCCGGGTCAAGGCTCTGGAGAGTGAACGAGAGAGTCGCCTTGGAGATGGACTGGCTGCGCATGCCAAACATCCGTTGGGCGATTGGGGTCCTCGGTAGCCGTCCATGTACGAAGCACATTGGGTACTGGACACTTTGGCTGTATGCAGAGCATGGTCGGCGTTCATGGATGTTGCGAAAGTCTTTCAATACGCAGACCTTTCAGCGCAACTTACGATTCGTGAGGCCACTCATGCAGCGAACAGCGTCGCGACGAAAAGCGCTTAGTCATACCTGGCCCCCACACGATGTTATCGGTGAAGCTCAAAGCTCGAGATGATGGACAACTTGCCCCAACGACGAAAATCTGCAGCGGTCATCGGCAGTCGCTCCCACACCACAAACGGCTTGCTATAGTGCGCATCGACTGCAGGTTTACGACCGGGCGATTTCGGCGCACGAGTGGCCCAAGATGCCAAAGGAGAAAAACTACAATCCCGTCCAGGCCCAACGAAAGGCCGACAAGGCCAGGGCAATCAGGAAAGGTGGGCAGCGATGGCGCGTAACGGATGGAAATCCCACTGACGCGGATGCATAGGAAAGGCCGAGGTCCAGGACCGACGCAACGAGAGACTGGCGCGCAAGAACCCCGAGCGGATGCAAAAGCAGATAGACGATCTCAAGGCCATCACATCCAAGGGTGGCAAGCTTACGAGCCATGAAGAGCAGACGCTGGGCGGGCTGGAGAAGGAACTCCGAGCAGTGACGAGAGCGAGAGAGGCGGTTGGCGACAGGGCGCCGACATTCAGGGGCAGGCGAGACGACGGCGGGTCGGGAGTGCTGGGCAAGAGGAGGCACGGCTCCCAAGACGCGTCCAGCAGCGAAGAGGAGGTGCCCGAGGACGTACAAAGGATCCCCATGCCGCGAGATACGCCGCCGCCTATTCCAAAGGGAGTGCTAGACAAGTGGTACTCCAAGCGACGAGCGCGACGAAACGCGGAGTACGCGGCCAGACGGGAGAGGGACGGCCAAGAGGGCAACGAAGGCCAAGAGAAGCCGGTGAAGAATGAGAAGCCGATGATTGAGCCCAAGACGGTCTACGAAGCGAAGCCCGTCATGCGCGATCTACGGCGGGAAGCTGTCTCGGCGTTTGTGCCAGCGGCGGTGCAGGTCAAGATGGCGAAAGGACGCGGCCAGGGCGGGCTGATGGAGCCAGAGGAGGCGGACCGGCTGGAGCGAGAGGGGTATTTGATGTCGGCGGCGGCTGGAGGGCAGGCCTCGGCCGACACTCGGGCAGGTGCGGCGCCAACAGCTCGAACCGTGACGGTGGAGGAGGTGGAAGACGAGGAAGGATGATGGTGTCATATTGGGCGCTGGACAAGACACCCGCGGCGTGGATCGCGACGACTTGATTCGCCTCTGCCCAGCCGCCTATGCATTACGCCATGCAGCTCAACTTGCGTGCTGCGTGCGTGTGGAGGAGCGCAAGCCATGAGGAGCGGACGCCTTCGGACAGCGCTCCGCGACCGGCCGCGGATGGCTGCTGATTGGAAATCAACTTTGATTGCTGGTCCGGGGTTTGGTTCGGTGCAGCTTGGCAATCGACACTGGCAATGCATTGTTGGGCACGCATGGGGCCGTCGATGGCCACGGTGCACGATGCAGGGCCAAGCGTTCCCCGCCCATCCGTCAGTCGGTGAAGGAATTTGCAAGGGAAGACTGCACACTGCGGGTACCTGTACGTTTGCAAGTACATAGCAGCCGAGGCGGGGAATGCTGCAGTTTTCATTATGCGGGCTTCGGACTGCTGCGCGCCCACGGCTCGGGGCAGACAGGCCGGTCCACTCCGACAGCGGCTGCGCGCCGCGCCGGAAGCCGTCTTCAGAAAGCCGGGCCTCCGCACCTTCAAGTTGCTCTTAGTCACGATTTGGTTTTTCGACCTGCCCACCTGGCTGCTCTCATGGCCAGTTTTTAGATTTCCATCTCTCTTCTCATAATACCGCAGCGCCTCGTCGAAAGGAGATGACCCGTGAGTCCTGCCTTGCTGCGTCTTGCCCCCCACGCAGCGACAGAATGATGGACGCTCACCAGGTCAACTCGCGAGGGCTCCGCGACGGGCCGCTGGCCGACGAGGTGGCGGACGATGCCGCCGGCGGTGGTGATGGCGCGGGCGGGAGCGGCGGCGGCAACAGCGACACCGCGGACGACATCCGGCAGCAGCGGCAGCAGAAGCAAGGCGGCGACCTGGAGGAGCGGGCCACGACGGCGTCGACGGCGTCGCACGACGAGACGTACCCCGAGGGCGGGCTCCGGGCGTGGCTCGTGGTGCTCGGCGCGTGGTTCGCCATGATGTCGTCGATGGGCCTGATGAACACCATCGCCGTCCTGCAGGCCTACACGCTGGGCCACCAGCTCCAGGGCCACAGCGGCAGCACCGTCGGCTGGATCTTCTCCGTCTACACCTTCCTCGCCTTCTTCTGCGGCGTCTACGTCGGGCCCGTCTTCGACAAGTACGGCCCGCGGTGGCTCGTCGTCGCCGGCTGCGCGAGCACCGTCGCCGGCGTCGTGGCCATGAGCTTCTGCCAGGGCGAGTCCCCCCCCCCCCCCCGCGGCTGCGGCGTCGTCGGCCGGGCTAACCCGCGTGCAGAGCTCTGGCAGTTCATCCTCTCCTTCGGCGTCCTCGCGGGCGTCGGCACGTCGCTGCTCTTCACGCCGTGCATCGCCGCCGTGGGCCACTGGTTCCGGCGCCGGCGCGGCTTCGCCACGGGCATGGCCGCCACGGCCGGCGGCATCGGCGGCATCGTCTTCCCGCTCATGCTCGCCGCGCTCTTCGACCGCGTCGGCTACGGCTGGGCCACGCGCGCCCTCGCCCTCGTCTGCCTCGTCTGCGGCCTCCTCGGCATCCTGCTCGTGCGCGCCCGCCTGCCGCCCGCCCGCAACGCCACCGCCCACCCGGACTTCCGCATCTTCCGGCAGGGGCCCTTTGCGCTCACGACCGTGGGCATCTTCCTGCTCGAGTTCTCGCTCTTCATCCCGCTCGCCTACGTGTCGACGTTTGCGCTGCACCAGGGCTTCAGCCAGGCCTTCGCCTTCAACCTGCTGCCCATCATGAACGCCGGCTCCGTCGTCGGCCGCGCGCTGCCGGGCTACTACGCCGACGTCGTCGGGCCCTTCAACACGTGCTTCTGCTCCGTGCTGCTCTCGCTGGTCGCCTGCCTGTGCGTGTGGCTGCCGCTGGGCCACACGGCCGCCGGCGTCGTCGTCTTCTCCGTGCTCTTCGGCTTCGCCAGCGGCACGAGCATCGCCATCGCGCCCGTCTGCATCGGCCGCATGTGCAAGACGCAGCACTACGGCCGCTACTACGCGACGACGTACACGGTCGTGTCGTTTGCCTGCCTGATCGGCATCCCCATCGGCGGAGGCATCGTGCAGGCCAGCGGCGGGTCCTACACGGGGCTGATAATCTGCACCGGGTGCATCTACGTCGGGTCCGCGGTGTGCCTGCTGACGGCCAAGGCGTGGCACCTGGGCTGGAAGAACTGGCTGGCGGCCTACTGACCAGCAGGCAACGCAGCATACGAGGTTTTCATTTTTCAGATGGCGTATGATACCCGGTTTCAAAAGTTTTTCTTCCCTGGTTAGAAGCGGCTATACGAACTTACCGGAACAGGGGCATAGGTCGGCGTCTTGGACGGAGTTGCATTGCTCTTCGGTCATGTCATGATTTCCAGCGTACATGTACTCTACAAGTGCAATTTAGAACAAAAGACGTGATAATATAGGTGCTTGGGTCATTTGTGGACGAAGCGCGTCCGCGTCAAGGCATGAATTCAGTTGTGCCTTATCTAATCCGTTTACAATATGTACGCATGGACATGCCATGCATGGCTTTTTGGTGAACCTCGCACACGACATGCTGGATGGTGCTCTCATTTGCTCGTCGCTCATGATGACGCCCGCTCGCCCGCCGCCTTGATGTGCGCGTCGTGCAGCTCCGCCACCGCCGGGATGATCAGCCCCTCAATCTCCGTCTCCGGGTCCTCGCGCGGCAGCTCGTCGACCCGCAGCGGGCGGCCCTCGGCATCCCCCCACCCCGCGGCGGCGGCGGACGGCGGCGGCGGCACGCGCAGCCAGGCGTCGGCGCGGCCGGGGCTCACGAAGACGACCTCCCACTTGCGCGTGGCGAGCAGGTTGCCGATGACGAGGTGGTGCTGGTAGCGGTCGAGCGAGGCGCGCGCCTTGCGCACCAGGATGGCCGGGTCCGTCTCCAGCTTGTACGAGACGATCATGCCCTGCGGCGCCCAGCCGTCGACGAGGTTCTTGAGGAACTTGGGCACGGGGTCCAGGTCCACGACGAGGCGCTTGGCGCGCGGCACGCGCGGCGAGGCGTCGAAGTTGTCAAAGGCCTCGGAGGAGCACGACGAGGCGTCGTCAGGGGGCGGGTCGGCACCCGCGTCCGTCGACTGGATCTTGTGCTCGGCCATGCGCTCCGGCGGCACGAAGAAGTCGGACACGGCGGCCGCGAGGTACAGCAGCCCGCGCGCGCCGAGCGGCCGCATGAGGCGCGACAGCGCGCGCAGCTCGTGCAGGTAGTCGCCGATGGTGACGAACGGCAGCATGAGCAGCAGGCCCGCGTCCCTCGCGCGGCGATACTCGCGCAGCACGCCGCGCACCCTCCCAGCATCACCCTCGCGCACGCCCACGCGCCCGTCCGCATCCTCGCACAGGAAGTCCAGGAAGCAGTCCCGCGCGTGCGAAAAGTGCCGCGCGTACGGCTGCAGGCTGAACTGGCGGTGCAGGAACACGACGGCGTACCCCGCGGCGAGGAAGCGCTCCGCGCTCGTGGCGCCGCGCGTCCCCGCGCTGAAGTTGTCGATGAAGCGCACCGTCTGCCGCTCCAGCGGCACCGTCGTGCCCCCCGACGTCACCAGCACGACGCGCCGCCCCGCGCCCGCGTGCGCGTCGATGAAGGCCCGCGCCATCGCCGCGTGCTCCTCGAGCTGTCGCGGCGGCGGGTTGGCCGCGAAGTAGGCGTCCTCGGCCGCGGCTTCTTCCGAGGCCATGGTGGTGGTGGGTGAGTGAGTGACGATGACGAGGCCGAAGCGAGCCCGGCGATGGAACGACGAGGACAGCAGAGCTTACCACCAGGCGAAAAGCCGGCGCGGCGCCGTGTCCTTATAGCCGGCTGTGCTCATATTTACGAAGCAGCTCCCATCCCGGTGGGGTTTCACCAGCATGGACACAGAGAGATCTCCGACGCACCAGCGAAGGAATCAGAGCCTCGCCTCTCATGCACGGCCCGCATTACCCGAAGCTCCGACCGCAGCACGCACAGCCCCGTGCCTCGCCTGGGGCCCCGGCATCGGCGCCTCGGCATCGGACGTGGCGGGGCAGTGGAAATTTCACGGGCTCCGATGGGCCGGGAGCCGGGCTTGGTCCGTGCGGTCCGGCCTCCTCGGACGACCTCCGCCGGATGGCACAATCCACAGCACTGCAGTGCGGCAATCTGGCGATGGCATTTTTCTTTCTTTCAATTCATCTATGCGTCTACATTGCGTCTTTCGTGCGACAGCTACACATGTACACGCGTGTACGCATTATACTTCTTACCCCCCTCACTTCTCCGGAGCCAGTCTCCATGCCCTCAACGGCAGGCTCTGCAGATGCAGCACCTTGGGCCTGATGTACCACAGGAACGTGGCAATCCCAAACGCCACGCACAACATGTTGACCATGTAGTACCCGTCCCGCAGCATCTCGCACGTACCGCCCCCGTTTTCGCATCTCTCCTTTTCAGCCTGCACCGAGCAGGAGAATGCCTCTGTGACAAGCGCCCCCTTCAGCTTGCTGGGGTTGACGGATACGTTGGGGTGGCAGGTAGCCACGGTGAACGAGTCCACGAGCCTCAGGACAAAGTATCTGGGGAATGTTCCGCCGAGGTTCGAAACGCTGAACCGGTTAGCTTGTGGTCTCGCGTTCCAGGGCAGAGAGGTGACTTACGTCGCGAGCAGGGTCATGTAGGTCCCCCCGATGACGGGATCCGAGACCTTGGCGTGGAATGCCGACACCGCAACGAACATGATGGTGTTGGTAAATGTCGAAAACACATGCTCGCCGATAACCACAAGCAGATACCACGTCGTCACGCCGTTGCTGGGGAAGATGGCCACGGTCAACTGTGCCAACAAGGCCGCGGCGAGCCGCCCCATGAAGGCCCAGCCCCAAAGTCGCATTGGCGTGTACTTTTGCGACCACATGCCCGCATAGTAGCCCAGGCCAATCTCGAACGGAAAGTCGATGAGCACCGTAAGCGCCATGTTGTCCTTGCCGAATCCCTTGTCCAGCAGCTTGAGGTTCGTCACGCCATCGTTGGCCTGGAAGCCCATCTTGGCGATAAGGTGCACAATGATGATGGTCTGGACGTTCTTCAGCTTCAGGATGCCCCACATGATCTTGTAGACATCCCACACGCCGTCCTCGTTCTGCGACCGTTCCTCGCGCTTCATCAGCCCCAGACCGATGGTGACGATGATGTAAGCCCAACCCCAGAAGGTCAGATACCCGCCCAGGGACACGAGGCCTTCCTCCGAAGGCACGCTCCTGATCCACTTGTTGGCAAAGTCCTTGGCGTTCAGCGCCAGGAATACCGTGTAGGACATGAAGTGGCCGGCCGTCAAGCCCACGGTTTGCGCCGTCGACGCATACGAGACGTTTGACGGCGTAAGGAGCGTCAGCGCCCAGCCGTCCACGGCGATGTCCTGCGTCGCGCACATCAGGACCAGGAAGAACCACCACAGCATGAAGCTCCAGACGGTCGGGCCGCCCGGCTTGCCCGTCGTCTCCATCATCTTCTCCACGTTCGATCCCAGCCAGAGCATGCCGAACCCCGACAGGAACTGGATGGGAACGATCCACGTCTTCCGCCGCCCAAACCTGGGGCTCCACACCGCATCAACAAATGGGCTCCAGAACAGTTTCAACGAATAAGGATATGATGCCAGGCTGAATGTGCCGATTTCTCCGTACGACATGTGGTTCTTGAGCAAAAACGGGACCGATCCCATGGCCAAGCCCATCGGTATGCCTTGCAGAAAGTATAGCAAGACCAGCAAGAGGAAATTCCTCTGGTCTTGCAGGGGCAGCTCGAAGAAGCCATGGTTGCCCGGGACCGGCGTCTTCGGCACGGGCTCGTCCAGGGAAAAGCGCTCGCGAGACATGTAGTTGTTTGTCACGTTATCCGCGTCCGGGTTGGCGGCTTTGCGCCGCATCTCGACACCGTTGCTCATCTTGCCGTTCGCGTGCTCCCCTTTCAGGGAAAGGGGAGGCGGGCGGTTAGACTGGTGCACCTTCGGTCGTCGCGCGCGGGCACCCATATGTGGCTCGTCTCGATCGCGCAGCGAGGTTGGCTGCTGCCGATGGTCGACTCAGGCGTCCGCGCAGGCTCGAAACGGAGGTTTTGTGAGTGAGAGTGTTGTATACGTCGCAACTTGGGGCGACAGTCCGCGGCGGGTTCAAGGTGGCGTGGGGCGAAATCTAGTTCGGGAAGAGGATGTATTGTCGGAGCGGACGATTGTTGTATGAAAAGAGTGACAAGGTTTAGAATGTGAAAGAGAGCACCCGGGTCGCAATAAGTCGGCACGTGAACTCCAACGGCAATCCAGGCACCAAAGGAGTGTGGTCGTTGCAACCAACGAGAGTCGTCGATGGCCGCGAAGCGACCGTGGCCTCAAGGGCTTACAAATGGGGTTGTGGACGGGTGGTGGCGAAAAGGCAGCCTAGAGAGCGAATGAAGGCGGCGCAAAGTCAAAAAGTGCTCCGAGGCCGAGGAGAAGTCAAGGGAAAGGGTGGCAAGGAAGTCGAAGAACGGAATCCATCAGATGGCAGCCCCGGAGAGACCCAGAGATAGGGTCAGTGGGCTCACGATGCAAAGGTTCAGTCTCGCGTGGCCAAGGCCCGCTTATATTATTGCCGTACTGGGCAGCGGCTCAAGAGCCCGGAAGAACAAAGATGCGCCGCGTCCAGGGCGCTGATGCCCCTGAGTGCCCTGAGGGTTGCACGTCATGTCTTATCTTATCAGTGCCTCGGCGCGCGCAGCAACACAACAAACCAGCGCCAAAGTCAACATTGCGCCCATCCAACTGCGCCGGCTGTTGTTCGCCTGTGCATTGACTCTGCAAGCCATGGCTACGGCTGCGAGCGCCGCCGAGGCGACTCTTCTCGACAAAGAGATAGAGGACCTCCAAGCAGAAGGCAAGCAGAAGACACCGCTGTCGCGCATGATCCCATCGACTAACATCCTGCAGTGGCCACCCTCCGAAAGACGCTCAAGATCCAATGCTCAACCATCCTCTCCTCAACCTCCACCCAGACCTTAATCCGATCGGCCGCATCACCAGCATCCTCAAGCCTCGCCCGCCGACCCAAGAGAGGCGACCCCTCGCGCTCCAGGCTCAGCTCCCGCTCCGCCCAACAACAGGCCTACATCCAGCAAAGCATCTACCGCATATCCACGCCCGTCACGGCCTTCAAGATCCACGACCCGGATCCCAACGCCGTCGACGGCGGGCACGTCCTGGGCTTGCGCTTCGAGGTCATGTCCCGCGGGCAGTTCCTCCGGCCGTACTACGTGATGCTCAACCGCCCGTTCCCGAGCTCAACGCGCCTCCGCGTCCACCGACACACAATACCTCCCGCCGTGCCGCTAGCCGGCCTCGCCGCGCGACACCTCCCCTCGCCGGGGCCCGAGGGCGATGGCCACCCGCGACAGGACCTGGAGCGATTCGCCCGGACGCTGCGGAGGGAGATTACGCGCTACCACAACCGCCTGGGCGTGTCGGCGGATCTACGGCGGCGGCTGGGGCTGCACGAGGCGACAGGGGAGACCATCTCCGACGACTCCGTGGTGGAAGTCGGCATTGCGGACATAGAAGCCAAGCAGATCAAGCTGACGTGGGCCGACGAGAGGAGCGGCCGGCTGGTCATGGACGACGACGGCAACGTCCGCAAGCTGCTCGTCTTTGGCCGACAAGGCCGGGACTGGGAGACGACAAAGCAGCTGTTTGGAAAGTACGACCGCATGGAAGACATCGCTCGGAGGCTGGAGCACAGCGCCGCAGTAAAATGAGGCCTGTCACCAAGTAACATCAGCTGACATGGATCCATCCCTTGTGTCACTAGAGCGGCACGGCTGCCGAAGCGCAGGCGGGAGATTGAAAATCGAAATCTCCTGCCCCGCGTTTAGGAGAGATTAACACAAGTCCCGAAATGAGAGACGCCGCTGCGGGCCCGAGCACGACAAGGGGGTCGGGCGACACGATCTCGGCGTTAAGGGGACTAGATTGAACACCGAGTAAAGTGGGTCCGAGCAAAGACCTCCAAATGCTTGTCTAGATGACATGTGATGGTATTGTTTTCGCCAGGATAATGCAGATGACATTGTCTTCACTAAGTACAGATACCCAACCATGGAGCACAAATGAATGAATTGGCAAGAAGTCTTAGTACAAGAACCAGGCATTGTCATGCTTCCAACCCCTACGCCCTCGCTCCATGTCGATATGGCGCTCCCCGTGCAAAGCACAACCCACAGCTGCCCTCTCAGAGAATGCGGTTCACTAATTAAAGTACTTTGGGAAATGTTTCTACCAGGCCAATCCCATTAAGTCGTCAAAAAAGGTGGTTGGACTCCAGACTAATGGCTAAACTCACGAAAGAGCAAGCGCTTAGATGAGGAGAGCGGCAACGAGACCGATGACGGCGGCAACGCCGACCTTCTGGCCGTTGATCGACGCGCCGGCAATGACGGGAGGGGTGGTGCCGTTGCCGCCAGGGACGGGGTAGCCGGTGCCAACGGGAGGCGCGTGGTAGGAGCCGGTGCCGGCAGGAGGAGCAACACCGGTAGGGACACCACCGACGGGGACCGGAACCTTGGAGACCGGGCAAGGGCCGTTCTGGCAGGCGGAAGGCTGCTGGCCGACGGGAGGCTGGTAGGCGGGAGGCTGCTGGGAGGCAGGAGGCTGAGGGTAGGCAGGAGGCTGCTGCGCGGCGGGAGGCTGATAGGCGGAGGCTGCTGGGAGGCGGGAGGGCAAGCGCCGTTCTTGCAGACAGGAGGCTGCTGAGACGCAGGAGGCTGAGGTAGGCAGGAGGCTGCTGAGACGCAGGAGGCTGATAGGCAGGCGGCTGTGGGTAGACGGGAGGGCCTGAGTAGCAGGAGGCTGCTGGGAGGCAGGAGGCTGATAGGCAGGAGGCTGAGTGACGGGAGTGGCCTGAGTAGCAGGAATCTGCTGGGTGGCAGGCGGCTGCTGAGTAGCCGGAACTGTAGCCAGAGTCGTGCTGGTGACAGGGACCGGGCAGATGGTGGTCGTGGCCGGGACGACGATGGTAGTCCTACCGGGGCAGTTGGTGACCTCAGGGCACAGCTGATGACGGTGCTCACGCGCGTCTCGGTGATGGTGCTCGTGGCCCAGGTGTGAGGGGAGCGGTCTGGGCGCAGTTGCAAGGGTGGACGTAGTGCCAGTCGCCCTCGTCGAGGTTGTCACAGCCATCCATGTTGACGTGGTGAGGAGGGTGCCAGACGTTGGTGCAGCCCTTGGGGGGACCCTCCTTGGGGCAGCCATCGGACTCGATGCTGATGCCGAGGGGCAGCTTGACATCGAGGCCCAGGCAGAGGTCGATGTCGATCAGGCCGGCAATGTCGAGGCCGAGCCCGAGAGGCGATCGGGCCTCGTGGGCCGCAGCCACGGCGGCAATGGAAGCAGCAGCGAAGATGGCCGACTTCATTTTGAAGGTTCGACACGTGAAGCGTGGTAAAAGAGTGGACGGGTAACAAAAAAGCCCGGAAAACGAATGCGGAAGTGAGCGGATAGGGTCTTGAGTGTGTCCAAGAGTCGGCTTGAGGAAGAAGAGGACACGAGCTGGTCAGGGAGCACCGCCGTCTTAAGTATCCCACGACACGGCCCTCGCACAGCATTACTCGTACAGCACGCACCGCCGCGGCCTCCTTGCCGAGCCACGGGGATGATTCATGGGGAAATGAGAAACAGAAACACGAGAGAGCGATGGTCGGTCTGCTTGCATGAGCTTGCATGCGATTGCACGTCCGACCCCTGGCATGCCGGCTGACAATCACCCAGAGATTGTCGCGGTGAGGGTCTCCGTGTTGGCTGACGCTGCGGCCGAGGCATCCCATCCAGAACATGTCTGATGCTCCTGCAGCCATGACAGGGGGTCGGGAGTTCGGGACGCCGTGGAACACGATGCCAGACCGCCGGCCGTGCGCGCCAGCAACGGCCGTGGGCGGTAGGTCGAATCGGAGGGGTACCTGCGCTAGCGCAATTGCCGACTTGAGATGAAGCCTAGGCCCTGGGGGCAATATCATGCATGTGGCACGCTTGCTTCGCTTGTCGTATGTCTCGGTCGGGGACCAGTCACTGAGGTTGTGGGTGTCTTAGGGCCGTCCACAACTGCGATGTGGGCTTGCAGCCGTCGTCGCGGTTGTCCATCGACTTCGCCCCGGCCTTGTGTGCAAGTTCTCGTACA
This sequence comes from Tolypocladium guangdongense, assembly GCA_022114105.1. Classification (NCBI taxonomy): domain Eukaryota; kingdom Fungi; phylum Ascomycota; class Sordariomycetes; order Hypocreales; family Ophiocordycipitaceae; genus Tolypocladium; species Tolypocladium guangdongense. Next base: position 2,509,714 of record NRQP01000004.1, on the reverse strand, counting down.
CCCTTGACACTCCCCAAGCCAAGAGCACGCACAGCTGTTCGTTGTTGATTGTTGATCGCTTCCAACAGCTGCCCCATGCGCGGATCGGGCCCCGGCCCCGTTGACAAGGGATGGAGAGGCTATGCATTGGCGCCCCTATTTCCTGTTCAGGCCTTTGTGTCGACATCGGCGCCTTCGACTGGGCGGGGGGAACGGTAAAAGCCCAATTTCCGTGTGAGACCAACGGGCCGACTGATCACAATGCAGAGCGTACGAGTATTACTCCAGCCGTTTCTTTAAATGGCATCCACCGCAAAAAAGAAATAAAACTCGCCTATCGGGGAAAAGGAATCACCGCCGTGGCGCTGCCCAGCCATTCGCCTGGAAGCCTGTTGAAGCCGCGTCGACTCACTTTTTTTGGTGGATTCACCGCGTCGTCGAATGCGCCGCGGCGTGTGGCCAACGTCGTCGATGGTTCGTTTCCATTTCGCTTGCTGGCTGGATGCTCCAATCAAGCATGCCTGCCGATTGCAACAATCGCGTCTTACGCTGACAGCGGCCCAATCTGTCGCCTTGGCTCGCGTTCATTTTCCACCATCCTCCGGTAAGTGCTCCCGTCCACGGCGCCGTCATGCAACCTTGGCCCGCGCGTAGTCGTAGTATTGCGTGGACTGGCAGCCGGCTACGTTTGCGGAGGTTATTTGCTGATGTTCGAGTCTCGTCCACAGCAGTCGTCGCAATGCTTCACCAGTCCAATGGCTTCTTCGCGGCCGGGGGAGCGGAAGAGACAAGAGACTCGTCGGCCACGGCATCCAGCCGTGGACCGGCATCGTCATCCAAAATAGACGGATTAATCTTCCACAAGCTGACGTGTTCGTCGACAATGTCGTTCCATTTCCGGATCAGGGGGTGGGCATTGGCCACATCCAAAAAAAGGACGTCTTCGCCCTCTGCAGCCCTGACCTCAAAGGTCCAATTACCGTCTGGCGCCCAGTACTCCGGGCTGAAAATGCGGCTCGTGCTGAGCTCCTCGCGTGCTTCCCTCAGCAGCTGCTCCGCCGCCAGGGCAGCCTCACTAGTCTGGCCCTTGACAGCATCCGAGATGCTTTCCAGCGTCCCTAGAAGCAGCCCGGCCCTCAGGCCGATAGTTGCCCCCAGGCTGAAGCCTTCGTCAAAGCCTGACTGCATGCTGGAGTCTTTCGCCGCCGTGATGCCCTCTCGGTACCCGGCCGTCGTGTGCTCTGTCTGCAGCCGGTACATGTCTGACGGGTGAGTCGTTTCTTGGTGCTCGGTTGGCGACGCCGGTGTCGACCCGAAAACATCGTCAAAGGGGTCAATGGGTGTCGTTGGTTCCGGCTCGCGCGGCACAGGGCTGCCACCGTCAGCTTGCGAGAGGTAGGCGTCCTCTGCAGAGGGCTCTATCGGCTGGAAGTGCATCGTCGATTCGGCGATTGCAGTGCTTCTCTGTGATGGTGGGTTCCAGTCCTCGCGGAGGGGAACAAACAACAGGATCGATCTCATGATCTGCTGTGACTCTATAATCTCTTGCGGTACCTTGCTGGCACAGTGGCCTTTTGCACTGTGCTTGCCATCCGGTTTATGCAGGATTTTCGCTGTAGACAGTGCAGGCACTGTCGTTCTCACTCACTGCGCTGATTGGTGTAATCGTACGCTGCGCTCCCTCGACGACCTCCACTCGCCTCTCTCCTAGCACAGCCAGTTGGATAACAAGTTTCCTTTGAGCCGGGCATGTATATGACATATCAGCCAAGTCGGTTTATTTCTCTGGCAACGACACTGCGAGGCTCTGCGGGTGGTGAGCTGTCGTGGGATCACAAAGCGAGGTCAAGAGGCATTGTTGAATGTCGTGTGCAGTGACCATTTGAGTGCAAACCGCCGTGCTTGGATTCGGTAAGTCGGAGAGTTGTAGATTAGGGAGGATAATTCATGGAAAGATTTACTTTAACTTCCAGTACTTCGAAATTAAGGCGAATTGTGTGCAGTTTTACAAGGTATTCGCTGCTTCAGGCGCGGCCATGGTTGAAAGTGTGCAGGGTAGCACGTCACTCGGCCTATTAGATGTCTTTCACCCTACAAGAGGTGCATTTTATGAACGGCCAAATATTAGCAGAGAAATTTGCACATCTGCGAGTTTTAATAAATATCAAAATATGGTTCGTTTTTGTTCAGTCTCGTGGTGCAAACGAGCTGTTAGTACAACGGCTTGGGGAGTGAATCCTCGGGCTGTTGTGACAAGCTCCATGCTACGTTACGACAGTGCAGAGTAAAACGGACTCGCCACAAATCTTAACTTCTATTTCACGACTTCTATGCTTCTGCGCAATCGACAATCTGGACAACTAAGAATCATGCGTCACGATCTTTCTGTTACGACTGACCCTCCAGCTCCACTATACAACGGGGTATCGTGATATTTCCATTGTCACATTACCAGGTTCCCAAGTCCCAACTGGGTTTAGTCGTAAGACGCTTGGGTTCACGTTTGTTTCGTGGGCGGCCGACGAAGGCAGCACCGGCAGGGTCTAAGCTCCCCGCGAGAACAGCACGCCATGTCTTCTTTCTCTCCAAACCCTGCCTACCAACTGCGTCTCAACTCTGCAACAAGCCCCTCACAGCACTGCAGATCGCGTCGCCAACCTCTCGCGTCCCAGCTTGTCCTCCCATGTCCTTGGTACGCATGCCGAGCCCACCCGCCTCCTTCAGATCGAAGACGCGCTCAACAGCTTTTTCGATGGCGGCGGCCTCGTCCACGAGCAGGCACGAGTACCTGAGCATCATGGCCAAGCTCAGTATCTGAGCAACGGGGTTCACGATCCCCTTGCCTGCAATGTCCGGGGCGCTTCCATGCACCGGCTCGTAGATGCCGCTGCACTTTCCTTGGCCGGGAATGCCCGAGATGCTGGCGCTCGGCAACGTCCCCAGGCTGCCGACGAGTCCGCCCGAGATATCTGACAGGATGTCGCCGAACGTGTTGTCCGTGTGGATGACGCCGTTGAATCCGCGCGGGTTCTTGACCATGAGCATGGCCATGCTGTCCGCGAGCTGATGCTGCAGCTCAATGTCCGGAAACTCCTTCTCGAAGACGTCCGACGTGACTCTGCGCCAGAGCCTCCCGCTCGCGAGAACGTTTGCCTTGTCCGCGCTCCACACGACCGCCGGCCCGCCGCCGCCTCTGCCGTCTCCAGACCGCCCCAATATGCGCGCAACGGCAGCGGAGACGCGAGCGCATCGCGCCACCTCACGCGCCGTGTAGACCCAAAGGTCGGACGCGATGTCGGGCGTCTCCTGCTTGGCCCCGAAGTAGGCGCCGCCGCAGTTCTCCCTCACCACGATGAACTTGGTGCCCCGCAGGATCTCGGGCTTGATGGGCGATGCGTCGAGGAGGGAGGGCACAATGACCTCGCAAGGGCGCAGGTTTGCAAAGGCGTCGAGCTGCTGTCGAAGCCGGAGGAGACCCGATTCCGGATTTGGCGAGCAGTTCACCCACTTGGGGCCTCCGACGCTGCCAAACAGGATGGCATCGCTTTGGCTGGCTTTGTCGAGGACTTCCTCCGTGATTGCCACTCCATGTTTGTCGATGCTGCACCCGCCGGCGAGGTCAAAGGAACGCTCAAACTTGAGGCCCGGCCGACATTCCTCGACCACATCCAGCACCTTCAGGGCCTCCGTCATGACTTCCGGGCCCACATGGTCCCCGGGGAGGACCAATATCTTGAAGATGGTGCTGCTCATGTTGATTCGGCTTGTCTGTTGGAAAAGTGAGTGAGTTCTGTGTCTCGTCTCCGGGAAGACGGTGCCGTCTCCCACCGGGGCCTAGAGAGCGGCCGGCGGCCGAAGCTCGTTCCGAAACTCGGATACTTGGGCCGGTTACTTGCAGGCCGATCAGCCGATGCCACATGGCTGCGTTACGTGTGTTTGTGTTGCAGCCAGCATGAGTGGATCAGCGAGGGGTCAAGCAAAGGTGGCATCAAAAGGCGTGTATTGAGTTGAGGCCTAGCCCTCATCAGGTCCTAGCTACTTATAGGTACACAGTATGCCGAGGTACATGTGCCACACAGGGATTACTGCCAAGCCCTCGGTACCGAGGCATCGAAGGTACCTCGGTGGTGGGCCACTAATTCCTCGGTCCAGAGAGTTTGTCATCGGGCGCGGGGGAGGGGACGCGCCACCAACGCATCCTCTGCCGAAGCCATCCCGCCGGAGTGTGCCACCAACGCATCCTCTGCCGAAGCCACTACCACCCCGCGGTTCTCCGCACTCGCAACTGGAGTATTACACAAGTTCTCCGACGAGGGGTTGCGGAACTTTGTAACCTCGAGGAGCTAGGAAATCGTGCCGTGACTTGAAGACTCCGTCATTTCTCTGCGTCATTTCATCGTTTCAGCGAACAGCGAGCGCAGCCATGTCTCAGGGACGTCTCGACGGCAAGGTTGCCATCATCACCGGTGCCGCCTCTGGCTTCGGCAAGGGCATTGCGGCCAAGTTTGTTCAAGAAGGGTCCAAAATCATCATCGCAGATCTCTCAGAGGCAGCCGGAAACGCGGCCGTCAGTGAATTGGGCGGCAAGTTCGTCAGGGCAGACGTCACCAAGACGGCCGACTGGGAGCGACTGTTGATCGAGACGCTGAGCGCGTATGGACAACTGGACATCGTGGTCAACAACGCCGGCGCGACGTACGCCAACAAGCCGACGGAGGAGGTGACGGAGGCCGAGTTCGACCTCGTCATGAACGTCAACGTCAAGTCCATATACATGTCGACGACGGTTCTCTTGCCATACTTTACGAAGGAGAACCGCCCGGGGTGCTTCATCCAGGTGGCATCGACGGCCGGGATGCGGCCTCGCCCGCGGCTGACGTGGTACAATGCCTCCAAGGGCGCCGTCATCACAGCAACCAAGTCGCTGGCCGTGGAGTTTGGGCCGCAGCAGATCCGCTTCAACGCCGTGTCTCCGGTGGTCGGCAGCACGGGGATGCAAGTTGACGAGGCCCCGTCCGCTGCGAACGAATGCTAACGCGAGCGCGGCAGGACGCACTTGTTCCTGGGCAAGCCCGACACGCCCGCGAACCGCGAGGCGTTTGTCTCGACGGTGCCGCTTGGCAGGCCGTCGACGCCGGCAGACGTCGCCAACGCGTGCTGCTACCTCGCCAGCGACGAGGCGTCGTTTATCACGGGCGCCAATCTTGAGGTGGACGGTGGGCGATGCGTCTGAGGCCGAGGCGCCAGGTTCCGACGAGCAGCTTCTGTAGCGACTGGTAGACAGCAGAATCGATATCTGATTCATCACAAGACCGAGGCCTTTTCGCACGTGTCGAAGGACGACGAATGGAGGGACTTGCTAGAGTCAGGCCATCAACATCGGGCTGCAGGGGCAACGGCGCTATAATACTGCACCATGCCCAGACCCCACAGCGTGGCTTCGTTTGCCGGAGTGGAAGTCGCATCCTCCGCCATCGGCAATGAAATCCGTATCCGCCACAATGCCGACTCTCCGCGAAGAGTCTGGGCCGGTAAGAGCCGACCCTCACAGCCTCCGCTGGCCACGGCAGCGCGCACGTCGTAGTGATAATGTCGTTAACATCGCGACAGGCGACGGCGACGACGCTGCCCTGCGACCAGTGCAGACGCACATTTAAACGCCCAAGCCATCTGCGCCGGCACCGCCTCACCCATCTCCCTCCCTCCAGACGCAGGATCGTCCCGTGCACCCACTGCGAGCGCAGCTTCTCGAGGCACGACGTCCTCCTGCGCCACCTGCGAGCGGCGCATGATGTCCACGTCGAGGCCAGGCCATCGAACCAGAGATCCTGCCATCGATGTGTCCGCCACAAACTCAGGTGCGACCGAGACTTGCCATGCGGCTCGTGTGTCGGTGCGAGCGTCGCCGGATCCTGCTCGTACCCTGGAGACGCGCTGGACGGCCGGGATCACTCCCCTCAGACGCCCGTCTATCTAGTTGACGCCGGCCCCGACGCCCCCGAAAGCAGCTTCCAGTCGGCATATGATTCGATTTCCAACAACGTAGAATCCTCTGACTTTGGCCCCTCGCCCGCGACAGAGCTCTCCAGCACCGATCAGCCACTTGACCCGCTACTCCTCGGCGTCCAGGGCTGCAGCCCCGTGTACGAAGGCGGCCGCTTCTCAATGTTGCCTCAGTCCTTTGATACAGGTGTACAGTTTGACTTTAGAGGCAGTGGACTCGACTGGCTTGACTTTGACATGCCGAGCATCCATCTTGATATGAATCGAGACGCTGCTGTCCATGCCGACACGCCGGTGTCAGGATCGGCATGCGTCAACCCGTCCCCGGGAGATTTCACTCCTACCCTTCCAACAATCCAGCCACGGCCAAATGTTCTGCCCTGGCCATTTGAGCAGGGCCAGGAGGCCACGGCACCTCGGTTTCCTCTGCCCCGACTGTGTGGGGTTCTTCCAAAACCACTCGCGGGAACTGGGACGCACACTTCCGCAGCAGACGGCCTCATCCGGCTTCTTTCTTGTCAACAACCCCCGCCTCCTCACGAGTTGGTAAACGGTAACACGCCCTCCGGTGTCGAATTGCTCAGACAGCTCATTGGCGTCTACTTTTCTGGCTTCCAGGTCATTCAACCTATAGTTCACACACCAACGTGGACTATGACGGAATGTCCTACTGTGCTGCTGGCTGCCATGGCATGCATTGGCTCAGCCCTATCCGGCGAGCCTAATGCCCTCGAACTGTCCGGTTCTATAAGCGGCTTCTGCGCCTCGATGATTACCTGGCTGGTATGCGCTCCATCGCATGATCTCGAGACGTTTAGAACGCGTGCTGACAAGTGATAGGGAGTCTCCGACAATTCAAGTTACTCCGACATTTCGTATCTGGCGGCACTTTGCCTCCACCAAATCTATTCCCTTGGCTCCGGCAATCGACAGCTTTATCAGAATGCGGATCGAACTCGTGGAGTGCTGCTAGGGAGCCTGCGAGGACTTGGCTTGCTGACCTCTCGCCTGAGCCTGCACGAGGAGGCGCTAGAGGACAACGGGCCAACAACCAACGACCTAGCTATACTTCACAATGCGTGGACCTCGTGGGTTTCTCGTGAGAGGGAGCGCCGGATAGCTTGGGCATCCTTCGAGTACGACTGTAGCCTGTGTACGCTCACCAACCGTCGAGGTGCGGTTGACCTGAGTGAGCTGCCGTCGAGATTACCCTGCGCCGATTCGCTCTGGGAAGCTCCGTCTGCATATGCATGGGCAGCTCTCAAGTTTCGATCTCCGTCCCAGGCGCAAGGGGCCACTTTATCAGGTGTCCTCGGAGCTGCAATGTCTGGAAAGCCTTTGACGGAGCGAGTTTCGATGTGGGGCAAGCGACTCTGCACCCAGATTATCGGGCGACTGCTATGGGACCTGAAGCAGCTGGAGACTCTCTCAACATCCGAGTACTTTGACCTGTCATCCTTGTTCAAAGGCCATCAACAGTCGAAAGCGTCTTTGCTACGCGGCCTGGACTCTCTTCTTGTATTCATGAACGAGCCCTCCTCCACCTCGGACCTCGTGAGCTACAAGTACGTCTCTTACACGCCCGAAAACAACGCTGAGGCTAACTGAGATAGCATATCTTCCCTTCTATGCCACTACTCACACTTGTACGCCGCCGGCGACATCATGGACATTATTCTATACATTGTTCGCAACGTCGCCTCCAAGGGGCCTTGTAGTGACAAGCGCCTTGACTTGGCGCGGCAGCGACTGACTTCCGCGATGAAGTCTGATTCCAAGAGAGCGAGGAAGCTGCTGTGGCATGCCGGGCAAATTGTCGCCGTCGCAAATGAGTACTTGGTCTCGGCGCCTTGCGAGATTATGCGTCTATTCATGGCTTACATCTTCATCGTCGCATACGTGAAATATTGTCCGCGCTCTGAAGAGACCGGCTCAGGGGTCAAGATCCGTCTGGACATTGCCAACCGCCACGCTGATCACCGCAAGGCTGTCGCCGAATGGATTCACCGTGGAGGACCGGCACAGATAGGCTGTGCAGACGACATTTACACCGGCGGTTCCACCGTCGAAATCACCAAAGATGCCCAGTCCATGTTTCAGCGCTTGCGTTCTTGGGGCCTCGCCGAGAAGTTTGCCAAGATACTGCAATGCTTTGAGAACAACGAGAGATGAAGGATGTGCTTGGTCATTTGCTTTGAAAATAACCAACTGCTCTTCATGGCCGCCTCAAAAGATTGCCAGACAATTTGGTGGACTGCTAACGCCCCTGGCATGTTCAAAGGATCGTTCGTAACGACGAAAGCCCATCGACCATATCTCGACATTTCCGGCTCGGCTCCTCGAGATAAAAGAGCTAACCGACCGGCAGCCCCAGCCAGCGATCAGATATTCATGCATGAACAAGCCTGGCACTTCACTTCCGCCGACTCCTGGATACGGCTTCTGGGGCGGGTATACCTCGAACGAGACGGCATCGCCCGCCACAGCGGCAAACCCCACGACCCAAATCCACCGCAGAATCTCCTCGGTCCCATAAACACCCGCATGCTGAGGGCTTGTACTCTGAGCATAAGCCTGTTCATCCGCTGGACTCATTTGGGCGTCCCAGCCGGATTCGAATGAAGAGAATATCCCCTCGACGAACTCGACACCCTGGCCATCTGCGATATGTTTCAAGACTCGAAGGGCACGGCGTGGTTCGACAGCCGCTGTAGCTGATGGAGTGCTTCTCCGCATATGCGACATAGTCGAGCAGCACGCCTCTTCCGCGATGCCCTTTTTGGTCCAGTGGTGGATGCCTATCCGATGGTTCGAGCGATCTGATATCTCCACCGTTGTTGTTCCGCCGTAGAACAGCCTTTGCGACGGGTTGCCGGGTGTGGGAAACGGCGCAGAGAAGTGTCGGAGACCATCCCACTGGGACGACTGCTGGGGGTTGAAGATGTATACGTCGTCGAAGCCGGCACCGCCGAGCAGAGACGTGATGTGATGCTGGGCCGGAGCACGGTTGACGTTGGCAATGTCCAGCTTGGCGAGGTCCCAGTTCATGGAGACGCGAACGCCCGTCTTGATGCAGGACCTGGCGGCCTCGGCGACGACGTCTGGGTGAGCATCGCGAGACGGCCAAGGCCTTCCTCCCTGGACTCCGGCCTGCTACACTACGCGGCGCTTGTCTGGAAAGGAGTCGTACGGGAGCTCGTATAGTGATAGGCGCCCGTTAGTGGGAGCTGGTTGAGCAAAGCCCACAGCTCTTCAATAACAACTCTGTGTCCGAGAAACTTGCCAGTTTGGGGCATTGGCGAACAGCTTCACCACGAAAGGAAATATCTGAGAACCATCAGACGCTCAGCTTCGGGCAGACATCAGGTAGACCTCGGCCGAAGCTGGATTACTCCGTGGATTGATTGCCGAGCCAACAGCTGGTGGCAAGGTCCGAAGCCAACCTTGAACCACTGCCCGGATGGAGACGATGCACCACGAGATGACGAGGTAGTACTTCCAGCCGACCTGGTGGGCGCCGTCTGCAGCAGGACGGTGTGGAGGCGAACTGGCCGTGAGCGAGAAGCCCATGCTGATGGGCCGGATCCCAGTGGTGAAGATTTCGGAGACGTAGAGATACATGGCCGTGTCGCAGCGGGTGCTGCGTGGCTGCGTATGTCAATCACAGGTGAGATAAAGTCTTGTCAGACGGGACCAGCTCACCCCCGGAACGCAAGGTACAGAAAGACAAAGAAGACGCCCGCCGCGTTGCCGGCCTGGTTGGCCGGGCCGCCGTAGTGCGCGACGCAGCCCACGAGGCCAGACGTCGTGACGAGGCAGCCGAAGAGGCCGACCACGAACATGCGCCGCCGCGAGTTGGCCTTGTCGTGCAGACAGGAGCGGGTTGCAGATGAGGCCGGCCGTGGTCAGCCATAGCGCGGACAGGAGCAGGGGCATGTAGTTTGCCAGGCCGAGGTTGGTGTACAGGATGACGGAGCAGTTGTTCTGTCCAATGTTGGCCACATGTCTACAAGGTAGGAATAATAGGCTTCAAGTGACTTACAATCACTCTGGCTCGGTAAACTCTGCGCCCCATTGCGGGAGGGAGCCGATTATCATCCTCCTGCAGTGGCACTTCGTCACCACCGCCGTCCACGGCAGCCAATTGCCTTGAGCTCTTGCGCGTCCGGCGCAATCTGCATCTTGACCTGGGTACAGCTCCTCCCGGGCCACCAGGTCATCGGCATCGTCAGGCGACCTGCGCAGCTCTCGCAGGACCTCCCATGCCTTCTCGACCCGACCCTTTGCAGCAGCCAGCGCGGCGACGGGAGGATCCAAGCGGACGTGACGAGCACGCGAAGCACAGCCAGCCGGAGAGCATGTACCCGAAGACGAGGGAGATGGCGTGGAGCCCCACGAGCCAGCCTCGCCGGTCCGGCACGCGAGCTGCGACAGGCACATGGGGCACGCCGTGACCGACGCCCAGGCCCAGACTCGCCCGACCCGGAACATGCTGCTGCAAACATCATGTCAGCCAGCGTCCGACGCTGTAACGCGCGGGCTGCTATGTTCGTGGCAACACCTTGCGCTAGGTTTGCAGCGCTGCCCTAAAAGGCAGCGCGGCACGCGCCCATCTGCATCGACGCTTTCCTCCCGAGCACAGTGGCCACCCACACGACGGAGGCTGCCCACCACGCCGCCGGCGCTGTAGAGCCCGTTGCCGCTGCGATGGCGTGCGCGGTTTTAGAACCGCACCCCGGCTCGGCCTGCATGGGCAGGCCGAAGTAGTCGTACCATCCGGGCTGACCGCGGTGCTGCGGATGATGGCGGAGCAGTATCCGTGCGTCTGCCGTCTGTCAGGAATCACGGGCAAGGGGGCTTGCGGGCTGGGCGGGAACGGGAGGAAGGCATGCAAAAGAGCCAAATGCAGCTGCAATGGTGACGCGCCGGATGTGGGGCTCGGCCGCGGAGGGGTGTGCTTGGAGAGAATGGCGATGATTCAAGAGAACTTGTTCCCCTGCAACTCGCCTTCAAGGTTCCATCACACTTGCATAAGAGTCCAGGATCTGGCGAGAACGAGCCTCTGGTAAACCGGCACACTCCCGTAGAGAGTCGGCCACGGCGGTGTCATCAAGCGGGGCGAGACATCGAGGCGAGCGGAAGCACACGGCCGCTTCGTCGCGCGAGGGAGGCATCACAGCATGACCTCGTGCGTCCCCGTGCAGGCCGAGTCGACATCCAGTCGGCGCGCTGACCGATGCTGCGAAATGCCGGTTGACACGACAGGGTACCGAGTGAGACTTCTCATCGGAGCGTGCCACCGCATGTGCGTGCAGCGTCTGCACCATCGCGGGGACGTGGGGGTTTGCGGGCACCAACGTGCCGGACCCCGCTCGGTGAGTGCAAAGTCTATATTGGGCCGGAAGACGTCGAGGCGATGCAATATAGGTAGCTCTGCGTGGGCGAATCGCGACGTTAGCAGACTGGTCAAGTCAAGATGGCGAACCTCCCCTTTCAGCTCACCGACGAGGCCCTCGGTCAGTCCGACTGCCTCGTCAACGGCGAGCCCGTCGTCGCCAGATCGGGCAGACGGTTCGACGTCGTGGACCCCGGCTCCGGCCGCGTCTGGGCATCGTGCCCCGACTGCGGCGACGAGGACGTCGACGCCGCCGTCCAGTCGTGCCACGAGGCGTTCCTGTCGTACTCGAAATGGACGCCGCGGCAGCGCTCGCAGTGTCTCTCGCGATGGCACCACGAGATCGCCGCCGCCAAGGAGGACCTGGCCAAGATTCTAGTCTACGAGACGGGCAAGCCGCTTGCAGAGGCCCACGGCGAGATCGACTACGCCCTCACCTTTGCCTGGTGGTTCGTCGGCGAGGCGGAGCGGGCGCATGGGAGCTCCATCGTGTCGGCCGTCCCAGGTCGCCGCGCCATCACCATCAAGCAACCCATCGGCGTCGCCGCGGCGCTGGTGCCGTGGAACTTCCCCGTCGCGCTGTCTCTCAGGAAGGTCAGCGCCGCGCTGGCCGCCGGGTGCACCATCATCGTCAAGCCCTCGCCGGAGACTCCAATCACGATCCTGGCCCTGGCACAGCTCGCGCTGCGGGCGGGATTCCCCCCGGGGGCGCTCAACGCGCTGACGACGAGTCTCGACGGCACGCCGAGGGTGGCAGAGGCGCTCTGCCTGCATCCGCTGGTGAAGAAAGTGACCTTCACTGGAAGCACCCGCGTGGGCAAGATCATCGCCGGCCTCTGCGCCAAGAACCTGAAGAGGTCAACGCTGGAGCTCGGCGGGAACTGTCCCTTTGTCGTCTTCGACGACGCCAACCTCGACCAGGCAATGGGGCAGCTCATGGCCCTCAAGTGGCGACACGCCGGCCAGGCCTGCATATCATCCAACCGGCTGTACGTCCAGCGCGGCCTGCACGACAGGTTCGTCGAGGAGCTCATCCGGCGGACGTCGACGCTCAGGACCGGCCACGGCATGGCAGAGGGAACCACGCTGGGGCCCGTCACCACGCCGCGGGGGCTCGACAAAGCGGAGGAGATGGCCCGGGACGCGCTCGCCAAGGGCGCAAAGGTGGTGCTGGGCAGCGGCAAGCGAATGGACACGTCTGCCGACGCAAAAAGCAACGGCGGCTACTTCATGGAGCCGACAATTGTGACTGGCGTCACCGACGACATGCTCATGAGCCGCGACGAAATCTTCGCGCCGCTGCTGGGCGTCTCCGTCTTCGACACCGAGGACGAGGTGGTGGCGCGGGCAAACAAGACGAGCATGGGCCTTGCCAGCTACGTCTTCACCAAGGACGTCGACCGCCTGTGGAGGATGTTTGAAAAGCTCGAAGCCGGCATGATTGGGCTGGTGCGTCGCTCCCTCTCCCGCTCCCTCTCTGTCTTTCCTCTTGCCGCACTCTCCCGTTTCTTTTTTGCGGCCCCCGTTGTTGGCTCGCCGTTTTCCTTTTTTCGGGGACGGAGCCATTGTCGGATTGGGAACGATGGCTTCGGACAGGTCACTAACACTGCAGGGCGGATATTAGAACACGGGCAACAGCTCGTCCTCGGAGGCTCCGTTTGGCGGCATCAAGGAAAGTGGCTGCGGCAAGGAGAGCGGCAAGGATGTGGCGGTGGACGAGTTTATGGTGTCGAAGAGCGGCACGTTGACGGTCGAGGGCCACTGGTGACTGGGGTACGGGGCACCCCACAGGTTGTTCGAAGTGATACTCCGTAGCTGGTTGGATCAAGGGATCGAAGCCAATGCGCTCTCCGGTGGGAGTCAGCGCGAGACTGTGATTGCCGTGGACGTGCTCAGCCCACCTTGGTTGCGTCCGCATTGGCCCGTAAATGCCTCGAAGCGATTTCTCTGCCGAGCCTGCTCACTGCTCAACAATAATACGTACCCGCAATCGTGCGTCCGGCAGGGGTTGGATACCGAAGCTGCGGTACCGGGAAACGAGCAGCGTCCCGGTTCGACGGGGGCCGGGCGCCCGTTCCCGCTGCGTCTGGCCACGGGCTGGGTGATGGTAGCAGAGACTTTGCGTTGGGGTTTTGAGCGAGGAATGAGAAAACGGCTGGCATCGCGCGATTGGGGGCCTTTTCGCAGCGGTCTCGAAGCCGCCTCCCTGCGGACGGAGGCACCTGGCTGGCCGGGTTCGTCCCGAGTCCCCGGTACGGCGTGCGGTGAAAAGTTTGATCTCTCAGAGAGTTCGAGCTCGTACGAGGGCGTCTCCTCTGACCGGGCGGCCTCACCACTGCCGCGCGTCGGTGTAGCCAAGGTAAACAAGGTAAGGTAAGGTACCTGGTGGGGTACATGTCCTCAACGTCGAGGCATTGGCGAGGCCAAGCAGCGCTCAGACGCCCGCTGCAGCATCACCGCCACGGCGCGCCAGGGCCGGACGGACGATTGCTTGAGCGAGTCATGGCTGGGCCGTTGATTTGCTGACAGCCCGCAGGCCGCTGCTCAGCAATCAGCAAGCAGCCGCCGCCGCGGGACCCATGCTCGTTGTCTTCTCTCATCGTCTCCCGTCGCAGCCTCGCGAGGCGTCCCGATCCGCATTCCGCAGCGCCCTGGCGGCGGTGTCGAGTCCCCCTGGACCTCGCGGCACGGAGCCTGAGCCGGGAAATGAAACGCTCCGTGCAGCCCATCCGGTCCGGCGACAAGGGGCGGTGCGGCGTCGTCTGTTGGTTGGCATTTGCTGGTTGGTGCTGCTGGCTGGTGCTGCTGGCTGGTGCGCTGGCTGGTGCTGCTTGCCGGTGCCGCTGCTGGTGCTGCTTGCTGGCGCTGGTGCTGCTGCTGCTGGTGCTGGGCCGCGGAGGCTTCAGGGGTGAGGCTCTTCGGCTCTCGGGACGTGGACGTCGGCGGCAGTTGCACGCGCCAGCACGGAGCGATACGCAAGGTACAAGTACTCGGTGTCTCAATGTCGCCCCCCGGCGATCGCGGCCGCTCGGGCAGCCTCTGGCCGCTGTCATTACGATACGTCGTACGGATACTTCGTACTCCTGCTCCGTAGTCGTCGTCGTCGTCTCCACCACGCCGTCGTCGCCCTCGGTGGCCCCAGCCAGGCCGCGATTCACCTTGCTCTTCTAGAAGCTCGTCGGCGGTTACACGACAACCTGACCGTGCGGGCACTGAGCTCGCGCGCCGTTTCTATTGGCGCCTCGTCACCGAATCAACGGACCTCGTAGCTCACTTGCGCTTCGCACGCATGCACCAGGCTGCTCCAGACGTCGCACTTCCCTTCCATGCCGCCAGCTTGCGCGCCGCGAATAAGGCACCGCCCATCTCGGCACGAAGGGTTACAGCCGTACCGACTAGTCCCTACCGATCATGCAGCTCTCCCATCGGGCAGGCTCAGCCTGCGTTCCGCGGCCGCGTGTCATTGGCTCCTCCTCTTCAACAAACGGCAAGCAAACGTCAACAAACCCCTGTGGATCCCCCAAGGCGTTGCTCGACGGACCGGGCGTAGGACATCGCGGCCTGCAGGGACAAGGGAGGTATCAGGGGTATCAGGGGTATCGCTGACCGGCCAGGGTTGACCGCAACATCGGAATACATGCTCGAGTGGAATGAGCTCAGAAAAAGGACTGCCGCGCGAGGTTGTGCGCCCCCCGCTGGCAGACACGTTGTGGACAAAAGTCACCACCCGCAGACCGATCGGGGTTTAAAATCTCAGACATCGCTTCCGATCTCGTCCCTTTGTGCTCTCGCATCAACCGGATTCATTCATACTTCACCTGCTACTTCTCCCTGCCTTGCCATCTCCCCGGCTTGCCTTCTCCCCATCGCCGCGCCCAGGTTCCAGCTTTGGATCCTTCTGCCGTCCCCCGTCCCGTCACCTTTATACCTCCTACCAACAAGAGCATCGGCCGCTGCCATGCCGCGCGGGCCCTATGACACAACTGGCGTCGCGAAACCAAACCCGCCCAAGCCAAGCCTTCCAGAGCGTGTTGAAATGACCTCTGGCCATGCCTTGGACGGCCCCTTGACGAATCTGCACAGGCCTGGTATGCCGCACACTCCAGGCTCGAGGCACTTCCCAGGTGCTAACCAACTCGCACAGCCGCTGAGCCGCGCAGCTGAACGATGCGTCCGACCGATCGCCTCTAATATTTCTGGGCTTCTGGTGTTTGGAAAGGGGGTTGCGCTACCTACTTCTGGTTGGGACGGCTGGGAAAAATAGACTTAGGGAACGGGCAAAATATTGGGGATAATGCTGAACACACGAGGCCGGGCGCCACCGCCTCAGATTCGATCACGCACATGAAGCGTGGGCTTTGTTGCAACATTAGTATAGAATGGCAAAGGCGGCAACGTCAATAGCACCTGTTCTTCGCTCGCGAACGCTTGCTGGTGTGAAACGGTGTGACGAGGGCGGGGCCAAGGAAAAGGCAGCAAGGCCAGCGTTACGAATAGCCGGGCTGGAGCCACTGCGACGTCGCCATGTTGTCTTTCGGGTCCGTCAACTTTTTAAATTGAATTGTTGAGTCGCAGCCGAGCATTGCGGAGCATAAGCTGACAGTGGCCTCAGCCGGGAGCCGGAGTGGGTATCGGGGGCGGCCGAGGCGGGACTTGCATAGCGGAGCGGCGCCGCGAGCGCTGGAGATCCCGGGTCAGCGACGTTTGGGGAGGAAAGTGGTATTAAAAGGGGACGAGAGAACGTGACAGGCCAGCCTGGGGGAGGCGCATGTAGCTGGCCGCGTGTGGAGATTCCGCCAGCTTGAGGCGCTTCCAAGGATCTCGCAGAATCGCCACTTTGCTCCGACCAGGTGGCCTCGATGTTCAGCCGTGGATGGAGCTGGAGGGCAAGTCCATTTGAGCTCGAGAAGTCTTCTGCTTCAAGGAACAATAGTTTGATGAAGAAAGGTGCGGGCCCCAACGACCCAGCGGGAAGGCAGGGAACGTCCACCAACAAAACAGCTGAAGACACGAGAATAGGCCTGGTGGCTTCGACTTCGACTTTCCAATGGCTCCCCAACAAGCCCGCCCCGCCCGGCATCGGTTTGTTGATTGGCCATTCCCCACGAAGCTGAGCTTTGGGGCTCCGATGGTGGGGGCGGGGCAGTCCCTTCCAGACAGTCACCGACGTCCCCGAACAGCCTGACCGAGTGGGCTTCGTGCCCGACGAGAATGATGCCGCAGACGTGTGTCACAACGCCAGCTCTACGCCGTCGCCAATTAGCCAGTGGACACCGGCCGTGTTCCATTGTCCTGGGTCCCGTCTCGTCTTCCGACTCGGTGGTTCCTTCAGCGGAGCGGCCCGGCACCAACGGACCAAGATGCATTCGACATGTCGATGCATCTCCAACCTGTCAGGATCGAGCATCGGGCGGGCGGCCTCACGTCTGTGCGCCACCTAGCATCTCTGCTTCGGGCCCGTGGGAGTGGCTCCTCTTGACATCGGCTGCAGCCCTGTGATGCCCAACGGCGCGCCGAGAGCCACGGTTTTCTCTCCTTCAAAGGCACGAGCTGCGGTCTCGGGTGGCTGGGCGTGCGTCTCAAGACATGAACATGTGGCATGCTGCGGACTTGACGCTGCCATCCGCAACAAGCTACAGAGTACAAAGTACACATGGCATCCAAGATGGCCGTGACCCGCTCCCAATGGCTCAAGGTGCGGCGGGACAGCGGCTCATTCACAATGTGACCATCTCTTTCCTGTTGGGTAACAGGCGTTCCGGGGCTGAGGAGCTCTGCAGATCGAAGTCTGCAAGTAGGACATCAGGGTGGGCATGACATCTGACCGAATCCGACATGTCACCACCCTGCCTGCAGACTACCCAATACGGACAGGCTATTGTAAAGCAACGAGGCCAGACAGAGTACAGAGTGGTTGTGCTCGGGAGCCGGCTTGCAGCCCCGTCGCAATGTTCAAGCTCCAGTCGCGGAAGCGTCACATCGCTGCTATGCTTGCCAATCGTCACACACGGAACGCGTCCGAGAGCGTCCATATAACATGACACATAAGATACGGTGGCATCGGCCGTCATCCGGAGGATGCCCAGTCTCCCACAGTAGCTTGGAAGGCATCCACGAAACACCAAACCGTATGCAAACTCGTCCGAACTGCGTCCTCGGAATTCACCAGCCACACCGCCAACCGGCTCGCCGTGCTATCACGCCCTGCCGAAGTGGTTGCACCACCGACGTTTCCCGTAGCTTGTCTGTTGTTGATGAGGATCACTCTGACATAATAACTTCCAGTCAGACAGGTTCGCTTTCAGCGGTGAGACGGGTACCGCCTGGCTGCCAGCCCCGATTCGCCCACAATCGAGAGACGTCCGCTCAGGCACACCCCAGGGCATCCAGGTGACAGCTGTCGTGCGTTCTGCCACCTGAAATTGCAGCATGGATGAAGTCCGGGCAATATATTGCCGGAATATCGCCCCCAGCGGCCAAGACCGCAGCGAAAGCGCAGGGCTAGTCTTGCTAGACTGAATCACACCAGACCTTTTTCGCTTGCGCCGGGGAGATATGTGATATGCCTGCAGGTGATGAGGCTTTAGCTGCCTTGGAAGTGCACAGCCGGTTGCCTGCCTCCGCTTACCTTTATCTTTGTTGCCTTTGGCTCACCGGTCGAATGCAGCCCTCGATCATGATCCCTGTTCGATCTACGCCAGCGCTTGTGCTCGGCGATGGCTACAACGCTCGGCTAAAGGGAACATTCCGAGGCCATTTCCGGCTCTTCGCTCGCTGCTCCCATTCGCATTCCGCAATCGTCACCGCCCTTCTCGTGCTGCCTGGACCAGGTTCATCCCTAGTTGAACAATATATATGGCCTTCTCCCCCACCCGCACTTTACACGCTTTACCTCTGGCCTTTGCTCCATGAGTATTCGAAAGTCGACCGACATGGCCATCTATGAATCCATAATTTCACTCACTTGGGGGCAGCTCGGCTGCCTCGCCTTCGCCGTCTGGCTTGTCTATGCGGTCGCGTTGGGTATCCAGAGACTAACTCTCAGCCCTATAGCCCACATACCGGGCCCCAGGCTCGCGGCCCTGACACAGTACTACGAATTCTACTACGACATTGTGCTCGGGGGGCAGTACACGTTTCGGATTATGGAGATGCACAAGAAATACGGCGGCGTCATCCGCATCAACCCATGGGAGGTGCACGTTCTGGATCCCGACTTCCACGCCGAGTTACACGGAGGGCCATCCCACCCACGGAACAAGTGGGACTTCTATGCGAAGCAGGTATGACAACTACTCCCTTGACGCTTATGGCTTCTCTCAACTATTGGCTGACTGGCCCGGCGCAGTTTGGTGCTCCTCGTACGCCGAAGACCTCTCCCTGTTTGACTGTTGACGATGGCCTAACCCTGGATTCAAGACTGTGCTCTCGCAACCATCGACCACCACCTCCACAAACTGCGACGTAGTGCCTTGAACCCGTTTTTCTCAACACAAAGCGTTCGAAATCTACAGCCGATCCTAGAGGAGCGCGTAGATGCACTCTTGGACGCGCTCATGAGGTGGGCGACTACGAAGAAGGGGCAGCCGCTGAATATCATGTACCCGTTTGCAGCATTTGCCAACGGTACGCCGCAATCTGTCACGCTTAGGCCACATTTCCACGCTGAACCATTCTTGCAGATGTCATCAACGAATATGCTTTTGCGAGAAGCGACCACTTGCGTACGTATTTGCGAACGGCAGCGAAAGCCGCAGAGCACTAACACACTTTAGTCGAGGAGCCAGACTTTGGCCGTGAGGTGGCCGACAACTTGCTGACGGGAACTCACATGGGCATGTTTGTCAAACACATGAACTGGGCCCTCACTCTTGTCAACAGCCTACCCGAGGCCTTCTCTGGGCGCTGGGTCCCCGGTATGTTGGCATCGGGCCGCAGTCCATTGGTGGCATTGCGCTGACAAGGTGCTCTCCTAGGCTGGGGAGGCTTCTTGAAGATGAAGAACGACATTGTCGCTCACATTTCAGAGATCAAGGCGTCCGAAAACACGGAAAAGTGGCAGCTAGACGCCAGCCATCCGACCATCTTCCACGAGATGCTGTCTTCCAAGATACTGCCGGCTGAAGAGAAGACGCCGGTCCGACTGGCTCAGGAAGGCCAGATCCTCGTCCAAGGCGGAACATTGACTTCCTCATGGGCCCTAACCATGGCAGCCTTCCACCTGCTGCATCGACCAGAGGCGCTGCGCGAGCTGCGCGACGAGCTGTTTGCTGCCATCCCCGACCCGAACGAAGTCGTTCCCTTGGCCAAGCTGGAGAGTCTGCCGTACCTGAACGGCGTCGTTAAGGAGGCACTTCGACACAACATTGGCACGAGCGGCAGGCTCCCGCGAATCGCGCCAACCGAGACATTGGTGTGCAAGGACCGGGAGACCGGAAAGACATGGGAGC
This sequence comes from Tolypocladium guangdongense, assembly GCA_022114105.1. Lineage (NCBI taxonomy): Eukaryota > Fungi > Ascomycota > Sordariomycetes > Hypocreales > Ophiocordycipitaceae > Tolypocladium > Tolypocladium guangdongense. The sequence continues at coordinate 2,489,887 of NRQP01000004.1, read as the reverse complement.
TCCCACCGGGGACCGTGGTCAGCATGAGCCCATTCATGGCGGTCATGGACGAGGACGTCTTCCCGGACCCCCTAGAGTTCCACCCCGAGCGATGGCTCGGCGACGGCGACAGGCTCGACAAGTACCTGCAAGTCTTTGGGGGTGGCGCGCGCATCTGCCTGGGCATGGCTCTTGCACAGGCAGAGCTACACCTGCTGTTGGCGAAGCTCTTCCGTCGCTGGGGCAGCGGCGGCATTGTCGATGTGAGCGATGACGGCGACCGCAGGCCCGGCGACGTCGGGGTGTTGAAGATCTACAAGAGCACGCCGAGGGACTGCCAGATGGCGTCGGACTACTTTATCCCCATTCCATACAAGGTCCGTGACGACTCCCACTCCATTCCCTTGACTGGACAACGTGCTTACATGGCGATGTAGGGTAGCAAGGGACTCCGGTTCGTGCTGGAGGCAAACTAACGGAGCTGCTCGAGCGTTGTGAGCGCGAGGTATCGTATGGAAAGCAAGTGCATAGCCGTGGGAGATGAGGAGAGTGAACCGGCGGGGTTCGCGGAGTTATGCTGTCTGCATTTTATGAGTTTGTGGGTTGACGGAGCGCTCTGCTGGCAATGACATCAGCTTTGAGGAGTTATACTGTCTGCATTTTATAAGTGTGTGGGTTGACGGAGCGCTCTGCTGGCAATGACATCAGCTTTGAGGAGTTATACTGTCTGCATTTTATAAGTGTGTGGGTTGACGGAGCGCTCTGCTGGCAATGACATCAGCTTTGAGGAGTTATACTGTCTGCATTTTATAAGTGTGTGGGTTGACGGAGCGCTCTGCTGGCAATGACATCAGCGATTCAGAGTTGCAAGACCCACGTTCATCCAAGACACAGCCAGTCTGCACGAACCAATCGTTTCCTCCGTGATTGTACGAGTAGCGCAACGCAAGGAGAGATGAACGAGAAAGCAACGGGCACGCGCGTTTAGGCCGCTAGAGTTCGGATCGTGCAGCGCCTGGGACGGCAGAGCTGGCCTACCTAGGTACCTACTCTAGCGGGTGCTTCCTGCCCCTGACGGGCCGCCCAGGCCCCGCTGCCAGGCAGTGGATCCATTGACGGGCTGCGTTTTGGAATCGGAGCCTATTGTTAAGGTATTTCACACGACCAACCAATGGCGGCTGTATCGCGTTTCGAAATCGTAGGGATGCCAGCTGGGCTCTCTGTCCTTTTCCCTTCTTCCTTGTCGATGTTTCCTTGATTGCTTCAGCCTACGAACTGTTCTCTTCCGTGCCCCGTCTCGTATTGCAGCGGGAATCCTGCCAAGCTTGCAGTGGCACGCGACGTGAGAGCGGCATCGCGACACCATGGCTGTGGACCCCACGACGAGGAAGAGGGTGCTCCGCGTGATTGTCGTTTCCCTCCTCCTCGATCTGGTGAGCTGGGCCCGCCCTCGGAGCATCAAGAATTGCTCATTGCTGACTTGGGCCGTGTAGATCTCCTTCACCTTTATCCTCCCGCTGTTCCCGAAGCTGCTCGAGTTTTACCGCGACCGCGAAGCTCCGTCGCTGCTCGACGACGGCCCGCCGACCCTGCTCCAGCACGTCCTCGGCGGCCTCAACAGATACAAGGCCGCCTTTTCGCGGCCGATTGATTCGCGACATGACATTGTTCTGCTGGGTGGGGCTATGGGCTCTCTGTTCTCGTGCGTAACACCCTCCGTGGCGCCTCTGTCTTTGCGACGGCACACTCACGCTGCTTCCATCACAGCCTGCTACAAGCCATTGCCTCTCCCGTAATCGGCCAACTCTCCGACTGCTACGGCCGCCGCCGCGCCCTCCTCATCTCCGTGTGTGGCAACATCCTCTCCGTCCTCCTCTGGGTTGCCGCCGTCGACTTCCGCACCTTCATCGCCAGCCGCATCGTCGGTGGCCTCTCCGAGGGCAACGTCCAGCTGACAACCGCCATGGCGAGCGACATATCCGACGATGCCTCGCGCGGCCCGACCATGGCCGTCATCGGCGCCTGCTTCTCCGTCGCCTTCACCTTCGGCCCGGGGCTCGGCGCGTGGCTTAGCACCAAGTCCATCTTCACCGCGAACCCGTTTGCGACGGCGGCAGGGTTCAGCCTGGCGTTGATTGTCACAGAGACGCTTTACCTGTACTTTTGCTTGCCAGAGACGTTGCCCGCGTTGACGGGAAGGGGAGACAAGGACAAGGGTGGGAAGAAGGCCAAGAGCGCGACTACGCCCTTGGAGAGGACGAATTCGCACGTCTTGCTTTATGCCACGAACTTCCTGTTTCTGCTGTTCTTCTCTGGCATGGAGAGCTCGTTGTCCTTCATGACCTATGAGCTGTTTGCCTTCACGTCGGGCAAGAACGGCAGGTTGCTGGGTTTCATTGGCTTGGTGGCATCTGTCCTCCAAGGCGGCGTCACGCGAAGGCTGCCTCCGCTTCTGTCCGTCCGCGTCGGCGTTGTGTCTTGCCTCGTGTCCTTCATCCTGCTCGCCAGGATCACGAGCGTGGGCGGGCTCTACGCCGCTGCGACGTGCCTGGCCATCACGTCGGCGACCGTCGTGACGGGCCTCAACGCGCTGACGAGCTTCGAGGCGAGCGAGGACGAGCGCGGGAGCAAGCTCGGGATGCTGCGGAGCTGGGGCCAGCTGGGGCGCGGGCTGGGGCCGATTCTGTTTACTAGCGTGTACTGGTGGGCCGGGCGCGAGGTCGCGTACACGATGGGGTCGACTGGCATCGCGGTGGTGGCGGCGGCGGCGATGATGGGGTTGAAGACGCCGAGGGGGCGGGAGAAGGCGAAGATAAACCGGCAGAAGCAATAATAGGGGACGGCGAGGAGAGAACGCGTGTGTACAATGTTGGACCTAGGGGAAAAGAACACAGTCGAGCAATATACAAGAGTCAAACCACCCACCTTGTGTCCCGAGAAGCAACTACAACGGTCCAAAGTAAAGAGGACAGCTATAAAACCGAGCAGCAAAAAGAATACAGAAAAATATCTTCTGAAGGGAAGGAAATGAACCAAAAAAACACCCGCACTCGGATTTGCACCGAGATCCTTGGCTGCCAGCTAAATAGGAGGCCAACGAGTTGCTATTACTCTATACGGGCCTTTCGAGTACAATACCACTTGACCAAACAGGCGGGCTACGGTTGCTGTTACGGTGGTGACGGAAGGACTTGTTGTGGTATTTGAGGGCTGTCCTGGGCTGATCCGCAGTGGGGACGGGCCAACGGGGAACTGCGTGGGCAGTGAGCTTAACGGAGATGGTCCCCAAGCATAAGATGTTTGCAGACTGCGAGTACGTCTCGTAAATAAATCCCACAAGCTTGTAGCTTCCGCCGAGCAGCATCATACACGACTTCTCCTAGGCATCCATACACGGTCGTCACAACTGAATCAGCTCATCACTTTTTCCAACTCCACAGGCTTATATCATGCTCTGGTAACATCAGTTTACTTGCCTGAATTGGAATTTTTTAGTTAGTCTCAATGGGAGCCTTGTAATGAGCTGGCAGAGTGAATGGGAGGCGCCAGCCAACGACGAACTCTTACCATAGTGTGCTGTTCTGACTGTGAATTTGGAAATCCTTATGGGGTCTAGACTACACGTATATTGGACCCTCAGTTTGACAGTGAAATGGAACTGAACTGAATGGTTTCAAGCATGGCCAGCAGAATCAACGCCCACATGCTCCCCGCATTGAACCAGCCGCACTTCGTGCTTGACCCCGGATTGGTGAGCAGATGAATACATCAGCAGCTCAGCTATCAATCGAGTCATCCGCCAGAGTGATATCGTAGTGCTGCGCAGGAATGGTAAGCTCCACAGGAGTTGACGCTTAGTTGCTGAACACCTTTGTTGTTTGTGCAGCAACACCGCGGGCAGGAATTGCATATCGCCGAATGAGCACATCCTCTTCGCAACGACGTTAAGAGATACATATGGCCCTTAGTCTACAAAGGAACGGTTTGACGGGCTAATGCGACCGAAATCACCTGTTCGGGGTTGGTTGAAAACCATCGTTTCGAGACTCATCACTTCGCCACAGTTTGCTAATGTCGCGACTTCCAATTAGGAAGTCCGTCGCAGTTGGCGGGATGAGCGTCTGCAGATCCGGCACCCCGCTGTGGCTGAGGACACAGTAGCCCCCTGCGAAGCCTTGGCGCACCAGAATTTGCATGGACATGCGAGGAGGGGTAAAAATGACACCTCGATGGACAGATGATTTCGCGGAATGCGCTTGACGAAGCTGCGAGAAATACATCGAGGCTTGTGCTCAATCCTCTGGCAACTTGGCGATCGAGACAGACAGCACGCGCCAGCGACATCCACTGCCTAGATCCGCTCTAATCTCATGGACGCACGAGCATCTGGAGCCCGAGGTGAAGAATGCGGCGGTGGCGAAGGCCCTTCCTTCTTTGGTGGGGGGCATGACGTTTGGGGAGGGGCAATCCAGCGGCGCAGCCAAGAGACAGCCGCGGGGTCAACAACAGCAGCATCGCATCGCGATAGCAATCGTTGATAGCGATGATGGTGATATAAAAACCACTCGCGAGATAAACCACTCTCAGCAGAGCCAACGCCTCCTTCTCTCCTCCACCGCTGACTCACATCGCATGCGACCGGGCAGAATCGCATGCCTTGGGCTCGTACGTACGGAGAGGCAGCTAGCGTTGGGCAGACAGGAGATGGCTGGTGTACAAGGCGCGTCTCTGTCGCAAGAAAAAGTTGGGTCGCAGTGAATTTTTTTCTCTCACACGCTGTGCCAGCCAGCCTCCACTTTTAATGTACCTTCTAACAGACCGCATGTATTAACCTCTCGGCGCTCTTGTGCGCCAAAGAGTCATCCGGGGAGGATGAGGAGCATGGGCAGATGACGGGAACGCGCATGCAAAGTAGATGAATCGAATAACTCGAGATGCTCTGAATACAGATGCCGCGATCCCGTATGAAGACAGCAGCATGATTTTGTCAGTCCATCGGACTGCACTCTGGGCGTCGTACGGTCCGACTCGCCGTAGAGGTTATTTGGCATCCCATGGCTATGATCTGAACGAAAACACGAAATAGCTGCATGACCCCATCTCGAGGGCGTGCATCCAGTCCCAAGTAGGCACCGAAGTAGAGTCATAGATGTTTGATGTGCCTGTAACACTGTCCATCTGAAATGTGCCCATCCAGCATCAACGCCAGCTCACAGCCGGTCTCGACTTCTCCGGCACATCCAAAACCCACGCCCCTGATTGGCCCTCAGGGACCGGATCTCGCTAAAAAGCCAGAAAAAAACCTGCGCGTGCGAGGCAGAACCTCAGACGTGTTAGGGCTAAGTCGGTCAGAGACCAACCCCTCTGGTTGCCCCGCGCGAGCAGCAGCACAGTCACTCCGCCCCTCCTCCACCCACCTTTTTAAATCTCCTCCTCCCACTTTCGCCTTGCGAATTTTTCTCTTTCTGCTCTTCGTCTCGCATACCCGGTTCAAGCATCCGACCTGCGAATTTGTACGTTGCCTCCTCCCTTGCACCCCTTGCCTCCGCATCATCAAAGCAAAGGGAGCATCGACTAACTCGCGTCCTCGTCGACAGCAAACCTCAGTCAAGCAATCCATCCACCCGACTCAATCTTCACAGCCTAACACCGCCAAAATGGGGTACGCGGCACCGCGCGAGGCATCGCAGCAGCCTCACCCCCCCTTCTCTCTCGATCATCAATACTGACTGCCTCATAGCAAGGAAGAAAAGATTCACATCAACGTGGTCGTTATCGTACGTTGCTCCTCATGCTCCCTCTTGCGCGTCAAGCCCTGCCTGCTAACTGATACTCCAGGGGTGCGTAATATGATTCCATCATCGCCGCCTGATCGCCATCGTGTTGACCTCAGTAACAGCCACGTCGACTCCGGCAAGTCGACCACCGTGAGTTTTCCCCTCCATGGCGATCATGATATCCCTGGTCGCTGCCCCGCCTGTGGTCATCAGTGCGGGGTATATGATAGGCACGCAGACTGACCGGAGTACAGACCGGCCACTTGATCTACCAGTGCGGTGGTATCGACAAGCGTACCATTGAGAAGTTCGAGAAGGTATGGCTCTCTCTCCACATTTCCTTCATCTTCCTCACGTTTGTCCATCTGCCTTGTTGCGCTGGCAACCTCATGGTTGCCCCTCGCACCAAAACAATTTTCTCTTGGCTCATCTGAGTGGGGCTGGACCCCGCCACTCTGCCTTGGCCGCAACCAGTCAACTGATTGACACGCATCGCTGACATCTTGGATTTAGGAAGCCGCCGAACTCGGCAAGGGTTCCTTCAAGTACGCATGGGTTCTTGACAAGCTCAAGGCCGAGCGTGAGCGTGGCATCACCATCGACATTGCCCTCTGGAAGTTCGAGACTCCCAAGTACTATGTCACCGTCATTGGTATGTCATGGCTTTTGTCGCAGCAGTTTTCGACGCTCAGTTACTGATTCCAAACGCAGACGCCCCCGGCCACCGTGATTTCATCAAGAACATGATCACTGGTACCTCCCAGGCCGACTGCGCTATCCTGATTATCGCTGCCGGCACTGGTGAGTTCGAGGCTGGCATCTCCAAGGATGGCCAGACCCGCGAGCACGCCCTGCTCGCCTACACCCTGGGTGTCAAGCAGCTCATTGTCGCCATCAACAAGATGGACACCACCAAGTGGTCCGAGGCCCGTTACCAGGAGATCATCAAGGAGACCTCCAACTTCATCAAGAAGGTTGGCTACAACCCCAAGACCGTTGCCTTCGTCCCCATCTCCGGCTTCAACGGCGACAACATGCTTGAGGCCTCCACCAACTGCCCCTGGTACAAGGGCTGGGAGAAGGAGACCAAGGGCGGCAAGACCACCGGCAAGACCCTGCTTGAGGCCATCGACTCCATCGAGCCCCCCAAGCGCCCCACCGATAAGCCCCTCCGTCTCCCCCTCCAGGATGTGTACAAGATCGGCGGTATTGGGACTGTTCCCGTCGGCCGTATCGAGACTGGTGTTCTCAAGCCCGGCATGGTCGTCACCTTCGCTCCTTCCAACGTCACCACTGAAGTCAAGTCCGTGGAGATGCACCACGAGCAGCTCACCGAGGGTGTGCCCGGTGACAACGTCGGCTTCAATGTGAAGAACGTCTCGGTCAAGGAAATCCGCCGTGGCAACGTGGCCGGTGACTCCAAGAACGACCCCCCTCAGGGTGCTGCCTCTTTCGACGCCCAAGTCATCGTCCTCAACCACCCCGGTCAGGTCGGTGCTGGCTACGCCCCCGTCCTGGACTGCCACACCGCCCACATTGCCTGCAAGTTCGCCGAGATCAAGGAGAAGATCGACCGCCGTACCGGCAAGGCCGTCGAGAGTGGCCCCAAGTTCATCAAGTCTGGTGACTCTGCCATCGTCAAGATGGTTCCCTCGAAGCCCATGTGCGTTGAGGCTTTCACCGACTACCCTCCCCTGGGCCGTTTCGCCGTCCGTGACATGCGCCAGACCGTTGCCGTCGGTGTCATCAAGTCCGTCGAGAAGGCTGCCGCTGGTGCTGCCAAGGTCACCAAGTCCGCTGCCAAGGCTGCCAAGAAATAAGCGGTCGTGGTCATCGGCTTGTGCCTCAAAATGTCGGGTCCGGGGCGTTGTGTACTCACTTCTACGACGAAACGATCTACTTTGCTATGGATGAGCACTCGGCTTTTGTCTCGGGGCACATAATGAGAGGCTGGGATTTGGGGTTTTCTGCGTCGGGACTTCTCATCATGTGCTTACAGAAAACTTTAGAGTCTAGAAGTGATTCCTGCATTTGCCTGTTATACTTGAGTGACCGTGATGCCCTGCATGTCTCGGCCATGTACGTCTCGTCATCGTAGCCATATTGGTTATGCTGCTGGGTTCCTGGTTGCGACCAGCACCCATGGATGTCCGTCGTTGCATACAACCAGTCACGGAAGCTCCGATGTGAAACGAAAGAAGTCCACAACACTGTGCTCCGTACATGTATTGTTGGGGACCTAGAAATAAGACGTAATTACTGTTGACCACTCCATCACGCTGCAACGCAACTCGGTCAAGGCTTTTGTGACGCTTCGCCGTCTTTGCACGTTTCTGTGCTCGGTGAGGAGCTCTGCTCGTCGGGAGATCCTGCATGACCGCTGAGATAGGAGACGGACGGCTGCGGTTCACCTGCATCTCCTGAGGATGCCGTGTCGAGCGCCTCGGACTCCTCGCTGGTACCAGGTTGCATCTCTCTCCTCTGCTCCTCGGATGGAGCACCTTCAACGTCACCGGGCGTCAAGGTCTCTTCTGCGCTTGGGTCCTGAGCCATAATCGCCTCGCCGTCAAAGGAGTCATCCATCATGTCCCAGGTGAACTCCTCGTCGGACCGCTCTTGCATGAGCTTGTACCCCTCGTCCCACGAGAAGTGCTTCCCGGTGGCGATCTCTTCTACAAGCTGCAGGAAGCCGCTGGCTGATTCTCCTGTGATGTCGTGCTGGCGGGCGCCTGGCGGTCCGGCGTGGAGGGAGAGTCCCTGTCGCTGGCCGCCGTGCTGGCCTGCCTCGATGCTGGTGTAGCGGAGGGTGTGGCCGTGCCATTCTAGGTCGACGGCCTGGTGGATTTCCAGGCCCGTGAAGGTGTATGGCACGTCGGTGGCCTGGTCTTGCGAGGGCCGACTTGGGTTGGTCGAGAGCCACGTGCTAGGGATGGAGAGCTGCGTGCGGCTTGGGGTTCTGAGACGCCCTGCGAGGAGGTTGAACTCGGACACGGCTAGGAATTCCTTGAGGGACTGTTGATTGGCGTCCAGGGGGAGCAGATGCTGCTGGGTGAGTCGCACGTCGACGCTCTCGTCTGGTAGGAGGATGTCGTTGACGTGCCATGGAATGACGCCCTCGAGAGTGGAGTCGGGCGGAAAGGCAAAGGCCGAGAGATCGGTGTCAGGGTTGACTGGAAGCCTGAGGCGAACGTCGGGCACGGCGTCCCCAAATTTCCGTCCCTGTGCTGGGTCCGGCGAAAAGTTGAGGATGATTGCAGTCGACTGAGAAATGGCGTTGTCGCTGTCGGCAGTGATGGATGTAAGGGCTGCTGGGTGCGGAACCACAGGAGAGAGAATGCGCCGACTCTTGGCCATTTTGGCTTCCCGAGTGTCGTGCCCAGTGTGCAGGATGTGTCCAAACGTAGCCGTGAGTCGGTTTGTTGGCCGACTGTCTGTTGCTTCGATCGTTGGCTTTGGCAGCGATATCTTGCCAGACAAATCCAGGGGCCTATCTTGTGCATGAACCTCCTTGGTGACTGGGTTGACATAGCGCGACCATTGTCGTAGTTTGTTCCTCCAAGACATGGCTCTCTTCTCGCGATTGTGTTCCACAAGGAGGCCCTTGCGGGCCTTTGCGTTCTTCGAAGAACCAATTATTTGGACTTCATTGGACTGTGCATTTGTCTTGTGTCCAGCAAGCAGTCGCAAGGCAATGTCTGCAGGGTCCTCTGTTTGTCTACCAGACGGCGCTTCCCCAGTTCCCGACGCGCCGGTTTCGGGCTGGTCCTTATCGGCAAGCCATGATATCGAGAGTTCCTGGCTTACAGTCAGTGCGTGAAATATAAAGAGATGCGACGAAACACGTACCGAATCCCCCTTGCTGTACTGAATAGCCGTGTTGGTTATGCGTCCAAGCTCTTCCAGAACCGGCTCAAGGAGATTGTCACCCTGTATGTGCTGTACAGAGACGTTCTTGGACGTGATTGATCGTACGATTTCGTCCATCCGTGTCAAAACAGTAGCAATTGTCGATTTGCGAGCGCAAATAGCCAGCCGAGACTCTTCCAGATTTGGCGATATTCTTTCGTTGTTTGATTTGTCCAGGTAATCGGCACTCAGGGATTCGATGACACGGTTCGAGGGTCCTGAAAGACGATATTAGAAGTGCATGCGACGATGCAGGAGAGCCTACACGTACGGGCTATGAGCCGAAAGATGTCGGGCTGGACCCAAATCAGCGTCCTTCCAAGGCCTTCCACCTGTTCTTGAATCTCCAGATTCCACATCGCCGTCAAGATCAGGACTGCCTGCTGCTGCTTCGGCTTGAGACTACCCCACTGGTTCGACTGGGCCGCTTGCCAAGCTCCTTGCTTGACCATCCAAGGGTAGGACGGAGTGTCGTCTGCCTGCAAAGTGTGCTCCCAGTTCCCCCTGTTGAAGTAGCCTACCAGCTGCTCCCGTGTGAACCCGTCAACAAGGGCATCCACCAGCTTCTCAAAGTCTTTTCTCCGAACAACAGTTGTGTCACTGGGGCGCAGCTCGTCGATGTTCTTCCACGCTTCTTCCGAGAAATCGGATTCCGGCTCCTCTTCCTTGGGAAGCACATCTTCCCAGCGCAGCGGCACGCCAGAAGCGACGGCCTCCTCCTCAAGCAAGGGCACAGCCTTCCTGGGGCTCTTCATCTTATTTGGATTCTTGATTATTAACGCTTCGACCGGCTTGCCTAGCGCCTCGACACCGAGGTGATGATGGCGGAGGAGGTCATGGCGAAAGGCTCGTGAGGGTTCGGCCGCCGCTGGTTCGTCGGTTCGAGGTTCGCCTTGTGATGCTGCTTCTGAGGTTTCCGCATTTGGTTCAACCACATCTGGCAGCACGAGAATGTCTGAAGCGACTTGAGTTGACGGTTTGCGCTCCTCCTTCGGAGGAAACTCCCATTCTGCAGGTTCGTCATCTGATCGGTTGCCCTTCTTCTTGCCTCTCCGACTGCCGCCCCGGCTGCCCCTCCGCCTATTCTTTTGGCCATCGATGGCGCCATGGTCGCCACTATCCAGCGACCCAGATATAAGGGCCTCTATCCTTTCCTTGTTCTGGACAGCCGAGTCGGAAGCATGTCGTCGCGGCCGGTTACCTCGACTGGAATTGTTGTAAGCGACGAGCGTCGCACTGCGCTGTGCGAGGCTCAGTCGACATGTCAGGCAAACGCGCGACAGAGCAGCCGTACTTGAAAGCATGGATAAATGTGAAAAAGAGGGCCGCTGGAAGATCAATTATGCTGCGACGAGAAAGGATTCGTCAAGCTGGGAGGCGTCGAGAGTAGAGCTCGGGAAATTTGCGGCGATAAGCGATAAGCAATAGAGGTTCCTGACGCTCGACGCGGCTGACCGCGTTTGTCCACTTCAATGCCCCTCATCGACTAACACCTTTCCATCCTTTGCCTACCATCTTTGCGCAAATCTTCCGAAGGGGAAGACGAATCGTCGAGACTAAAGCGTTTGGCGAATAGCGCTGTCCCGACATTCACACACTGCAACCACAATGCCTCCACAGAGGAGAAGACGTCCGGTACGATCGCACTTCCGCGGGAGATGCTCTGATTAACCAGCCCAGCAGGCCGAGGACGAAGATTCAGACGAGGACGCTCGTCCGCGACAGCGCCAGAATCGCCACAACTCGGACGATGAAGCCGAAAACGAGTCTGGAGATGGCATGGACGTGGACGATGACCCAGCGCAGAACGCCGACAATCAGCTTGCAAAGAAGCTGATCCGATACGCCATCTCGTGCGAGTACTCGCGGACGGCGATACGTCGTGATGGGATCAAGGAGAGAGGTAATATAAGGTTAATACGGAGACCTGCTGCTGTCGCTAACATGGCGGATAGTTCTTGGCAACCAAGGACGGTCGTTTAAGCGAATATTTACGATAGCGCAGAAGCAGCTGCGAGACGTATGGGGCATGGAACTACGAGAGCTGCCAGTTCGAGAAAAGATGTCATTGCAAGAAAAGCGACAAGGTATGCGGTTCTGTCCTGCCTAGTAGCCTGAAGCTAACATGTCGCAAGCCATGAAGTCAAACTCCCAGCTGAAGACGGGATCTGGGGCCTACATCCTGTCCTCCACACTGCCCCAGCCATATCGGAGCGCGTCGGTCCTTAAACCATCGAAGACCCCGAGTGCAGACGACGAGGCTACATATGTAGCGTTTTACACCATGGTCGTCTCCTTGATATGGTTAAACGCCGGCGAGCTCAGCGAACAGAAGCTGAAGCGGTACCTCATGCGGCTGAATGCGGACCAAAACGTCTCAGACGAAAAGACTGAAGTCACACTCAAGAAGATGGAGAGACAAGGTTACGTGGTGAGAAAAGTGGAACGGCCTCCGATAGGCCAAGATGGTGAGCAGACCATCACATGGCATGTTGGGCCACGGGCAAAGGAAGAAGTAGGGCTTGATGGAGTCATGGGTATGGTGCGCGAAGTGTATGTCGAATGGAACCCAGACATGGAGAAGAAGCTGCGGTCAAGTCTGGGACTAAGGGCCAAGGCAGCTGCCGACGTCGACGAGCACGCGGACGGAGCTGGGGAAAGCAGCAGGATGGGCGCTGGCGACGAAGATTAGCTGTTTAGGCGAAATGCAGTACAGCTCAGTAGAGCCTTGCTTCTCATTCGTAAGCGGACACAGTAGAGCCGCGCATCCGGTCAAGTAATGTACATGTACGATCCCATCCGTCCTAGGGCATCTTTCCATTTGACGCCGTTCCGTACGCAAAAAAACATGTCCATAACCCACAACAACTCGCCTGTCTAGTTCAACTCTTTCCGAGGAATAACCTCGTCCCCTTCACGAGGTGGCGGAGGGCCGCAGGGCTGGATCATTTTCTGCTCGCGAGCGGTTAGCCTGGATTTGGCCGGGGTCTTTAGGATGACGCACGCGAATCAGCCGCGCTCGGGCTGTGGCGATGGGCTCGTTCTCGGCAAGCGCGACGTAGGCAAGAAGAGGTCGGTGGCCGACGATGGACGAGAAGGTGTCGCGATGGATGTTTGTCTTCCATTCCCAGCTCGCGGTGTCGGGGTGGCCTGTTCCGACGAACCTGGCCTGCAGGCGTTCGAGTTCTTGTTGGTTTCGGAGCTTGTCGGCCTGATGATAGAGGGTGAGTAAGGGGGTCTCTGCTGCAGGGTCTGTTGGGTATCTTCAAGAGCCGTACCATTGCTGCGAATAGTCAATTGTCGTCGTCAGAGCTTGCCAGAAGCTGAAACGCGTGCGCCTCGTGATTGCTGAGTCGGCTTGGTGAGCGACGTTGGTGTTCGGCTGGATGTTCTGGTAATTTGCAGAAATAATAAGGCGGCAATCTTCGCCGTGGCCCGCCTTGACTTTGTAAATCGCGAGATCCCTGGTGCTTGCTGAAACGTTGGATGGGTCTCCAAAAAAGCTGTTGCGGCGGTAGATGCACGATCGGCTAAATCTCGGCTAACAGCCGCTCGCTCGACAACTGTTGGAGATGTTCTCTCAACGACAAATACGGAGGTTTCAGGGTGACCTTCTTTCCGAGTATTACCATTAACCCGATTCGAACTCGCAAGCATCATACGACGGTTCTTCGGCCTTTTTATGCCGCGCGGCACACTTTCGGCGCGCGTTTCGGCTCATCGACCTCATCACTCGACTCGTGACTGGGTGCATCAGGACTGAAAGCCATTCAGTACGATTGGGGCATTGTTCCGGCAATTATCTCCATCACTTGGCGCAAATCGATTGCTGGAGCGGACGCGTCCGGCGCGCTGCACCAACAACATGGCATCGCCGTCCATCCACGCCATGCCGGAGCATTGGACCGAGCTCAGCGCGGCAAAGAGACAAAAGCGGCTGTGCTCGGAGGAAGTAGAGGCCCTGAAGACGTCTTGCGCAAAAGACTGCGGAAAGAAGCACGTGGCGGAGTGCTCGAGCTGCTATGGCAAGGTGTTGGACCGGATGCGCCTGAGATACACGGAGAGCCAAGATCGGGAGTGGTTCACGCAGAGGAGAGCGTTTCTGCATGAACTGGAGGGGCTGTTCCAAGACGCAAAGGACCGCAAGAGAAGCCTGAAGTTCATCGAGGCGAGGATAGAATCCGAAAAGGAGGCGTGGTATCGCTGGGTCCTGCGAAAGTACCCCGAGTTCATCGCCGTCTCCGACGGTGGCGCCAAGCAGGATGAGCTGAGGGGCATGTTGGATGACCCCGATCGGTCGCGCCAGGAACTGGTGAGCATGATGCTGGAAGGAGTCGGCAAGCCTGCGCATTGGCCGGAGAGCGTCGAGGCTTTTGCGGAAAAGGTGGCTGCTTCCGAGGCGGACCCCGCCGAGCTGAAGCGGCTCTACGTTGCCGAGTTCTTCATCCGGCAGCCCGCGGGGAGTGTCCTGGAGAACGCGCAGAGGTATCTGGACGAATACACGGCCAGCGAGACAATGTTGCTGGAGGACATCATGGACAAAATTGCCTCCGACTGTCGAGAGAGCAGGATGTCGCAGCCCCAACGGGATAACCACCAAAGACGACTCGAGGAGCTGCGCAGAGCAAAGACGGCGTTTGAACAGAACAAGCTGCAGGCTAAGGGCCAGCTATCTGGAAATCAAGCATTTACCGCCAGCGAAGAGCTGTACAACCTGCCCCCCTGCCACGTTTGCCGGAAGACGGTGGACTCTAATGAAGTCCTTTCGTGTTCTCTGTGCCAAGCGGTCACGCAAATGGGAGGCAGCAAGAAGTTGACAGTCTATTGCAGCGAAGACTGCTTCCGCAGGGGTCACGTACGTCCCCCACAATTGCGAGCTTGTAGGACAGGAAAGCTGACATTCCGGCAGGGCGATCACGTCGAAGCAGAGCACGATTGCGAAGCCGGCGGCAAGTGCGTGCAGCTGCGAGACGAGGATGTGGAAATGGACGACGGCACCGCGCAGGCGGTGTCGTGCAAGGAATGCGTTGATGCGAAGCGGATGACGCTGTATTGCTCGGAGCGCTGTGCGGCAGAGAACATCGCCGAGCACTGGCAACGTGCGCACGGAGTCAAGACGCGGGCTGAGGACGCGCGGGGCCTCGTGGCTCCGGCGGAACAGGTGGTGGAGTCTACGCTGCAGAAGGAGAACCCTGGCTTGAAGATGTCACGAGTGGGCTAGGAGTGGTGATGAGGCGCTGTGGTGTTGTGCACAGTGTATATACCCTTGTCGAGGCACGGGTACGAAGACGGGCTGTGGGGTGGTCCATGCGCAACCAATGGATGTTGACTCTTGTTGAGTCCGCCTCGGTCAATTCATCAAATCGGTGAGACATGCGTAACGAGTAGCGAGTTGCTGGCCCTAAATAGATTGTATGGCGTTCGGCGAGCCGCGACCCACTCTCCTCCAACATCCGAACGGCACCGGAATGACGGCATCTTGAACCCCGTTCGGGCGGTCTTTGCTCCGCAACCATCCGGGACGCAGATGAATTGTCGGCTCCATTCTCGCACCGTTTTCACGCCAGATGCCCCATACGCCAGTTGCTGGACCTTGCACGCTTGGCTGGCTGGCCTTGCCGCGACCTAGTGTCCATGGCCGACGACTGCGGAACAGGCGCCGCGCGGAAGAGGGTCTCGACGGCATGCGAGGCCTGTCGGGCCGCCAAGATCCGGTGCCGGCCCAGCGAGCGGCCTGGGGTTTGTCAAAGGTGAGGCGGGCGTCGTGCTCTGGGGGGACTGCGTGGCTGATTGACGTCTCAGGTGTCTCGCGTCGAAGAGGGAGTGCATCTCTCGGACGGGCCCGCGGGTTCGCCGGTCAAGGGTGGCCAAGGTGTAAGCCTACGAATCTATTACGGCGGCGGCGATGCTAACCCTCTCTCAGAGCAGAGGATGCCCTGCGGCCGCAGCCGCCGGCCGGCCGGTCCAGCACGTTCAGCATCGACTTTGCCGTCCCGGCCAACGCCGAGGTCGACGACAACTTTGAGACTCTGCGGGACTCGCACGAGCAGTTCCTTGACGACCTGCTTCCCGCTGGAGGCGACCAGGATAGTTCTCAGTGGACGCCGCCTGTTGCGGGCGGCATTCAGACCCCGCCAGCCTCGTCCACTCACTCCCATTCCATCCAGGACTTCCAGGGCAGGCCGTCCTTCAACCTCTCATCCGCCGAATCCCTTCTACAGTCCTTCCGATCCATGGCCAGTTACTTCCCCTGCATCGTCCTGCCCCGCGATGCGTCCGTTCCGCACCTGGCTGCCACGCGGCCGTTTGTCCTGCTAGCCGTCCTAGCCGCCGCTTCCGGCTCGAGGACGCTGCGGGGCCACAGCCTGTACGACGATGAGTTCCGAAAGGTGCTGGGGTTGAAGTTTGTGGCCGGCGGCGAGAGGAGTCTGGAGCTTCTTCAGGGAATCCTCATCTACTGTGCCTGGTAGGTTCGCTTGGCGTGTGCAAGCTCGGCCGAGGTTGACGCTTCCAGGTACCCTTTCCATCTGCGACCAAAGAACAGGCAGGCGGTCCAATACATACGGATGGCGGCCGACCTGGTCCACGATCTCGAATTGGACCAGGAGTTTGCGGCCAACGCGAGCCAGTCGGAGCCAGAGGTGACGGACCAGCAACTCGACGGCATCCGAGCGTATATTGGCTACTGCTATGTCGTCTCGACGTAAGTATAAGCTCCTGCTACAAGGCCATCGCTAGCGCTGCTAACGAGCCCAGGTTCGTCACTTGGAAGAGCAGGCACGGCGTAACAAACGGCTTCACCGCTTGGACAGCGACGTGCTGCGACATTCTCGAGCGCAACGCGCAGGTAGACGGCGATGTGGTGCTCGTCTCGTTGGTTCGGTCGTCAAGCATCATTTGCGAGGCGTCAGAAGCTATCCACGAGCGAAATGGCCAGACAGAGCAACCCAGTCGGCTGGTCCTGGCCGGCCTGGAGCTGCAATTCCAGGAGCTTCGGGCACGGGTGCCGTCTTATGTTGCCTCGTTCGGTACGGGTTTATTACTGTGATTCATGTGGCGATGCGAGACTGACCCTGTGCAGTGCCCGTCAACTTACAGGCCATGTTCGTCGACGTCTACCTAGACGGCGGTCCGTTGCTTAGACTCCCCCGCGCGACATATGCCCTGCCCTTGGGAACATCACCGCCGCTATCATCCCCCAAACTGTACGACTGCACGATGAAGCTCAAAAAGTTCCTTGATCATTTCCTCACACTCGACGAGGCGGCGTTTATGTGCTTCACCCTCAACGACTGGGCGCGGCTCGTCCTGTCTGTGATCTTGGCTCTTCGCGTGTCCTTTCCCACGCCGGAATGCCCCGACTTTGACTCGTCATGGGCCCGCTCGCATCTCCGGCTCGACGAGTTTCTGTCTCGGATGTGCCAGGAGACAGACCTCACCCCGGCTTCCAAAAAGGTCGATGTCCTCTCGGCCAGCCGTGTCGTGCTGGGGGTCGTGAAGGAAAAGTACGAGCGTCGGCTACGGGCGCTGGAGGCGTCGCAAGCGGCGGCGCCGGGCAGGAGCCACGGCTGTCCGATGCTGGACGGGAGCTTGGAGCAGTACTACCCGCTCTGGGACGCAGCGGTTGGGTCCGTGGCGATGCCGCGGCCTTCGGTTGGGCCGAGCGAGACGACGAGCAACCCTGTTTTTCATGACCTTTGGGCGACGATGACAATGGGTTGGGCCAATGAGGACGGCATGCTCGAGGAACAGGGGTCGTGACGGAGCAGTGGCGGCAGAGATTGAGCATGGTGCTGGTGCAGGAAGGAGTCGGGTGGCAATGACATGTCAGAGAAGCCAGTCGTCACGCACGAGCTTCATTACCAGAGCTGACAGACATGTAACTTTTTCTACGAAACGATCGACTTGTCGGCGGCAGCCGGGAGAATGCAGGGCAAACAGGGGAGGAAGAAGGCAAAGTGATTGGACGCCTCAGCCCGGGGGGTCACTCCTTGTCCGCCTCGCCAGGGACTTGCTCGCCATCGTGCTCCTCACCCTCACCCCCGTCAACGGTTGCCGCCTGATACTGCTGGTATTCCGACACCAGGTCGTTCATGTTGGACTGGGCCTCGGTAAACTCCATCTCGTCCATGCCCTCGCTCGTGTACCAATGCAGAAAGGCCTTGCGGCGGAACATGGCGTTGAACTGCTCGCCGACGCGCTTGAAGATGTCCTGGATGGCCGTCGAGTTGCCCACAAAGGTCGACGACATCTTCAGGCCCTTGGGCGGGACGGCGCACAGGGCCGTCTGCACGTTGCGGGGGATCCACTCGACAAAGTAGGACGAGTTCCGCTCCTGGGCCCTGCGCATCTGCTCCTCGACGTCGCGCATGGCCATCTTGCCGCGGAAGATGGCCGAGCACGTCAGGAAGCGGCCGTTGCGGAAGTCGGAGCCGGCCATCATGTTGCGCGGGTCCAGCAGCTGCTGGGTCAGCTCGGGCACCGAGACGGCGCGGAACGAGGAGGCGCCGCGGCCCGTCAGCGGCGCGAAGCCGACCATGAAGAAGTGGAGGCGCGGGAAGGGGACCTGCAAGGGGTTGGCGTCACGGATGCTCGACGGCGGCGCGAGGGGGGGGGGGGGGCCCTACCAGGTTGACGCACAGCTTCCGCAGGTCCGAGTTGAGCTGGCCGGGGAAGCGCAGCGACGTCGACACGCCGGACATGACGGCCGAGATGAGGTGGTTGAGGTCGGCGTGGGCCGGGTTCGGCAGCTTCAGCGTGCGGCGGCAGATGTCGTGCAGCGCCTCGTTGTCGATGCAGAAGGTGGCGTCCGAGTTCTCGACCAGCTGGTGGACCGAGAGCGTCGCGTTGTAGGGCTCGACGACGGCGTCGGACACCTTGGCCGACGGCACGACGCTGAAGGTGGCCATCATGCGGTCCGGGTACTCTGCGCGCAGGCCGTCAGCACGGGGACGCGTCGGCGGCGCGGGAGGGGGGCAGCGCACCCTCGCGGATCTTGGACAGCAGCAGCGTGCCCATGCCGGAGCCGGTGCCGCCGCCGAGCGAGTGGGTGATCTGGAAGCCCTGCAGGCTGTCGCAGCCCTCGGCCTCGCGGCGCACCACGTCGACGACCTGGTCCACCAGCTCGGCGCCCTCGGTGTAGTGGCCCTTGGCCCAGTTGTTGCCGGCGCCGGCCTGGCCGAAGACGAAGTTGTCCGGGCGGAACAGCTGGCCGAGCGGGCCGGCGCGCACCGCGTCCATGGTGCCGGGCTCCAGGTCGACGAGCACGGCGCGCGGCACGTACTTGTTGCTAGAGGCCTGGCAAGGGGTCCGTCAGACGGCAGGGCTGGAGGCGGCTTCGGCTGGCGCTGGGTGGCGAGCCGAGGGGCTGCGTACCTCGTTGAAGTAGACGCTCACGCGCTCGAGCTGGAGCTCCGAGTCGCCCGTGTACCTAGCAGGCCGTGAGCGTGCGGACAACTAGGTAGTCATGGAGTGAGGCACGCACAGGCCATTGCTGTCCAGGCCGTGCTCGCCCGAAATCGTCTGCCAGAAGGCAGTGCCGATTTGGTTGCCCTGCCGTGGTCAGCGAGAGCAGGCGGAGCGGCGTCGTGGCCGCGAGGCGGCGACTTACGCATTGGCCGGTCTGGAGGTGCACCTGGGCTCGAGAAACGGCTCGAGGTCAGCAGACTCACGGCCCCGTGGCAACGACGGCAGGCGGACTCACAATCTCGCGCATTTGATGGGATGGCGTTGAGGCGCACGCCGTGATATCGAGGGAGCGTGGTTGTGCGAGGCAGGAAGACAAAGCGCACCCGGGCTCACACGTCGAGGAAGAGGTCAGGTGAGCTCCGTATGGCACCGAGACTCGAGTTGCGGATTCGACAGCTGCCTGATGCCCAGAGGCGGTTGGTCGAGGGCGCACACGGCGAGGCACCAACGGCCGTTGGGGAGCATCCGAGCCGCCGAGCCAATCGGGCATCGTCTGCCTGAGGACCGCTCTGTGCGAGTATCGAGTGCTGCCTACGGGTACGTGTTGGTCGTTGTTGGCAGCCTGGCACCGCCGCAGCTACAAGGGGACGGCTAGGCTTCAGTTACACAACCGCTCACAGGCGGGTGGTGTTTCCACGGCAGACTTGCGGGGTGCAGCTCGCTATTACAATTATATGTCTACCTAAAACGGACCTCGCCATCGTCTCGGCAAGAAGACACTCCGATTTGATGCTCCGCGATGGTCAAGTCGACGGAACCTCATCCTACTCCACGCTACAGCCCGACGGGAAATCACCAAGGGCAGTATCAAAGCACACACGAGGCGACGCTCAGATCACGGTGCCCTTGTTCTGCTTCTTGTCCACGCGGTAGTTCTTCCACACGCCAATGGCCGGGATGCCCAGGACCAGGACGGCCGTCGCGGAGACGGCGCCGTACTTCTGGCTCTGGCCCCAGGCGTAGTTGATGGCGTCGCGGATCGGCGAGCCGACGGGGTACGCCTGCTGCTTGAGGTAGCCGCCGAGGTAGATGGCGGACCACTGGCTCTGCGCGTCGGGCGGGAGCCGCTCCTGCAGGGCCCGGGGGAAGGCGTCGGCGTAGATGGCGGCCGACACGGCGTCGCCGATGGCGCCGCCGATGTTGGCGAACAGCCCCAGCAGCGACAGCATCATGGGCACGCCCTCGCGGTCGCTGGCGGCCATGACGGCCATGTCGTCGCCGATGACGATGGTGCCGCCGCCAAAGGCGATGAAGATCTGGCACATGATGATGTACCCGATGTCGGCGTCCTGGCCGCGGAAGTGGATCATCAGGCCGGCGCCGAGGAACATGAGCGGCAGGCCGAAGCACAGCACGGCGTACTTGAAGCGCTTGGTGTGGCGCACCCACAGGCCGAAGACGACGCCCCAGAAGCACGAGCCGACGTTGTAGATCTGCGTCATGTAGCCGGCCATGGACACGTCGAGGTCGTAGACGACGGTGACGAAGTTGTAGAAGTTGAGGTCCCACGAGTAGAAGCTGAAGTAGGCGATGGCGGCCATGCAGCAGGCGCCGAGCACGGTGCGCTGGCGGAGGAGCTCCCAGCGGATGAAGTGCGCGCGCGCGAGCCACTTCTCCCAGGCCGCGAAGGCGAAGAAGAGCAGGACGCCGAAGACGACCATGGCGACGAAGGTGGCGCTGCCGTACGCGGCGCGGCCGTAGCTGACGAGGCTGAAGGGCAGCAGGAAGAGCACAAAGGCCGCCATGAGGATCAGGGCGCCGACGACTGCGCGCGGTTAGCCGCGAACCCGGGCACCGCGGCGCGGGGAGCCTACCGTCAAACTCGTGCACGTAGTGCACCACCGACTGCAGCGCCGTGCGCCCGCTCGGCTGGCGCTGGAAGACGCCCAGGCGCTCCGCCTTGCGCTGGTAGAACTTGAAGACGACGGCCAGCGGCACGAAGACGAAGGGCTGGATGACGGCGAACGAGCCAATCGCCCAGCGCCACGAGCTGTTCGCCAGGAAGGCCTTGGCGGCGAGGGGCCCCGTGAAGGCCGTGCAGATGAAGGGCGTGGACGCGAAGCCGAAGGCAAAGGCGCGGTTGCGCAGCCCCGACGTGTCGGCCATGAAGATGTCGAGGATCATGTAGACGGCGTCGTAGCCGATCCAGTACAGCACGTAGCCCGCGGCGTAGCCGTCCGGGCCGTCGCACGCGGCCAGCACGACGATGCCGAGCAGGTAGACGCCGAGGAAGACGAGGAAGCCCTCGGCGCGGCCCCAGACGTTGAGCGTCTTGGCGATGGGCAGCTTGAGCACGCCGCCGACGACGTTGGACAGGATGGCGGCGGTGGTGATGGCGGGCGCCTGGCTGAAGGAGGCGTAGGCGGCGAAGGACGAGTAGCTGAGCACCGACTGCTGCAGCGCCAGCATGAAGAAGCAGACCCAGATCCTGCGCCGTCAGCGGGGCGGCGCGCGGCGGCGGCGGCGGCGGCGGCGGACGTACCAGGCGTAGGTGGCGTAGACGGCGCCGCGGCCCCAGACGAGGGCCGCGGCCTCGGCCTTCCGCACGCCGAGCTCGGCGCCGGCGGTGACGCGGTCGGGGTGCGCCTGCACCTCCTTCTCGTTGCGCGCCTCGAGGCTCAGCGCGTCGGCGTCGTCCCGCGGCGGGGGGGGCTCCGCGAGGGCCGCGGCGGGGGCGGCCCCGGCGCTCTTGCGGTCGCCGACGGCGCGGCGGAGGTGCATCGTGGGGGACGGGGGGGCGAGCTGGATGGACGCTCCGGTGGCCAGCGCCGGGCTGCTGGCCCGCGGCGGGAAGCGCTGCGTATTTGTAGGCCGCGCGCGCAGCTCGGCCGTCAGCGCACGGGCGGCACAGAGGGCGCCTCCCCTGCGCGGGACAGCAAACCGCCGGCGTCGGTGCGACGCATCGGATCCTGCGCGGCGAATCAGCGCCGGCGATGGCGCCGGCGGCGGATCTGATAAGATTGTGGGATCAGACGACCGGTCCAGCCCGGCCCAATGGGGCGGCGACGCAAAAGGACCGCGGCAGTGCTCAGCCTGATGAGGCCACCCGGCGTCGGGCAGCCCGGATCGACACACCATCGGCCAGCTGCGAGACCGTCTCTGAGTTGTGAGTTGGGCAGGCTAATCCGTCGCGGCGGACGGCGCTCAACTCGTAGCCCGGCGACGAACCGCTGAGCAGCCGCACGTTTCGCAATCCACGCACGCGCAGCGCCTGTCCTGGCCCGCTCAAGCAGCATTAGGCTCATGCAGCGCAGCACGGACGAAAGCCTCACGCGACTCCGATCGAGAACAGGCAGCAGGATTCCCCCCTCGGTGCGCCCAACAAGGCCGCGCTCGGCAAGGATTGCCCAAAGGGGAGCCGGCGGGCATTCGATTTTTCTGCGCCGCTCGCTCGCTCCGTAGCACAAGGGTTGTGGCCTGAGGATGCGCGGGTCCCAGGCACCGTTGACGGTCCAGGGGAGACCTGAAAAGTGGAATGTCGTGACTGCGCGCTTGGCGTCCCGCTCCGACGTCTTCCGAGCAAGCGCGGGAGCCGACGGTGGAGCTGAGGATGGCCAGGAGCATCCACATTCGCCCGAGATGCCGAGAATAACGCCGTCGCGCGACACAAACCCGACCGGTCTTGGGCCGACATCGCGCAGAGGTCGCTTTTCCTGCCCACTCCGTACCGCAGGTGAACGTACCTTGGAAATAACCAACTCTGGCTTGCACTGTTCATGTTGGCCTCCTTCTTCTTCCCATGTTAGCTGAGCTAGGTCGCCACTTGCACCCTGCTATGAACCTCAGCCGCCTGCGACAATTATTTATCCGCAAACACTACGCGTCGCCCAGATACGCCTGTTGTAGAGGAGATGTCTCGAGGCGCCAATCTGTCGTGGATGGGCGAATGGGGACGTCGCAATTCCATGGACCGTCTAGTCGTCGTCCGTCTCATCGAGTTGGACAGGGATTCAGCGGCGACATGGACGTTGCAGCGGATAGATACATCACCGCTCGACCGGGTCGAATGCAAACGTGAATGGAGTTGCTCTTGCCTCTGGCTCGCACTCATGGGAATCGAATCGGAGCGCCACTGAGCGGGCCCGGCCATGTTCGTCGCCAACATCGGCACGGCGTCTGCACTTCGAGGGCATGGAGGTCTCCCAGCCGGGCTCGGATGTCCCATGCTCCTGCCAGGAGACCTGCGACACCTACGGCGGCGGCTGGTTTAAGATGAGCTCTGGTTATATTTAGTGTGTCAATATCTATTGGGCCGTGTTTCCTCGAGTTTGCTGTGCCGCCCCTTGTGGAGCGTGGCCGAGATGTCGAGCCGCCTGTACGTGTAAGCGCCGACCTCGCATGCATGATGCAACTCGACGAGTCCACATCACGACCGACATCCGCGCCGTCATCTAGCCGAGTCCCATTTCGCCTCAGAAATCGAAACGGCACCTGATGCGGGCTAGGCCTGGGGTCCAACGGGATGTAGAGACTGACTACAAAGCGCCCATCCACGCGCTCTGTTGAAGTCGAGCAAGCAGGGCAGACATTCACCAAAACACTTCAGCAGCCGCTTCCGGCGACGACACCAACCCAGCGCCATCATGAGTTATCGTGGCGCTGACGATCCCGACCTTATTGCGTTTTGACCACGCCACGGATTTCCTCTGACTGTCCAGCAGAGCACACCATCGCTCTGCGCCAAACTGAGCCAGACGTGTCGTTCCAGGAACGGCTCCAGGCACACCCGGGCGAGACCGTGTCAACCCCTACGGGGCGCCGCCCCCGGAACGCGGCCACTGTCTTCCTGGCGAATCGCCACTTGCCTGGGACCGTCCACGACTCGAACTTCGATTCGACACTCCCCCGGATCCTAGCCAAGCTTTCAGCATCGGCGCCGCGCCTCAGTGACGGCGACATCGTTCTGCCCCGCGAGGACTTGCGTGGCCGGCCACTCCGTGGCACCAGCCGACATCACTGCGCCATCTCGTCCAAGAGCTCTGGTTACTTGGTCTTGCGTGATATGGTCCAACCAGTTGAGGTGACAGCCCACCAAGCCGTGCGAGAGAAGGAGAGACACGGTACTCATTGGCGGACAGAAACTGCGAGGGGACCTGAGGTCATGCTGCGACTGCATCCACGCATGGCCTTTCGGATCGTCTCGCCCAACGGGCCAAGTGTTTACCCGAAAACATCCGACGTTTCAAAGACTCCCTGTTCTTTGGACACGTCGGATCTGCCCCTGCACCCGGGTGGTGGCTCTGTGAGTTGCGAGGATACGGCTGAAGGGAGTTGACCGAGGGCATCCTGAAGTAGTATGAGACTTGTTGGTATCTGCGGGAGACTGTCATATTTGAGGTTCCACTCGCTTGTCTGTTGGTCGATTTTACGTTCGTTTCTGTTCCAAATGAGTTTCCTTTGAACGGTCCAACGAAGAAAAGGGATGGGTAGAATGCTTGACGTGACACTGACTGAACGTTGGACGCTGCCTGCAATAGGGACATGTCGAATTGGACTCTTGCTACATGAATTGAATCGTTACCGACTGCTTTCTGCCATCTTTTTGCCGTCAGCCGAGCCCGAGGCAGTACCACTCCCAGACGGGAAGACTGTAAAGCTCAGCTGCATCTTAGTAACTGGAGTCTACATACATGTATCACACCTACAGACATGCAGACAATCGGTAGAGATCGGGCTTGAGAGACAAAAATGCAAATGGCGCCAAGGAGAACCATGTCATTGCAATACTTCCACATATCTAAGCAGCGACACTTTCACCGCGGCACCTTCGCGTCTCTCAGTCATATTATTGCCTGTTTACCAGAGCCAACCCGACCTGCTTCATTCATGTTAGACATTGCCGAGGCACATTTCTCCCGATTCTGCATCCTGTCTTCTATCCTCGAAAGTTGGGTGTGTTTCCCCTTGGCATCCTGAGAGATTGGAGGTCGTGACCCCTAACGGCCCTAGCTCCGGCGGCCGACCGTCATTTTCCCGGGCTCCGCCTGTATCCAATCTCTCTCTTTTCTGACTCTAGAGGCAGGAGGGGCATCTGTTTTTTTATTTCTTTCCCACGCAGGCTCTCCGCCCCCCCGCCGTTCGGTTGCGTATCCAAAGGCTAAGACTAATGGAAGTCGAAAGAGTTCTGTTCTGAGAGGGAAAACAAGGAGAGACGAAGGGTCTGCCTGAAGAAGAGAGACTCTTCGTAAGTAAAGCTATAAGAAATATTTTGAGGTAAGCCAGAAGAAAAGGATTAAACACTAAGAAGAAAGCAAAGGGCCCAATTCTTGTCTAGTAGGCGTAAGGAACTATCTGATCCTACGGATCAGGTCGTCCATTATGTCTATATAAGCTCCTTATCTTCCTCTACTATTTTTTTAATGTTTCTGTTTTCCTTATCTTTAGGTCTATCCTTCTACCCTAATAGAGCGGTCTGCACTATATAGTCTAAACTATTTCTAGTGTCTAGGATAATTACTTCTATACTAGTGTAAGGCCCATAAGAGACATGCGCCTTACCGTCATGGGCAGAGCTCGGAAGTCTAGGTCTCACGACTCGGACTGCATACGTGACGGGATATCACGTGCGTAGCTCAGAAGATATAGAGGCGAGCGGCGGCGATTCTCTGCCACCGGCAAGCTTAGGTCTTACATCGAATGCGAAGTGTTACTGCTCCCACCTGACTGTCCTAGTCTTCGCTTTTATGCCCGTGTGAGATCACGGCATTATAACTAATTTAACTACACATTGTAATATTAGTTTCAGAATCGTGACTACATATATCGTCTTCATAAATACACTATTTATTATTTAACAGTTAGTATACGCTATTACCTTAGAAGCTTAAGACTTATTTTAGGACTCGGAAGGATCCCGGGGTTCTTATATAGAGAGGGAGCTTACCGGGTGGTAGATATGACAGGGCTTACGGGTTGGCCACATTTTCCATCTCTGCTCGCCTGTGCTTTTAATTATCCCATTTTTCATTGGGAGGCTAACGAGACATTTCCTCTCAGAACATATCTATCCATAAAGAGAAATTATTAATATTCTTATTCTTACTTAGAATTAAGAGTATAATTAGAAATTAGTATTTTTACTTACACCTTGATAAATAAACCCTAAATTAATAGCAAAAAGAGTAAATAAGATAAAAGTAAGTCTATACTTCATTATAAAGATATAAGATAGTAGCTCCTATATATAAGTAGTCTTTATAAGTATAGTAATAAATATATAATAAAAGCTATTCGAGAGAGTATATTTTGGCGGGGAAGACAGACACACCTCACGATAGGGGCTGTGCTAGGACAAGGGGGCACAAGTGCTTGCACGTGTATATAAGGGAAGCCTCTCTCCCGCTGTTAAGCAAAGAGGGAACGCTCCTTGGAATCGACAGCCCACGGGCGCCTTGTGTCCCCTAGTTGCGTGAGAATTTACGAGTGATATATAAGTCAGACCTCCCGGTTAACCCCTGAGTGTAACGCGGCGGCGGACCGCCGCCGCACAGACCCGCATTACGTGATGCGAGGCGCACCCTGTCGGTGGCCGCGCGGCACCGAAGCTTGAGTTCCTCAAGCTTCAGTTTGCTTGCAATATAGTGGCTGACCCTTCTGTGATTTTCCCGTTATACTATGCGTGAACATAAAGTGAGTGAACTACGTCCGACACGAGGCTACGGACTGCTGCAAAAGTTGCCTAGCCTTATATTCAGATTCTCTAAGTAAGTGAAACCCAATTGCGAGTGAGTGACTGATACCCAGAGACTTGTGTGTGTGTTGGCGCAGTGCGCACCTACTTGCCCTTTGGGCCGCACGTTTGACTCCATCAAAATACCTAACCGGAGGTACTTAGTAACTATCTCCATAATAATGCGTTATTTTATATATACCTAATAGGACTTAATGCTTTAGAGATTATTATTAGAGATCCTTATGTAGCGTATTAATTACCACGCTAGGAAGTGGAATCACGTAGGTATTGCGTCCGATTTATTAGTCCTTCGCTAGGCAGAAGCTTACGATGGTAAGCTTCAGTCTTCATACGAGTACAATCTAACTTTTCACTGTTCCTACCTGATCGTCTTGTCTCTTTGATCCATCGTGAACTCCGCCGTGTTGCATGGCGGCAATTCAGAATATGAAGTGAACAACCATGCTCGTCACGAAGCTACGAACTGCTGCAGAAGCTGCCTGGCCTTATGACCAGATGGTCTGTAACGCGGCGGCGGACATCCGCCGCACGGACTCGCATTACGAGGCGTGCCACCCCTTCGGAGGCCGCGCGGGACCAAAGCTTGAGTCCCTCAAGCTTTAGTCTTGCTTACAATATAGTGGCTACCCTCACTCCTACCTAACTGCAGGCCCGTCTGTGATCTTCCCGAAATCCCTCTTTAAGTGATTAATTGACGCCTGAGAGACTTAATTTTAGTTCCGCGCATTTGTCCCTAGTTTGACGGTGCTGATTGCACATCCGAAGAAACACTCGTGCCCCAGGCTAGGCACAGGTGGGTAGGGCAAGCAGAGGCAGGGCCTGCCGGCTCGGCAGGCAGCCGGGTAGGCGAGCGAGCGGGACGAGAGAAAGAAGAGGAAGAAAAAAGCATGCCATTTATCAGGCGCATGCACTGGCGGTACTTAGTGCGTGGAAGATCGCATGTGGCGTATTGACTATCTACCGGGAGGACGGATCACGTGGGTATTGCGCCGGGTTCATTGGCCTTTCGCTAGGTGGAAGCTTGCGAAGGCAAGCTTTAGTCTTTACACGATGGGACTCCTTGCTGCTTCTACCTAACCGTCTTGTCCTTATCTATCGTGAGCCTGTATGGCATTACACTATTCAGCTAGCTGGGCAGGAAAGGTAGCCCCTTTAAAGGTGGCTGCCATGCAGTCTGCTCTGCGGAGTGTTATCTTTCGTCGCTAAACTAGGTCTATCCTTCTACCCTAATAAAGCGGTCTGTACTATAGTCTAAACTATTTTCTAGTGTCGAGGATAATTACTTCATTATTAGTTTATGTAAAGCCGTGATCGCACCATGGGACAGTCAGGCAGGAGCAGCAACACTTCGTATTCGTGCAAGACTCAAGCTTGCCGGTGGCAGAGAGTCGCCGCCGGCTCGCTTCTATATCTCCTGAGCTACGCACGTGATCTCCTGACACGTATGCAGTCCGAGTCGTGACGCCTTCGACTCCTAAGCTCTGTCTATAACGGTAAGGTGCATGCCTCTCATGGGCCTTACAGTTTAACTACACATCGTAGCTTCAGTCTCACTGTCATGGTTACATATATCGTCTTCATTAATACACTATACATTATTTAGTGGTTAATATACATTTTATTTATTAAGAAGCTTAAAACTTATTTTAGAACCTTAAAAAATCGCGGTTCTCTTATATGAAGCTTTATAGGAAACTTACCGGGTGGCCGAAACCACAGGGCTTTTTAGTTCGCACCATTCTCCATTTCTGCTTTCCCGTTTTTATAGGTTTCCCATTTTTCCTTGGAAGATAAACGAAACATGATATACCAGAACATGTCTATTTATAAGGAGAAATTATTAATATTTTTATTTTACTTAAGTTATGGTTAAGAGTATAATTAAGACTAGATTTTTTACTTACGCCTTTATAAATAAATCCTAAAGTAGTAATAAAAAAAGTAAATAAAATAAAAGCGAGTATATACTTCATTATAAAGATATAAGAAATAGCTCTTATATATAAGTTTATAGTAGTCTTTATAAGTATAGATAAGTAAAGAATAAAAGCTATTAGGGAGAATATAATTCTACTTTTATAGTTTATAAGCGTGTAAGGAGCAAGGCGAAGGGGCACAAGTGCAAGAGGGGTCCCAGGTACCACGTACCAGTGGGTCGCCCATGTCTCACCAGGGGATCGGCTGGGAAGCGCCTCGTAATCTTAGGGTAGTCCCCCTTAGCCCCAGCTCAGGAGAAAACTCTCCTCCTGCAAGATTCAGTCTCTGTACGAAGAGGTTAGACAGCACTGAATGCCAAGCCCTTCCTCGCCTGCATCTTTGATACCTAACCGAAGGTATTCTGTGCCTACCCTCTTACAAAGCGGCTTTACTATTAATTAATAATAAGTAGGTTATATAAACTAAAGAAATAAATAAGTAGATACGCTAATAGCGATATTAACTACGCTACTTATAAAGAAAGAAAATAACGCATTATATACTATATTTTTCGCCCACCTTAGTCTGACCCCGCAGCCTGGTAGGGCAGAGGACTAGTCGTGTCTTGAACCGAGGCTTGAGCCCTGCAGAGGGAAGTCCGCGGATCCGCTAATATCGCCTCAGGAGTATATAAAGGAACAGGAGATCATAGTAAAGAAAATAACGCATCGCGTATAATATATTTGAACTTGGGTATGGTAAGCTTCCCCTTCGGACTCCATTAATCTGCGTCGTATGGACTCGGGAGGTGACAGCGGTGGCGTCGCATTCGGTGACCTGGGCTCGAATGGTGATGCTAATCGATCCTGTGCACCATCGGCGGCAGCCTGAAGTCGAGCCGTGACTTGATCCAAGTCGACTGCTTCGAGGCATCGACAGTTTTGGCGCGTTCGATGAGCAGAATGTCGCACGAAGGGTACATGTCCCCCGGGGCGTGTTGGCTCTCAGGTAGCGACCGAGGTCTTCGTCGTCGAGCCCAGCGATGACACTCGCCGTCATCTTTTCAGGAACAGCCATCGCGGGTATGCTATCGCGTGAGTAAAGGCAGAAGAGGGCGGTGGAAGATGGCTCGATTGACTGGCTGAGTCAAGATGTGTTGGTGAAGGAGAGCCTCAGAGGCCTTCGTCTAACGGGCGGTTGCGTATCAGTACGGTTACGTGAGGCAATTTCTTGCATTGAGCTATTATTGTTGGGAGTTGTAAAGGAAGGAAAGAGGAGGCCCTCAGTGTTCAACGTGACGAGTACTCCGTACGGCCCAAGCCACCAGGCACCAGGCTTCGGGCCGCCGCAATCAGCTCACCAGTGACTTGGGTACTTGGAGCCGTTGGTTGCCTTCTTGGTGACGGAGGCATTCACACACTCAAAGCCAGTCTTGTCTCTCGCGGGACGCTGTAGCCTTGCTCGCTGCGGACATGGCGGACGGTGACGTTGTCAAGGTGAAGGCTGGGGGTTCTAGGTTTGTCCGCGCCACTTGAAAGCAAGTAGGTATGCTTCCGTGATGCCAGTTAGACTCAAAAATAAGCCCCACGGTGAGTGCGTGGCCCGTCACACAGGGCTGAGGACGACGGAGCCTACCCCGGAGCTATAAACGCACACTCCCTCCTCGTCCCTCTGTCGGAAAGGACTTGGCAACACTTGTTCCAGAGAAGCTTCAATCAAACAACTCTTGACAGGGACTCAAAAGCTGGACTCTCTGACGAGACGACACGTGACGACAACGTGTGGTAAGACTTGGCCTGCGAGACTTGACACGAAAGGCTAGTTAGCGAACCTACCAAAGCAACCGCAGCATGGCCTTGGCCTCGGAACCGTTAGAGGAGGCTCGCCGCCGCCAATACGTCCCGGAAACAGCCCTTCCGGATTCGCCATTTGGACCCCATGGCGGACTGGACGGCATTGACGACGGCGCATTTTCAACCGCGCCGACTTTGACAAGTGGCAACGCGGCCTTTGCCGACGCTTTGGCCCAGGAGATGCAAACCACCTCTCGCAGCCCGACTCTGCTCCTGTCGCCGGCGGTTCCTCCCGATGATTGAAGTGCAGCTCGAGCCTCGGATGGCCAGCGTCGACTATCGGAGTGGCTTGGCAAGGGCCCTGCCTTGTCTTTGGCCACCCTCAGGAGCCCATCCCCGCCATGCGGCGAACAAATGGCACGGGAGGATTGCAACACTCGACTCAGCTCAAGTGCGACCCTCCATCCCCCGCCAGGCCAGGCAGGGTTGCCGTTGCCTCGCCCGGGCTTTGGCACTGCACGCCTCCCGTTATCAACGGCCATCCAGCAGCGCGGGAAGAAGATTCAGCAGTGCCAGGATGTTAGCGAGTAGCAGCCGCCGGCATCGAGCCCCTGTGGCAGCACGGCCACCGGCGCCGACGGGCGCAGTGTCGATACCGTGGCGGAGTGGCGGGGCAGACGATTCAAGATCTGCATCACTCTTCTGGCTGCCTTGTTCACGGTGGCAGTTGTCGTGGGCGGCACGATGGGAGTGCTGAGAGCGCTCTGCGGTGACAAGAGCGAGCCATGAGTAGGAGTCGGGCATGGAATGTGTCGTGGCGCGTTGATGCCTCGGACCTGAAGCGCGGGTCAGCGACACGTCGGGGAGTCGATGGGACCAGCATGATGGATAGACATGGATGGTCGGATTCGCATCTCCGAGGGAAGAAAAACGCGTTGCTTGTGTTGCTTGCGAAGAAATTTACGGCCGTGCAAATGTCCGTAGGCAGGTACGGCTGCGAGGTCGTCGAGTCAGATGGGGCAGCTCGACCGGTTGCACCTGCCACCCATGGATAGCTGAGCCGCCACCGGTGGCAAGAGCAGAGCAATCTGCCTCTTGCAGCATGTGCCTGAGTGTTGGTCGGCGCTTGCGAGCCTGTGATCTGCAACGGCACCTCGGGAAAGAGTCGCAGGCAGGCAAGCGTACGAGGAGGTATGCACACAAGGATACGGATTGCCTGCCCGCTGGCGGCCCGCTCGGTAATCGAAAGCAGATGACAGAGCGCCCGAAAAACGTCCGATGGTTTCGACCATCGCGGCGACGCACATGCTGCCCGTGCCTGGAGGACGGGCAGTGCCGGCCGTGACGACCGCACTCGGTGCTGTACCTTATCTTCGACTGGGATGCCTGCGGCGGATCCCAGCAAACGCCAAACGGGGCCTTTGGCCCAGCGATAACCGCATCTCCGCCGGCCGGCGCCACCGCGGCGCGTGTTAATTGTCCGCAAGGCACTGCAGGCGTCTTTCTTGTTCCCTCGGTCGCTCGTCGGGGGGTCGGCCCGGCGATCCCACGCGTGCGGACGAGGGCGCCGAGCTGCCATTGATGGCGACGAGCTCGAGAGCCGACTTGCGTCTTCCGGGGGCGCCCGCCATGGAGCACTGTACGAAGCCATGGAGGCACCCTGCTGGAGATTATTTTAGCATGTCTCGAAAGCTGCCCCGACTGCGCGGATGTCCAATCGGGCGAGGAGCGCCGTCGACCGGCCCCACGGACGACGTGTAACGGGATTGGCCGTTTCGCCCGTGCAGGTACCGATACAGGAGCCTCCGGTGCTCGCGGGTACCTGAGCCCGAGCAGCCCCGAGCCGCCCCCAGGGACCCCGCCCACGCGGGCTGCAGGAGCCCCTGCAAGCATGCGCAGGGCAACGGCTGGCACACGAGTGGAGCGCGCCGCATGTACAACTACATCATCGCGTCGGCAAGCCACCTTGCGATGACGTTGTCAATCTCGAGAGTCCAAGCGAGCGACGCAAAAGCCCCTGGCTCGACTCGAGCAATCCTCATCGGGCAGCTGCGACAGAATGGATGCCCAAGGCTCAGCGGAGAGCATGCGCAGCACGGGGTACGAGTAGAGCCCGGTGTGGCGGGAGGGAGGACAGATGCATGGATGGATGGATGGATGGATGGCAGGCGAATGCAAGCGCGCAGGATGCAACACCACCGTACCATTCGATGCGCTCGCAGCCGATGCCCAGAGGCGACGGCGCCCAGACGCAGGCACCAGCGTTTCCGCAGCCATGAGACTCGGCTGCGCACTTAATCGGGGCACAGCGCGACGGCTCCAGAGGCGTTGGCCTTGGCGGAGGCGACCTGGCCGCCGGTTGGTTGCCCGGGGAGGCCCGGATGCTTGACGATGGAAGCCTTCTAGTCACAGCGCGCGGCCCACCGCATCGACCGTGGCCCTCGTTGTGCCAATGGCTGCCGCGTCCGCCCCGTGGACGTGCGTCTTGTGCCTGATTTTCCCGCGCTGCAGCTGTACGAGTGATCCCAGCGGCGCGGACGAGCCCCTGTCCCACCGCCCTCCCTGCCAACGGCCTACAGGCCTCAGGGAGAGCCGAGGCGACAGTGCTCAGCTGCTCGCGCAAGGACAGGCAGCGCGACGGCAGCGCCCAGCAGCGCCCGGTAGCGCCCAGCAACGCCATGCCTCTTGTCTCCGTATTCTGCCCTCGACGCCCCTCGGTGCGTGGCCGGATGCAGCGCCGTCATCGTCTGCTCTGCATCGTCCTTTGGTTCCCCCATCAGCAGTCGCCTCTGCTTCACGCCCCTGCGCACCCAACTTATTACACGACTCCCATTCCTCCCCACCATCGCGCCGGGGACCGGGGATGTTCATTCTTGCCCCTGTTGCTTGCTGGCTTGCCTGCTTGTCTGCTTGCCGTCGCCGTCTTTTCTTCTCCGCGGCCTCCGCCTCGGCTTGCTCCCTCGGCGCGCTTCTTGCTTTCCCCTTCACCCTTCTCGCCTCGTGCCGAGCTTCGTCTGGGACAGAG
This sequence comes from Tolypocladium guangdongense, assembly GCA_022114105.1. NCBI lineage: Eukaryota > Fungi > Ascomycota > Sordariomycetes > Hypocreales > Ophiocordycipitaceae > Tolypocladium > Tolypocladium guangdongense. Next base: position 2,456,329 of record NRQP01000004.1, on the reverse strand, counting down.
AAACCATCGGCCGCGCCTCCGAAAGCAGAGCAGAGTTTCATGTGCTTTGGGCTATTCCCTCTCTCCGCCCCCTTCACCTGACGCCCCGCCGGCAAGCCATTCACTGACTGCATTGGGCGTCGACTTGCACGGCTGCACGGCTGCTGCAACATCTCACCTGTCTCTGCAACTCGCGGCGACGAAAACGCATACATGTGTTTCGGGCGACAGGTACGTTTACACGTCACGCCATCCTCATCCTTACCTCACGGACGCCCCCGAGCACAACCCGAGCGAAAACCGCCCCCTTGGCTTCCTACCCAAGCCGTTGCAGTCGTGTTCCTACCTGACAACGAAGAGCCGCTGAAGCAACGACACGCAAGGGAACGCAGAGACACGACTCAAAAGGCTCCCCCACCCTGCCCGCCCAAGGCGATCTAAGACCTGCAGCTCCAACCTTCTCCAGCCTAGCTGCTGCCGCTGCTCCTCCACGACGGCCCAGAACTCATCTTCACAGCATCCGCTATTACATTGCCTGGCCCCCATCTGCGTAGTCCTGGTTTATTGCCTTTGTTCTTCCCCCCTTCACCGCCGTCGCAGCTCCTCCTCGGTCTGCCGACGTCGCCGTTGAACCGTCAATTGCTCCTCCAGAAGCTGGGTCGGCGCGGGCACTGCGTCGGGAACGGCGTCTCGTCTCTGTTCCCTGTTGCACCGTCTTGTTGGTTGGCCCAGGTCGGCGCGGCCCGCCACGAGCACACAATCTGCAGGGCGAGGTAATACAGCACGGCGCATCGGCGCACAACCACCACCCACATGCCCTCCTCGGCCGCCATGGCGCCGCGTTACCACATGTCTGCGAGGTACGCAGCCCGGTCAATTGGAGTCGCCGCCGCCAGCCCAACCACTGACAGTGCGATTTCAGCCGCGAGCTTCACGTCGTGGTCCTGGGAGCAGGTTCGTTGATGCTCGTCCTCCATCACGTGCGCATTCACCTGACGGGCATCTGCAGGCGGAGTTGGCAAGAGCTGTCTAACTGGTGAGCTCCAGCTCTTCCACTTCCACCACCCGATGAGAAACAACCTCTTGTCGAGACGCGCGACTGACGCTGGCAGCCCAATTCGTCCACAACGAGTGGATCGAGAGCTATGATCCCACCATTGAGGATTCCTACCGCACCCAGCTCCAAGTCGATGTGAGTGGACGGGCCGAGCATGGACCGCATGAACCGCATGAACCGTCCCGCCAGTGGCCACCAATGCCTTACTGACTGACTGCCTCGCTCCTGTAGGGTCGCCAGGTCGTGCTCGAGATGTGAGTCCGCAGCAGCCGTGTTGCAGAAATGGCCACTGACCTGAGGGGTGCAGCCTCGACACCGCCGGCACTGAGCAGTTTGGTACGCTTTGATCCGGCCCCTTGCTCAGCCTCAGGGGCTCTGCGTTGTCCTACCGCCGACTGACCTGAATCAGTTGCCATGAGAGATCTCTACATGAAGGCCGGACAAGGGTTCCTCCTCGTATTCAGCATCACCTCGCCTTCGTCCCTGATTGAGCTAGCCGGGCTGCGGGAGGAGATTCTTCGCATCAAGGACGACGACAACGTGCCCATGGTCATTGTCGGCAACAAGGCTGACCTGGAGGAGACTCGGGTCGTTCCAAGGGCCAAGGGCTTCTCCATCTCCCAGAAGTGGGGGGCTCCTTACTACGAGGCTAGCGCCAGGACGCGGAGTGAGTGCCTCGACGTCGTGGCGAGCGACTCGTCGCCTGCGGTCGACTGCTGACCACTCGACAGCCAATGTGGACGAGGTGTTTATCGACCTGTGCCGCCAGATGCTCCGCAAGGATGACGATTACTTGGCGACAACCGAGGCCGACGACGGCGGCTTCAAGTTCGACGCCTTCCGCGGCTCTCACAAGCGCCGCCGGCGTACGAGGATGCGAGACCACAACCACCAGCGTTGTGTTATTCTCTAGGCGCGGACCACGATGCGACTGCTTCAAAGTGATGGGATTTAGAACAGCGAGCTCCACTGGGACTGGAGAGGATGACCAACAGTTACGACGCATCACGATATTACTTTTTGGATTGTTTCATCGACGACATCAGCGAAGACACAGCGTGTTTCTGCCAAGGGACGGGACCTCGCGGTTCCCGATTCACTGGGGGCCACATCATGCGGGGAGTTTCACTTTCTCAGCTGGCGGCAGGAGCCGACATCAAATGGCCGCGGGCCGGCATGTTTTACGACAGGGGCAGAATTAGGGACACGGAAGCCGGCAAGGCCGATGCGAAACCGAGACCGGCGTCCCAGCGGGGAGCGATAGAGAAGAGCACGAGTGGTATGAACATGCATGTCTGGGAACGCCGGAAAGGGGGAAAAGCAAGTTTACTTTGTTGGAAAGGTCATGGGGCAGGCGGCGTTTCAAGACTGGCATGGGAAATTTGTATGGGTCCCTGGGCGGAAGTCTGTTTCTTTTCTCTGTCCATCTTGCCAGTATTTACTGTTCTGACTGGAGACATGAAGCCACTAGACGGGTTGGACATAGAGCACGAGCTACAGAGACTGAGGGGCCTTTTTCACGAGGGCCGCTCTTTCAATCCAAAGAAGAGGAATCCCTCGCATTGCATCGCGTCTACACCGGACGCCGTACAGAGCATTTGCGGTGGCCTCCAGCGTCTCCTGTATTGTATAGCCTGCCATGATGACTAGGCGCGCCTCATTTCCTCATAATCACGTTCCACAAGTCGCCTATCCACGCCAGCGAGCCCCTGACGCTCGCCGCCAGGTTCAGCAGCCGCACGTACCGCCAGGTAAATGGCTCGACCTCGTCGTAGTCGGCCGCGTAGCACTCCCACGCTGCGCGCCCCTCGCCGCCGCCCTCGTGCGCCGCGACGGGCACCTCCCCCTCGGGCGCCTGCTTCAGGCGCGGGCCAACCATGAGGGCGCGGCCCGCGATGGCCTCGTCGGCCACGAGCCGCGTCGCCGCGTCGACGACGTCTGGGAGGAGAGCCGGGCCCGCGCTGCCGGACAGGAAGGCCGCCTCGGCGAGGCCGGGGAGCATGCGGCTGCCGCCGACGTAGTAGGGCGCGAGCATGTTGACGCGGATGCCGCCGCGCGCAAACGCCGTGGCGCGCAGCGTGCGGAAGAGGCCCGCGACGGCGTGCTTGGACATGGTGTACTGGACGTGGCCGGGGAGGGGGATGACGGAGGCGACGCTGCCGACGAGCAGGAGGCAGCGGTCCGGGCGCGGGTTCAGGGCGAGGTGGTGCAGGGCGAGGTGCGCCGTGTACGCGGCGCCCGTGACGTTGACGTCGAGGGTGGCGGTGCTGGGCCGGGGCAGCCTGCCGTCGACGAGGCGCGGGCTCTCGAAGCGCATGCTGTCGCCGGCGGGGAGGATGCCCGCGTTGGGGACGACGACGTCGATGGCCCTGCGGGGGCTGCGGCGCGCGGCGGCGTCGAAGAGGGCCGTCTGGTCGTCCCAGCTGGTGACGTCGCAGTGCTGGTAGTGGAACGTGGACGCGGGGTGCGCGGCGCGCAGGTCCGCGACGAGGGCCTCGCCGGCGCCGTCGTCGACGTCGCCGATGAAGATGTGCGCGCCGTGGGGGGCCCAGCCGCGGACCATGCTGGCGCCGAGGCCGTTGGCGCCGCCCGTGATGACGATGGTCTTTTCCTGGAGCGTCGAGGCGTCGTAGGGCTTGGACACGTCGATGGGCGGCGACTGCCTGATGATGGGCTTGAGGTCCATTGTCGTCGCCGACGTCAATCGGCAGGGTTGCTTCCCCCTGAGGCTGTGAGCGGCGGCCACCTATTTATACGTGCGCGGTGGCATCGGTCACATCTCGAATTCCAAGATCGTGAAATTGCCCAGCCGAGGCGGTGTCGTCCGCGCAGCTCGTCCCTGCAGGTGCCCCTCTAATATTAGCGGCCCCGCACGCGGGACGATCCCAACGGCCGAGGTCCACCCGTTGCAATGCTGGCTTCGTGGGGTCTGACACGATGAGGCGGAAACGGATGAGCATCGGCCTGCGCTGGTGTGGGTATTATATCTCGAGGAGGGTGGTTGAGGTCTTGCGGCGCTTCCATGTGAGGGCGCGAGGAGAAGGCCATGGACAGGGCCAGTGACACGAGTACGGCAAGTCTTGCTCAGCCCATCAGCCAACACTGCGACACTTGTCAGCGGATGTGGAAAACTCGGCACATGGGACGGCCCTAGAGACTTCACATAGGCTTGTAGAAAGTGCGCGTCCGTTCTCGCGTCTTTGATCCGATTTAAGCCGTTTGTGAAGATGGATCGAAGACTGCGCTCAGGAACACGGCTTAGGTCGCTTCATCGCCAGAGAGCTTTTGCATACCGTCTTTGGCCATTCTACCCCTTACTGCTGCTAGGACAGCGGGTACTGTGTGTTTTGCAAGTTGGAAGCTGGACCATGGTGAGTAGTTGTATGAGACACTCGCAGCCGAGGCAACCTGTTCATACCTACCTGGTTGCACAAATCTCCGTGGCAGCTTCAATGTGGCAACCAGCTTGGCAGCAATGCACATAGACGGCCGGCAAACCGGAACCCAGAGAATGTGGCAACTGGCGCCACGGGAGAGCGCATCCAGCGCCTTTTGGACCCCGTGGCGCGCAAGCCCATGAGCTATTAGCATCTCACCTAGACCGCAAACATGACATCCGGCGTGTTGGAGCCGACGGCACGACGATCGCATGGCTGTCCAAAGCCAAACACAAACTCCAGAGCCCGGTCGTTCCCATAGGCCAAGCTCTCATTAGCGTGGGCTAGTCGACCAACAGGCTGGCGTGCCGGGGTGTGGTGATCTGGTGATGGATTGGATGGGGCCTTCGTGGTGGATCAGCAGCGAGCCCGTCGGCCAGCGGTTCGTGCGGCTTGGTGGGATTGCGTTGAACTTTGAAGGCAATGGCAGCGGAGCGGCAGCGAGCTGGATGGGCGATCCGATGAACAAGGCCAGGAGAATCCACAGAATATCGCTGGTGATGCGGTGGCGGTGCCTTGCAGCGAGGGACAGGGAACGGACCTTCAGAAGGCACCAGGAGACTGGTCCGAAGACTCTTGGCTTTTGCCGAGGGGTCGCAGATCCCCCTTCGTGCTGCAGGGAACGCAGGCAACGATAGCCCTGTAAATGGACTGACCGGCCAACAGAGGCCAGCCTGGTGAGACTGGCCGCGATCGCATATTGCTGCAGGCGGGGGTGCAGGATCCATTCATTGCAGGAGAAGCAGGTGATCGGCGGATGTTGGATGGGGAAAGGGCCACGAGGCCTGTGGCATCGTAAGCCGGAACCAACATTCCAGGCCAACCGATACGATGCCAATATGGATGCATGGCAGCCGTGGTAGGTCGTGTTCCAGGCGAGATGCCAGATGAGCTTTCAAGCCCTCCAGTGGTGTTTCCCGGAGCCACTCGTGAGTTGTCTTGCCTCCAACCAGTCTGCATCGACATGTGTGATGGACCAGGGTCGGCGACAGTAGCGCGCATGCGCCGCTGGCCAATGGCATCGCCGCCGCCGGAGACGTTGGAAGCCCGCCGCCGGCCCAGCACCTCGCCGAGGCGGAGACTTGGATGTCCGAGACGGGACGATGAGGTACGAGGCCCACGACGCTGTGATGTGATTCGTGGCAAGCCTACCATGAGCCGTTGGAGGAACGGCTGCAAACGGCGTAGTCCTAAGCGAGCCGCTTGGGAGTCTAACAAGGATCCGGAACACCATCTGCCCATACCCGGAGGCGTCATTGGGCCGGCTGATGGCCTCGCAAAACCCAGATCGACGACCGAGAAGTCAATGTGCCGTCAGCCACCGGGGCCGTTTCCGTCATCTCGATGGCCTACTTTTTCGGCTGTCAAAGCTTCGTCCACCTGGTTCCTTGCTATCAAGGCTCCCTCGCCTTGGAGCACGCACGGCAAGGTCGGTCTATATATGTACTTCGTATGTGGCATGTGGGATGGAGCGGCACCCTGTGTTTGAACATGACATCGATGGGCAGGTGCGTCTGCGCAGTTGGTCGGCGTGAGTGATATCTTTGCTAATACTCGAAGTGGTGCTCTCGGCGTGGGACGGTGAGAGAGTCTCCTCCTGCGGCGGCGTCGAATCTTCTGCCCGCAAGAGAACGAGGCCACTAAAATCGCATTCGTACTCGTATTAGTCGGCCAGAAGATCGACGTGTGCCGTGACCGCCAACGCCTGCGCATCATGGCTTGAGCAGGAGCAGGAGGACCGGGAACGGGGGAGCCTGGCACTCGGCCAAGACATGGGAAGGACAAGATGCGGATGTGTGAATGGGAGAATACCTTAGTCATCGGCCTGGCCTGGATCGGGGGCCGCTGGAGGTATTAGTGGCGTTCTGGAGGGCTGGGATTTCTGGGAAGGAGCCTGCGGGGCGGCTCGGCTGCCCTGCTGAATGTGCATTGGTCTGCGGCCCTGCTGCGGCCAGAGGCCGGAGGCCAGCCTTGGTGCCCACCGGCCAGTTTGGGGGGGGGTGCCCTGTCAAGCATCTCACCCATTTTCCACTGCCGGGCCTGCGCCTCCCCGAACCGGCGCTGCGCTCGAACCATCCCAGAGACTCGTCGAAGCAGCAGCTCGAGAGCTCGAGATGGCATACAAGTACCTAATGTGCCAGCGTTATTGCTATAACTGTTGTCCTCCGTCTGCATACCTCGTATAGATCGCCAGCCCCGTTGACCGATTCGCCTGTTGACCAGTGCTACTCTAGGTGACATACTTTTCTCTGCCGTCCACGCGGCAGCCATCCAGTATACCTCTATCTCGCATCCTGATCACACCCACAGCCCTGGACCCTGGACGCTTCTCACCGGTTATGCACAATCCCCTGCACCTCTCCCTGCCGCTACGGCTGCCGCTGACAAGGCGCCAGACGACCGAATCACAGGGCGTGGAAGTGAAGACGTGGCTCCTGTCGGTGATGGTGAATCCCTTTCATCATCGGGCCACGTCCGCTCGCGCATACAGCGTGCATCTTGCAGGTGCGCGTCTTGCCCGAGTTGGGTGCTGTGTATGTCAAGTTGAGTTGCTCGCGGAAGCGCCAGCCAACTACAAGTACGAGCAGCTGCGCGTACAGCGACTCGGGTTGCTCCTTGTCCATGCCGCCAAATGTCCGTGCCAACACCGGGCTGCTGGCTGAAGCTCCGACAGCTCAGCTCCGTGCTGCAAACTACCTACAGGTACGCTTAGGCACCCCGGTTGAAGAATCAACTTCCCAGGAGCACCCTTGATGCCAGTGTCCGTGTTCCCTTTCGTCTGTCCTCGTGCTGCGTCTCCACCATGGACCGATCCCCCACACACACTTTTTCACGGGGGTGGGGCAGCTACTTGTCTGGCCACCTGGGGCCCTATCTAAATTAAGTACCCCGGCCACAACCATGCGACGCCGTGCCTGACACCCCTTCCTTGCGGTCGTCACTCACTCGCTGCCCTCGCGTTCGCCTTACGACACCCTGGGCTCCGTGGATACCAGTCTGATGGCTGCTGCAGCAGCCCTAGCGGCCACGACCGTTCCAGACATTTTGCCCACCTCGCCCCTGGCCTGACGAGGCCCAAATTCGGGGGCCAGAGGCAAAAGGAAGCACCGTAGCGGAAAGCTTGCCCAGCACCTGCGGTCCCGCGGTGAGCAGCAAGGTGAGATGGGCTCGCCCCACCAACACCTCGCCCACCCGCCCGTTCGTCCGTCCATCGTCAGTCACAGGATCGGCCGCAATTTTAGAATTTGGGCCTAGCCGAAGTCGTCCGCGTCCTGTCTGTTGCGCTGGTTTGACTTTTGCCTGGAGGCGTTCCCCTCCGGTGCGCTCGTGCTCCGATTGGCAGGAGGGGCCGGCGGAGCGGAGCTAGCAACACCATCAGCCAGAAGCAGCCTCTGGCCACCACCCACCCCCTTCGAGAGTGGCAGGAGTGCAGCCACCCAATCTCGTTGTCTCCTCGAGGGAGATGGTCGAGGCGAGTCGCGCCCGCGACGCTCATGGCTGGCGGTTGTTCAGATGCCCGAGGTGTCGTCCCGTTCCCCATTTGACCGCCGTGTCGTCCCCTCTCCTCTCCCATCACCTGGATCGCGCTTCTTCAGCGAAGCAATCTCCCCTCTGATCCTCCAGCCTGGCCTCCTATACCGCGTCACGTCGACAGCCCCTGTATCGTTTTCTACCCTGCCCGCGGACTTGGCTCGTCGTCGACACATCAAACTTTGGCCGTTGACTCATCATAGCGCTCCGTCGCGCGTCTCCTACAAGGCGATCGCCGACTGCCGCACAGCAACTCGTCGACGCCGCAGCGCACCTCGGGATCCAAATTGGAGCCGCCCAAATACCACCTGCGCTCGTGCGTGGAGGCACCCGGTTCCAAGGTCCACGGCTGCGACAGACACGGCACATGCGCCAGTGGGCTCCAGCGCACACATCCCCGTCTTCCCTCCTGCACTGTGGGGCCTCCATCCTCCGTGGCTTTGTTGTGCGTCCAAGAGGCTGTCGCCCATCCACCCCCATCCTCAATCGCCCGGCCAGGCCAATTCCAGCCCCAGCCCCGTCTGGCGCAAGCTTCGAACAAGGCGACGAGGACCCGGCCTGTGCCATCCGTCCTAGCCTGGCCTGCGACAGATGGTCAGATAGAGAGACAGACGGCCTCTCTGCGCTGCCTGATCCGTGAGCACAGCACGCGCGCTGGACGTCTCTTCTGCCCGCCCGTCGCTCGCAGTCGCTCGCAGTCGACCACCACACACACACCCCATCCATTCCCCCCAGCTCCCTTCGCCGCTTGCACCCCGTCTCCGTTTTCAACGCGAAACATACTTTTAACTTTCTTGTTCCCCGTTCTCCTCCTCCTCTTTGCACAGGCGTCGTTGACCCGGGAGACTCCTGCATCGTCGCGCATTTCACCCGCAGGGCCGCTGTGACCACCACCACCTCCACCGCCTCACCAACCGCGACGGCAGCTCAGTGCTGCTGCTGCGACCACCCTCACGGCTCAACAACCACTGCGCACGCGCGTTCCCCTCACCCCCAGCGACGACTGTCGTGCATCCACGATCGTCCGCTTTGGGCGACCTGCACGCCGCCGCTGGCCTGCCACCGCCTCCAACGCCACATCGCCGCGCAGATCGCATTCAGCACCGAGTCGCAACCGCGCTTCTGCGACGCGCGCTGCCTCCCGCCGTGCCCTCGGCGCAACCCGAACGAAGCCTCCTCGTCGCCGTCGCGTCGCCAGTCTCGTCGCTTCTGCTGCTGCGACGTGCGACGCACGACTTGCGACAGCGTCAACTTCAGCGTCGCAACGTCGTCGCATTCCTGACTGCCAGACACTCTTGCTACCGCGAACCAGCTCATTCCGCCCTCGCATCTTGCGCATGCACCCGATCGCTGGGACATGAACGCTGACCAGTGCGCACCACCACCGCCACTCTCCCGCCAACCAGCCGCAGCTGCAGTCGCGTCCGCGAGACCGCTGCATTCCGACCGCGCGAGTCCGTTTCTCCCTCCTGCTCTCACCACGGCTGCAGGCGGCAAGCGAGACATGGCCGCCACTGGCTTCCTGCCGACATCGCATGCCTTCCGGCCCACGCCGCCGGCGCAATCGCCCTATCCGCTCAACATGTCGACGGCTCACCTCTTCGAGCGCGAACCTACCAAGCCCGTCGGTGCCCCTTTCTCCAAGTCGCCTCCGCACCTGGTTCGCGTCCTCATTCGCCGCCTGCCGCTCAACACCTCCGAGGAGTCCCTGCGCCTGATGGTTGTCTGGTCCAAGGAGCTGGCCGATGTCGAGTTGCTGCCCGTGGACAGGTCCGAAGACGAGGGGTTCCGATCGGCCCTGTTGCGATTCCGAAGCATGACGGGCGCGATGGAAGCGAAAAACATGCTTGACGGCCGATCCAACATCTCCAACGACGCCGAGATGATCGTCGAGATTCTTGCATCCAGCCCCATCGCTGCAAGGCGGCACCTAACCGAGCAGACATCTTCAAGCGCGACCACGTCTGCGACCTCGTCGGCCCCCGGGTCCCGGCAGCCGTCGCGCTTCAACGGCATGTTTCCGCCGATCGAGAAGATCTCTCCGACCTCAAACGGCGCCTTCTCGGTCCACGACTTTTTGAACACGGACCTCGGTGCCAACTATCAAAGCATCTTCTCTTCGCAATCCCCCATCGGGAACCATCTCTCCGACCGCCCCAGGATATCCGGCAAGACGCTCATCAACGACGACTTTGGCGACGACGACGAGACGAGTGATCTGCTCAAGGATCCCGTCGCCTACGCCGAAAATGGAGCAGCTTCCCAGCGGAGGGCCACCGCCCCACAGATTCCGGTCGGCCAGATGATGGCGGGTCTGTCGCTCAACACCAACAGCAACCCACCAGGGCCATCGTCGTTGCCGCAGTACATGGCTCCCGTCTCCCCCATCAGCTCATCGGGACCGGGCCCGAGTTATCCTGTCGGTGGGCATAGCTACCAGCAGCGGCACAACTTCCCCCCCGTCAACCCCGCCGATCAGAACCCGCCGTGCAACACGCTCTACGTCGGAAACCTGCCCATCGACACGTCCGAGGAGGAGCTCAAGGCCATGTTCTCGAAGCAGCGGGGTTACAAGAGACTTTGTTTCAGAACAAAGCAGAATGGACCCATGTGCTTCGTCGAGTTTGAAGACATCTCCTTCGCCACTAAGGCGCTCCACGAGCTATACGGACACCCTCTTCACAATAGCGTGAAGGGCGGCATCCGCCTTAGTTTCTCCAAGAACCCACTAGGCGTCCGATCCGGCCAGGCTCCTGGACAGTCCTCGTCGAGCAACGTGAGCAACATGAACGGAATGATGGCGGGACACTCGAATGGATTTACGACTACCCACGGTCCCCCTCCTGGCCTGGCTGCCCCTCCCGGCCTGGGCTCGGGACGTGGCAGCCGCAACCTGGCGGCATCCATGAACACGGGTGGAAGCCACCCACACTATACGTCTGGCTTCCAAGGTGGGCCTAACCACCCGTGGAATGCACCAACCTACAGCAACGGGGTGGCCGCGGGGCCGAATGGGCTTCTGCACGCAAACTCGACGTATCTCCCCCGACACATGATGGGGAGGTAGTGGATCGTCGTTGGTCCGCAGGTGGTACAGGCTGCTGTCTGGATGTGCACACAAGGCGTACTGGGGGCGTTCTGCTGGCGGGTTGTCAAACTGTGGCGTTGGCAACGTGATTTCAATCCTCTTGCCGCTTTTCCATGCCCCTGATGAGAGTTGATACGCTGGTTCTTCCAACACACATATTCTCCTGCGGGGTTGCAATCGGTGTTGCATGTCAGACATCGGAGCCTGCCACATTTGAAGTGCAGCTCATCTCTTGTCTTTCCACTCCGTCCCTCTGGGTGGATGGAATACGAGTTTTCACCCTGGTCGACACTACCGCCTTCTTGATGTCGTATACGATACACGAGCACTGCATTTCTCAATGGTATCGGTCCTTTTTTTTGGTCACCTTTTTGAAAGAACCACCGGCACGGTGTGGCGGCGATTCGTTTATTTCGCGGTGTATTTGGCGACCGCGTCTCGTTTTCTACCACGGACGGTCCGTACAGCAGCGCAGAGGGTGTTGGGGTGCTTTGGAGTTCATTTCGAGACGTCAACGTTGCAACCCATATTACCTCGCCACGAGATCTGGGACAGTAGGGAAGGGTCGGCTGTGGACATTACAACGGAGTTTCCGGGGGGTTTCACTGTCGAGCATTTGCGTGGTATATTGGCCGGTCTTCGGAGCAAGAGTTAGTTGTTCACAACCAGGCGCAGGTGGCAGTTGGTATCGGGATCGCATCGTTTCTGGAACACGTGTTGGCTTATCAACAAGGTGTGCCCGGAGATTCAGGAAAACAGGTTCGCTTCGGCTTCGGCATGCAAAAAAACAAAACAAAGAAAGGGGAAAACGAAGGGGGAAAAAGCCTTTTGGGAAAAGATACCACGGAACTGGTGTTCGCGAAAGACGGCAGGCTTGGGATAAAGGGTACAGAGCACGGGATACGGGAAGCGTTTGGCCCGGACATGAGGAATGGCGTCGCATTACATCCCAGGTACGGAAGGTATGGGACACATCGTCTACCGCATCAATGGCATCGGAGGCCTGGTGTCAGCATTTGTCGGTTCTCGCATCGGGCGGGCAAGATCATATGCATGAGCAATCAGTTTTGCCGATTGAGTTTGCATTTTGGGACCAAGGTTGGGAGCGCAAACACGGCATGGCCAGGGGCACCTTCCGGGTCAAGTCATGAAGGACGCTGTTCCGCGATGACGGAAAGAGGACGGGACCGCGGACCTCTTGATCGCCTTTCGGAATGGCTGCCACGTCTTGAGAAGCTTAGCGGGCATGGCGTTGCTTTCGTTGATGGGACAACTTTCTTTTTCTTGCCTTAATGACTTTTGATGCCCCCTTATTTTTATACCTGCGCCCTGGGTGGTTGGAATCGTCGTGTTTGTCCAGATTCGATTTGAGCGGCATTGGGCAGGTGGAAAGGCGAACGCTTCTTTTATTTTCAGGAATTCCCCTCTTGCTTATTTCCTCGGTGCGCATTCTATATGGTTTTTGTTTGTTGATTCCATTAGTTGAGCAATGGTCATAGAGTGGTTTACAGCATGCAAATGCTCAAGGCATCTTGAGCCCTTCCTTTTTATCGGCGACGTGACTAGAGTGTTTGCGCCTTGCAGGAGAACTCCATTTGATGGGTACGGGAACGAGTTTATCGCGGTGTGCCATCTCCTGTAATGCTTTCGACAACGCGCATCTGCCAAGGTCCGACCAACAACCTTGCACGCTTGCTTTAGTCATCGAGCCCAGACACGAAAATATCTCGGCTTCAAACCTACCAAAACCGGGACCCCCCATGCCCTGTTGATGGGCAGCCAAAAAACGGCTGCTACGCCCAGCTCTCTGCAGCTTTGGAGGGCAGGGATGAAGGGAGTTGCCTGGATCTGGAGGGTGGTGTTGGCAAGGGCGCGAAGTACGCGGAGTGAGACGGGCCACACGTTTATTCGGCCCCAGGCATGGGGACGTGGTGGGTGTGATGGGGGCGCGCGGCCTCGTTGGGTGCGGTGCATGTGAGGAGGGTGGAAGGATAGTGTTCTAGATTGGGGGTCGGGGAATGGTGTGTAGGAGAAGTAGGTGTGCTTGCGACCTTTGGTGGTGATGTTGGCAGGATGTGTTGTGGATATGTGGTAGACGGGTTTCTAATGTCTAAGAGTTCAACTCCGGGTACATTGACAGCTCCCAGGGGTGAGTGTGGTGGGCTTGCTATTGAATCAATCACATCCATGCGATCCGGAAGTCAAGCTTGTCGGTCTCTTCATGATGTTTGAAGTATTTGTTCACGTCTTTTGCATAAAGCAAGTTGGCTTTCCACCTCGGCCCTTGTGTACTATGAGTGCGGCAGCGTAGCTTACACGGTAAACCCAGAACAGAACCACAGTCCTGTAGATTTGCAAAATCGCAAGATTCTGCAGCACCCGTGGTGGATCCCAGGCCTGGTTCTCAAATTAATTAAAACCCTTTACTCTATCTGCGTGTTTACTCCTCGATAGCTCACAAGTGCTTCATAGCCACCTCGTCGCAGTAGCTGAGCACCCACTCTCGCCATCGTTCCACATCGTCGTCCTCTCCATCGAGCGCCCCAGAACGGCCGCTCAAACCACTCAGGCCAGAAGCCGCCAGATTCCCAGTCGATGATGGCCCTGATGTTGTGCTGGCCGAAGCCGTTGTGGGAGAACACGTAGCTGCCCTTTATCTCGCGCGGCCGCCAGCAGCTGTGAGGCCCGCGGAAAAAGGGGAACATCAGCTTGTTCATTCCTCTATAGTGCGAAGAAGCTCCTGACCCATCCGCTGATCGCTCGATGTTGCGGGCACCCCTTGATTCTGCGACAGCCGAGCGCTTCTGCGAGGCTGCGCAGGTTGGTGGCTCGAGGAGGTCTGCGGCACTTGAGATGCTTCACTGGTCGGGTTTGACGAGCTCCCTTGGTCCGACTCCTCGCCCATGGCAGCAACAGAAGAGCCGACGACCATCGGGTTGGCTAGCCAGTTACCCTCAAATAGGTCGTTTTCGTCCCAAACCTTCGCGGGTAGCTCGCTGTCTTCCTCGCTAACGTGCCGAGGTCGCTGGGTTTGTCTCGGAGTTGACTGCGAGCTGCTGCACGATGCTGCCGGCCTCTTCAAGGTAGTGGCATTGAGAGACGGCAGGCCTGACGATTCTGGTTCTGGGCTGCTCTCAGGCGGTGTCTTAGCAGCTGCAACAGGCGGCTCCAGTGGTAGTCGAATCTTTAGGGATGCCCTGGAGCACGCGGACGCCAATGGGCGTGCTTTCGGGTCCATCAACAGCATGGGGCGAATCAGCTCGGCCAACGGATCAGAAGGCAAATCGCAGGCTCTCTTCGCAACTTCCTTACACCATTTCATTGGAGCGCCCGGTTTCCACGGTGGCATCTCGTAGCCCATCTTCATACCGACCACACCGAGAGACCAGACATCGACAGCTGCCGTGTAAGCGCCTTTGTAAACCTCGGCAGCTTTGTAGTACGGCGTTCCGCACACAGTTGTGAGCTCGGCACTGGCCTTGGAAAAGCCAAAGTCTGCGAGCCAGATGTGCAGAGGCTCCTTGGACTTGATGAGTATGTTGGCGGGCTTGATATCGCGGTGAACGACCGGTGGGTTAAGGTTGTGGAGATAAGACAGCGCAGACAGCGCTTGTCTCATGACTTCGATGCACTGCGCTTTTGATAACACCTCCCCATTCATCATGTCTTTCAGTGTGCCGCAAGGGGCATATTCCAGCACCATCATCGGCCCAGGGTCGTACGTGAAGTCCCTATACGGCACGATGTGGTCCTTGTTGGGCGTCAGCAAAGGATTCACGAACCATAGGTAAGGGAAAGAACCAACATGTGTGAGCTCCTTCATGAGGCGAGCCTCGCCTTCCAACATACGATTCAGACCGTTCAAAGGCACTTTCCCCGCGCATTCGCGGCCGGTACTAACATTCCAAATCTTTTTCACCTGTGAGAAAGCCCCTTCGCCTAGGAGCCTTTCCGAAAGGTAGATGGGCCCTTGCTCCGGGGTGTGCATTCCTGTACCAACAGCCGTGTCCGCCATGTTCCGGATCTCGAGACTGCCGACGCGGATGTTATCTCCGCTTTGGACGTGGCCGGTGAGAAATTGTCTGACATTCTCAACGTACGCCGGCGAGTGGATGTCATGGCGGGGCACATGGAGTCGGAATTCCAGGAGCGTGCCAATCTGAAAAGCGATTTTACTGCCTCGTGGGAGGTCGTGACCACTGACAATCCACGAGAAGCTTCTGCGTCGCTGACCGCCTTGGTTGCCATACCAGACCATGGTACCGTTGGAGGAGACATCTTTGATGACAAGCCTGTCGTACTGGTCGAAGGTGAGGACACAGTGGTGTCTGCTGATGCCTTTGACTGGCCGGCCACGGTCATCTTTGTCCGGGATGCGGACATCACAGTCCTCGGCAGTTCCGAGGACGATGCCGTGTCGACTGTTGCGTTTTTGGTCGAAGCGAAGTTCCAGGAACGGATCCAGGGTATAATCGAATGACCGCACTTTCTCGCCGTCTAGGGGTATGGTGCCTTCCCGCACCGAGCGTTGATCTCGAGGAGCAGGACACTTCGGCGTCGTGCCTGGGGCGCAGCGTGGATCTACAAGCATACCCCGATTCGCATGGAAACGTATAGTCGACAGAGCGAAATCATCGTCGTCGTCAAAATTCAACGGCCCTAGCAAGGCGATGGGCTTGATGTTCTGCTGCGCCATTGGGGATGTCGTCTGCTCAATGCTGAACAACCTCACAGGACCTCTGTCGAGAGACTGGCCGGCATGCTTATTATATACGCCACTAGGAGGGCGACGTGGTCAAGCCATGGGAGCTCCGCCACGCCGACGTGCATATTGGGAGGCGGACGTGGTTCAGCCGTCTGGTTGATTGGGTGCCATTCACCGACAGCGACGGCGCACAGCATCAGATGTGCAGGAGGCGCATAAGTCGGTGACGGGCCTGGACTTTCATGTTGGCAACGTCACTTGTGACGATTTTGTTGGGCGATGCGCTCCATCGTCCATTAGTGGTGACGCGATGTCAGAAGCCAGGATTCAGGAATTCCCTTGTTCCTGGAATTCCTGGAATATGTCAAAGCTAGGGCTTTTCTGATGCCGTCGAACGGTCACTAGTATAAATGCAATTATGCGGTTATACGATAACTTCTCTATTAATCGATTATATATATATCTTCTATGGCTGCCTACTTTTCTCAGTGGGTTATATATATACTCGACATAATTTAGTAGTACGAAGGTTGGGTCCAGAAATGTCCGGACCGACCCATCCTATAAGTGGACCCCTATCACTGTGTGTATATAGTATTTTTGGAAAATATATACCGGTCTTAATAACTCCACTCGAAGAGTCTCAACACAGTAAAACACATGGATAGAGGAGCACAATAGGTGTACAGGGCCCCGTACATTTGTTACAGGACTCGTACGATTATTAGGTAAGCAAGGGAGGCCACCACTAAATGCGCCTCTATAGAGTAGCGATAACAGCGCAACGAACCCGTATTTCACATCGCCTCAAATTTACGAAACGTCAACTATTCCGTGATATAATCAGACCGTTAGATTGCATAGGACATAATAGTCATTCGTGCTAGGTTTGACGCGGAGAGGAGCAACGAACGACGCATCGTCAATAATACATCTCTCCTAGGCATCAGGTATTACGGGCTCGTAAGCTGACAGGTACGCATGCATCGCCTACACACAGGCATTACAGGCTCGCAGACTCACAGGCTCGCAGGCATCACGGGCTCGCGGGCATCACGGGCTTACAGGCACGCAGGCATCACGGGCTCGTAGGCTCACAGGCACGCAGGCATCACGGGCTCGTAGGCTCACAGGCACGCAGGCTCGCAGGCATCGCAGGTACGAAGGTACGCAGGCATCACGAGTTCGTAGGCTTATAGGTACGCACGCATCGCACACACGCAGGCAATACAGGCTCGCAGGCTCGCAGGCATTACGGGCTCAGACACGCAGGCATTACGGGCTCAGACACGCAGGCTTACAGGCACGCAGGCTCGCAGCCACGCAGGCTCGCAGGCATCGCCGCCGAAGATACTTGCTTCTAGTTTTGCTTACGCCTATCCGTGCGGCACGGGGAGGCCGCATTTGGTGGCCTTCCTTGCTTACCTAATAATCGTACGGGTCCCGTAACTAATGTACGGGCCGCCGTATACCTAATGGGCTCATCTATCAAAGCGTGGCCATGGTACCAACAAGGCCCCCATGACAGGGCTGCTGGTGTACATGGGCCCGATGCCCTTTCAATACCTGTCTCCATAAGCCTAATTACCCCTACCTCGTACACACGGCGACAGGGGTCCACTTGTAGGGTGTTCTGGGCTCAACCTTCCGTCAATCTTACAGTTATGCAGCTGAGCGCAGCTGGCCGGCTGACTAGTGCCACACGTACTCGTAATAAATACGTCACTAGGAGCCGCACTTGTTTTGGTGCCGCTGGCCCACTTGTAGTGAGACATTTCCCCCCCCAGTTTGTTGAGGGCCCGAAATAACCTGCGCCTCTGATCGCCCTTGCTCTTTTGGCTCTTACAGGTACGGAGTAGTCGTCGCGGGCCTGAACTGTGAAATTTGGTTGCCCCTGAATGGGGTTCGAAATGGAGGGTTGCCGAATCACCCTAGCACCGTGTCTCACGGCAGGCCCGGCTTGTTGTCCTGGTAAATAGAGGTACCGAGGGTCTAAGTGTTGTGCCGAGATTGCCGCAACGCCAACGGGTGTTGGTCGCGATGCGTCAACAAGGCGATGGGCAGCGCCGCGCGAACCGACGATACTTCAATTTGTGTGCAAACCACACACAAGATCGAAGTGCCCACAGACTGGAGCGCGACTTGCCCAATGTGGTCAGGACAGGTGGACCCTTGGACCCTACCTTAGGTAGGCGTGGAGGGTGGCCGGAGTAACGTGCCAGTGAAAAGTAGTGCTACCTAGGGATACAGTTCATGAAGTGGTATTAGTGGCATTGTGTATTACCCTCTAACAGGTATTAATGGGCCAGGCAGCCCCTGGCCCAGTGACTGACCCAACTTCCCTCATCCGTCGCAGCGGCCACCTTGACCACCTTGGCCGGCTTCACGACCGCACACTTGCAATGGATGCTCCTCAGAGGCTCACAGCAAGCGTCCTCGCCGCATTCAACGATGAAGAGCTCGGTCGCTTCCTGGAAGCTAGCACTCGAAAAGGCTCCGGCGGTCCAAATGGTCTTGGGAACACCTTCGTGTGAGTGCCCCGCATTCTCGCCATGCTCACAACAATGTTGACTTAGCTCCAGGCTTATCGACATACGAGATCCTCAGAACCTGCCTCCCTCGTTCATCGACAGATTGAGGTATTCCCCCACCCCCTTCCGCCTCCGACGACACTAACTTCGCGTGTGATGGTAGGGATCGTGCCAACGCTGCCCAGCCTACGAGTTCGGTCAACTTGGACGAGGTTGCAGCTCGTCTCCAAGCCTTTGCCGATGCCGGGAACGATGGTCTGCCGCCCCGTCGCGCGTCAACGCCGCCTATGCCGTCTTCCGACTCACAACGACGCGAAGACATTGAGTCTGAGCTCGAAAAGCACGCCGCGCTGGTCGAGGACGGATGTCAGCCCTGGTATCCGATTACCGAGCTTGAACGAGTAGTCTCGTGTCCTGCCTCATACTCGGCCAAGGTTTGGATGTGGCAGAACCGCCCAACCGACTATAAGGTGTTTACCAGACAGCTAAGTCATTGGAAGCGGTTTCGGAAATGGCAACGCTCGCGCAGGAGCGAAAACAGCATATCAGAATGCCAAACCAAATCCAAGGAGTTGCTGGGCGATCGTGCCCCTGCGCGGGGATTTCAACTCGAGCAAAATCCATCAACACAGGATCGATGGACAGCCTGGGTCGAGTATGTGAGTTTCGTTGCGTCGGAACTCAACAGATATCGGGAAGAGGCATTGGCCTTTAAGCCCAGGCGAGAGAAGCTATGGAAACAACTGCAAAACGCCGATGTTCTACGACCTGACGAGGGTGAAGAGTCGCTCGTAGCCGGTGCTGGGAGGCGAGCCCTCGAAAAGAAAGACGCGGAGAGAGCCTTGAGATCCCTGAGTGGCATGGAGCCACGTGCCACTTCAAAGAAGCCAGATCGCCGCATTTTGGACGCCAAAAGAGCTCTGGAACATGTCGTGAGACGCAACGACCTCATCGCAAGGTATGTCGAGGATACAGATTTAATGCGGACACAGGAAGAACGTGTCAGGCATTTTGATGCGATACTACGGTGGTCTGAGGAGCAACTCTCTGTTATTGAGCGTGAGCTCAGTGCCGAGAAGCCCGCCTCGAAGCAGAACAACTCCCGCGGCGGGGCAAAAGGGCATAAGTGCAGGAGAGAAGATTCAGCGATGCCTGAACAAGCCGGCGGTGGAGAGGTCGAGCTCGAGACGCCTTCCAAACATCACAAAGCTGGCACGACGCGGCAACAAATATCCCCAAAGAAGGCGGTGGTCCGCTACAGGAAAGCAAGCACAGAGATCACACCAGGTAACAGAGGGAACCAGGGGCTAGCAAGGTGGAAGCTAGAGTCATCTGAGATGGCTGCACCGCGCCGCAGCCCCAGGGTTGCCAAACTTCGAGCTTGCAAGCGAGCGCTCGTGGCTGAATGAATGAGAAAAGATCTTCAGGTCTTGTCAGTTGAGTGGATGGGTTAGCCTAGCGCACCTAGCCTCAGTGTTGGGAATTGAGTTCGGCGCAAGGGAACTTGATGTTGCGTGCGACTCTTCGCTGCAGAGCAAGCCCAAACGCGGGCAGCTTTGGGTCTGCGTGTAATCCTTACGAGCCGCGACAGAATGGAAGAATTCAGCGTTTGGGATCCAGCTGTGTCAATAGTGTTTCCCCATGCCAGCGCCGGATGGCGCATAATGGACTCGGGAGAATGCTCATTTGGCGCCGCATTCAGAAATGGGAACAGCAGGGAACACCCCGCGAGTTCAATTCGTACGTGTAAGTGCCCATCCCTGCCTCGAGCCGGACACATGGATGGAGCCTCATTGGCCTACGAGTTCTCCATCTCCAAGCCTCATCGAAAACACCAGTGGCTGGCTCCCGTTTCAAGCCACTCCGCACTAGTCGATGCACCTCGCGTCGTAAGGTTGCAAACAGCGGATGGCTTTTGTTTCAAGCCACACCGCATTGGGCTTCCGGGTGGGTCGGTGGGGGTCTTTCAGATCGAATACACCAGCGGCGGCTGGGATTGGCTTCTGATTCAAGCCACACCGCATTGGGCTTCCAGGTGGGTCGGTGGGGTCTTTCAGATCGTATACACCAGCGGCGGCTGGGATTGGCTTCTGATCCAAGCCACACCGCACGGGCTTCCAGGTGGGTCGCCCTCCGGGGGAAGCCGAGTCGGTACCCTAGGTTGAATCCATTCCATGTGCCGAGGGGATACACCGTAAACAACATGTAAGCCGTCCTCGCTGTATCGGCCATCGTCAACTCACAAGACGCAACACGTCTGTAACGCGGGGAGATGTCCATCAGCCACCAGTTTCCTCACTTGCAGGTACCTCTTTACCGTCAGCAGCCGTGGCGACGCCTGCCGTACCTGAGCCATGGCGCCGGGCGTGGTCCCGCGCCATCCGAGCCGCCCCCCTGTCCGACTCTGCAGAGCGGGCAAGCAACCGAGATGGGGAGGTCAGGCGACCGTGGCCGCCCGACATGTGCATGCGTGCGCAGTACACGAGTATACTCGTTCACATCAACTGACCGCCCCAATCTCGGCTGGTGTGTAACAGCTCAACCGAGCGAGTATAGGTACGAGTACATCAACTGACCCCACCCCCACCCCCCCCCCCCCCGGGCCCACGGGACCCGAGCGAGTATCAACTGATTTCCCTCCACCATCTCATCTGATAGCTCACCCCCTTTGTCGGGTTCCACGCTGTTCGGCCGCCTTACAATGTTCGGCCGCCCTACAATGTTCGGCCGCCACGCCTGTCCGCGCCGCGATCATCGAGCCCAAAGAAGTCGGTATCGTTACTCGCTGTTTGCCCTTCTAATCGCTTGCCAACGCTCCTAGCCTGCCAAATCTGTCGCCTCCTCTCCTCCCAGCGTCATTACAACATCCCCCTGCTCTGATGATTGACCCGCGATGCACAACACCTATTCTTACAGTAGTTGCCACGTCCGTTCTGCCCCCTGAACCTTGGCCTTCTTCTTCCTCTCCCGTGCCTCTTCCCGTCGCGCCGTGAGCACGGTAGATCCCATACATCGTTTTGGTCCACGGAAGCGTACATTGCTTCCATCATTGTTGAAATCTCCCCCCTTCGCAATTTGCGTACCAGTTCAGACAGACATCGCCCATCAATACGGCGGCTTAGTCAGGCTCCCCAGGCCTCCTTCGCCAGACCTGCTGTCGATGCCTCGCAAGAGCTCCTGCAAGTCCATTCCCCTACTGCTGTCGTCGCGGGATCGCAAGGACCGCGCCTGCATGCTGTCTCCGCCACGGCTGCTGATGTTTCGCCCCAACGCCTTGGCGGCGTAGTCTTGCACAGAAATATCGTTCCCTTTGGTCGAGAGGGAGCTCAGGTCCGGCAAGGGCGGCACTGGGGGCACGGCATCCTCACCCTCTCTATTGAACTGGAAGCTCGGCTCCTTCACTTTGGGCGGGTTCGACGTCAGGGGTCCCCCTCTGAACGACCCCGATGTCGTCCTGGACAGGGCATCTCCCGTCGTAGTCGCTTGCACCGTCGGGCTGAAGCTGCCCTCCGATGGGCTGTACTCGTAGCTGACCATGCTCTCGTCGCTGTCGTCCTCCAAGCCCGGAATGCCTGCCGTCTGCGGCGATACATTGCCCCACAAAATCATCTTCAACTGCTCCACAGAGGCGATGCCAGCCTTACTCGACACCGACACCGACGGGGAGAGCGCGCTCCTTACGCTAGTCTTTCGTAGCTTCGACATGGAGTTCAGTCGGTCTCCATGCGCTTGTGCTGAGTGCGGCCTAAGGTTGTGCGTGCTGCCATAGGGAGACGCGGGCAGGTGGCCGCCGTTCAAAGCGGCAGTGCCGGTGGTGAGCCTGTTCTGGTCTGTGCCCGTCGTGCCGGTCCTTGAACCGTTCAGGGACTCGGCCTTGGCTTCGGAGAGCGCTGCAATAGCAGAATCCCTCGACCACTCGGCGACCATCGTCTCTCGGAAACCGCTGGGCAATTCCTGAACCCGCTCGGCCGCAGGCATAGAGTTCATGCTGGAGCCCATTGTGGGAATGGACATGGCTCGCCCTGGAGACAGGCCCGGACTTGCAGGGACCGACAAACCGCTCTCTTGGTAGCCGGTGGCGATGCATTCAACGAGGGAAGTTCGGTCGTCGAATGGCAGCAACTCCTCCGTTTCGAGTGCGCTGAGATCCCAGGCCGGCTGAGATGCAGCATGGCCGGGCATCCCAATCTGCTCAACTGTTGGCGGCGGAATGCTGACGCCTCCGGTCCAGAAACCCTTGCTCCTGCGCCTGATGATTTCATTGTGAATCGCCCGTCCCACCACCGACGACTCAAAGTCGAATTTCTCCGTCAACGCCCAAAAGTACCCATGGCACAACGCAGCGATTCGCACTTTGTGGATGGGTTGCTCAAGTTCTTGCACATCCTCCTGCAGTCGGTAAATCATCGGAATGCCGAACCGGGCCGAGTTGACGCCAAGCCTGCACACGAGTTTTGTGAGGAGAGTATGCAGCAGGACAATGTCGTTGTCGAAATCGACAAACTGCAGAGCGCTGTCATAGATTGCCAGGTGCAGAAGCGGCAAGAACTGGCATCGCCGCCCCCTAGGCTGGCGTTCTCGGTTCGAGGCGTTCGATACTGCTCGCCGGCCATTTGGTAGCTCGCGGCTGTCCTTCGCTGACGAGCGGTGCTGGACGACCGTCTCATCCTGTGCGTTCGAGTCCTTGTGTGTAGTCTCTCGGTCCAGCCACGTCACCAGCGCATCCACATATGCCTTTCGGACGAGTCCGTCTGGCTCCCGCAGCAGCCACTGCGTTCCATCCCAGACTGTCATGGGAACCCCGTGGCGGGACAGGTCCTTGTTTCCGCTGATGTTCGTCTTGACATTCGCGACAAGCAGAATGGCCCTGATGACCCTCAGAGCAGAGGCTCGACCTCCCTTGTGCGAGAAATATGTCTCGGACGGGGGAGACTGGCTCCCGGGCAGGTCAACAGCCGACGACGCCGGGCCCCCGCTCTCGTTGCCATCCGCCTTTTCTCCATGAGGCATCGAGCTGGTGCTGTCGGATCGGCCAGGCTTGAGTCGGCTGACCAGCGCTGAAACCATGTCCGAGATCTGGTCCGCATAGTAGACGTGCGTCGCCAGGTCGCCTATACACCTTTCGAGTCGCTCAAGTAGGTCTTTGCGCTGGGTGCGAGTTGCGTGATCTTTTTCAGCATCCGTCTTGTCATCACTCTGGCTGCCGTCGTGGCCAGGCCCGTTGCGGAGCTGAAACAGTTTCTTAATCTGCTTGACCAGGCCAAGGAGCACGTCCATCACGCTCAGCCCAATCAAGTTTGCGTCCGACCGCAGCAACGACTGCATCATTGCCGTCAGCGTCAAATGCTGCCTCAGGGCATCCTCCTTAAGGGGCGTCTTCATCATCGTTTCAAGCGCCGCCAGCAGGATGACATATCGGTCCTGAACGGGCGCCCAGCGAGCAACGATGCTGTACATCTTGATCGCCCAGCCCGCATCACGGCCCGTGCCGTCCTCCCTGGTAACCACAACCTCGCCCTGGGCTACCCGCTCAGAAACGAACTCGAGGAAGGCCAAGGTGGCTGCGTGAACCTGGGCTCGGTTGGGAACCACAAAGATGCTCTTCAGGCACCGGGTGGCCAGGACGCCAATGTCTTCCTCGGCCACCTTGTCGACATCCAGAGCCGTCCCCGAGAATGCCAGCGGATTTGCATCACCAGGCATCTCGGCGGTTCTAACGGTGGCGACGCTTGTTCTACGACGGAGCAACTTCTCGGCGTCGGACTTCTCCTCCATCTGCACGCGCTCCAGCAGCAGGTCGAGGAAGTCGACGTTGTCGGTCCACATGTTCTCCAAGACCATGGGGACTATCACGTCGATCTGGCGACCAGTGACCGAAGACAGGGCGCTGGATGATGCGACGCACTTGATGGCGTCGAGCCCGGCATTTCTCCAGCGCATCTGTACGGGGCGGCTGACGGGACCCTTGGCGGGCACATGTCGGGAGGACGCGAGCTGCGCATACGAGCGCACAATGAACTGGTAATGTTGGAGGTATTCATGGTCGGCGAAGAGGGACGACGCGTCGTGGTGCTGGCAAAAGGCGTCGAAGGTGAGCAGCGAGGACTCGATCATGGTGATGTCGTCGGAGCGGAGGACGAGGTCGAGGATCTTGAGAATGCAGGGCGCAATCAAGGCGACGTCCTTGGGCGACTTCTCGACCAGCGCGGCGAGGATGCCCAGCGTCACCTGCACGTTCCTATGCACGCAAGTCGTCAGTACGGTCTGCCACAGACAGCGGCCGTCGCAACGCGGAAGCACCGGCAGGAGGCGGCATAAGGTACCCGATGCGCATGCGCCAGACATCGCTGGCCGTCTTCTTCTCGAGGAAGGCGCCGATCTTCTGGATCTTGGAGCGGCGGCTCGTGGCGTAGAAGAGCAGGTAGCTGAGCTCACTGCTGTTGGGCCTGACGTCGACGGCTCCCTTGGTGGTTCGCGGGTAGCAGCGCAGCACGAGCACCTGGTGCTTTGGCCGACACCTTTCCTGGATGGCGTTCATGGCGCTGCCGTGTCGCGATCGCCCTCTGGAGAGAGGAGGACCTCTTGCTGCGTCGTGGTCGAAGGCGAAATGCGGATGCGTCGATGATGGGGGAGAGAGGAGCTGCAAGAAAAACATACTTGGCGACGATCGTTGGCCGGCGGTGTTTTGAAGGTACGTACCAGCAAACCCTTGTCCCTAATAATAGCGGACCGCTCTCCGACCAACAACAGCAGCGCCCCTGAACGACGATGCGAGGACGGATGAGTTGTCAGCTGGGGTGAAATAACCTGGAAAGGCTGCAAGGGCACAAGCGGTCGTACGCAAACGGAGAAGACAGCTCATCAGATTGGATGCACAGGCAGGCCCTTCCTCCATGTGATGCTCGGCTCGAGAGATCCGCATTAGCTTCTGCAGCGCTCGACCCAACCCCGAGTGTCCCGGCCGACGGTAGCGAGCCGTAAAGTCTCCGATAATTACTCCATACTCGTACCTGGAAGTAATACGAAGTACGGGTACTCGTAGATGCTTGCGTACAAGTTACTGCCATTGCTCGTTGGCTCGTCTCCCCCTTGCCTACCCTATACGGCACGTGGTCTGCACACGCGCCAGGCCCGTGTGACATGATGGCGCTCAACGTTTTCGGGACACTCGGTCAGGGACGAATCGACTCTCTGCCAGGTTCACGTTGAGGATGACCCAAAATCCGTAGACAGCTCATTGCCACCAACCAGCAAGGCAATAGCTATCTGCATTCTCAGGTAGTACTTGTACGCTCAGAGCCGCAAAGGTGCATAAGCGCTGCTACCCTGCAGCAGCTGCCTTGCCTAAATGAGGAGAGGGGAGAGTCCGCGCTGGTATCATGCTTCATAAACGGACAGCTCTCTCTACTCGTACTCGTAGACTTCTATCTCGTGGAAAAGCCGCACCGCTCGTGTCTATCTCGTATCCCCTCCCCAACCCATCACCACATCCCACCTACCCCCCACAGCCGCATCCGCAATGACCTCCCTCGCCCGTTACAGCCTCGTCTTCTACGCGCCCCCCGCCGCCGTCGCCGCCTGCAAGGCCGCCATCTTCAAAGCCGGCGCCGGCCGCTACCCCGGCCCGGGCAACTACACCGAGTGCTGCTGGTCCGCCGCCGGCACGGGCCAGTTCCGCCCCGGCGACGCAGCGAATCCCCACATCGGCACCGTCGGCGCCCTCGAGGAGACGCCCGAGGTCCGCGTGGAGACGCTGTGTGTGGGCTCTGACGTCGCGCGCAAGGCCGTCGAGGCTCTCAAGACGTACGTGTCCCTGCTTCTCGCCTCGGTTGCTGCCGAACGGGTTGTTTGCGATGCTGGTGGCTTATCCATCTGCCGTAGTGCGCATCCGTACGAGGAGCCTGCATATCAAGTACACAAGCTGGAGGAGTTTTGATTACAAGGGCAGGACATTCTAATCCCGAGGTAGTCGACGTAGGAGACCATTGGTGGACGAGGAGCAACCCTGCGCTGCGCCTTGTCCTGGGTACTGCGAGCAGTTCAGACGTTCGAAGGATACGGAGTGCTGAGCTGTTAAGAAATTGAGACGTCTTGGAATCATCACTTCTCTCGTTTCGGGTCATCCTGCAACTAACAACTTATACTCCGCTAGCCACATGCTCTACTCGTACGACTTCATGCACTGGTTCTCATGGATGCGGCGACCATCGCACTCATCACAGGCCGCTCATGGTCTCAAACGTTTGATCGTGACGTCCCTGACTCTAACCGTCAGTACATGATTACCCGCAACGCCGCCGTTCCTACTTTTATGCCACAGATCCAATCACCATGTCTGCCACCTTCTCTTCGCTCCGCACGGTGATCTTTGTCGTAACACCCGATTTTGAAGAATAAGCCATCCTCACGGTGGCCACCACTCTGCCTCCACCCACCGTCTTGCCCAGTAGCTTGAGCGTGTGCGTGCTTTGATTGACAGGCACGTCGGTGCCATCCAGTGGCTGTAGTGACAACGCCTTGGCAAGCTGCTCCGTTGCATCTGTGATGCCTGTTAGCTGTGGTCTCCCCCATGACTGGCGAGTGCACTTACCGGCGATGCTCTTCAAGCCGCTCAGCTGCAAGGTTTCTTCTGCTTCCTCACCTGTGGCCCCAATCTGCTCCCAAAGGTGGTTGAAGTTGCTGGCAAATGTCGGTATGATATAATCGCTGCCTACAAGGTCAAACTCGGAGACCTCATACTCGTCGTCGTAGCCAGTCTCTTCGGGCTCGCCAGTTGAGGGGTCGATCTCCTTGCTGGTGAACTTGAGAATGTTGGAGAAAGACGTGAGAGGCAGCGACAGCTCGCCATTCGCCTTCTGGAATGCAACGTAGACTTTGCCAGGCTCATTCGTTGCCAGCGTCTCAGCCTGGATAATGAACACCTCCTCGAGCTCTTCTTCCTCCGACGGAGTGGCAACCACGGAGACGTTCTCCAGGACAGTGTCCGGGAGAGTGTTCTTCACCTCGTATTGCAGAACAATGTGCTCCTTGAAGATATGCTTCACCACAGTCACCACATACTCCGTCTCAGCTTCCGTGAGCTCAACAACCGGCGACGACTTGAGCACGCTGCCAAACTCCTTCATCTCCGGGATCTGCATCAACTCTTCGGCGTAGCGCTGGGCCAGGGCAGAGGCGGAAGCCGCAGCCTCCGCTCCACTGGCGGGTGTCTTGGCTGGGCCAGCCTTGGGAGCCTTCAGCGTCGGGGCTGTGGCTGTGAGCTTCTTCGTCCGGTCCTCGGCGTCGGCCTGTTCCCGGGTGACCACAGGAATCTTGGAGATATCAAATGGATCATCGAACGCCGACGTCTCGTCCGAAGTGACGTACATGACGAGCTGGTGCTCGAAGAAAGGGAGGGAGAACATGCTGTCTGGAGTAACAGTCAGCCAGAGATGGAGACCATGGAAAACGAAATCGCTTACCGTTTTTGACAAAGTTCCGCGCCATCTCATCATCCTCTTCGCCCATGAGCTTCAGGTTCAAGGCGGCGCGGTCGCGGACCTCGTCGTCCACATCATCCAGGCATCGCGTAAGGAGGACCTTGACACTGGCCTTCACATCGGGATCCTTCTGGCCGACGCCAAACTTGGCCAAGGCAGTGGCCGCAGCAGCTCGGACAATGGAGTTCTCAAGCACCACTCGGTTGTAGATGTAGCGGATATACTTGGTAGGCTGAGCCGTCTTCGGCCCCTCCAACCCAATAAGGTGGAGGATGCGAACAGCCAGCTTGGTGAACTCGCAGTCTTCGATGAACTCGCAAAGATGGGCCAGGGCCTCCTCCTTGGAATCCGGCACAAACTTGATCAGGTCGAACATGCTCTCCACCACCGCCCGCTTGAACTCGTATCCGCCTTCGTCGCGCAGAATACCGCTGAGGAAGGTCAGCATGCCAGCCTGCTTGCTCGGGAACTTGAGGCAGAGGGTCCGGATAGCTTCGACGATGGTGATCTTGAACTCGTCGGTGATTTCCGACATGAACCCGGAGATTTGCTTCATCAGGCGATCCACGCTGGCCTCGTTGCCCGTTTTGAGCAGGGTGGTGATGGCGAATGTAGCAATCGATCGGTTGCTGTTCGAGATAAGGAGTTCGATGTCGGGATTGCATGTGGCGACGGCGGCGGG
The DNA here is from genome assembly GCA_022114105.1 of Tolypocladium guangdongense. NCBI lineage: Eukaryota > Fungi > Ascomycota > Sordariomycetes > Hypocreales > Ophiocordycipitaceae > Tolypocladium > Tolypocladium guangdongense. Next base: position 2,427,840 of record NRQP01000004.1, on the reverse strand, counting down.
CTTGAAAGAGGCGAAGCTGTGGAGGATTCGGAGCGCGGCAAACTTGGTGACCGCTCTCGGAGAAGTCAAGAAGAGCTGCAGAACGTGGACGGCCTGGGTAACTTCGTTGTCGGAGACGTCTCGCATGTCGCAAATAGCCTTGGCCGCCTCAAAGTTGACCATCTCGCTCTTGTGTCGCAGCCAGCCGTCGAGGAGCTGCATCATGGGCTTCCGCAGCGAAACATCCTCCTCAGCCAGTTGCGCGGCAAGTCGGACGAGCATGACCGTTGCGGCAGGGTTCTTGACGGCCCCAGCGGCACCGAATTGCTGGACCATCTTGACGAGGGCCATGCGGTCGTGCATTCGCAGCTGATACAGTAGGCCAATCGCGTGGTATTGGGTCATCGTGGAGTTGTTCGTCGGCATCTGGCCGCTCGAGGACGAGAAGCCCAAGGAGAATCCGCCGCCAGACTTGGTCGAAGCGGCAGCCTCCTGGGTCTCGCTCTGCCACCGTCGCACGACATCCTTGGCAATGGGAAGGAGGTGATACGACGACACCAGAGCTGCGGAAGACACCGAGGGGTTCTTATCCACGATCGCAGTCTTCATAACTCGCTCGATCGACTGTACGGTTGTTGCCTGCGACATTGTTAGCACCAGCGGCAACCCTTCCAACGGGGCACGGCGCAAGCCGAACATACGTCGATGATACGACACAGTGCTCGAATGGCGTTGGGACGGAAGATGGCGTCGCTGCTTCCGCCAGTGTCCTTCATGATGGTGCTGGTGACCATGATGATGTCCTCGGCCGAGTTGGCCAGCTCCTTGATGATAAGGTGGACCATCTGTCGGAGGCTGACATCCTTGTTCTGGAACAGCTTCGAGATGCCGAAGAAGAGAGTGGTGGCTTCGTTGGTCGGGAATTTCTCCCCAGTGTAGAGGAGAAGGCCGATCTTGGTCAGGAGGATGCGACATCGTCGAGGCTGGATCGGGGAGCTGTTGAACAATCGCGCTGTCCGTCGTTTAGCTCGACTGTGCGGGAGCGGTCTCGCGTCCCTGTTGCTGACTCACCTTCTTGAAATACCTGCGTGCGGTCCACCTTGACCAAGCCCAGGTCGGCGTCCTCGTCCTTTTTGCCGTAGCTCATGTTGGGCGGCTGGGTTGGAGGAGGATTGGTCGTGGATTGTGCAAGGTGGCTTTGGCTGGGCTGGGATATGAGGATATCACCACGTCGACTCAGGGATGGGGGAGGGCGTCACGTGATGCTCCACCGTGCTTACCTGTTGCAATGAATGTCATCAACAGCTTTTGAAGATGGCCGTCACGGTGCAAAACGAAACGTAAAAATTTGAAACGGTAAAAAAGCGGTGAGCTGAAGGCTTCTTGGAGCCAATCGTACGTTAAATTGACATTTCGCAGACAGTAGGTCCTGACGTGGCTAGAAACTTGCGACGTGGAAAGTTTTGGTGAGGCCGGATATGTCATCGCGAACAGTGCCAAGGGTCGCGAATTCTCCATAGCAACCAACGTATCCTTCAACACCCACCGCAGCATCGCAACCATGAAGCCATCAACACGACTCACCCTTCGACTGTTGCCACAAGCCTTCAATCGCCCTTTGCATGCGCGCCCGATCCACTCAACTGTCGCAAAGGCTGCCAACGTCGCTCCGATTGTCGGCACGGGACCGCCACCCGTGCCGCCAGCTCCCACCGAGAGGACAGTGAACGAGAGGGTCGAGCGGCGCAAGAGGCAAGCCGAGCTGCTCAAGACGGCAAAGGTGATCCGAAACGCAAGAGATGGAAAGTCGACGACATTGAAGAGGAGGTTCTGGAAGGATGTTAGCGTCCAGGAAGTAAATGGTGAGCGGCACCAGCACTCTTCGCCGCAAACGAAAGAGGCCCAATTCGATGAAGGCTGGTATTCTAATGGTGAAACAGGCGCCTTGCAGGTCCATCTCGACTCGCGACCGCTTCGACACCCTCAAACGAAGGAGATCATCCGACTCCCGGTCTCTAAACGCAACATGGCGGCGGCCCTCGCTCTCGAGTGGGATGTCTTGACGTCGGCACAGCAAGCCACGAGGCAGCACCTAATACCTCTGACGAGCCTTATCTGCCGAGCCCTCGATATTTCGGAGGACGACGCGCCAGGCACGGGGAAGATTCGCAAGGAAATTGCCACGTCGCTTATGCGATACATGGACACAGACGCGCTGCTCTGCTGGGCGCCCCCGGCCGGCCAATTTGACCTGCGCAATGACAGGGGCGAGTCCCTGCGAGACGTACAGAAGCAAATTGCGGAAGAGACAGTCTCCTTCTTGACGACCCATGTCTGGCCTGGCATCAAGATCGAGCCAGTTCTGGATGGACATGAAATTTTCCCACGAAAGCAGGCGGAAGGAGTAAGGGAGGTGATACAAGGCTGGGTCGAGGGCCTCAGTGCGTGGGAGATTGCTGGACTGGAGAGAGCGGTGCTGGCGGGCAAGAGTCTCGTTGCGGCTGCTAGACTCGTCACCGAATGGAGCGAGGGCCCCGTGGGGAAGCGCGGACTAACCGCCGACGACAAGTTTGGCATTGAGAAGGCGGCCGAGGCTGTGAGCCTTGAAGTGGATTGGCAAGCCACCCAGTGGGGCGAGGTTGAGGACACTCACGACGTGAACAAGGAGGATGTGAGGAGGCAACTGGGGAGCGTCGTGCTGTTGGTGTCGGGGACTGGAATGAGGGCCTGACGTCTGGGGCCTCGGCCCGGGTTAGGATTTAGAAGGATCCAGGGCATGTACAACATATAGAGATCACTTGAGGCCGTCTCTGTGCCACGCTTGGTCGCCCGTGAGAGGCTCGAGGGAAGTATGTGGCATACGGTAGTTGTGTATTTCTACGCATTGACGCAGCATCTGATGCAGCATCAGCCGAATTATGTATGCTCTTGGAAAGGGCGCCACGTAATCAAAACGCCGCACTGCCCATGTTCTCAAACGACATCTTCTCCCAGTTGAAGATTCGAGTCAAAGTGGTCGGACTGCACCTCGTAGCCGTTGCACGCTTCCGCTTGAGAAGCGGTGAGGGGACAACCCGACTTGTCTTGCAGGCTCTCAGGCTTGTGAGTGTCTCTGGGCAAGGAGTTAGTTTACGGCAGGATTTTGAGCAAACTTTCTTGATGGTCTGAAGTAGTTTGAGCGACTGCTGGCCGCACGTATAGAAAGTCGCAACCCGTTGGAGCACTTCCTGACATTCGTCCATGATTGAGCCATTTGCGACTGACTTGGCGAGAGCCACAGCGACTGACACGTCTTGGCCATGATTAGGACAGTGCCGGCTGTAGACGCATTTGTGTTCTGGTTAGGATACGGGACGCGTCTAGCCACCGTCAGATACGCGAGGGATACCAACAGAGCATCCCACCACCAAGCACCGGTGGTCTGGACCTCGTAGCTGCCGTGAACGAGCCGCAGGAGCTCTATTGCGGCCTCGACACATGACCGCGAGCAATGGAGAGTTGTTCCAGCCGGGATCGGGTCTGTCAATGGCTCAAAGGCTGGCGCGTTGTCTCTGTGCTTGGCGTGCTCATTTGCCGACGCTGCGCGAGGACGGGACGGAGAGCATGATGCGCAGGTAGAACCTCAGCACGGTCAACTTGGATGTCCCCGAGTGTAGCTCGCTTGCATGCCGGTCGCCTCCTTACCTTGCATGAAGAAGAGCCTGTTGCGCATTGAACAGAGCCGATCTTCCTCCGATAGGCCGCTCGCTAATTCATCTCTCTGCCACGAAGGATTCTCGGGCAGTGACGCCTCAAAGATTGAGAGCTTCTCGTGCAGCCCAATAATGGTCTCTAGATTGCGGACTGATTTTGTCCCCTGAGTCGGCGGGGACAGGCCATCCGCTTCCCGATTCATCGGGTACACCTGTGACAGGATCTCTTCCAGTATTCTGCACAGTCCGATGCTTTCGACGCAGAAGCGGAACCTGGGCAGGATTGGCTGACTCTCTCGAGTCTTGTCCGATGTTGGCACCTCGAGCCCGCAAGGTAGAGGCAGCGACGACATGTGAGTCGTTTGTCGGCCGCCCGTAGGTCATGCTTACCAGCCTGGTTCAACAAGTTAACGAATGCTCCCGCAATAGGAGAGCTACGCTCATATGTCCATCATCACACATCTATACCACGTCCGGCGACGTATCTCCCTCTCCAGATCCCGCCTTGTGTCCCGGCGATGCTCCATGTGAAGGTCCACGCCCGCCGCATTCCAGCACCGGCTCGAAAAAGGCGTGCTTTGGAGAGCCAACGCAAGTATCAGAAGCGTTTGTATGACGCTCCCCTTCTCAAATCGCAACGGAACACCCGTCCCTGTGGATTACATGAACATCACCCCCAGGCGCGCAAGCACCTCGCTCAACTCTCTGAAAAGCCTCTGCAAAACTGAAAATGGGCGGTCGCATTCTGAAGTCGAGGTGTCGGACCCCTCGTCCAGCAGCGTCTCGGCAATGGGGACCATGATAACCGAGGACGACGTAACAGCGACTTTTCTCAAGGAGGCTTGTGATTCAATGAAATACAAAGACGGCTCAGCGCCGAAGCTGCCGCAGGAGCCCGACTACTCGGTGCAAATATCGCAAGACGTCGGGCGCGACTGGCGGCGCGACTCGTCGTACTACGTCCCGTCTCATAAGTTGCGCTGCCTCCGCGCGAGCTGGCCGACCACCTGATGCCCATCGGCTGCTTCCGGTAAAAGGTGTACTACATGTACCCCTTCTTCCACCTGCCGTCCTTCGAAATCGCATACCGCATTGTGGCAGCCGAGCCTGGAGCCGAGGGACCCGTCGATCCCGGCACTGGGACTCGGCTGCTACCCGGAAGCAGACGCAACACCGTTCCACTGCGCAACGCCGCCGCGGATCCTTGCAAGTGGGTTTGAACACAACGAACACGACGGTCCAATCTCGAGACGGGGAATTGAAAGCTAGCGCAGGATGACACCCCTGGGCAGCTGATGGCAGTGGGTCTATGATGGCAGTGGGTCGATGAAGACGGGAATCCGGGGAGAGTTGCGGGGAGCGGAGCGTGCAGCTCGGCAGCCGGCATGATTGGAGTTGGCCCGAACCGCCGCTCCGGATGCATTCGGCACCCCGGTCCGAGTGGCCGACGCTTCAACCAACGACCAGTCTGCCGCCGTTGCGAAAGAAACGATTCACATGTGAGCCGGAGTGCGCCTTGCCGGTATCCGCACTTGTGTCTCTAACGCCCCTATCCGAAAAATACACGAAATGCATCCGCCGTCTAAGCATGAATCAATCTCTGATTGATTGAACGAAGGCGCCGCCGAATTACCCGATACGCCTGCAGAATGTAGGGCAGGTAGCTGTTGGACTCCAGGCCCTTGGTGCGCACAAACAGCGAGATGCGGATGGTTCCGAGGAGGAGGCTCATCCACAGAACCAGCTTCAGGGCCTTTCGCAGGAACATGCGGCGCGCCGCATTCGGCGTCCTCTGGACCGTGTTAGACGCTTGCTTGCGGCGAGACGCGGCGGGACGTACCGTGTAGTTCCAGTCTCGGTAGGTTGGAAACAGGCACTTGTACCAGTAGTGCATCTGAGAGTGCGGGTATGTCATGGCGTTCCACTGCCTGCCGCTGCGGCCCTTGGTGTTGTACCAGCTCGCGCAGCCCCCCCGCCAAACCGTCTTGTGCAAGTCGTCCTGCATCTGCTGTGAGTACTGGACCTCGGCCTCGCGCTTGACCTCGGCCGTGGTGGCGTCGCCGTCAATGACTGGCTTGATGACGCGGAGGGCGTAGTTGATGGCGTTTTCGACGGCCATGATGGCTGAGGTGTGTCCGGTGAGGGTGTTTGGCCCTGTCTCCCAGCATCAGCACGCGGGCCACGGATGTCAAGCTGGGGTCGCGAGCACTCACCCAGCAGCATGAAGAAGTTTGGAAAGTCGCTCAGCGCGCAGCAGTTGTAGGCTTCGGGGCCGTCAAACGCCTCCCAGTGCTTCTCCAGGGTGACGCCGTCTCGCCCGACGACCTCGATGCCCCCCATGAAGGTGTTCGTCGAGTACCCGGTGGCCAGCACGATGACGTCAGCCGGCGTCGTCGCGCCGCTCTTGGTGCGGACGGCATCGGGCAGGACTTGGGCGATGGGGTCGTCGGTGAGGTCGAGGTTGGCGGCGTGCAGGGCCTTGAGGTAGCCCGGGTCGAAGATGCGGCGCTTGCAGCCGATGTCAAAGTCGGGGATCAGGAGGTCGTGGTACTTTGCGGGGGCCGTCTTCCGAACGTAGCTGAGGGCGCGGGCCTGCTGATGGGCGCGGAACCTGGCGGCAGCCCTGGTCATGTAGAAGCCCCTGATGTCGTTCTCGGAGTAGACGAAGGCGATGAGGCGGACCAGGGCCAGGAGGCCCGGGACGTGCTCAAACGACCACTGCAGCGCGGCCGAGGTGGGCACGTCGATGGGCGGGATGATCCAGTGCTTGGAGCGGACGAACTGCGTCAGCCGGCGCGTCTCGTGGACGATGCTGGGGACGATCTGGGCGGCGGTGCAGCCGTTGCCGACGACGACGACGTTCTTGTCCCGCAGCGGCACGTCCGGGCGCCAGCGCGCGGCCTGGATGACGGGGCCGCCGAAGGACGCCAGCCCCGGCAGGCCGGGGTCGCGCGGCGTGACGAGCGCGCCGGTGCCGGCGAAGAGGAACTGGCACTCGTGCAGCGACACGGAGCCGTCGCCGACGCTGCGGACGTGCATGCGCCAGCGCTGCGACTGCTGCACCCACTCGCACCGCTGCACCTCGGCGCCGAACGTCATCTTGGAGGGCAGGTCGTAGTCGTCGGCCACGCGCCGCAGGTACGCCAGCAGCTCGCCCGACGAGGCCAGCACGCGCGTCCACTTGGGGTTGGGCGCGAACGAGAAGCTGTAGAGGAGGCTGGGCACGTCGCAGGCGCACCCTGCGCACCGGCGGCGTCAGCGTGCCGCCGAGGGGACGAGGCGCGGAGCATACCTGGATATGTGTTGACGAACCACGTCCCGCCCAGGTCGCTGTGCCGCTCGAAGAAGCGGATGTCGGTGATGCCATACCACCGCTTGAGCGATGCGCCGAGGCCAATCGCGGAGAAGCCGGAGCCGATGCAGGCGAACCGGCTGTAGCTGGCGCCCTGCGTCTCCTGTCGGCCCATGGTTCGAGTCGGTGTTCGCAGACGGCGCGTGCGAGCCGATGGGAGCGGGTGCGCGGGCTGGGGCCTTACATATACCGGAGCACGTTCACAGCCGCGTCGTCGTGGCGACATGCCTCGGCTCGGCCTGGGCGATTGTCATCATTGCTCGCACGTCTTTGGGTCGATTGGCCCGCGCGAATGGCAGGCAGCGGGCGCCGGTTGCGACCCGGGGCGGGAGGCGGGCATCGGAGTCGTCCCGAGCCTCCAGCGCCGCGGTCGCCTGATGCTGATACATCACGTCGGCCACGGCGATACTGCAGCCAGCGCATGCACACGCTGCTTGGCGCATTCCTGGTCACACGCGAGCTGTGGCAATGCCCAACGGCGGTCGGCCGACGGTCCATTCACCTCTATCCGCTGCCGCCGCCGCCCGTGACACGTCTCATCGTCCCGTTCCACCGCGTCCCGTTGGAAATTGCGGATTTTGCTCCGGTGGGTCGCCGCGCCAACTGACATGCGTGGAAGAGGCTTCGTCTGGACATGGGCGGGATAGACAGCCACGAGCTTCCGTCGAACACCTGCACTGCCCTCAGTCTCTCTGCTTCAACCACACCAGCTCGATCAATACTCCAAGGTACGAGAGGTCGGAAAGCGATAAACGGTCCCCAGATAGATGGCTGCGATCGAAATCGTCGATAATTGCCACTGGTCGTGGTCGGTGAGCCCGGCTGTGTGGGCGCACTGACGTGAGGTGAGGACTCTGTCAACTACCAACCACCGCCGAAGTAGATGCAACCTATGTCTGATGGTAGGAGCATTACACAGGGGGTGACTCTAGTGCGTTGGCATGATCAGTGTACCGTCAGAGGCCTACGACTCAGCTGTAGCCAGTGGAGTTCACTGATCGCCATATGCTCGCATGTACATCTAATACGCTGCCCAGTAAAGCGCGCCGGTCTTAAGAGACGCCACATCGTGGTAATCGCCACGAGCGCAATGGAAGTCATCCGGTCCCAAGTGGTTTCAAGTTAATTGACGGCAAGTGCCGCTTCAGTCATGTCCATGGCTTCGTGCGATACGAGCGCCACATGCGTAGCGAAGTGGCAGAGCCGGGAGCCTCCACACAGCTTCTCTGAAGCTACGAGGCTGCATATGGAGGACAGGGGGCCCGAGTTGCGGTCGCACTGGGTCGTTGTGGCCGCGGAACCGCAGGACTGCTACGTCAAGACGCCTGTCTCCTTGCATGCGCCGACGAGGATATCGAGCCCCCGCTCCTTCGGGAGATTGAACTTGCGAAACCTCAGGAAGCACCTGCACCGACATATCGCTCTTTACTACGGTTGCCAGGCGATTCGGGGTCGGGCGGCCGGGCTTTGCTTTAAACGACATGTCTCAACTCTTGCCGATAAAGTCGACCCGGAACATTTAACAAAGCCGCCTTTAGTTTAAGCGGTCGACCGAACGTTGACGACAGGCTGAGACAATCTCTGTTGGGTATAAAAACAGCTATCCACCATTTTCATTCCCTTGGGATCGTCCATAACGACACCACACCCGCAAATATTATGCTCGAAGACGGCACCATGGTCTTGTCGACTTTGACAGCTGTCGTTATGTTGGGGAGGAGTTGAATAGGCGCGACGGGGTGAAGAGGACTCGTGGATGGCATGACCCATACATCGCCGTGGCGTCACAAGAGAACGATATCGATGCTTACAAGGGACTCGAGACTTGGCTGTTGGGGAATCGAGCGATCAGGTTAGCGATTGGCCACGGCAGAGCGGAATATCTCTCGAGTTCTGTGCCGTCTTTCACGCCGCTATCGCGCGAGTGCATGTTTGGGTGGACAAAATGCCACGGTGGGAAGGCGACAGCTGTCTCGAAGTATGCCGGCTCACCCACGGGAAGCGCGCATTTCCCGGGCCCAGCTGTCGCCCATCTCTTGCTACAGTGGCCGTTCAAGGCGGGGGAAGAGCGCTGCCAACATGACGGAAATCCCGCTCCATGCACGAAGCTTGTCCCGAGTCTCCGTGTCCAGTCGGGGTGATCCCGGAGGTGGTGCGTGCCGCGTAAGAAGTGCTTCGACGCTTGCACCCTGCGGTTCCACGAGCCGGCCTTGGACACATGCAGATATATACCATGACTATCCGGCGACACGTTACACAGACACACGTAAGGGTTGGCCATTCGATGCCAGTCGAGACTCGTTCATCCTGCTCCTCGCATTCCCGAATCTCCATCACCACATACACACCGAGAGCAGGCATCACGCGCCGCCAGCATTGAACCGACAATGGCAAGACGACTACTTCATCCTACGCGTGACAACACGGGCTCGAGCTGATGTGAACTGCAACAGGCTCTCCCCGCCAAGCCACGGCTCGCACTATCCGAGCGTCTCAGCCTGGCCGTCAAGCTGGCGACCATAAGTACGTACCCAGCGTCACGATGAGCCGTCGCTGGCTTGACTGCGATGATTGACCTGTGCATCGGCAGTCCCGCTGAGACTGAGCTACTACATCACGCGCCTCGTCTTCTTTGCCCTGCGCAACCGCTTCAACGTGCGCTACTACCTGATATGCGCTGGCATCCGCATGGTCTTCATGTCGCTCTCTGGCCGCCAGATCCAGCACGTGTGCATGACGACGAAGCAGACCTACGAGGCGTGGCTCACGCAAAAAGCCGACAAGAACGAGGACGTCGCGAACCAGGAACGGCTCGTCCACGACGTCCAGCCCCTCGAGTCGGACTCGTCCATCCTGTGGGTTGGCAACCGCCGCAAGGCCAAGAAGTTTGTGCTCTTCTTCCACGGCGGCGGCTTCGTCGTGCCGCCCCTCGTCGGCCACTTCGAGTGGTGCTGGAACGCCTACGTCCAGTCCGGCGCCGAGGAGGGCGTCGAGGTTGCCGTCGCCTTCTTGCAGTACACGCTGAGCCCCGGCGGACGGTTCCCGACGCAGCTCCGCCAGGCGGCTGCGGCGCTCGGCGTGCTGCTCGACGCCGGCGTCCAGCCTGCCGACATCGTCGTCGGCGGAGACTCCGCGGGCGGGGACCTGACGATGCAGCTGCTGAGCCACCTGCTTCACCCGCACGAGGGCGCGCGACGCATCGACCTGGCGGAGCCGCTGGCTGCCGCGTTCCTGGTGTCGCCCTGGCTCGGCGGCAACTCCGCCAGCAGGTCGTTTAGAGAAAACGACAACAACGACATGGTGTCCACGGCCATCATGGAGAAGCTCTCCACAGACTACTTCCAGGGTGCAGCGTGGAACGCCTGGGCCGCGCCGCTCGACGGCGACCAGAACTGGCTTGAAGGCTTGGACAGCCTCGTGCCCAGGATCTACGTCACCGTCGGTAAGAGGGAGGTCCTGGCCGACCACGGAATCGGCCTGGTGCAGACCCTCAGGCGCCTGAACGCCCTGAGCGACATACGGTTGGAGGAGTCGGAGGGCGAGGCTCACGACTTCATCCTCCTCGAGGGCTACGTGAAGGAGGTTGGGGATGCGACGAACAGGATGAAGGACTGGTTCAAGTCTGTTATTGCCGTCGGCTAGCTCCGTAGCGTGCGTTTCAATGTTGAGCCGTGATATCTTGGCGCATGGATGACTGAAGCTGCTGCGTGGTGTAACAGCAGGCGAGATTAGCCTTGCGCAACAGCACATCTTGGGTGACTCTCGTGGCGTTCCTCGTACATGCGTTCCCCCACCTACATCTCGTCTCGGTCAGCGAGCTCTGGCTTGGATGGGAGACTGTCAAGTTTGAAGCGGTGGGCGGTGCTTAGTCTTCATACCATCGTGTGATTCCTTGACATGCTCATTACGTGAAGCCCGAGATGGACTGCTGAAACCACACCGTCTATTGCTTCTACAAACGAACATCGGGAGACATGTCGGGGCAGAGGGCCGACACCCGTCTCAAGATTTCGTCTACGCCTGCAGCCGAACTACGCGGCGACGTTCCATAAAGCTTCATGTGGTAGACTTACCCGATGACGGCAATGTGGTCTTCGGTGCCCATGAAGGAATCACCTTGACCGAGGAGAGAGACATGGAAAGAAGAGAGAACCGTTTACCTGTCGTGGTTTGGCGGCATTTATCCGAGGGCCGAGTCAATGCCACTCCGTGCCCACGCCGACTCGGGTGAATATTGGATATGACATAGCCTTCCAGTGAGGTGAAGTCCTATTCACCATTATGTAGCTGACCCGGCTCCATTCAGAACATTCACTCCCCTTCAAGTCACCTCCAGAGCGTCAATGCCACGTCATGGTAATAGTAGCCAGGGGCTGCACGTTGCACGAACGCCCATAGAGCGACATCGTTTGAACTTGAAGCAGGTCGAACAACAACGATCCCGCTCTTACAGGTCCCAGGACGTTGATCTGTTGGGTAATGTACCATGGCAAACGCAATGCAACGAGCCCCTTCATGCAGTTGTGCTGTTTGTTGAGCAGCTCGAGAAGTCACTTGGGCAGCGGTCCCGCAGCACGGGTGACCAGACAACGGGGCCCCCATGCTCCAACTGGACGCTACCGAGCTCTTATGACCTCGACTTCTCGCACATATTTCAACTCTTGCTCTTCCCCAAAATCTAGCGCACTGGAAGATCGTTGACTCCTCCCCGCTGCGAACTCTGCCACATCCCGTCACCAGTCTCTCGTCCACTGGCCACGTCAACATGGCGGACAGGGAGAGCTCCTCAGGGGCCGCGATGAAGCTCCCCCTCGAGGTCGTTTTCAAAATCGTCGAATTTCTGCAGCCTGCAGACATGAATCCGGAAGCGATCTTGCCCGCCTCGCACGAGTGCACACAGACGCTCGTCGCCCTGACACGCGTCTGCCGTGTGTACTACGATGCTGCGTCGTGGATGCTTCTCCGGCGCTGCGTGTACATCGACTCCGAGGGCAAAGCCGACGCTCTGGCTCGATATCTGGCAACTACTTCACAGCGCCGGCCGCGAATCACCCGAATGTTCCTGAGCCCGTTCCCACACGACGAGGGCAGGGTGTACCACCGCGCGAGCACGCTGCACGTCGACGCCCCTGGCCAAGATTCTCGTGGTCACGGCACAGATGCTGGTGAAGATGCTGCCACGGATGGTGAAGATGGCGCCAGAGATGGTGAAGTTGGCACCACGGACACTGGTGAAGACGGCTCGGGTTCTGGCGGTGACTGGAGCATGTCCTCGCTCGATCTTGCCGCTCTCCAAACGGCCACTGCCATGAGCGACATCTTAAAGGCAGCTGCGCCCTCTCTTCGCCGCCTCGTCGTTGACCTGCCGCTGCAAGAGCTCTCTACGGACGTGGGCCCGGGACACTTCGACCAAGTGCTGCACCTTTTGCAAGAAGGGTTCGAGGCCGTCGTCCACTTGGAGGAATTCACGAGCACTCGCAATGACGGACCACCAGACTGGGCAAGACTCTGGCCGAAGCTCCGCCGCCTCTGCCTGTACGGCGTCGAGATGCAGGCCGAAGGGGCCTCGATTTGGGGCGAAATGGTCAGCTGTCCGAACCTAGAGATGGTCGTCTTTGTTCGAGCAGGCTTGCTCCTGGACGAGGACAACTACCTCGCCGAGACGAACGTCAAGGCCCAGTGGTTCAACGCCCTGGCCGCGGCCAACCCAGGCCGGCTCACCAAGAAGCAACGCTCCAGACGTGTGTGTATCGTGTTTGCGACCGACGAATTCCCCCAACCGAGCTTCCTCGCGTTCGCGGACCTATGGCGTGAGATGGACCCGGACGACTCTGTTCGCATCCTGCTCGCCGAGACACCCGAGTGCGATTGCCCCGACAGCGACTCCGTAGAACATCTCCCATTGGAAACTATACGCTACGTCCGACATCATGCTGTGGATGGAACCCTCTTCGACGAGGATGCCATGAAAATGCTAGGGGAGGATGAGGACATGGTGTAGTCGGTAGGCCCTGTCGTGGGAGCCTAAGGGCGGCCTCAAGGAGTAAACACAACGGTTGGTGCCGGGACCAGAGTTGTCAGGGCATACCGACGTCGAGCATGAAGTCATTGCATGGTCTGTCCATACAACATGGTGGGCAAGGCCAGCATGGTGGGCTGGAGAGGGAGGGGAGGGGATTATGGTACAATAAAGCATACCTACGAGTAGACGGTCAAGACATCGCAATGTATATCTGTACCTGCCCTGATGATTGGCAGCGCCTGAGATGCAAAGCGACAATTTCCCTGTCCTTGCCAGCCTTGTTTAATCCAGCCTATGTGCAACAACTGGGCCTTCGGGCAGGGTGAGGCGAGACGGGTTGCGCTATTCCGCTATCGCCTCCAATGCGCCACGGCAGGGCAAGACACCACGCCTTCCCACATGTTGACGTGCTGGCTCCGACCAGGTGACGCGGCCGGGGCTTCGGAGGCACGGCAGCGCGCCGACTATTGACAGGCGCAGCCCAAGGCAAGGCATCGCCAAGAGGAGACGGGCTGGGAGGCGTGCTCGGCTAATTAGGCAAAGCTGAAAGCTTTACAGGTACGTACGAGTAATGCGATGCCATGCCCCACTGGCAACAAAAGAGCGCCAAGTGGCTGGATTTGCGCCGGAGGTTAGCCGTGTTATGTCAACAGAGGCAACAACGAAGCGGAGTCGTCAACAGCATGGCAGTCGACGTCAGCGTCACAGCATCATGCCATATCGATGCTAGAGCCGAAGGGACATGCGACGGCGGGTTTCATGCAAATCCCCTCTGCGAACATGCGACGTCTGCTAATAGCACCGTCAGGAACGGCATCATCGGCTGGTGCTTTCAGCTCTGCTTACGCCCCATGCCAAGAGCCCACGTTGGCATCGGGCACTTTATAATACTCTGGACGCTGCAGCCGGACAGAAGTCCACGGCCAGGGCAACTGTGACGAGATGCTTCACGGTGCCAGATTGCCGTCGAGCCCGTTTCTTTCTCAAGTACGAGTATCCGGCACGGGGTTCCAGCGCCGCCACAGTCTCACCTGGGCTTAGCTGAGCCGAGCTGAGCTCGCCAGCTTCGTCCAATGCCTGCCTGCCAGTGGAGCCAGTCCTCGCTCCGGCGCCAGCACCAGCTGCCAGCGCTCAAGGCGCATTGCCCAGTCTATTATAAGCAAACGGCGCTTTCCCCGCTTGTGGTGAGCCGTTGAGGGCAGTGTAACCGCTCTGCCGCCTGGCGCTGGCTGGGCTGCCCTCCGCGGGATGCCATTTACTGGTCGTGACGGGTTGCGGCATGCGGCTCAAGTTGGGCAGGGCGGTCGGTGGCAAGTTTCGCTGGACGCTTGCGTGGATGGATGGATGGTGCAGCCTCCCAGCAGCCGGCCGGCCGATCCCTCCCCGTCCAAGCCTCCCGCCCTCATCGCGGCCCATCCTAGCCACTAGGGATTCCACGGCCATTCGTGGTGGCAGGCAGCCGCCTGCTGGCCGGATCTGCACTGCCCATCGCATCGGCGCCGCGGCTGACCATTCGGAAGCTCTCATAAGAAACGAGGGTTCCGCGGGCCTCGTCCGCGTTGATCTCCGTGTTCTCCGTCCGCACATCTGTACATATTCGCGCGTGCCGTGGTGTTCCCTTCCCTCCCCCCTCCCGTCTCTCGTGAAACCGCAGTCGGGACGCGACACCAGGGCAGCGACGATTCGCGGTCCCTTGCTGCTTCACCATGCGGACGAGGTCGCTGGGCGCCGCGGCGCTCGCGCTGCTGACGAGCGACTGCATGTGCCATGCGGCTGCCGCCGCCGCCGACGACGTGCCCCCGGGCACCATCCTGGGCTTCGCCAACGCCGTCAGCGGCGACGGCTTCCTCGCCGTGCCCGTCGGGACCGTGCCGCAGCCGCCGAGGGCGAAGGCGAACGATAGGCGGGCCAGCGGCGCGTTTGAGGACCAGCTGAAGAACATGAACTTTTTCTACGCGACGGATGGTGAGGCAGTCTCTTGCCCTTTGACTTTGCCTGCAGACGCCTCTCAACGTCTCCAGACATGACGTCCAGACATGACGTCCACACATCACAGCACGCCTGCTAACCTCGCCAGTCAACATCGGCACGCCCGCCCAAAAGGTCACGGTCCTCGTCGACACGGGCTCCAGCGAGCTCTGGGTCAACCCCGACTGCACCACGGCCCCCTCGCGGTCGCAGTACAGCCAGTGCCTCAGCTTCGGCAAATACGACCCCAGCAAGTCGCAGACGCCGCCGTACGGGCCCTTCGGCGGGGAGGACATCCGCTACGGCGACCCGACGGACTCGTCGACGCAGACGTCGGCCACGATCCGCTACTACCGCGACACCATCGCGCTCGGCGGCGCCAAGCTGCGCAACCAGACGTTTGGCGTCGTCATCTCGAGCAAGGGCCAGTCGCAGGGCATCATGGGCCTCGCGCCGGACCTGCGCGCCGGGTTCGGCAGCCAGGGGCCCTACAGCCTCGTGCTCAGCACCATGGCCGCGCAGGGCGTCATCGCGAGCCGCGTCTTCGCGCTCGACCTGCGGCACTCGGACGCGGGGACGGGCGCCGTCATCTACGGCGGGCTGGACCGCAGCAAGTTCGTCGGCGCGCTCGAGCGGCGGCCCATCGTGCGCGGGCTCAAGAACGAGTTCCGGCTGGCCGTCGAGCTGACCTCGGTGGGCGTGACGCTGCAGTCGTCGCGGAGCTTCCAGGTCGGGGGCGCCGACGCCAACGTGATGCTCGACTCGGGCACCACCATCTCGCGCATGCACGCGGCCGTCGCGCTGCCCGTCCTGCAGGCGCTCAACGCGCAGGACGACGGCGAGGGCTACTACCAGGTGCCCTGCTCGCTGGCCGCCGCGCAGGGCAGCGTCGACTTTGGCTTCGGCGGCAAGACGGTCCGCGTGCCGCTCAAGGACTTCATCGTGGACCTGACGGGGTCGGGCACGACGTGCTACGTCGGCATGGCCCTGACCACGGACCAGCAGGTGCTGGGCGACTCGGTGCTCCGCGCCGGCTACTTTGTCTTTGACTGGGACAACGAGGCCGTGCACATTGCCCAGGCGGCCAACTGCGGCAGCGGCGACATCGTGGCCGTCGGCTCGGGGACCGGCGCCGTGCCGCAGGTCTCGGGCAACTGCAAGGACAGCGATGCCAAGGCCACCGGATCTCCGCAGGTAAGCCCTTGTCTATCGCGGAGCGAGTTGTGGTCAAGCCTGATGCTAACGCGAGCCTCGGCGGCAGCCCACGCAGACGAGCCACGGCAGCTTGCCGACGCGGGCCTACACGACCGTCTACACCATCACCTCGTGCCCCGGCTTCGACCCGTCGTGCCAGACGGGCGTGGTGACGACGCAGACGGTCCAGCCGGCCCCGTCGGCCACGGGCTCGGCCGGCAACGGCGGCAGGGGCCGGGACAGCGCCAGCGTGCGGCGCGCGGCCCTGACCGGGGCGCTGGTCGTCGTCGGCGCGTTGGCGGTGTTGCACAGCGTCTTGTAGCCACGCACATGCGAGTCATGGCATGTCCGGCTTCTGCATACTCGGGTGTTTTTTCGTCTTTAGATATGGGCATAGTTATACACGTGATACCCGGTGCCGGCGGCGAGAGACGGCATCCATCGTCCCCGACACGCTCGCAATCGCTACTCCCGCTCTGTGACGGCTACGGCGACCAACGCCAACGCCGAATCTGCTTACATCGATGGGACCCTGCCGTTGCACCGCTGGCCCAGCCTCGGCAAGCGGGCTGGCAGATGAGCTTGGACCACGGGCGGGCGGGGGAAGCGCTCCTCATTCGTTGCCGGCTATTCATTGCGGGAATGTCTCGGGGAACGCCGTGCCTTTTAAATCCGGAGCATCGTCGTCGACGTCTGCGCGCTCCGTTCAACACCAAACCACCACAGCCGCACCTCAGCTCTGCGTGAAGAGCCGTCCGCTAGCCTGCCCAACATGGTCTTCGTCCCGCCAGCCTGCTTCCCCCGGCTGCCCGGTGCGTCTCCCCCGGCCCTCCACCCGGCCCGCCGCTGACGGCCCCCAGACCCCCCCGACAGCATCACCGTCGACGAGTTCGTCAACACCGAGGCCCACGGCCGGCGCCCCTTCGCCGCCGCCCGGGACCCCTACACCTGCGGCCTCACCGGCGCCTCCCGCCCCGGCGCCGACGTCGCCGCCCGCGTCGACTGCCTCGCGCGCGCCCTCGGCCGGCGCCTCGGATTCGGCCGGCGCGAGGGCTCCGAGTGGGACCGCGTCGTGGCGCTGTACTCGCTCAACACGGTCCGGCCGCCCCGGTGCGGCTCCCGCGCCGTCCCGTGCTGACCCGGCGTCCAGATCGACTACCTGCCCTTCACGCTCGCCGTCCACCGCCTCGGCGGCATCGTCACCCCCGCGAGCGCCGCCCACTCGCCCCAGGAGCTCGAGCACCAGCTGCGCTCGTCCGGCGCGCGGGCCCTCTTCACCTGCGTCCCGCTGCTCGGCAATGCGCTGCGGGCCGCCGCCGCCGCCGGCATCCCAGAGGACCGCGTCTTCCTCCTGCCGGTGCCCGGGGTCGCCGACGCGGCCCCGTTCGTGACCCTCGACGACTTGGTGGCCGAGGGCAGGCGCCTGCCGCCCGTGGCGCCGCTCCGGTGGCCCAAGGGCCAGGGCGCCCGGCAGACGGCGTACCTGTGCTACTCGAGCGGCACGTCTGGCCTGCCCGTACGTCTCTGGACCGTGTCCCCGGCGGTGCAGGCGCAGCTCACTCGTCCCCGCAGAAAGCCGTCATGATCTCGCACCGCAACGTCATCGCCAACGTCCTCCAGGTCTGCGGCGCCGACTCCGTCGCCCGCCGGGAGCTCGGCGTCGAGACCCAGACCACGCTCGGCGTCCTGCCCTTCAGCCACATCTTCGGCCTCGTCATGGTGGCGCTGGTAGGGCACTACCGCGGGGACCAGATCGTCGTGCTCCCCAGGTTCGACCTCGCCGCCCTCCTCGCCGCCGTGCAGACGTACCGGATCGAGCAGCTGAGCGTCGTGCCCCCGATGCTGATCCAGATCATCGCCCACCGGGACAAGTGCTCCGAGTACGACCTGAGCAGCGTCCGCTGGGTCTTCAGCGGCGCCGCGCCGCTCGGGTCCGAGGTCATCGACGACCTGCTCAAGCTGTACCCCAAGTGGCACCTCGGGCAGGGCTACGGTGCGTCCTTGTCCTCCAACGCCGCCGCTATTCCGTGCGCTGACCATGCTCCTCCGTAGGCATGACCGAGGCGTCCCCGGGCATCCTAAGCAGCAGCGAGACAGATTGCCTCTTTGGCTCCTCCGGCTCCCTCATCCCCGGCACCACAGCCAAGATCATCGACGCAGAGGGCAACGCGGTGACCGAGTACGAGACGCGCGGCGAGCTGCTGGTCCAGTCCCCCTCGGTCGCGCTGGGATACCTCCACAACGAGAAGGCCACCGCCGAGACCTTCATCTGGGACGACGACGGCCGCTGGCTCAGGACGGGCGACGAGGTGCTCGTCCGAAAGTCGAAGCAGGGCCACGAGCACTTCGTCGTCACCGACCGCATCAAGGAGCTCATCAAAGTCAAGGTGCGAACCCCGGCTCCAACGCCGATCCAAGCCATGCTGACGAGCGCGCAGGGCCACCAGGTCGCCCCGGCCGAGCTCGAGGCCCACCTCCTCGCGCACCCCTTCGTCGCCGACTGCGCCGTCATCCCCGTCCCCGACGCCCGCGCCGGCGAGGCCCCCAAGGCCTTCGTCGTCAAGGCCGCCGAGGCCCGCGGCCAGCCCGACGAGCACGTCGCGGCCGCCGTCCGCGCGCACGTCGAGGAGCACAAGGCGCGGCACAAGTGGCTCCGGGGCGGCGTCGAGTTCATCGACGTCGTGCCCAAGAGCCCCAGCGGCAAGATCCTGCGGCGCCTGCTCAGGGACCGCGAGGCGCGGGCGCGCAGCAAGAACGGCCCCAGGCTGTGAGGACGTGTGGCGGGTCATGGCGCGCTCATCTCATGTATATACATTGCGCTTGCTTCGTCTGCGAGAATCCAGCGCTGCTTGACGCCCTTGTTGGCGTTTCCGACGATGCAGGCACCGACCCAAGTGGAATGCAATGCACAGCTGACGTCGCATGACGTGTTCTCCCGAGGGAAGGCAATGAAGCGTGACGCTAGTTATCAACCGGTGCGGCTCGCATCTCAACGTTGTGGCTGGATACAAGAGGCAGTGGATAGATCCAGAGGTAGACATGGGAGTTCAAGTGCGGCTAGAGACTCGTCACGATTTACAGTGCAAAGCCACAGGCACAAATGTTCGCTCAATTGCTATTATTATTACGGAGGCCAGTCCAGTCAGTGGTATAACATGTGCTTTCTACATGCATCTTCGGCCCAGACAAGACCTGGCTGGTTTGACATCTCCCCGTTCCTGTCTTGAATCCGCACCGACGCACAACATGTGTTTTCGTAAGGATCGTAAGAAAGGTACTGCGGGTGCGCCCATATGCCCTCTCGGGGGGACGACTTGTGTTGTTTGAGCTGCTGCAAAACTCCAGTGATTTTCCTTCCGAGAATGAAATACAGCGCAACGGGGCTAGCGCCGCGGCTCCTTACAGAGCGACAGCAGCAGCCACGGCGGCCAGGACGAGGCCGAGGCCGGCGCCAATGCGGCCGGCGCCGGCAGCCACGGGGGCGAGACGCGTGGCGGGCGGCACGGGAAGACCGCCAGTGCCAGTGGCAGAGGCAGGAGGAACGGTGATGAGGGTCGAGGCGCCGGGGGTATTATAGAGGGGCAGGCCGGGGGCGGTGGTGGGAGCAGGAGTGCCAGGGGCGGTGGGGCTCGCGATGAGGTTGATCTGGGGAACGGTGACCGCCGTGGAGATGACCTTGGTGGTGCTGCTGCCAGGGACGGTGACGCCCTGCGTGACGCACGGCTCGACGACCGTCGTGGCCACGGCAATGGTGGTGTAGTCGACGGAGGAGACGATGGGAGTGCCCGTGACGGTGATGATGGCAGTGACGGACGCGGCACCCGTGGCGATGACGGGGTTCTGGGGGATGTACGGAGCACAGATACCCTGGAAGAAGGCGACGGCCTCGGCGACGATGTCGCCGGACTCACCGTGAGCGTACAGGCAGGAGAAGATGTTGTCGACGAACTCCTTGCTGGGGCAGTAGCAGGCAGCGTCGACGTTGTTCTTGCACTCCTGCTTCATGTGCAGGAAGGTGTTGAGGCACTTGGGCACGACCGAGGGGCAAGGCAGCGGGCCGGTGGGCTGAGGAGCCGCGGGAGCAGAGGAGCTCTGGGCGGACTGGCTGGGCGGCTGGTAGGCGCCACCAGTCGGGGCCGGGCCGGACTGGGTGAGCGTCTCCGTGACGGGGCAGACGGTGGTGCTCACGGCGACGGTGACGGTGACAACGGCAGTGCCGCCGGGAGACCTCACAGGGCAGTTGGTGATCTCAGGAGCGCAGCTGGTGATGGTGCTGACGGTGGTGGTGAAGACGGTGGACGTGGTCTGGTAGGTGGTGAGGACGGTCGTCGGCGACACCGTGACGGGGGCAGACGTGGTCTGGTTGCCGGCGGGAGGTGTGTAGGAGCCAGGCTGGGTGGGAGTGGTCTGCTGGCCGGGAGTGGTCTGGCCGGGAGCCGTGTAAGAGCCAGGCTGGGTGGGAGTGGTCTGCTGGCCGGGAGTCGTCTGGCCAGGAGGCGTGTAGGAGCCAGGCTGGGTGGGAGTGGTCTGCTGGCCGGAGTGGTCTGCTGGCCGGGAGTCGTCTGGCCGGGAGGCGTGTAGGAGCCAGGCGGGGTGGGAGTGGTCTGCTGGCCGGGAGTGGTCTGCTGGCCGGGAGTCGTCTGGCCGGGAGGCGTGTAGGAGCCAGGCTGGGTGGGAGTGGTCTGCTGGCCGGGAGCCGTGTAGCCGGGAGCCGTGTTGGGCTGAGTGTTGCTGGAGACGGTGGTCGGCTTTGGCGGGGCTTGTTGTTGTTGCAGTCCCAGCGGATCTTGTGGATGTTGATGTCGCACGTATTCTTGGAGTCGCTGGGCTGCTCGGGTAGACGATCGAGACCTTCTTAGCGCCACCGCACTGGGTGTTGGTGATGGTCGTGACGGACGTGAAGCAGTCCTGGGACGTCTTGCAGATGTCACCGCCGGGCATCAGGTAGTGGAACTCCAAGCGGGCGTTGAACTCAGTGGAGACATCGAAGCTGTCGACGGAGAAGGTGTCGATGTCGCTGCCGCCGCCGCAGGAGATGGAGGGAGCAGAGGAGACATCGTGTCCACAGCTGGCCTTGATGCACTTGTCGCCGCCAGAGTTGCCACCGCCGCCAGAGTAGCCGCCGCCGCCGGACTTGTCGCCGCCGCCAGACTTGTCGCCGCCGCCGGACTTGTCGCCGCCTCCGGACTTGTCGCCGCCGCCAGACTTGTCACCGCCGCCACCACCACCGCCGCCGCCGCCGCCGTTGCGGCCCCGGAGCACGCCACGCTTGAGGAAGCTGTTCTCGCAGGACCAGCCGTTGAAGTCGAAGCCTCCGTAGGTGCTGACCTTGCCGACGGGCAGATCGCTCCAGTCCCAGTCATTCTCTTGCTTGTCGTTGCACTTGTTGTCGACGTTGCCGGGGCAAGTGAAGGGGGCGGCACCAGTGAAGCCGACACCGAGGTTGAGGCCGACACCGACACCCTGGAAGAGCAAACAAGTCAGTCTTGGCGTCTTGCTAGAAGCTCGAGTGTTTGGCGACTCACAAGAGTGGCGGTGGTCTCCTCAACGAGGGCGACAGCCGCCAGCAGGGCGAGAGTGCTCTTCATTGCGCAGTTGTTCAGCGAGTGTGGGTGAACGTATATAAATCACAATATATAACGTTTCTGATATAACGAAAGTGAGAGGTCAAAGATAACGAATGACTTTGACTGTATCGAGAAGGAAAATGGTACGGATCTTCAAAGAACAAGGAAAGAAGAAGACAGTCGTGACTGATACGGGAACGGGAGAAGACAGGAGGACGAGAGGGAGGATATCCAGATCTATATACAAACACGGGCGCCGAGAAGGCGGCGCCTGATCTGGTGAACTTGGCGCTGGGCCGGAGCGTCCCACCGAGAGCCCAGGGTCTGTCGAGCAGACTGAGCAAGTGGCCCCTGCTCATCTCGAGCATGGGTGACGATGGAGACTTCTCTCATCTCAGCGAGCGCGCCGGCCTGAAGCGCGCGACGGGCGGTGGTAACGCGACCCCATCGCCACAGGAGGTATCGGTGATAGGCTCCTGATGGGCGAGGACGACGGTTGAGTGTATGGGGACCCCTGCCGCCCGCCGCCGAGGCATCGAAGCCGCGCAGGGACATGGCATGAGGCCCAGGGCCAGGGTCGCGCGGGGCTGAAGTCGAAACAGGGGGTTGCATCGACAGCGGCCGCAGCGCTTTGGCCGCGCGCCAAGGGCAGCAGCCAATGGGGCGGCTCGCAGTCTCCGCGTCTCCCCACGACTGGTCGACTGATGGCGGCGGCCGTACGAGTACGGAGTGCGCATGAACAATACGAGTAATTCGCAATCCTCGTGCGCGATGCGCGCTGTGGCTGCCTGCCTCGTTGGCGTGGATGCGGCAGCGGCCGACTGCTGGCTGGCCCGTGTCAGGGCGCATGATCGTTCTGTGGGATCCGTCTTCCCATCCGGGGACGCTGCCGCTCGCAGGGCCCAGTACTGTAACTTGGTGTTCTGTGTGTATGATCGGACGAACTACCTACCTTATGCACGGCCCAACCAAAGCCGCAAGCACGTCGGACCGCTGGTGAACTGCGCTGCCTGCTAACGGTGCTGGCGAGCCTCTGATCCAACGGCCTGAGACATCTCGTCGATAGCGCTGCGTACCGGTGGACGGTTGCCTGAGCGAAGCGACGTGCAGACCAGTCGCAGCCAGCTGCGAATTATCCCTTGGCTGACAGCCGCTTCGTCGGCCCAACCAAGGAGGAATAGCGGGCGCCTCCGCTTCAGGTGGCTCGATGGATAATAATAGAAGCGGACGGAGACGCGTCGATGGCGCAACGCCACCGCCTCCGAGTACGAGTTACTAGGTACTCGTAGGCCGTGGCCTCAGCCAGGAGAAGGGCGACTACTGCAGGTACCGGCCAATCGATTCAGTGGGGGATCCCCACAGGGCTCTACGCTGAGACGCTCAAGACACTTGTCTCGGGCGGGCGCTACAAACCTGTCTCGGGCGGGCGCTACAAACCTCGAGGACACCTGCCACGGAGGTCGTGGAAGCGCCGATCTGGCGCTTCAATTGATGTCTTCAGCTCTGCAGGCTCGTTGGCCTCCTTGGCGACGTCAGCATCCTCCCGCCGGCCATCTGTTTTTAGCATGACGGGTAACCATCGAGAAGGGATCCAACAATTGCCGCCATGGTCATGCGACGCAGCCTCAGCCTCCACTACGAGTACGTACCAGCCCAGCCCACCACCACCACCACCACCACACCAGGAAGCGCCATTTTCACACGCTCGACAGCTCACAGCAACGCGCGAAATATGCAGCCGGTGCCCCGAGCGGCGGCCGGCTGCCCGAGCGGGCTGTCGACGACTCTTGCGGCCCACCAGGGGCGTGGCTCTCCTGTCGAATGGGTCTCCTCGCCTCGCTGCACGGAGTAGTTCGGTACTACTCGTACGAGTACTCGTACGCCGTGCCATTTTTCCCGTCCCCATGGCAGACGACGGGTCATGGGCGGCAAGGTTCCGCTGCCGAGTTGTACCAAGAACCTGCTGCTCCGTAGATGAATGCCTAAGGTATTGTTCTTGCGTGGAAATGAACTTGCAGCC
This sequence comes from Tolypocladium guangdongense, assembly GCA_022114105.1. NCBI lineage: Eukaryota > Fungi > Ascomycota > Sordariomycetes > Hypocreales > Ophiocordycipitaceae > Tolypocladium > Tolypocladium guangdongense. The sequence goes on along the minus strand of NRQP01000004.1, from coordinate 2,404,046 downwards.
CCATTTCCCGGCGAACCTGACAGCAGGGAATAAACTGACAGCAAGGAATAAACTGACAGCAGGGAATAAACTGACAGCAAGGAATAAACTGACAGCAGGGAATAAACTGGCAGCAGGGATAAACTGGCAGCAGGGATAACTGACAGCAGGGATAGACAGCAGGGCAACTGAGGGAATACGAGAGCGGAAAATGCAACCAAGCGATCCCGCATGTCCGTTCATTCGGGCTTTGATGGGGAGAGTCGACGGCTCGTCCAGTTCCATGCTCAGCCACCCCCAGGTAACATTGACGCTGAACCCGCGAGCGGGAGTCACTGATGCAATAGATCCTCCAGACTACGATCACAGGACCTTGGCGTCCATCTCGATTCTGCAGTGCACGGGCAGTGGACTGCAAATGGTTTGCATCCTCCACCATCGCCAGTTCACGATGCCCCCAAAACGCCGGGCGTGGCGCAACAGCAATCTCGTCAACACGTCGTCAATTCGGACTATTGACGACGTCATCCGAATAGCCGTGAGCGTTGGCTGCCCCGAGAGCCAGCTCACCGTTCAGCTCTCTAGGTATTGACGTCCAAGAGCCGTGCCCGACGCTCCGTGCGTCCTGGAAACTTCATGTATTAATGAAGACTCGGGTACGAGTTATGCTGCGCTCCCAATGCAGAATGTACGGGTACTAGATATTGCCGCATTTCATTAATTATTAATTACCTATCCAATGCCGTCTCCTCACCCATATACCCATACTCGTATGCGAGTCATCCTTCCAGGATTTTAGTGCATTAGTGCAAACCGCGCGGTAGGGTGCAAACCGGTTCGTGATCTCCAGCCTGCTACGGCCTAGTGCCTTCTGCATTCAGCTGATTTCCGAATTTCCATGTCCTTATTCTTAATTCTATCGAGTACGAGTGCGACTGAGCTTGGGTGCACACCAACAAGTTCGACGCACATCCCAGCCCAAGGGAATTCCGAGACAGGGATTAGCACGCGAGGATGGACTAGGGCTGCTTCGCGTTTCGACTTCCGGTGGTCGCCTTTCCTTTCTCATCCAGAACCCGTCCAGCTGCTGCCGCTTACAGACGTAGCTGTGCTCACAGACATGAACTGTGCCTTTCTCAGCGCTAAAGGATCAAAAGCAGAAATCTTCTCCGTACGCCGGCGCGCCACGGGCTGCGCCCGGCGTACGTAGTGGGCCCGCCTGTGCCGGGTCCGGAGCTCCGCACCCCGGACCCTGACCCTGCTGCCCGTTATGCGAATGATTACCCCTGACAACAACTTGGTAGTTCAAAGCTTCGGACCGAGGCGAGCCCGCCTCGAGCTCTTCTTCCTTCGTCCTTCCTTCCTTCCTTCCTTAGCTTTAGATGGACAACACGAAGGCATCTACGGACTACAGACTACTTGTTGAACAAACGCTAGCCCAGTCCCTAGGACACGGCGCTTCGTAAACTCTCACCACCAAATCACCTGACTGAAGAATCGCACGGCCCCAGCAACCGCCAATGCAAGTCATGGCCGGGCCAAGTCATCTGCACCAAAACGGGCCCCCGTCCCAGATTCTCTGGAGATGCCCTTGCAGACTTGCCGCCGAAGAGCTCGGCACATGTCGTACAGTAGTCCGCACGAATAGCTAAATCGGTCGTCGACACGGGCAGATCTGAAACCAGCTCGCCCCTGGGCCCCGCAGCTCATCTTCCACAGGCCCATGACCTGCATACGATAAAGCCGACTGCGGCTTACAAGCAAGTATGAACTTGTACGGCCTCGGCTTAGCCGTCGTGGCTGTGCAGTGCGAGTAAATACGAGTAATAGAATCAGTAGCGGCCGTTTGGCGTCGTGCCGAATCAACCAGGCAACTGCCCTGATTCGAGGTGCTGAGCCGCGGCGGGTAGGCTCGTTTCACGATGCGGTCCACCTGAAGCATGGCCGTCTGCCTTTGCTGCACGGAGGCGGTGCTGATTCTCGCCTATCAGCTACGAGTCGGAAGGTGGTCAGAGGAACAGAGCAAACATTCTTCGCGATGATAGAACAGCTGAGAAGCTTCGATATTCCGTTCCGACGACCCCGGCTGCGGTGGCTGGGAACGTGCTCGTGTCAGGAGTCAAGACGATGTGGCAACTATAATTGACGTCCTGCAGCGGCTGGACACGGATCCTGGCAGGCAGTCCATCGTTCGGGCCACGGCCAGCTTCCGAAGATGGATCGTTTGTCGTTTGTTACCGCCCGTCTCCCTTTCCACCGCGAAACCTCGTCAGACGGCGTCTGTGAAGAGCAGATTACTGGCACCAGACGGTGCCTCCATGGCGTACGCGGCAGTGTTGCCAGACAGCGAGCAACAAGGTGGCACTGCTTGGAAGCAAGGTTCTTTGCATCAATCTCGTACGATTCATTACGACGCTGGCCAGGGCCCGGTACGGGAGCTTCGGAGCGCCTTGTGCGGTTGAAGTGGCGTGATGCCCACCAGACTGCAGGCATACTCGTACGGCATCACCTCCGACTGCTCCACATTGGTGTTTTGTATTCGCGTATTTATGTATAATTTTTCTATTTTATGAGAAGAACTAACGCCTTGTAGAGCCCCATCCCCCCTTTACCTGAATCGATGCATCCTTGCCGGTTTCCACTCGAAAACCTGCCGCTGTTGGCGAACATCCATCACTACCCCTTTCCGATTGTACCAACACAAATACGCTCTGAGGTATCTTGGCTCATGCTCGTACAGGCGCCACGAGCAGCGTCTGCAAATTTTGGCGGAGCATTTGTTGTTCCCTTCACGTTTCTTCTCTCTGTGCGTTTCATCGCAACCAGAGTGCAACCCCCCAGTCTCATCAAGATGCCATTACTGGCTTCCGAGACTGTAATACGCTCTCCTGTCCCGCCCAACTCAGCGGCCTTCCGGGAAGTTCGAAGCTCACAGGCCTCAAGACTTTCGGACATAAATGCCTCCTGCAGCCAGGACGATTGTATATCGAGCTGGGTACGCTTGTAGGCGTCCCAGCAGCCACAATGCTGAGGACCAGCCCCGAAGTTACGACCGCAGTCGCGACAACGCATGGTCCTGAACAAGATTTCGATGTTTAGGTGATAAAGGGTAAGATCCAAGGTGAGCCGATGCTGTGGTGTGCCTCAAGATCAGTTATACCGAGCCAGGAAGCCAAAAGTCCAAGCAAAGCGGTCACAACGGCAGAATTTATACCCAAAAGCAAGAGAACGAGCAGGCCAGCAAGAATCCCGTCAGAAAGCCGTTCTCTGAACGTGGATCACCACAAAGACGCTATTCTTCCCATCCCATGCCAGTAGCGAGTGTTCGCCAGCGGCGCAGGGGCTCGTACCACGAACCCCCTTCTGGGAGGCCTGATAGCCCACGAACAGCCTTCAAACGCCCACCACAACGGAAATCAGCCTCGCGCTTGCTTGCTTTGAGTGAAGCAGAGACAAAGACACCATTCTGTTGAGCCTCATGCGTGGTGTCGACTGCTGAGTAAGGAGGCGGCGGCCGAGAATGCCCCTGGGGGGGTGCTTCTGCGACGCCGAAGCACCGCCAGGCAAAACAGCGCAGCAATATCAGACCGATGCCTGTTTGCGCGTGAATCACAGACAAAGAAGCTGCGTCGCTCGCTTCCATGGCCGCTGGGCGTTTGTTCAGTGGGGCAACCACAGCCGGCCCGGCCGTCCTAACGTTGAAGAAGGATTCCCTACCGATCAGCCCCGTTTGGCAGCGATACAATGCTTCTTCGAGGCGAATAGTATCGAGTAGATGCTTCCCATGCTTCTAGAAGCGTCCATCTCTGAATAGGTGCACAGTCTATGCTAGATCCTTCGTAATGGAGGGTGGCGATCCCCCGGAGGGAGCGGATCAGGGGCGTGGGACTATTGCTGGACACACAACGACAATTCTCCTCCCAGGCTCACTGCCACGAACACATCATTGGACTTCCATAATAACGCGTCTCAGCGTACTGCAACATCCCAGGTAGGCCTCCCGCCGACCCAATCCCGCGACCGCGAGCTCGGGTAACACAAGACACGGCCCACCGAATCTCTTCGCC